>CM028134.1:89295000-90712500 GCA_016271365.2 Neoceratodus forsteri
GGTACGGTGCTAGGGTGCAAAGACTGATTGTAAGTGCTGAGTGCTGGTTTAGTTAGTTCGGACTAAACTAAAACCCCTCAAAACCAATTGCACAGAATAAAGAGTAAATGGCAAAGAAAGCAAACAGGCAACACAGTCATTGCTGAATGTAGGAAAAGCCTCCATATATAGTCTAAAGCATATCGGCGACAGGAGGAACAGCTGGTGGGCAAAAAAACTAGGCACTATCAAATCGAAAAATGCACTAATTATATTATAAATGTTAAAATTTGATGCCATTCGTTCAATCACAACAAGAAGACTGTGTGTGCTTATGGAAACACGCAAACTGAACTGGAGACCAACAGTGCCACGCTCTGAAGGACGAACGAAAATCAAAGCCACACACTAAAATCTGTTTGAAATACCATTTCAATATACGCACACTTTGATAGTTGATACCAATGGCAGGATGCAATTTTGAAAACTGAAGATGAAAGCATTTTCCAGGGAAATTGGAGACAGAGTTAAAAAAAAAAAAAGAGAGGCATTTTAGGAATAGACAAGTAACAGAATAGACACAGTGCTACGAAAGTTGTGTAACTACAGTCTAAATAACAGTAATGTGTTGTCACAGTCAAAGTCGGCAGAAGAAAAACAATCTGAGCAGTCATTAGTAAAGATCTTAGTACTGTAGATATTAGCAGTGCCAGTGAATGGCAAATTAAACTTAAAAGCTGTGCGCACAGGGGAAACTAAAACAAAGCCTTGTATAGAACAAAGAAAACTAGAGATGATCTCTTCAACGTCAATGACTGAGGGATTTTGGGACAAGCACATGAATACAGGTGCAATAAAAGAAGGCTAGATGGCAACCACCAGAGGCAATACAACTGACTGTCACTATTAGAAAAAAATAAAGCCTCAGTCACAAGCTGCAAAAGTTATGCCAGGACCACTGAGCGTAAAAAAAAAAAAAACTGTTAAATAAACTACTAACCTTTGATGGATTTTGGGTGTACTACTCCTTTAAGTAAGGGATTCCTGAGGTTAGAAGGGTATGATATCAGGGGGTGTGGTGTGTTTTAAAGTTCTAGTACTGATCTCATATACACACACACACACACACACACACACACACACACACACACACAATTCTGTAAATTTATTCTAAATATATTTGCTTGAGAGGTGCATGTCTCAGTGTCATACTTGTATTCATTGTATGTAGTGAGTTGCTAGCTGCTTGTCACTACTGATAAAGAACCCATGTTTAACCATGTGGGTCGTTAATGACATGTCCTTATGAATCTCTACCATAAAAGCTAGCCAAACAAAGGGGGCAATTACCCCTACAAAATGTATCCGTGATCCCCTGCAGAAAATTCTGGCTAGAGATGTGCCGAAGTTTTAATTCACCAGCACAGTTGCCACGAAGTGGCCAAAATTTACATTCACGGAGTTTCGCAAAGTTTTCCCTACCCTCAGCAGCTTCAACTACACCAGAATTGCAAAGTTTTCAATGAGAAGTGTGGAATTTTCCCCCCGCAAATGGGAGAATTTCACTCACGAAGTGCGGAATTTCGACCACAAATGGCAGAAATTCACCCATGAACAGTGAAATTCTGCCATTCGCAGGCAAAATTCTGCAGTTTGCAGATCGATCCACACTCTGAGAATTGCGCTAAATTCGCAGATTAATTCATGGTTAATTTTGCCAACTTCGCCCTTCTGTAATTCTGATTCAAGATGTACCAAACTACAGGACGTGATACAGTTCTGAAATAGTACCACTAGTGTGTTAATCAGAAAGAGATCAAGTTTATTAAAAGCCAATAAAAACTTAATAGAATGGGATTCTCTGTATGAAAGCAACATTTACAGGAAAAAAAATTACTTTATTTCAATGCGGTTTGCCTTTTAGAAATGGAAATGTAATGCTCCTTCCCACCTCGAAAGCAGAACTCTCCACTTTAACATTACTGCAAGACACAACTATTCGCATGATAAGAGAACCTGCAGTTGTGATGGGTGATAGACTGAAATCATAATTTCTGTAATCTGTATAAAGTCTTGCACTACAGCTAGCCTACATTTTATGAGTTCTAGTAAACTCAGTGTAAAAATGCTACCAGTGACTACTGATCTCAAACCTCACATCTCATCTCATGCACAGCTTCTCTCTATATTCAAATTCCAGACTTAACAATGAAACAAATTCATTTCTGCCATTTGTAATGCAACCCCCCTATAAATGGGGGTTCCCAAAAGTCTTCCTTGGGTGTGCCTAAATGCCCACTGCCCAGTGGTGTTCTGTGTTCTAACCATTTAAAAGTAAATCGCATGTGAGTGCCCTATTAGCCTCCATGCCTGTCTCTTTAAGAGCTGCCTATCTCGTAGTGTATAACTGATCTGGATGGGGGCTGAGTGTTCCTAAGCTCGAGTCCCACCTGGGCTGCTGGATAACTGCTCCCTTCTGCCATCGCTAACTGTGCAAAGGGTGCTCTGTTAAGAACTGTAATTGTTTGCCAATTGTCTGCTTTCTTAATAACGATATAGTAGTTTGTCTAACCTGCCTTCTTTGCAGTATGGACTTTTCTGTTAATCATCATCTTGGTTCTGGACTGCCAGTATGCACCAATCAGTACCTTTGGGGGCCCTAAAAAGAAGCCTGCCCTAGGGGTCTTGTGGGAGTGAATTTCTGTAGGATTGGTAGTTTTCTCCCTATGGCGCCTAAATGGATCTGGAGGGAGAGCCCTTGCTGTGACAGACAGATGATCAACGAATCAAACCTTTTGGATCACTGGGAAAGTCCCGAGCTGCCTGCAGCAGTGAGTCAGTATAGAGTTGGGAGTTGAGAGTGAGAGGAGCTCGCGAGATTCAAGCAGCTGCTCCTGCGTAGTGTGCAGAGAAAATTGTCGGGAAGGCTGTGTCTGGCCTGCCTGCTACCATCTTCCTGAGTCAAGAGACCTCAAGCTTAGTATCGGACTTCACCCAAACGTATGACTTTCAGCCTGAATTGTGACTAATTTCGCCTGAAGAGGACCGAAGACTTGCTGTTGTGCAGTTGGCCCGTCAGGACTTCCACCACGACCGCAGAACGTACGGATTACACAGAAAATCTTGTGAACTGCAACCGACTGTCATCCGAACTGTGGTACTTCCTTGCCTTTACTATAAGTGTGCTGAATGTGAATACTGGGTCGCAATTTGGTTCCCCACTGCTTGAATGTGTCATATTGCTGGAAGCAGTATCCAGTAACTCTGACCGGACTGAATCAGTTTCCTTCAACCTGTCTGGGCCTCAACCCATGGCCCTGATTGCCGCTCACGCTGCAGAGAACTACCCGAAGAGAGACCTGCCTAGGGATTCGGCTCCCTGCTCAACATCAACGAACAGGAACGACACCACAGCGAATTGTATGGGCCCTGCTTCTCCTGGCAACCCAGCACTTCATCCTGAGGTCTCCACTTCGTGCCTCCTGCAACCTGGTCTGGGTATCATGAATAAATCACAGGGTAGCTCCCTGCAACTACCTCCTAATCAAAGCGTGTCATCTGATTTAATTGTTTTGATTGATTGTCATGAACTGAGCCCTCCAGCTCCAGAATACAAATACTGGGTTAAAGTGCATGTTGTGTTTTCTTTTTCCTAAGGGCCCCAACAACAGCTGCAATGCCGGCCTAACCCAGGCAACGCTTCAGGCTAGCCTGCAACTCCAACTGGGTACCCAGAGTGTGTGTAACTGTGATAGAGTGACTCTTAGAGGCATCTGTGCTTAAACCTGATTTAATCAGTAATAGAATCAAGCACCAGATTACATCCCTTCCTTGTTCATGCCCCCAAAAAAATCAGATCTGAATCTTTTTGCACTTAAACTGTTTGTGGTGTGCCTCTGTACAGACAGCACTGAAATATTGTTGGTTGTTGTGGTAAATCCTGCTTTACAGGGGGTCTCCAGGGCTGAGCCAGCTGATCTAGCCCTGGTGGTAAATGCAACAAGTGTGGGGTTAAATTTGCTGTCATGTGTTAATTGCAATTGTGTATTCAGTGAACCATTTAGGCCACTAGAGGGAAAAGAGGGGGGTAACAGTGTCCTGGAGGGCTGTACCCATGACAGCTATGCTACCACAGACCCTGTCCTGCGGGTGGAAGCACCCGTTCCTAGAACTCGGGCCCCTCACCCTGCTCCCAGTCACGCAGGCAGGGGTAGTATCCCTTGGGGTAGCGCCACCTAGTGGTTACAGTAACAAATTAATTTTTGCCATTTCCATTACCTGAACAGCAGCAGCAAGTTGAAATCAACCACACACAGATCAAAAACAATTTTGTTCAATCCTGTAACTGACTAAACCGCATAAACAGCACAGCCCTAGTTTAAATCATTTGATCGCTTCTCATACTTGGAATTTATTTTCTGTATTTGTTTATTTTAGTTAATATTTTTACCCAAAAAGACCTACTGAACTGAACAGATCATTTCCAAAGACATCATGGGAAAATGGGTAGAGAGAAGAAAATTATCAATTTAATAAGACAAAATCATACGGTTAATGGTACAGTAAAAGTCACTCTGTAGGTAAACAGCAATACAATACGGGTTAGATGAGTAAACTGTAACAGTACAAATGAGGTAAACAAAATGAGACCTTATGAGGTCTAAACAAGCCCAGGCTCAACTAATTATTACGTGGCAGCAAGAGTAACAGCAATCCGGGGGGGGGGGGCAGCAAAAATAAGAAATGAATGCTGACGGGTAAGGGTAAAGAATGGAGAGAGAGAGTACGTGAGAAGGAGAAAGGCAAACAAAAAGTGAAAAAGTGGCACACTCATTTGCACCACCCACCTAGACTTTATAGCACACTATGCTGTATGTGGACCACCTCCTCTATTATTGAAAACTGTGCCCAATAAAAGATGTACTCAAAAGCACAGAGGAAGGGGGGAAACAACAGGCCAGGTCCTCTATAACAGCCAAAGCTGGAGCTGCACTTGCTACAGTATTCTGCCATGAGTGTGCAATCAATGCTAGAAGCAGTTTCTTTATTTAGGAACAGTACCCCCATCTCATCCTCCTAGCAGTATTACACTGCATATTTTCACAGTCAGCTGCTTCTGAAGTAAAACCCCAGACAGAAACACTGAGTCCTGACTAACAGCTCTCTCCTAAAATGTACGCAGACGTTTGCAGCAAAACATTCACAGCATTTCACACAACAGCTGGAGAGCTGAAAACCCCAACTCATAATGGTCGGGTATGACATAGCTGGCATCACTGTCCATTTCTCCCCAATACAGCAATAAGAGCATGCACAGAGATGTGTGTCTGGAAACAATGACAGAGACTATTTTAAAATACTACTGTTGACCTCAAAAACAAAACCCTGGAGAAAAAAGTCTTGGTGGTTCATCACTGAAAAATAAACACACACAACAAAGAAAGCACTCACATTTTTTTTGCATTTTGGACATCAGAGGCAGAGCTGGGAAGCTTCCTATGCAGAGCTAGCAAGATATACATGAGGCAGCCTTTCCCACTGCAAGCTGCACAGCATACAAGATCATGTTTTGATTACAAAAGCCCAGTCTGGCTCCAAGCCAAGAACCCAGGCAGCCTTACAAATTTGCTGAGAACAGAGTGGGGTATTTCATAGTCTGCTACTCCACACTAGCTCATTTAGCTAACAGAATGCCCCACACTCCCCAAGTGGCACAGAACGCTAAAGATCTTGTAACATCCAATCTGCATGCCAATGAACATTTTTTTAAACAAATATCACTTTTCCACTGTTTTTACATTTTGATACATTAACTACCCTTGAAAAGCAAACAGCTTGCAGTATAAGACTGAAGCACTCAGACCAGCTACAGCATAGGTCAGGTATGTGTAATTCAGTCAGGAAAAAGATGATGGAAGCTTGACATCACTGGTGAAGTGCACCACTGTAACGGGAAACCCTTGGTAGACTTAAGGATTTCTACCTTTGTCAGGATACTGGAACTGCCAGCCGCCTGGGAAAGGAGAAGGTTGCATAACTACTGACAGGGTCCTGAACAGTTATTTTAAGAACGGCACTCACAAACTAAGGGAGAGCAGCCTACCTTCTCAACCACACAAACTGTGATTTTGCTGCTTAAGGACAGGAGTGGTGTTTCTGATAGCAAAACTGAATGCAAGACACTCTCCATCTTGCAATGGTCCTTTTAGTGGCAGGTTTACCCCTTCCTACTTCTCTATAGGTAAGGAACAACTGGCTAGAGTCACCCATATGGCTTCTGGTGAGATCCAAATAGTAGCTGATAGCACTTTTCACATCCAGGCTAGGAAGTCTACGTTCCCCTGAACTGGAGTGTTCAGTGAAAACGGCAGGCAAGTTCATGGACTGGTTAAGGTGGAATTCTGAGACCACCTTGGGAAAAAACTTCCTATTTGTTCTAAGAACCACTTTATCATTGTGAAAAGAGATATAATTGGGTTCTACTGATAAGGCCTGTAGCTCACAGATACATCTTGCTGAAGTGATGGCTACTAGAAACACTGTTTTCCATGTCACATACTTTAACTCTGCTGAGAACATAGGTTCAAAGGGGGGTTGTATCAACTGAGCTATACAAATATTTAGAGCCCATGAAGGGGCAAGGTTCCCAATGAGGAGGGTGTAAATGCAATAGCCCTTTAACAAATCTTCTGAATATAGGGTCAGAAGCCACGGAATAGGATTTCCCTGCTCACAAGTAAGCAGAAGCTGCAGCCAAATGTACCCTTAGGGTGGAGAGCCTAAGGCTTAGAGAATGCAGATGAGCCAAATAATCTAGTAATCAGAGGAATGCCCACCTCCTGTGGTTCCACATCTAGCTGACTGCACCAAATAGTGAACCTCTTCCATTTAGATAAATAGGTTTTCCTGGTAGCTGGTTTCATGGAAACCTTTAGAATACCCATGACAGAGTCAGAAAAGATGCAACCCAGCATACTCTAACTCTGCAAGAGCTAAGCCTTCAGTCTTAGGGACCCCAAGCTGGGGTACATGATCCTCCCTTGGGATGAGGTCAGCAGGTCGTACCTCAAGGGGAGGCAAATTGGTCTTGTCAATACCAGATTCACCAGAATTGAGTACCAAGACTGCCTGGCCCAGTCTGGGGCTACGAGGATCTTCATCGCAGACTGACCCCTAAGTTTGGTCAGTACCCTGAGTAACAAAGGAAATGGGGGGCAGGGAAGGCATACAGGAATTTCCCTGACCAGTTCAGCAGAAATGCATCCACTGGGACTGTGCCCAGAACTGGAGGCCTGCAGCAATACTGGGGTAACTGGTGATTGTCTGGGGCTGCAAAGAGGTCCATCTCTGGAATGCCCCACAGCCTGAAGATGCTCTTGAGAAGCAAGTAATTTAGAGACTACGCGTGGTGGTTCCGGTTGATCCTGCTGAGAGTCTCTGCCAAAACACTGTCCTTACCAGGAAGATGAACTGCTGCCAGAGTCACCTCCAGAGAGTAAGCCAAATTCCATATCTTCATGGTTTCTGTGCACAACACTGTGGCTCTTGTGCCACCCTGCTTGTTGATGTAAAACTTTGTTGTGGTGTTGTCTGTCCTGACTTGCAACACCTTCCCTTGAACCATGGGAGAAAAGGACCAGAGAGCCAGCAACTCTGTTCTGAGTTCCAAGAGATTTATGTGCAGGAGAGACTCTTGAGGAGACCAAGTACCCAGAGTTATATGCTTCCCCAGGTGAGCCCCCCAACCCAAGAGGGATGCATCTGTGGTGAGTGTCACAGATTCACTCAGCAGGTCAGGCCCTCTACTCCCAAAGTGCTAACCTCTAAGCGCAGTCTTGTGAACAGTGCAACAGACAAGGTAACCCTCTTGTCTGTTTTTGTGAGTTCGGATCAACCTTTGGCCTCAGTTCTGGAGGGATTCAAACTGTAACCTCTTGCTAGCATACCCAATGCACAGGCTCAGATATATCTGTCTTCGGGGGGCCAGATATCTTTGCCTACGGGCACCTAACCAGGTATTCAGAGATGAACCCTTAAAACTTAGTAAAGACCTCAGATTTAAAATGCATCTGTTTCCAGTTTGGTACCACCATACAAGCTTATGTCTGCTGAACCATAAATTCTTAGCAAAAGAAAACAATTCAAAGATAGACCAGGTTTTCTCTAAAATTAGAGTTTTTACTAAAATATATAATAATATGTCAAACATACAATACACAACTCTTATATCAAAAGACATACAAATCTTTAAAACAAAACAAGGTTTGAAACAGTGCAATTCCTACAACTATATTTAGATTTTGACTAGCTTTCTAAATACCAGTTTTCAGTGCTCAGATGTTTCCTTAGTCAGTGTCAGATACAAATGCATCTCTATAGTGAAAGAGAAAAATCTTTTCAAGCAGTATTGGCCAACCCCTTTTTGATGAAGTCACCCAGCCCCTCCTCCGGTCAAATATCTAACAATAAATATTTTTTTATACAGCCACAGGATGTAATTTTATTAATCTATACTATACAGGATGCATTAATTCTGCAACCTTAGCATAACTCAAGTTTCAATGACACCTCTTTTGATCTCATGTTGCACCCTCTTCACACAGGCTTCATAGGGTCATTTACAACCTTTACACCTCTATGCAACATCCTAGCTTCCCTTATTTTAACATCATAAACCTAGTTTATGATTTCTCTCTGAACAAAATTAAACTTAACAACTCTATAATTAGCTCAGAGAAACAGGATCCTTAATAAAAAAAAAAAAAGTGTCTTCCAGTGACACATTGTCTCTATAAAGACTGAGTGTGTGATATGCTGCTGTCAGCAGTTCTCTTGGCCTGCATCTGTCAGCTAAAAACCGGGGGGGGGGGGGAGAATGAGAGAGGTAATTCCTAGAGCATTTGAGTTTTCAGCAGAGACATTAATACATTTTATATTAAAACAACATATTACAGTCCTCAGAACTGGCTGTCTACGTCACAGTGAGTACTATTGTGGGATTTTCCTGAAGAAAAGGAATACCCTCCCTGAGGCTGTCTCTGTTCTGCCACCACTGCAGGGCTAGGAGAAGTGTGGAAGTTACTGGAATCAGTTTTGACAAGGAATCTCTGCTCTGGGACCAAAAGGACTTCAGATGGAACTGAATGTCTTATCTGAAACCTTGCCCCTGGTACCACTGCTGCTGTAGCTGCCATATGCCCCAGCAACCACAGAAAGTATCTGGCTGGCTTTGGGGAGTGGAGTTTGAAAGACTCTGCTAGATGCACAAGGCTTTCTACCCTGTCTGGTGGGAGTCTTGCTTTACCAAGAACTGTGTCCAGCTCTGCCCCTATGAATTGCAGGAGCTGGACTAGCTCTAAGACTGACGTTTTTGTACTTATTAAGAAGCTCAATTGGTGAAAAGTAGTCTGAGTGACTGCCAGGGCATCTACTACTTGCTGTTGAGACTAACCCACCAACAGCCAGTCGTCCAGGTAGGGAAAAACTGAAATCCCTAAACGCCTTAAGTGTGCCACCACCACTGCCAGGCATTTTGTAAACACACTGGGAGCTGAGGTCAGACCAAAGAGAAGAGACCTAATTGGTAGTGACCCGATGGCAGTCTGAATCTTAGGCATTTTCTGTGCGACTCTCTGATAGGAATATGGAAATAAGCATCCTTGAGGTCTATGGATGCTAGCCAGTCTCCTTGCCGGAGAGTGGGCAATATCACTGCCAAAGTGACCATCTTGAATTCTGGTTTTGTTAAATGTTTGTTCAGGAACCTTAAATCCAGAATGGGTTGCCAATCCCCATTTTTCTTCAAGGTCAGGAAGTACCTCGAATACAATCCTTTCCCTTTTTGGGACAGAGGGACAGGTTCCACTGCCCGGTCCTGAAGAAGGGTTGTAACTTCTGTTTCCAGCAGGGAGATTTCTGCTGTGGATGCAGGTTTGAACAGCCTTGCTCTCAATCTGGGAAACTGTTTGAAATGTAGAGCAAGGCCTTTGCCCACCACTTCCATAACCCATTTGTCTGATGTTATAGACTGCCAATTCTGGAGATAGTGGGCAAGCCTGCCCCCTACTGTAAGTGAGGAGGCGACCCAAGTCTCCTCAGGGAGTCTGTTTAGCTGGAGTCCTGAGCTGAGAAGCTGGGCTGGAACGAGTGGCACCTCTCCTGCCCCTTACTCTAAAATACCCATGCTGTTGTTGTTGATAAACAGGAAAGGCCTGGGCCTGATAGAAGGGTCTCTGGGAAGGCCTGCCCCTGCCTCCCCTACTCTGTTGTTTCTGAGGAGTGGCAGCTTTTCTCTTGGCTGCAGCACTCCAATATGAGGTTCTATATTCAGCCATTTCCCTCATATATGCCTCAGTTTGCTCTCCAAAAAAGGAGTTCTGGACCAGAGGAAAATCCTAGGCCTTGGTTTGAGTGTCCCGAGAGAGGTCTGTGGTTCTAAGCCAGAAAAACCTGGTCAGGGAAATGGAGGTAGTTAAAATTCAGGATGCTGAATCATTGTTAGCATCCACTGCCATGTGGAATTGCTACTTGGAAGCCTCTATTCCACTCCTTGCCATTTCTCCAAGATCAGCAGCCGCCTCAGCTGGGAGTTTGGCTGCCAGAGAGGACACTGCTTCCCACAGTTTCTTTTGACATCTTGTCACATATGCCATGTAAGAGGCCTGCCTGGCAATGAGGGGAAGACTCCAGGTAAGACTTTTTAGCCATGGAGTCAATCCTCCTAGAGTCTTTTTCTGGAGGGTGGGAAGCTAGTGGAATGCTTGCCTTTTCCCAAGCAGCAGCCTGAACCACCCCTTCATGCCTGGGGTGCCCTGACAGAAATTCTGTGCCATCTCTAGCCAGTGGGCAATTCCTCTCTGTCCTCTTATCCACAGGAGGAACAGAAGTAGGGGTACTCAAAATTTTTTAAGTCTGTCTCTTCAGAGACTTATGAATGGGTATCACCAGCCTTTTAGAGGCAAGGACATCCATAATATCCACGTAATCCGGTTCTTCCTCCTCTTCTGAAGATTCAAAAACCGGTAACTGTAGAGTTTCAGCCAACTTCTTCATGAATGAAAAAATGAGTGAGAGCATCCTCCAACTGTTAAATGGAGAGATGCCTCCTTCATGTTCAGGAGAAACCTCAGGTTCAACTGGGCCATAAAGGTTCTCTTCCTCTTCATCTTCATCATCCTGCTCACATTCCGGGTCCCAGTAATAAGCACATTCCAAGGAGTCTGGAAGAATTGGAACCGGTTGAGGAATCACCTGAGATTTCACTGGTTCAGCTGTCTACAAGGATTGTATAATGCATATAGCATTAGCAATCTCCTCCACAGTCGGAACCGCAACTGCACGCGACTTAGTAGTCAGTTCAGTATGTTTTTCTTTCTTTTTTCTCTTAGCAGAAACCGGTTCAAGGTCTGAATCCACAGTCCATTAGGAGGAAGGGTATTGCCTTGATTAGAAGGGACCCCCCTCCGGTTTGTTTGAACTTGAACCGGTTCAGCCATCCAGGTTAGCGGATATTTTGGCCAGTTTCTCATTCAGTTGGTTAAGGCGCCTGTCAAGCATCAACTGACAGAAATTTTTGCATATGTCACAGTCGGCCTGCAAGTGTTCCAACCCCAGGCAGAAAATACAAATAGTGTGGGGATCGGCCTTGACAAAAGTTTCCCCACACTCACACTGTTGAAAATCGGTAGGCCCGGTTTTCTTTTTAGATTTCTGTGACTCCATCTTAAACTTATCCCTAAGGCAGTTAGGAAAAAAAAAGACGACAAACTCGTTTGTTTTTTTTAACCAGAATTAACCACTGTTAAATTTGACAGAAAATAAAAAGTAAGAGAGAAAAAAAACTCTGTACCCTAACAGTTGGACAGCAAACACTAAAGGACCGAGACTTACCCCCAAGTAGAAAAAAAAAAAAACTAGCAACAACTGTACCTGTACCGAGGGACAGCGAAAAGAAACTAGAAACGCTTTTTTTTTTTTTTTTATAAATTGGTGGACAAACTGAAGTGAAAAATACCACTTTTACCGACCAGATGCTGGGAAGAATCTCTGAGGTGTCTTCACAGTAAGGTGGAGTAAAGAATCTGACAGTTGTAATGTACCAGGGGACAGTGATTTGAAACCGAGCACGTGCCTACTTAGAATGTAGGCTTTAACTCTTTCCTCTCTGGGGCAGTACAGCTGCAAGGTCTTACTGCATATGTCAGAATACATTAGGACTTCTTGTTTGAAACATAGATACTGATGGCAGATAATGACTGCTGGGCTCATCTAAACTGCCCATTTTTAATTATGATCACTTTTGCTGCAGAGCCAACTTGCCCTACAACACTGTCTCATCCACCCCCCTTCCTTCCTCCTAGGATTCCTTTGTGGTTGTCCCAGGCATTTTTGAAACAAAGCATTGGTTTCACCCCACTGCCTCCCATGGAAGGCCGTTCCAGGTATCCACCATTCTTTCTGTGAAGAAGTACTTCCTCACATCTCGCCTGAATCAGCCCCCCCGTCCACAGAATGGGGCCGAAAACTATAATAGTGCTTGTAGTTACCCTGTCATTGTGCTCCTTAGTCACTCAAGATATGGGGACTCTACCCCCTGTGCTAGTATTCCCTACTCTCACCATCCCCATCCTGCCCCTACTGCACAATCACAGAGGACCATCTCACGACCCTTACAGACCCGCTGCTCTAATGCTTTGCCCCATGCACCTCAAACCCGCGTAAACTAGTAAAATCCCAGTAGCTGACTTGCTGATTGGCAGGCTACTCAACTACACCCACCTCACCAAAAAAAAAAAAAAAAAAAAAGATGAGTCCAACATCAAAGGGACAACCAAGGTGACATGGACCTGCTTCCTAAGGAAGTTCTTTCTGCTTATGCTGCTATCTGGGAACGTGCACCCTAACCGTGGCCCTATCTCCTCCAACCACTCCTCAAACATGGGCCATCTTAAAATTGTCTCCATGAATATACATAGCCTTCTCTCCAAACTGCCACAACTACAGGCTTGGGTAGCACAACTTAAACCTGATGTCATCTCACTCACTGAAACGTGGCTCTCCCCAAAGATCTCAGATGAAACCATTGCCCTGGCAAGATATAACTTGTTCCGGCAGGATTGTATGACTAAAAGAGGGAGGCTACCTGGCCCACCTCAGGAGTGACATCAAAGGGCAAATACTACCCTGCAGCATTCTTACCAAGGAGGCACAAGTCCTCACAATAAAACTCAACACTGGCCAACAAAACAAACCACTGGTGCTCTCTACCATATACCTGCCTCCTGGCTCACTACCCACCGGCTTCCAACAACTCATCAATAATCTCAAACAGAACAAACTAAACTGGGAACAAATCATCTTGGGGGATTTCAACATTAATTGGCAGTCCCAAGACACTGCCTCAGCTAGGGACCAAATAGCTGGCTTCTACCTAACCCAGTTGGTTATGGAAGCCACTAGGCAAAACTATCGAACAGGAACCTCCTCCCTCACTGACTGGCTGCTCTCCTCCTGTCCACAACACATCTCAGAGGTAACAGTCCTCCCTGACTCCATCAATGATCACTCCCTGGTTCTATTCACATGGACAAACAAGTTCACCAAATGCAGGCCTAAGAACATCAGGAGCCGATCGCTAAGAACTGGACAACTGGACACCCTCAGACATTATCTAAAGGTTGTCGACTGGTCCCCACTGGACAGTGTCAAGGACAGAAACCAAGCACTGTACTACTTTTGTAGTGTCTTCACTAAAGCCTGCGACATTTTCGCACCATACAAAACCAAGAAAGAACGAGGTACCACCAATCCATGGCTATCAGGCCCACTAACTGAGCGCATGAACCTTCGAGACCATCTGTGGTATAGGGCCAAAGCAACTGGGAAGCTGGCTGACATTCAAACTTACAAGGCAGCCAGGAATACCTGTACAAAACTCATACGTAGTGCAAAAGCAGCATACTACAATGACCTACTAGGAAGGACTTGGGGTCAAGGTAGGGAGTTCTGGGACTCATTAAAAACACTCACTGGAAGAGCATCTAAGGCACCCCCGGACCTCACAGTAACCACCCCTGGTACCCTACAAGACCCTAAGGAGACAGCAAACTCATTTAATGATGCTTTCTCGGTCCTAAGCAATGTGCTGCCAGCTGACTATTTGAATCACACCCCTGCCAACCAGTATCACAACCTGAACTCTGCCTCCCTGCCGTTTAACGACCCCCCCCATTCTATTTCAGGCAAATCACTATGACTGAGGCTATCAAATACATCAAACGGGTCCTCGGTAAAACAAGGATAGGAAGCGATCAGATTGATATGAAGTTGGTCGCTCTTACATTAAACTAACTAGCAGTTTCACTCACTAAGGTTTGCAACGCCTCCCAGAGATTTGGAGTCTTCCCAGACAGGTGGAAGGCAGCTCATGCCACATCCATTCTTAAATCTGGGGTTAAAACTAGCCTGGCAAACTGTCGGCCAACATTGATACTAACCCCCCTCTCCTAAGCACTAGAAAGGGTGGTCTCCGAACAGCTTACTGATTACCTAGTAAAGAATAACCTTCTCTGCAAGCAACAACACGGCTTCTGGCAGAACCACTCCACCCTCATCACACTAATGGAATACGGTATACCATCACCACATTGAAACCCCAATGGCGAAGACCACCAAAGCGACAGGATTCGGCCAAAATCCGCCTGTCGCTGTGATAGTCTCCACACAGCCAGGGGACTACCTTGCAGGCGTTTGCTTCGCCCAGGCCAACTCCGACAGGTTGGAATCCTAAGAGCCGGAGGGTGTGGGAGGCAGAGCCCGCCCTATTGGGGGTTCGGGGCACAGCCCCCCAATGGAAACAGGAGGCATCCCCGACACTCGGCAATGCGGCTGTCGCTGTCAGGGATGTCTCCATAGTCGCTGCTGCATGGTAAAACCGTGGAATGCACCACACAGCTTCTTGGGCCCTCGATAATGGGATGGCAGTGGGGTCTATCTTTATAGACCTCACTAAGGCATTTGACACAATCAATCAATCACCAGCTGCTTGTGCAACGTCTCCTCGCAACAGGTCTGTCAACTGACACCGCCGCCTGGTTTAGCAGCTATCTGACTTACAGGACTCAAAGTGTTAAGATTGGCAGTGCTATCTCTGAGCCTAGGGATGTGAACCTATGTGTCCCACAAGGCTCTATACTAGGCCCAATACTTTTCAGTCTATTCAATAATACTCTATCTGTCTGCCCTGCTCACATGGTACTTTACGCTGATGATGCTGTCATCTCCAACCCAGGCAAAGATGTGACAACCATTAGCACTGAATTACAAGAAAACCTCCGAGCACTGGTTCTCTGTGCATAAACTGCTGCTCAATTATAAAAAGACCTAGTGCATGCTTCTCAACACCCCACAAAGCAAGTTACGGGGTCACCTCTGCGTATACGTAGCAGCAAAGGAGAAACACTTGATCAGGTAGACACCTTCAAATACCTAGGGATTCACCTAGACAACACCCTCACCTTCTCCGTTCATATCGAACAACTAATCAAATCCGCCAACATGAAGCTTGGTATCCTCTACAGACACCGTACTTCCATTGCACCGGATGCCCTTAAACTAGTTACCTGCAGCTCAGTACTATCCTCGATGGACTACGGCCTCGTCATATACGGGGGTGGTACCGACTCAGCGCTAAGGAGGGTCAAAACTCTTATTAACAAGGCCTGCCAACTGGTCCTGGGCGTGCACAAGCTGACTCACACACATGTCCTCTACAAAGAGACCAGCTGGCTCCCTCTCCATCTCAGATACCAATCAAAGGTCTGCTTCCTAGCAACAACAAAAAAAAAAAAAATCACTGTTGGGCCTCATGCCAAACTCTACTTCTGTCCTCTTTGAATATGCTCAACCCACCATCAGCACTAAAAGTGCTTCCAAGGGAGGTCTGATCATGCCATTCAAACGTATTTCCCTAGCCAGAGATCCCTTTCCTTCTGTGGGCCAAAGTGGTTCAACGATCTGCCTGCTGCCCTTGCCGAATCATCCAGTCTCAGCCAATTTAAAACTGGACTTCAATCTCTCCTTGCTAGCCACTCTGGCTGTCAATGTTCCTGCTAATCCAAGGTGCACCTAAATGTCCGATCATAGTCCTATTCTTCCCCTTTTCTCCCCTCCACCCGTCCTTGAACTGCTCGCTATCCCCCACATTGACACTGCACTCTTCCCCCCTCATAGTCCTTCCCCTACTCCCTCCCCCCCTTGACACAGTCATGCCTGGCTGCATCTAATTCTTGTGCCCTCCAACTGACTAGGGGCTACGTCTGTCTTAGTCTGCCTCCTTACAGCAACTTAGCACTGTACCGCACTCACATAGTGTTGCTTCTGTTGGTTTCTCCACATGTGCAGAACTGCCCATATCACTTGATAGCCATTGCTTCTGGTATGTGTTGTAACCACACTTTATACCCAATGTTAAAGGTTTATTCAGCTGTAAATACTTTCTGTTAACTGTATATGTCTTGTACTGTCTCTTCACTTGGAGCCTTTGTAATGAGCCCATGGCTCAAAGGTATTGATCCTAAACTGAAAATAAATAAATAAATAAATAAATCTATCTCCTTCTGGCTCTACAGCATCTTTTTCTCTGAAACAGATTTCCTTCCTGTACCTTACTACCCCCCCAGAGGTATTTAAAGGTCTCCATAATGTTCCCACTCTCCTTCCTCTCCTCCAGGGTGTTTATACTGAACTCTTCAGTCTCTCCTCATTGGGCTTCTGATGCAGACCCTGCGCCATTTTGACAGCCCTCGCCTTTCTTCTTGCCGCTTTCTCCCTTTTCCAGTTACACCCACTTCCATACCTTCTTCCTTTGCCCGTTTCTTCCCCCTCTTCTTCCTTTGCTAACCCCGTTCCCTGAATAACTTGAATCCTGGTGGGACTCTCTCCCCTTGGGATCGCCCTACTCTCTATATCAGGTTGTGATGTCTCACTGTCTGCCTCCCGTACTTCTTCTGTCTCCCCCCCCCACCCCAGCTACTTTAAATGTCCATCGAAGTAACATTTGAATCATCCACTGAGGACTGTGGTTGCCTCCTGGATGAAAGCAGGCCATCACCTCAGTACAGGTTCTTATCCTTGCAGTTTGGCCCACAGTCATAGAAAAACAGACACTGAAGGCAGATAAGGATCACATGGCCCACCCAGTCTGCCCATTTCCATACCTACTGGATAGGCTGCCAATCCTAGTTAACCAACAACCTACTTCTTCCCACCAACCCCACCCACTAGAATTGCCTTATGTCTATCCCATACATTCTCAAATGCAGATACACTTCTCCTCTCTGCACCTTTCCTTGGTGCGGAGCTTTCTCACATTCCACATATAGTACAACATGCACACACCACTCACATTTTTAACACAAGAAACACAGGATCAACCAGATACATGATCTGCCTTTACCAAAAATGAAATTTGCACACACAGCTGACTATGGCAATTCATCTTTACGTTTAAGGCCATGAAACACCATTGTAAGCATTAAGCCCCTTGAAAGGAGGCTTCTACTAGGGAAGTAATGTATGGTTTTTTGGGGGGGGGGTTGGTGCCAGAGGCCAAAGGCCAAGTGCTCCCACCACCCAACCATACATTAATCTCCTAGTAGAAGCCTCCTTTCAAGGGGCTTAATGTGCTTGTAACATGGCAAGCATAGGAAAATATAATGTTAGGAGAAACTGTTGTTATTCTTAAGAAAGACTGATTAATTACTGTATGGTTATGTAGTAGAAAATAATAAGAGACAGAAAATGTTTTGAGAGAAAAGTACAGTTACGTAAGAACTTACTGTAACAGTAGATCTTCGAGAACAGCTCTTGCAGCAGGTTACACCATTAGGACCGACGCCAGCAGGCGTCAGGACCCCACGGAAATTTTCTAGCTAGCAGTCTTCAACAGGGACCGCCTCCGACGTCAGTCCCGCCCCCGATGTCAGGCGTAGTACATAAGGAGGCGGTCCCCCCACAATCCTCCGTTCTCCCGCCGGAGACTCCCAGCCGCTGGATGACATCAGAAGAGGAGACCGAGGATCTGCCACCAGATGGCAAAGACTAGTAAAAATGGGAATGACCCATCCCCTAAGATGGGTGCTTGACTACAACCTGCCTCCAAAAGGTGGATGGTGGGCAGGAAGGTACCTGCTGCAAGTGTTGTTCTCGAATATCTACTGTTACGGTAAGTTCTTACGTAACTGTACTATCTTACTTTGAGATACAGCTCTTGCAGCAGGTTACACCATTAGGACTGATTTCCAAGCAATAGTGGCAATCATGCATCACTGGGAGGAGGAAAGGCAGAGATCTCGACAGTTCTCGATCCTAGGACAGAAGTCCCTGAAGGACGGCTAGACCGAACCCTGCTCTTTGACTCGATGCAATGTCCAAACTGTAATGTCTGATAAAGGTATGCACAGAGCTCCAAGTAGCTGCAGCGCAAATAGCTGAGGTGGAGACGTTTTTTAACACCGCAAAAGTAGTAGCCACCCCTCTTGTGGAATGACCCTTGACCGCGCCCGGTAAGAGTTTATTGCGTTTGTCATAACAGAAAGTGATACACTGGATGAGCCACCTCGAGAGTGACTGTTTGGAGACAGGAGCTCCTTTCATCCTGTGAGCAAAGGAGACAAAAAGTTGGTCTGCCTTTCGAAACTGTTTGGTTCTGGTCAGATAGTATCTGAGGCACCGATGCACGTCAAGGGTGTGCAGAAGAGCTTCTCCTCGATTAGTGTACCTTGGGAAATACACTGGTAAATCAATATTCTGGGGTTAAGGGTGAGGGCTGAAACCACCTTAGGCAAAAACTTTGGGTTTGTCCTTAGAGATACCCTGTCCTGATGGAAAACCAAATAAGGCTCTTTGCACATAAGAGCATGCAATTCCAAGATCCTTTTTGCCGAAGTAACAGCAGCTAAAAATAACATCTTCCAAGAGAGAAAACGCAGCTCGCAATCCACGGCTGGTTCTAAAGGTGGCAGCGTAAGCTGCTCCAGGACAAAGGGTAAGTCCCAAGGAGGAAGTGGATCCTTGATGGGCGGCCTAAGGTGGAGGACTCCCCTTAAAAAGGCATGAGTAGTGTCCAGCTGGGCCACCGTCCGATGGCCTACTGGGGCATGGTAAGCAGAAACTGCACAAAGGTGCACTCTGATCGAGGAGTAAGCCAGTCTGGAATGAAAAAGGGAAAGCGGGTAGTCCAGAACCAGCTTTTCGGGACAGTCTAACTGCGAAAAATCAACGCTTGAGCCCACAACAGAATCTACGCCATTTCATGGCGACGTTATGTGGTTGCCGGTTTTCTGGCGGCAGAGAGAACATCTGCCACTTCTTGCGAGACCCCGTAACGCATCATGGCTATGTTTCTAGGAGCCAAGCATGCAGGTTCAATGAACGTAAGTCAGGAGGGACCAATGAACCCACCTCCTAAGACAATAGATGGGAGCTGATTGGCAAAGGAACTAGAGGTTCCCGGGATAGCTGATGCAGAAGAGGGAACCAAATTTGTCTGGGCCAGAAAGGCACGATCAAAATGAGCGTCACTTGCTCCCTGCGAAGTTTTAAGAGAACTCTCTGGATCAACAGGAAAGGAGGGAAGGCATAGAGGAATCTGCCTGCCCAGGAGAGGGACAACGCGTCTTGCTAGAAAACACCAGGCCCTGGATCTAGCGAGCAAAAATTGGGCAGTTTTGCGTTGGATGGGGACGCGCAAAGGTCCAACTCTGGAGTGCCCCATCTTTGAAACAGATCCTCTGCCACCTCCTATAAAAGTTCCCACTCACGGACTCTGGCCTGAGAGCGACTCAGACTGCCTGCGACGGTGTTGTCCACTACCGGGACGTGTACTGCAATTAGGTTTGCGCCGTATTGCAATATCCACTCCCACACTCTCATGGCCTCCCTGCAAAGCGGGTAGGAGTGAGTGCCTCCTTGTCTGTTGAGGTAATACATCACCCCGTTATTGTCTGTTTGTAACAGGAGTGTACCCGGTGGAATCTCCGACTGGAAGGCTTGCAGAGCATAAAGGACTGCCCTCATTTCCAAAATGCTGATGTGGACATGAGACTCCTGGGCTGTCCAAAGGCCCAGAGACCGAACACCATCCAGGTGTGCTCCCCACCCGAGCCCTGAAGCGTCTATGGAGAGTGTCACAGTCGGAGACGGCACTATGAAGGGAACCCCCGTGGAGAGGTTCCCCGGATCTAGTCACCACTGCCAATCCCGAATCACGGCATTCATGATTCGATTTGGCTGCTGCAGATGGTCTTGCCTTTGGTCCCATTGCACCCTTAGCATCCACTGGGTTACCCGCATGTGGAGACGTGCCATTGGGACTGTTGCAATGGCCGCAGCCATGTGTCCGAGCACGTGAAGGACCGATCTGGCCGGGACGGTCTTCTTCACCGACAGGTCCCGGATGAGGGATCTGATGTGTTCCGCTCTGTCCAAGGGGAGAAAAGCTTTCCCTCCGACGGCGTCCAGAACTGCTCCTATAAACTGCAGTTTCTAGGACGGCACCAAGAGTGACTTCTCGTAGTTGATGAGAATACTCAGTGATTGAAAAAGGGACTGGGTGCCGTGAATGGTCGTCATCAGCGCCTCCCTGGAGGGTGCCATGAGAAGCCAGTCGTCCAGGTATGGGAACATGTAGTGGCCTTGTCTCCTCAGAGACGCCGCTAAGACCGCCATGCACTTCGAAAAACGCGAGGTGCCGATGACAGCCTGAAGGGAAGAGCTCAGAACTGATAATGGCGGCTCTGAATCTCTAAGCGCAGGAACTTCCGGTGCGCTTGAGCAATCGGAATGTGCAGGTAGGCATCCTGCATGTCCAAAGATGCCAGAAAAGTGTCTCACTTCAGCATGGGAATCAGGCCCGGAAGGGTCACCATGCGGAAGCGTTTGTAAACGACCGACAAGTTGAGGTCGCTGAGGTCCAGTATTGGACGGAGGTCCCCTGTTTTCTTTGGAACCAGGAAGAAGTGATAATAGTACCCTAGTCCTCTCTGGTTCTCTGGAACGTGCTCTAAGGCTTCTTTTTCCAGAAGCGCGAGCACCTCCTGCTGTATGAGCAGGGCATGCTGACCCGAATATCGGGAAAGCAGGGGAGGTCTTGTGGGTGGGCTGCCTACAAATTCTATATAGTGGCATTTTTCGACCAGTTGCAGAACCCACCTGTCGGTGGTGACTGATAGCCAGCCTGGCAGGTGGCGTGCGATGCGACCCCCGACTTTCTTTTCCCGTTGATCCTGAGGAGGGACGGGGTCCGGGAAGGAGTCATGCTGTGGCAGCGTTTGATCCGGCAGGCTGCGCCGACTTTGCAAATCATTGGCCTCTGCCTGGGGATGACTTGGCCTGGGCTTTGCAGGTGAAAGTGCCCCTCTGCTGTTGGCCGGAACGTGGCTGTTGTCTTTGTAGCCAGCCACGAAAGCGGCTCTGGTTCCTACGAAAGGAACTGGGCTGAGACCTGTACATGGCCTGTACAGATCTGACTGCCTTCCCTGCGTCCTGAAGTTTGGTGATCACTTTCTCGGAGGCTTCACCAAATAGGACCTCTTTGTTGTAAGGAACGTCTAAAATGTTCTTCTGGACGTCCGGGGTAAAACCGGAGACACAGAGCCAAGATGTCTCCGGAGACACATGCCTGAGGCTGCAGCTCTGGCTGAAGAGTCCGCAGAATCATATGCGGCTCTGAGCACCTGGGTCCCCACATCCGAACCCGTGCGGAGGAGGTTCAAGAGCTCCTCCTTTTGGTCGCCATCGGGCATCTTCTCGACCAAGTCCTGTCCCTGTTCCCACAGTGCGTTCTGGAATTGAACCATGTGAGTGAGGTAATTCAGTGACCTGATGGCGCAAGTCGCAGCCGCATACGTGCACCTACCCAGGACAACCAATTGCTTGGATTCCTAGTCCGGTGGCTGTGTGCTCAAATGCTGAGGTCATTGCGACCAGTCATGCGAAGTAGTGATGACCAGGGAGTCAGCCAGAGGATGGTTCGCCAGATACTGGTCCTCCCTAGGGGCCTTGTATAGGCGGTCAGTATTCTTAGGCACTGCTGGAGTGGAATGCGGACGTTTCCAGGCAGCCTTGGTGACGTCCGCAAAGGTATCCACCAAGGGCGGCACTACCACAGGCTTTGGGTCTTTCTGAAGACGGTAGCGGGCAAGGCATTGTCTCTCAGGCTTGAGCTCTTAAGCATCCCACCCCATATTCTCCTGGATGTGCCTCATGATCTCCGCGAAAGAGGGATCATCCGGAGGAGACCTAGGTAGGTCGTGTGGGTCCGGAGAGGGAATGCTGATGGGAGAAGGGGATCTGGAGCACCCTGAGGTGTCAGATCTAGAATCTTCCCCAGACGGGGTGTACCAGCGGCGTCTGGGTCTCTTAGGACTGGGTGACCCTGAGGTGGATCTGGAGGGAGGTCTTCTCCTGTCTGATGATCTGCCCCGAGGAGGTGGTGTTTTGCTCCTTGGGGGTTAGCGACCGTCCTACAGGCCCCTTGGGTGGAGGAGGAGGTGTAGGCTGTGAAGGAGTAGGACGAGGACGACGTGTGGTGACATCTTTCCTGATGGTGTCCCACCAGAAGGTGAAGAGCTCCTTTACGTCTGCCAAGTTCATGCCCGACGATGGTGGCCTGTCACCGGGGTCGGGTGTCGGGTCCCCGGGGGTCTCCCGCTCCGGGGAAGGTTCCCGTGGGAGCCCAGCATCTCCGGTGTCGCCCGCCTGGTCCTCAGACTGTGTGGTATCCTCCTCCGATTCCTTCCAACCGGCGTCAGCCAGCGACGGTGGTGCAGTCCTCCTCTCTAGGGTAGCCGACGTCGGTCCCCTGGCCGACGCCCTCGGAGGCGAACGCCTGGCCGGCGACAGGTGTTTCGGTGTCACTGGCTCCTGGAAGTGCCAGTGATGCTTGGCCGACATCGGGTGGGCCGACGTCGAGTCCGACATCCGTTTGAGGGACATCAGGTCCTTGGTCTTGCGAGGAACCGGGTCCAACCCACACGGAGGCTGGGAACCGACCTGGCGTCGGAGTCCCGCTGGAGGGAAGAAGATTTGTGGCGCTCCCCAGACTTCGACGAGGCCTTAGATGAAGTGGAAGATGCCGACGGCCTGGAAGTCTTCAGGGGCTGCAGGGAGGAGGAGCCACTGGAGGATCTGACCTGAACCGGGGGAGGTTGCGATTGAGCCCTGGAGGGAGAGCGGTCAGATCGCAATCCGGAGCTTCGGGAGTCCGAGGCCCTCGCAAGGGACCTGGGCCTTTCCTTCTCCCGGTGTTTTTCCCGGTGCTTGTGGGTCCTACTCGAAGACTACCCCCTGGAGGAAGTTTCCTTGTCCATGGTTTTCAGTTTCTCCTCTAAGAGAAAAGGGCCTTCTGGCGGCGGATCCTGGTGAGACTGTTGAAGCCCTGGCAGAAGGAGCAGACCTTGGTGTCGTGTTCCGGGCCTAGGCAGCGCACGCAGGCCTAATGTGGATCCTTGAAGGGGATCCGTTTGCTGCAGGCACACTTCGATTGGTGACCCTCCAGAGTAGTATTTGGAGAGGATATCAGTTGAATACAGAATTGTGAAGGAAGATGGAATCGTTGTAGCTCTAAAGGTTGTCGCACGCTACAAAAAGGACAGAGAGGCCGATACTTGCGATGTCGACGGCGGGAAAAGAACCGGTGATTGTGGGGGACTGCCTCCTTATGACTACTTGACGCCGGAAGGGACTGACGCCGGAGGCAGTCCCCATTGAAGACTGCTAGCTAGAAAGTTTCTGTGGGGTCCTGACGCTTGCCGGCTTCAGTCCTAGTGGTGTAACCTGCTGCAAGAGCTGTATCTCAAAGTAAGATCCACATTTATTTATATGGTGGTTTGTATATTCAACATTTGAACATGGTCTTACACTTTAATAGAACTACTATTAACTCATTTGCTCCCGGTGGCCATTTTGGGTCGGATCCAGCAATGGATGGTTCTGACGCCATATGGCGTCTATGGGAACAAATGAGTTTTAATATGGTATTGCATGTTTGACATTGTGAAAAAATGTAATAAACCTTTGATTTCACACTCAAAAAATGTGTGGTTTCTTTCTTTTCTATGAATTATGAGATTGGATCATCCCTAATTAGCATAATTTGCTTTCTAAAGTACTTTGTCCTCTTAGGAACAACAGAATCATTATAAATTTAGAAAAACTTTTGCATAACTGTGCATTCCTGGACATTTGAAAACTTTAACATTGCTTTTATAGATTCGGAATTGTTAACATTTCTACTCTGATTCGCCAACATTACTGATCTACATATGTTGCTTGCTATGCACACAGACTAATGGCTGTATTTTCATTAGTCTTTTGTTGGCGGCGAGTAGTAATTAAAGTTGCTGGGGCCATTTATGGTGAACCTCGTTAAACTGAAAGGTTTACTTGTTTGAGGACAATTCTGAACACAGGTTGGTAGTTGCTCTCGGTAACTCACTGTTGCATTTGGCATGGCAAAAACTGTTTGGGGAGCACTTTCTAAAGAGGATGGAAGTTTATCTGTGTCACTAACTGTTGTATTTGCCAGAGTGCTAGCTTTACCAGCTAATGATTCTTTTTCTGATGGGCCAGTAGGTTCGGTATGTGTTTTGCGAGACATTTCTACAAATTCAAAGACACTGCTGCAGTGTTTTAGTGACCTTGCTCAATCTGTTCTTGTGTGTCTCCTATTTGTTTTTTTTTTCCTGTTACTGTATTTTGCCTGCTAGTGAGGCTTTTGTTTTTGGACAGATTCTCTTTGGGGGATGGCAGGATGCTAGACCACTTTTTTCTATCTTCGACTCTGGGGCTCCAATAACTGCAGAGGCTGGTTTCGCATCTATGCCCTGTAACAGACATTATTTCCCTCAATGCAAGACCAGCCTCTGATAACATATGGACTGCTGTACTTCTTATACAATGATTTGTATAACAAGTACTTAATTCTGCATCAACAGAGATTTGAGCCATTAAATCTCAGAGATAATTTCTGCCCATAGGCTGCTTCATGTATCAACAGGTGTTTTTATCCAGCATTTCTTGAGGCAGTTTTAACGGGCGCAGATAAAACTCAGGACATCGCGATAGATACTCTTTCAACACAGCAACAGGACAATCTTTACTGTCAGGCTGTGAATAAAGGACCCCACGAAACAAATCTTTATTTGCCTCAGACACACTGTTGTGGTTCTTTGTACTCTCATTAAATGAGAGCGCTATGAATTCTTGACCAAGGTCATCAGTCTTAATCATAAATGGGTTTTGTTTGAGCGGTCTCTGTCCCCCTCTTCCCTTTCTGGCTAATCCTTCCTGCAGCTCAAACCAGAGTCTGCGTACCAGTCCATACACAGACTCTGGTGATAAGTTTTTACAGGAACAAATTTTTGGTAAATCCTGATCAGATATTCTTTGATGGTGGTAGGCTGTATCTTGTCTTTGTCTTCTGTACTCTTAAAATGTCTACAAAGACATTATTGATATTGTGGATCACATGTAATATTTATTCTTCTGTAAACTTCAATGCTGTTAAAATACCAATTTAACCAGCTCTCAGACAAGCTGATACTATACTGCTTTGCCTCCTCTGTACGAACTGAGCCGTAAAACATTCATAGTATTTTTGCTAATTCAGGAATAGGGATAGTGCCTATGTCAGCAGTTGAACTGTTAGCCTTTAACCAGTCACTGAAAACATTACAGGGCCAGCTTGTATATTTTGAGTATTACCCTCACATTTTTGCCTTTCTAAATTGTCTACGTCTTCTTTGGACATCTGAACATGTCTGGACTGAGAGCTAGTGTTGCTATTGCTAGTAGGTTCGCTAGCCTGCCCAATATTTTTCTTTTTTTTTTTTAACCAGTAGATTTAGTTATACATGTCTCAGTTTGACTGCTAGTGGTGGACGTGTCAGCTGACATGGAGACATATTTTCAGGATGTCTATTTCAGTCGATGATAAAACAGTATGTCCATACTGCTTATCGACCCATCGATAATTCCCCATGACGCCACATAATGAATAAGTTATTGTAAATTCCTCCATCGTCTTTAGTTCTGGATACAAGACTTTTAGTGAGACTACTACAATATCAACCAGGTGGGTGGGAAACAGCATGACTTTTCACTTATATAGTGTGTGGTGGCGATTATAATGTGGAGTAGTTTGGAACTGCAGCAGCAGGCAATATTACGCGTGCCGCGTTTTCTGTGGCAAAACAATGGTACTACCTCAGCAGGCATTACTTGGGGATTTTTTTTTTTCCAATTGTTTAACCAGGAGTTGCACACTAAGCTGAAAGCTTGTTTACAGGTATGACCTGGGAGCACAGGGAAGTTAAGTGACTTGCTCAGGGTCACACAGTATGCAAGCGGGGGCTGTGAGATTCAATCCCAGGTCTCCAGATTTGCAGCTCAGGGCTTTAAACCACTGCGATTTACTGCCTCCCTGCTGGATTAATCCCCACTGGTCTGTAGCCACGTTTTGTGTTTAGACTAACAGATTTACTGGTTTTCAGGTAATATTAATTGCCACGTTACAAATCAAGTAACTGTAATAGCAACCATAGTGGCTCTGACCAGAGATTGTTCACTGTCTACAGCTGAATTAAAGACTCAAACTCTGCCAAGAAGTCATGTGACAGGACTCTGTGACATCACTGTATGGAGGCTTTCTGGCTATATGTTTACTTCCTACAAAGAATATGTGCTGCTGCATCACTCACCCCTGACAGCACTGCTCCTATTTTCTCTGTTACGCTGCCTTTACAAACGGAGCAGTAAGATCATGCCGACTTGACAGACAGCGATGAGGAAGGAAGGAAGGAAGCATTTTGGAATTCAACTGTACCAAACTAAGAATGAAATGGATCCACCCGCAAGCATTTATTTTGATGCTTGACAGTGTTAGCCTACAAATAGTCACCTAGAAGATGAAACCGTGTCATGGTATGTTTGCTGCTTAATTTGAGCACCTATGAGTTACTAATGATGTTTTTATGCAAGCATTTTTTTTTTTTTTTTTACTGTTTTCTAATTCCTATGGCAATTTTTTCTTTTTTTTTCAGTTCTAGTGCAGTAGAGGCTGTCTTTTATAGGTTATATGAAATTGTATATGTTATGATATTGTAGAAAATATTCCAGAGAATACCTGTTGAATGGCAGTCAACAGTCTGCAGGGAGACATGTATAGCTTATGATGCTGTACTGACTATTTAATAGGATGCTAGCGTGTTAGTGTCGAGTAACAGTTCAGTGCTACTTTCCGACAACCAGTGCGGCTGTGTCAGCAACAGTATGCTTGATAGGTTGCAAATGTTATTATGATGTCCTCAGCATTTCATAGCACATTACTTGGCAGCAACAGTTCACATGGTTACATTTCTTTGGTCATAGATGGGTGGTCAATCATAGTGGCATGCATGTCCTGCATCAGGGATGTTATGCTACTGGCAACACAACCAATGCATAAGGTCTGCAAGCACAGTTTGCAGACCTCTATTATGGCACTGTCCTCTCGATTTCATGAAAGTAACTTCTGAAAATAAAAATAAAACACACCATCTGGGAGAAGCTGGCTACTTCCTGCCACAAGTCAGTTACGTTAGCAGCAGATGTTAGCATGGATTAGCTCAATTTCACAGTTCTGGCTTTGCTGGGATTAGAACCTGTGATTCAGCTGATTTAATTATTTACGCTATTGGTTCTGTTATGACTCAAACGTGTGACTCAGCCTATTTCACTGTTCTGTACTGTTGTTTCTTGTAATATTCTAACCTGGGACATGAGCGTAGTTAGGTGGAGGGCTGGGGCCTCCCATAATGCTTCCATAAAATCTATTTTTGTACACCAAGATTAAATAATGAGATATATCTGGTGGACCTCCCCTCCAAAATTCTGGGAACATCCCCTATGAGATTCTTCAATTTCACAGTTATGTGCTCTTGGCTTTGGTGAGATTCTAACCTAACATTCACCTATTTCAGTTTTGTGCTTGTGGCTGTGTTTTAACAGAAACACACTGACAGAAACCAGTTTAGAAACATATGTAACCCCTAGGTGGCGCTATCCCAAGGGCTACAACCCCTGCCTGCTTGGCTAGTAGCAGGTTAAGGGGCCAGAGTTCTGAAACGGGTGCCTCCACCTGGAGGTCAGGGTTGGTAGTGGTCAAGCTAACCTGGGCACAGCCCTCCAGGACACTGTAAACCCCCTCTTTCCTTACTAGTGACCGGAACAATACACAATAATCACTTTCACAATACCCCTGATACACCACACAAGTACCCACACTGTTTGCACTTACCACCAGGGCTTTCCTCTGGCCCAACCCTAGGGACCCCCTGTAAAACAAGGTTATACACAGCAAATAGCAGTACAGTACTCTTGCACAAACTGGAACCACAGTCAGGGTAAATGAAAAAGAGTTAGATCTGATTTATTTAAGGGGCTTGAACAAGGGAGGGGCGTAATCAGATTAATTTGCTTAAAGGCTCTATCAATCAAACAGTTATGCATGCACTTCAGGGTCCATAAACAGTCACACACACTCATGGGTACCCAGATGGAGAATGGTGGGCTAGCCAGGAATGTTGTAGCTGGATGGGGCCATGTGATGGAAGAAAACAACATGCACAACACACACTATATGTAATCTGGAGCCAGAGGGCTCAGTTCGTGAAAAGAAAACAACAAGACAATCAGATGACACACTTTTAGATGAGGCTGTTGTTGCAGGGAGCTACCTTGACGATTACTCACGATACCCAAGACTGAACACAGACTGGATGAAAAATTCGAGACAGCAGGTGGTTAATCTGGAGTGCCAGGAGAAGAAGGGCCCATACGAACTGCCAAGGTGTCGTGGCTGTTCAAGAGTGGAGCAGGGGATTGATCCCCAGGCAGGCCTCTCGTTGATGGCTTTCTCTGTGTAGCGGGTAGTCTGGCTGGGCCAGTGTGGCAAGGCCCAGGCCAAATGGAGACAAATTCGGATGAAGTCCATTTTGGGCTGGATACAGTTTCCAGCAAGCAGAACACAGTTCACACAGTGGGGAACCAAATCACGACCCACTTTCAATACACAGCACATTTACATGTAAGGAAATTCTACTATACCAGGCAAACCGCTCTCCGGTCACGATCGCAAAGTCTCTACACAAACTGGGGATTCAAAAGCAGCTGGAAATTCTGACAGGCCAATCGTATTCAGCAAATCTTCAGTCTTCTTCAGGTATGAGCCTGGTTAAAAAAAAAAAAAATCAGTGTCTTGCTTTGTTCTCACAAACTTGGGTTTAGTCCAAAATAATTCTCTTTCTCCCTCTCAGGGGCAGCACGTAGACATGCAGGCCACAACTCAGGCCTTTTCACAGTTCTCCCGCGCAAAACTACTCAGACTGCTACTTGACTGTCGCAAGCATGTTGCTTTTTCAGCTCCCAACTTAGATCTGACTCAAACTGCAGCAAGCCTGGGAATTTCTCCAAGATCCAAAAGGTTTGGTTGGCCGATTCATCTGTCAGTCTCAACAGGAGCTCACCTTCAGGTGCAAAAAGGCGCCAACAGCCCAAAACTACAATTCGTACAGATTTTGACTCCAGACAGCTCCTGTAGTCCGGCTCAATTTTAGGTCCCACCAGTGCTGATTGGTCCAATTTGCAGACCTGCGCCAAATGGTGGGAATAAACAAAACAGAAATTTGGGTACCTGTAAATTTTCTTTCTCCGACGGCTGGTCTCCAGGCTTCCTTACTCCTTGGCTGCTCCCTCCTGATGTCAGTGATAGGCAGGTTCAGAGCTGCAGCAGGGGGGCATAAGAAGCCCTCAACTTCCGGATACCACCAGTCGTTATTAATGCAGTCTCTCTGAGGTAATACTATGAGAACTAGGAAAACAAAGAACATGAACAGTTGAGGCATAAGGGCCGTGAGGCCCAGCGACTATATACATTTTGGGAGGGCATCCGGAGCCCGGAGACCAGCCGTCGGAGAAAGAAAATTTACAGGTACCCAAATTTCTGTTTCTCTCTCCTGGGCTGGTCTCCGGGCTTCCTTACTCCTGGGATATCCAAAAGCAGTGCATCCCTAGACATCCCGGGTGGGAAGAATGTTAACTGTCCTTAGGGATCCACCACTGACTGAAGCACTCGGCGGCCGAAAGATGCTTCCGCCGAGGACATGACGCCCAGTTTGTAAAATTCAGTAAAGGTATGAGTGGATGACCACGTGGCTGCTCTGCATAAGTCTGCTGGAGATGCTTCTCTGAAGTTTGCCCATGACGTGGCCATCGCTCTGGTGGAATGGGCTCTCACTGGTCCAGGCAGAGATACTCCCACCTTGTCATACGCTGTGATGATTACTGATCTAGTCCATCTGGCTATAGAGTCTTTTGATGCTTTTTTACCCATAATTCGGCCTGCGGTCAAAATAAACAAGCTTGATGTTTTGCGAAAAGTATTTGTTCTCTTAATATAGATTCTGATTGCTCTCCTCAGATCTAAGGTGTGAAATTCTCTTTTTCGTTTTTCGGGTTAGGGCAGAAAGAAGGAAGTACGAGCTCCTGGTTGCAGTGGAAGAGAGACATGACCTTTGGTAAGAAGCCTGGATCCGTCCTGAGTACCACCGAATTCGGGTGAAAAACTGTATATGGCTCTTTGGTTGACAACGCCCCCAGTTCGCTGATGCTCCTGGCTGAAGTGATGGCCACCAGAACCACCACCTTCACAGTAAGATGCATGACTGATGCTTCCTTCAAGGGCTCAAATGGTGCTTTTGTGAGGAGCAGATTAAGTTTCCAAGGTGGAACAACTGGCTTAATTGGTGGGCGTTTTAGCGTTGCTGCCCTTAAAAACCTCCTGATGTAAGGGTGAGACCCCAGCGTATCCCCAGAGTCTGTGAACAAAAGTGCCCCCAGTGCCGAAACTTGCACTCGCAAGGTGGCTGGCTGCAAGCCCTTGTCGAATCCCTCATGCAGAAATTGCAAAAGGACTGAAAGGGTTATTGAATGATCCTGAGTGCCCTTGGAGCAGAGCCAGAATAAGAATCTTCTCCATATCCTATAATACACCTTGGAGGATGAAGTGCATCGGGAGCTGACCATCATTTCAATGACTGGAGCAGTGTAACCTAACTCTTTGAACGTTTCCCGCTCAATCTCCAAGCCGAGAGGGATAGATTGTTCAGATTGTGGTGCAGGACTGGACCCTGATGGAGAAGGTCTGAGGAGGACTGGAAAACGAAAGGTTGCGCCTTTGACAGCTGAATGAGTAGAGGGAACCAGGGGCAGCATGGCCACCTGGGACAAACTAGGATCATTTCTGCCTTGTCTCTGGCCACTTTGTGAAGAACCCTGGAGAGAAGTGGGATTGGAGGAAAGGCGTACAGGAGGCTGAAGCGACCCCCGTTTAGGGAAAAGGCGTCCTGTGCTATTGCTAGGTCGTCTCTGGCTAGGGAGCAGAACTGCTGAACCTTTGCATTGTGTCAGCATGCAAACAGATCCACTTGCTGATTGCCCCATTTCTGGACAAGGAGCTGGAAGGCTGTTTCCTTCAGTTCCAATTCCCCTGGGAGAATGTCCTTGCGGCTTACCCAGTCTGCTGTGATATTCTCCTGACCTGGAATGTACACTGCCCTTATGCTTGCCAAGTGCTTCTTTGCCCATCGGAAAAGGAGAAGGGATTCCCGAAGCATTTTTGTGCTTCGTGTGCCGCCCTGGTGGTTGATGTAAGCCATTGCTGTTCAATTGTCTGTTAGAATCAGCACATCCCTGATGCGCACTTGCTGATGGAAGTGCTTTAGGGCCATACGAACTGCTCTCATCTCTAGAACATTTATGCTGTACCTCGATTCCGTCAGGGACCACTTGCCTTGGGTTGATGTCTGTTGCAGGTGAGCCCCCCAGCCCCTGAAGCTTGCGTCTGTTGTGATCCTTATCTGACGCAGATGGCCTAGGTCTCGACTTCTCATCACGTTTTTCCTCCGAGACCACCATGCGAGGGCGCTTTTTACCTGCTGTGACACTGGGATGAGGTGGAGCCGAGGGTGGCTGGACTGGGACCACAGCTTGAGCAGGTGAGTCTGAGTGGGTCGCATGTGTATCAGAGCCCATGGAACTGAGTTTGCCAGGGACACTAGAGTCCCAGTAAGCTGTAAGAAGGCCTGAGCTGGCAGCAGATTGCCCCTTTGGAATTTGCTGATGAGTTTTAACAGGTCCCTGAACTTTGAGTCAGGGAGAAATACCTTGTTGATCTGCGTCCTGAATTCCGCTCCCAGGTGGCTCAGGCTCTGACTCCGAATTAGGGAGCTCTTCTTCTGGTTGATTAGAAAACCGTGAGCCATGAGGCACTGGACTACATCCGCCACAGCCTGTACTGCTTGGTCGAGCTGTGGAGCCTTGATGAGGATGACGTCCAGATAAGGAAATAGCTGGATCCCCCAGTTCCGTAGGTGGGCTATTACTGATACCAGGACCTTCGAAAAGGTTCTTGGGGCTGAGGACAGTCTGAACGGGAGAGTCTTGAATTGGAAGTGCCGATTGCCCAGCTTGAACCTCAGGTGCTGCCTGTGCCTGCTGTGAATCGGGATATGCAGATAGGCATCTTGTAGGTCTATGGAAGCTAAAAGTCTCCTTGCAGGACTTCCTTGGCAATCAAGGCCAATGTTTCCATCTTGAATGGTCTACAGCGCACTAAGCGGTTTAAGAACTTGAGGTCTAGGACTGGTCTGTGACCCCCTGTGCACTTGGGCACAATGAAAAAGAGAGAAGACCCCCGGTTGAGCTCTGTGGGGGGAACTTGTTTGACAGCCCCGGCTTGCAGAAGATCCATGATGGCCTGCAGTGTGGCTTGCCTTTTGGACGAGTTGCTTGAAATAGGCGAGGGCACCACATGTAGTAATGGGGGCTTGGACTCGAATTTTAAGTATCCCTGGCGGATAATGTCTAACACCCATCTGTCCGACGTTGTCTGGACCCATTCCTCGAGAAAATCCAAAAGTCTGCCCCCTACTCGAGGATGAGCCCGCATTTCCTCATTGTGCTTTCTTGTTGCTGGATCCTGAATCCCGGAGGTGCCCTTCTCCACCTGATCCACCTCCCCTAAAAGATCGCTGGCGTCGGGAAAACCATGGCCTTTTTCCTGAAGAACTGGAATTCTGACCCTTGTTGAAACCTCTGTCACGAAAAAGACGCCTTATGCCTGAAGGCCAGGCTTTGCACTGGCTCCTAGACTGTGGCATATGCACCTTCGCGGTTTCACCCGATTCCTTCACCGCCTCCTTCAGTGCTGACCCGAACAGAAGGTTGCCTTCATATGGTGCATTCACCAACTGGCTCTTCGAGGAAGCATCCGCGTGCCATGCCCGGAGCCATAGGTTGCGACGAGCCGAGGTTTGGTAAAACATGGTCCGTGCGGCACACCTGACTGCTTCTTCTGACACATCCGCTGCATAGGCGGAGGCCAACCCCATTAACTGTAGTTGTTGGATAATGGGAGAATTCTTATCTGGATCTTCTGCGAACTGAAATGCTAAATCCGATGCCCAAGATAAGGCGGCTCTGGCGGAAAATAGGTTTGCCGCCACGGCCTTAAGGGGCGTTGCGAGAGGCTTGAAAAGCTCTTTTGAGCGATGAGTCTACTTTTCTGTCCACTGAGTCTCTTACGAAGCCCCGGCTGGGATGACTGTTTTCTTGGTCACGTTGGAAATCAATGGGTCAATCCTGGAGCAGTCTAACCACTTCTCGGATTGTTTTTTGTCAAACTTCAGAAGTTTAGATATCCGTTTGGGAACCGGAAAGGCACGCTCCGGGACCTGCCATTCTTCCTTTGGCAAGTCCTCAATGGTGGGAGGGATGGGAAAAGCTGTAGCAGGCCTAGAGGTGGACGGCAGGTGGAAAGCTTGTTTTGGCTGCGTAGAGACCAGTGGGGGGGGGGACCGAGGTGAATCTCGGATATGACCTTCTGGATAAAGAAGTCTAGGTCGTCTATGTCGAAATTTCTGGACGGTGAGTCGTCAGGATCGGATGAGGAATCTACTATCTCTCCCTCTTCGATGGAAGAGCTGTTGCCTGAGAAGCCTGGGGAGTACCCCATGTGCCGTCTGCCCTTCTGTCAGCCCCTTGTTCTGCTCCTTGAACGAGACCTTTTTCTGCACCTGTGGCTAGAATGATGGTGACTGTCCTCCTCTGGAGATCTGTCCTCTTCTCTAAACTTTTTCTTGGGGCAGAAGCGGCGAGAGGAAGGCCCTCCCCTCGTCAGAGGAGGGGGTCCTTTTTCTCCTGGCTTTCGTGTGTTGTCTCACATCTGGTGACCCCGGAGGGTGACACTCAAAGGAAGAGGGGTCCATAGCAAAAGCTCTGTTCATCCCGTCTATGAGCTCGGGATCAAGGGATGGGATCCCTGGATACAATGCTCCGCTCCATAAGCCAGTCAGACCTTTCTGGATTGCTTGATTGTGTTCGGTCGGACCTCTCCTGTCCATTTGCCTACAACAAACTGGTGTCCGTTGTGTCAACCCCACTCGCTGCCGCTACCTTCTCACAAGTGAGGCAGAGTGAGCCAGCAAAGGTAATCAAGAGAGGGGACCTGCAGCGTAGGCATTTTTTTCCCCTCGACTTGATTTTTCTGAAGCCATCTTCTATGGTTTTTTCCTTGCTGCGGAGTCAGAGCGGTAAATAAACAGCTCTATATGCCCCTAGTCAGCTGCTGAGAGTGTCCCTTCTGGCTGTAGTAAGAGTCCCTCCGAGACACAAAACCAGGACAAGTAACAAGTGCAGTGCACACATAAGCCAACCTTCAGACTAATTGGCTTTGGGGCAATGGTCTCTTTAAATGCCTGTCTTCCTCAGACAAGCCAAACTGCAGCCTGGCCCCTTTAAATACCTGTCTTCTTCACACTAGCAAGCCAACCTTCAACTTAATTGGCTGGAGGATTGCCCCTTTAATTGTAACTATTCTGTTGATTAGTTCCTTCTGGCTGCAGTCCATTGCTCCAGTCACTGAGGCTGCGAGGGGGGGGGGGGCGCGCAATGAGCCTTCCGATAAGACACGGCCGCCTAGCGTGCAGAAACGCTAGCCCTGAGGCTCATTTGGCACCAAAAAGGAATCCCCTGTGCGCGAGGTAGCGGGAGCAGTCTGCCCAAGCTCCAACCGCTAGAACCGCTAAAAACGGTAGTTAGAACACCGGGGGGAGCCATTTTAGCGATCGCGACTTTCTTCCTGATCGCGCCTCTCCCTTTAGCAAGTCCTCGAGCTCTCTCTCTCCCCAGCAATTGACTCCTATGGGGCTAGTGCGCAGGGAAAAAATGGCTCTCGAGAGGTGAGACTAACCTGTGTAGCATGCCAGGCTAAGGCTGGATCTCACAGAGGCTACCTCCCCTGAGCAAGATTTCAACTTACAGGCTTGCCCAATGGTGACCAATGACTCCCGATGCTGTAAAGAAAATCTTCAGCCCTGCCACAAGTGACAGGTCTGCTGCAGAGTACCTGCTTCACCAAAGGCAAGAAGTAGACTGGTGGTATCCGGAAGTTGAGGGCTTCTTATGCCACCCCTGCTGCAGCTCTAAACCTGCCTATCACTGATATCAGGAGGGAGCAGCCCAGGAGTAAGGAAGCCCGAGGACCAGCCCAGGAGAGAGAAACAGTCCTTGCTGCAAAGAAGGCAGGTTAGACAAACTACATCATTATCATCACTCTAAATGATTTTCAGTAAATTGGTACATCTCTCAATAGCGCTCCCTCTCGGATTACTTATGACTGCAAGCCAGGCAGCTTTTAAAGAGACAGTACACAGAAGCTATACAGGTACTCTCTGGCAATCACATTTAAACTGCTAAAATGCAGGACACCAGCCTGGTAGTGAGCATGTAGGCAAGCTTGAGGAAGACTTTTCGGGAACCCCCATTTGTAGTGGGGTTACACCTGTGTTTCTTTAAGTCCTGTACTCATGTCGGGATAAGCAGTCCTCCTGGACTGCCATATCCTGATGGGACATATGAGCTAACGGAAACAAACTGGCTGGTATTGGTGATGCACCCTGCCTGCCGTGAATGGTCCTGGGGTAGCGGCTGTAGGTGGGTGAGCTGCTTGTGCTCAATGACTGGTCTTGAGTCTGAGTGGACAGGAGTGCTTAGCTGCTACTGCTGGCCTGAGGCACCACACCAGTCCTGCCTGCCCTTGTAGCAAGACATGCAGGAATGAGGCCAAGGAAGCTTACTGCCACCATAGGATGTCATGCAGCAGAGTTCACACAATGTAGTATACACAACATGGGAGAAAGCAGGCAAAGGTGAAACAGAACAAAAAAAAAAAAAAAAAGTTTGTCTCAAGCTTCCGGTGGCGCCATGGAGTAGGAGGCAGCGCAAGTGAGAGCTCTCCCCCAGCATTTTACTCTAAAACCTTTTCAGCTCAGCCTAAGACATCCAAACCGAACAGAAACTGCAATCCGAGCTCTCCTACTACCAGGCTTTACTTTATGAGGCATCGTAAAATTACTTCCGATCACTACGTACCTCTTGCAAAACTTGCAGCCCAGGTGGAACTTGAAGCATCAGGCAGCAAGGAAGAGATGGCAGCCCCAGCTCCCGAAGACAGCAAAAGAACCCGCCAGAGCAGCCAAAGTAAACACGCTGCCTCTAAACCCTCAGCTTCACTTCCCGACCCAGTCCTTTCCGCCATCCAAGAGTTCAGCAGTGAGGTGGCGCAGACCCTCTCAGATCTCCGATCTGACTGGAAGGACTTGCGGAGCTGTTTAAATAAAGCTGATGCCCAAACTACTTCAAAACACAGAGCGACTCGAAAGCTTGGAGTCCTCCGTGAAGTATCTAGCACTCCTCCAGTACAAAACTATTCAAAGACAAGAAGATGCCAAAAATAGTGCCTGCCAGAACAACCTCCTGTTTTATAACCTTCCGGAAGGAGTGGAGGGAGACGATACAGCGGCTGTTCTCGACCACCTTCTGCGCTCTGCATTAGAACTGGGTCCCGAGTATCCAATAGACATTGAGGGCGCGCATTGAGCATTAGGCCCCAGACCTCCTCCTGGTTCGCGTCCGAGGTCTATTGTGGTGCGCTTTTTGAACTTTGCAGTAAAAGTCTCTGATGCATAAGGCTTGGGCAAAAAAAAAAAAAAACCTTACTCTACTAAAAGGCAGTATAGCGCAGTGGTCTAAGGCTCAGAGCTGCAAATCTGGTGACATCCAGCAGACCAGACCTGGGTTTGAATCCCACAGCTTCCATTTGCATACTGTGTGACCCTGAGTAAGTCACTTAACCTCCTTGTGCTCCCAGGTTGCTCCTGTAAAAAAGCTTCCAGCTTAGTGTGCTGTACCTGGTTAAACAACTAAATTAAAAAAAAAAAAAATCTTTATAGACAATGATTATGCCCCAGTGACCCAGTGTCTTAGGAAAGAGTAGTCCCCTCTTTTTCCCTGGTTGAGATCTCGGAAACTGAGGTTCATAACTCCCAATCCTGCTGAACTGGTCATTTTCTATTCAAAGGGGCCCCAATCTTATTCATCTGCCGCACAGGCCAGGAAGGATCTGGTCACCAGGGGGTCTCCTTAGGGAACAAGAGGCTCTAGAGATGGGTAGGCGACTTCATCTGACTGAGAGATCCACTCAGGACCCCCCGCATCTGAGACACAGCAAACACTACAAGACATCCTACAAGCAATTCATCAGTTTCGGCAAGGGGCAACTCCGGACTGACCACCTCGATTTCAATGGACAATTTCTGGCATCCGGACTAACTAAAATGCAGCAGGTCAGTGGTCTTTAGCCTGGCGGGGGGAGGAGGGCTCGACCCAACTGCCACGTTTGCAGCCTACAGGGCACTAGAGGCGGTGTGAATCATGTTCCACTTATCCCTCTAATATTAAAAATGTATACGCTGGGCTTCGTGGCTTGGGCTTCCTGCCCCTCCCTGATACCCCTGCTTCCTCGTGCCCCTCCCCCCGGGCATTGACACCCCAACAGACCCTGGAGATCTGCCTTGGAGATCCCCTACGATTGTCTTGGTTAAACACAGCCTGAACAGATGAGTAAATCCGAGTTGGACCTCTCCTCACATCGAGGCCTGGGAGTCCCCAGGCTTTCTACTACTGCCTTGAAGATGGAAGCTGTGATACTTCTCCACTAATCCCTGCTTACAGACATATATTGCTCGTCTTTGTGAACTGAACATACATTGCTCGTCTTTGTGAAATGAGGAGGCGGGAGGGACCCGTGGGTGGTGTCCCCCCCGCTTGGGTCCTTTGGTCTGGGCTGCCTTGTGGTCCCCCTTGCCCTTCCCCCCCTTCCCAGTGTTGGTTGGGTCTTCTGACCTGGCTACTGGGATGTGCTGGGGTGGGGGCGCAGGGTTTTCATCCCCAGGCTTGCCCGACCAGGGAGCCCTGTGCTGGGGGGGGCACCTGTGCCCCTTCCGTTCTGGGCCTCCCTTTGCTTCCTCCATACTATATGGGTACTCTTTCGAAAAATTGTGCTGAACATCAGATGGAGCTCCAACGAACACTGAGACTCTTGGGGGGGGGCCCTTTTCCTTTTTTCCTTTTCTCTTCTTTCCTCCCCCCCCTCCTGCTTTTCCCCCTTCCCTCCCTTCCTAACTGCCTCCCCTCCTCTCTCCCATCTTTCCCCATTTTCTTTTTCCGGCTTTAGCCTAACTACAGATACATCATATCTGCTTCACCAGTGGTGTCTGATTGATACTTTCAAAGGTGGACTATGCTCCCCTCTGGCTTTATTAACCCTCGTGATGTTGATTATTACCCCGGAGTTAGTAAACATGAGACCAGAGGGTCGGTGGCAGGTGGTCTTTTCACCTTGTAGCCTGCCCCCTGTTCTTCTGACCTTTTCAGCAAGGGGTCCTTGTGAACTTTAGGACACAGGGACCTGGGCTATCCCCCCCGGGACCCTCTAGTATAGATATGCCTTAGATTCCCCCAAAACTAAGGCTAATTCACTTATTTAGTTTCATATTTCCCCTCCCCCCCCCCTCCTCCCTAGCTTCTCCCTGCAAATGGACAGGTCAGTCTTGGGGATAAGGACTTTGGGGGAATCTCCCCCTTCTCTCCTCCCTACTTAGATGATGATCTTTTACAGGACGCCACTAAACCTAATGTTTGTCATCTTACTGACGATGCTCCCTAGTTTGGGGATCATCCCAGTACCCAGACGGACAGAGTCACCTCAGTGCCTTCTACTCTCTCATTCAAGGACATTTCTGTTACAGGTACCCTCCTCGAACCCTTTAGGAGACGGTCAAATTATCCCATCTCTGAACTGGAAGCTATTATGTATACAGTTAAATGGTTTAAGTGCATTTTCTTGTACCACTCATACTTTGGCATCTATACATACTGTTTATGTCTCAACTCCTCCTGGGTTAGAGAAGTAATTGGATACGAGATTCAGTTGTTCCCATCCCAAGTGTTTGTTTTAGTTTTTGAATTTGACAGGTCAAAAGTTAACCTAAATGCTAAGGACTTCACACGTACCCTAACTTTAAAGTATTGTTTTAACTTGAGCCTCAAGCAAAGTGTTTATTTCCAAGTTTTGCTACAAAAAAAAAAAAAATCAAAAAGGAGACACACACATTCATGCTTTAATTTTTTATTACGTTCAACCTATATATCAGTATTACTGTTCTCTGAGAAAATAAACAATGGCAGTTAATCCAGTCAAAATCTTTTCTATGAATATTAAATGGTCTTCATAGCCCCATTAAGAGATTTTGTTTAATACAATATTTAACCATGTAAGCGGCGGACCTCTTTTTCCTTCAAGAAACCCACTTACCTGATACTGAACACCAGAAAATAAAGTGGGGTAACTGATATGAAGTTTATGCATCCTCCCACTCCAGTGCCCGAAGACGTGCGGTCGCAATCTTAGTACCCGTCTCGACACCTTTTGAAATTTGGGAATCCATAGTAGACAGGGCAGATACGTCCTCTTAACTGGGACATAATACTCCCAAGAGGTAACGTTGGTAAACGCTTATTTATCCCCCCCCCCCAAAACGTCCCTGGGTGTGATCCAAACCTTTCTTCAGAGAGTTCTTACAACCCACAAGGGCATCCTAATCATGAGAGGAGACTTTAAGTTCCCCCCTCAGCAGGACTCATCCTCGCCCAAGACCTACAGAGCTTCCCCTGCTGTAAAATACTTCAGATCTTCACTTTCTCACCTGGGTATTGAAGATGTCTGGAGGAGACTTTTCCCCTCAAGCCCTGGTTTCTCTTACTATTCACCCCACTTTCAAACCTATTCTCGCCTAGATTACTTCTTCATCTCATGTGAACATTTTTCCCTAATTCAGGATTTGTCACTAGCTCCTAAGATACTTTCTTACCATCCACTTATGTTAAAAATAAACCTAGGAAAACTACCAAAAACAAAGCTCTGCCGACTTAATCTGACACTACTGAGGGATCCTGAATACATAAAAGATGTTACAGCTAGAATTCCACAGTTTCTTAATGAAAATGGTGGAGGTGAGGTATCCGACCCAATCCTTGCCATGAGTGGCGGGGCTTCTGCTGCACGCTGCCTGCTTCAGAGAAGGCAGGAAGTAAACTGGCAACAACCGGATGTGGAGGGCTCCTTATTCCCCCCTGCTGCGCAACGTTAAGTGCTGCCTAGTGATGTCATCAGGAGGTGGAGCCCAGGCATAATGAGGCCCGGAGACCAGTTTAAGAGAGAAACTACCAAAAACAAAACTCTGCCGATTTAATCCAACACTATTGAGGGATTCTGAATACATAAAACATGTTACAGCTAGAATTCCACAGTTTCTTAACGAAAACGGTGGAGGTGAGGTATCTGACCCAATCCTTTGGGATGCCCTGAAGGCTACTTTGAGAGGAGAGACAATAGCTTTCTCAACAAATAAAAGGAAAACTGAGGCACTATACAAACACTACACAGAACAACTAGAGAATTACCAAATGCTGTATCGGGCAGGAGATACAGCCCTGCAACAAAAGATTATGAAAACCAAACAAGAACTACAAACTATAATGGACTCCAAGATTCTCCAGACCATAATTTATTTAAAAACAGGCCAACTACGAGGGAGGCGTCAGAAGGACATGCCTTTCAGACAGGAAATTAAGGAACAGGAAACTAGCGGCTACTATTTTAAAAATTAGACATCCAGTAACAAAACAAATTTTACATTCTGATGAACGTATTAGAGCATCTTTCCTAGAATATTACCACACTTTATATACACCCCCTTCCACACCAAACTCTGAAACTAGAACAGAACTTTTAGATAAGAATAGCATGCTGCGAGTCAGATAGCTTTGGAAAATTTAACTTACTTCTCCTATTCACCCAGACGAGATCTTGACTCGTATAAAAGCTCTGAAGCCTTTAAAACGCCCGGGCCCTGACGGTTATATGGCAGAATGGTACAACACATTTGCTAATCTTCTTCTTCCAATGCTTCTGTCTTCTTATCGGGCCATGGCAGAAGGTGAAGACCCTCCACCGTCATGGCACCATGCAATCATTACCCCAATTCCCAAACCTAACAAAGACACATCAGACCCCTCTTCATACCACCCTATTTCTATTCTTAATGTCGATTACAAAATTTACAGGGCTGTTTGGGTTTCTCGGCTTGAAACGGTCCTCCCCTCTCTTATACACCCCAACCAGGCCAACTTTATTAAGCAACGCAGTACAACTGATAACATTAGACAAACCATGCTTCTTCTAGAACACCTACATACTAGGAAAATCCCTTCAGCCCTCCTTAGCTTTGATGCCGAGAAGGCATTTGACAGAGCAGCATGGGATTTCCTTTGGGATACACTTTAAAGCTCCTCTTTTCCCTACCAATTTCTCTCTTGGCTCAAAAATATATATTCCCGACCCCAAGCTTACCTCTGTTTAAATGGGGCAATGTCTTCTCCCATTCGGTTATGCCAGGGATGCCCTCTCTCCCCTTATCTCTTTGCGTTATACATGGAACCCTTAGCTATGACCATCAGACAAAACCCTCGGGTAGAGGGCATACAGTTAGGCCAAAAAGACATAAGATATTTCTTTTCGCAGACAATATTCTTTTAACCCTTCTTTCTCCTGAATCTTCTATTCCGGCAGTTTGGGAGTTTTTCAAGAAATACGACAAAGTGGCTAATTTCAAGTTGAACATTACAACGACAGAAGCCCTAATACTTAACTTTATTCCCTCACAGAACCTGAAGAGTTATTTTCCTTTAAAGTGGCGCTGTACAAAATTTAAATATCTAGGCATAAATATCCCACAAAACCAAGAGCACCTTGAGTCGTTAATTATGAACCCGCCTCTCTTCTAGTTCAGGAGGATCTAATCAGGTGGGGTAACCTAAAATTAACCTTTTTCTCAAAGAATAGAAACCATATGAATGAATATTCTTCCCCGGTTGCTTTGTTTCAGAACATCCCGATTTTCCCCATCTGCTTTCTACTTTAAATCTTGGAACAGGATGATATCTTCTTTTATCTAGGAAGGTCAGAGACCTAGGGTCCGTTACACTTTACTCTCTCTCCCTCTAAACCAGGGGGGTATGACTCTTCCGGACCTGAAGATGTATGCAACGACAGCATTCCTAAAAATATTTTTCCTTTGGCTCTCTCCTTCTAACTCTATCTGGAAAGATTTTGAGTTTCTAATAAATGACCTTTATGATATAGAAAAAATGACTCTGTTCCTTCTGAACTCTCCCCTTCCCTTAGAGACTTTTCTCCCTATACTGTGCAGATTCTCAGAATATGGTGCAACTTTAGAAATGAGAAACAATACAAACAAATCAATTTTTTCTTTCCCCTTATACCAGATCATCAAAAATTCTTCCCAGCTCAACTAGACACAACCTTCAGGAACTGGCGTAGGCTAGGCCTTAACTACTTTTATCAACTAGTAAGTAACTCGGGCACTCAATCTTTTGCCGAACTTCAACACAAATACTCTCTTCCTGACAGAGATGAATACGGATATACCCAGGTGAGAGACTATATCTTAAGGCAAAGGGATTTTCCAACCTGCTGCCCCTCACCTGTACCTACTCTTTGGGCTCTCCTTTAGAGACACACTGGCAGATGCTACCTAGGGGAAACTTATAGGCCACCTTCATAGTAACATGAGACAAATTTGGGAGACTATAACATTGGGCACAGAGGTTCAGAGGGTACCCAGTGTATTTTCAACTGGAGAGTCTTAGGGAGGAGATCAGGAGGATCAGAAGGCAGCTGGAATGGGAGAGGGGGCAGGTAAGGATCATATGCGACTAGACGTGGTCAAAATGGCATGCCTCAAGTGGCAAGTGGAAAAGGAAAAAAAAAGGGCACATCTCAGGGGATAGGTGGACCATATGGTCACTCTGGAGGTGAGGAGGGGGCGGAGCAAGCAATGTACAGGAAGCACTCCGTAGGGAGGGGGCTACTTGGAGGGAGCAAAAGAGGGAAAGGGGGTAGAAGAGAGCAAAACAGGGGCAAGCATAACACTTACAAACCGTTTCACTCTATAATATGCTGGACAGTATGTGAAGCAGGTGGATGGTGGGGGAGAGCAAGAGGACAGGGAGGGTTTGGTCAGTAAGCTGAGGGGGCGGAAGACAAAGGAGGGAGCCAGAACCATAGGAAAGGATGGAGGAGGGAGGGACATGGGCCTAGGTTGGAGGAAAATATGGTAGCTGGGGGACACTGAGTGAGGACACAGTGTAAGGTGGCTGGGATGTGGTCAGGCCGGTGTCCAGGTTGGGGAAGTCAATCGGGGGGTAGAGAAGTCAGCTTCGAGACAAGAATCATCGGAAGAAGTGGAGAGTAGGGTAGGGAGAATTTCAGCTGATGGGGTGGGAAGTGCAGGTCCAGAAGGGGGGAAATGAAGAAAAATTAGTAGAAGGTTGCTCGGGTGGGGGATTGGACGATTACAGCTCAAGAAGAGTGATGAGGCGGAATTGGGGGCAAACCCTGACCTCCCAGGAAATTGGGGGGGGGCAAGGAGCAAACTGGCAGTCGCAGGTAAGAATATGGTAGGGCTAGCATATGAGGGTCGCCTCCAGGCTGATGGAGTTGGGAGGAGTAAGCAGGGGGTTGTCGACAGAAGGAGTCTGGAAGGATCTAAATGGACTAATAAAGATTCCCAGGCTGACAGGAGTAAGCAGGGGTTTGATGACAGAAGGAGGAGTCTGGAAGGACCAAAACAGGCTAACAAAGTGGGGGGGGGGTGAAGGTGATACTGCTGGGGGATTCCATGACCAGGAGTATCCAGTGGAAGGGGGTGGGGACAATAAAAGCAGCCCAGTCAAGGCTAAATGTATACCAGGATTATCTGTACACAAGGCCAAATTCCACCTTTACTCGATAGCACTGGAATGTGAGGGATCCCCGGACTTTCTAGTACATCTGGGAACAAATGACTTGAAAGGGAACAGTGAGCTAGAAATACAGGCTAAGTTCTGGGAATTGGCAAGGGTTTGTCACTCTATAGGAAGCAAAATTTCCTTCTCTGAGATTCTGCCAGTACCAAGGGCAACCAGGGAGAGCAAACTAAAAAACTTAGAGGAGTGGACCAGTGACTTAGGGAATGGTTCAAGGCACAGGGGTATGGGCTGGTGGGAGACTGGGGAGATACTTTGGAGGATAAGGGGCTATATGCCAGGGATAGGTTACATCTCAATCTGGAGGGAAGGGTGATCTTGAAACTAAAACTTGCTGGATTTATAAAAGATAGAGGTGGGGTTTAAACTTGTAAAGGGGGAGAGTCAAATAAAAGATTGGCCCCAGGGAGGCTGTTTGTGGGTCCAGATCTAGGGCAATGGAAGAGTGAGGGGGAATGCGATGCAAATCTAAGGAAAATCAAAATTTAAATACCTGTAAATTTTCTTTCTCCGGGCTTGCTTACTCCTGGGCTGCACCTCCTGACACCAACAGGCAGGCAGGAATCAGACCTCTGCAGAAGGGGACATCCAGCCCTCCACTTCCTGTCTCCCTCAGTTCTTCCTAAAGCAGTCCAATGTTGTAATACTACAAGAACTTGGAAACAGAAAACAAGAATTTTAAGGCATGTATGACCGTGCGACCGGCCAACTATATACATTCTGTGAGGGAATCCAAAGCCTGGAGACCAGCCGTTGGAGAAGGAAAATTTACAGGTATTTAAATTTCAATTTCTCTCTCCTAAGCTGGTCTCCAGGCTTCCTTACTCCTGGGATATACAAAAGCTGTACGTCCCCAGATGTCCCGGGTGGGAAGAATGTCAGGAGCCCTTAAGGATCCAGCACCGCTTGAAGTGCTCTGCAGCCAAAGGATGCCTCATCCGAGGGCATCGCTTCCAGCAAATAAAATGCTGAAAATGTGTGAATGAATTATCAAGTGGACGCCCTGCATAAGTACGCTGTCGATGATTCTCTGAAATACGCCCACGAAGGGGCCATAGCTCTGGTGGAATGGGCTCTCCTTGTGCCAGGCAAGCTACTCCGGCCTGATCGTAAGCCCTGGAAGTGGCTGATAGAATCCGTCTGGCTATAGAGCCTATTGAATCCTTGTTACCCATAATTTGGGCCCACAGCTGACATAAACAAACAAAGTTTTGCGGATAGCTTCCTCTCCCTTAATATACATTTTTGTCAAGGGCAGACTGGATGGGCCTCAAGGTCCCCGTCCTCAACCTCCATGTCTATGTTTTTATCACACCTCCCAGGACTACAGGATGCAATTCCCTTTCCTTATTGCTTTTGGAGAGTGGGTAGAAGGAAGGAAGAATGAACTCTTGATTGTAAAGGCAGAGAAGCATAACTTTGGTGAAAAAAACTGGAACTGTTCGAGCCTGATGAAAAACAGTGTATGGCTCTTGGGTAAGCAATGCTTTTAGTTTGCTGATCCTCCTGGCTAAAGCAATAGCCATCATAAAAAAAAGGTGACCTTTATTTCGAAACGCTGGATGGATATCTCCTTGATAGGCCCTAAGGGGGGGGGCCTTGGCCACTGCCTTGAGAACCGGCAGCTTTGGTGGGATGGATGGCATCTTAATGTTGCTGTCTTTAGAAACCTATAGACATGGGTATATAAATTCAACGATTCCCCTGAATCCGACAACAAGAGTGCCCCCAGTGTAAAAACCTGAACTTGTAAGGTGACTGGTTGCAGTTCTTTGTCCATACATCTAAAAGAAATTGCAGTAGAACAGGCAATTATATTGGATAGTTCTATATGTGTTTTGAATGAAGTCAGAACCAAAGTTTTCTCCAGATTCAATAATACACTTTGGAAGAAGAAGAAGGAGACAAGTTCCCCATCATGTCAATAACAGGAGCCGTGTAGCCGAGCTCCTTTAAAGTTTTTCCCTCTCAATCTCCAGGCCTAGAGAGATAAGTTGTTTAAACAGGATGCAAAGCTCCGACGCTGAAAATGTGTGAATGAATTATCAAGCAGCCGCCCTGCATAAGTGCGCTGTCGATGCTTCTCTGAAGTACGCCACGAAGGGGCCATAGCTCTGGTGGAATGGGCTCTCCCTGGGCCAGGCAAGCTACTCCGGCCTGATCGATGGAGAATGCCCAGGCTGAACTTGAATGTTAGACATGGTCACCTTGACAGACGAATGATGATTGGGAACTATGTATGGAAAAGCCATAATGGGCAGACTACAATCATGACTGTCCTGCCCCGAACCACTATGTGAAGAACTCTTGATAGAAGAGGAAAAGCGTACAGGAGACAAACTCATCCCAATTTAGGGGAAAAGGTGTCCTGAGCCACCACTGGTTCATCCTTGGCCAGGGAGCAGAACTGTTTTACCTTGGAGTACCGCCAGCAGGTGAAAAAAATCTGTCTGAGGATTGCCCCATGTCAAGATGTAGGAGGTACTATCATTCCGCTCCCATTCCCCTGATCGACCAACCTTGCAACTAAGCTAGTCTGCCATGTCGTTTACCCGTCCTAGTATATACATCACTCAGTGGTGCTCAGCCCACTGAAAGAGAAGGGGTTCCCTTAGCCTTTTTGAGCTTCTTGTGCCGCCTTGACGGTTGATGTATGCCAACGTTAACGGACTCTCGGCTAGAACCAGATTATCCTGATTGGGGAATTGCTGTTCAGATTGCCTCAGGGCATGGCCTACTGTTCACATGTCGGGAACATTTATGCTGCATCTTGTGCCTCTGACAGTGACCACCTGCCTGGTGCCAGCAGCTGATGCAGGTGAGCCGTCCCCAGCTCTTGCGGCTTGTGTCGGTCACGATTCGGATTTGGTGAGGATGGCCAAACTTACGACCCTTCATGACCTCTGTCCTTCAAGACCGTCACTGAAGGAGGGTTTACTTTGTCTCAAAGAGCCGTATGAAAAAAGATAAGCAGGCAACTAAGGAGTTAAACTCCTTGATGAGCTTTAGCCGAATCCGAAATTTAGTTTTGGGATCTTGGGACATGCTGCTTGCCCCCAGAAGGATCAAGGCCTGGTGTGGAATTAGGAAACTCTTTCTCCAGTTGATGAGAAAACCGTGTGTCGGCAGGTACCAGACCATCTCTACCACTGCTTGAAATGTTTGTTTGAGCTGTGGAGCCTTTATGTGGACTAGGACTGGTACTAGCACCTTCAAGTGGCATGAAATGCTACTGGCCCTTTAAGGGTAAAACTCAGAACTGCATGGATTGATGCTAACCAGTACTTATAATGACAAAGATCCATCTTGCCCCTTGATGTTGTTTTGGGGGGGGGGGCTGAGCTCCGTTGCTCCCTTTAAGGGAAGGGAGATCCCCAAGTGCTGTGCCCTTCATTCAGTAGGGATACCTGCTCATTTTGTAGCCCTAAGCACTGTGCTCTGCAATCTGGAGGAATGCCCCTACAGTGCTACTGGCTATCCTAAGTGCTCCTCTATTAGGAAATACTTCCAGCACTGCAGCCCAGTCGGTGACTGGGACCACTGCTGAATGTCGAGGAGCAGCCTGGCGCTCCCCTCAGAGCCCTGGCACTCCCCTCAGCGCCTTTTGACGTGCTACAGCCTGGCGCTCTCCTCAGCGCTGGTCGACGAGAGGCCATGCGCTGTCCTCCATGCTTGATGAGAGAGCCGACATTCCAGGAGCCACTCGACACGCTGCCTGAATCCGCATGGAGGAGCTGCACATCAAAGAGCGGCAGATATTTTCACCAAGCCGCTAAATGCTAGCTAGGCCCTTGTCCTCAGGAAGCACTCCAGTGCTTAACTTTGTGGTCCCACTAACCTTGCAACTCACTGCCTGAATCCGCATCGTGGAGCTGCACATCGACGAGTGGCTGAAAATTTCCCCGAGCTGCTCGTCAGTAAACAGGCAGTCGACCCAGGGGGAAAAAAAAAAAAATAGAAATTTAACTATGCACCTGCCTGCTGGTAGCGTTGCCAGCTGCTGGGCGCCTGGGGGCCTCGATACTGCCACCATGAACGTGCTGCTATGCCCTAGATTCAATCGTGGCTACTGTGCCCTGGTTTCCACTGCAGGCAACACTCCAAGTGTAGCATCCTCTCTGCTGCTGGCGTAGCCCTTTTGCATATTATGCTGCTTTTATCCTCTGACCCAATGTATGTGTCCGGGGGCTGCCAAGTCTTAGTGCGGGAGTTTTTGTGGGAGAAAGAAAATGGCGTGCCAGTTTGCTCAGAATGCGTCCTGAGCCTGTGGCGACGCGGGAGAAACGCTAAGAGGGACCAGTCTGTCCAGCAAGCACGGCTGAGACCAGTACCCCCTAAATGCAGGGACAGCATTAATATGGGCAACTGACATTAAGTCCTTAGAGAGGAAAACAGAGAACACGGTAATATGGGCGAATGAGAGGGGCCAGTCTGTCCAGCATGCACGGCTGAGACTGGGACCCAATAAGAGCATAAAAAGAGCTTTCCCTCTTGATCCACCCATTCCTTCTCTCTGTGGATGTCCAGTAAGGAAAATTATCCAAACTTGCAGTCCTGAAGTCTTCAGCCCTGTCACCACAGTGACAGAGCTCTGCTGCAGAGTACCTGCTCTTTGCAAGGCAGGAAATAAACTGGGGGAGACAGAAAGTGGAGGGCTGGATGTCCCCTGCTGCAGAGGTCAGAATCCTGCCTGCCTGTTGATGTCAGGAAGTGCAGCCCAGGAGTATGGAAGCCCGGAGACCAGCTTAGGAGACAGAAATTGGGCAGAATAGGAATTGTGCAGGGCTGGGGAGATTGGATAGGGAGGAGAGGTCGGGGTGGAGGACAGTCCTGATTAATGCCAGGAGCATGAGCAATAAAATGCCCGGGTTCCAGGCTATGCTGGCTGAGGGATCAGGGAACATGGCAGCAGTTACAGAGACATGGGCCACCCAGAGAAATGATTGGGACCTACATTTGGAGGACTAGAAGATATTCAAGAAAGATAGAGGAGTGGGAAGAGGGGGAGGGGTTGCGCTGATAGTCAGAAATGATGTTGCGGTTAGTGAAGTGGAGGAGGCTGAAGGGGGGAGTGGAGGCAATTTGGGTAACCTTGTAAACCAGGGGAGGGAAAAAAAAAAAAAAAAAAAAAAAAATTCGAAAATAGGGGTGGTATACAGGTCCCCCACAATTGAGGAGGCTCTGGGGATAAACTGGTTGAGAATGTCAAGAGTCACTGTAATCTTGGTAAGGGTAGGGTGGTGGTCATGGGTGACCTTAATATGCCAGGGGCGGACTGGAACACCATGACATCCTCTGTAGCCAGGGAACAGCGACAGATGGATGTTTTTCAGGATGCCTTCCTGACTCATTTATTTATTTCATAACTCGGTTTATAACCTTTGAATCAAAAACTCATTTACAATGGAACCTCATCGCAGGGAGGGTAGACAATTGACGTGAAATACAATGGAGAACATTACAGGTGAGGTACAACAGAAGAATGCACATAACAATTCAATAGTGCAAGGGTGCACAAAGGCTTCAATTACATACAATTAGTCTAGTATAACAGATAACAAGGTACCGCTAGGGATTCTAGGCAGCGATACCTGGGGGAGGGGGGGGAGCAGGTTTGCTAAGAGAGAAGGCAGTCCAGGAAGGACGTTGTCTGTAAAGTGGCCCAGGCAGAGATTTAGGTATGGGCCAGTCAGGGGTATTTACAGTTCCGAGTGTCAGTGATATGGTTTCGGAGGGAGATTTTTGAAGGGGCCAATTCTGGGGATGTTTGTGATATGGGTGGGGAAGGAGCTGAACCAGGACGGGGCTCTGTAGTGGAATGATCTTTGGGAGAAAAGAGATCCTGGCTCTCGGGACCTGGAAGATGGCTTTGGTTGCGCTACGGGTGGCGCCCGAGTGGGAGGCTAGTTTTAGGGATGCAGCAACCCCTAGGGGAAAGAGAGCCAGAGGAGTGATTTTTTTGGCCAGAACACAGGTGTGGTACATAGATACATAGATAGTGTCGGCAGATAAGGGCCTATGGCCCACCCAGTCTGCCCATTTGAGCTTGTAAGTTCAGTTTATGTTTTCCTAGAAGTCTGTTGCCCCTTGCCCCTGACCTCCAGAATTCCTTTATGTCTATCCCATGCATTCTTAAATCCTGTGATTGTTTCAGCCCTCACCACTTCCTCTGGCAGGGTGTTCCACTTGTCCACCACCCGTTCTGTGAAGAAATTCTTCCTCACGTCTCCTCTGAATTGTCCTCCCTCCAACTTCATCCCATGCCCTCTAGTCCTGGAACATCATTTTCGCTTAAAAATAGTGTACTCCTGCACCCTGTTCCTCCCTGTAAGATACTTGTATGTCTCTATCATATCCCCTCTCTCCCTCCTCTCCTCCAGGGAGTACATGTTCAGTTCCTTCAACCTGTCCTCATAGGACTTGTGATGCAATCCATGTACCATCTTTGTTGCTCTCCTCTGAACCTTCTCTACCCTATGTCCTTACGTAGGTAAGGTCTCCAGAACTGTACACTGTACTCCAGGTGGGGCCTCACTAGTGTCTTGTATAGTGGAATTATGACCTCCCTTTTCCTGCTGGTGATGCCCCTGCCAATGCATCCCAGCATCCTATTTGCTTTACCTGCTGCCTTGTCACACTGTTCTCTACCTTGAGGTCATCAGAGATGATAACCCCAAGATCCCTTTCCTGCTTGGTGCATGCTATATCCTCACCCCCTAACTGATATATTGTGCCAGGGTTTTTGTGCCCCATATGCATTATCTTGCACTTCTTTGCATTGAATTTCAACTGCCAAACCCCTGACCATTCTTCAAGTGTCTGCAGGTCCCTTCTCATTCTGTCTACACCATCTGGTGTGTCTACTCTGTTACAGAGCTTTGTGTCATCAGCGAACAGTGAAATTCTGCCTTCTAGGTCCTGAGCAATGTCACTGATGAAGATGTTGAATAGGACCGGTCCCAGCACTGATCCCTGTGGTACCCCACTAGTCACTCTTCCCTCTGTGGAGTGACAGCCATTTACCACCACCCTCTGTGTCCTGACGCCCAGCCAGTTACCTACCCACCACACTACTGTCCTGCCCACACCCATATTCCCTAGTTTGTGTAATAGTCTTCTATGTGACACAATGTCAAAGGCCTTGCGGAAGTCCAGATAGTCCATGTCCACTGCCCTCCCCTGATCCACCTCCCTAGTCACCCAGTCAAAAAATTCAACGAGGCTGGTCTGACATGACCTCCCCCTGGTGAAACCATGCTGCCTTGGGTCCTGTAGTCCACTGACAACTAGATGTTCCACCAATCTCTCCTTCAGTAGTGCTTCCATGATCTTCCCCACTAACGAGGTGAAGCTGACTGGTCTGTAGTTCCCCGCTTCCTCTTTGTTCCCAGTTTTGTATAAGGGGACTACATCTGCTGTCCTCCAGTCTTTGGGTACCTCCCCTGTTTCCAGTGATCGGCTAAACAGGACAGCCAGAGGTTCAGCCACCACTTCTCTTAGTTCTTTAAGGACCCTGGGGTGGACCCTATCTGGCCCCATTGCTTTATCAACTCTTATTACTTCCAGTTCCTTCAGGACCCTTTCTCGTGTAAAGGGACTTTTGTCCAGTTCTGCACCATTCTCACCCCTTGTACTCCCTTCAGACCCATTATCCTCATCTTCCTCAGTAAAGACTGAGCAGAAATACCTGTTCAATATGTCAGCTTTACTGCTGTCATCCTCCACGCGGCCCCCATCCTCCCCCTTCAGTCTCACTAGCCCTCCCTTTGCCTTTCTTTCTTCACTTATGTACCTGTAAAAGGTTTTGTTCCCTCTACCCACTGATTTTGCAATGTGTTCTGTCTGAGCTTTGGCTTCCTTTACTGACCTCCCTGCCTCCCTTTGCTTCTCCCTATCACCTTTTGCCTGTGTCTTTTTGTATTGCCTGAATGCAATCTTTTTGACTTTCACTTTCTTTGCTACCTCTTTGGAAAACCATAATGACCTCCTCTTTGTTTTCCTCTTGCTAACCTGCTTAATGCATAATTCTGTTGCTCTTGTAATCCCCATTTTAAATACTGCCCACTGTTCCTCAACCCGATTCCTGCTCCATTACCCTTAACGCCTCTTTCAAGTATCTCTCCCCATTTTCCCAAAGTCTGCCCCCCTTAAATCCAGGATACGTGTTTTTGTGTGGTTTGGTTCTGCTCTTTCTGTGATTTCAAACCACAATGACTGGTGGTCACTGTTCCCCAGGTGCTCCCCCACTGTTACCCCCATCACACTGTCCCAGTTTCTGAACACAAGGTCCAGTATTGCCTTCTGCCGAGTTGGTTCCATGACCAGTTGCTTGAGGAAGGCACCCTGAAGGGAGTCCAGGATAAATCTGCTCCTAGTTGATGCTGCTACTGGGATGCTCCAGTCCACGTCTGGAATATTGAAGTCTCCAACCAGTACTACCTCACCCTTGTCTGCCATACTTTGGATGGCTAGCATCAGCTACCTATCTGTTTCTTCCTCCTGGGCTGGTGGTCTATAGACCACACCTCAAAGGATGGTTGTCCCCATTTTCCTTTCCAGCTTAACCCACAGTATCTCTCCCCCATTTTGTTCCTCCTGGATCTCTGTGGCCCTTATGTCATTTTTCACATACAGTGCCACTCCTCCTCCTTCCTTCCTACCTGCCCTGTCTCTTCTGAATATGCTGTAACCAGGTATGGCCATCTCCCAGTCGTGGTTATCATTACACCAGGTTTCAGTGATGACCACAATGTCCAGGTCTGACTGCACCATGACAGCCCCCAAATCTTCCATCTTGTTGCCAAGGCTCCTGGCATTGGCACACATGGCTTTCCATGATTTGACCTCCCTAGACTGTTTTGCTGTTCTACTCCAGCCCCTTCCTTGGCTGTCCTTTATCCCTGGTTCTCCTTGCTGTCTGCCATTCTGCTGAATTTTGCCCCTTTTCTGCCTATCCACCTCTGGGGTGCTAATCTCCATCTTTTGCATACTGCTTTGTAGAGATAGCCACTCCTCCGGTTCACTGGTTCCACTGCTAGCTGTGGGGGTGAGCAAGAGTACCCTCCTTACTGGCTTCCACCCCTTTGCTAGTTTAAATGCTTGTCAATGTAGCATTTAAACTTTCATTGAGTGCTTGATTGCCTCCAGGATGGATGCAGGCTGTCAGGCTTGAACAAACCTCCATCCCTCCAGGTGGGTCCCCAGTCACCAATGAATCCAAACCCTTCCACACAGCACCAGTTCTTCAACCATGAGTTAAAGTTCCTGATGCATGCACCCCTATGCTCTCCCTTACCTCTCACAGGTAGTACTTCTGAAAAAGTGACAGAAGTAGCTACTTGCTTGAGACCCCTCCCCAATTTCCTAAACTCTTCCTGAACTTCCTCTGGCACCCCATTTGCCAGGTCATTAGTACCTAGGTGGATAATGACACCCAGCCCACCCTCCAGTCTTGCCTTCCCAGTGATCCTCAGGATCTTCCTTCCATCCCTCCATGCCATGGCACCTGGTAGGCACCTCACCTCCCTGTCCTCCCCCTCCTGTGTTCCTAGCTGGATCCCTCTTATGATGGAGTCCCCCCACCAGGATTCGCTTCCTCTGGGGTCCACTGATCTCCCCGCTGAGGTCACCTCCTTGGCTAACCTCCACATCCTTTCCTTCCACTTCTCTGGGTACCTCTATTTGGTTGTCCCCATTTGCCAGTGTGGCATATGAGTTCTTGAGTGGAACAGGATCTGGGATGTGCCTCTGCCTGACCACTCTAACCCTTCCTGAGCCCACTGTCACCCAAGTGCTCCTCATTCTCGGCATCCTTTAAGGCAGTTGCATTGGACTGGGTGGTCTCTGGATAGGGGTGATGGTACTCCTGACCCAGTTTACTTCTGCTCGAGTCTGGCTACCTCATCCTGCAGTCCAGAGAGAGATACATGCAGATAGGGCAGCACCTCAGTGTCCAGAAGGTCTGCCTGAATATGACTGCCCCACAGCCACTGCATTGCACCACTCCCCACATTATACTGCAGTTATACTGCTATTCCACTACTTGTCTGTTACTGAAGCTCTCCTAGTTCCCTTTTTATTAATTTACTGTCCTACAAATCCTGCCACTGATCCTCAGATACTTTTTTTTTTTTTTTTTAAAGAAAATAAACCAATAAATAAATGAGTCAAAACATTTGTCGTCCTGAGGGTGGGTTCTTCCCCCTTATGCCCCTCTACTCCACACCCCTTACTATTCCCTGTATTTAGCTCCTGTCAATCAGATTTAACAGGGCATATAATTAAGAGCTGGGGGAAGGGGGGGTGAAAATTTGCAGCAATTAAAGACAGCAAAGAAATACACCACCACTATGTTTTAAATTTTCAACAGCCCAAAAACAATTCTAAGTAAAGACAGCAAATAAATTACAGTGTCACTAAAAGCCCACAATCTAAGTTTAAAAAAAAAAAAATAGCAATTACCAGTTACTGTAAAGCACTGAATTAAATATGTTTCCTTCCCCTTCTGGCTTCTTCTGGTAGCGCAGGCACTCATCAAAAGTGAGTAGATTCGAGAAGAAGTAGAGTTGACATATATGCGTTCTGCTGGGGGCACCGGTCAGAAGCCTGCAAGCCTGACTGATCGAGGTCTGGACGTTGGTGAGGGCAGTGGGGTCAGCAGCTGCACAGACAGGGAGCCAGTAGTCGACCAATGACAGGATGGAGGAAGTGATAGCCAGCCAGAGGATATTCTGAGGGGGGCAGTCTTTGTGGCATAGAGTAGTCCAATCCGGGTGTTAACGGCAGTGGACAGGGAATTAAGATGAGTGGAAAGACAGCCGAGTCGAAGGTGATACCCAGATATTTGTATGAAGTCACCTGTTCAAGGGGGTGAGGGGCGCTGGGGAGGATGAGAGGGGGGAATTTCTGGAGGTACTCTGGCAGTGGGCAAAAAGCATAGATTTGGTCTTCTTGAGAATCAGAAACAGACGATGGTCGAGGAACCATTTTTCAGCTTGGCTGAATGCAAGCTGCAGAGAGTTCTGGAAGGTGATGGGGTTGGGGTGGGAGGTGACGAGAACCGCGTTGTCTGCATATAGGTGCATTCTGCCCAAGCAGGAGATAGGAAGAGAGTTGAGAAAGAGACTGAACAATGTGGAGCCCAAGATGGAACCCTGAGGGACATCTGAGCAAACAGGCAGGGCGGCTGATAGGGTATCGTTTATCTTGACCCGTTGGGATCTGGCATGGCGATAACTGGAGAACCAAGCAAGGGGGTCGGATGAGAAGCCTAGTTGACGGAGGGAGTCCAGCAATAGGGGGTGGCACACAATGTCAAAGTACTTAGGTCAATGAACACTGCCCCGGCGATATTCCCAGAGTCAAGTGCAGAGTTGAATATGGTGTGAGAATTCTAGGAGGGCTGAAGTGGTGCTGTGTCCAGGCGGAAGCCATGCTGTTCTGGACAGAGTATGCTGTATTTGGTTAGGTATTCCATGAGTTGGGTGGATACTATTTTTTCCAGGACTTTAGGGAGTGGGGGGAGGATGGAGATTGGTCTGTAGTTATTGGGTAGTGTGTGATCTCCATTCTTATGAATTGGGGCAATTTCAGCTGATTTCCAGGCACTTGGAAATTAACCGAGGCACAGAGACTGGTTTAACAGGTCAGTGATAGGGGCTAGCATAACAACTAGGGTTATACGGAGAATCCTGGAGTCAACTGGGTCACAACTAGGATTATGGCTGGAGAGGACTTTTAGTAGGAGTGGTTTGGCTGCACGGGGAGATATGGTATGGAGGAGAACTGGGGGGGTTGAGGCAGGGATTGGGTCAAAAAAGTGGCCAGGGAGGACTGCGCTTAGGTCAGAAAACGTGGTTGAGGCAGTCAGCAATATGTGGGGGGGTCTATGGTAATAGTGCTATTAACAGATATCTGAGATGGGGGGATTTTCTATTGAGCTCCTCAATATTATCCCAGAACGCACGCACAGAGCCCCAGGAAGTGGCCAGAGTGGTTTGGTAGTATTTGGCCTTGGCTTGCCTAATGGACCAGGTGCACTGATTTCGAGCGGCATTATAGGCCTTTCTGTCCACTGACCTGCCTGACTCGACCGCGACATGCCATAGGTTGTCTCGCTGCCTCAGTTGTTGAATAAGGGAAAGGGGGATCCAGGCAGCGTTACGTCTTTTGGAGCGGGTACTGGTAAAGGGGGCCAAGAGGTCACAAGCCTTGCAGAAGGCACTGGTGAGGTAAGCTAGCGCAGTGTCTATATCAGACGCAAGTGAGATCGGGGACCTGACAAGCTGGGCTAGGTACTGCTTCAGTTTACTGAGGTCCCCTGGGCGAAAGCGGTGGCAGGAGGGGACTTGTCTTTTGGGTTTCTGTGTGGGGGAGGACCAGAAACAGAGGACAGGGGGAATGGTCGCTGAGGGAGTTGGCTAGAACATTAACAGACTTGAGTTTATGGGGGTGATTGGAAAGTATTATGTCGAAGAGAAGCTGGTGCCACTAGACTGGTTAAATCTGGTAGGAAGGGTGACTAATTGAGCTAAATGAAGGGCAGTAAAGGAGTCCTTTATGCGTGCAGCAGTGGAGCCAAGCCAGTTTACATTGAGATCACCTAAGACAAACTGCTCAGCTTTGTGGGGCAGGGAGGAGAGATAGCCAGGGAGCGTATAGTGGGTCCCTGGGCCCGTGGGGGTATGTATGTAGTTGTTAGATACAGCAGGCCCCTGCCCGGGGAGATTTTTTAAAGTGATGGCTTGGGCACCATGACCGAGCCTGGGGGCAAGGATAGCATGGCTAAGGAGAGAGTCACGAACGTAGACTGCACATCCGCCTCCACGCTTACCGACTCGATCCTCACGGAACAGAGGGAAATAGTCGAGTCAGGGATTGATGCAGAGAGCCAGGTCTCCACTATGGCAATGATATCGGGCCTGTGTTGAGTGACCCAGCACTGGAGTGCAGCAGTTTTCTCTGGAAGAATACAGATGTTCATTGAGGCAATGCGGAGGCCACACCCAGCAGAGTGCGATAGGGGGGTAGTGGACCCAGGACCAGGGTTGGGGTGGACATTGCCAGGGAGCAGAAGAACGCGACAAGTCTGCGGAGTGGACTGCGGTGGTTGGGGTTGTTATACTGAACTGCTGCAAGGATCTGGTGGCGGAGGTGCAGGGGATGGGTAGGGTAGGTGTGGCAAGGGTGGGTGAGGCCATCCTGTTCTGGGGGTGGGGCTGGTGTTGGCGGGGGTGGAGTGGGGTGACATGGTGGTCCAGTGTGAGAGGTGAGTTTGGGGTGGAGGGATACAGGGGTGGGGTAGATATGGTTGAGTAGGGTGGGGGATGAGTGAGCATGATGATCATAAGACGACTAAGCATATGAGCCAATATGCCCATGGTTGAGGGGCGCCTGGTGTATAAGTGGGGGGGGTAGAGGTACTTGGTTAGTGTTGCTGCTGCTATGGTGCAGGGGTAGTGTCGCCACCTCTGGTGCTAAAGGTACAGGGTTCGAGAGTGGTCCAACAGGTGGGGAAACCTACTAGAGAGGAGCAGATATTGGATGTTGTCCTAGCGGACCGTGATCAGATCGGGGGCCTGGAGGTGTGCAGTCCATTGGCGGGTGGTGACCATGCCACGATCTGGTTTCTGCTGTATATAGGGGGTGAGGAAAACCGCACTAACACAGTAGTGGCAGACTTCAGGGGAGCGGATTTCATGGGCATGGGTAGGATTCTAAGAGAGAGATTAGACAAAATTAGGCCGGATACGGATGCTGGAAGATTGTGGGAGACCATTAAAAAAGGGGTGCAAGAGGCTAAGTAGTACTGTACAAAATTAAGGCGAAAGCATGGTAAAACCAGTCAGCCATGTTGGTGGACTAGGGAGGTGCAGGAGGCAGTGAGGGATAAAAAGGCTGCTTATGCACGTTTTAAACGCTCAGTGGGGGGGGGACAAGGAGCGAGGAGAGTATGAAATATCGGCCAGCAGGGACACCAGAGTGGTGAGGGAAGCCAAGACAGGGATGGAGCAAAACCTGGCTAGGGATATCAGGATGGAGGAAAGAGATTCTATAGATATACAAGAGAGAAGCGAAAAGAGAGGACGCAGATCAATACGATAAAATTATAGGGGGATGGGCTCAGGAAGCAGGGGAACAGACAGAGGTGCTAAATGAGTACTTTGCCTCAATCTTTGCAGATGGGGACTGGGGATCCCTACAGGCTGATGGGAGGGAAGAGCATTCAGCTAAGGTGAGAAGTTGGTCTGAGACAAGAGGACGGAATGAAGCTAGGGTACAGACAAGACAAGACACAGAAGGGGTGGGGAGATTGAGTGAGGGGGAGGATTGGGAGGGAAGAAATTACAGCGGATAGGGTGAGGGAGGCCCTTCGGAAGCTAAAAACTGATAAGGCGACGGGGCCGGATGGGCTACACTCAAGGGTTGTGAAGGAATTGGCGGAGGAGCTGGCAGCTCCACTGGCTGCACTCTTTAATACCTCTCTGCAGACAGTATGGGTGCCCCAAGACTGGAGGATGGCTTATATAGTGCCGATCCATGAAAGGGGGTCTAGAGAGGAAATGGGGAATTATAGGCCTGTCATCCTAACGTCTGTGGTAGGCAAAGTAATGGAGTGCTTTATCAAGGAGAGGATTGGGAGGCAGCTGGAATGGTTAGGGCACCAGGATGATAAACAGTATGGCTTCATTCTGGGGAGATTGTGTCAGTCCAACCTCCTAGAGTTTTATGACTGGGTGACAGGGGCCTTGGATAGACACAGGCCGGTGGACATCCTATACCTAGATTTCAGCAAGGTGTTTGATTCAGTACCACATAATGGGCTGATAAAAAAGCTGGGGAAGATGGGGGTTGGTGGACAGGAGTTCAACTGGGTTGAAAATTGGCTCTTGGGGCATTTATAGAGGATAATGGTGGGTGGGATACTCTCCTCCCTCAAGAAGCTAATCAGTGGGGTCCCTCAAGGTTCAGTATTGGGGCCACTCTTGTTCAATGCCTGCGTCTTGGATATAGGGAGGGGGGTAAGGAACAGGTTGAGTCTTTTTGCAGATGATTCAAAACAGGGAGCACTGGTGGACTGTGAAGAAGTGAGGGAGGCGGTCCAGGGAGGATCTGGATACCCTGGAGGGGTGGTCAAGGAGGTGGGGACTGAAATTTAATGCTGGGAAATGGTTCTTCATTTAGGGATCAAAACCTGGCCCTGAGATACACCGGGGGTCCTGCTGACAAGCCACATTGGGAGAAAGGATTTAGGGTGGTGATAGACATCAAAATTAATAACTCTAATAATTGTAGAAGAACTCCAGCCAAAGCAAACAGGACCCTGGACTGGGCTTCCTTACTCCTGGGCTGTACCTCCTGATGCTGATCCACAGGCAGGAAACAGACCTCTGCAGCAGGGGACATCGAGCCCTCCACTTCCTGTTCTCCTCACTCAGTTCTTCCTAAAGCAGTCCAATGTGGTAATACAAGAACTTGGGAACAAAAAACAAGAATTTTAAGGCATATATGGCCGTGAGGCCAGCCAACTATTTACATTCTGTGAGGGAATCCGAAGCCCAGAGACCAGCTGCCTGAGAAAGAAAATTTACGGGTATTTAAATTTCGATTTCTCTCTCTCCTAAGCTGGTCTCCGGGCTTCCTTACTCCTGGGATATACAAAAGCAGTACGTCCCCAGATGTCCTGGGTGGGAAGAATGTCAAAAGCCAATAAGGGTTCACCACTGCTTGAAATACTCTGAGGCCAAAGGATGCTTCTGCTGAGGACATCACTCCCAGTGAGAATATTGTATTATTTTTTTTTTTTGCGCTACTGTGTGAATGGATGATCAAAAAGGCCACTCAGTGTGTGTGTGTGTGTGTGTGTGTGTGAGTGCGCGCGCGCGCTCTGTCAATGCTTCTCTGAATTACGCCCACGAAGGGGGCCATGGACTCTCACTGGGCCAGGCAAGTTACTCTGGCCTGATCATAAGGCGTAGAGATGACGGATAGAATCCGTTTGGATATAGAGCCTATTTGAATCCTTGCTGCCCCAAATGTTTTCCCTTAAGCTGGCAAGAACATAGTTGAAGTTTTGTGAATAGCGTCTTCTCTCTTAATGCACATTTTCCTCCCTCTTCCTAGGTCTAGTGTTTGAAATTTTCCATCCTTATTGCTTTTAGAGAGTGGGCAGAAAAAAGGAAGAATGAACCCTTGATTATAATAGATGGGAGACATAACTTTGGCAAACAAAAACTGGAACTGTTCCAGCCTGATGAACGAGTGCACAGCTCTTGGGCAAGCAATGCTTTTAGTTTGCTGAAACTCCTGGCTGGAATAACAACTTTGAGAAAAAAGGAGGACCTTTATTTTGAGATGCATGATGGATGGCTTGAGAGGCTTTAAAGGGGGCCTTGAGAACCATATTAAGACTCCAAGGTGATAGCTTTGGTGGATTGAAGATGCTTTAATGCTGCTGCATGAAGAACTACCAGACATGGGGATATGAGCCCAACAATTCCCCAGGGTCCGTCAAGAGTGCCCCCAGTGCAGAAACTCTACTTTGTAAGGTGGTTGGTTGCAGTCCTTTATCCATCTGTCTTAGAGGAACTGCAGTAATACATGCAAATATATTGTATCGTTCTGTATGTGTCTGGAATGAAGCCAAAACCAAAATTTCCTCCGGATTCTATAATGCACTTTGGAGGAAGAAGAGACACACGAGTTCCCCATCATGTCAATAGCAGGAGCTGTGCCACATAGCTCCTTGAAAGTTTTTCCACTCACTTTCCAGGTCTAGAGAGAGAGAGACCAGTTGTTAAAATGGGGTACAGAACTGGACCTTGATGGAGAATGCCCAGGCTGAACCTGAATGTTCGAAGCGGTAGCCCTGACCAATGAATGAGAAACTACTAAGTGCAGAAAAAAACATAAGGGACAGACTAGAATCATGACTGTCCTGTCCAAGGCCAATTTGTGGAGGACTCTTGATAGAGGCGGTATTTGAGGAAGGCATACAGGAGACCAAACAGATCCCAGTTTATAGGAAAAAGGTGTCCTGAGCCACAGCTGGTTTGTCCTTGGCCAAGGAACAGAACTGCTTTACCTCGGAGTTCTGCCAGCAGGTGAAAAGATCTGTTTGAGTATTGCCCCACTATTCTGTCTGAATGTGGGAGGCACTGTCCTTCAGCTGCGATCCCTTGGTCGACCCACCTTGCGACTGAGATTCTGCTATGACATTTTTCTGTCCCGATACAAACATCGCTCAGTGGTGCTCAACCCACTGAGAGAGAAGGAATTCCTTTAGCATCTTTGAGCTTCTCGTTTTGCCTTGATGGTCGGTGTATGTCAGCGTTGCCAGATTGTCAGTTGGAATCAGGTTAGCCTGATTGAGGAATTGCTGTTCAGTGTGTCACAGGGCATGGCCTACTGTTCCTCCCCTCAGAAATGCTTATACTGTACCATGTGTCCAACAGCAATCCCCTGCCCCGTGACAACAGCTGATGCAGGTGAGTCCTTCCCAGCTCCTGAGGCTTGCGCATTGGTAGCAATTCCGACTTAGTGCGGATAGCCTAACTTGTGGCCCTTCATGATCTCTGACCTCTGGGACCATCCCTGGAGGAAGGGCTTAATCCGTTTTAATGAGCTGTGTGAAAAAATAAGCAGGCAGCTGAGGAGCTTACAAAAAACTCCTTGATGAGCAATTACAGATCCCAAAATCTAGTTTTCGGGTGGAGAAACCTTGTGTCATGATGTGTGCCCCCCAGGAGGATCAAGGTCTGGTTTGGAATTAGGGAGCTCCTTCTCCAGTTGATGGGAAAACCATGTGCCATAGGGGACCCGACTACCTCTGCCACTGCCTGTAATGCTTGGTTGAGCTGTGGGCCTTTAAGTGGACTATAACCACTACTAGCACCTTAAATACTGTCCATGGGTCTGAAAAAACAGCAATGGTAGAGTCTGATTTGGAAGTACTGCTCTCCCACTCTGAATCCGGGATAGTGCGTGCCCCATTACTGCAAGGGAATAAGCAAATAGGCATCTTGCAGAATTATGGGTGCCGGAAAATCCCCTGCAAGTACTGTTTTGTTGAGCTGTGGGGCCTTTAAGTGGACTGTTTCCACTGATGGCTTCATTAATAATGCCGTGGGTCTTGGGAATACTCAAGATGTCAGAATTTTGAATAGAAGAACTGCTCCCCCCTCCTTGAATTTGAACTGGTGCTTGTGTAGTTCCTGAATAGGAATCTGTCAATGGGTCTCTTGCTTTTTCAATCCTTTGAGATGTAGGAGGGGCCTGAACCCCCTATATATTTTTGCGCCATGAAGAACAGGGAGCAGCCCCTTAGTTAATCTCTGTGACTGCACTTTGTTCAAGGGGGCACTTTGTACAGTATCCTCGGACTGTAGAGGGTTTGCGTTTTTTGATGAGCCACCATAGAAAGGGGAGGGCACGACACGTAGCGGGGGCTTGTTGGTGATGCATAGGACCCACCTGAACGACTTGGTTTGGACCCCTTGCTCGAGAAATATGAATGTCTGCCCCCTACTCGAGAATGGGCCCAGATAGCTTGTGACTACTTGTTGTTGATAGCTGTCACCCTCTCCACTAGATTCGTCCCTTCTGAGGTTACACTGCTTAGGTAAGGAGACCCGTACTCACTTTTCCTCGAGAAATTGAGTTTGATCCTAGTTATAAGCTTGGCCAAGAATTCTGCGTCTGGGGTCTCTGGACCCTGAATTGCCCTTGCCCTAGACTATGACATGCATTACTAAACACCTCCTGGGAGAGGACCCTGCCTGCTAGGGCCAAAGCCAGGGGTTGTGGCGAGCCAAGGATTGAGTATTGCCCCGTGCAGCCTCTTCTGACTGGTTTGCTGCATAAGTAAGGCCTCTACGGTCCTGTCCAGCGACTCACTGTTTGGTTTGAAATCAGAGGGTAGCTTCTACGGCAGTTTTAGCCATTCTTCCCCGTTGCTGCGTTCCGAGCCTGAAAAGCTTAAAATCTGCTGGGCACTGGATAGGGGAGGAAGCTTAGAGAGTTGCCACTCCTCTTTTGGCCATTTCCCTGTTGGTAGGAAGAGCTGGAAAAGCTGTGGCTGGTTTGACAGCAGATGACAAGCGAGAAAAACCTGTTTTTGTTGGCTGGGAGCCACTGGGTGAGAACCAAGGGAAATCTCGACAGTGACCTCTATTTAGACAGAAATGTGGCCATTTGCTCCCCCTCCAGAAGATGATAACCTGAGGTCCTATGAGTGCCAGAAATGCCCCCCTGCAACACTTTAGGTTACCCTCTATACCTTATCTTTCTCCTAGGAGGCGGAATGTTGATCCTCCCAGGCCAACTGCCTCTCAGGGTGAGAATATAGAGGAGTGAGAATATGAATGGTCCATTTTCTTGTATCCTCTAGAAAGGTCTCATATCTGGTCTTATTTAATTGTTAGGTTGTATTTCATTGTTTTATGAGGTGTGGTGTCAGAGGGGGCTGTAGACTGCAGAGTCCCTCTGGAAGCTGTCAGTTAATATGATCCGAGGGCTATGATAATGAGCAGAGAAGGATCTTCCTCCGTGACGTCTTTCCCATTCGCAGACATTGCCCTCTGGACATTATAGGAGAAGCTACCCAGCCAAAGTCATTAGCAGCAGGCGACTAGCTGCGCTGACATTTTCTGCCCCGGGAAAGCTTGTGCAAGGCCATCATATCACAAAAGGCCCTACTTGCCTTAATTCATCTTACTCCCACTTCCTGATGTCCTGCTGCTGAAGCAGGTAGAAAGTGTGCTGTCCCTTTAAGAACTGTGCCAGTCCTGTAAAGGCCATCAGAGCTGCCCTTGTGCTGTAGTCCTTTTTCCAAGTTTTTTTATTTTACTCCCCTTAGAATATGCAAGGATCTGGAAAAACCTAGGCAGCTGGCTCACTTCTTCACAGTTTTTTTTTTTTTTTGGGGGGGGCGCAGCACGGTGAACAAAAGGCTCCATAATAGCGCTCCTCCCGCGCTGTAGTGCTCGTCAATGGTGTTGCTAAGCCATGCTGCAGGTCCGCCGTCGACGAGCGGCTGAGGTAATCTGATTGCCCGCCCCCAACGGTTGCCTCATATATGATAATTTAAGCCCCTTTGCATACTCGTTGGAGTTCCTCATCCCTGCAGCGCTTTGTCGAGCAGCAATCCGTCAACAAGTTGCCACTGACAAACTGCATGCCCACCATCGACGAGTGGCTCAATCAGGATGCCATCGATGGGATAACAAGAAAAAATACGGGAAAAAGATATGGGGCTGCCAGCTGAGGGCAGATGAAGTCTCCCCAAGTCCTTGTGCCATTTGTTCCCTTGAGCGATCCTTCGCCGGTAGTAAGTGCGGGAAAACAAACACACACACACGCAGTTTCTGCCCAAAAGCTGAGGGGAGATGTATTCTCCCTAACTCCTCATACAGTTTACACCCTAGAAAGCACAGCAAAAACAGCCTCACGAAGAGATGGGGCCCATCCTGTTCTGACCCCCTAAAAATAGATGTTGCACATTACTGAGCACTCTGGGCCCGTTCTGATTCCCTGAAAATCAAATCACTCCAGTGCCCATTTTGATTCCCTGAGAAACACTTTCCACTGCACTAAGTAGCATTTCAGGCCTAGTGCAGGATGAGCAGGGAAAAAACAACCCGGTGAAAATGGGGTCAGATTGTGCAGCTTACAAGGCTGAGACTGCATTTCAGGCCTGGTGGGGGGAACGGGCCAGACTGTGCAGCTTGCAAGGCTGAGACTGTCACCCACCCTGGGATTCCAACATACAGCAGTGACTTCTGATCCTCATTAAAACAAAACTGCTTAACTTACAGTCTGCTGTCTTCAGCTCTGCTTGCAGAGTACCTGCCAGACTGGAGGCAGGAAGTAAACTGAGGAGAACAGCAAGTGGAGGGCTGGATGTCCCCTGCTGCAGAGGTCTGTTACCTGCCTGTGGATCAGCATCAGGAGGTACAGCCCAGGAGTAAGGAAGCCCGGAGACCAGCTTAGGAGAGAGAAAATCAATTTTCAAGGGACTGGCCAGAACTTAAAGATGGTATCAGCAGTCAAATGCCAGGCTGAAGAGGTGGGCCTTTAGCCTCTTCTTAAACATCTCAATCGAGGGAGCCTCTCAGAATGCAGGTGGAAGCGAGTTCCACAGGGTTGGCCCAGAGACACTAAAAGCATGATCTCCCAAGGTCTTGAGCCAAACCCTGATAACGTCCAGGAGGCACCTCAAGTGGGAATGGAGGGAGTGACCAGCGGACACCGGTGTCAGGAGCTCAGACAGGTAACCAGGACCCAGCCCTATAGGGCCTTAAAGGTGAGGAGACGCACCTTGAAAAAGGACCATCCACCTGACTGGCAGCCACTGCAGAGCACACAAAACCAGGGTCACATGACTGGACCGAGAAAGCCCCATCAGTAACTAGGCCGCTGCATTCTGCACTAGCTGCAGCCTGCGGAGAGTCCCTCCTGTGATCCCGAAGTACAAAGCATTGCAGTAGTTGACCCTAGAAGTCACAAAGGCATGTACTAGTGTCGGCAAGTCCTCAGGCGGAATGAGGGGCTTAATCCAGGCAATGTTCCGCAGGTGGTAGAAGCCACTGCTGACTACAGCTGACATCTGACCTTCAAAGGTTAGTCTGCCATCAAGGATCATGCCCAGGTTTCGCACCCTCAGAGAAACAAACAATGGAGTAGACCCCAGAACAAGTCCAGAGTAAGTGCCCGGTGGCAACCCATCATGCCAGTGACCAGACTATCACCAGCACCTCAGTCTTAGCAGAGTTGAGTCTCGGTCAGCTGGAAGCCATCCAGTCATTGATTTTAGCCAGACAGTTGTTAAGCACGTCAACCGCTCCCGATGTTCTGGGTGCAAAAGACAAATACAGTTGGGTATCATCTGCATAGCAATGAAACTCCACACTGTATTGTCGAATCATCTCGCCCAAGGGCAGCACATACACTGCGAACAACATCGGCAGCAAGATCGAACCCTAAGGTACTCTACAAGACAGGGGCATTGAGGAGGAGGAGGAGGAGAAGAAATTCCCCATCACCACCCGCTGCACTCTGTCCGAGAGACAGGACTCAAACCATTTGATGACAGTGCCGGCGAGTTCACAGAACTCGCAGAGTCGATCCAGAAGCACCACATAATCCACAGTGTCAAAAGCTGAGGTAAGATCAAGGAGCACAAGAACTGACCTCTCTCTTCTATCTCTAACCCTAAGCAGATCATTATGCACTCTCACTAGAACAGTTTCAGTGCTGTGTCTGGTCCGAAAACCCGACTGGAACGGCTCATAAATATCTGAGGACACCAGGCGATCCACAAGCTGATGTCCCACCAATTTCTCAACAACCTTGCTCAAAAACAGCAGGTTGGAGATCAGATGGTAATTCACCAGGACATCTGGGTCGAAGACTGGTGGTGGGGGGAGGGAAAGCCACAAATGGCGAAGAGGCTTGCACTTAAATTGAGGGTGTGACCTTTTTAATTTCAGTTTTGGGTTTCATGGCCTGTTGTCCTGCTGCAGCAATAGTCCCTCTTTTGCAGAATTATAAATTTTAATGTTGTCCTGGAAGGGAGGGAAGGGATCGCAACTCCAGCCAAACTGCTGATCTCTTCCACTTCCCAGTCCACTGACCATGCCCCCACACTCAGACGTTCTAGGACATCCTACCAAGGAGAACGGGGCACGCTACTCAAGAAGATAGAGGCAGCCACCGCTCAAATTAATAGGGCCCTGTTAGTTGAACGGTGGTTTTGTGTCAAAGGTAGCTTAAAGATACATAGTAATGTTTTGAAAATCTACCCCATAGGATTCAATGTGGCATGCCCCCGCGTTCTTCCTGGTAGGAAGTCACAAACCTTCCGACCGTGAGGGTGTGGTCAGCGGACCAGGAAATGGAAGGAATCGGCTGGCCAGCAGTTCAGCCAGTATTACAATCTCCTTCCTCCTTTCCAGCACAGCATTAAAATGTATAATTCTGCAAAGAGGAACTATTGTCACGGCAGGGTAACGGGCTATGAAGCCCAGTACACAATCTATTCAGTGCTATTTAACATCTTTATTGGTGACATAGCGGATGGGGTTAGAAGCAAAATCTGCCTTTTGACAGACATTACTAAGCTCTATGGGAGGGTGGACATAGAGGACAAGAGACAGGAGCTCAAGAAGGATCTGGCCAGGCTAGAGAAATGGTCTGGCATCTAGCAGTTGGGGTTCAACACCAAGAAATGCAAGGTCATGCACAAGGGAGCTAGGAACCTAGGGGCCAGCTACTGGATGGGGGACATACAGGTGTCCAGCTCGGAGGAGGAAAAGGACCTAGGGGTGATAGGGGAGACATGAAACACTCTGTACAGTGCTGCAGAGCGGTAGCCAAAGCAAATAAAATATTGGGATGCATCACCAGAGAAATCACCTCCAGGAGAAAGGAAGCCATTCTGCCTTTATACAGGTCATTGGTGAGATCACATTTGGAGTACTGTGTGCAGTTTTGGCATCCTTTTTTGAAGGAAGACATCAAATTACTGGAGGGGGTCCAGCAAAGGGTGACCAAAATGATCCAGGGTATCACAGGTGATTCTGAGCTGTAGGAAGACAGAAGTCAATTTAGTTCACTTTAACAATAAAATGTAATACCCCTTAATAGTCTCACTATTTAAATGATAAGAGAATGTTTGAAGGATAACATTTTTTTACTAGCTATGACCTCAATGGGCAGTTCATTCCAAATTTTTGCCACCCTAACTAAAAACCAAAACATACGGACCTGTGTATTACACCTATCCACCATAAGCTGTAAGGGGTGAGCACGGTTATTATATGACTGTTCCCTGATGTGTAAGTCCAATTGATCCCAAAACTGGTTATTGGACAGTGCCCGATAACTAAGGCACATATCACCTCTCATCCTGCTATATTCAAGGGAATAAAGTTCCAGATTCTTCAATCTATCCCCATAATCCTTGTCTTGAACTTCACTAAGTCTTTTGGTTGCCCTTCGCTTTACCTTCTCCAGGGCATTTTTATCCCCCTTATCCCTGGTGCCCGAAACTGTAAGCAGTACTCAGTATGAGGCCGCACAAGGGAGGCATACACAGGAAGCAAAACCTTTCTTCTGCTTTTAATATGCCTATGTATGCGTCTGAAAATTTTATTAGTCTTCTTAACCACCTGATTATATTGTGAGTGAAATTTAAGGTCACTGCTGACCCTAATCCCCAGATCTTGTTCCTCGTGTACTATTCTAAAAATCTGGCCATCTAAACTATAATTCACTTCAGGATTTTTTTTCCCCCGAAGTGCATTACCGTACACTTAATATTAAATGCTGCCATATTTTCCTTGGCCCAGGACTCCAGTTCTCCAAGAGCTCCCTGCAAATTTAATGCATCCAATTTGCTATTAACTGGAAGGCCTATATGCGTGTCATCTGCAAATTCGGACCACCAGATATCTGATGCTACCTGCATAGTAGATATGTAGAGATTAAACAAGCATGGTCCCAAAACAGATCCTTGTGGGACCCCACTTGTGACTGCCACCCAATCAGACAGTTCTCCCAGGACATATACCCTCTGCTTCCTTCCAAACAACCAATCCCCTATCCAATTTAGTATCTTTTGGTGTATCCTTAAGTTGAGAATGGTTTTAATCAATTGTTCATGAGGAACTTTATCAAATGCTTTTGCAAAGTCCAAAAATATAACGTCAACAGAACTATCTTCATTGAGTGATTTACTAACTTTATCATAAAATTTTAGTAAATTTGTTTGGCATGAACATCCCTTAGTAAATCTATGCTGGGATTCATCCTTTTCCCCTCAAACTCTACATAATTCATAAGGTATTTTATAATGCCCTCCAGTATTTTTCCTAGGGCAGCTGTCAGGTTAATTGGCCTATAGTTACCCGCCACCTGTTTTGATCCCTTTTTATGAATATGGATCACTGTTGCCTGTCTCCATGCCTCAATAATCTGCCCTGTCTCCAAGGATTGTTTAAAAATCAGTGCGACAGGCCCTGACAAGTTATCTGCCAATTCCTTCAGTAATCTTGGATGTAAACCAACTGGTCCATAAGCTTTATTATAATTCAGACTTCTTAACCCAGTTCTTACGTCTTCGATCTCTGTTTTTACATCAGATGTTCTCAGTACAATTTGGTCAACTGCCCCAGATTTTTGACCTATACTGAACACGGAAGAAAAATATGTATTAAACATATCAGCCATATCCTTGTTATTAGTTTATCATCATTATCCTTTAGTGGTCCAATCATTTTTGCCCTGACTCCTTTTATTACTAATATACGCATAAAAACTCTTATAATTGTCCTGTGCTTTTGTGGCCAGATTTTGCTCAAAAACTCCTTTTTGCCTTAGTAATAGTTGTTTTAGCCCTTTTTAAATGATGTTTATAGATAGCCCATGAACTAGCTTCTCCACTACACTTTGCACTGGAATATGCCCTATTCTTTTTTTTTTTTTTTTTTTTTTTTTTTTTTTAACCGCAGGCGTCAACCAGAGGGACAAAGATCTTCTGGAAGTGTGATATTTATTATGGATTGGGACATACGTTTGGATCAACCCATTTAATTTGGCAATAAGTCTGTCCCACATTTCTTGTGATGTTAGATTCGCTAACTCTTGCTGCCAATTCCACTTATCCAGTTCATTTGTAAGTGTACAGCAGTTAACCCCATTAAAATCGTACAATACTGTACTACCACTGATAATATGGTAACCCCTGTTAAACTGGAAACTAACCACAGAATGGTCACCATTACCCAATGGAACCTCTACCTGGCAATTTTGGATATACTAACAAACTAAAATGCCAGCAGAATAGGCCCAACGGTCTTTCGCGTCTGCTCGTTTGGTCAGCCCCCACCCTGGGAGCTGACCTTGCTGCCCCCCTCGCCTTCTCTGGCTTCTCCTGTCCCAGTTCCAGATATTCTCGCTGCATTGGATTTTGCTTCCAGAACCCTTCCCCTGTACCTGTCCCACCCCCCTCTTGAACCCCTCCACAGTCTCTGCCTCCACCAGCCCCCTGGGCAGCGCATTTCATGGCTCCACCACCCTCTCAGTGAAGTAGCACCTCCTCCTTTCTTCCCTGAATCTTCCCCCCTCCAGCTTCCACCCATGCCTTCTAGTTGCCCCCTCCTCCTTCCTTCGATGCACCCTGACTGCTCCTCCCCTATTTACCCCCTTCATGTACCTGAAGACCTCTGTCATGTCCCCCCGGTCCCTTCTCTCTTCCAATGTGTACATATTTAGCTCTTCAAGCCTCTCCCCATAGGTCCTGTCCCCCAGGCCCCAAATCATTTTGTTTGCCCTCCTCTGGACCCTCTCCAGGAGTTTAATGTCCCTCTTTAAGTGTGGCCTCCAAAACTGCACGCAGTACTCTAGGTGTGGCCTCACCAAGCAGTTATACAGAAGGAGCATCACTTCCCTCCTTCTGGAGGTGATCCCCCTAGCGATGCATCCTAGCATCCTGTTGACCTTGGCTGCTGCCCTGCTACAAGTCTCCGAGTTGTTCATCTTGACATCCACCACCACCCCCAGGTCCCTCTCAGCCATAGAGACTTGCAGAACCCCCCGAGGGTGTACACTTGGCCCGGTTTCTGGCCCCCAGGTGCAGTACCTTGCATTTCCCTGCATTGAACCTCAGCTTCCACTTTCTAGGCCATCTTTCCAGAGCGTCCAGGTCCCCCTGTAGGGCTACCCTCCCTCCTCCCCATCCACCAACCCCCCCAGTTTTGAGTCATCCGCAAAGAGACTCATCTCACTCCTGATACCTGTCCTTATGTCAAAGACGTAGGCGTTGAACAGGAGGGGCCCAAGGACTGATCCCTGTGTGACCCCACTAATGACCCTCCTTGGGGATGAAACTATCCCGCAACTACGAGGGAAAAGCTCCGCCAGGGGTTTTGTCAGGACATCCACAAGTTCCTTCAGCACTCTGGGATGTAATTTATCCGGTCCCGGTGCCTTCTCCGTCTTAAGGGACCTGAGGGCTTCCCTCCCTCCTCCTCTCTGCTGTGATTTCCACGTCCGCCACCTCTTCTCCTGCTTAGCCTTCCTCTCCTGCCAGTGATGCCTCCCTCCCCAGACCCGCCAATCAAGTGGGTCCCCTCCTCAGTATCACTCTCCTCCCATGTATGATGCAGCACCCCATTTTCCTTGTGAAAACTGAGGCGGCACTCATTTAGTACCTCAGCCTGCTCCCTCGGGTCTTGTGCCCATCTCTCCCCTGTTTTAATCCTGCTAATCTGCCCCTTCACCCTTCGTTTTTCCCCAATGTATCTAAAGAACCCCTTGTTCCCTCTCCTAATTTCCCAGACCAGGTTCTGCTCCTTCCTTGCCTTAGCTGCCCTCACCACCCTAGTGGCCCTTCTAGCCATCAACTCGTACTCCCCTCGATCCCTTTCACTCCTTGAGCACTTGAATTGCCTATAGGCTGCCTTCTTTCCACTTTCCTCCTGAACCTCCCTGGTTCTCCAGCAGGGTTTTAGGAGCCCCCCGCATTTGTCTTACTCTTGCACAGGTGCTGGTAGCATCCTGCACCCTCTCCTGATGATTTCTCACCTACTGTCAGCGTCCATGTCTGACCCAATCACATCCAAATGCTCCTTAAGGATCCTTCCCATTTCCTTAAAATCCGCCCCCCTGAAGTCAGTTACCTCCGTCTTTGTGCAGCCTTCTAGCCCTCCTAGGTCCAGGCAGAACCAGACCGTGGCATGGTCTCTCCCCGCCTACGGGTCCCTTACCTCCAGGCCCCTAATCTGGTCACTATCTGCCAGAACCACATCCAGTACCCGCGCCTCCCTGGTCGGTTCCCCCACCTGCTGAGTTAGGAACGCGTCTTGAAAGACATCCAACAACCTCCGTTCCCTGGCCACCGAGGATGTCATAGTCTTTCAGTCTGTTCCCGGCATGTTTAAGTCCCCCCCAACACCACCACCACTCTTCCCCTGCCCAATCTGCAGTGTCTTCCAACATCTGCCACCAGACTCTCCTCCAGCTCCTCCGCCACCGCAGGGGGTCTATACGCCACTCCTATTTTTACTCTCTTGCCCCCCCCTTGTTATCAAGGTGGCCCAAATCGCCTCCACGGTTCCCTCTGCCTCCTCTACTCCCCCTATGCCAATGCAGTTTTTAACTATTATTGCTACCCCTCCTCCTCTTCCTCTCCCCCCCCCCGTCCTTCCTGAACATAGTGTAACCCTCCAGGTTCAGATCCCAGTCATGTCCTGCAGTGGCCCAGGTCTCAGTGACTGCTGCCACATCCACCGCTCCCTCACTTAGCATCGCCTGGAGCTCAGGCATTTTATTACCCAAGCTCCTGGCATTTACCAGGACTACCTTCCACCCTTTCCCTATACTTCCATTTCCCCTGCTCGTGTTCCCATGGGGATTCTGTTTTCCCCTGGTCTGCACTTTACCAGTCAGCCTTTTCTCGCATTCGTCCAGCTCCTCGGGTGGAGACAGAGTCCCTCCTTTATCGGATCCCTGGACAGTCTTCTCTCCCATCCCACCCCCCTTCACAAGTTTAAACCCCACTTTTCACCAATGAACCCCTTCAATTTTCAACTTAAGGATTCCCCTTTCCTCCAAATTGAGATGGAGCCTATCTCTAGCATACAGCTCCTTATCCTCCCAGGTCTCCCCCCAATCCCCCATCAACCCATACCCTCTGACCTCACACCACTCCCTGAGCCACTGGTTTATCTCCCTAATCTTCCTTTTGTGTTCCCCACTAGCCCTTGGCACCGGCAGGATTTCTGAGAAGGAAATTGTGCATCCTATGTCATGACAGACCCTGGCAAGCTCCCTGAATTTTGCCTGTATCTCTAGCTCGCTATTTCCCTCAATGTCATTTGTACCCAGGTGGACCAGTATTGCCGGGGAACCCCCACAATCCTTTGCCAGCTGATATGCCTCGTACTTGGCCCTGTGCACCATTAGGCCAGGGAAGCATTTTGTTTTAACTGGCCAGGCTTCTCCCTCCCTAACCCATTTTATACCCATGATCATAGAATCCCCCAACAGGAGCACTCTGACCGCTTCTTTTCCTCCATTCCCCCCCCTTCCATGTCCCTCATCCTTTCTACCGGCCCCTTGTTCCTCCCCCTATCTGGATACCACATGCCGCCCTCCTTATTTATCCTGGCCACCCTCCTCCAATCCTATGCCTCCTCCTCCTGAGTATCCTTCTGTACCTCGCTAACTCCCCCTTCACTGGTCACGACTGGTCCTTCTCCCCCATCCGCTAAACTAGCCTGGCTCATCCTCCCTTCCTTCCTTCCTGTCTCCATTTAGTCCCTCCTTGCTTGTTCTGCTCCCCTGACATAAACCCTCAGCTCCCTTTATTGTATCCTCCTTGTACTTCTGGTCCTTCTCCTTGCCCTTTCCTCCCAGCTGGTCCTTCTCCTTGCGCTTTCCTCCCTCTTCCCCCTGCTCTGATCCAACGCTCCCCCCATTTTCCTGCATTCCAGGTTCCCCCCTGTTCTTCCTGCTATCCGGCCACCGCCTCCTGCCCCCCCACTCCCTTTCCATCTCTAACCACCCCTGTCATGGCTACATCACCCCCTCATCCTCAAGCAGAAGAAGAGAATTGAAGGGTTACTGAGCGTAAGGTCCAATCCACCTCCCCGCTTTGCTTCCTTCTGTCCAGCCCCAGCCATCTGCCTACTTCCCTGAGAATGGTGTCCCTCTGGCACCCCTTTGTGAGGGTCCCCAGTTACCTGCCTGCTTCCTTGGTAGTGTCCTCCTTTTGGGCCCCCTCTGCCAGGGTCCCTATGTGACCCCAGAGTATTCTCCTGCACTCCTTTCCCTATGCCCCCGCCCCAAGTGCTTGGTGCAATCCCGTGGGAGATCCCCGGCCCTCTTCCCCAACCATACCTTCCCCCTTCCCCCAGCTGTCTCCTAATCCCGCAAACCTCCTCCCTAAGCTGTGCCAGCTGGTAGCACACTGGGCAACCACCGAACTTCCAAGCCCAGTCCAGTATCATGGCTGCCCCACACCCTGTGCACCCCACCACCCTCCCAAAGATACCGGCCCTAATGATGTGTGGTCCCATCCCCCTCCAAGTAGGTTTCCTTGGGTGAGCCACCAGGTTCCCCACTAGTCCAAGACACACCCCTACTGACTAATCAGGTCACCCACTAATCCTAGATACAGTCCCACAGTAAATCGGTAACCCTGCTACTAGGTGCAGTACCACACAGTAAACTTATAAGGAAGTGAACAACTCCCTCAAGTTCCTCTCTCCCAGCCTTTTAACCAACCTCCCCGTGGCTAGAACTACATGAGCTGCACCTGCAGCCTTTTCCTCCAATTGCAGGGCAGGTGTTCCCTATAATAAGCAGAGCTTGGGAAGGGAGGTGGGAGGGTGGAATTAGAGCCTACAGCCAACTCTCGAGTGTATCAGCCCTGTGTCTGTTCCTCCAAGCCCTGCAACCAAAGAACCAGCCCCAAGCAAATCCCACCAAATAGGTTTTAAATCAGAAAAAAAAGGCCTCCACCAGCGCAGCCTGTTACACAGTGAAACATCCAACAAATAAGCCCACTTACAGCCACCAAACCAGTTTTCAAACTTCCAACAGCCCCAAAAACAACACCCTGCTAGCCCCTTAGAAGCAAGAAAGAAAAAAATAACCTTCTACCAAATAAAATCCACAGGAAACCCTGTAAAAACAACAAGAAGCAGCTACTGTACTGGAACACAACTGATCCTGTCCCCTTCTAGTTCCTTCATCATCAACCATATTAGTTAATACCAAGTCTAAGATATGATTACCCCTTGTGTTATCATTGACAAGTTGTTCAATTCCTGCGACCAAAATGCCTGTGCTCCAGGCGATGTTAACTGAGAGTGCGGTGGATGTGGCAGCGGTCACTGAGACTTGGGCCACTGCAAGACATGACTGGGACCTGAACCTGGAGGGTTACACTATGTTCAGGAAGGACAGGGGGAAGGGGAAGGGAGGAGGGGTAGCAATGATAGTCAAAAACTGCATTGGCATAGGGGGAGTAGAGGAAGCTGAGGGAACCTTGGAGGCGATGGGTCACCTTGATAACGGGGGGCAGAGTAAAAATAGGAGTGGTGTATAGACCCCCAGCTCCTGGCGGAGGAGCTGGAGGACAGTCTGGTGGCAGATGTTAGGAGACACTGCAGACTGGGCAGAGGAACGGTGGTGGTGTTAGGGGACTTAAACATGCCAGGAACAGACTGGGAGACTATGACATCCTCTGTGACCAGGGAACAGAGGTTGCTGGATGTCTTTCAAGACGCTGCTCCTAACTCAGCAGGTGAGGGAACCGACCAGGGAGGCACAGGTACTGGATGTGGTCCTGGCAGACAGTGACCAGATTGGGGCCTGGAGGTAAGGGACCCATTACGGGAGTGACCATGCCACGGTCTGGTTCTGCCTGGACCTAGGAGGGGTAGAAGGCTGCACAAAGACGGAAGTAACTGACTTCAGGGGGGCAGATTTTAAGGAAATGGGAAGGATCCTTAAGGAGCATTTGGATGGGATTGGGTCAGACATGGACGCTGATAGTAGGTGGGAAATCATCAGGAGAGGGGTGCAGGATGCTACCAGCACCTGTGCAAGAGTAAGACGAAAATGCGGTAGGGCCCAAAAACCCTGTTGGTGGACCAGGGAGGTCCAGGAGGTGGTGCGGGGAAAGAAAGCAGCCTATAAGAAATTCAAGTGCTCAAGGAGTGAAAGGGATCGAGGGGAGTACGAGCTGATGGCTAGAAGGGCCACTAGAGTGGTGAGGGCGGCTAAGGCAAGGAAGGAGCAGAACCTGGCCAGGGAAATTAGGAGAGGGAAAAAGGGGTTCTTTAGATACATTGGGGAAAGACGAAGGGTGAAGGGGCAGATTAGCAGGATTAAATCAGGGGAGAGATGGGCACAAGACCCGGGGGAGCAGGCTGAGGTACTAAATGAGTACTTCACCTCAGTTTTCACCAGGGAAAATGGGGATGCTGCATCATACATGGGAGGAGACAGAGATAATGAGGAGGGGGGACCCTTACCGATCGGCAGGTCTGGGGAGAGGGGAGGCATCACTGGCAGGTGGGGGGAGGGCTAAGTAGGGAGAAGAGGTACCAGAAGTGGAAATCACAGCAGAGAGAGTGAGGGAAGCCCTCAGCTCCCTTAAGAAAGAGAAAGCACCGGGGCCGGATAAATTACATCCTAGAGTGCTGAAGGAACTTGCAGATGTCCTGGCGAAACCCCTGGCAGAGCTTTTCACCATCTCTCTGAGGACAGGGTGGTGGGTGCCCAAGACTGGAAGGTGGCGATGTAGTGCCTATCCACAAGGGGGATCAAGGGAGGTGGCAGGGAACTACAGGCCTGTCAGCCTGACATCGGTGGTAGGCAAGGTGATGGAGGGCATTGTCAAGGAGAGGCTGGGGGGGACCTGGATAAATCAGGGTGCCTAGACGATAGACAGCATGGATTCATCCCGGGGAAATCGTGTCAGACAAACCTGGTGGAGTTCTATGACTGGGTGACAAGTGCCTTGGACCTGGGTAGACCAGTGGATGTCCTCTTTCTAGACTTCAGCAAGGCATTTGACTCTGTTCCTCACGTGGGCCTGTTGGATAAGCTAGGAGAAATGGGGGTGGGAAACCAGATGATCAGATGGATAGGCAATTGGCTCCAGGACCGACCCAGAGGGTCGAGTTGGATAGTCTCATCCCCAAGGAGGGTCATTAGTGGGGTCCCACAGGATCAGTCCTTGGGCCCTTCTGTTCAATGCCTACCTATCTGACACATAAGGACAGGAATCAGGAGTGAGATGAGTCTCTTTGCAGATGACTCAAACTGGGGCGGTGGTGGATGGGAGGAGGGAGGGTGGCCCTGCAGGGGACCTGGAGGCTCTGGAAAGATGGTCTAGAAAGTGGAAGGGAGGTTCAATGCAGGAAATGCATACTCCACCTGGGGCCAGAAACCCAGGCCAAGTGTACACCCTGGGGGAATACTACAAGTCTCAATGGCTGAGAGGGACCTGGGGTGGTGGTGGATGTCAAGATGAACAACTCGGAGACTTGTAGGAGGGCAGCAGCCAAGGCCAACAGCATGCTGGGATGCATCGCTAGGGATCACTCCAGAAGGAGGGAAGTGATACTCCCTCTGTATAACTGCTTGGTGAGGCCGCACCTGGAGTACTGCGTGCAGTTTTGGAGGCCACACTTAAAGAGGGACATTAACCTCCTGGAGAGGATCCAGAGTAGGGCAACCAAAATGATTTGGGGCTTGGGGGACAGGACCTATGAGGAGAGGCTCGAAGAGCTAAATATGTACACACTGGAAGAGAGAAGGGACCGGGGGGACATGATAGAGGTCTTCAGGTACATGAAGAGGGTAAATAGGGGAGGAACAGTCAGGGTGCTTCGAAGGAAGGAGGAAGGGGCCACTAGAGGGCATGGGTGGAAGCTGGAGGGGGGAAGATTCAAGGGAGAAAGGAGGAGGTGCTACTTCACTGAGAGGGTGGTGGAGCCATGGAATGCACTACCTATGGGGCTGGTGGAGGCAGAGACAGTGGAGGGGTTCAAGAGGGGGTGGGACAGGTACAGGGGAAGGGTTCTGGAAGCAAAATCCAATGCAGCAAGAATATCCGGAACTGGGAAGGGAGAAGCCAGAGAAGGCGAGGGGGACAGCAAGGTCAGCACCCAGGGTGGGGGCTGACCAAACGAGCAGACACGAAAAACCGTTAGGCCTATTCTGCTGGCATTTTAGTATGTTAGTAAATATTCTTCCAAGAAACTGGCTTCAACCTGAGAGTTTGTCTGTATTAAGTCCCATTTTATACCAGGGAGATTGAAATCTCCTAGTAAGATGACACTATCCTCTTGGGCTAGACATTTAATAAAATCCAGCAAATGGCTGTCATTTTCAGGCAAACTAGCTGGTGGTCTATACACCACGGCTATGTTAATCTTGGATGTTCTCAGGGGGATCATCTTTACCCATATAATCTCAGCCTGTTCCCATACTGTACAATCCACGTTCTCACATGTAATGTCATTTTGTACATATAATGCCACTCCACCATCTCTTGCATGGAATCTATTCTTATTCTATAGAGAGAACAAAGCATATGATGAGAGGTTAAGAGAGCTCAATATGTATTCCCCTGGAAGACAGAAGAGAAAGGGGGCCATGATAGAAACCTTCAAGTACCTAAAGGGTATAAACAAGGTCAAAGCGGAGAGCACTTTCAATTTAAAAACGGAGGGGACCACAAGGGGGCACAGTCTGTAACTTGTGGGGGGACAGATTTAAAAAGGAAATGAGGTGGCAATTTTTCATGGAAAGGGTGGTGTCAAAGTGGAATGAACTGCAGGAGGAGGTGGTATCATTGGAAATAGTAGGAAATTTTATACAGGGGTGGGACAGGGTAAAAAGGAGAATGGCAACGGGAGGAAGGAAGGGGATGGGATAACAGAGAGGGTGGGGGAGAGTAACTTCAGGAGGCAAGGGTGGGGGGGCAGCTCAAGTAAAACAGACTGAGTTGCACACTCGAGCAAACTTGACAGACCACTAGGCCTGTTTTTGCTGGTAGTTTTTTGATGTTCGTAATCTCACACTTTTCCTTTAACCCTTTAGTTCTGGAAACAAGCCAAGTCCCGATGATGAACTAAAGCTGGATGGCTGAGTCAGGTATTGTTTGAAAATCGCGCCAAGCAGCAGTAGTCCCACCCTCGATCCACCCGACTGGTGGAGACTAGCTGCACTTGCAAGCAGCAGTCAAGGCGTCTGAAGAGGTACTGGACACTGGTGGCAGAGGGGAAGGAGAGCCAAAGATAGCATGGAGGCTCAAGCTCAACCCGTTAGCGCTGGAAACAAGCCAAGTCCTGATGGTGAACTGAAGCTGAATGGCAGACTCGGGGTGGGGGGGGGGCTGTTTGGAAATTGTGCCTAGCAGCAGCAGTCTTGCTCTTGAGCCACCCGATTGGTGAAGATTAGCTGCACTTGCCAACTGCAGCCAGGGGGTCTGAGAAACGAATAGAGACTGCGATGGGCAAGGGTGTCAAAGATGGCATGGAGGCTCATGCTCAACCTGCTAGTACTAGAAACAAGCCAAATCTCAATGGTGAACTGAAGCTGGATGGCAGAGTTGGGCGCCGTTTGAAAATCGTGCCTAGCAGCAGTAGTCCTACCCGACCGGTGGAGATTAGCTGCACTTGCAAGCAGCATCCAGGGGGTCCAAGAAGCAACTGAAGACTGGTCATGGTGGACAGGGAGAGCCAAAGATGGTGTGGAGGCTCACACTCAACCCGTTAGCGCTGGAAACAAGTTTAAGTCCAGACTGTGAATTAAGAGAGTGCAACAGAGATATTCATTGTTCATGCCTACAAAATACACAAGAATACAAAAACGACTAAGGGGACTTTCCCTTTAATTCCAGGCAGGACACTAGCTCTTAAAATTGTTAACTTCAGCATTTCCAAAAGGAGGAAGCCAGATAAATCTAAGCAAAAAACTTTGCGTCTGCCAAACTCTCTGGTATCTCGTCTGTTTACAGAATCTCCCATCTCTATGTTAAGAGAGTCCTGCATATAATTTAGACCTGAATAATAAAACATGCTTCTGTTTATCGTTAGCCAACCATTGGATCACAACACTTAGCAGGAAAAAAACATTTTGGAGCATTAACTGAGGAGTTTATTATAGGATTCACTGGCAGACGCTCTTTAGATTGTATTTCCTAGAGCTTCAACATCTAACGTGTCACATAAACTAGGACATAAAAATAGAATTAATAAGGGTACCGAGGAAAGTGGAGACCACTCAACCCATTTACCTTTCTTCTCCTATGAAACAATCAATATCGCCTGGAAGTGCCGTGGGAATGGGACCTTTCATGTCTAGCATATTCTGAACTGGACATATGAGAGAAAGAGACAATAGGGGCACTGAAGAGGCTAGAGAATTCTCAAACCACTTCAAAATCATGCGGTGGTGCCGACAACCTCCTACATACGTATACTCTAGACAGGCTGCAAAACCAACTACAGCCCCCCACCCCACCCCCAGGAAAGCAGGACAGAAATAAAATTAGGAACATTTTTCTGTTGCCTCAGTACATCAGCCATGCCTACTGTAAGCCCCCTTGGTCTAAGGAACTCACTTGTGTATCTGTGGAATTGCTCAGAATACCCTAAGGCTCTTCCACGTGATAAAGATCACTCAAAAATCTTAAAAGGGTCCAGTGTAACTCAAGTTTGCCACTACAATTCTATCCACCAGATGTAGCTACCCTATTACAGCAAACATTTATGTACTGAAGGCCAAAAATCTAGAAGACAGGCTTTGCATTACATGAAGATACAAGGTCTGCAGAACACCAAATAATTATGTTGCGTAAAAGATTAATACAAATACATAAACTTTTTGCAATTACCAGACTGCATCAAAATCAGCTTCACTGCACAATACAAGGATCTGCAGCAGGAAATGACTCAAAAATTTCCACTATAGCAAAATAAAAAATGCAAAAGCTGTTGCAGTGAAAACTGATGCGGGCTAAGGACTGCATACGCAAATGATGCTCATAATGCAAATGTAACCCCCACTAGAATCCCAGAAAGACCTAGTGGTAGGCAGGGAAGGCAGCTTGTGAAACTCCAGTTAAATGGATTTCACACTGTCTCACTTTGTTCTCAGTCTCAGCTGAGACTGAGGGATGACATCACCACAGAACTATCGCAGCTGCATGAACCACATTGGAATCTGCAGATGGGAGTTAGGTTAGAATGTTGGAAGTTTTTGAAAAGAGTTGTGTGTGAGCAGTCTTGAAGAGAGAAGCACAGCAGTCTGTGCACAGGCTCTTGGAGCCTAAAGCTCTGATATAAAGCTACTTTTAGGGAAAGGTGTGTGTTTCCGCCAAAAGTGGAACACAGTAAGCTGTTCTTGAAGTGGTGGAGACTGCTGTTACTGGTCTCTGTGCCCCATCCCTGAGGGGATGGGGGGTAAAAGGTTTGCCTGCTATTCCAGGGGCAACCTCCTGGTTTCCGGCTAGGGAAGAAGCTGCCTTATTTTTCCAAGTTGTGTTGTACATAGATACACAGATACATAGACAGTGTCGGCAGATAAGGGCCTATGGCTCACCCAGTCTGCCCATTTGAGCTTGTAAGTTCAGTTTGTTTTCCTAGAAGTCTGTTGCCCCTTGCCCCTTACCTCCAGAATTCCTTTATGTCTATCCCATGCATTCTTAAATCCCGTGATTGTTTCAGCCCCCACCACTTCCTCTGGCAGGGTGTTCCGCTTGTCCACCACCCGTTGTGGCACCAGAAGCTGTCAAGATTCAGCTGTGGGGCACCTGCAACCAAAGGGTGAGTTCTGCTCTTTCCATGGGGCCTTTGTTGCACCTGAGCTGTTGTTAAAGTGGGGAATGGACTGCTTAATCAGTGGGAGGCCTAGAGGAATAGGCTAAGCCAAAGTAAAAGTATGTTCAAGTCCAGCACAAGAGGAAAACCAAGACATATAGAGGATGAAATATGCTATGCATTTACCCTTTAATCTACACTGCCAAGCTTTTCAGAAAAAGATGTTTAAGTATGTTAAAGTATAGTATAAGGGGAAAGTTGCCAAGCTTTTCAAAAAGAGTTGTTTAATGTCCAGAGAAATGGCCGGGTATGGACTGTGGAAGCTAGAAGTGGGAGACCGCCCATCTTTAGTAACCAAGTTCACCTCTAAGGATTTGCTCTGTGGATCTTTTACTTTGCCTTAGGCACTTGGCCAGTGCTGAGGGAAGTACCCAGACATGGGATTGAAAGGAAATTTCCCTTAAGGAGTCGAAGGCTCTAAGGTGGTTTAGGAAGCCACCAGGAAAATTGGGTTCCATGTCAAATGGAAGGTGTTTGAGTGGCCGGCAGGGGAGCCGGGCCAGGGAAACCACAAATAGCGTACAAGTCGGGCTGTGTACCCAAAGCAGCATGCCAGTCTGGGCTGTGTGCCTGGTGGGTCCAGAGCCTGAGGACTGAAGTGTTGAGGAAATTATCTGTTTCTCTCATCTGCAACACCAGGAATGTAGCCCTGTGGGGGTCCGTCTATGCTTTGTTTGTTCAGTTTGAATGTGAATAAAAGCCGCACTTTAGAATCCCATTCCTGGTATTGGACATTACAGTTATTGCTTTCTGTGTTCGGATTTACTTGGGTGCCCCTGTACAGAGTAGCCAAACCTAAGCCCTTGTTCCGAGTAACCTAGTCCTCACCTGGTACTGCTGTCAGCTTCAACAGCATACCACCTGTCGTTTGCAAAAAGGCAGGGGTGAGGGCCTTACACACACACAAAAAAAAGTGCAGTGTGACTCATGCACTGGAAAAATTAGCACACACCCACTTGTGCTCGTGTCGTCATATACCAGATGTTGCGGCACAGGAATCAGTGCTCAACCTCAAAGGACTTACAAAAGATAACATTTTTAAATGAAAAGATATACTGTAAACAATGTCTTATAGGGAATAAAAGAAGAGAATCTCAGATGAAGAAAATGGACTTAACTAAAGCAAAAACAATCACTCAGGAAACTGAACAGCTCAGGCTAAAACCACTGTATATAAAAAAAAAAGTTAAATAACCGTTTTTTTGGAAAATCTCAAAATCCAGCAAGGTAAAGGGAACGTACTTCACAATACTTCCTAATAAATTCACCAGCTTTGGGAAAACAACCTAAGTACACTCACGCAAGAAGACAAAAATGCAAACTGTAAAATTTTAAACAGCATGTCACTTACCCAACGCGGCAGGCAGAATTTTAAACATCAGATCAAATACAGCAAAAGCCTAAATAACAGATACACATCACCATAAAACACAATAATGGCAGAGTGGCACACTCATCTGGACCCTTCGAAACAAGTAGTAAATGACCAAAGGCTAGTCAACTGAATATGTTTGTTTTTTAATTCAGGTTCGATTTCATTTAGAAGTCTGTCTTTAGACCACACAGTTGCACATCGTCCATGTATGCCCATTCCTTGTTGGAACACCATCATTACCTCAGAAAGAGTCTTCAAATCTGAAACTAGGAAACTGGATGAGACTCAGACCTCAGAATGAAACATATTCAGTTTTCTAGTCGACAGGCCGCATCGACATTCCATGTAACCAGCCTAATCATGAACTGTCTTTCAGCATCACACACATTATACATTTTTACACTAGATTTAACATAGTTTTACTGTGGATTTGTTGTGCTTGCTCGCTTGGTCTTCCCGCTCTCTTTACTTGTGGCATCTGACACTGTGATGACACGGGCCCTTCCAGTTGACTGAAGGCACTCTTTGGAAGTACACCTCATAATGCGCCTGGGCACATGATTCAGGAACAGTGACTAACATCATGTTGGGTCTTATTACCAGGGCCCCCCATGACTAATCTTGCCTTTGCACACTCCAACTGCATTTTATTAAATTATGTATTTTTCTGCGCCATCCATTTAATATTCTGCTCTGTAGCGGGTAGAGGAAGGGGAACTTGGAGCCACACTAAGAGATTCAGTTGAAGGTCACCCATGTCCGCTCTCACAAAGTACACTTAGTAAACCTTTATCATGGCAAATGGATACCCCACCCTTTCATTCCCAGGCACTGGAGAACCCTGCATGGGACCAGAGCAAGGCTTTCAAGGTTAGAGCTTCTTCCAAGCTAATTTAAAGCATGGGTCATCCAAACTATGGTAGTTTGATGCCCTGGCCGCAACAGCCCTGCCGTGCTCCTAAGTGCTACCAATAGACATTACCCAGGAATAAACCACACCTGTCAGGTCTTACTGCTTACCAGACTCTGCCCATGGATGCCCTTCACTCCACTTGGCTAACCTTGCCTTTTCATCCTACAACTGCAGTTTATTAATAAACGTATTTTTTTCACACGGCAAAATGTTTAAAATTCTGTGCTGTGCAGTGGGCGAAGAGAGTGTAGGTGCCACACTACCAGATACAGTTACAAAGTCGCCCATGCCAGCTTCCAAACAGTACACATTCACTAAAAATACCACCAACAGCTTAATCTGGTTCAAATTCAGTTGCTTACTGTGTCTCCCCCCCCCCCGTAAAAGGGGACTTCTAGGCCTAGTGGGCTTACCAGGTCAGCAAAATTCAACCATCATAGTAAATCTTTTTGTCAGATGGATACCCCGCCCTTCCATTCCCAGGCACTGGGGAACCCTGCATGGGACCAGAGCAAGGTTTTCAAAGTTATAGCTGCTTCTTTAAAGCCAGTTTGACACATGGATCATCCAAGCTATGCTGGAGTTTGATGTGCCCGTGACTACCCTGCAGTGTTCTGAAGTGTTGCCAACAGGCAATAATGCACCCGCTTTTTTTTCCCCCCTTTTTCTTTCAGTCCCTCTGTTGTTATTATTGCATATGGGGTAATTTTAGTTACAACACACTAGTGACCAGAGCAAAACACTTCTGGGTGAAGAATGACACTTCTATTTGAAACAAGCAAATAAATGCTACTGTTGTACAGCTGACCGACCTGCTGACGAACACGCTCCATGGACAAGGTTCCCTCAGCAACCTGCGCCGCGGACAAGACAGCCAGACGATACAGCACGCGTCCCGTACAGACAATAAGTTACAGCACAAGCCCCGAACAACAGTTCGGGCAGCAGCACCTCCACGTGCAGCTCGCACCTTCGCAGACTCCAATGCCTCAGCTCCGGTTAACGACCCAGCACAAAAACGTACTTACTGCACACTCAGCGACGAAAGCACGGGATGGGCGGGAGCCACCAGCAAAACCGCTACAGATGATTGGTCGGCAAGTCTCTCGCGACAGCACGTGGGCACTTTTTTTTCCTCCAAAAGAACCAGACACATGACCGGCGTGTGCTATTTGTATTTGTGCAAAGCTGTGAACTTTTCGCTGTGGAGGTTCGGCAGCGTTTGTGAGCTCAGCATTCTGTATTTTACCTGTGTCGTTCTCTCACGATTCGAACAATTTCAGGCTTTCCGCTGGAACCATTCAAAGGGGCGAAATGAATTGACTGGGTCTGTTTTAAAGCTGCTTGCAGAGCAAAAGTTGGGCCCAAGAGTTTTACTTACATTGGCAACCCGGCATACCTCTCAACCTCTTGCCTCATGAATAAGGGACAAGGCTTAAAAAAATCAAGGACAAAGACTAAGGTTGCCACCTGTCAGGTTTTTTACCTGGTGATCAGGTTTTTAGGGTCCCTATCAGGTTTCAGGTTTTGCTCTGTGCTGGTCAGGTTTTTGAGCCATTTTAAGTGCTCACATACTTTTGAAACAGATTTTCTCATCTCAATAATTGTTTCAGCTATATGTCCAGCTTACAAACAAGTTCTGTTGTCAATATAACCTTTTGTTTGTGAAAGCAGTCAGTCTGGGAGGTGTAAAGTATGGCCATTAGCACTTACTTAACCCAGTCTTTTCCACTGCATCTTGAAGTGGCATAGCAGCACAGCTGCCCCCACCTTTTGTAACAGCAACACAGCCAGTTGTTTTCCACTTTCATTTGCTGGTAAACATTTGCATCTCTAACAGAATTTAGGCATTTTAAATGTTTTAAATTAATTTTTTCCTCAAGAAAATAGTATGGTCACTTCTTTGGCTTTGAAATAGTGTGGACATGAAAAGGAAATGGGAGCTAGAAAAATATATAAAGTATACATTATAGGAAACAATTTCTTTATTATGTATTATTATGTAACCCCCCTGCAAATGGGGGTTCCCAAAAGACTTCCAGGAGCTTGCTTGAATGCTCCAAGCCTGAATGGTGTTTGGCGTTTAAGCCATTTATCAGTGAGTGTTTTTAGAGCCTCTGGTACTGTCTCTTTAGAGCTGTCTGCTTGCAGACATAATTAGTTGTATGGGGGACTGTGTGCTTCTCTGAGTACCACTTGAGCTGCTGCCAATTCACTTCATTTTTGCAGTCACTAGGAGTGCAAAGGGAACCTATCTGAAAGATGTAACTGTTTGCCAGAAATTATTTAGAGTAATAATGAAATTACAGTTTGTCTAACCTGCTTTCTTTGCAGTCAGAACTGTGTCTGCTAGTTCCCCATTCTAGTTTTGAACTGCTGAACTGGACCAATCAGTGTGGGTAAGCTAGCTCTAAAATGGTGCCTTGGACGAATCAGAACTTGGACTCATAATCTGAGCCAGCCACAAGAGGATTGTATGGGCAGTGACTTGGGAGATGTAGTTTAGACTTCAGTGCCTTTTGGACCAACAGCAGCAGTCTATTGTGAGTGACAGCCAATCCAGTCAAGAACTGGGAGGAACTCAAAGGAAGTGCCCAGTTTTGTCGGTTGAGCTTCAGTTGAGCTTTGGCAGTGAAGAAGGAAGGAGCCCTGTGCTTTTTCAGTGCAGTTTTAGTCAAAACGTGTAAGGCCCAGAGTTCCGTCTGCAGCTTGTGTAACAGCTTGTTAGGACTGAACTCGTCCTGTGAAAAGAATCAAAGGATCTCTGAAGAGTAGAAACCAGGCTCACCCTGTAGAAGACTGGAAGAATAGGCTGAAATTGCACTCGGTCTGTCAGGAACTGAATCTGCTGTGTGTTCTCCCGGTATTGTGCAGTAATTATGATGATACAGATGCAGCCTGCCTGGTATAGTACTTTCTTTTATATGGATGTGTGAAGAGGTTTGTGTACCTCAAGTGAGCCCTGCTGACATTGAAGGACCCTATCTTATTTGGAGGTCGTGAGTACTAATTCAGGGTTGCTCCCTGTTGAATTGCCACATTAAATCCAAATGGAATTACTGTACTGCTGACTGTTTAATTCTCCTTTTCTCTGTGTGAAAGGGCCCTACCAGCTACCCTGGTTTGGGCTAGTCACTAGGGCTTGGGTACCCAGGACAGTAACTGATAGGGATAGGCCTGTGCACAGAGCCATAGGTGGAATTATTAGAGTGATAAGCTAATTAACCTGATTTCCCTGTCCTTGTTATATCCCCAAATAAATCAGAGCTGCTTGTTTCAGCAAAGTTATACTGCCTGAGGTATTTGTCTATGTTAAAGTACTGTACTGTGATTGTTGCACTGTATCTCATTTCACAGGAGGTCCCAGTGCCGGAACCAGACCTGGGGTAAGTGTATACTGTGAAGGTAATTCTGATATATTGTGTGGGCCACTAGTGGGAAGAAAGGGGGGTTGCAGTGTCCCAGAGGGCTGTGACCAAGTTAGTTTAACTATTGCAAACCCTGACCTCTGGGTGGAGGCACCCGCCATTGGATCCAGGCCCCTCAACCTGTTAGTGGCAAATCAGGCAGGGGTAGTAGCCCCTGGGATAGCGCCATCTAGGGGTTACAATTATATACCATGTGCACTGTTGTATACTATTTACAGTATGTCCCTTGTATCCCCCCCCCAGATCATATCTGTAAATGAGATTGATTTTATCTCTATATGTTTATCTGGTAAACCAATGTCGATAAATAAATACACACATAAGAAAATAAATAAATAACTAGGAAGAACTTGGTAAAGTAATTTTAACAGGTACAGTACCTTAACATTTGCAAATGGCTTTCTATGAGGAGCAATGCATGATGAGTCATGAAAAGGGGCAGAGCTAGGGGCGGGACTTAGGATCCGGTTTTTGCCTCATCCAAAGGTGGCAACCCTAACAAAGACCCCCAAATCAGGGACGCATCTTAAAAACTGGTGCTATTCACTCAGAAAGCTGATAGCATAAAGGAATTTGTGTTGAGATGCATTTTCTGAAGAACAAGAAGTCTGTAACTTTAATGTTTGACATTATTTTGTGTCATTAATCCCTACTGTTCTGTCACAAAAACACACTCTTTATGATGGACAGAGGAAAATTTTGAAGCAAAATCAGGGATGGTTGATAGGTATGCAACCCGGTATACATTTTTAAATGAAATAAAGCCACAGAACATAAATCGATGAGAAGAGTACATAGATCTTTAATACTACAAGAGGTCCACTGAACTGACTTTTAGCACGTCTTAGTAAAATCTTTAAAGCAGCAGAGAATGTTAGCCCTGTAAATTGTGACTTATACTTTGTTTTATGCTATTTTAAACTACAGTGTATATAGTAGAGGGTTGTTGCATATAATTCCATCCCTTTCAAAAGGCTGCATGTTGTGCCATAGTTCAGTGGTCATGGAACCTGATTGTACCCTTCTGTGGTACCATAGCATACTGAAACATATGTGCATCCGTTTTCTTTTGAAAGGGAAAAACTGCTGTGGGCTCATGTGACTTGAGAGTGGGACAGTTCATAGTGACAAAAAAAGCAAAGCTGGGTTCTAGGATAAAATAGCACTGGACCAAAAGGCACAAGGAGAAAACATCAGCCAGACAAAAAGACACCTGCATTACTTAAAGAGCTAGTGTACTGCCTAAAACTAATATATTTTAAAAACAGCCAACCGTTACCTTTATATTTGAGGTACTTTTTTATTTTCCCTTTGTTTAATTAGAATATTGTTTACTTAATGTTAGTAGGTGTAATGTGTGGAACAGCTTTTAGTCTGGCAGCTGGCATATTTATTTATTTGAAATATCGGATTTTACAACTTTTGAGCGGTGTGGCTCATTTACAAAGGTACCTCATCACAAGGAGGACAGAATATGAAAACAGACAGTTACAGTTGACAGAGGAAGCCATCATGTATGGTTTTACAGACATTGTCAACATAGATTATATCCAGGTTGGTAAAAAAGAAAACAATCATTATAGAGGCATAGCAGAGAGAAAGAACAAGAGATAAGAATAGTTGCGTGAGGTTGCTGTCCAAGTGGATTTTGATAGAGGCGTGGGTCATGGTGGGCTTGAGAGCACAGGCTAGTTGCAGTTGCAGGTGCAAACATTGAGGAGGTGGTTGCAGAGGGCGACTTTGAAATGGGAGATCTTGTGTGTGCCAGTGATGGTGACCGGGAGCGCATTAAACCAAGCCTGGACCCTGTGGTGGAAGGATCTCTGGGCCAGGGTGGTTTTTACCCTGGGCACAGCTCCATTATATTTCTCTCTGAGTTGCGGGTGATGATGGGGTGGGTGGCTGAGGTGGAGAGCGGCTGGACCCCAGGGAGGGGTGTGACCGAGCAGGATTTTGGTCAGTAGGCAGGTCTGGTAGTGGAGTCTTTCATTGAGGTTGAGAAGATTGGCAGAGGAATAGAGGGAGCAGCTGTGGGTGAGTCTAGTGGCACCCGTTAGGAGACTGCATGCCTTGTTGAGGGTGGTCTGAATTTTCTGGAGTGCAGAGTTATCTGCTGCCCCATACACAGGGAGCCCGTAGTCTACTAGGGACAGTATTGAGGAGGTAATGGCAAGCCTGAGGGCATCCGGAGGGAGGCAGTCCCTGTGCCGGTAGAGGAGTCCAAGCCTGGTATTTGTGGCGGTTGCTAGGGAGTTTATGTGGTCATGGAAGATAAATGCAGAGTCAAGGGTAAGTCCAAGATATTTGTAGGTGGAAACCTGTTCGAGGGGGTGCTGGGTGTGGGGGAGGATGACGAGAGGGACACTACTTGCTACGTTTTGTCGGTGGGAGAAAAGCATAGATTTTGTCTTATCCAGGTTTATGAGCAGTCTATGGTCTTTGAACCATGTTTTGGTCTCACGGAAGGCATGTTGAAGGGAGTCCTGGAGGGGAGAGTGTTTTTGGTGTGAGGCATAGATCACGGCGTCATCTGCATAAAGTAGCATTTTATTGGAGCAAGCCTTGGGTAAGGAGTTAAGGTAGAGGGTGAAAAGAAGTGGACCCAGGATGGAGCCCTGGGGCACCCAGAGGACAGGTAGGGAGGTTTGGATAGGGTCCCATTTATTTTGACTTTATGGGACCGGGTGGAGAGGTAACTGGCACACCATGCTAGGGGGCCTGGGGAGAAACCAATTTGGTAGAGGGAGTCAAGAAGGAGGGGATGGCAAACCGTGTCGAAGGCCTTGGAGAGGTCTATAAACACAGCTCCAGCAATGTTACCAGAGTCTGGGGAGGAGTGTAGGAAATTTGTGAATTCAAGGAGGGCTGTAGTAGTGCTATGTCCCGAGCGAAAACCATGCTGCTCAGTGCACAGTATGTTATACTTGTTTAGGTATTCAGTGAGCTGTGTAGCCACCACTTTTTCTAAGGCTTTGGGGGGGAGAATGGAAATGGGTCGATAGTTACTGGGTATGGATTTGTCACTGTTTTTATGTATGGGGTAACGACGGCTGATTCTCCAGGTGCTGGGGAATTGCCCCAGGTAGAGGGATTTGTTGAGTATGTCTGTTAGTGGGCCAAGGACCAATCGAAGGAGCTTGGCATCTAGGGGGTTGTTGATAGGGTTATTGCTGTTTAGTGCTTTTTGTAGGTAAGGGCGGGCTTCCCAGGTAGATATTTTGCGCAGGAGGAAATGTGGATGCTGAAGGATTGGGGGTTGGGATTCGGGGACCAGGTCAGAGAAGCAGCTGCGGAGGGTAGTGCTGAGGTCCGTAAAGGTGGTGTTTAGGCAATTTGCTATGGTACGTGGGTCAGTGGAAATGGTGTCATTTATGGTGAGCTGGGAGGGAGGTGGGGATCGAGATTTCCCATTAAGTTCTTTGATATTGCTCCAGAAGGTCCATGCAGACCCCATGTGGAGGTGAGAGTATGTTGATAGTGGTCTGCTTTGGCCTTGCGGATGGCTCAAGTGCACCTATTGTGAGCAGCATTATAGGCCTGTCTGTCAGTCAGCCTGCCAGATTCTGTAGCTATGTGCCATAGCTTGTCCCTTTCTCTCATTTTTTGGAGTAGCGATGGGGTGATCCAGGGGGCATTTGGTCTCTTGGTGCGGTGTTTGGAGAGTGGAGCATAGAGGTCACACGCCTTGGTGAAAGCCTGGGTGAATAGATGAAGCGCAACGTCAACGGTGGGGGCTAGGTTGATGGGGGACCAGTGAGCGAGAAATTATTTAAGTTTTTTTAACCACCCTGGGCGAAGACACCTTCGGAAGGATGTTTGGGCTGTGGGTTTAGGTGTGGAGGAGGCCCAGAGGAATAGGATGGATGGGTGAGTGGTCACTTAGGGAGTTGGGAAGTACTTTTATGTCATGGACTTTGTGGGGTCGGTTTGAGATAATGATATGTAGGAGGGTGCTGGAACCTGTAGTGGGATGAAGACTAGTAGGTTGTGTAACCAGCTGGACCATGTTGAGGGCAGCGAAGGTGTCCTTAGTTGGGGTGGCTGTGGGGCCAAGCCAGTTGACATTTAGGTTTCCAACTAGTGCCTGTTCAGCATTGTGCGGGAGGGTAGTGAGGGATGCGGCGGCTGGCATTTGGTTCTTTGGGGGTATGTAGGAGACTGTGAGGTAAAATGGACCCCTGGAGGGATCTGGGGTGATTTTTAGGGTGAAGGCCTGTGCTCCATTTTTGAGTTTCGTTGGTAGGAGCATATGGCAGATAATGTGATCTCTGATGTAGACTGCACAGCCACCTCCACATTTACCCACTCTGTCTTCCCAGTGTAGTGTGAAACCGAGGAGAGAGACAAGGGTGTTGGGAGTGGATTTAGAGAGCCAGGTTTCAACTAGTGCAGTGATATCAGGTTGGCGTAGGGCGGCCCAGCATAGGAGCGCTGCAGATTTTTTTTGGCAGGCTGCGTATGTTTAAGAAGGCAGTGTGTAGTCCAGGGGATCTGGTGGGTGGTCTGGAGGTGGGAGGGCCTGGATTAGGGTGGATATTGCCAGAGAGAAGTATAAGGATCAAGGATCTGATCACAGGGTGGTAAATAGTTAACTTTTTGGGAGCACGATGTGGGGAGTGGGAGGATAAAATGGAGCATGGGATGAGCAGGGTTTGGAAGGTAGGGAAGGCACAGAGGGGGTGGAGCCAGGGTGGGAGGTAGGGAAGGGATGGCGGTTAGGTAGTGGATGCAGAGGTCCAGAATGTGATGCCAGGGTGGGGGGGGATGGTCAATTCCTGCGAGATGTAAAGGTGTAGTCCACAAAGGGCATGGGGTGGTATCCGGCTTGTGGTAGTTGAACCCCAGGGTGGACAAGAGGTTGAGGCATATGTATTGGAGGTGAACAGGCATGGTTCAGGGTAGCTTAGGAGGCAGAGAATACAAAAGCTGAGAGTTTTTTTTTTTGTTTTTTTTTAACTGCAGATCAATCTGAGTTAGTTTGACTTGTGGCCACAGTGGCCACTGATGGGAAGGTATAAGGTTATAAGTCTGCAGAGAGACAGTGAGACAGAGGAGAAATAGTTTTGGCTGTCCAATGGGGAAAAATGCTGCGAGTGATACAGCAATTGATAATGAGTTATTGAGTCTTGTTTGATGCTATACAACGCTGCCCCCAAGTGGCAGAAAGCTATAATCTGCAGGTGGAAAACTGAGCTGTTAGGTTTTTTTACACAACCAGCCCTATTGGTTCAACTATCATGTCTGACAACCCTATATAAGGGAGAGCTGACCAAGGGTGGTGGTGGGGGCGGTGGGGAGCCGACGCATAGCATCGACGGGGCCTCCTCTGCACACACAAAGGCTGGAGTCCGAGTTGTTTTGTGTCCGTCTGTACCTGGGGAGGGGTCCGCCAAAGAGGTTGGAGGGAGGGCTTCAGGAGTCTGGCCCTCATGACTGTCCGACCGCCCGCTCTTTGGGGGGGTGTCCGATTCCCATCCTGCAAGTTCCAAATCTGAGGGGAAAGAGAGGAGAGAGAGGATCAGATAAGGTAGAGAGCATCTTGCTCTACTGCCCCCACACTGCATTATCAGCACTGTGATCTCACTGACTGACGTCACTGCTACTTAGGAACAGCAAGTGAGTGACTTAAGCAATAATGCCCAACAAGGTGTGTGTTGTGCTAGAATAACATCACACCTCAGGTGGTTGGGCTCGAGGCCGAAGGCTGAGTGTGTCCAATACCTGAGGTGTGATGTTATCCCAAACGACACACACCCTGGAGGGCATTATTGCTATTATACAATGGCTCGTTGTTACATATAAAATAAAAAAAATATTTTAAAGAATGTTTTTATTACAACAATACTCACCCAAATCAGGAACCAAAACTAAACAAGCACAAAGGAAATCCAAAAAACTTCTGATCATAGGAGACTCCATGATTCGGGGAGTTGATACCCATCTCCAGCCAGGGGTGATGGTCAGATGTCTCCCAGGTACATCAGCATGGAGAGACACTGACCGCATTGCTAAAATTGTTCACAAAGCAGGAGAAAACACTGATGTCCTAGTCACATAGGGACTATCGATCTCGCCAGCCGGTCAGTTGAGGAGACCAAGGAACACCTGACTAGGCTGGGTGACAAACTATCATCTATTTCGTCTGCATCTCCTTCTGAGATCCTGCCAGTCTGGGAGAAGGGAGCAGATGGACGGAAGGTCAGAGAAGGGGAGATAGGGGAGCTAAACACGTGGCTCAAGGACTGGTGCCAGGAAAAGGACACAGATTTGTAGGAACTGGCAACAGTTCTGGGAGCGAAAGTTCTTTAAATTTGATGGACTGCATCTGACTAAAGAGGAGTCAGTCATTGGGCAGAAGTTTGACGTCTTTGCAGAATATTTAAACTAGCAAATGGGGAGAGGGGTGCAGCACCCATACGCCGAAGAAGAACACCCTCCCCTCAGCTAGTGGTCAAACAGGAATTCAGCGGTTTGCCATTCATTTGCATCACCAGGTAAGAAAAAGGTTTGTCTCCCATACGATGCACAGGGTAATGCCAAACTTCACCCAACAACTAACACACCAAAATCTGGCCAATGGAAAATCATGTACACAATGCTCACAGCCTGGGAAATAAGATCCCAGACCTGCAGGCAATAATGTCAGAGGCTAAACTGGACATAGTAGCAATTAGTGAGACGTGGTTTACCAGTAACCACACTTGGGAGACTTCAGTACCTGGATATGTATTGTTCAGAAGAGACCAAGGTGCAAAAGGGGGAGGGTGGCCCTGTATGTTAATGAAAATATCAAAGCTACAGAAATTCAGAATACACATAAGGAGCCAGAAGAACTGTGGGTCACCCTGAAACAGGTAATGGGACAGCCATAAGAACTGGGGTTGTCTACAGGCCCCAGACCAGAGGGAGGACATAGACACATTACTGTTAGAAGATATACAAAACATGACAGCTAAAGGAGGTTCTGATAATGGGAGACTTCAACATGCCAGATACAGATTGGTCAATACCAGCAGGAACATCTGCCAGAACTAGACTCATAGTGGATTCCCTGCAGGGGAGGGCCTCAAACAACTGGTACAGCAACCCACAAGAGACAGGGCTATCCTAGATCTAGTACTGACTAACAAAGAAGGGATCACAGATCTCCAGGTAGAAGGTCACCTGGGGCCAGTGACCATCACATGGTATGGTTCAATTTGGCTACTACATCTAAATCATCCCATTCCAAGGCAAAAATATGGGACTTCAGAGGAGCTGACTTTGATAAGATGGCCAACAGAGTTAAGCTAGCCCTGGCAAAAGAAACACAGGTGAGGAGGTCACAGGCAAAGTGGGCAAGCATTAAGGATACAATACTTGAAGCAACATCCCATTGTGTTAGACAGAAAAGGAAGTGCAAAGAAGAAGGAAACCACTTTTGGTTCTCAAATATAGTAGCAGAAAAGGTCAGAGCCAAAAGGCTGGCCTTCAGAAAAATATAAGGAACACAGCGGGATGAAGATAGGGAGGCATACCAAACTGCCCTAAGGGAAGCAGGTAAGGCAGTAAGGCAGAAAGTCCCAAACTGAGGAAACACTAGCACTAACAGTAAAGAAGGTGACAAGACTTTCTATAGATACATTAGTGAAAGGAGAAAGTCCAGAGGGGGTATTGCTAAGCTTAATGGAGAAAAGGGAGCATGTGAGGAGGAGGACCCTGTAAAGGCATCTATCCTAAATAGATACTTTTGCTCAGTATTTACTGAAGAGAAGGTAGGGCAGGGCCACAGCTCAGCATCATGGACACAGGGGAGGAGGTGAGCACTACTCCTTCACAAAAGAAAGGGTCCTACAAGAGCTTGCTAAGCTCAGGGTGATAAGGCAATGGGACCTGATGGCATACATCCCAGGGTACTTAGAGCTAAAGGAGGAACTAGCAGAGCCATTAGCAGAATTGTTTAGTGAGTCTCTGAGCACAGGAGAGGTCCCAGAAGACTGGAGAAAGGGTTTGTAGATCCCACTCCACAAGAGTGGTAGCAGGAGGAGGCGGGGAACTACAGACCGTCAGTCTTACCTCAGTAGTGGCAAGATTATGGAGGCACCTTAGGAAAGGATAGTGCAACACCTGGAACTAGGGGCACAGGATCCAAGACAGCATGGGTTTACAAAAGGAAGGTCCTGTCAAACTAATCTCATAGATTTCTTTGACTGGGCAACCAGAGTGGTGGACCAAGGGGAGCAGTTGATGTCGCTTACCTTGACTTCAGCAAAGCTTTTGACACTGTTCCACATAGAAGATTGATAAATAAGCTAGGTAGGCTCGGGTGGGTCAGAAGTTGGTTAACTGGGTGGCAAACTGGTTGACTGGCAGAAAACAGAGAGTGGTGGTAAATGGTATACAGTCAGAAGAGATGCAAGTCACAAGTGGGTACCTCAGGGATCAGTCCTGGGGCCAGTCCTATTCAACATCTTCATTAGTGACCTGCAGATGGACTAGAGGGTAAGGCTTGTCTGTTTGCAGATGACACCAAGATCTGCAACGAGTAGATGATCCAGATGGGGTGGGCAGAATGAGAAGAGATCTGGATAAACTAGCAGAATGGTCAGAAGAGTGGCAACTGGGATTTAATGCAAAGAAGTGCAAAATCATGCACATAGGGAAGAGAAACCCTGAAGCCACTTATAGGCTGGGAGGGAGTTGCTAGCAGTCACAAAGGAAGAAAGAGACTTGGGCATCATCATCACTGATGACCTAAAATCATCCAAGCAGACCTCTAAAGCAGTAGGTAAGGCTAGGGGGTGTTAGGTGTATTAGTAGGGTATCACAAGTCGTAAGAGGGAGGTAATAATCCCTCTGTACAAGACATTGGTTAGGCCCCATCTGGAGTATCTGCGGCAGTATTGAGGCCACACCTTCACAAGGACATTAACCAAATTGAGGCAGTCCAGAGAAGGGCAACAAAATGGTGCAGGGACTGCATCAGAAGACATATAAGGACAGATTAACGGAGCTCAATATGTATACCCTTGAGCAAAGGAGGGAGAGAGGTGATATGATCGAGACATTTAAACACCTTAAGGGCATAAACAAGGTGAAAGAGTCTAACATGTTTAAATATAAGAAAAATAGCAGGACAAGAGGACACAGCATGAGATTAGAGGGAGGCCGATTAAGGGGAATGAGGAAATTCTTTTCACAGAAAGGGTGGTAGATGCATGGAATGGCTTACCACAAGAAGTGGTGGCTATGAATACAGTGCAGGGCTTCAAACAGGCATGGGATAAGGCATAAGGGAGCAATACAAATGACTATGAATAGATAGGTCACTGACAGAGCAAAGGCCGATGGCACATTTATAAGGTAGAAAAAGAAATGGGCAGACTGGATGGGCCTTGCGGTCCTTATCTGCCGTCAACTTCTATGTTTCTATGTTTCTATTAGTGTGGAAAAATATTTTAGTTTCTTAGGAGGAGCATGAGAATGACCTAATGGACAGCTACATTGGTTCACAGTGCTGAGACTAGACCCGTGATGTTATGCTGGGATAACGTGATGTTATGCTGGGATAACATCACAGGTCCAGTCCCAGACTGACCAATCAGAGACCAGGACTCTTTCTTACCATTGTATAATGCCAGATCATTCACCTGTGATGTCACAGTGAGATCATAATGCTGATGTTGTAATGTGGGGCAGTAGAGCTAGGTATGTCAGCTGCTAGGCTAAGAGCTGTTTCACACATCCAGCACAATATTATCACATAGAAAACTTTCTAATGAGCAAAAGTCACTCTCTGCTCTCCAACACATTACCTCCAAAAACCATATAAACACTACAAACAGGTATCTGCCTCTATCTCTGAAATCAAATAAAGAGGCAGAAGACACTGCAGAGCAGGACACTGCGGCACAGGAGCTAGCACAACAATACTCACCCAAATCAGGAACCAAAACTAAACAAGCACAAAGGAAATCAAAAACTTCTGATCATAGGAGACTCCATGATTCGGGAGTTGATACCCATCTCCAGCTAGGGTGATGGTCAGATGTCTCCAGGTACATCAGCATGGAGAGACACTGACCGCATTGCAAAATTGTTCACAAAGCAGGAGAAAACATTGATGTCCTAGTACACATAGGGACTACGATCTCGCCAGCCGGGTCAGTTGTGAGACCAAGAACACCTGACTAGGCTGGGTGACAAACTATCATCTATTTCTGTCCGGCATCTCCTTCTCTGAGATCCTGCCAGTCTGGGAGAAGGGAGCAGATGGACGGAAGGTCAGAGAAGGGGAGATAGGGAGCTAAACACGTGGCTCAAGGACTGGTGCCAGGAAAAGGACACAGATTTGTAGGAACTGGCAACAGTTCTGGGAGCGAAAGTTCTTTAAATTTGATGGACTGCATCTGACTAAAGAGGAGTCCAGTGCATTGGGGCAGAAGTTTGACGTCTTTGCAGAATATTTAAACTGCAAATGGGGAGAGGGTGCAGCACCCCATCGCCGAATAAGAACACCTCCCCTCAGCTAGTGGTCAAACAGGAATTCAGCGTGTTTGCTATTCATTTGCATCACCAGGTAAGAAAAAGGTTTGTCTCCCACACGATGCACAGGGGAATGCCAAACTTCACCCAACAACTAACACACCAAAATCTGGCCAATGGAAAATCATGTACACAAATGCTCACAGCCTGGGAAATAAGATCCCAGACCTGCAGGCAAAATGTCAGAGGCTAAACTGGACATAGTAGCAATTAGTGAGACGTGGTTTACCAGTAACCACACTTGGGAGACTTCAGTACCTGGATATGTATTGTTCAGAAGAGACCGAGGCAAAAGGGGGAGGGTGGCCCTGTATGTTAATGAAAATATCAAAGCTACAGAAATTCAGAATACACATAAGGAGCCAGAAGAACTGTGGGTCACCCTGAAACAGGTAATGGGACAGCCATAAGAACTGGGGTTGTCTACAGGCCCCCAGACCAGAGGGAGACATAGACACATTACTGTTAGAAGATATACAAAACATGACAGCTAAAGGGAGGTTCTGATAATGGGAGACTTCAACATGCCAGATACAGATTGGTCAATACCAGCAGGAACATCTGCCAGAACTAGACTCATAGTGGATTCCCTGCAGGGAGGGCCTCAAACAACTGGTACAGCAACCCACAAGAGACAGGGCTATCCTAGATCTAGTACTGACTAACAAAGAAGGATCACAGATCTCCAGGTAGAAGGTCACCTGGGGCCAGTGACCATCACATGGTATGGTTCAATTTGGCTACTACATCTAAATCATCCCATTCCAAGGCAAAAATATGGGACTTCAGAGGAGCTGACTTTGATAAGATGGCCAACAGAGTTAAGCTAGCCCTGGCAAAAAGAAACACAGGTGAGGAGGTACAGGCAAAGGGCAAGCATTAAGGATACAATACTTGAAGCAACATCCCATTGTGTTAGACAGAAAAGGAAGTGCAAAGAAGAAAGAAACCACTTTGGTTCTCAAATATAGTAGCAGAAAAGGTCAGAGCCAAAGGCTGGCCTTCAGAAAATATAAGGGAACACAGCGGATGAAGATAGGGAGGCATACCAAACTGCCCTAAGGGAAGCAGGTAAGGCAGTAAGGCAGGCAAAGTCCCAAACTGAGGAAACACTAGCACGAACAGTAAAGAAGGTGACAAGACTTTCTATAGATACATTAGTGAAAGGAGAAAGTCCAGAGGGGTATTCTAAGCTTAATGGAGAAAAGGGAGCATGTGAGGAGGAGGACCCTGAAAGGCATCTTATCCTAAATAGATACTTTTGCTCAGTATTTACTGAAGAGAAGGTAGGGCAGGGCCCACAGCTCAGCATCATGGACACAGGGGAGGGAGGTGAGCACTACTCCTTCACAAAAGAAAGGGTCCTACAAGAGCTTGCTAAGCCTCAGGTGGATAAGGCAATGGGACCTGATGGCATACATCCCAGGGTACTTAAGGAGCTAAAGGAGGAACTAGCAGAGCTATTAGCAGAATTGTTTAGTGAGTCTCTGAGCACAGGAGAGGTCCCAGAAGACTGGAGAAAGGTTTCATGTGATCCCACCCACAAGAGTGGTAGCAGGGAGGAGGCGGGAACTACAGACCGGTCAGTCTTACCTCAGTAGTGGGCAAGATTATGGAGGCACTCCTTAAGGAAAGGATAGTGCAACACCTGGAATCCATAGGGCACAGGATCCAAGACAGCATGGGTTTACAAAGGAGGTCCTGTCAAACTAATCTCATAGATTTCTTTGACTGGGTAACCAGAGTGGTGGACCAAGGGGAGCAGTTGATGTCGCCTACCTTGACTTCAGCAAAGCTTTTGACACTGTTCCACATAGAAGATTGATAAATAAGCTAGGTAGGCTCGGGTGGGTCAGAAGTTGGTCAACTGGGTGGCAAACTGGTTGACTGGCAGAAAACAGAGAGTGGTGGTAAATGGTATACAGTCAGAAGAGATGCAAGTCACAAGTGGGGTACCTCAGGGATCAGTCCTGGGGCCAGTCCTATTCAACATTTTCATTAGTGACCTCGCAGATGGACTAGAGGGTAAGGCTTGTCTGTTTGCAGATGACACCAAGATCTGCAACAGAGTAGATGATCCAGATGGGGTGGGCAGAATGAGAAGAGATCTGGATAAACTAGCAGAATGGTCAGAAGAGTGGCAACTGGGATTTAATGCAAAGAAGTGCAAAATCATGCACATAGGGAAGAGAAACCCTGAAGCCACTTATAGGCTGGGAGGGGAGTTGCTAGCAGTCACAAAGGAAGAAAGAGACTTGGGCATCATCATCACTGATGACCTAAAATCATCCAAGCAGACCTCTAAAGCAGTAGGTAAGGCTAGGGGGTGTTAGGGTGTATTAGTAGGGGTATCACAAGTCGTAAGAGGGAGGTAATAATCCTCTGTACAAGACATTGGTTAGCCCCATCTGAGTACTGCGTGCAGTATTGGAGGCCACACCTTCACAAGGACATTAACCAAATTGAGGCAGTCCAGAGAAGGGCAACCAAAATGGTGCAGGGACTGCATCAGAAGACATATGAGGACAGATTAACGGAGCTCAATATGTAAACCCTTGAGCAAAGGAGGGAGAGAGGTGATATGATCGAGACATTTAAACACCTTAAGGGCATAAACAAGGTGAAAGAGTCTAACATGTTTAAATATAAGAAAAATAGCAGGACAAGAGGACACAGCATGAGATTAGAGGGAGGCCGATTAAGGGGGGAATGTGAGGAAATTCTTTTTCACAGAAAGGGTGGTAGATGCATGGAATGGCTTACCACAAGAAGTGGTGGCTATGAATACAGTGCAGGGCTTCAAACAGGCATGGGATAGGCATAAGGGAGCAATACAAATGACTATGAATAGATAGGTCACTGACAGAGCAAAGGCCGATGGCACATTTATAAGGTAGAAAAAGAAATGGGCAGACTGGATGGGCCTTGCGGTCCTTATCTGCCGTCAACTTCTATGTTTCTATGTTTCTATGTAAAGGAAAAAGAAAAATACTTCAGAAATAAAAAAGTTACAACTGACTACCACTAAATGCTGCCTGCCTATTTTGGCTCCACTAACTCTTTAATGTGAGTAAACACACAGGCCTCCCATAAAAATATAGTTCAAGAAGAATTTGTGCTAAAAGCCCCGCTGCACACCCACAGAATATATATAAACATCCCCCCAAAACCCCACAAATCACAACACCCATAAACCTGTTGACACCTGTAACCGTTTTGTCCCTATGCCGTCATCCTGTCCAGTTGCCGTATTATCCTAGTGCTGATTCCTTCGGCAACCATGTGTCCGAAGCCGTTTTGTCCTGTTCCTACGAAACTGCAAGCGAAAGTAAAGAACCAGGAGCGGGGGGGGGGGATGCTTTTTAAACTTGGCTAAGATAAAAACAAAAAAACACAATTAATGACTACAGCAGGGAGGCAGAGTGGGGTATGAGAGAAAGTGGGTGGGATTTAAAATGAAACCATTCTTTTTTTTAACCGAAAGGTCAAAAATGTCTGTATTTTCTTTTTAACTATACGCTATAAAAACACTGGATGAGCAACTTTATGCACAACCAGTGTATAGTACATGGGAGTCCTTGATTGTACGTGGATTTCAGTAGCTTCTGAAATTTTGTTGTAGGACAGTTGAAAGGTCAAAAAAGTTGTACTATCATTCTGATGTCACATCATTTGCACAACGACTTTTCAGCTTTGACCTGCCAGCTGATTGGCTCACATGACACAACTCTAATGAGAAAGCGGAAACATAGCAGTGCGATGTAGCAAGCTTCGAGAAGTGGACCCACGTAGTTTGGACATGAAACACTGCACACGATTCCATGTCCAAAAGTTAAACTACTTCCTTTTTTTTTTTTTTTTTTGTCATTTAAAAAATAAACACTGCAGCCACAGACGATCATAACTGCCACACAGCAGTTCTTTGGACCGACACATCCAAATCACACAGAGAAGCAGGCGCGAGGGGTAGCAGCACCGCATAATAGTGAAGGTGACTACCAACTAAAAAAAACACAAAAAACAATTGAGGGCTCCCATGTACTAAAACAGTGGATGAGTGACCATCCATGAATAAGGCCGTGTTTTCCATCTCTCGAGGTCTCTGATGTCATCATCTCCCTCGACGGAAACACAGCCTTGTTGTGAATGGTCACCCATCCAATATTCTATATATAATACACTTTTAACCTGTTTTTTCTGGTGTTTTCAAAGCTTTGTTCTTCACATTTTGGAATGTAGCACATGCTGTTCATAACATTTTGGAATGCAAAACGTAACGCGAAGTGAGCTGTCACGGCAGCAGACAGCATCATGCCAATTCAGAAATTGGCAGTTTAAACCTTTCTAAAGCAATCCTGTTACAACAGCAAACTGAATGTACAGGGGAAGTTTTGTTGCGATAATGAGTCAGATTCTTGTTGCAACAGAAAATTGAATGCACAGGGCAAGTTTTTTTGTGCTATTAGGGGAGAGAGAAGAAGATGGGCTGAAAGACAATCAGGCAGGGGGGGTTAGCGGTGATGCAGCAGGTAGCAACTTTGGTCAAGATTGTCAGTATTCACAAAATATGTGAGTCCACAAGTCATGTGTCTAATAAAAAAAAAAAAAAAAAAAAAAAAAAAAATTGCGACAGCTTGATTGATCCTGTTTTTTCTCATCTCTGTTTCTGAAAAGCAGTCTCAAATTCTGTTATAAAAAATAACAACCCCCTTTCGTTGAGAACTCACCGGATTCTCCACACTTTGTTACTTCGGTGACATCTGTAAGGTATTGGAGCTTCCCTAGCGTGTCCCTGAACTAACTCAGCAGGGAGAATCTGTTCTTTCCCAAGGAAGGGGGGGTTAATTATTGTATATGTTCTGTCTCCTCGGGATTCTGATTCCCCTGGACCTCTTGAGCTTCACTCTGGAGGTCAGAGGGAATCAGAACCCCTCTGTGACAGAACACACTGGTTGTGCATAGTTGTGCATCTCCTTCTGTCTACCCCGTTCCTTGATTTTGTGTTGACTTTAGTACCATTGTAATAAAAAGAATCCTCCTTTTAATGTAAGTTGGTCCAGGTGTTCAGTATGTTGCTTTTGAACATATATTGGTTTAACAGCACTTTTCTTGCCTAAAATGAATTAGCATGCAGCAGACTGCTCCCTTACCTTATGGGACAATGGGCGCACAGAAACAGCAGAGAATACTGGTGAAAACCTGGTCTGTGACATTTTAAAATAAGTGCTTCTCTGATTATTTCAAATGCAAAGGTGTTTAACTCAAAATTGAGAAAAGGGTTATAAGACGGGAGGTAAGGGTAATCTAACATGGAATGAAAAAATATAGGTCAGAATTTGCATCATAATACTGTACATGCGCTACTATTTTAAATAAATATTTAAAACTGGATAGGAAAACAGGCCGCTTTGACAGCAGCCTGTCTTGCTGCCATGCAGACAGCCAGAGTTTGGGAGTGGACTGCAGTCACCATGTTGGGAGGCAGGCAAGGCTGCAGGCAGCTGCTAGAGGGTAGTGGGTTCTGGCTTGCCCTGTCCGCTATGTTTGGTCTGGGAAGTGTGGTGCAACACATAAGCAGATTGAATACTGGGAGGATGGAAAATTTGTGGTAGAGGGCCATCTGCTACATTGCAGAATACATCTCCCAGAAAAAGGTGGGCCTTACAGGGCTAGATACATTTTGCTTGCAAAGACTCACTGAACAGATTTTTGCCCTGTTGGCACTATTGTTTATATTAATCCAAAGAGATTTTTTGGGGACACTACAGGACATTTTGTCATTCACATATGCCATGGTAGGAGTATCACATGATTTTGGAATTTTCTACCCCGTCAGCTACGCGAGTGTGCGACCGTGGGGGGTTTCAAGCAGGCATTAAAAACACACTTATGGCATCAACTATATGCTGCCTAATTGTATTGTTTTAATGGTTATCAGTCTTATTGTGTGTCTATTTTAATCTGTTTTTACTTAATTTTTATGTAAAGCGCCTTGATGTTCGTGAAAGGCGCTAAAAAAATAAAATGTATTATTATTATTATTAAAAGTATGGGCATATTGGTTTGCACTTTCTTTCCCTAGGTTAGCAATGGAAAGGCTTGGCAGCAAGTCAGCAGTAAGCTTGGGGGAGAAGGATACCTAACGACAGTAGTCCAAGGGGAAGGCAATGCCTGCTAATAGACATTTGAGGAGGTACCCCAGGCACTTTTTTTTTTCTAATGCACAAAGAATTTTGTATAAAGCATAATACAGATTATAGTATTATAGTATAAGAATGAACCAATCTTTTTTTCCTAAGGCTTAGATTCTGTTGGTTTACTTAATAAAAAACATACATTATACTTCACAGTACTTCTAACATCGTCCAGGAATTTAATTATAACCATACTAAGTGGGAGTGGCAGCGTGAACAAAAAAACAGACTAACATTACTTGCATAGTAGGCTGCACACTAGAGGTGGGCAAGCCAGAGTAGGCTAGAACCTGGCTTGAGATTAGTTCCTGCCTCTAACTGGCTCTGCCTCCGCCTCCATAAGGAATTGAGAGCCAAGGTCAAGCTGAGCCAGTTATGGTCAAAGCAAGCATTTTCGTCAGCCTGAGCAGTGACTCATGATGAGGGTTACTGTCAGTTTTGTAAAGGACTGCCTGTAGCAGCCGTAGCTTGGCTCATGTTTTGACGTGTACAGTCAAGCCAGACCACTGGCTCAGCTGTGGCTTAGCTCTAGGTGAAAAATTCCTGGTTTGCCCACCTCCATTGCACACCTCACAACCCATAGGTATGGACATGAAATTGAGGGGTCTGGGCTGTGTCCATCAGTTCTTGTGACAGGGCAAGTCCAACTACCCCTCACAGTCAGTCATTGGCAGCTTCCTAGTTGTACACCTCACAACCATAGATATAGACATTTAACGGGTTGGGGCTGTTAAGTATTATGATCTGGTATCTCTGTGCCCAATCTACCTTTCACTCCTTAAATGCCAATTCCCAGAAAGTTTGACTAACAATAAATACAATAAATAAAAAAATGTGCCCATACTCAGCTGAAAATGAGCTGTGTTAAAGCTTTTCATTCAGGGATGGCTTTGTAATGAGGCCTGGGATATAACACAGAATTCTGTAGCACTTCACACTGTCAGTGGGAAGTCATAACCACTGGGTGTAGTGCACCCCTACCAGGGGAATGACACAGCCCAAGCATTAGAATGTTGGGAACATGAGGATTCCAAGTAGCAGCAATTCCCCAGTTATGCTGTGCCATTCACAGGGGATGCAGCTTGTCAACCTTCTATCAAGACTTTTCAAGATTTTCGGTTAGGGCTGCAATTCTGCATAACAGGTTGGGGCTACCTGGTTCCAGGGGAGCACCTCTAAATTAAAAACATGCCTGTTAAGCTGCGGCTTTCCAATTGTCTAACCTGTCATACCCATTTCCATTCGTAGACTGCGGGCCATCTCTATCTTGCTGTAGGTTATTCTAATGGTCTCCAATTAACAAAAAGAAAATAGGTGCCACAGGTAGGTATATATTTTATTTTGGGGTAGTATAGGTTTCCTGGGGGGGGTCCTCTGCAATTGCATTAGCTCCCCCCAAACCCAGTTTTCAGGTTGTATTGATTCTGTTGCTTAAAAAAAAAAAATACATAAAACAGTGTTGTATTGTTTTTGTGCTGTGTAGTTGGGAAGGTTTGAGTATTTTTTTTTTTTTTTTTTACTTCAGCCTTCCGAACACTCACGCTACCGCCAATAGGCCTTGCGGCAGTTGGTCGCACTTTTTCTTCGCTGGGGTTTTGCATGATTGCGTTCTCATGCCAGTGGGTGTCGCAGGCGCGTCTATCTTGACGCAAACTGCATCTGTTTTTGACGCAGCTAAGTGAAAAAGTGCACGCAAGCTGAGTGGTGATTGTGCGCAGGTGCATCTTGATGCAGTCTGCAGTTTTTTTCTGTAGCACTGTTGCATTGTTGTGCATGCAAGCTCGTGCACGTACATTTAACCTGCTGTCAGCACATATGAACTTTCAGTATCAGCAAGATAGTTGTTTTTCAATTTCCATAAAGTGCAGATTTATAAATAGGATTGTCCTTTGGCACCATAGCTTATTGGAGAACATTAATTATGAAAAGGTGTAAGACCTGCAAAAGGATGATGAGGCCCTCCCCCATGGGTTTCTGTTGCCCAGCACAGCATTTCTCTAATGGTTCCCCCAGATGGTCCTCCGAGCTGGGGAGAGGGGCACCTGGTTCTTTAGTTGGTAGTGGCAAAGCACAACTGCAAAAATCTCTTATTGCTCCTTGGTGATCTTTTGAGCCCTGCTGTCCTGCAGAACATCCTAGCAGACACACCCGACCCCAAACCGGGCCCCTTAGCTCACGCAGGTTCGTCCAGGTGGCAGTGTGTCTCAGCGAGATGAGGCTGCGGAGACAGATGTGCAAGCAGACCTTGACCATGAACACTTAGTGGGTCAGGATGAGGATTTCAGGGGTCTTGGGGAAAACTCCTGACCTTCAAAAATTGCTTACTGATGAAGAGGACCTCCCCTCTGAGGAGGAGAAGGAGGGAGGAGAGTGGAGAGTGGACAGAACCCAGGTTATGGATTCCTATACCTCCTCTTTTTGACAAGTCCTTGTCTTTTTTTAGTAGCTGAGGCATGTAGATCCTTACAGCTCAAGGATCACAAGTCCGTAGAGACAATGGATGTTAGTTTGATTCTGTCTGCGTCCTCCTCTTCTCCTAAATGTTTTCAAAGTTTTATTCACTGTGACCAGATTATTGAACAAGAATTGGTTGGGGCTGGTGTGGATCAGAGAAAGTATCTTCTAAAACAAAAAACACGGCCTTTTCCCTTTTTGGTGGAAAAATACTGCAGGTGGGAAGCCCCACCGTTGGCGGACAAGGCGGTGTATAATTCAGTCACGCTCACCACCATCTCTGTCAAGGATTCTCTGCCCTTGTCAGATTCATACAACAAACGAGTGGATGCCACATGTAGAAAGGGTTTTGCTTCAAACGGTACAAACCTTTGTACCACATATGCTCCCTTTATTGTTGCCAGCGCCTTAAACCTCTCTACCCTGGGCAGCTTTGTCCCACCAGATTCAGAAGGGGTGAGCATTTTCCAATTGATTGCCATAGCCTCCACTTTTCTTGGTGATTCTGCAGTGGAGAACTTGCACATATTGGCCCGTTCAGCCTATCACATTGTGTCGGCCATGCAGGGTGTATGGCTTAGGCACTGAGCTGCTGATCAAACTTCAAAGTCTAGACTTTTTAACCTACCGTTTAAGGGAGGTCTGCTGTTTGGTTCCAGCCTGGATGCCATTTTGAAGGACCTCCAGGACAAAAAGGGCCATATTCCAGACTCAAGACAATAGTGCAAGACTTCCTCAGTTCAGAAGGACCAAGGAAATGGTCAGTGCAGCCAGTTTCAGGGAGGGTTTCATCCTTTTCGGAACTTCTGTAACCAGAGAAATAGAGGAGCCTACTCCGGTAACAAGGCTTACAGTAACAGAGGGGCCCTGGCCCAACACCATGGAGGAGGCCCAAGCCAAAAGCCTGGTGCATCATAATGAGGGTACACGGGCCCATCCCTGCTCCCCTTCCCTTGGTGGAAGACTACAGGATTTTTTACTTAAGATGGGCCCAAACAATGTCAGACGTGTGGGTTCTAGAAATTCTAGCCCTAGGATATACAATAGAATTCTCAACAATTCCCTCAAAGGGGTGATTTTTACCATCCCAGGTCTCCAAGGATGCTGCAAAGAGACAGGTCCCATTATGCACCCAAATCCAGGGGCGATGCAGCTTGTGGCCTGGCTCCTGAAAGGAGGAGACTCCAGGGCTGGCCCAGTGGTGCAGAGGATTGTGGTGCCGGACACCACACCTCGCATCATGCTGGTGACCCGGGTTCAGGAACGACCTCGGATTGTCGAGGTGCCAGCATGGGGGAGAGGGGGAGGGTGGGAGCAGGATCGAGCAGTGGCTCTCCACTCCTGGGGGGGGTCGCAGTACTGCCATCACCAGGTGGAGGCCAGGTGGCGCAGGTGGCTCAGGTGACTGGTAGGGTGGGGCGTCCCACAGTGTAAGGCATGCATGTGCCTCCACACACTCTCGTGCCAAGCACGCGAGGGCATGGGGGATATGAACAACGGAAAAAGCACCATAAAGACATAATAAAAAGGAAAAAAGAAGACTCCTAAAACTAGGTTCTTTCAAGAAAAATAGTCGATGCTCTAATGGCTGCAAGGAAGTCCTCTACCTCTGCAGCTTATGCCTGTGATGTGTATGGTCCACCTTTTCGGCAAGGCCCAGGATGAAGGCGCTCTGCCTTTCCAAAGGCTTCAATTCCACAGATCTTGAACTTTTTGCAGGAAGCCGTGAAAAGGGTTTGACCCTGAGCATTCTAAGAGGCCAAGTCTCTGCACTTGGAACATCCTTGGGCAACCCCCGGGGACTAATAGAGAAATCATTAGTTTTCTACCTGTGATTAGCAAGAGTCGGGCTGTTTTCTGCTCCCCAGTTCTTCCATGGGATCTAAATATGGTTTTGAATGCTCTTTGTAAGGAGCTTTTCGAACTGCTTTTATCTGTTCCACTGGATGTGTTGTCTTACAAAGTGTATTTTCTGGTGGCTATGTGCTCCGCCAAGAGGATTGGTGAGCTACAGGCCTTGTCACACAAAGAATCATACCTTATTCTGCATAAGGACAAGATGGTACTTCGAACAGTCCAGTCTTTCATTCCAAAAGTGCCCACGGTCTTCCATGTGAACTAGGAGATATATCTCCGATCCTTCTGTCTGCAATCATCTCATCCAAAGGAGAAGGAGCTGCACAAGTTAGATTTGCAGTGGGCCATTAGAACATACCTCAAACAGACGGATGTGTTCCAGAAATCAGATAGCCTGTTCTCTTTGGGGCAGCTAAACAGGGTCAAAAGCCTTGAAGACCGGTCTAGCTAGGTGGGTGAGGGCCTGCATTGCTAAGGCCTATATCACAGGAAAGAAGAGGCCTCAGGCCCTTATCAAAGCTCACTCCACCAGGGCTATGGCAACTTCCTGGGTGGAGATGGGTGAAGCATCTGTTGTAGAGCTATGCAAGGCAGCCACATGGTCCTCCATCCACACTTTCACCAAACACTACAAATTGGATGTTCAGAGCTCTGCTGATGCAGCCTTTGGTTGCAGAGTATTATAGGCAACAGTTCGTAAGTGATCTGTTATAGTATTGTTTTCTCTGGCATATGGGTTAATATTCTCTCACCTCCTGATTGGTCTGGGTACTGCTTCTTAGAACCCAGTGGTAACGACTTCTCATTGATAATGCAGAGCACTACAGAGAGGAAAAATGTATTTCATACTTACCGTCATTTTCCTTTTCTGTTAGCTCCAACATTGTCAGTGGGATCCACGCAGAAGCATGCTCCTGTGGGAGAATATTATCCGGTATCCCAGTGGGAGATGTCCATTATTTCATTAAAAAAGGGGTCATCCTTCTAATTTATTCTGCTGCACTGTTTTATTAAAAAAAATTAAAAGATTTTCAATCAGTCTGCAATCACACATCTTAGATACGGATGTATGCCTTTTGGTGTTTTACCTTGTCACAGGCAATTCTTGCATCATGCAGTTTTGTTGCCAGAGAAACATAGAATTTGATGGCAGATAAGGACTGCTTGTACCACCTAGCCTGCCCATTTCCCCTACCTAATAGATAAGCTACAGATCTAGTTAACCAACAGCGCCCCACTAGAATTGTCTTAAGTCTGTTCCATGCATTCTTGAATTCCCCCACTGTTTTTGACTCCACAACCTCCTCAGGAAGGCTGTTCCATACATTCATAACCTTCTCCGTGAAAAAATACTTCCTCACATTACCTCTGAGCCGTCCCCCCCTCTAGCTTCAAATTGTGCCCCCTTGTTCTTGCACATCTCTTTGTCTGAAAGATGCTACCCTCTTGAACTTTGTTGATTCACTTGAGGTGCTTGAAAGTTTCTATCATGTCCCCCCTCTCCCTCCTTTCCTCGAGGGTATACATATTAAGCTCCTTTAGTCTCTCTTCGAATGTCTTCTGGTGCAGACCCTGCACCATTTTGGTTGGCCAAAATTATCGTGTTTGTTGTCAGTTTCAAAGTTGCAGACGATGTTGATGGAACGGGACAAGTAGGTTTTCCGCCTAAGTAGTCAGAAAGAAACTCAATCCGAACAAACCAAGAGCCAGTTATGAGGGGCATTCTTTTTTTCACATTTATGAGCAAGGTAAGATGATCTCTATTTAGCAATTAGAAGACAGGGGCCGGGCTATTCAGAGCAGTTGCGCTATGCGCAACAGGGATACACCGGCACAAGTGCTGCAATGCGCCGGAGAGCAATATTCAGCGGCAGAAAATGCACAGTGCATTTCCCAGTGTGCCACTGCGCAATGGTAATGAATGCACGCGCAAGTGTTGGGGGCATTGCCATGAATATGCGGCACACTGCGATACTGAACCACAGGTGAACGGCGCAAGCGTGGAGCAAATGGGAAATGCATGAAGCAGACTTGAGCACATAAAAAGAGGGAGCAAGCGAGGGAAGGAGGCTTGTGCCACAGGGTAACCAGACTGAGGGAGTGCGAGGGGGCAAGCCACACAGTCATAGGGGTGCCACAGAGTGTGAGGCAGGCAGACAGAGGCACAGAGTGGGGCCCAGGGAGCCTGGCAGGGCCAGACATTGGCCAAGCAAGAGTGTGTGTGAGTGAGATGTGTGTGTGTGTGTGTGTGTGTGTGTGTGTGTGTGTGTGTGTGTGTGCGCGTGCCTGCCTGAGTGGGTGTGGAAAGGGAGCAAGGCAACCCACAGTGAGCGGGAGTGACAACCCAGCACAGGAGGTGCAGCACAGAGGCACTGTGAGGTGGGAGGTGTAGGCAACAGGCTGTAGGCCAAGTATCCCCACACAGGGGTCCGCCCAGTGCAAGGGCACAGACAGCAGCCAACTGCCGGGGGTGCCAGGGGAGAGAGCCGCCCAGGGGGGAGGATGCACAGCGCAGGTCATGGCCAGTGCCACATTCCAGATGGAGGTGGTAATGAGGGGTGTAAGGAGGCAGGCTGCAGACCAGTGTGGCCGTTGAAGGGCCCGTCAACGGTATGCCTGGAACAGGTGGTACCGTGCCCGCATTAGCTTCGAACAGTACAGTGATACAGAGATTGTGGGCCGGTACCGCCCGAACAGGGCCATTCTGAGGTGGCTCTGTGAGCTGTGCAGTGAAGAGATGCAGGCACCCAAAAGACGGAGCCACGCCCTGTCCATGGAGACCAAGGTTACGGCCGTCATATGTCTGCTTGCCACGGGCACCTTCCAGAGACCAACAGGGGACACCACAGGCATAACCCAGTCAGCTGCATCACGGCTTCTCACACAATTCCTCAGTGCACTGCTGCCACATGCTGCGGAGTACATCCAGTTCCCCAGCACACAGGCAGAGCGTAACAGCAAACATGCAGGAGTTCCACAGGGTGGCACAGTTGCCTGGCATGCTAGGGGCCATCGACTGCACCCATGTTGGCATCCGCACACCACCTGGCCCGGAGGGGGCGGCCTACATGAACAGAAAGGGCTACCCCAGTGTCAACTGCCAGGTGGTGTGCGATGCCAGGTGGCGCATAATCAATGTCTGTGCCACACACCTTGGGGAGCAGACAATCCCTTCATCTGGCACCAGTCAGCACTGTGCCAGAGGTTCGAGAGTGGGGACATCCCCCACTGGCCACCTAGTCGGTGAGTATGCTGTGGATGCGATATGCTGGGTACAGCAAGGCAGGGTGTGTGGGATGCCATGGCATGGGTGCCACAGGGTGTGGCTGGGATGGGATGGGGGGGCCAGGACACAGACCATCATGCTAACCAGACATCTCTCCACACAGGTGACAGTGGTTACCCACTCCGGCCATGGCTGCTCACCCCATACCGGCGCCCATCGACCCCAGCACAGGAGCACTACAATGAGGCACATGCCAGCACATGGAACATACTCGAGCGAGTGTTTGGGCTACTGAAGGCTCAGTTCTGTTGCCTGTATAGGTCTGGAAGTGCCCTACAGTACAGCACCTCGAAGACTTGCGGCCTATTCCTGGCCTGCTGTGTACTACACAACATGGCCACCGAGAGTGGGATAGCTATTGAGGTCGAGGAGGGGGACAGCAGTGGGGATGACAAGGCCGCCGGGCCTGGTGGTGGGCAGCCCCCCCCGTGCGAAGGGATCCCCAGCTGATGAGGATGGCCCAGCAACACAGGGACACAATTGCTGAGGAGCACTGTGGAGCGCACAGGTGGGTATACACGGCCACAGGCAAGGACCAGGTCCCAGGGCACAGTGGGTAGGCAGGCATGGGCGGGCCCCGTGCCAGGTTCGGTTGAAGTGGGGCGTGGGCAGGCATGGGGAACAGTCACCCATGCGGCACGGGCACGCACGCCACACACACACACACACACACACATGCACACAGGAGCCATGATGCCCCCACCCCGCAGCGGGCACCAGGCGTGTGTCAGACGCAGAGGGGCGCTGCACAGTGGCCGGCAGCGCAGTGCTGGCATCATCATGCGCACGCCATGGTGGCCAGCAGCCGGGTGGGTGAGCACATGGGCCATGTGCGGGGTCACTACGCATGCCATGAAGAAGAAGAAGAATCAGCATTTATATAGCGCTTTTCATACATCCAAAGCACTTTTACAAGCAATGCTAGACTGGTAGTGAAGTGACTGAATGAACATGGGACGTACACGCACATTCCACATCAATGTGCACACAGGGAAGCAGCAGATGGTGTATGTGGAGGAGGGTGGTTCAGGACCGCCGCACAGTAGCACGGCCACTGCAGACATGCGGACGGCCCTGCCGAGAACGCTCAGCAGTTGCAGGCTGAGCGTCTGCCACAGGGGATATCACAGACGATCCCCCAGGGGTGACACCTTGGGACCATGGCCGGGTCCGCACAGATGTCTGCAGGCCCCCAAACATGCCCGCACCAGGTGTGCTTGGAATGCCCACAGCAGACCCTGGCATTGACACCGAAGGGGTTGCCCTATACCGGGCCTGAGGGGTGGAGTATGCACTCCACGGAGTGAGCAGCGGAAGGCCACACAGCAGGGTAGCCAGTGGTGTCAGTCCGGCCGTGACCGCAGCGGTCAGCCGATCCAAGGCTGCAGCTGTGTCCAGTCGCAGTCGTGTGGTCTCCGCCATGAGCAGGGCATTGTTCCTCTCCCGCTGCTCAGCTGCCTGGTGCAGCTCTGCGCGGAGTGCATGCACCCCTGCCACGAGCTGCAGCTGCTGCTCAGCAGAAGCCTGGAGCAGGCGTGTGTGCTCATCCAAGGGGTCAGTGCCCAGCTGTATCCTGACCCTGCGGCCCAGTGCCCCGCGACGGTGGGTACTGCACAGCAGGTCCCTCCTGGTGCTGGATTCTGTGCGGTGCCCCGGCGGTGGGCACTGTCCCAGGCCCACTCTCTGTGCTGTCCAGCCACCACTGCTGCCCCTCCGGCCGCTGTGCACAGGGTAATACCAGTGGGGCTGCACTGCCAGCCATAGCAGCACCTGTTGCAGCCACAGCTACACCAGCCACGGTGGCCGGTGTGCGGGCAGCCACCTCTGGGCCACCGTCCATGCCGCTAGGGTGGGTCAGTGGTATGGGTGTCTCCCCAGCATCACCAACATCGCTATCCGGGATGTGGGTCATGCCGTCATCAGAACCAGTCCCCGCCCCGATCTGCGTCTCCGCACACAGGACACCATGCCTGGTGTCATGCTGAAATGCAGCAAGGGCCTGGTCCAGCACTGCGCCACCAGCGTCAGGCCGGGCCGCATTCGATCTGGGCCATGGTGTCCGATGGAAGTGGATGGATGGTCCTCTGGGTCCAGGTCAGCCCCCACGGCGGACACCACCACCACTGCTACAGACGCCTAGGAGCTGAAAGGGAACACAGTCGCATTAGTGTTGCTGTCACCCTCACCTGCCCCCGGCCCCCCTGCCCATGTGTCCCCAATGCAGCCGAGCCTACCATGCAGTGATGGGCTACCGCCCGTGTGGAATCCTCCGCCAAGCACGCCCTCAACCGCGCTGCACTGCATGGTGGCTGCCATTATCTCCTCCTGCAGCGTAAGGATGGGCAGGGTGGGCTGACCCCTGCCTGTGGCTGCTCGTGCTACCCACATGGCAGCCACCTTCTCCTTGATGCACCACCAATCTGTGCCCACCTTCTTTTTGCACTCCTGCACAGACCGTTGGTGGCTGCCTTGCTGGTTCACGGCACGGGGCCACACCTTCCCATGCTGTTGCCCGGGCCTATGGGGTGCCTGTGGAGCCGCTCAGGAGTGGCTCCTGGTCCAGGTATGCCTGGAATGGGGTGTCCGACTCCACCCTGGTGAAGTTGGGCCTGGGCTTCCGAGCAGGCCCACGCTCCTCAGTCTCCTGTTGTTCGGACATGCTTCTTCCTGTGGGGACAGATACATGTTAGTATGGGCTGGTTATTCTGCACCTGCCCTCCCATGCCACTGCCTGGCCATCCCACAGTGTGTATCTCACCTGTTAGGGATGCAATATCGGTCCTACCCTGTGCATTCCCCTGGCACCTTTATAGCACATCGCATGTGAATGAGGGGTTGCGCAACTATAATGACATGCAGTTGTGGCTGCTGCGCCATGGATAGGATAATCAGCTGATCTGCATATAGCGACTGAATATCGCATGGTGTATGCACAACTCAGGCGCAACAAGATGGGTGTCAGTGTGGCTCAGTTGGTAGCACATACGCCTCTGGACCAGAAGGTCGTGGGTTCTCGTACCACACCGGGATTGAACTTACACCTAAAAATCGCTGGCATCCGAGTGAAGTATTGGGGGGGTGCTGTACTGCTGGGGTGTGCTGTCCTTCGGATGAGACGTTAAACTGGGGTCCCTTCTGCCCATCCTGGTGTTGCCCTGGTGGGTGTCCAGGTGGAAGTACAAGAACCCAGGGCACTCTTCGCAAAGAGCAGGGAACATTCCTGGTGTCCTGGCCAACATTCCCCTTCCCATAAACCGGTTCATGCAATTATCCAGGCTGTGTGTGGGTGATGATGTGCGATATGGCCGCCACCACACATTCAGTCACTTCACTACCAGTCTAGCATTGCTTGTAAAGCACTTTGGGATACTGTGTATGAAAAGCACTATATAAATGCTGATTATTATTATTATAACATTGTGACGTGTGCAACATGCCGTGCCGCGTGCGTGTGCGCGATAGGTAGTACAGCGCCCATTCATTGTTGCACGGGTAGCACTCATGCACTTTGTGGCCTACGGAGCCAGGGCACCACACGGCCGATGGCGCTGTGGCGCCATGCCATCGATGGTGCCCTGTGTGCGATGGGGCCATCTACAATGGCTCACACATGGCCCTACCACGCAGCCTACCTGCAGTGCCCAATGGCATTGTGATGCATTGTGCGCGGGCCGACCCTTGACCCTAGGAGTGTTCTTTGCCCTTTTAGGCACCGTGTGACACGTGGTGGCGATGCAGCACCGAGCTGCGCAACCACGTGCCGGCGCGATGGCTGGTGACAGCGCATCACGCCAAGTAGGCGCCATGCCCAGCATGTGAGGCACGTGGTGCTGCTGGGTGTCATTTTGTCTACACTGGAGTGCTGGGATCATGCCGCGCAGAACAACACCCAGGGTGCAGATATGGTCCCAGGTTGAGTTGGTCAACCTGGTGGCCCTTGTGGAGCCACATGCTGGCTCCCTGTTTGGTCAGATGCCACTCAACAGGCCTCAGTCTGAGGTGTGGCAGGAGGTGTCAGATGCACTGGAGGAGGCCACAGGTGCACAGTGCACTGGTGAGCAATGCAGGCACCACTACAGGGTTCCTGCAGTGGAGGGACACAGATCGGCTATGGGCTCTTCAGGCACGCGTCCGGAGGGGTATCGTGCCACGGCCAGGTAAGTGCATGGTGCATGTGCATATTCACGTCTGGTGGGGCCATGGTGCGGTGCCGTTGGCACGCCCTGCTGGAGGGGGTGACTGGGACTGCACGCCCTGTTGCGGGGGAGGTGGTACACCATGCCTGCCCTGTGCCACCGTGCCACAGGCACGCTGCGCAGGGGGTCACACCGTGTGGGAGGTGGGGGACTGTGATGTTACATGGTTCTGATGCGTCCTTCTCCATTACTTTCATCTAGGCCCTGAGGTTAGGAGGCGGGCATGCCTCGCTTGCGCTGAGGCTGGGCCAGGACAGGCCACCACAGAGGGTGGTGCACCATCGGCGGGAGGCACGGGCATGGCGGCTGGACAGGCACTGGGTGAGCCTCTGCGTGCAGGTAGGCACTTGTTCATGTTTTCCTCGTTGTGCAGGGTGGTCAGTGTGGTTGGGGGTGGAACCCTGCTCCCAGTGTGCATGGCACCCTCCAGCTGTGCACTGCCTGTGGTATCCATTGCACTGCACCGTGGCTATTACACCTGTGGGTGGCCACTGCAAGTGGGCTGTGGGTGCACCCGGGTCCTGGCTGTGTGGCGGGTAGGTGTGCTGCACATTGGCAGTGCTGCCGTGCAGTGTTCAGCATGGTTTTGGGTCCCCGGGTGGGCGGCTCGTGTGAGCACACTCACTGTGGGTGGCGGCATGCCAGCCCAGGGGCGCATGTCACTGATGCTCGCCATGTACAGTGGGTGGGCTGCGGCCTTCTGGACAAAAACTCATACCGTGTTCCCTCCTTTGTCCTAGGTGTCGGGCCCAGTGATGTGCATACATGGCTCCTCAGACTGCGTGTCACCACTGCAACACTCCAGATGGTTCAGCAGCTGGTGCAGATAGAGGTGCCAACGCCAGCGTCACCTGGTGGTGGGCCATGGTCGGCCTTAGGACCCATGTGCCAGACAGTTTCCCCTACTCTGTGCATCCTCCCTTGCCTTTCCTTGTCTCCTTCCATTTTCTTTGCACCCGATCCCTGTCTCCCTTCCCTGACTTCCCTGTCTGTGGGTGGTCCCTCCTTTCCCTGACTGTTGTTATATTTGTAAATATTTTATATGTGACTGTTTCAATACATTCATTTTGGTTACCCGTCTGTGTCCGTGTCTGCTTTGTAGCTGGCGTGAGGAGCCATGCTGCAGTGGTGTGCATGGCTGCTGTGTGTTCCGTCTGGGGTGGACTGGGGTTTGTACCTGGTGGTGTTCCACCATGGGTTGTGTGTGGTGGGGAGGCTGTGGCCTGTCTCTTCAGGCACTGTGGTGAGTGCCTTGTTTGCTGGTTGCCTGTGTGTGTTGCTCCTTGGCGTGCTCCCCTGCGCATCGCTGGGTGCGCTTTGGCGCATCCGTGCGATATTCAGCCACGTTGCGCAGGCGCATGCTGCCATGCGCAACCTTTCAATATCGCACTCATTGCGCCATGGCGATTGTTTTATAGGCAAGATTCTTTGCGCGCCTCTTTTGCTCAGGCGCATTTCTGAATATCCCGGCCAGAGTATATTCAGTTTTTTCAGTTTAATGTATTATGTTGTATCATTATATGGGCAAAGATCTTTATTATTTGGAGCACCCACTTTTTTCAACAAAATACCATCAGAAATTGTTGAGAGTAGTCTCATTCAGTGCTTTAAGAAAAGATTAAAACATTGGCTTTCTCAGAAAAATAATGTATCTGCTTCTGTAACTGCACTTTATTGATTGTATAGTCTGCTTTATTGTTGTATTTTTATACTGTGTTTTTAGACTGAACTTGTCACCAGTGAAAATGGACAATCTTGCTCATCTGGATAAACAAGTATAGAAAATAAAAATGAAATGAAATTCAAAATTATAAGATGGATATTATGGTAGTTAAATTTATTGAGGCACTGTGAGGCAGTAGTGACTGGGCAGTTGTTGCTGCTTGGAATCTTCATATGCCCAACATTCTAAAGCTTGGGCTGTGCCATTCCCCTGGTAGGGGTGCACTGTACCCAGTAGTAATGACTTCCTATTGACAATGTTGGAGCTAACAGCAAAGGAAATTACGATAAGTATGAAGTAAATTTCTTCTATGTAGAAGATAAGGGCCAGCCGACCCGGTGGCACAGAGGGCTGAGGCACTGGAAGCCTTATCTCACACCACGTTGTCAACCCGGGTTCTGGAATGGACTCGAGTTGTCAGGGAGCTGGCATGAGAGGGAGGGCGGGAGCAGGATTGAGCAGCTGGAAGAGGATTGAGCAGCTGGAAGGCAGCTCTCCTCTCCATGGGTGGCTGGCGCTCCGCCGTAGTCCCACTGGAGGTCCTGTGGTCAGCGTTGGTGGAGGGGGTGACACATGGGAGAGCACCTCAAAATGTGGCGTGTGCATGCCTCCACATAAGCATGTGCGTCTGAGGTACGGGGCAGGTTACAGGGAAAAAAACAGTGAAAAACACTACAAAATATATATGGAAAAAAAGAAGATAAGGGCCGCTGGGCTCACCCAGTTTGCCCATTTTTTTTTTTTTATTTTAGATCTTCATTTTTTGCTGCAGACCCAACTTGATCTCCAGCATTATCTCGTCCCCTCCCTACCTTACCCCTATGATTCCCTTGTGCCTGTCCCAGGCATTTATTTGTACCCCACCACTGCCGCTTTCACTTACATGTTTAATTAAACACATGAAATTGTTGCGAGTGCACTACCACTCGCAATGCCAGCAACCCGAGCTCAGGAGCAAGCTCAGGGTCATCGGGTACTGGACGGGTTGGGGGAGGATTGTGCATCCCACAGGACACTCTCCTCCTGCTCCAGGGTGGCAGGGTTACCATCTCTGCTGCAGTACTACCACTTGGTTTATCACAGATGGAAATGCAGTTGGGGTGCCAGAGGAAGGGACGGACATCAGCCAGGATCCAGGAGTGGCACCAAACCTCTGCATGCACGCACTCTCTTGTGTCTCCTCTGTGTAATGATGTCCTTTTGGGGAGAAAAACAGAAAAATTACCCCTACGCCTTAGGATGACAGAGCACCTGGAACTGCTCCAGATCCCTCCTGCCTGCCTCATTGCTCCAACCTCCTGATGAAATGCAATACTGAGGGTAAGCCCTCCACCTCATCCGCACTGGGACAGCCACGGCTCTATGGGGATGGGCCAAAGCACTGGTTCACAAGTAGAGAGACACAGCAGATAGGTGCTTTGGCAACTCCTAAAGGAGTTTGGGCCTAGGAGAAAGACAAGGGGCATAGATAGAAATATCAAAAAAAAAAATCATTGTGAGAACATAGCCTTGTCACAGTGGCATAGATCAGGAAGAATAGGCAAACCAAGAGAATTTATATAATTCACAAGTAGAATTTTATTATCCATAAAAAAAATAAAAAGAAAGATGTACAAGATAGCTCTTCACAAAAGCAGTACAAACAAAAATCCTTCCTCTTAGTCTAGCTCTAAAATCTCAATCTCTCACCCAAACAGCACATTGCTTTCTTTATGTGAGATGTCTTTGCATGGCAATTTTTTTTTTAAACTTTATTTTTAATTTTCTTCATACATTGGAGCAACATGCACGTATGCACATACATATCTTGACAGTGACAACAGGTTACACTATGACTGTACAAGTATGACAAAAAAGGATAATAAAGTAGCAACAAGTTATCTCAGACAAGTGCCCTTTAGTCCTAATACTAAAAAGTAGTAACAATATGGGGCAATAAGATTGTAACAATATAGGGCAATAATATCGTAGGATTTAATGCTCTCACCACAGATAATAGCCTATGTCAGTATACCGAGCTTTCGTCCCACTAGCAAGGAACCGACATGATTGGGGGGATGGGAGTTCAATACAGGTGGACTATAATTTTAAATTAAACACATTGTCTGGGCTCGGTTAAGTTATAGTTTAACCCTACACCCAAAGGCTTCCAACAGGAGGCCATGTAGGAGGAAAAATATTCAACATAGAATTTTATACAGTCCACAAACTGAGCAATGTGCACACCATCACTAAATACAGTCCAATGATATGGACGTTGAAAGAGGGCAGTGAATGAGAAAAAAACAGTTGCAACTATATATAAATAAGAATTACAACATCCATACTGCCCTTTAGATTTTCATAATTGAAACACTCAACAGGTACTTAGCAAATATAAGTCCAAGGAAATATCATCCCTGGGGAACACTACAGTCACTCTGGCTCTCCATCAGAGTCTTGGTCTGAGGTCCTGGCTTCTAAATGAGAGGACAGTGCTTCAGCAAAATTACCTCAGGGTCAATGAATATGTGTGGCTTCTGCTTATGCACAATATGTAGCCATACTGAAAATAACATTTGGGCCTTCACCCCCTTCACCATAAGTGCTTTCTTAACTTCTTGAAGTTTCTTCTTTCTGTCCTGTGTCTGCGATGACAGATCAGGAAAGAAATCCAGACGATTCCCCTCTCAGACAATGTCTCCCTTCCTTCCTTCTGGCTTCCTGCAGTAGTGGTATTCTAGCTTCAGGTGTGGATAGAGTCATGATCACTGTCAATGGCCAGGAGGAAGAATTTCCCTGACCTCCTGCATGCATGGGAATAGAAAATGCTTGCACAATGGAGATTCCCATATCTCTGTTTAAAAGCTGTAAGTCCTCAAAGATCATTCAGTCTAATGTGGATAAAAGTTCAGTGTGATTGGCTAGGTGGGGGAGGGGGGAGTCCATGATACAAACATTTCTCTGCCGAAGACCATTTTCTAAGGTCTCAACCTTAGAGTAGAGGAAATTGACATCCCTGATCAGGCCAGTGATGACTTCCGATTGCCACTCGGAGGAATTGGTAAGGTTGGTAATCACAGAGGAGTTATCTGCAATCTTCTACTCAAGGTCTGTAAACCGCTTTTCCATTGCGGCTAATCTTTTGCTGGTCTCATCGCCTGTCTCCTGCAGTTTAGTTAGGAGTGGGAATAATTGTGCAAGTTCTGTCAATGAAGCAGAAGAAGCTGGGCCTTCAGATTTGTCAGAAGCACTGGTGCCTTGGCCACTAAAGTAAGAGTCAAGCCCTGAGGAGGTACGTAGGGTTGTCTTTTCAGACTCATTTTAAACTTAAGAGGTCCCGATATGCTGGCAGCTCAGAAATACTTCACAATTAGTACGGGAAAGGATTAATTTTATACAACAAAAATGGTCATAGAATGGAGCCCAAATTCAGAACGTCTGCCCTGTTGAGTGCTCCCCAGCGCCCCCCCCTTTGCCTGCAGTTTAACCTCTGCATCTCCTGTTCTTTAAAGTTTCATCTCCTGTTTTTCACAAAATTCAACAAGATTTTTTCCATTGACCTTCCTGTGACCAGCCTGAAGAGTACCTTAGTCTTCTTAATAAGTGCAATCAATTAAGACGTCCTGTCCAGGACTGATTTCCTGCTGATAATTCTGCATACAAGTTTGTGGAGGTCAAAATGCACCTCACAGTTAACCTCTTGTGTTCCAGATAAACCCAAATAGTGTTCTGTGCACATTTCAGCAATATGATTATATACATTTGCAAACTATTGATGCAGGAGGATGTCCCCCTCCTCATTGCAGGCCCCACACCGCCGACCGAGCACTTTCTCCTGATCACTGACCAAGTCTCCCAAGGTTAGGGTCCCTCACCTGGGGAGTAAGCCATGGTGCTCTCAGGAGCAAGAGGTAAGTCTCAGACAAGGCAGGTGATGAGGGTGGGTAAGAGGGTAGGACCGATGGGGGCCAGTTGGCTGAAGGAGATAAATCACACTAAATTAATCAAGCATTTCTCAATGCCAAACGTTTGATGCTTGTTAAACATTTGTTTTTAGTTTTGACCCCAACTTTTGAAGATACTTATTTTAGAATTCACCTTATAGACATGACAAATGTACCACTTATAGTATATTGATCGAAATGCCATTTCGCACCTAGGATTTAAAAAAATGACACCTCACGTTTATGAGGTGGTGAGGAAAAATGGCAATGTTGTAAGTTTGGAGTCAGAATATTAAAAATTAGCAAGTTATGAGTGAACGCTGAAATAGTGTAATGTTCAGTTATAACCTGGGCATTTTACCATATTTGTACACCACATTTTCAGCATAGCTTTCTTATTGCCTCATCTAATGAACCTGATAGGTGAACTTTTTCAAATCCCCACCAAATGTCATTCCGATCCACCAAAACATCATTCTGTTCCACAGGTACGAAAACACATTTTGGCCACAATTTGAAAAATGACAGATGGCATATTCATGAGGTGCTGTGAAGAAATGGCTATGTTGAAAATTTGGGGTCACAATATTGAACATTACCAAAGTTACTAGCCTGGGTTCGCAAATTTCAACTTAGGCTTGTAACTTTGATGTTTTTAAATATTTGTATGCCAAATTTTCAACATAGCCTTCTTATAACCTCACCTCATTAATAAGGGTGGATAAAAGTTTCAATTCCTACCCAAAAGGTGATTTTGCACAGTGACTGTGAAATCACCTTTAGGGACAGAGTTGCCTAATTTTGCTGCCATCGTTCATGAGGTGGGATCCCAAAAAATATATTTTGAAAATTTGGGGGCCAAAATATTCTAAAATTGCCAAGTTATGGCACTAAGTTCAGAACTCCATTGAAATACATTGAATAACCCGGCCCGTCGGCAGTTGAATTTCGCCTGCGAGTACCAGCGACCGGGTCGGGAATGGACTCGGCTGCCGGAGGCCGGGCCGAGGGAGGAGGATAGAGTCCGGGACAGCCTCCTTCTGGGGAGTGGGTGGGGGCACACCCACGTAGGCTGACTCCTGGTGGAGGCTGGGAGTGCAGCATACAGGTGGGGCATCGTGTGCTAGGGGCGGTGGCAGACGCCGCGCACGCCTGACGCCAGACGCCACTCCCCAGGTGGTGCCGGAAATTGGCCTTGGGTTTGCCAAGATGACGGCCTCCATTCCCGGAGTGCCCCGGTGCCTGGCCAGGGCCTCCTGTTCCTCAGCAGCATCCCCGGGCCCTAATGGAAAGTGTGTGCTGGGGTCCTTCCCTCCCCCGGTGCCCTTCCCCCTTGGAGGAGGGGGACCCGCCCGGTGATAGGGATACACCGGGATATCCCGGGGGTCGGCTGCGATCTGAGGACCTGAGGAGGGCTGGCCAAGGTCAGTGGGGATGACAGGAACTTGCAGAGCCTGAAGGAGTGGGGGACAGTGAAGCGCAGGCGGGGGTATAAACACATAATGCAAAAAAAGAAATACATTGAACCATGCCAGCCCGGTGGCACTGGAGGTTAAGGCACTGGTTGCTACACCTTGCGCCACGCCAGCAACTGGATTCAGGAATGAGCCCAGGCTGCTGGGGGCTGACAGGGGCCAGAGAGGATCGAGCATCCGGAGGACTGCTGTCCTCTCTCGGGGGAGGGAGGGAGGTTGGTCGTCCCACTCACTGCTGCCCCTCTGGTGGTGGTTGGAGGGCAGTATAGGTTGGAGGGCATGCCCTGGCATCCTTACACCTGTGGGGAAGGGGATGGGAAGCTCCATGATGGTCGCACCAGCGCCTGACCGGCCCCCATCTGGATTTTGCTCTGGAGGTGGGGGTACAGCCAGCGCCCCTTCACCCCTGCCCTGCCATGGGGGGAGGAACCCATGAGGGATCTAGGGGGGTGTCGGGTGAGGAAAAAGGTGCAGCTGGAGACTGAGGCCCTCTGAGGAAGGGACCAGAGCCACCTGCTGGGCTCGGGAAGCATAAAAAACTCTATAGAGAAAAAAAATAAATTAATTGAACTGCCTACCAGATTTCCTCAGTTTGTGGTCCAGCTTTGAAGAGCAAAGATATGTCTGTGGTCCAGAGAGGATTACGGTGTTGGACCCCCAGTGGTAAGTAAGGGCTTGGGGGAGTGTGGGGTGGTGGGTGCTGAGCGGGAGGGTACGTCTAGTAAAGGTGCTGAATAAGTGCCTTCCAGACATAAACAGAACAATAATAAAGGCACTGATGAAGTGCCACCCAAAGGAAAAAAAGGAAGCAAGGCAAAGGTGCTGATGAGGCACCTAGCAAACCTAAGGCTACCAAGCACACTGATGAAGTGCCGGCTACCAAGAGAAAACCTGATCAGGCTACTGATGAAGTGACTATGTAACCTCCCCCCACCGGCCCCCCTTGTTTCTACTAGCAGGACTGCTCCTCTCACCTCTAGGCACCACCGAGAGGGGTGGGGGTAGTTACTACAAATATCTAACAGTTTCTGTATGACCCATTACTTCTACCACGGAGCCTGCCATCCTCAGACAGGCTAACCAAGTGTGGCAACTACCTGGCTCACACCGGGGGGGACCAGTTAGCATGGCCATCAACCTGGATCCCTGGGAGAAAACGTTTGCTCAGCATTATGCTAGGTTTGTACTTCTGGTCAGGGGCACCCAAGTAAATCCGGACACTGGAAGCAATAACTGTAATGTCCAAACCAGGTTGGGATTCCAGAGGTGGCTTTATTCACATAACACAGAGAATAACAAAGCAAAGATGGACCCCCACAGGGCTACACTCACTGGTAATGCAGATTACAGAGGTACAGAGCACACTTCCTCATAACGAACCCTCAGGTTCTGAATGGATCTGGGCACACACGGCCCGAACTGGTACACTTCTCTTCTTTTTCCTTGACTTGGCACCCAGGCCAGTACTATGACACTTTTCCATATTGCATGGAGGTTGATCCACCCACGAGCACATTCCATCTCTCAGGGAAATCCAAAATCACACATCTGGGTGCTTTCCTCAGGCATTGGCCAAATGCGCCAAGAGAAAATGTAGGTGCCCAAACTGAACCCAGAGAGGTAAACCTGGTTACTCCAGATGGGGGGTCTCCCACCTTTCGCTCCCAAATCTATGCTTGGCCAGTCATCTGGTTACAACACCTTTCTTCGAAACACTGTTTGTAGATGCTTTCTAGAAATGTTTTGCTCATTCAACATTCTACAGTTCACTCTACAGAGGTGTCCTGACTTTAAAAGTTCCGTATGTGGCTATGTCTCTACCCTAGACCCTCACTGTTGCAGATGCTTTTAAGTGATACACAATCTAAAAGTTCTGTACTTGGCAAGTCTTCCTCTGACCTGACAGTAAGCAGACACTTTTACTTAAGCACAGTCTTGGTGAATATAATCTCTTTGTCAGAGCAAACCTACCACGGTATTGCAGCCCCCAGGGCTTTTTAAACAGAAAGTCTCAGGTACTCACAGAACAAAACGACTCTCAGGCAGCTTCACCCTCTCCAAGCTGGACCAGGGGATTGCCCCTGAATCCTGGAATCCCCCCCATCCCTCTGGGGATGGGCCACTGAAAACCTCCCAGGAACAGTCTCTACCACTTCACACAACTGGTCTTCTGTGTTCCTCTCTAGGGTGAGAACATACAACCCCCTTCTTCTGAGGTAGCTCTCTCTCAGAGCTAGGTCTGAGGAGCTGCACACTGCAGCACCCCTCACTCTCCTGAGTCTCTCTCGAAACTGGCTTGATTCTCCCAACGTTCTACTGCTAACCCCTGAAGCTAGCATTCCATTGTGGCTTATGCTGCTGCAAGAATTCTAAGGTGACATCATCACTCCAGCTCAGCAGAAACTGAAAACAGAGTCTGATAGTGTGAAACCCATTTAACTGGCATCTCACAAGCTGCCTCTCCCTGTCTGCCACTGATTTTAAGTGAGATTCTAGTAACCCCTGGGAACTAGGGGGTTACACCTGCGAAGAAGCTTTAGAAGGATAACATGCCACTGCCACACCTCATGGAGAGTCATCAGGGGGCCAAAAACATAAAGAAAAAACTAAAACTATAGAGCCTCAGGGTCAAAATCCCACTGATATACCTGGAGATTTGCCCTCAGTAGTGGAAATGGCTAAAGCCTGGCAAAACTCTGCAGAGCATGGGGTCCATGTTTCAAACCCCTACCCCTGCCAGTGTACCCCCCCAGTGCAGTTCCCTCAGATGCAGGTGACTTTCCAGGGGAGGATGAGGACTATCATGGAGGAGATGAAGATGATGATGATGCAGGGGGACGTCCCTTAGAACCTGATATTTCCCCAGATCCTAATTTTGGAGCTTCCCCTAATGACCAGGAGGATGCTTCCTCTATGTTAGCATTCCTACAGCATATGATGGAAAGCCTGGCTCTCCTCTCACAGGAGTCCACTCAGGATGATGATGATGAGGAGGAGGAGGATTACGGAGACATGATGGACCTCCCTCCTCTAAAGATTGCGCTCCCTATATATAGGGGTTTTAAAAAGAATTCTGCGAAGCTTCTCCAGACTCCCACCTCCTTGTCTGGAGTAAATAAAAAGATAGATAAGAAACATCATCTTTCCAGACTTGATACTGATTTTCCGTATGTACATCCCAGTAATGAGGGAGTTGTACAGCAGGCTGCTTGCGACAAAGCTAATGTCCGTCTCTCTTCTCAGCCCACTCAGCAAGAGTCTAGACATCTGGATTTCATGGCTAAGAAGTTCTATACTTCAGCATCTCTCCTGCTGCGCCTTTCTTCTTACAAGGCCTATATGGCCAAGTACCAGAAGACCTTCTGGAGTTCTATCATAGCTATTGCCCAGCACAAGCCAGACGCAATAGTTTAAGACATTATGGAAACAGCAAAGATTGCCCTGGAGGCTACCAAGTTCCAGTTCCACATGACAACAGATAATAATGATGCTGCCTCGAGGGTTATGGCCCAGGCCATCTCCCTTAGGCGCTTTGCCTGGCTTAGGACAACCAGTCTGTCACAGGACACCGAGTCCAAAGCCATGGATTTTCCCTGTGACCAGAATTCTCTCTTTGGTGATAGAACTGAGGCCTACATGAAAAAAGTAGATGAACACAGAACAGCCTACCAAAGCAATAAGGCCAGAGGTTAGCCTGTTAGTAACCAAAGAGCACAGGGCAGAGGGGTAGGGGTTACTTCCCTAGACCCCTCTTCCCATATCCTATGCTGGACTACTCTCAGATGAGGGTTTTTTTTCAGAGGAAGAGGCAGAAGAGGACAAAGGAGGCGTACCTCCACCCCTTCTCCTGCCTCTCAGACTAAGCCCTGATTCCAGTGTCCAGGTTGCCTCCCCTCTACCAGTAGGGGGCAGGCTGTCCCACTACCTCCAGTTTTGGACCCTCATAACCTCAGACAAATGGGTTCTGGAGGTAGAGGAAAAGGGCCTTTCCCTTCAGTTCAAACAACTTCCATCTCTCAGGGGTCCCTTTCTGTCAAAACCCCAATCTCCTACAGAGAAATTTCTTCTGGAGCTGGAATTCAAAAAGCTGCATTCAGCGAAAGCAATAGAGAAAATTCCCCTTTCACACAGGGGCAGAGGTCTTTATTCCAGATTCCTGGCAAAGAAGAAAAATGGGGAGTGGTGACCTATCCTCAACCTCAGGCATCTGAACAGGCACTTACTCAAACCAAAATTCAAAATGGTCACTCTCACAACAGTGATCCACTCTCTTCAAAAAGGGGACTGGCTAGTCTCCCTGGATCTAAAGGATACCAACTTTCATATTTCAATAAGGCAGTCCCACAGAAAATTCCTGAGGTTCAGGCTGCCATCAAGTCACTACCAGTTTGCAGCTATGCCATTCGGCCTTTCTTCAGCCCCAAGGGTATTCACCAAGTGTCTGGCTGTGGTGGCAGCTTACCTCAGAAAACAGGGCATTTCAGTCTACCTATACCCCGACGACTGGCTCCTAGTGGGAAGGACTCTTCTGCAGGTGCAAGATGCCCTCACTATTACAAAGATAACTCTGCAGTCTCTGGAGTTCCTCATCAACACAGAGAAGTCCCTCCTGACTCCAACTCAGACCCTCACTTTTATTGGGGTAGAGCAACAAAGTAGAGCTTTCCTACCTGCAGAAAGGATTCAAACCTTCCTGGCTCTAGCAAACTCCTTTGTCCTGGATCAGCCCAGGCCTGCCAGGCATTTTCTAAAGCTCCTAGGGCACCTGGCATCTATGACATGTGTTGTTCCAGGAATCAGGTTCCAGATGAGGGGCATACAGTATCACCTTCAGGCTCACTGGTCCCAAAAAAGACATTCCCTGTCCATGCTGATTCCAGTCACAAAAACCCTTCTTCAAGCTTTGGAATGGTGGAAGGATCCTTCCGATCTGTCAGTGGTAGTTCCCTTCCAACTGCCTTCTCCTAAAAAAGTCATTACCATAGATGCCTCCCTCCTGGGGTGGGGTGCTCATATGGACAACCTTTCTGTCAGTGGCATCTGGACTCCCAAGGAGTCAGCAAGTCACATCTACCTTTTGGAGTGCAGGGCTATCTTCCTGGCTCTGAAATCCTTCACCCCACAGATAAAGGGCCATTCAGTGCAAATCAGAACAGACACCACTGCAATGTTTTATGTAAACAAGCAGGGTGGCACAAGGTCCTCAGCACTTTGTACAGAAGCAGTGAGAATCTGGTCTCTGGCCTATTCCCTCAACATCAGCCTTTCGGCCATACACAGGACAATACCTTGGCAGATGCACTTAGTCAAATTACCAAATGCCACTATGAATGGACTTTTGAACAAGCAGGTCCTTGCCACAGTCCTCAGACAATGGGGCACTCCAGATATAGATCTGTTTGCCTCCCAACTCAACCATCAGCTTCCTCTGTACTGCTGCAGGCCTCCCGCTCTGGGGGCTCTTCCTACAGACGCCCTAGCCCTGGACTGGTCAGGGAAGTTCCTCTATGCTTTCTTTCCCTCCCTTCTGATCCACAGGGTGCTACTGAAACTGAAATCCCAACCTCAAACTATGATCTTGATAGTACTAGATTGACCAAGGCAGTCATGGTACTCCCTTCTGCTAGCCCTGGCTTCCAACAAGCAAATCAGGCTTCCTCTGTCTCACTCCCTTCTGACTCTCCCTCAGATAGGGGTGACTTATCCCAATCTGCAGTGTCTTCATCTCAAAACCTGGCTCTTGAGGAGTTAGAGTTTCCTTAACCCCAGTATTTGGAACAAGTCCTTCAAATCCTGAGACTGGCTAAGAAACCTAGTACTAAGAAAACTTATGCAGCCAAGTGGAAAATATTTTTTTTTCTGGTGCAAGGAGAAGCATTTCAATCCTCTCAGAGCATCAGTTACCGATATTCTAGACTATTTGGCTCACATACAGGCCTCAAGGCCTCATCTTTGAAGCTCCACCTAGCTGCAAGTTCTGCTTATCTGTCCATAGGCAAGAAGCAGACGATCATTTCTGTACCTGTTTTCAAAAAGTTCTTCAAAGGCCTTCTCCACCTTCAACCCCCCAGTCAGGGAACCTGTTCCTCCTTGGGACCTTAACCTGTGCATTACCGAGCTCATATCCACCTTTTGGACCCATGGCTATGTCCCATCTAAAATATGTCACTTGGAAGACAGTCTTCCTAGTGACCATTACCTCTGACAGAAGAATTTCTGAGTTGCAACAGAGTCTGCACAGAACCCAATTACATTATCCCTCACAGGGACAAGGTAGAGCTCAGAACAAACAGGAAATTCCTTCCCACGGTGGTCTCTGAATTCCACCTTAATCAGTCTATCACTGTTTCTGTGTTTTGTAACAGATTTCAGGTAACTTCTATGTTTTGTAACAGGTTTTATGTAATTGAGTTTAAATAGCTGTGTGCTCTTTCCTGTACCTTTAGTTATTAAAGTTATTTTCTTCAGTCTGCTTTGGGGGTTTCTTTTGCTGCTACACTTCAGGAAGTTTCTGTGTTTTGTAACAGATTTCAGGTAACTTATGTGTTTTGTAACAGGTTTTATGTAATTTGAGTTTAAATAGCTGTGTGCTTTTTCCCCTACCTTTAATTGTTAAAGTTATTTTCCTCAGTCTGCTTTGGGGGTTTCTTTTGCTGCTGCACTTCAGAAAGTTTCTGTGTTTTGTAACGGGTTTTGCTCAATAAGCAGTGGTTGACTGTGAGGCTGCATTTAGTAGCCTGAATCCCACCTAGTTGACTGCGGTGAGAGGAGTGAAGAGCCACTGCCAGAGGACTCCTTGGCTGATTGTTTTTGGACACAGCCTATAGTGTAGTCCCACCCTCACACCCCACAATCCATCTACCCCAGGGCTCGGCCTACAGTTATAGGGTGGGTCCCATAGGGCCTTGCAACATCCTGCACCCATATAGGAAGTACCAAAGAGAGAAAGCAAAACAAGAACAAAACAAAAGAAAAAAACATTTGGGAGATAACAAATAGGCGTCTCAAGCAGGCAGTAGATTGAGGAGGGAAACAGACATGATGGGAGTGGTGCAGTGCAATGCAGTGGTTGAGCAGCTGTTTTCAGGGAGATGTTCTGGAGGCTGCAATGCTGCCCTATCTGCAGGCACCTCTCTGGGCTGAGTGAGGAGGTTGTCTGTCTCCGAGCAGAGTTGGCTAGTCTGCAGGTGGCATCCACCCCTACCCAAAGACCACTAGGTCCACAACCTGAACCTCAAAGGATGCCTGTGAAGAAGAGTGATTGGACTACGGTGGGCTCAGTGAGGGTGAGTAGGGTCGCAAAGCACATTCCCCAACCAGTCCCATTTAGTAACTCCTACATTGTTTTGGAGGAATGGGAAAGCCCCATTTGAGAACCCGAGAGTGGGACCAGGGAGGATGAGTGGGTCCTCCAGGATGGAGCCCCAGGGAAGGGAGGCAGGGGACACCAGAGGAGGGGGAAGCTTCTCCTGCTGAAGGACTCTGTTGTCTGGATAGTGGAGTTAGGGACACCTAGCAGGAGACAGAGAGGGAGGTCAGGTGCCTCCTGGGAAGTGCTGATGGAGGGATGGGAAGTGGATCCATAGGATCACTAGTGCAATAGCTAGGAGGGAGCAGCTGGATGTCATTGTCCACCTGGGGACCAATGACCTGGCCAGGAGAAGGGTAGAGTTAGCCAGAGTCCAGGAGGATTTCAGAAAGCTGTGGGGAAACTTGAAACAGATAGCAAGCTCCCTCTCATTTTCGGAGGTGCTACCTGTCCAGGGCACAGGGGAAGATAGGGTACTCCACACCCATACCTTCAACTCCTGGCTGAAGGATTGGTGTAGAAGGGAGGGTTTTGCCTTAATAGGGGACTGGGGCCCTACCTGGGCAGATGCAAGCTTATATAAGAAGGATGGCCTGCATCCGTCCAAGAAGGGGACCTTGGTCCTTAGTGAGAAGTTTAAATGCTTCAGCAGCAAGCATTTAAACTGCCCAAGGGAGGAGAGCCAGGAGGGTCAAGGGGCTTAGGAACATCCCCACAAGGGAACATGCAGGAACATAAGTTGACAACAGGAACAGCTGAAGCAGGCAGGGAGAGGCAGGCAGGTGAAGAGTGTATAATGAGTGATAATGAGTGATATGGGGGGGCGAGAGCACATAGGAAAGGAAACTGGTGTGGGGGAAGACACTGGAGAGGGAGAACAAGAGCAGAGGGAGGGCAGACTATAAAACATGGAAGGTTATGTTAACAAATGCCCGTAGCTTAGGAAATAAGGTTCCAGACCTAGAAGCCTGGTTGGCAGATGCAGACCTTGACATAGCAGCAATAACAGAGGTGTGGTACTCTGCTAATCATAGCTAGGAAGTCAATTTACCAGGCTATATACTGTTCAGGAGGGACAGGGAGGGTCAAAAGGGTGGGGGAGTGGCCCTGTACATCAGAGCTGGTATAAAGGCTACAGAAGTTCAGGGAAGACAGGGGGAGGCCAAGGTAATGTGGGTCACCCTGGAGCCGGGCAATGGAACAGCAGTATGCATAGGGGTAATCTACCTACCTCCAATACAGAGGGAGGAAGTAGACAAGGAACTACTGGAGAACATACACAACATGGCAGCTAAAGGCAAAATTCTGCTCCTGGGGGATTTCAATATGCCGGACATGGATTGGACCACCCAGGTGTCTGCTTCAGCCAGAAGCTCAGTCATTGTGGAATCCCAGCAGGCAGCTGGTGCATGAGCCAACGAGGAACAAGTTGATTCTGGACCTGGTATGGACCACTGGGAACAGAGTTGAAATACAGGTGGAAGGGCAGCTGGGGTCCACTGATCACCAAATGGTGTAGTTCAGTATGGAGACATAGACTCAATTAAGTCACACAAGGGCAAGAGTATTAGATTTCAGGAAGACAGATTTCACTGAAATGGGTAGATGTATACAAGCAGTCCTGGGGAAGGGAGAGGTAATAGAGTGGGTGGAAGAACAATGGGAGAAACTGAAAGGAGCCATAATGGACATAACAAACCTGTTGCACCTAACGCATTGTTAGGATAGTGGCCAAATGGAAAAGAAGAAGGAAAGCTTTATGGTTCTCTAAAGAAGTAGGGGACAAAGTCAAGGATAAAAGGTTGAGTTTCAGGAAATATAAGGTGAGCCAAAAGGAGCAGGACTGGGAGGTGTACCTTAAGTGATTAAGGGAAGCAGGGTTAGGCTGTTAAGAGAGCGAAAGCGCAGACAGAGGAGGGTTTAGCGCAGTCTGTGAACAAAGGGGATGAGGTATCTTATAGGTACATCACTGAAAGAAGAAAACCCGGGGGGGATTGTAAGGCTCAGCGGGGAGAAGGGAGAGTGTAAGGAAGGGGATCTGGACAAGGCAGAAATACTGAACAAATTCTTCTGCTCAGTATGCACTAAGGAGGTGAGGGTCAAGGATCACAGTTAGGTTGCAGAGGCAATGAGGGGGGGAGAAGTGGACACCAGTCCATTCATAGTGGAGAGAGTTCTGGAAGAACTCACAAAGCTGAAGGTAGACAAGGCCATGGGGCCAGATGGTGTCCACCCGAGGATATTAAGGGAGCTGCAAAGGGAACTAGCAGCACCTCTGCTGGCCTTGTTCACAGAGTCATTCAACACGGGTGTGGTTCCAGATGACTGGAGGAGGGCACATGTAGTCCCACTGCACAAAAGCAGTAGTAGGGAAGAGGTGGGAAACTACAGGCCAGTCAGCCTCACCTCAGTGGTGGGAAAGATCATGGAGATTGCTGAAAGAAAGAATAGTGGCATACCTGGAATCTAGGGGTGCTCAGGATCTGAGGCAACATGGATTCACAGCATTAAGGTCATATCAAATGAATCTGATAGATTTTTTTGATTGGGTGACTAGGAAAGTAAATCAGGGAGGGGTGGTAAATGTTGGCTACCTAGATTTCAGCAAAGGCTTTGACACCGCCCCACACAGAAGGCTGATTAACAAGATGGGTAGTTTGGGCATGGGTGACAAGGTGGTGAACTGGGTTAGGAACTGGTTAACAGACAGGAGACAGAGGGTGGTGGTAAATGGGGTACATCTGGGGAGAGGGGGGTGACCAGCGGGGTACCGCAGGGATCAGTACTAGGACCAGTCCTGTTGAATGTCTTCCTTAGTGACATTGCAGAGGGTCTGGAAGGAAAGGTCTGCCTGTTTGCAGATAACACCAAGATCTGCAACAGGGTGGATACTCCAGAAGGGATGCAGAAAATGAAGAGGGACCTGGAGAAGCTTGAAAGATGATTGGAGATGTGGCAACTGAGGTTCAATGCAAAGAAGTGCAAAATAATGCACCTAGCTAGAGAGGACCTGGGTGAGAGCTACAGGTTGGGGGTGGGAGCTGACTGTCACCAAAGAGGAATGGGACCTAGGGATTTTCATCTCTGATGATCTTAAGGTATCAAAGCAGAGCGCAAAGGCAGCAAGAAGGGCCAATGGCATGCTGGGGTGCATAGGCAGGGGTATCACTAGCCGGAGGTGGCAATGCCATTGTATAAAACATTGGTAAGGCCTCACCTGGAATACTACATGCAGTTCTGGAGGCCACACCTGTGCAAGGACATAAATAAGGTGGAGACCATCCAGAGAAGGGTGACAAAGATGGTGAAGGGCTTGCACCACAAAACATATGAGGAGAGACTAAGGGACCTCAATATGTACTCACTGGAGGAGAGGAGAGAGCGGGAGGACATGATTGAAACATTCATGTACCTCAAGGGCATAAACAAGGTGCAGGTGGGGGATTTTTCCAATGTAGAAAAATACTAGAACAAGGGGCACAATGTGAAATTGAAAGGGGGTGGATTAAGAGGTAATATGAGGAAGTTTTTCTACACAGAAAGGGTAGTCAACGCCTGGAATAGTCTGGCACAGGAGGTAGTGGGGGCAAGCACAGTGGAAGGGTTTAAGCATGCATGGGATAGGCAGAAGGGAACCTTAAAAGGGAAGGGAGTGATGAAAAGTCATTGATCACATAGAGTCAGTGGCCATATGCAATGTATAGGGCCCTGACAATTTTTTTTGTTTCTATGTTTCTTCCTGTTTTCTTCACTGAAAAATCCACTCCTTGAGAACAGAGACTCCATAGTCTGGATGTTAAACGAGCCCTATCCTACTACTTGGAGCACACCAAGTAGTTCAGAGGCTCCACTACCCAACTTTTCCTCACCTACGGGGAGGTAGGAAGAGGAAGACCAGCCACTAAGAGAACTGTCTCTCATTGGATAGTCTCTTGCATTCATTTCTGTTATGACAAAGCTGGCAAACAGACCCCTTAGGGCCTCAGATCCCACTGTACCAGGGGCACTGCTGCCTCTGTGGCAGCTGCAAGGGGCATTCCCTTACTTGATGTCTGCAAAGCCGTCATTTGGAAGACTGTACACACATTCACAAAGCACTATTGCCTGGATGTACAGTCTAGATCTGATGCCAGATTTGGTAGGGCGGTCCTGCAGAGCCTCTTCCCTAAGTAGGTTCTATAGCTGCCTCCCAACTACACTGCTTTCTTTTTTTTTTTTTAACTTTATGTTGATTAATTTTCTGTATAAGTAGACAATCAATATCCACGTTTATTCATGCAGGGTATAGAGGTAAAATGACAACACATCAGTAGGAAATTTTGATGTTCATACATAAACACCCCCTTGTAGTCCGGCACAGAAGGAGTAGGGGGAGTGCTGGGCAATAAGTCCATATAATAGTCCAAAACATCTATTGAAAATTGCCAACCTTTTCAATGGTAAAGGTTTATTAGAAAGGGAGAACTGATACAATCTATAGATTGCTATTTAACCTGGTACTTAGCTAGAACAAAGACAGGAAAACGATGATTCCCTTTAAATACCACAACAGAAACAATAACATTTTCCAACATACAATAAAATGATAAAAAATGATCACTTATTTAGGAAGTTAACTTCCTCAGTAGCACACAGCATACTTATTGAATGTCCTTCAAAGATTGTTGTTGTTTATTAGGAATAACCATTAAGCATAAGCTCATGTACAGTGGTAACCTAGAGCATAGATACATAGACAGTGTCGGCAGATAAGGGCCTATGGCCCACCCAGTCTGCCCATTTGAGCTTGTAAGTTCAGTTTGTTTTCCTAGAAGTCTGTTGCCCCTTACCCCTGACCTCTAGAATTCCTTTATGTCTATCCCATGCATTCTTAAATCCCGTGATTGTTTCAGCCCCCACCACTTCCTCTGGCAGGGTGTTCCACCTGTCCACCACCCATTCTGTGAAGAAATTCTTTCTCATGTTTCCTCTGAATCGTCCTCCCTCCAACTTCATCCCATGCCCTCTAATTCCATTGAGCAAAATACATACATCTTCACAGACCATACAGATTACGTCCTACAAATATAAAAGTTACAACGTTAGGTAAAACATTTGCAGACCTGGATACATGAAGTTAAATATTTCCTTAATGTAGATACTGACAAGGATTTAATGTTTATATTCCTAAAGTGAGGTGGGAACCCATTCCAAAAACAGCACTAATTAGCTGAAGTATTGCATAGATCTTTTGGTATATGTCTTGGGGACAACTAACTGTGAAAATTGAGAATTTCTTAAAGAAGAAGAATCAATATCACGAAATTGCAGCCTATCGCTCAAATATTTGGGAATAAAGCCCAGGCCAGATTTATATGCCAACATGCTTTTATGTAAATCCCACCCCATAGCCAGGGAAACCCATCCCAAAGATTCATATAGGTAACAGCCAAGATTCTCTCCAAAATTTTACAGACAACAGGGAGCAATGATATAGGTCTAAAATTAGAAAGTAAGCCAGGGTTGCCTCCCTTAAAAATGGGCACAACCCTGGCACATTTCTATGCCTGAGGAAAAGTCCCCATAGTAAGAGACTCGTTAAACAGATAAGCCAGAGGACGAGCTATATGCAAAGCAGAATGTTTCAACATCGTAGAACAGACACTGTTGAGACCACAACTACCACTAATCTTAAGTCCCAGTAACTTGTCAATAACTTCATGACACGCAATTTCTTTAAAAGAAAAAGACAGGATTCATAAAAGAGATGCGCACGGGGCATCCGAGATGTGCCGGTGCATCTCAAAGATGTGCACTGGTGCAATTCACAAAGGGCAGAGATGCTCTGGTGCATCCTGGATATGCTGTACCGCCAAGAATGAGCTGGAGACCAAAAATAATGATATGTGGCGCATCTGAAGGGGGTGTGTAGCTGCATACATGGCGCATCCCCATTCAAAAAGCAAAATGAATGCTCAATCACAGCGTATACACAGCGCATCCACCCATATGTGCACTAAGGGGAGAAGTATAAAAGGAGTAGACTTAAGTGCAAGCCCACAGCAGGCATCCAGCAAGATAGCAGCAGCATCACCAGCAGCAGCACCAGAGAGGCCACACAAATGGATGGTGCACCATGCATGATGGTGGGCATGTTAATGGGAATGAGGAGATGGGCAGACCAACAATGTGGTGGTGGAAGGCACCATAGGCAGCCTGCCCCATGGAAGTATTGTGCCAAAGTCACATTTGAATAGCTGATAGATACAGAAACAGTTGGCCGATATCACCTGAACAGGGCAATTCTGAGGCTGCTCTGTGAGCTGTGTCATGATGAAATGCAGGCACTCACCAGAAGGGGTCATGCCATATCTGTGGAGACCAAGGTGACAACAGCATTGTGCCTGCTTGCCACAGGTACCTTCCAGAGGCGAGCTGGAGACACCTGTGGCATATCCCAGCCATCCATGTCCAGGATCCTCCCACAGTTCCTCACTGCACTGCTCCCACATGCTTCAGAGTTCATTTGATTCCCATGCACACAGGCAGAGCAGACAGAAGCATTTCCACAAGGAGGCATGCATGCCAGGCATGATAGGGGCCATTGACTGCACCCATGTGTCAATCTGTGCACCACCTGGCAATGAGGCGATAGCGTAATGAACTGCACGGGGTTCTACTCCATCAACTGCCAGGTGATGTGCAATGCCACAGGGCACATCAGCAGTGTCTGCGCCACACACCCTGGGAGTACACATGACTCACTTATATGGCACCAGTCAGCCCTGTGCCACCATTTTGAGACAGGGGATATCCCCAGCGGCCAAGTGGGGCATGAATACATGCACACAAAATGCACACTGTGATGCCACATATGTTGGAAGGTAGTGCATGGGTGTGGGGGCAGCGACAGGGACTGTGCAAGGGCACATGCCCATGTGGGACAGTGGAGATGGACATGCTGTCAGGATGGCGAACACAAAAAGGGGGACAGTGTAGTAGCACAACGCAGCATGGGAGGTGTGGTGATACAGAACAGCAGGCACGTGCAATAGGGCAGAAGGCGCCACATGCACTCAGGCACAGGCAACCGCAGGGCAATGGAGGGTTACCAGTGCTGGACTGGACAGGGGCAGTCAGCCCAGGATGTGGGCATGGACAAATGCAAGGCAGAAGAGGGCAGCCAGGACACTGTAGGTGGTGGTGAGAGCACAGATGCGGTGTCCCATCGTGGTGGTATAGGGTTGCACCGGGAGGTGGGCCACAGGTACAGAGGTGGACAGACAGTAGCTGCACCCATGTGCAGTGATGGATGGGGGGGTTGGGCAGTGGATCACAATGCACATGCATGTGGGGTACTAACAGACTGCTTTGTCCTCCACAGGTGATGCAGCGTATCCCCTCCGCCCCGGCTGCTCACCCCCTACTGCCATCCAGGCAATGAGGCAGAGGAGCAGTACAATGAGGCACACATCGCTACAAGCACCATCATCTAGCGTGTTTTTGGCATGCTGAAGATGCACTTCAGGTGCTTGAATAGGTCTTGTGGTGCCCTACAGTGTAGCCCAGAGAAGGCCTGTGGCATATTCCTAACCTGTTGTATGCTGCACAACATGGCTATTGACCATGGAGTACCTGTCCAGGCTGAGGAGGGCAGCAGTTCTGGGGAGGAGGAGAAGGAGGATGTGGAGCAGGGGCCCCATGGTGGTGGTGGTGGTGGTCAGCCGCCTCTGGGATGCAGGGACCAACGCCTGGTCACCAGGTCCCGGTAGCACTGGGACAACATAATGGAGGAGCATTTCGGGGACCGAAGGTGAGTATCACATGTGGGCAACATACAGCAGCCCCCCCCCCACACACACACCACAGGTGGGGGTGGGGAATGACATACACATGCGTAGACAGCTACCACACAGCAGGTGCAGAGTGCACTCATGAGGGGTGACAGCGGTGCACAGACACATTCACAGCAGGCCAGACATGGGCCGTGGGGAAAACAGTGTCAGTGTTAGGTATGGCATGGATTAGTGTACATCTGCCAGCACACATGCACGGCAGACACAGGGCTGCACTCATCATGCCCATGCCACACAGCACAACACCAGTGGCCCCAGCCATGCATAGTGCACCACACAGGTGTCCCACACAGGCATTGTCCCAGGACAGACGTGTGCCACAGCACACTGCCCCAGGCACTGTCAGCTTGGTGTGTGGACCGCAATGGGTGCAGAATACAGGGACCATGGGAGCAGGCTACCCATGTATCAGCGGGAGCCACCACGGACATGTGGGTGGCCACAGCCTCACCTGGTGGTCACTGAATCAGTGCCACTGGCCCCAGGGGGGTGTCAAGCAAGACCATGAATGTGTGCTCACTGGTGTGTCACTCCTGAGACCCAGGTTGGATCCAGGGGTGGCAAGGCATGGTGATGGCATCAGCAGCAGTGGGTTCACCTGACATTGTGACCTGGGGGTGTGTGAGGCACTCCTGGGGGTGCAGCTGGAAGCTCGGCATCCATGTGGTGTACTGTGAGCACTCAACACCTCAAGAGCAAGTGCCATCTACTCCAGTACAGCGGTCATGCCCACCGGCATTAGGCGAACCTCGGCCAGCATCTGGGCGTGCCACACAGATGACTCGTGCTCCATGGCCGGCTACATCCGAATGATCCTTAGCTCTGCCCTAGGGCCACCTGCCCCTCCACGGTGTCATGCAGGAGGCATGTGTAGCCCTCCACTTCGTCAGCAGGGGATGCAAAAGGGGGCAGCACCAATGAGCAGATGGGATTTTGGTGTACTGTACCATATCCACCATAGGCAGACGCTGCACAGCAGACCGCTGTATGGGCAGGAACTGGACACGGACAACATTTGCGCACCCAGGGATGCACGCATCATGGTCCGCTGCCACCTGCTGTTGCTCCACAGCACCCTGCTGAGCAGTGTCAGCAGTCCCTGACCCCACAGCAGCACGAGACACATGGTCACCAACATCCACCACCATGGGCAGTTGTGGTGGCCCTGTGGGTGTGCATGGGGCCACAGGACCACCAACACCACATGGTGCCACCTGTGTGTGCACATGTACCACAGCCAGTCTGGTGTTGGCCATGTCCCCCCATATCTGTGTGGCGTCAACATCACTGTCATCATAAGCCCCCTCCATTCTGGATGTCAGCACCAGCAGGTCATCTGCGATGTCAACCCTGTCCACGAGATCCTCGTCAGCAAGACCCAGTAGGTTGATCAGCCATGTGTTACCATGGTCACCAGCCATGGCATCGGCTGCAGAGGGGTTGGATGGCCCTACACCATCCTCCGCCATGTCTGGGGCTGTGGAGGTGTTGGATGTACCTGGCACAGGCGCCGCCACAGCCCTGGCTGAGGTGCAGTGTGAAGGTCCGGACTCCTCACCTGCTGGGTCATTGGACTGTGTGGAGCTGAAAGAGAAAAGGGAAACATGATTAGCAACATGTTTCAACAGTGTGCACAAACATGTATGAACAGGGAGCTATGCACTTGTGCCGGTGGTGCGCCAGACCTGCCACACAGGTGAGTGCTATTCATAGCGGACACTGCCACTTTCAAGTACCAGCATTGGCAGCCATGAACTGTGGCCAGTTCAGCCACTCAGGGACTTGTGTGGGACAGCACACCACTGTGAGTGGTGGCTCCCCCAAGCCCACCACCCATGGGAACAGTCTCATAAGCAAACACTCCCCCAGGTGCTGCACAGGGGCGGCATAACATGTGTCAGCAGCACACTGTGGACGGATAGGGATGTACGTTGACATGCGCAGTGCACAACGACACATGGACATGTAGCGGAGCATGGTAGGGCATGTCATGGCACCCATGGCAAGCATGCACAGACCTCCACAGTTAGTGACAAATGAATACTCACAGTGCTGTGATGGACTACCCCAGTCTGGAAGCCGCCACCCGGAACACCCATCACCGTGGTCCGGTCCATGCTGGCAACCAGCCTCTCCTCATTTGGGGTGAAGTGCACCACTGTGAGTGGCACAGCCCCATTTGCCCCTAGGCAGGCCCTGATGGTGGCCATCTTATCCTTGGCCCTCCGCTTCTCGTCATGGAAGTGCTTGCTGCACTCCTCGAGGGTCCTGTTGTAAATGCCATGGGCATTCACATGGCGGGCAACCTCCTCCCAGGCCTCGGCCCTGCGCTGGCAGCTGCCACCCCTACCAGACAGGATGCTCTGCCTAGAGAAGTAGGCCTCCAGAGGTGCCCTGTCCTCAGCTGAAGTTAGGATGTCTCCGCCCTGAAGCGTCATTCTGATCGGACATTGTGGCTCCTGTGGGGGGGAAGATGCAGGCATCAACACAGTTCAGGCAATTGTGGATTTGTGCCAGCAATGTGGCAGGATGCAGCACAGTCACAGCTCCCTGAATGCCTTCAAATCCCCACCATCTGCTGTTGCTGACAGGCTGTACAGAGCAGAATGTGAACAGACCTACCTTCAAGATTGCAATACCTGTCGGTCACCTGTAGATTGGGGAGGCGCATTCAGAAGCCTTCATAGCCCAGCGAATGCAAATGAGATTTGGAGCAACAGTAATGAGATGCAAAGCAGGTGAGATGCCCCTGAGTATGGCAGTGAGCTGCATTGTGAGCATTGCTTGCGAACTGCATAATTGCCCCCCAGTTCTTCTCAATCAGCATTGCGCAAATGGGGCATTGGGTGCAACACCTTACAGTGCATTTCCACACATGCACGATTGTTTTGGGGCCATTTTCTGAATGTGGCGCAAGTCACATGGTGCATCCCTGTGCACACGTAATGCATCGTCAAGGGCATGCCAAGCATAGCGCATCATGTGCAGTGTTAGTGGTAGTACAATTGCAGTTGGCAGCGCACATCAGGCGACATGTGCTAGTGGATCTGTGCGGAATGTTTCATGTTGTGAGGGTATGGCGCATCTGTGTGTCACTGCGGTATTACGCCACTGCAGGTTACGGCACATGCCTGTTTGCATGCACCATTCACAGTGCCATGTGAGTGGCACAGTGTGCCATTAACAATATGGCAGTTCCACGCAAGCCACACTTACGTGACCCAGTCATGACCCCTGACCTCGGTCTCCTGCCCATACTGTGTTCACTGCGCATGCACAGTGCCACACAATTGGTGGCTATTGGGCATTGCCATGCCACAGTCCTGCGATGCGTGGCCCATTGCTCAACGGCCTATCGTGCATGTGGTGCAAATAGGCCAGAATAATCCTGATGCTTGTAGTGTGCACACGTGCTACCTCAAAACACCACAGCAACATACCATGTGCCCAATCAGCTGGACCAAGAGCAGTGAACTGGGGGGAGATTGAGTTGGCCAACCTGGTGGCATTGGTCATGCCACTTGAGGGGCAACTGTTCGGCAGCCAGGACTTGCACGAACCATGCTTTGCTGTGTGGGTAAGGGTGGCAGTGTCTGGTGCACAGGATTGAGGTGGAACGCATGGGGGAGAAGTGCAGGCACCGCTATGGTGACCTGCAGCAGAGGGACCCTGACCGGCTTCTCAGCCTTTGGGACCAGGCACAAAGGAGTGCGGTGCCATGCCCAGGTAAGTCACTACAACCTACATCCACTCTATCCAGCGGCTGTGCATTCCTTGGGGGAGTGCAGTGTGCACTAACACACACACGTGTGGCATACCCTGCTGGTGATGCTTATGTAGTGCAGCCATGTACACCATGCGTTGCCGTATGCATTATGGTGCTAAATGGGGGCTGCACTGGCTCTGTGGCAGGCACATAGTGGTGTTGACAGTGGCATGGCACACACCCATCTGCACACTGGCATAGTGGGTCACGGTCTGTGGTGGTGTCTGTTACTACCCGCTGCCCAGGGTGCTGTTACATTGGGTCAGTGAGGTGGTGGGTCCATCACTGCATGCTGGCAACAGTGATGTTGCTGTGGGTCACGGGGGGGGGGTGTTTCTACATACCTACTGTCACCTCACGGTGCTCTTTGCTTGTGTTTCCATTGCAGGACTGGCAGACAGGCGGAAGGCCGCAACGCTAGTGGAGGCCAAGGATGCTAGGGCCAGTTGTGGTGGATGAAGGTCTAGCTGTGTGGGTGCAGGTGAGTTTAATACATGTGCTTCCACTGTGTGTTCATGGAGGGGGGGTTGCCTGCAGTTGGCCATTGCCTGGCACATGCACATGTCTGTGTGCTGCACGGTGTGCACACACCTGGGGTGTTGCCTTAGTGGCATGTGCTAGGGCCACTGTGTACAATTTTATTTTTCTTTTTTTTTCCCCAATTGTTTAACCAGGTGAGACACACTAAGTTGAAAGCTTGTTTACAGGTGCAACCTGGGAGCACAGGGAAGTTAAGTGACTTGCTCAGGATCACACAGTATGCAAGTGGGGGCTGTGGGATTCAAACCCAGATCTCCAGATTTGCAGCTCAGAGCCTTAAATCACTGCGCTATAGTGTTCATCCACCATGTCCGCATCTGCTCAGGGCCATGGGCACACTGTGGTGCTCCATTGGTGATTGGAGGGGGCCTGCATAGTTGTGCACCCAGTTGGCATTTGCACTTGCTGTGTGGGACATGGCTGCGTGTCCCTCTGCATGTTACTCTGCATGCACATGAGGGCCTTGTGCTGTCTCAGTACCATTACACAGTCACTGTGTGGCTGTGTATGCCAGCCTGTTGCTGGTATGCAGTGTGCATGGCAGGCTGTAGGCCATTGCCATGGGGGCTGCCTCCATCACACTCACGTGGTGGTTGGGGGGGCACAGTGTGGACCATGGCACTGAGTTTTTGTTGTCTGTGTCCCCACTGTAGGCCCACAGTGTGCATATTCTGCTGTGTTGCGGAGGAGGAGGGGGTGGATCACCTTCAGGCTGGCAGGGATTGAGCTCCGGAGGGAACTGTGGAGGACCATAACTCCACTCTTCAGGAGGCAGGGACAGTTGCTGAGGGCCATAAACCTGCTTGTGTGGACACTTTGGGCAAGGGGCTGAAAAGGAGGGTGCAAGGCTGTGCCACATCATGGCCAGTAGGCCACTGTGACATTTGTATATAGCCCCTTTGTTCCCTGTCTCCTTCCCTCCAGGACCATTCCCTTTCCTTGCATTCTTCCCCTGTTCTCCCTCTGACATTTTCCTGTTTACCCTGTTTGTTGTTACTGTGTTAAGTCCCATACCTCCCTATCCCTGTTATTGCTTATTTATTATGTTGATCATGTTGCTTTTCCTGTTTGTTTACATGATTTGGTAAATGTTTTTGATATTGTTGAGGGTGTCTGTGGTCATTCATCTTATCTTGTGCTGGTGTCCTGTTGTGCTTCCTAGATTCCACAGTACCTTTGTTTCCATATGCATATGTGCCCCTGTGGTACTGCGCATCCATGCGCCATGTCCAACTTTCATGCCTGCTACAGTGTGTGTCATCCACGTTGCATCTGGACTGTTGGGTGGCCTCCTCATGTGCTGGCTTGCACAGTGCTCCTGTTCTGAGTGTGGTACATGTTGTTTTGTTGTGCTGGTCACCCTGGTGCTGTGATGCTGTGCTTGCAGTCCACAGTGCCTGTGGGCATGTTCCTCCTGTGCAGGCTCCTCTGTGCCATTGTGCCTGTGCACCTGTGTTGCAGCTCCCATGTCCACCGTGCTGTGTTCATGTGCAATGGGACCTGCGTGGCTGCCTCTGCCATGCTGACCGGTGTACCTCTGCTGCTGTGCCATACCTTGACAGTTGCCTCTGTGCATGGTGACTGTGCCTGTTGGTTCCCTGTGTTGGGTGTGTTTTTGTGCACCTTGTCTGCTTTGGTGGGCCACTCTCTGGCCCATTGGCCCTCTGCCCAGTCCCTGCTGGGCTGTTCACCAGCAACCTTTACACCACTGCAGTCTTCCCCAGTTGCTCCTGTGTCCCTTGCTGACTTGCTCATGATTCATTTTTTTGTGGTCCAAGGTGCTCCTGCGCATCCTGGATGTGCCGGGGCAACTCAGGCTGTGCCATGGCGCTTCAGTGGTATTCGCAGTGGGAGTGTGCAAGGTGCATCTTGCGGTGCATCCTTATGTGAATGCCACTGTTTGGGCACAGTGCATCTCATTTGCCCCAGCACATCTCAGATGCACCAGGTGCAACTGCTTTGTGAATCCTGCCCAATGAGGTATTATCTGTACAAGGGTTCTGTAATGGATTTACTGTAATGTATCTCCGAAAAAAATACCGGATTCACAAAAGAAGATATTAAATCTATTGGAAATGCTATGGCCAGACGCAAATGTTTCCTTGGGAGGCAGTTGAATTGTATAATTCAAATTAGTTGTACCATTTAAATCTTTAATTAAGGACCAGAACTTTTAGGATGCCTAGTGTCTCTGAAGTTGTCCTAAAATAACTTCTTTTTGCAGCCCTAACCCCTGACATATAGTTATTTCTAAGTTTTCTATACCTTTGCCAATCAGACGCAATACCTGTCCAACGGGCAATATCCCAGGATTTGTCTTTATCTCTTTTTAGTTTTTGCAGTGTGGAAGAAAACCACACTGCAGAATTAGTTTTTCCAGGCACATGTCTATTGTGACACTTAGACAGCTGGTTCTGATTGCTCTATGATTTTGTAATATAAAAAATGTGTTATTGAGTGTCTCTCATGAGACATCCTGTGCTTCTGGGATCCCCCCCCCCCAGGTTTCAGTTCAAAGGACAGGATATGTTAAACAGCAGATGTCTGTGATGTGATTAACATCCCAGAACTCGCATTTTATAGCCTTGTTTAGGATCTGTTAACCTGAAAGCCAGGAGATAATTAAAGACTAGAGAGACATAATTAAGGTTCTCCTGTTTATCTGACTTAATTGTAGCTGACCAGCTGCAAGGAGGGATCGAAAACTTTTATGACGTTTCAGATGAGTTGCAATTTATGACCTCCTGCCTTTGAAGTGTGGAACTAGGAACTGCTCAAAGATCAAAGAGGAGCAGGAAACCACTCACGATCAAATAATTCATTTGGGAAATGAGTTTTTGCTGATGTCACCTTATTTAATATACCTCCTGAGTGATGGGACATCCTGTGTGTATTAATTTTTATATTTTACAGGGAGGAGCTAGGTGATATCATGGAAGGAGCAGGTTTAGAGACAGTTTAACTGTATTCTGTATTTCCACTTACGCACATTCCTATTGGACTCTGAAACAACATCTACTTGAAGCAGTTTTAGAAGGTACTGTAATACATTAGATAGGCAAGTCTAATTGTATTATGGTGGTAGGAGTTTGCACTTTTTCCTTGTTTTCTTTTAAGTGATTGTATGCTCTGTGATATATGGTTCTGCGTTTACATTTTACCTATTTTTATCCATTTATCTAAGTAAACCACTTATATTTAAAGAGACTGCCTGATGCCTTTGAAATTCTTTCTTTTGCATGTGAATTACAGACGGTTAATGCTGACTAAACTGTTCAAACCTTAAAGGTAATACTAAACTGGAAAAAGGTAAGAATTTTCCTAAGGTCTTTCACAGAGTTTTTAAGGGGTCATTTTGTATATCTGGTTAGGTGCCCTTGGCGAAAGATATCTGGCATTCCCCGAAGAGCAAAATTATCTGAGCCTGTACATTTGGGTACACTAGCATAAGGTTCACAGTTTGAATCCCTCCAGAACTTGAGACCTAAGGTGATTTGGACCCACAAAACAGACAGGAGGGTTACCTTGTTCTGTTACCCTGTTCCCAATACTGCGCTCGGAGGTTGGCACTGTTGGAGCAGAGGGCCTGACCTGCTGAGTGGGGCTGTGACATCTATCACAAACTTTCATCAGCTCCCCCCAAAAATAATCCCAGGCCAGATCCAAATCAGGGATCAGTTCCAAATGCTCCCAGTTTATACCCTCCAGGCCAGCCATAAAATGAAAATAATCAAAATTCTTAAAAGAACAAAATGTTATATATTTAATTGGTCCCTTCACGCTACTACATCCCCTTACGGAATATAACATATTATGATTGCTAAATATATCGGCAATAACACCAGCCTCTGTATAAAAATGTGGGTAGTTAGTTAAAACGACGTCAAGCAGGGAAGAGTCATTAGGGTTCCTTATATTAATACACGTGGGTTCTACAATAATTTGTGATAGCCCCAGATCCAATGCAATTAACTTTAAACATTTAGATTTAAGAGAACACAATCAATCAGCTTTCAGGTCCCCCAATAATAAAAGTTCATGAGTTGATACAAAAGGGAAAAGTACAGCAGTGATAGTAGATAATTGATGCATGGAAATGTGAGGCAGTCTGTAACTTCCAAATATCAATAAGGGTTTACCGACATGAAGTTTTAATTCTACTGCCAGATGTTCATAACCATTTGGTTCCACCTCTAGTAGTAAACATTTGGGAATGAATTTATCAGAGTAATAAAAAACAAGACCCCCACCCCTTTTCTTCCTGTCTACCCTCATTATATTGTGCCCTTGTAAATTTATCAGTGCATGCTCATTTTGTTTGCATAACCAGGTTTCTGTTAACATCACACAATCAGGTTTATATTCCACCACAAATCCCCTAATCATGTCTATTTTTGATAAAATACTTCTGACATTAGAATGTATGAATAAAATGCCCTTCATGTATTTAGGCAGTGGCCCTCGGTTTGGTGAGACATCGCCACTAAAAAGAAGCCCCAGTAAGATACAGATCCTTCTAGGTAAATGAAATATAAAATACGAAGGGTTATAAAAGGACCTGTCTAAAGTGCTAAATGCATTCCCTAAATACCATCCAGTGCCTGACTTTAAGTAATGCATTCTGGCCAAAAATACCAGTTCATTGTATTGGAGCACCGGAGGTAAACCATGAATACTGGCAAGGGGCAACCACTAACTACTGTAGATATTCAAACCATTATCAGTGCATGAGACAGGCTTGCCTAACACCAAACCATTTATGTGTACATCCCTAGGTAAATGAGTATTATCAACCTCCCAAGGTAATAGACTTAATAGCAGCTCAGTAGATACAGTGTAAAAAAGCAGACCCATAATTATCTAATCCCAAAAAATTTAAAAACAGATTCTACAGAACCAACCTACCCCTAATACACAGCTATGTGCCATTCATGCTCATGCCCAGTGCTGGCACTGGAGTGCAGCTCAAAAACTTAAAGAGCTGAAGTCCTTCCCCCAGAGGCAAACCTGCTCACTGACTGGTTCGCTGCCAAGCCCCCTTCTTCCGTGGGAAAGTCCAAGCCTCGGCCCCCTTTAGCTGTAGATATTACTGATAGTGTGCTCTTAAGCAGTAACCACAGTCTATTGCAGCACAAGTGATGTTATACATGCTCAAAGTCTTACAACAGGATCGCCACACAGAGCAGTTCAGATGTGCTGGAAAAGTCTTCTTTAAACTCACTCTGTGAATGGTTTTTCATGCGATCCCTTTCGTGACACATGCAGGCACATAACTGATAGGAGTCAATTTCAGACTCACCGGCCCTTGCTGTCTCTCACACAGCTAATCGCACAGCAGCAGATAGAACAGGTGAATCTATGTACTGGAGCGCAGCTCAAAGATTTAAAAAGCTGGAGCCTCTTCCCCAGAAGCAAACCTGCTCACTGACTGGCTCGCCACCGAGCCCTCTTCTTCCATGGGAAAGGTCTTATGACAAAAGTCCAGGTCCAACCTTAATGGTGTCCTCAATTGTGAGGAAACAACATGTAGGAGCCACAAAATGGTGGGTCTTCCCACCTGCATCGCATGGCAGAATTGCCAAAATAACATGATTTACACTGTCCTTACAATAATTCCTACAATCGTATATAAAAAGCTAAACACAAATATCTGTATTCCCACATACAGATGTAAGTGTATATCACCAAGGTTTTAAAAACACAAGGACACATCAGTCAAGTCCCAGTCTGCTGCGTAAAGAAGTCCTGATGCACTGCATCAATCATCTTTGGATTCAGAGCTCCGAGGATCAGCAGGTGCCTTCCTCGCCTCAAACTCATTTTCTACCTTCCCCGTCTTAACGACTGGCATCTTGAGGGCTGGTAAGTTGCCAGGTCTTCCCTCCATATACCACCCAAAGTCAAGCCAGCAAGAGGAATAAATGTATAATTGCGAGAGCGCAGAGTCGATGCCTTACAGCATCAAAAGTCTTCCTCTTGGCGTGGGTCTGGTAGGAAAGGTCAGGGTACATTTTTACATCTATTCTGTTGCCCTCCAATGGGTATGCTGCTCTTGCTGCCAACAGGACCTGGTCATTAACCTCTGAGCCCATAGATTTCAACAAGATGGTACGCAGCTGCGTAGGGGAGGATGGACAAACCCTTGGGTTCACTCTGAACACTTTGGTGAGTGCAGCCCAAGGGAGATCATCCGAAAGATGTAGATTTCCCTTAAGCCAATCCAATAAGTAGGGTAACAATGTCATCCCTTCCACACCTTCAGGGAGCCCCACGATCCGTATATTGCCAGCACAAATTTCATTTTCCAGCGACTCCATATGTCCATGGAGCTGGGTATTTTCTTTGGTAATGATGGCTACAGTCGCTAGGGTCGATACCACTCCTTTGTCCATTTCTGCTAAGGATCCTGTAAGTTGAGTGATTGCAGCATCATGCTTTTCTAATTTTTGCAATGATTTTTCAGTTTTTGAGTCTATGGCCTGCATGGAGTCAAGCAGGGTGTGCCATTGAGGTTCCGATGATCGATCAGCGTTGATAGCACTACTTCCACCTGAGGCTTCTCTGGCCTTGCTAGTATTTGATGGTGGATCTTTATGCTGTCCCTGCTGCTGCGCTTTTGTTCTACCCATGTTCAATTCCGTATCCACCGATGCCGAATGACATGCTGAATCGATCTGTACTACTGGATCTTAAAAAAAAGTATCTTAAATTTTAACTTTCAATCAAAGTTTCTGTCTTGAGGGACAGAGTGCAAAGAAAATGCTTGCAACCTAGAAGATGGCTCTCTGGCACCCCTACACTGCTTTCTCGTCTGCAATCAGTTACTGATGCTAAAGGACCCCTTGGGTGAGAAGAAAAAATTACTCACCTTAGTAATATTGTCTCTTTCAAGGTATTCTTTAGCATAGATACATAGACAGTGTCAGCAGATAAGGCCCTATGGCCCACCCAGTCTGCCCATTTGAGCTTGTAAGTTCAGTTTATGTTTTCCTAGAAGTCTGTTGCCCCCTACCTCTGACCTCCAGAATTCCTTTATGTCTATCCCATGCATTCTTAAATCTCATGATTGTTTCAGCCCCCACTACTTCCTCTGGCAGGGTGTTCCACTTGTCCACCACCCGTTCTGTGAAGAAATTCTTCCTCACGTTTCCTCTGAATCGTCCTCCCTCCAACTTCATCTCATGCCCTCTAGTCCTGGAACATCTTTTTCGCTTAAAAATAGTGTATTCCTGCAACCTGTTCCTCCCTGTAAGATACTTGTATGTCTCTATCATATCCCCTCTCTCCCTCATCTCCTCCAGGGAGTACATGTTCAGCTCCTTCAGCCTGTCCTCATAGGACTTGTGATGCAATCCATGCACCATCTTTGTTGCCCTCCTCTGAACCTTCTCTACCCTGTCTATGTCCTTATGTATTTAAGGTCTCCAGAACTATACACTGTACTCCAGGTGGGGCCTCACTAGTGTCTTGTATAGTGGAATTATGATCTCCCTTTTCCTGCTGGTGATGCCCCTGCCTATGCATCCCAGCATCCTATTTGCTTTACCTGCTGCCTTGTCACACTGTTTCCCTACCTTGAGGTCATCAGAGGTGATAACCCCAAGATCCCTTTCCTGCTTGGTGCATGCTATATCCTCACCCCCCAACTGATATATTGTGCCAGGGTTTTTGTGCCCCATATGCATTATCTTGCACTTCTTTGCATTGAATTTCAACTGCCAAATCCCTGACCATTCTTCAAGTTTCTGCAGGTCCCTTCTCATTCTGTCTACACCCTCTGGTGTGTCTACTCTGTTACAGAGCTTTGTGTCATCAGCGAACAGTGAAATTCTGCCTTCTAGGTCCTCGCTAATGTCACCGATGAAGATATTGAATAGGACCGTCCCAGCACTGATCCCTGTGGTACCCCACTGGTCACTCTTTCCTCTGTGGAGTGACAGCCATTTACCACCACCCTCTGTGTCCTGCCACCCAACCAGTTACCTACCCACCACACTACTGTCCTGCCCACACCATGTTCCCCAGTTTGTGTAATAGTCTTCTATGTGGCACAGTGTCAAAGGCCTGCTGAAGTCCAGATAGGCCATGTCCACTGCCCTCCCCTGATCCACCTCCCTAGTCACCCAGTCAAAAATTCAATGAGGTTGGTCTGACAAGACCTCCCCTGGTGAAACTATGCTGCCTTGGGTCCTGTAGTCCATTGACAACCAGATGTTCCACCAATCTCTCTTTCAGTAGTGCTTCCATGATCTTCCTCACTACCGAGGTGAGGCTGACTGGTCTGTAGTTCCCCGGTTCCTCTTTGTTCCCACTTTTGTATAAGGGGACTTCATCTGCTGTCCTCCAGTCCTTGGGTACCTCCCCTGTTTCCAGTGATCGGCTAAACAGGATAGTCAGAGGTTCAGCCACCACTCTCTTAGTTCTTTAAGGACCCTGGGATGCACCCCATCTGGCCCCATTGCTTTATCAACTCTTATTACTTCCAGTTCCTTCAGGACCCTTTCTCGTGTAAAGGGACTTGTGTCCATTTCTGCACCATTCTCACCCCTTGTACTCCCTTCAGACCCATTACCCTCCTCTTCCTCAGTAAAGACTGAGCAGAAATACCTGTTCAATATGTCAGCTTTACTGTTGTCATCCTCCACATGGCCTCCATCCTCCCCCTTCAGTCTCACTAGCCCTCCCTTTGCCTTTCTTTTTTCACTTATGTACCTGTAAAAGGTTTTGTCCCCTCTACCCACTGATTTTGCAATGTGCTCTTCTGTCTGAGCTTTGGCTTCCCTTACTGACCTCCCTGCCTCCCTTTGCTTCTCCTGGTACTTCTCCCTATCCCCTTCTGCCTGAGTCTTTTTGTATTGCCTGAATGCAATCTTTTTGTCTTTCACTTTCTTTGCTACCTCTTTGGAAAACCATAATGGTCTCCTCTTCCTTTTCCTCTTGCTAACCTGCTAGCATCAGTAAGATCCCACCCTTCCTCCCCTGGAAACCTACCTTAAGGGGACTCTGTTCCTCTTGGTGGTCAGATTTGTTCCTGAGGTTTTTTGAATGCCTTTTGAGCAAAGTTTTTGTCTCTTAATGGTTCTGTTTCTAGCTCATGCTGTTGCATGATTTTTAGATCCTGTTGATCCTCACTAGCATGGGCATGTTCCCATTTCACTTTCAAAAAAATCTGATGCCCTCTGGGCAGACTCCAGACAGCACATCCTCTTGCTCTTTTCCCATTGGCCACTTCAGTTTATGAATATTCGTGGTTTCACCTCTGGGGCAGTACTACAGGGTCAGCTTACTGCAGTCAGTTACTGATGCTAAAGGACACCTTGGAAGAAACAATATTACTAAGGTGAGTAATTTTTTCTTCTGTCCTGCCCGTAGATAAAAAGGCTGATAAAAAGTATCAGCTGGACCTATCAGGGTCAGAGTTTCTCTTCTCCCATCCTGACTATGAAGGGGTGGTCCAAGCTGCAGCTTGTGACAGGGCTAGGGTCCCACTGTCATCTCATCCACCAGAGAAAGACTCCAGGAAAATGGACAGCTTGGCAAAGAAAGGATATTTGGCTGCCTCACTGGCCATCAGGCAGGCACATTACATGATCTATGCTGCCCAATACCAGAAAACTCTGTGGAATTCTGTGCCAGCAATGACTGATAAAGCACCTCAAGGCTTGGCTGCTAACATTGCAGAAGCAGACAGAAGTGAGCTGGAGTCTACAAAGTACCAGTTTCATATGACAGTGGATACCAATGATACTACTGCCAGATGGATGGCACTGACAGTGGCACTGAGAATGTTTGCCTAACTTCGGGCCACTAACCTTTCTCAAGATACTCAAACCAAAGCCATTGACTTTCTATACAACAACAATTCTCTGTTTGGTGACAAAACAGAGGCTTACATGAAAAAGATGGATGAGTACAAAATAACCTACAAAAGTAGTGCTGCGAAGGAGAAACGCTCCACCTCATATACTGGAAGGTGAGGTGAGGTAGGGGTAGGTCAGCCTACAGCAGACCATTTTTCCAGGCTCAGACTACCCCTGACTATCAACAGCAGAGAGGATACTTCAGGGGCAGGGACAGAAGGGGCTCTAGGCATGGAGGTCATGCCTCCCAGACTAAAGCCCAACCCAAACTGAACCCCCGATGTGCTTGCCAGGGTCACCTCCCCTCTACCAGTAGGGGTAGGCTGGTTCACTACTTCCAGGCTTGGGAAAACATTACCACAGACAAGTGGGTCCTGGAAGTAGTGAGTTAAGGTCTGGACCTCCGCTTCAAGTCATTCCCCAAACTAAAGTCAAGAATTTTCAGACCAGCTTCCCCAACAGAGAGGGCACTTCTGGAAGCAGAAGTGTCCACCCTCTTGTAGTCAAAGGCAATGGAACCTGGGCCTCTTCTCCAAAAGGGGAAGTGATTCTAGTCCAGGTACTTCCTAACCTTAAAGAAAAATGGGGAGTGGTGACCCATTTTAGACCTAAGAGCTTTGAACGAGCACTTAGCAAAGCCAAGGCTCAAAATAGTAACCTTGGTAATGATTCTTCCCACTCTTCAGCAAGGAGATTGGCTGGCACTATTGGATCTGAAAGGTGCATATTTCCACATTCCCATCAGGGAAGCCACAGGAAGTACCTCAGGTTCAGACTACCTTTGGGTCATTACCAGGTCGCAGCTCTGCCGTTTGGCTTAACCTCCGCTCCCAGGACATTCACAAAGTGCTTGGCAGTGGTGGCGGCATACCTAAGATGTTAGAGCATCGCAGTGTTCCCCTAGTTAGATGACTGGCTAGTCATAGGTCAGTCACCACAACAGGTAAAAGATGCTCTCTCATTCACCCAGGAACCTGGGGTTCCTGATCAATGCCCAGAAGTAAATACTTCAGCTTGTTCAAGTACTGAATTTCATAGGAGCAGAGCTGGATACTCTGAGAGGGAGGGCCTTCTTCCCCCAGGACAGGGTAGACAGCATTCTGCAGATTGCAGGGTCATTCTGTCTCAACATACCAAGGCCAGAAAGGCACTCCTACAGTTATTGGGCCACATGGCTGCAGCCACAGGAATGGTGTTAGGCTCCATATTTCAGACAAGGGACATTCAGTTTCACCTCAGGATACATTGGTGCTAATGGAGGGATTCACTCTCGAAGCTGGTGCTAGTGACAAAGACTCTGTTGCAGGCTCTGCAGTGGTGGCAGGACCGGGACAACCTCAGAGAAGGAGTTCCATTTCAGAAGGAGTCCCCCATGTTGGTCCTCACAACAGATGCTTCCCTATTATGGTGGGGAGCACATCGGGAAGAGCACATAATGCATGACACATGGCCCCCTGCAGAGTCACTCCTGCACATAAATCTGTTGGAGCTCAGGGCAGTGTTTCTGGCCCTGCAAGTCTTTGCATCCCTGTTAAAAGACAAGGTGGTACAAGTCAGGACAGACAACACCACCACAGTGTACTACATCAACAAGCAAGGGGGCACAAGGTCCAACTTGCTGTGTACAGAGGCAATGAATGTATGGAGCTTGATTTACTCCCTGCAGGTCTCTTTGTTGGCCATTCATCTGCCAGGAAAAGACAAAAACCCTGGTGGATACACTCAGAAGAATCAGCCAAAACCACCACAAGTGGTCTCTAAACAGACAGGTGCTGGAGGTGGTGTTTCAGAAGTGGAGCACTCCAAAGATAGATCTCTTCACCTCACAGGAAAACCACCAGCTACCCCAATTCTGCTGCAGGCCACCAGCAAAGAGTACAGTGCCTGGGGATGGCTTAATGCTGGATTGGTTGGGGCGGAGCCTGTATGTTTTTCCCCCATTTCCTTTACTGCCCAGGGTCCTGATGAAGCTCAGGTCCCAGTCAGCCACATTGATCCTAATAGCCCCAGACTTTACCATGTAGCCATGGTACTCTCTTCTGCTCTCCCTTTCAGTGGCCCAGCCCCTCCATCTCCCCCAGAGGTGCAGTCTCCTAACCTCCTCACAGGGGAAGATCATTTACCTGAACCTCATGTCCCTCAAACTCAGAGCATGGCTCTTGAGGACTTAGAGTATGCGGACTTGCATCTCTCTGAGGGTTTCCTTAATGTTCTCAGGGGTTCAAGAAAACCCTCCAGTAGGAAATCCTATGCTTCCTAGTGGAAAAGGTTTTCTATCTGGTGTGACACTAACAATCTAGTGCCCTCTCAGGCAGAGTTATCAGTCCTACTTGACTATCTCTCCCACCTGCATTCACTGGGCCTACAGCCCTCTACCCTCAAGGTCCACCTGTCATCAGTCTCAGCTTATGTTCTGGCTGGTAAGGGTGTTCAAACAACATGAAGTCTTGCTGTATTCTGACTATTGCAGTTAGGTCCTGCCTTTCAACTGCCCCAGAGAACAAAGAGTTAAACTTTCCATGGCCAGCATGGAATGTTCACCGTAAGCTCGGTCGAAGCCCCTGTCTGCTGTTGTTTAAACTCCAACTGTCAGATTCTTTACTCCGCCTCACTAAACAGTCACTCCGGAGATTTCTCCTTTGCTTGGTTCAAAAAAGTCAGTTAAAGTGTCGTTTTTTTGCTCGGTTTCTACCGAATTTCTGCTGCCGAATCTGTCGGTTTAAGTCTCTGTCTGTGGTACCATGAGTACTAGATAGGTTTTACATTTAGTTTCTGTGTGGAACTTGTAAATTTTCAGATCGGTTTGGCTGAACTGATCAGTTTAGTTCAAAAAAGTTTCTGAATTTACTTAGAGTGTGGTAACCGGTCCGTATCGGTTCTAAAAAAACCCGGATTTTATTACGTTTTTTTCCAAGACCCATAACACAGTCGGTAACCGATAGGGGAGTCTTGCCTGGCGGATTGCCAAAAAAAGGGTACGTTTTGGATAGGATTGGCCATGTCTGAGAAACCCAAGAAAAAAACTGGGCCCACTGGGTTTCAACACTGCAGTGTGTGTGGGGAAGCCTTTGCTAAGGCTGATCCCCACACCACCTGTGTTTATTGTTTGGGGTGTGACCACCTTGATTCAGACTGCCAAATTTGTAAGAATTTTCCCAAAGCTACCCTGGATAAGAGAGTAGATAGACTGAGGGAAAGGGAGGCCGAGAAGTCCGCTGACCCGGATGGCCAGCCCGGTTCAGTTCCGACCGAACCAGAAGGAGTGCCCTCTGACCAGGGTGATACTTCTTCAGGCAAAAGGAGAGAAGATTCTGAGGAGTTGGTTCCGGTTAAAAGGAAGAGAAAAGATAAATCGTTCAGTTCGGATCCAGAAATTCATACTCCGACCGCTGATGAGATAGCCAAAGCGATAAGAATAGTGCAATTGCTAACTTTGGTTCCGGCCGAACCGGCACCATCTGGCAGGGGCTCGGTTCGGTCGGTTTCCCCGGTTCCAGATTACACTTCAGAAGAATTTTATGAACTGGAGGAGGAGGAGGAGGGAGAGTATGAGGATGATGATGGTGATTATGAAAGTCTGGATGTGCCTATTGATTCGGACATCTCCCCAGACAGACCTTCAAGTGTTTCTCCTCCTAGGCTTTCTGAGTCCCCTTCCCACTTTATGTTTTACAAAAAAGTGGCTGAAACCCTCCAGCTTCCAATGGAAGAAGCAGTAGAGGATCAGGAGGAGCCTGATTTTGTTGAAATGATGGACATCCCAGAGTCCAGGGGACTGTCTGTTCCCTTCCATAAATCTTTTGGTAAAAAGACAAATAAAATTCTTAAGACTCCTAACTCCATACCTCCTGTGGACAGACGAATGGACAAGAAGTACACCCTTTCAGGCTCGGACACGGAGTTCCTTTCTCAGCAATGCAGCCATGTTGGGGTAGTGCAGGCTGCTGCCTGTGATAAGGCAAATATCCCCTTGGCATCACACCCCACAGATAAGGACTCCAGGAGTATTGATGCCATGGCAAAGAAGCAGTACATGGCAGCATCTTTGGGACTCAGGCTGGCTAACTATATGGCCTACACAGCTAGATACCAGAAGTCCAGATGGGACACTGTGCTGGCTCTGGCTAAACAGACCCCTGACCAGCTTGCCAAGGAGCTGGAACAGGTGGCTGCAGATGGGATAGAGGCATCTAAAGTGCAATTTCATGCTGCTGTGGACTCCAATGATGTTTCATCAAGAGTCATGGCTACATCTGTGGCCCTTCGGAGGATGGCTTGGCTCAGATGTACTAGCCTATCACAGGATACCCAGGCTAAGGCCATGGATTCCCTGTTATTGGTAATTCTCTGTTTGGGGACCAGACAGAGAACTACATGAAAAAGATGGACGAGTACAGGACCACCTACAGAAGTGCTCAGGCCAAAGAAAGGCAAGCCACTCCTCAGAGGCAGCAGTCCAGGGGCAGGGGCAGGCCTTTTCAAAGGCCTTTTTACCAAGCCCAGGCCTCCTCTTCTTCTTATGCTCAGAGGGTTTTTTTCAGAGGGAGAGGCAGACGGGGAATGAACAGGCCTGCTTCCACCCCTCAGTCTAAAGCCCCTGCCAAGCAGAACCCTGATGGATCTGCCCGGGCCAATTCTCCAATACCTGTAGGGGGTAGGCTGGCTTACTTTGTCCAGGACTGGAAGTCTCTGACATCAGACAAGTGGGTCCTGGAAGTAGTAAGCCAGGGACTGGTTCTCAGCTTCAAAAAATTTCCCAAAATGTGAACCAGATCCTTTCCACCTGCAAATCCATCAGAGACCCTTACCCTAGAGGCAGAGGTTTCTTCCCTCCTGGCTCTCAGAGCCATAGAGAGGGTTCCTACCCTACACAAGGGCAAAGGATTGTACTCCAGGTACTTCCTAACCCCCAAAAAGACAGGAGAATGGCGGCCCATCCTGGACCTAAGATATCCGAACAAGCACCTTTTAAAACCAAAGTTCAAAATGGTGACTCTGGGAATAATTCTGCCCTTTCTAAGGCCAGGGGACTGGCTAGCCTCCCTGGACCTCAAAGATGCCTATTTTCACATTCCCATCAGGTGCTCCCACAGAAAGTACCTCAGGTTCAAGTTGCCCTCAGGCCTACTACTTCAAGAGCAATGCTCTTTGGCCTAACATCAGCCCCAAGGGTGTTCACAAAATGCCTGGCAGTAGTGGTTGCTTTCCTAAGGAGAAAAAAGATTTCCATCTTTCCATACTTGGACGACTGGCTCATAGTGGGTCAGTCTCTAGACCAAGTCAAGTCACATCTGCAAATAACTCAGCAAGTGCTCACTTCCTTAGGATTCCTCCTCAACTTTCCAAAGTCAGTTCTCGAGCCAGTACAGCTCCTCACCTTCATGGGGCAGAGCTGGATACAACAAGAGCAAGAGCCTTCCTTCCCCTGGACAGGGCAAGGACCCTTATGGAACTGGCCTCTTCATTCACCCTTCAGGTGTCTCGACCAGCAAGGCATTTCCTGCAGCTTCTGGACCACATGGCAGCCTCTACTGCAGTGGTCCAGGGAGCAAGATTTCAGATGAGGGACATTCAGTTCCACTTAAGAGCCTTCTGGTCCCAAAGAAAGGATTCCCTTACCAAACTAGTTCCAGTGAATCAAGCCCTGATCCAGGCTCTGCAATGGTGGCAGGATGGACAATTTGAGACAAGGAGTTCCTTTTGTCACTCAGTCTCATTCAGTGATACTCACCACAGATGTCTCCCTGCTGGGCTGGGGAGCCCACCTGGGGGATCTTACCACCCAAGGGCTGTGGTCACCTCAATAATCTCTGCTTCACATCAATCTCTTGGAACTCAGAGTGGTGTTTCAGGCACTGCAAGCCTTTTCCAAATATGTATAGAACAAGGTGGTCCAGATCAGAACAGACAATACCACCACAATGTGGTACATCATCAAGCAAGGAGGCACTCGGTCTATGGCCTTGTGCACAGAAGCAATGAAGTTGTGATCTCTGGCCTATTCCCTGTAAACCTCTCTGATAGCAGTTCACCTCCCAGGGAAGGACAATGTCCTAGCAGATGCTCTCAGTAGGATATCCCAGGGCCATCACAAATGGACCCTAGATCCCTTAGTTTTGAAAGTGATTTTCTCGAGATGGGGCACTCCACAGATAGATCTTTTTGCAGCCCCAGACAATCACCAACTTCCTCTCTTTTGTTGCAGACCACCAGTCTTGGGCTCAGTCCCCCTGGATGCTCTAACTCTGAATTGGGAAGGGACATTTCTGTATGCTTTTCCCCCTTCCCTCTCCTGTTCAAGGTGTTAGTCAAGGTAAGGTCACAACCTGTAAAGTGATTCTGATTGTTCCAGACTGGGCCAGACAGCCCTGGTACCCCCTGTTGCTGTCCTTAGCAGTCCACCTTCCCCTGTCTCTTCCCAGGAATTACAACCTGTTGACATCCTCTCAGGGGAGGATTTGGTACCCAAACCTCAAGTCTCTCAATCTCAAGGCATGTCTCTTGAAGAGCTAGAGTTTGCTGATCTGCAGCTTTCTCAAGGGGTTCTGGATATCCTTAAGGCTTCTCAAAAGCCTTCCACCAGAAAGACTTACAACTCCAAATGGAAAAGGTTCACTATTTGGTGCTTTAATAAGGATATTTCTCCAGAATCTGCTGGGTTGCCTACAGTTCTGGACTATATATGGTCCATCTTAAAGGCTTAGGCCTTAGGCCAGTTACACTTAAAGTGCGTTTGGCAGATGTTTCTGCCTTCTTGTCAGTAGGCAAGCCCTCTCCTCTGTCAGCCCATCCTGTGTTTTGTAAGTTCTTCAATGGATTGCTGCACACAAATCCCCCCTTTAGGGACCCTGCTCTTGCTTGGGACCTTAATGTTTGCATTGCTCAGCTTATGCAACCTCCCTTTGAGCCTTTGTCCTCTGCAGAGCTTAAGTACTTGACTTGGAAAACTGTGTTTGTGGTAGCCATTACCTCTGCCAGGCATATCAGTGAATTGCAAGCCCTGTCAGTGGAGACTGATTTCACCTCTTTCCATAGAGATAAAGTGGTCCTAAGAACTAACAGGACGTTTTTGCCTAAGGTGGTTTCAGATTTCCACCTTAACCAGTCTATGTCTCTCCCTGTTTTCTTCACTGACCATTCCTCCTCTGGAGAGAGGAGGCTGCACAGCTTTGGATGTTAAAAGGGCCCATAGCTACTACATAGAGCGCACCAAGGGTCACAGGTTTGACTCCCTCCAGTTGTTCCTCACATATGGAGAGGTTGGTAAGGGCAAACCTGCCACTAAGAGATCTATTTCCAGGTGGATTGTCTCTTGTATACAATTCTGTTATGAAAAACTGGGTAGAACTCCACCCTCAGGCCTGAGGGCTCACTCTACTAGAGGTACAGCTGCTTCCCTGGCTGCTGCCAGGGATATTCCTATCTTAGAAATTTGTCAAGAAGCCACCTGGAAAACAGTCCATACATTCACCAAGCATTACTCTCTGGCTATCCAGACTAGGAATGATGCTTGGTTTGGCACAGCAGTACTTCAGAGCCTATTCCCAAAGTAGGTTCTGTCCCTCCTCCATGGAGGTACTGCTTGGTAGTCTGCAATAGTCAGAATACAGCAAGACTTCATGTTGTTTGAAGAAAAAATTACTCACCTTAGTAATGTTGTTTCTTCTAATGGAGTCTTGCTGTATTCTGACCTCCCCCCTGCCTGCCCTCTCAGAACCTGGTTTTGGGATGTGGGTGGGCAGGAGCAGTGTTGGCACCCTAGGGGTGTCCCTTTCACCCTCCTTTACTTTGGGTGTGTGTTGTGTTTTGTTTTTGGGTTTCCTGACTTGAGTCTTTGCTTTGAAACCAAAAAACCCTTTTTAATAAATTTAGTTGCCAGTTGGCTAGTGTGAGTTTTACAGTTTCCACACAGAACTTCTAGTGAGTATTGCTCGGAAAGATCTGACGGTTGGAGTTTAAACAACAGCAGACAGGGGCTTCAACCGAGCTCGCGGTGAACATTCCATGCTGGCGATGGAAAGTTTAACTCTTTGTTCTCCGGGGCAGTTGAAAGGCAGGACCTAACGGCATATGTCACAATATAGCAAGACTCCATTAGAAGAAACAACATTACTAAGGTGAGTAATTTTTTTCTTTCTGTGGTTTCTAACCCCATTTTCAAAAGGTTTTTCAAGGGGTTGGCCCACTTGCATCCTCCTCACAGAAAACTGGTGCCTTCATGGGACCTTAATATCTGTATTGTCTGGCTCATGGAACCCCCATTCGAGCCCATGGCTACAGCATATTTGAAATTCGTGACTTAGAAAACTGTCTTCCTGGTGGCTGTTACCTCAGCCAGGTGGATCAGTGAGCTGCAAGCCCTGTGTACAGAGCTAAACTACATCTTCTTCCTCAGGGATAAAGTGGTCCTCAGGACTAATAGGAAATTGCTTCCGAAAGTAGTCTCTGTTTTCCATTTGAACCAGTCAGTCACCTTGCCGGTTGTCTTCACTGACCATTCTAGCTCAGGTGATGCAGGCTTCACAGCATGGATGTCAAAAGAGCTCTGAGTTACAACATTGACTACACCAAGGTCCACAGGCAGGACAGGCAGCAACCTTTCCTGACCTATGGGGAAGTGGGAAGAGGAAAACCAGCTTCTAAAAGGACCATTTCATACTGGATAGTGGTATGTATCCAGTTCTGCTACAGTAAAGCTGGTAAGGAGCCCCCTGTAGAAAGGCCTACTCCACAAGGGGCACAGATGCTACGATAGTAGTAGCCAGAGATATTCCTCTGTTGGAAATCTGTAAAGCAGCTTCATGGAGAACAGTACACACTTTTACAAAGCACTACTGTTTGGACATTCAGTCTGGAATTGATGCCAGCTTTGACACAGCAGTGCTGCAGAGCTTGTTCCCCATATAGGTTCTGTACCCTCCTCCAAAGGCACTGCTTCGTAGTCTGCAATAGTTATTCTTATTGAAGAATTCTTGGGATTAGAAGAAAAAAATACTCACCATAGTAATCTTGTAAGGTGTTCTTCAATATGATTAAATCTCCCACCCTACCTCCCAGTTGGCCTCTGCATAACAGCTGGATTACTATGTTGATAAGGGTTTATACCCTGGTTGTGTTAACAAGCCCATTTCTGGAACCAGATGGGTGTTGTTGTTCCCTGTCTTTGGTCCTGTCTGACTTTAATATATGGGACATGTTATAGGGGATTTGATATTTATTTGTTTATTATTATTGGAATAGCTTAGTTAGGGGGTCTTACCCCGCAGGCTTTCATGAATCTGAGCGTTATAGAATGCATCAATTGGTAAGGGCAGCAGTTTGAATGGTGGCACGAGCCAATGGATGTTCCATCATTTATATATGTTCCATTTCTCAGGGGCAGTTAAACACAGGAGGCTGACTGCAATAGTTAATCATATTGAAGAATACTTGGAAGAAACAAGATTACTACGGTGAGTAATTTTTTCTTCTGGTTCTTTTTCCCTTAGGCATAGGGTTTAGAGTGGGGCATTTTGGCCCCTTTCAGCTTCGAAAAGAATCTGACTAGCAAACAGCACAACCTACAGGCAGTAATCTGTAACTACAATCTGATTGGTAGTTTAGTTTTAATCATTTACATAAACTCCTCCTCTGGGGCCAACCGAACCCAGCTGGCAAACTGCTGTAGTCAAGAATACTGAGGGGTCCCATGGAAGAAACAAGATTACTATGGTAAGTAATTTTTTCTTCCTTCACATGGGGTTGAAGTCCTTTCATGGTTGTGGTGCACCTGAATCACTTGGGCTCCAGAATGTATTAAATAGCATGTCCCATCTAAAGTTCCCATGCTTTATTAGTCCTGAAGTGAGTGTGAGGACTTGATTCGGGTTAATTAGCTGGTAGTTGCCCTCCTTTGCAGAAGTTCATTTCTTATTATTGGCCACCTTTTTGTCTAACTCTGATATGAACTGTTTGAGTTTCTCCACCTCCCAGTATGTATAAGTTGCCCCTTTCTTTTGGATGCAGACAGCAGTGGGACAGACAAACTGTATCTCTACCTTTCTTTCTCAGAGGGCGTCCAAAAGTGGGTTAAACAGTCTCTTTCTATGTTGCAACTGTTTGAGAAAAATATTTGTGGATGTACAGGCGGGCTTCCTCATAAATCAGTTCCTGCTTCTTGCGATATGCATTTAGGACTGCTTGCCTATCTCCAAAGTGGTGGAGTCTGAAAATAGTCTGCCTGGGAGGATCATCCGGTGTAGGCATTGGGGCGAGAGCCCTGTGTGCTCTTTCTGTTTTGAATCTTCCTCCTTCTGGCTGCAGTCCCAAGAGTTTTGGTAGGACCTAGACACAGAAGTCTTCTACATTTTGCCCCTCTGTGACTTCTGGGAGGCCTTGGATGTGGAGATTACTATGGCACTGATAGTTTTCTTGATAGTTTAATTGTTCTTTCAGCTCCTCAGTCTCCGGCTCCAATTTTGCCGGTCTCTCAGGCAGGGGATTTACTTTATCCTCTGTCATTGAGATCCTCTGCTCAACTTCTGCCATGCGTTTTGCCTGACCCACTACTTGCTTTGTTAACTCCTCTGGTTTCCCTCTGTTTTGGGCTCAGAGCTGCCAGTACCTGTGTGGCCTGTGTGTACTCCATCACTGTGTGGCCCAAGGCCTCCATTTTCAGGGCCAGTAGTGTGTCCTGTGGCCTTCTGCTTGCCCAGTCGGTGGTCCTTTTCTGGCACTTTTCATCACTCTTGGGGGTGGCTTCCTGGTAGCTGAAGCTAGATACCTATTAATGGCCCATTTACACAATTCCTCAATCACTTTGGACTATTATGAGAGTGCTGGAACTGTTTTAAAAACTGTATGGAGGCGGAGCTGAGGGTGGTAGCGTCCTGTTGGTTAGCTGCTCCTTAGCAACCCCCCATATTAGTTTTTAAAAGCAGTCAACCATTACCTTTTACATCGGAGATACTTTTTCTTTTCTCTTTGTTTATTTAGAGGATTGATTACCTGATGTTAATAGGTGTGATGTGTAGAACAGCACTCTGGTTGGCAGCTGACATATCTAGCTCTATTCAGCCCCCAATACATCATCCGCATTGAGACTCACTGCTGCTTTGGAGCAGCTGCTCAGTGCTGCCAGATCAGTCACCTGTGATGTCACCATCAGTGAGATCCCAATGCTGATGATGTATTGGGGGAGGGATAAAGATAGATATGTCAGCTGCCAGGCTAAGAGCTGCTCCACACATCCAACGCAATATTATCATATAGAAGACTTTCTAATGAGCAAAAAGGAAAAGAAAGCCAGCCTGGTGGCACTGAGGGTTAAGGCTTTAGATGACTGACCTCACGCCATGCCAGTGACCTGGGTTCGGGAATGAGCCCAGGCTGTCAGGGGTCGGCAGGGGTGGGGAGGGATTGAACATCCGACAGATGGCTCTCCCTTTCCAGGGAGGGGATAGGGACTGCGTCGCTCCTGAGCGACCCCTTGCAATGGTCGGAGGTAGCCAGGAACAAGATGACGCTGCCGCACGGCACTGGGGGCGGAGCTTGGTGGATGCTGGCCATCATTGCACATCTGAGCTCCATGGGGTGGGAACAGAAAAAGTGAAAAATCCACGGCACCTGAAAGGTGAAGGCAGGACCAGTAGTCAGTCTCCACATCTAATGTTGGGCCTCCCAGCTCCATCCTGTGCACTCCCTCCGCCACCCCCTGGTCGCGCCACTGGATTTTAGATAAAGCGCCAGTGGAGTCGGCGGTCCTGCTCCAAGGGACTCAGAGCTGGGGGGTTGGGTGGCCAGGTGGTGCGGCAGGGAGATGGGCCAACGTCCGAGGAGTGGAGTCTGAAGGCTTCAGGCGGGCGAAAACAGACCGCACCATGTGTCCTTGCTGGAGAGAGATCAGGTTAGCTGGCGTAAGGGGGCATAAAGAAAGTTGAAAAAAAAAGAAAAATACTTTAGTAATAAAAAGTTACAACTGACTACTACTTAAAATTTGTGTTATTTCCCTGTCCGCCTGTTTTGGCTCTTCTAGCTCTTTAATCTTATATCCCTCTACATAAGCCCATTTGTTTGCAGCACTAATCTGTTTTCTAATGGTGTTGACTTACGCTCACACATTTTTGTATTTTTATTATGGTAGTTCTCACTTTTCTGGGGCTCATTATCATTTTATTTCATTTTCACACAGACTTATTAAAGGAAAAAGCTTTAAGATATTTTATTGTGCCTGATGTGTTCTTGTTTGTACAGAAGTGATGAATAACGTAATTTGTAGGCACCACTATTTAACGACGTCCTTTTAAATGTATGAATACAAATACAACAGGTATTCAGAGCTGACCCTGCCCCCTGACAAAGCCTCAAGGTTCAGAGGTCCACTGAACTAATAAAAGTCATTTACAACTAGCTGCATTTAACAGATTGGTCTCTATGCATGAAAGCGTGGGTTAAACCAGTGACAGGCGCATATACTGCCCGCGTAGCTATATGGCCCTGGACAGGCACGGGGTGCTCGCTATTCACAATTGCAAGCACCCAAAGGGCACCTGTCCATGGCCCTGCACCCCCGGTGCACATGATCACAGGGAGCAGACGGGTGTGGAGCAGTGGACCCAGGCAGGCACCCAATTGGATGCCCGTCCTGGGTCCCAGAGTGGATCACTTGTGCTGCAGGAGCAGGGGAGTGTGGGAAGGGCAGGTCCAGAATTTTAGAAAGTAGGGGCACTCACCCAAATGGCTACCCCCAGCCATCTCCCATCTGCTTAGTGGGCTGGGGTATCATGGAGGGTTGATTCCCAGTCCCACTGTGGCTGGTGGGTATCATCCACAGAGGCAAGTACTGGATACGGCAAGGCCTCTGCTGCTATACCCTGCACCCCCTTGTGCTCGGCACTACTTACTTTTGTGCATGGTGTGTAGTGCAGGCATGCCCCTCACACTCCTCCAGGCCGCCCATGGTGCATAGCTGCATGCGCAACCGGAGGATTCAGTGCACAACTGGCTGGCGCCCTGACTGTAAATGCCACCAGTGGTCCACTGGCCCCCACTGCTTGACATTCTTACTAAGGGTTGCCTACTCACCTCACATACGAGGCATGTAGTCTTAGTATGTAGAGCCCATTGTTTTTAAATGTTAGTGTTTCTTGTGATTCATTTATTTATTTAGCTTTTGTTAACCAGGTAAGTACGCTAGACAAAACAGATGCCTATTTTCAAGTGTGACCCGGGAGAGTACAAAGAAGGACATGTTTGTACAGAGAAACACACAGCGTCAGGTAAAATAACACAAGCAGTTAAGGATTGAACACAGTTACAGGAGAGAGTACAGACAATACATATGGCTAACAAAAGGGCAGCAAAATAAACCCCATACTATAATATAGAGTGCATACATATGCATACATACAGTAGCAGAACCACAGGTGGGCGAGGCAAGCCAGCGGAGCCTGCACAGGGACACTAGAAAGTACAAGATGTAGTTGTCCAGCAACAAGTACCCAGCTAGGACGATAGGTTATTACAGCGGTTTGGGACAGCCACATGCCGAGGAGAACTTCAAGTAATCCCAGAGGAAGCTCCAGAAACAGGTGTGGGAGGGGGAAGAGTGGACATGGGTGGGAAAGGGGTTCCATATTCTGGGTGAACGTGCAGCAAAACCCCTGTCCCCCATTTGCATATGGGTAGCAGGGACCTTAAGAACTGCTGAGCCAAGCGACCTAAGGGAGTATGAGGAGGAAGCAGGCTTGAGGAGCACAGCCAGTACTGGGGGTGTGTGTGTGGCAGTTCTAAGTACCTTGTCCGTGAAACACCTCAGAACAAAGCTCCTGTGGTTGTGTGGGGAGAGCCAGGAAGTTTATTGTACAGGTCACGGTGGTGGGTGAGACGAGGGGCAGAGAGTGCGAAGTGACAAATGTTATTGTAGACTACATCACACCTCAAGAGGTGCACCTTGACAGTTTGCGTAAAGAAGATAAGCCCATAACAGAGAGTAGGGAGAAATACACCTCTGGCCAGGGCAAGGTGAGCGGCAGACATGAGATTGTTCTTTGCTCTGTAGGCCAGGCCCAATTTGCTGTTTACTGTCCTATACACATTTTGGATATGGTGTGCGAGGTCAAGCTGGGGGTCAAGTGTCACTCCCAGGTATTTGATGGAGTCAGTAACCAACACAGAGGTTCAATCAATTTCAAGTAACACACAGGGGAGCAGGGGAAACTTTCATCTTAGCCAGGGATGCAAAAAGAATGGCCTGGGTTTTTTTAAGTTTGAGGACAAGCTTGTTGGCTGTAATCCAGGATTGGATGTTGCAAAAGTCAGCACTTAGTTGGTGATTGATGATCCCAATGTCACGGGAATGGATATGGATAACCAGGTCATCTGCATATAGAATGGAGCTACAGTGTGAAGAGATGGAGGGAAAATTATTGACAAAAACAGAGAAAAGGAGGGGTCCTAGAACAGACACACCAGAAGTTACTGGGGTGGACTCCGAGAGGGCCTTACTGAATTTCATAAGCTACTGTCTTCCTTGGAGGTAGCTGGAGAACCACCTAAGGACGGGGGCAGACAGGCCAAGAGACTGAAGTTGAGAACTAAGAAGTGCATGATCAACTAGGTTGAAGAACTTGAACAGGTCAGTGAAAATGGCGCCAGAGAGCTTTCCTAGATCCATGGCTGCCCTGATCTCAGATGAGACAGTAACAAGGGTAGAGGAAGTGCTATGCCCCTTGCAAAAGTCGTGCTGCGTGGGTAACAAAAGCTCATGGGCCTGGATATACTCCATGAGTTGCCCTGCAACAACTTTTTCCAAAAGTTTACTGATGGCCAATAAAATGGCTATGGGTCGGTAATTGTCAAGGTTCTTAGGGTTACCATGCTTAAGAACAAGGACAACCCTCACCACCTTCCAGAGGTCAGGGATATTTCCAGAGATGAGAGACATACTGAAGATATGAGCCACTGGTAGGGCAGTGTATGAGGCACCCAGATGTTAGTTAGTTCGTTTTTGTTGACCGAGTAAGTGCACTAGACAAATCCTGCCTATTTTCAGGCACGACCTGGGGGAAGGGGATACAGATAAATGCCAACTGACCTTGAACCAGATTAAGCTTGTTGGTGGTATTTTTAGTGAATGGGGGGAAATTTGGCCAGGGCACCAGGGAAATTCCCCTACACCATTGCTGGCAGTAGGGAGAGCTGTTGCCACGTGTCTGCGACATAGCAGACTGTGCTCAACCTTCCAAGGCGTTGGATGTGTCATTTTCAGCTGGAGAAGAGTTTACTGAGACTAACCCTGAGTCAGCTTTACATTGGGATGCTGTCACGGATGGAACTGTGACTCAGCTGCTTCCTGGAGATGCGCGCTGTCTGAACCGTGCTGAGGGAGTCTTGGACGTGGTTTTATATCCGGAGTTACCCTCCGGAGAGAGGAATCTGGATTCTGCTTCAGCGCAAAGTTTTTCTATGGAAAACGTCCAAGGAGGCAATGATGTTTCAATTGTGGATCCTCTCAGCTTGTCAGCGAGTTGTCAGTCTCAGCGTTCTGACATTAATCCTGGTCTGACTCATTCGTCAGACTTCTCCCGCGTTGGAATATGGAAGTCAAGGGATCATGCCGATTCCTTTCCCTCGGCTGACTGGAGTAAGGATTCTGCTCTGGCTGTTGCTAGTTGGGTTTTTCAGGATGGCTACTGGACTCTGGATTCCAAATGGATATCTTTTACACAGGCTACACCTTCTACTTCTGGGGCTTCTGAGTCAGTTCCTGACATTAAGGCTTCTGCTCTTACCATTACAGGTGATTGTGATAAACTTGTTTGCTCAGATACTGATAATGTGGAAGGGGAAGGTACTGATTTGCCTCATAATTCCCCCCCTCAGTCCCCTCGTAGAGACCATTTTTGCACTGGCCAACGTTATTCTGATCTCTTTAAAAACAATAGGCTGGAGCAGTTCCCTAGAAGGAACGCCGTTCGCCTCCGCTATGGGGGGGGCCTACAGGACTACCCTGATAGGTTTTATGTTGCTCGACGGTTACTCAAAAACTCCATGAACTTTCAGGCCTTCGATATTTATGTCCTCATCAACATCAGAGGGGAGGACACATTTGATGTCAGTTTTTGGTCTTTTTCGGGGCCATGACAAATTCTGGCAAAAATATGAAGCTCTAAAGATTACTCCATTATGGACTCCCTTTTGGGCTATCCCCATTACAAAGCCCTTGTTTAAGACTATTAATGTTATGTTCCGAAATGAAGGGATCAATGTGGGGGACATTCTTTATTAGTTGGAAAGTAAGTGTGTGGTGCTCAGTCCCCCTGAACCTATTATTGATGGGGAAGGGATTTGGACCGGGAGTTGGAAGTTTAAAATTAAATTACGCATTGTAGGAGATAATGTTCAGCATATTCTGAATAGTTTTTTTCTGGGGAAGGACAGGGGTGTGTGTTTTTAACCAGGCCAGCCCAAGGCCTGCTACAAATGTGGGCATCCCCGTCATTTGAGCAGTGCATGCAATCAGATCAAATGTGCACTTTGAGGGGAACTGGGCCATGATAGTGGGACCTGTCGAAATGTTTTTCGATGTAACTTATGTGATGCCCAAGGTCATGCCTATCATCAGTGTCCTTACGCAGGGCAAAATAACCAACGGGGGCTAGATAAGGAAACCCTGATCTCAGATGCTCAAGACAGGTTTAGGCCTAGTCCTGAGAATGCTGGCACTTTTGACACGAACACTCCCACCTCAGATTTTTCCGGCGCCCCTGAACCTCAGGCTTCTGCTTCAGATCTTGGTCCTTCTACGACTGGTGCTGCAGCTCCTGAGAGTTCACATTCAAACAACATGAAATCTTGCTGTATTCTGACATATGCAGTTAGCTCCTGCCTTTCAACTGCCCCGGAGAACAAAGAGTTAAACTTTCCATGGCCAGCATGGAATGTTCACTGCGAGCTCGGTTGAAGCCCCGTCTGCTGTTGTTTAAACTCCAACTGTCAGATTCTTTAATCTGCCTCACTAAACAGTCGCTCCAGAGATTTCTCCTTTGCTCGGTTCAAAAAAGTCTGTTAAAGTGTCGTTTTTTCGCTCGGTTTCTACCGAATTGCTGCTACCGATCTGTCGGTTTAAGCCTCTGTCTGTGGTACCGTGTTTTGTGTGGAACTTGTAAATTGTGGATCAGTTTGGCTGAACCAATCAGTTTCAGGTAAAAAAGTTTGTGTATTTACTTAGAGTGTGGTGACCAGTCCGTATCGGCTCTAAAAAACTGGATTTTTATTACGTTTTTTTCCAAGACCCGTGACACGGTCAGGAACCGATAGGGAAGTCTTGCCTGGCGGATTGCTGAAAAAAGGGTAAGTTTTGGTTAGGATTGGCCATGTCTGAGAAACCCAAGAAAAAAACCGGGCCCACTAGGTTTCAACACTGCAGTGTGTGTGGGGAAGTCTTTGCTAAGGCTGATCCCCACACCACTTGCATTTATTGTCTGGGGTTTGACCACCTCGATTCAGACTGCCAAATTTGTAAGAATTTTCCCAAATCTACCCTGGAAAAGAGATTAGGTAGACTGAGGGAAAGGGAGGCCGAGAAGTCCGCTGACCCGGATGGCCAGCCCCGTTCGGTTTCGACTGAACCAGAAGGAGTGCCCTCTGACCAGGGTGATACTTCTTCGGGCAAAAGGAGAGCCGATTCTCAGGAGTCTGTTCCGGTAAAAAGAAAAAGAAAAGATAAATCGTCCAGATCGGACCCAGAAATTCATACTCCGACCGCCGATGAGATAGCCAAGGTGATAAGAATAGTGCAATCGCTTACTTCGGTTCTGGCCGAACCGGCACCATCTGGCAGGGGTTCGGTTCCGTCGGTTCCCCCGGTTCCGGATTATACCTTGGAAGAATTTTATGAACCGGATGAGGAGGAGGGAGAGTATGAGGATGATGATGGTGATTATGAAAGTCTGGATGTGCCTACTGACCTGGACATCTCCCCAGACAGACCTTCAGGTGTTTCTCCTCCTAGGCTTTCTGAGTCCCTTCTCACTTTATGTTTTACAAAAAGTGGCTGAAACCCTCCAGCTTCCTATGGAAGAAGCAGTAGAGATCAGAGGAGCCTGATTTTGTTGAAATGATGGACATCCCAGAGTCCAGGGGACTGTCTATTCCCCTCCACAAATCCTTTGGGAAACAGACACATAAAATTCTTAAGACTCCTAATTCCATACCTCCTGTGGACAGACGAATGGACAAGAGGTATACTCTTTCAGGCTCAGACACGGAGTTCCTTTCCCAGCAATGCAGCAATGTTGGGGTAATGCAGGCTGCTGCCTGTGATAAGGCAAATATCCCCTTGGCATCACACTCCACAGATAAGGACTCCAGGAGGATTGATGCCATGGCAAAGAAACAGTACATGGCAGCATCTTTGGGACTCAGGCAGGCTAACTATATGGCCTACACAGCTAGATACCAGAAGTCCAGGTGGGACACTGTGCTGGCTCTGGCTAAACAGGCCCCCGACCAGCTTGACAAGGAGCTGGAGCAGGTGGCTGCAGATGGGACTGAGGCATCCAAAGTGCAATTTCATGCTGCTGTGGACTACAGTGAGGTTTCATCAAGAGTCATGGCTACATCTGTGGCTCTTCGGAGGATGGCTTGGCTCAGATGTACTAGCCTATCACAGGATACCTAGGCTAAGGCCATGGATTTCCCTGTTATTGGTAATTCTCTGTTTGGGGACCAGACAGAGAACTACATGAAAAAGATGGACGAGTACAGGACCACTTACAGGAGTGCTCAGGCCAAAGAAAGGCAAGCTACTCCTCAAAGGCAGCAGACCAGGGGCAGGGGCAGGCCTTTCCAAAGGCATTTTTACCAAGCTCAGGCCTCCTCTTCTTATTCTTAGAGGGGGTTCTTTAGAGATGGAGGCAGATGGGGGATGAGCAGGCCTGCATCCATCCCTCAGCCTAAAGCCTCTGCCAAGCAGACACCCTGATGGGTCTGCCCGGGCCGATTCTCCCATACAAGTAGGGGGTAGGCTGGCTTACTTTGTCCAGGACTGGAAGTCTCTAACATCAGACAAGTGGGTCTGGAAGTAGTAAGCCAGGGACTGGTTCTCAGCTTCAAAAAATCTCCCAAGATGAGAACCAGATCCTTTCCACCTGCAAATCCTTCAGAGACCCTTGCCTTAGAGGCAGAGGTTCTAGGGACATGGATATGTTGTTCATCCACACTTTCCGGCAGGTATCCTTGCCGCTTTAATTCTTGCCGGAAGGTCTTCAAGCTGGCTCCTCCCACCCACCTGGGTGGTAAAACTCTCGGCTCCGCCCTATGATGCCAGATCTTCCTTAATGCTTGGAAGCTCAGGTTCCCTTCTTAGCGCTCTGTGTTTTAGACTGGATCCTAATTCTTCGGTTCGTCCGAAATTGGTTTTGAAGTTTTCTAAACTTCGGTCTTCATCTTCCCTCGCGGCTGCAATGGACAAATCTGTTCCCGGCTTTCGGAGGTGCCCTTGCGGGCAGAAAATGTCCAGGACGGATCCGCACTCCACGTGCGTCTACTGCTAAGGCCTAGATCACGACCCGCAGGCTTGCGAGTTGTGCCGCTCTTTCTCGGCCAACGTTCTGGATGATCGCACTGCCCGTTTGAAGCTCGGGCGACCCGAGAAACATTTTCCGCTGGTAAAATCCAAAGAGGCTCGTTGGGCAGTGTCCACGGCGGCTGGCTCGGCTGAGCAGCTCGACCAGATGATCGCCCTAGAGGAGGAGGCGGCCCAGGCCGCATCTTCCTCCTCCTCGGCTGCGGCATTTATCCCGCTCTCTCTGAGTTCCTCGTATACAGCTTCATTCAAGGAGCTTTGCCAGTCCCTTTCCATGAAAGGAGAGGGGCCTTCGGGACATTCTTCTTGGCCCAAGAAAAGGGAGTCAAAAGATAAGTCCCACCGTCGGCGTTCATGGGAGCGGGAGAGGTCCCCATCCCCGGGCAGCTGACCGTCGACTTCGGTCGTGGTTGCGGCTGAGCCACTGGCTTCATGGTGCCCCCGTCAGGCCTGCCTGCCAAGACTCCCGTCGATGAAGTCGAGATTTTTCTCGATCCGTTAGACGGGCTGTCGACTGGAGAAGCCGACAACCCTACTTCACCGGTTCCCCCGGTGGATACTGAGGATCTGCCTGCTCATTCGGGACCGCAGTCCCTGGTTAAAGTTCCCGAACCAAGGGAAGAGCGGGTATCCCCTGCCCCTTCCCAGACCCACCCTCGGTCCCCCCGAGGGTCTCGATCTCGATCTCGGACCTCTTCTGAGTCCAGCCGTTCCGCCGACATTACGGGTCTTGTCCGTTATCGAGTAAGCGGCGACGCTCGTTCTTCCCTCGTCGTCCTCTTCGCGAGAGGCTGCGCGCAAGTGCGCCGGTGCTACGAGGACCTTGTGTGGCAGCAGTTCCTGTTGTCGGGCCTAACCGACCCCGCCAAACCCCGGCCATCAAGTGGCTGTCGCCTGAACGCCCGAAGCAACCACTCGTTCCAGTCGAGTTGCCCGCTCCAGGGCCGGTTGCTAGGCCGAAACCAGCTGATCCACCGATTGTGGTGGAACCTCCACCTCCACAACTGAAGTGGGGGGCACCGACCAAGAATTCTCGGTCGGGTCACAGTCTGCCCCACAGGTTGTCGGTCATCCTCACTCCCGATTGTCCTCGGCAGGTGGAGGGTGGCTCAGGGCCGAGGCAGCTCTTCGTAGACTCTTCGGAATCCGACGATGATTCCTCCCTTTTCTCCAGGCAGTTCGATCTGGAGTCCTCCGGGGGCCAGTCAGTGGACGATAGCCCATCGTCCTTCTTGGGTCTGCTTCGACTCGTCTCAGAGTCCACCGGGATGCAGCTCGAGCCTGTGTCCAAATGGGCCAAGTATCCCCTGACGGAGATTCTGGACTGAGGGGATTCTCCACGGAGGCCTTTCCGGTGGCTGAGGCCATTGTCGGCCCAGCCTTGGAGCTTTGGCAGCGGCCTGCTTCCTGTCCTGCGCCCTCGGCCAGGATGGCCAGGAAGTATGCGGTCCCTACCGGCTCTTTGCCCGGTTTCTCGGAACACCCCTCTGCCGAGGGGTTAGTCACCGACAGTGTTTTCCGGCGTTCCGGTAACGCTCGGGATGTGGACTAAGCCCCCGACAAAGAGTCCAAAAAGCTGGACTTTGCCGGGCGCAAGGTGTACGCTGCATCCTCCCTCGGCCTCCGACAGGCCAGCTCGGCCGTGCTGATGGCACACTTCTCCCACGCCCTCATGGGCTCCCTGGATGAGGTTGTTCCTCATCTCCCGCCTGACCTGCAGACCATGGTCCGCCAGGTGCGGGACCAGGGTAGGGCGGTGGCGAAGCAGCAGCTCCAGACTGCTGTGGACATAGGTGATTCCTGTGCCAGGTCAGTAGCGGCCACGGTGGCCATGCGACGCAGGGCGTGGCTGAGGATATCCACCTTCACGGCGGATACCCAGCACAAGTTGGTGGACGTCCCCTTCTTGGGGACTGACCTCTTCGGCCCTGGAGTGGAGGGACACCTCCAGCGGATCGAGAAGTCCAATGCCACTCTGGACTCGGTCACCTCCGCCCAGAGGGACAAAGGCCGCCGTCAGCAGCAGAAGTCCTTTCGTCCTTCGGTCCCTGCTTCTCGACCGGCCCAGCAGCACCAGCAACAGGGCCAGCAGGCTCGCGCTAGGCGTCCCAAGCCCAAGCCGACGGCTTCCTCCAACAGAAAGCAAGGAGGTAAGGCCGGGAGGTCCTCGGCCAGTTCTTCCTCCAAGCCTGCCCAGTGACGGGTTGAGGGGTGCTGCCCCCAACCTCGTCACTCCCCCTTGGGTTCCCCCCGTGGGGGGACAGCTCCGCCACTTCCTTTCCGCCTGGTCCGCTATCACCACGGACCGCTGGGTGTTGGAGGTAGGTGAAAAGGCCTGCCTCTGGAGTTTGAGCAGGCCCCACCTTGAGCCATCGCCTGGGAGCCCCACGGGGTCCGCCAGCCTCGCTGTCGTCCGCTGGGCCGATATTGCCCTGCTCCTCAAAAAGAGGTAATCAGGAAGGTGGCGGATCCTCCTCCAGACCCGGATTTAGTCCAGATACTTCCTGGTCCCAAAGCGGACGGGGCTGGCACCCCATTCTCGACCTGCATGACCTGAACAAGTTCCTAAGGTCTCGGACCTTCAGGATGGTCACTCTGGCTCAGACAATCCCATCCTTGGAACAAGGCATGTGGTTCTGCTCCCTGGACCTCCAGGATGCGTTCTTTCACGTCCCAGTCCGTCCGTCCCATCAGAGGTTCCTCCGCTTCAGAGCGGAGGGATCCCTATACGAGTTCCGGGCCATGCCCTTCGGCCTCTCCCTAGCTCCCAGGGTCTTCACCAAATGCATGGCAGTGGTGACAGCATTCCTCTGGCACCAAGGGATCTGGGTGTACCTTACCTGGATGATTGGCTGATAGCAGCCCTCCAGACAGGAGGTGGGCGGTCCAGAGATCTGGCCCTCCAGATTTGCTCTCAGGTTGGCCTCCCATCAACGAGGCAAGTCAGAACTCATGCCAAAGCAGGTGATTCTGTTCATCGGGCAGAGCTTGACTTCTGCAGCCAGAGCATGGCTCCCGCGGACAGGGCGAGGTTCTTCCTCCTTTGCCCAATCATTTCTGGTTGGGCAGTTGCGCCTGCCCGGGACTTCCTGGCGCCCTGGGCCTCATGGCGGCCTGCACCAGCGTGGTCCGTTGGGCCCATTGGTACATGCGTCCCCTTCAATGGGGACTGGTCAGCCAATGGTCACAACGCTGCGATCAGTTGGACTGGCCCGTGACAGTGACCCAGAAGATGTGGAACGCTCTCCAATGGTGGATCGTTCCAGCATCTGCAGGAGGGTATCCCGTTCGTCTGCCCCGAACTGATGGTCTCTCTCTCGACTGATGCATCTCTGGTGGGTTGGGGTGCCATCTGGGGGAACACCGGGCGCATGGCCTCTGGTCCCCTCGGGAGTCCCGATGCCACATCAACCTGCTGGAGCTCCGAGCGGTCCATCTAGCTCTCACCGCCTTCGCTCCGTTTCTACGGGGTCAAGTGGTTCAGGTCCAGACGGACAACACCACGACCATGTACTGTCTGAACCACCAGGGCGGGACGCGCTCCATGCTGTTATGCAAGGAAGCTGTCCGCATTTGGTCCCTCGTGCGCAGCCTGGAGGTGGATCTCCTAGCCATTCATGTGGCAGGAGCCTCCAACACCCTGGCCGATGCCCTAAGCCGGATAGGGGCTGCATCTCACGAGTGGTCTGTCCTGCTGGAGGTAGTACAAGATCTCTTCTCCCACTGGGGCATGCCTCAGGTGGATCTGTTTGCCTCCAGGGAGAATGCGAAGCTGGAGTCTGTTCCATGCCGCCCCTCAGCAGGGCTCGCTGCAGGGGGATGCCTTCTCAAGGCCGTGGACCCCAGGCCTCTTCTACGCCTTTCCTCCCATTTCCCTTGATCCACAAGATGCTTCTCAAGGCGAGGAGGGACAAGGTGCAGGTGATTCTGGTAGCCCCAGACTGGCCCCGCCAGTTCTGGTATCCAGATCTCCTCAGCCTCAGCTCCAGGCTCCCGAGGCGGCTTCCAGCCCGCCCGGACCTCATCTCAGTCAATCAGGGGAAGGTATTCCATCCGGACCTTCAATCCCTGCACCTGACGGCCTGGTTCCTGAGCGGCTAGAGTTCCAGGCTTTGGGTCTTTCCGAGGAGGTCCTCAACGTCATTGAGGCCCCGTGGCGGGTCGACTCAGGAACAAGTTATGCCTTCAAATGGAAGAGGTTTTCCATTTGGTGTCAGGGGAAAGGCTTGGACCCTTCCGACTGCCCCTTGGCAAGCATTCTGGACTACCTTTGGTCCCTTTCTCAGCAAGGGCGTTGGTCGACGACCCTTAAGGTGCACCTGGCAGCCATCTCTGCTTACTGGGCGCGGGCCGGCAAGCAGTCGGTGGCACAGGAGAAGGTGGTCGGGTGCTTTTTCAAAGGCCTTGACCACATTTCCCCTCCGGTGCGAGAACCTCCACCTCCGTGGGATCTACTGCTGGTATTGGCCAAGCTCATGGGCAAGCCATTCAAACCAATGCACAGGTGCGATCTTTCACACCTGTCGTGGAAGACCGCCTTCTTGGTGGCTATCACGTCAGCCAGAAGGATGGGAGTTCCAGCGCTCCATTGAGTCTCTACCTGTCTTCCACAGGGACAAGGTTGTCCTGCACCTCTACCCGAAATTCCTTCCGAGGTGGTGTCGGAGTTTCACTCAACCAGGTGTTGACTCTGCCAGTGTTCTACCTCAGTCACACCGGAGGCCGAGTATAGACTCCACTTTGACCCTAGATGAGCGCGCTTACAGAGGTTAGCCAGTTGTTTGTCACCTGCGCCGACGCTTTCCTGCAGACCTGTGCAAAGTGGATGATAGGCAGGTGGATCACTGTGTACAGAGTTTCTGGCAGGTTGGCGTGGCATGGAGCCTCCCAGAGGGATAAGAGCCTCATTCTACTCCGCCATACCGCTGCATCGTGGCTGCTTCAGGGACGTCCCTATCCAGGATATCTGCAGGGCTGCTACCTGGAAGTCGGCATACCTTATTACCCACTACCACATCGACCTCGAGTCACGCCTGGGATGCTGGTTTTGGGCCTGTTCTCCAGTCTCTGTTTCCAAGTAAGCATCGGGGTGTGCGCCTGCCTCCTCATCCCGGAGAACTGCTAGGAGTTTGCCAGAAAGGTGGATGAACAACATATCCATGTCTCTAGAATATAGTTACCACCTGTAACAGGAGTTCTAGGAATGGTATATGTTGTTCATCCACACTACCCACCTGACCGCTTCCAGCTTTGACGCACAACCTGAGCTTCCAGCAGGCCAGATCTGGCCATGGGGTGGAGCTAAGAGTTTTACCACCCGGGTGGGTGGGAGGAGCCTTTGAAGACCTTCCGCAAGAATTAAGCGGCAAGAATACCTGCCAGAGAGTGGATGAACAACATATACCATTCCTAGAACTCCTGTTACAGGTGAGTAACCTGTATTTTCTTCCTCCTAGCTCTCAGAGCTATAGGAGGGTTCCCACCTCACACAAGGGCAAAGGATTGTACTCCAGGTACTTCCTAACCCCAAAAGACAGGAGAATGGTAGCCATCCTGACCTAAGATATCTGAACAAACACCTTTTAAAACCAAAGTTCAGAATGGTGACTCTGGGAATAATCCTTCCCTCTCTAAGGCCAGTGGACTGGCTAGCCTCCCTTGACGTCAAAGATGCCTATTTTCACATTCCCATCAAGTGCTCCCACAGAAAGTACCTCAGGTTCGAGTTGTCCTCAGGCCATTATCAATTCAGAGCAATGCCCTTTGGCCTAACCTCAGCCCCAAGGGTTTTCACAAAGTGCCTGGCAGCAGTGGTTGCTTTCCTAAGGAAAAGATTCCATCTTCCCATACTTGGATGACTGGCTCAAGTAGGTCAGTCTCCAGACCAAGTCAAGTCACATTTGCAAATGACTCAGCAAGTGCTCACTTAGGATTCCTTCAACCTTCCAAAGTCAGGTTCGACCAGTACAGCTCCTCACCTTCAGGGGCGGAGCTGATACAATGAGGGCAGAGCCTTCCTTCTGGACAGGGCAAGACCCCTATGGAACTGGCTCTTCATTCACCCTACAGGTGTCTCACCAGCAAGGCATTTCTTCCAGCTTCAACACATATCAGCTTCCACAGCAGTGGTCCAGGGAGAAAGATTCGGATGAGGACATTCTAGTTCCACTGAAAGCCTTCTGGTCCCAAAGAAAGACTCCTTTACTAAGCTAGTCCAGTGACTCAAACCCTGATCCAGGCTCTCTGTAACTGTGGTAGGATCAGGACAATTTGAGACACGTTCCTTTGTTACTCAGTCTCATTCAGTGATACTCACCACAGATGCTTCCTGTTGGGCTGGGGAGCCCATCTGGGGACTTACCACCAAAGGGCTGTGGTCACCTCAGGAATTCTGCTTCACATCAATCTCTTGGAGCTCAGAGCAGTGTTCTGGCACTGCGAGCTCTTTCAAATCTGTAAGACAGAACAAGGTGGTCCAGGCTGAACAGACAACACCACCACCATGTGGTACATCAATCAGCAGGAGGCACTCACCACGGCCTTTGCAACAGAAGCAATGAAGTTATGGTCCTGGCCCTTTTCCCTGCAAACCTCTGATAGCAGTTCACCTCCCAGGGAAGGACAATGTCCTAGCAGATGCTCTCAGCAGAATATCCCAGGGCCATCAGAAATGGACCCTAGATCCCCTAGTTTTGATAGTGATTTTCTTGAGATGGGGCACTCCACAGATAGATCTTTTTGCAGCCCCGGACAATCACCAACTTCCTCTCTTTTGTTGCAGACCCCCAGTCTTGGGCTTAGTCCCCCTGGATGCTCTGATCTTGAATTGGGAAGGGAAATTTCTGTATGCTTTCCCCCCTTCCCTCTCCTGTTCAAAGTGTTAGTCAAGATGAAGTCACAACCATGCAAAGTGATTCTGATTGCTCCAGACTGGGCCAGACAGCCCTGGTACCCACTGTTGCTGTCCTTAGCAGTCCACCTTCCTCTATCTCTTCCGGGGAATTACAACCTGTTGACATCCTCTCAGGGGAGGATTTGGTACCCGAACCTTCGGTCTCTCAATCTCAAGGAATGGCTTTTGAAGAGTTAGAGTTTGCTGACCTGCATCTTTCCCAAGGGGTTCTGGATATCCTTAAGGCTTCTTAAAAGCCTTCCACCAGAAAGACTTACAATTCCAAATGGAAAAAGTTCACTATTTGGTGTTCTAAGAAGAATATTTCTTCAGATTCTGCTGGGTTGCCTACGGTTCTGGACTATATGGTCCATCTCAATGGTCTAGGCCTTAAGCCAGCTACACTTAAAGTGCATTTGGCAGCTGTTTCTGCTTTCCTGTCAGTAGGCAAGCCTTCCCCTTTGTCAGCCCATCCTGTGTTTTGTAAGTTCTTCAAGGGATTGCTGCACACCAATCCCCCCCTTTAGGGACCCTGCTCCTGCTTGGGACCTTAACGTTTGCATTGCTCAGCTTATGCAACCTCCTTTTGAGCCTTTTTCCTCTGCACAGCTTAAGTACTTGACTTGGAAAACTGTGTTTTTGGTGGCCATTACCTCTGCCAGGTGTATCAGTGAATTGCAAGCCCTGTCAGTGGAACCTGATTTCATCTCTTTCCATAGAGATAAAGTAGTCCTAAGAACTAACAGGAAGTGTTTGCCTAAAGCGGTTTCAGATTTCCACCTCAACCAGTCTATGTCTCTCCCTGTTTTCATCACTGACCATTCCTCCTCTGGAGAGAGACTGCACAGCTTAGATGTTAAAAGGGCCCTCAGCTACTACATAGAGTGCACCAAGGGTCACAGGTTTGAGTCCCTCCAGTTGTTCCTCACGTATGGAGAGGTTGGTAAGGGCAAACCTGCCACTAAGAGATCTATTGCCAGGTGGATTGTTTCTTGTATACAATTCTGCTATGAAAAACTGGGTAGAACTCCACCCTTAGGCATGAGGGCTCACTCTACTAGAGGTACAGCTGCTTCCCTGGCTGCTGCCAGAGATATTCCTATCTTAGAATTCTGTCAAGCAGCCACCTGAAAACAGTCCATACATTCACCAAGCATTACTCTCTGGATATCCAGGCTGGGGTGATGCTCGGTTTTAACACAGTACTTGAGCCTGTTTCCAAAGTAGGTTCTGTCCCTCCTCCATAGAGGTACTGCTTTAGTTCGATATAGCAGAATACAGCAAGACTCTGTTGTTTGAAAAAAAATTACTCACCTTAGTAATGTTTTTTCTTCTAATGGAGTCTTGCTGTATTCTGAACTCCCCCCCCACCTCCCTCTCAGAACCTAGTTTTTGGGATGTGGGTGGGCAGGAGCAGTGTTGGCACACTATGGGTGTCCCTTTTTTGCCCTCCTTTATTTTGGGTAAGTGTTGTGTTTTGGGATGTGTTTTGTTTTATGGGTTTCCTGACTTGAGTCTTTGCTTAAAACCAAAAAACCCTTTTATGTAGATATAGTTGCCAGTTGACTAGTTTTGAGTTTAACAGTTTCCACACAGAACTTCTAGTGAGTATTGCTCATAAGGACCTGATGGTTGGAGTTTAAACAACAGAAGACAGGGGCTTCAGCCGAGCTCGTGGTGAACATTCCATGCTGGCCATGGAAAGTTTAACTCTTTGTTCTCCGGGGCAGTTGAAAGGCAGAATCTAACTGCATATGTCAGAATACAGCAAGACTCCATTAGAAGAAACAACATTAGTAAGGTGAGTAATTTTTTCTTCTGTCCCACAGGACCTGCCCCCCCCCTCCACTGGATTCTGAGTTTCAGAAGCCTCGACCCAAAAGGGTTACAAGGTCCCATGCTAAGAAATTGGCTCAGACCGCTTCTGTTTCCACTCAAAATGCCTTTCAGGTTTTGCAAGATCAAACTGGGGACTCAGAGTCTGAAGTACAGTATCTGTTACTTCTGGGGCTATGTCTGACATGGAATGTGATGATAAGAGTGGTTCTGTCTTACTGGAGTCCAAGAAAAAATCAAGGTGTAAACGTAAGAAAGACAAAACTTAATTTAATCCCCTGGCTTCCTTGAAATTAATTTCACTTAATACATGTAGTATCAAAAACTCCAGGAAACGTTTGTGGCTTTTGCACTTTTGTAAGTCACAGGCTGTTGACATTCTATTCCTCCAAGAAACTAGGTTTTCTACCATAATGGATATCACTCAAACTAAAAGATCTTGGGTTTATGGGCCCTCCTTTTGGTCCTTTGGTCATGATGCTGCGGATGGGGTTGGGATACTCTTTTCTGACACCCAGGTTCAGGTTCTACACTTGGTAGATATTGTTCCAGGCAGGGTGCTGCTTCTGGACTGCTTTTGTAAGGGTTATTCCCTTCGCCTCATTAATACCTATGCTCCTCAGGTCAAGTCAGCTAGAACTGAATTGTTCCATGATATTGAGCAATATCTTTTCACCCCTAGACATATTATTTTTTGGGGGGGTGATTTTAATTGTGGGTTAGACCTAAAATTCAGGGATCAGATACAACAAAAAGTTTATTGTGACTCTCATGTCCTTCACAAACTTATTTTGACAGCCTCTTTAATAGACACCTATAGGGTACTTCATTCTGATCCTGGGCCTACTTATAGAAGAAGCAGTTATGCTACAAGAATTGATTTTGTTTTTTCTTCCTGTTATTTAACTCCTGCAAATTTTGTCCTAACCCCTTGTGAATTTTTGGATCATATGTTATTGAAAGTTTGTTTTAGTCTTTCCCATATTCCTCGCAATACCTACTAGATGGAAACTGAACCCTGTTTTGCTTGCTCAGGTCCATTTCCAGACTGTTCTTTTTACTGTGATTGAGCATCAGCAGTCGTTAGCTGGGCTTTATGATTCCTGGAGTGCATGGTGGACAGCCACTAAACTTGAATTTAGGCATTGTGCTGCTTCTTTTTTCTAGGTTGACCCTGACTGAGGACTATATTGCTTATCTAGGTCACCGGGACCAGTTCTATAAATTACTGTCCCTACCTAATTGTTCGGATGTTCGTATCCAAGAGCAAATCTCATTGATTAAGGGCAAGATGAAGCTTTTTCATTATGGGAAAGCTTGTCATTTCCATGATGAGTTATCATATGGTCTTAAATCCTCCCCTGTTTCTGACCGTTTTTCAGCCTGCAAGCAAGAATTAGACAAAAAGATAATGGAGGGCCTCTTTGATTCTAATGGGGTTCTAAAAACTACTGACATGGACATGTTGCACATAGTCCAACAGGTTCTGCAGGACCAACATGGGCATGTTTTCCAGCCAACAGGAGCTTGGGAAGCTCTTTTTTTATTTTGTGCCACCTAAGTTGACTCCTCAGCAAATGCAGGAGTGAGATCTCCTCATTACCAAAACTGAGGTCAGGTTGGAAATCACCCGCCTGAAGACTGGTGTTTCTTCTGGCCCGGATGGCCTTATTAACGAACTATACAATTTTTTTTGGGATGATTTCAGTGATATTCTGACTCATGTTTACAATGAAATACTAGTCACTAATACTTTACCTTTGGATTTTTCAGACGCTCTGACTATTTTTTTGTTTAAAAAAGGGAATAAATATGATATTGGCAATTGGAGGCTGATTAGTCTTTTGAACACAGATTACAAGATTTTTTCGGCCATTCTATGTCACAGACTCCAACGTGTTGCCACATCCCTTATCCACCCTGTTCAAACCTGCTCAATCCCTGGCCGTAACATTCAGCAGAATTTAACGTTATTACGGAATATTTGTGAATGCAGTAATTTGCAGAAACTTCAGGGCTATTTATTATCACTCGATCAAGTGAAAGCTTTCGATAAAGTTTCCCATGATTTTTTGTTTCAGGTGCTTCACCACTATGGCTTTTCACTAAAGACTAGAGTGTGGGTGAGCCTTTTATATGATACGGCTAGGTCTTTCCCCTTGGTTAATGGCCTGAATGAGGCTGGGGTGAATTTTTGTAGGGTGCACGTCAGGGGTGCCCTATTAGTCCTTTACTATATACCTTTGTATTGGACCCTCTAATTCGGGAACTCCTTTATCATCATGAGATATTGGGTCTCAGTCCTGCCATGGAGGTTCCTGCTCAGGTTTTGGCTGTTTAAGCAGACGATATGTGTTTTTTGTTACAAGATATGGCTTCTGGACTTAATGCTCTGAATACCTTGGCTAAGTTTAGTACTATTTCTGGGACTATGGTTAATTATGAGAAGAGTGCAGGGATTTTTTTGGGGGATGGGCCTTTTGCTCCCTCCATAGGACAGATAGCTGGAACTCAGGGCTCTGTAAAAATATTAGGGTGTTTTTTTGGAAATGGGGATTTGGCTGATCTTAATTGGAAACCATGTATTGAATTAGGTGAACTTAAGGTTCAATTATGGAAATCATGGTCTTTTTCCAAACAAAAACGTGTTATGGTTATTAAGAAATTTCTTCTGCCACTGTTTTTGTATTTCAGTTCTGTATTTCCCTTGCCTAAACAATACGAGACTTGATTATACAGTATTTTTTTTCAAATGCTTTGGGGAAGTTGATGGAACCCTGTAAAGCGAGATTTTACTTATTTGAGAATTACTGCAGGGAGTCTTAGTATGATTAATCCTTTGTTTTTTTATTTTTCATTTTTTATCAGATCTACTTTTAAGGAGCCTATGCATTTTAAGTTGCATCCTTGGGACCTTTGGACGTTTTTCTTAATACGGGATTTTCTGAATAAGTGGTCTACTGAGGCTCCTATTGTTAGGTCGACTTTGGGTGCCCCTTCGTTTCTCTCTCCTGTTGCAACTAAATTGCAGATTTGGAAACTTGCTCAATCAGTGGTTCGTCGACTTTCTAGGAAAGCTTTGTATATTGAAATTATGACTAGGAATTTTTTAGTTGTGGTTGATTTCCTGAAATGTTTTCCCACAAAAACTCATCTGGCTTTACTGGTTTTAAATCATAATCGTATTCCTGCTAAAATGTGGGATGTTACTTGGCTTAGCTGTCATGGGAGATTGGGGGTCAAGGGCAACCTCAAACACAAGGCAGTCACTGAAAGACAGTGTATTCGTAGTGAGTGTCTCAGAGTGGAGGAAACCATGGAACATTGTTTTCTTTCTTTTCCATTTTATTTAAAAAGTGGGGATGGGGTAGCTCTAGATATATTTCTTATGAGTGCTTGGTTCTTGGGGATTATTCAGGTTTTTGTTCCCAATAGTGTCCTAGCACACTGAATGTCATTTTTGCATGTATTAAGTTTTATATGTGGCAGGCACGTTGTCTGTTTTCCTTATAGCAGTCATCCACTTTGCCTTCAGTTCTGCTTCAACAGATTGAATCAGCTTTGCTGACCCAGAAAACTTTTGAATCAAACCGTTTGTCTTCACGTCAGTTCCATGAATACTGGAAACATGTTTATTGGATTTGAAATTTCAAGTGATGTTCATGTCTGAAGTAATGTTCTATTTTGTCACTGCTTCATTTAAGATTATAGTGCTTACTTGGTGTTTTCTTATCTTTTTCTAGAACTTTTTTTGCATTCTTTTACTTTTTTATTTTTCATTTGAAGAGTTTTGTGCTGCTTGTACCGATGTTTTGTTTCTTGCAATAAACAGTTCCCCTACTCGTTGTCAGTAGGGGGAGCTGCTGGCCTTCGTTATGACCACTCTGCAGAGGTCGGTGGATGGTATGGATGTGTGTGAGCCAGGGGAGAGGGCCTCCTCCCCTGGGCTCAAAAACCTAGAGGCTTCCTTGAATTTGCAAGACGGAGATATTTTTTCTGATGAGGAGATGATTGGTTTTCAAGCTACAGCGTTTTCGTTGGAAGGAATTGTCCAAGTTTCTAACTCCGAACATCAGACAAGTACCAATGCTTTACAAACAGACATTTTGAAACCCTTGTTCCCTCCAGATACTCTTAATAAAAACCCTGGCAATATTACCTTTTCTTCTGTTAAACCCGATGCGATAGACTCGGGCTAGACTGACAGCTCTTTCAAACATGATGACACAGCTGCATCAAACGGCGGTGCTGCCTTAGACTTTGAAAGTTTTTCCTGTCAAAATTCCTGGGAGAAAAAGCTTGAAATAGGGGAAGATTTGGCTGGCAGTGGAGTCGCTATAAGCAGCGAGTGCCAAAAGCCGATCCCCTGTCAGAAAACTGTCCCTGAGGAAATTGTTTCAGGAGTTAAACAAGACCAGTCCTTGCGGTCAGATTCTTTTTCCCCTCTGGAGCTTAGACCGATTGTCAGTAGGCAGACTGACAACGAGCAAACAAAGCTCTTCACGATTGGCTCCAGTAGCACTGTGGATAAGGGAACAAGGGCGCAAGGTGGAGTTTGCCGTGTATCGCAGGGGGATCCTGTTTTTCAGACTGACTCTTCTAATCAAGCTCAAGCTACTACCTTTTCATTTCCAACAAAAAACAAGATCTCCCCGGAAGTTATAAAAAATAAAAGAGCGGCATTGACAGCAGCTAATCGCAATTTGCTTGCAACACCTCAGTTACGAAAACTTGATGATAATTCTAAGACTGCTCAGGACCCCTCTACTTCGGCACTTATTCAGCAAGACTTTTATCTCACCTCTAATGTTACAGTTGATGCTGATATTTGGTCCCCTGAGAAATCCTTACTGGAGTCAGGATGGAAATTGGGCCCCACGGGGATATGGATCTCAGACCCTGTCTGGTCTTCTGTCTCTCCCCTTTCTTCAAACCCCACTGAATGGTCTCCTGCTATACTTGACAATAAGGATATGCCTGTCGCCAAGCTTTTAGAAAAAAAAAAAACTGAACTTATGACAGAATCTTCCCCACCAGAGCCAGAATCAATGGACAATAATCCACCCAGGGAGAAAGACATTAATGATGCTTCTGAGGTTCCTCCACAACCTAAACCTCTCCTTTCTGACCTTTTTTTTACAAAAACATAAAGAGGCAGACCCCCGAAGGAATGCTGTGCATATAAAGGGGGGACTAGCCAAAAGGCCTGACCGGCTATATGTAGGGAAACTTCTTTTAAAGGAATCCTTATAGTTCTCACCTAAAGATGGCTTTGCATTTATTAACATTTCAGGGGAGGACAATTATGATATTAATTTTAGATCTCCCTTCTTGTTAGATTTATTTTGGCAACGATATAATCAACTGAAATTTTCCCCACTGTGGTCTCCCTTTATTGTTACCCCCTAACACAATCTTTGATTAAATATGTAACTGTGATGTTTAGAAATGAAGGAGCTCATGTTGAGGACATCACTTTTTGGCTTTCCCACAAGTGTGATGTCTTGAGCGCTCCTGTGGCTGTGTTAGATACTGAGTTGTTTTGGACTGGTAGCTGGAAGTACAAGGTGAAATTGAGGCAAGCAAATAATGAGGTTGATCATATTCCTAACTCTTTTACACTGGGGAGAGACAGGGGTGTGTGCTTTTATGCAGGGCAGCCCTGTGCCTACTATAAGTGTGGGGCTAGGATGCATCTCTCAAGTTCCTGTGACTCCACTAGGTGTGAAATCTGTGGTGAGCTTGGGCATGACTACCATGTATTTCAGTGTTCTAATTTAGTAAAATGTGATTTATGAGAAGACTCTGGACATGGGTACAGGGATTGCCCTTGGGCTGCCTCAAACAAAGCATCAGTTATTAGTCCCGAGTTATTGACCCAAAAAGCTGAGGATGAAGCCCTTTGAAAAAATCAGAAGCAAAGGCCTTACCCCACTCCCTCAGAGAATGCAGCAGCTGCTGGGAGCAAAGATGTTCTGGACCCTGGCCCTCCCCCTAGGTCAGAGGCAGGAGCAGCCCCCCAGACCCCTTTAACATTAATGATTTTCCTCCTGTTTGTTACCAGGAAGCTGTACAAACAAAACTCCTTAGTTCTGCTTCAACTGAGAAAAGAGTTACCAAGAGCTCTAAGCCCCCCCGTAACCCCCCCCGATCTCTATGGAACCCCCTACTTTCAAAATGGAAAACTCACATGCCATTTTAGACACTATAGGAGGTGACTCCGATATGGATACTGGCATTACTGTTCTTTCCCAATCATCAGATAGTAAACCCTCTCAAAATGACTATAAAGGAAAAAAAGAAAAAAAGGGAAAAAAAACTACATTTTTATGGCCACTCTAAGTATTGGGTCCCTAAACTGTAGTAGCCTTTTGAATAAATTAAAAATGGCTGCTCTTTTTCATTTTCTTCATCAGATTAACCTTGATATTTGTTTACTACAAGAAACATAGGTTTACACTTTGAATCAATGCCGTTTTTTAACCTCAGAATGGATTTAGGGACCATCTTATTGGTCCTTCGGCCTAGACAGGGCAGATGGTATAGGGATTCTGTCTGGCTCCTTTAATTTCACACTTAGGAAATTGATTGATCTAATACCTGGGAGGCTTTTTATAATTGATGGGATTTGGAAACAAGCTGACTTCCGATTTATAGTAGTTTATGGACCCCAGACAAAAGTAGGAAGGGTTAACCTGTGTAACACCCTCTTACCCTTCCTGGCCACTACTTGCTGTGTTATCCTGGGAGGTGACTTTAACTGTGAAATCTCAAGTTGTAGTAGAGGTAAAGCTGGTAAGAAAAAATATTGCGATACGATAGCCCTGGAGAGAGTCATTAACCTTGCAGGGTTAAGGAATGGCAGGAGTTATCAGAATGGGGTGTTAGCTTATACCTTTAGAAAAGGGAATTTGACATCTACTATTGGCTACCTTTTTTTTTCCAAAAATCTTTCCCCTCCTGTCCATAAAACCCTTATTAATGAATTTTCCGATCACTTGCTTATTGCTATCTCCTTTGGTATTTCCCCCCATAAGACTATGAACAAAAATAGATGGAAACTTAATACTCAGTTTTACAGGACCCCAGATTTGTGAAGGTATATCCTCTTTATTTTGGGCGAACATCTGTTATGGATTTATGTGATGACTTATGGGAGTGGTGGGAGGATACTAAAAGTGATGTTAGGAAATTTTTTCAAAGCTATGGGAAGCAAAGGGTTACAGTTAAATTCTTGCAATATTTAACTTTACGGAAAAAAATTCAGGGGTTGTTTTCCGATGCTAATACTTCTAGAAGTGATTTTTTTACACAAATACATTAAATTAAGTTAGCAATGAGGGAATGCCAATATGATAGAGCACAGACACTGCATTCAGAACTTTCCTTTCAAACAACATGAAGTCTTGCTGTATTCAGGCATAATGAATTTAGCCCCAGCACTGGAACTGCCCCGGAGAGGAAAAAGTTAACTCTATGCAGAAGCATAGAATGTTGAGCTCGAGCTTGGTTTTCAAACCTCTGTCTGTGGCACTTCTCAGTGTTACCGTCAGATTCTTTACTCCGCCTAACAGTGAAGTTGCTCTGGAGATTTCCTCTGCTCGGTTCAGTAAAAGTAAAGCGGTCGGTTTAAACCGTATAATTTTTTGTTATTTTCGGATTTCCAGCCTCTGTCTATGGTACAGGTAGTGTGTAGATAGGTAGCAACTGTGTTTTATTCTGTGAAAAAGTTGAAAATTGTTCTTTTCTTTGGTTTCTTTCCGGTCGGTCTGGTTTGAAACCGACCCATTCTGTTTAAATTTATTTCTGGGATTAGAGTGGTGTCCCGGTACCGATCGATTTCAAAAGAACCAAGGTTTTTTTGCCGGTTCTTTTAAAAAGCCCATGACACAGTTTGTAACCGATCGATTATTGTATTACCTGGCTTGAAAGCTGCAATAGGGTAATTTGTTAGGTTGGCCATGTCTGAGAAACCCAAGAAGAAAACCGGTCCTACTGGGTTTCAACACCATACTGAGTGTGGGGAGGCCTTTGCTAAGGCTGACCCCCACCTCATCTGTGTTTATTGTCTGGGTTTGACCACCTCAAGTCAGATTGCCAAATCTGTAAAAACTTTCCTAAATCTGATCTAGATAGAAGACTGAGTAGGCTGAAGCAAAGGGAGGCCGAGAAATCCGTAGATGCGGATAGCCAGCCCGGTTCGGTTGCGGCTGAACCTGAGGAGGTGCCTACTGACCTAGGCAATACCTCCTCGGGCAAAAGGAGAGCTGATCCCGAGGGGTCGGTTCCATCAAAAAAGAAGCTTAAGTCTGCTGGTTCGGATCCGGTGTTGCACTCTCCAACCACAGACGAAATAGCCAAAGCGATTAGCATTGTTCAATCACTTAGACCGGTTCCGTCCAAACCGGTACCACCGGTTAGGCGGTCAGTTCGTCGGATCCATCTCCTCCGGATTATGATCCAGATGCTTTTTATGAGGAGTGGAAGGGAGACGAAGACTATCCCAAGGATGATGATGATGATGATGACCGGGGGGTCTGGATGTGCCCACTGAACCGGACATCTCCCCAGACAGGCCCTCAGGTGTCTCTCCTCCCAGGCTCTCTGAGTCCCTTCACATTTTTGTTCCCAAAGAGGCAGAGAACCCTGCAGCTTTCCTTGGTTGAAGCTGCAGAGGAGGATGAAGAGCCTGATTTGTGGAAATGATGGACATCCCATAGTCCAAAAGACTGTCTATCCTCTTCATAAATCCTTGGGAAACAGACACACACAGTTTTAACCCTAATTCAATACCTCCTGTGGATAAGAGAATGGACAGGAGGTATTTGTTATCAGGCTCAGCTGCGGAGTTCCTTTATAGTCATTGCAGCCATGTTGGGGTAGTGCAGGCTGCAGCCTGTGACAGGGCTAACATTCCTTTGGCTTCACACACCCCGGATAAGGACTCCAGGAAAGTGGATGCCATGGCCAAAAAACACTATTTGGTATCCTCTTTGGGACTCAGGCAGGCTACTTATATGGCCTACACAGCCAGGTACCAGAAATCCAGATGAGATACGGTTCTGGAACTGGCTAAACAGGCCTCTCCCCAGCTAGCCAAGGAGCTGGAGTAGGTGGCTGTTGATGGAATTGAGGCATCCAAAATGCAATTTCATGCTGCTGCTGTGGACTCCAGTGATGTGGCATCTAGAGTCATGGCTACATCTGTGTCTCTCAGAAGACATGCTTGGCTCAGATGTACTAGCCTTTCACAGGATACCCACACTAAGGCTATGGATTTTCCTGTAGTAGGTAACTCTCTGTTTGGGGAGCAGACAGAGGCTTACATGAAGAAAATGGATGAATGCAGGACCACGTGCAGGAGTGCACAGGCCAAAGAAAGGCAAGCCATCTGCACAAGCAGCAGTCTAGGGCAGGGGCAGGCCCTTTCAAAGCCTTTACCAAGCCCAGGCCTCTCTCCTTCCCACAGGGGTTCTTCAGAGGGAGGGCAGGAGGGATGAGCAGAGCTGCTCCTCCTCCTCTCAGTCTAAGGCTCCTGCCAAGCAGACATCCTGATGTGTCAGCCTGGGTCGACTCCCATTTCCAGTAGAGGCAGGCTGGCTTACTACTTCCAGGCCTGAAGTCTGTGGACTCAGACAAGTAGGTCCTGGAAGTAGCACGCCAGGACTGGCCTCAGCTCAAAATATTTCCAAAAAAGAGGGCCAGTCTTTTCCACCTGTATCACTCTCAGAAACCATTGCCCTAGAGGCAGAGGTTTCCTCTCTTCTAGCTCTCAGAGTTATAGAGAAGGTTCCTACTCAGCACAGGGGAAAAGGACTGTACTCCAGGTACTTCCTTACCCCAAAGAAAACAGGGGAGTGGTGACCCATCCTAGACCTAAGGTATTTGAACAAACACATTTCAAAGCCCAAATTCAAAATTATAACTCTGGGAATAATCCTTCCCTCTCTAAGGCCAGGGGATTGGCTAGCATCTCTGTACCTCAAGGATGCCTACTTCCATATTCCTATCAGGTGCTCCCACAAAAAATACCTCAGGTTCGAGTTGCCTTCAGGCCATTACCAATTCAGAGCTATGCCATTTGGCCTAACATCAGCTCCAAGGGTGTTCACAAAGTGCCTTGCAGTAGTGGTGGCTTACCTCAGAAGACAGGGTATCACCATCTTCCCGTATCTGGACGACTGGCTCTTAGTGGGTCATTCACCTTTACAAGTCAAGTCAGCTCTTCAAACTACCCAGGACCTACTCAGCTCCTTGGGGTTTCTTCTCAGTCTTCCAAAGTCTGTCCTCGAACCAGTTCAGCTTCTCACCTTTATAGGCATAGAGTTGGACACTGTACAAGCAAAAGCCTTCCTTCCCCTGGCAAAGGTGAAGGCCCTAGTGGATCTCTCTTCCTCCTTTTGACCTCAGGTCTCCCGCCCAGCAAGACAGTTCCTCCAGCTCCTGGGCCACATGGCAGCTTCCACAGCAGTGGTGCAGGGAGCAAGGTTCCAGATGAGGGACATTCAGTTTCATCTAAGGTCTTTTTTTGGTCTCAAAAGAAGGATTCACTTACCAAACTGATCCCAGTGACTCAGACTCTGGTCCAAACTCTCCATTGGTGGCTGGACCAGGACAACCTCAGACAAGGGGTTCCATTTCTCCCTCAAGTCCCATCAGTAGTTCTAACTATGGATGCTTCTCTCTTAGGGTGGGGAGCCCACCTGGGAGCCCTGACAGCTCAAGAGATCTGGTCCCCACAAGAGTCTCTCCTTCATATAAATCTCCTGGAACTCAGGGCAGTTTTCCTAGCCCTGCAGAGCTTCTCAGATTTAGTCAAGTGCAAGGTGGTCCAAGTTAGAAACGGACAACACCACCACAATGTGGTACATCAACAAGCAGGGAGGCACTCGGTCCTCAGCCTTGTGCACAGAAGCCATGAAGCTGTGGTCTCTGACCTATTCTCTTCAGACTTCTCTGGTAGTAGTTCACTTTCCTGGGAAGGACAACATACTAGCAGATGCTCTGAGCAGAATATCACAGGGACACCACGAATGGTCCCTGGATCCTCACATACTGAAGGTCATCTTCTCCAGGTGGGGCACTCCAGAGATAGATTTCTTTGTAGCACCGGACAATCATCAACTTCCTCTGTTTTGTTGCAGACCTCCAGTCCTGGGGATGGTTCCCCAGGATGCTCTCATTTTGGACTGGAAGGGCAGGTTTCTCTATGCCTTCCCTACCTTCCCTCTGCTGTTCAGAGTTCTGATCATGATCAGGACTCAACCCTGCACAGTGATACTGGTGGCTCCAGATTGGGCCAGACAGCCGTGGTATCCTGTACTGCTGTCCTTGTCAGTGTCACGTCCCCTGTCTCTGCCCAGGACATACAATCTCCTGTCCTCCTCCCAGGGAAGGATCTGGTATCCCGATCTCCAGTCTCTCAGTCTCAAGGCCTGGCACTTGAAGAGTTAGAATGTGCAGCACTGCATCTTTCTCAGGGAGTTCTGGATATTCTGAAGGTCTCCAGGAAACCCTCCACTAGAAAAACTTACAACTCCAAATGGAAAAGGTTCAGTATTTGGTGCTCTCAGAAAGGCATCCTCCCTGACTCTGCAGACATTTCCACAATCTTAGACTGTCTAGTTCATCTGAATGGTCTAGGCCTTAGGTCTGCCACTCTGAAAGTTCATCTAGCAGCTGTCTCTGCATTCCGCTCAGCAGGGAAGGGCTCTTCCCTGGCATCTCATCCTGTTTTCAGAAAGTTTTTCAAAGGACTGGTTCACATTAACCCTCCCTTTAGGGAGACCACTTCACCTTGGGATCTTAATGTCTGCATAGCTCAGCTTATGCAGCCACCCTTTGAACCTCTGGCTTCAGCTGAATTGAAGCACTTGACCTGGAAAACTGCGTTCCTGGTAGCTATTACTTCTGCCAGGCGGATTAGTGAGTTATAGGCTATGTCAGTTGAACCTGACTTCATCTCCTTCCATAGGGACAAAGTGGTCTTAAGAACCAATAGGAGGTTCTTGCCCAAAGTGGTATCGGATTTTCATCTGAACCAGTCTATATCTCTCCCTGTGTTTTTCACTGATCATTTTTCTTCAGGTGAAAGAAGGTTACATAGTCTGGATGTTAAGAGGGCCCTTAGCTACTACACTGAGCATACTAAGGCACATAGAAATGACTGCCTTCAATTGTTTCTCACTTATGGTGAAGTGGGGAAAGGTAAGCCTGCCACTAAAAGAACTATTGCCAGGTGGATTGTTTCTTGTATACAATTCTGTTATGACAAGTTGGGTAGAATGCCCCTTCAGGCCTGAGGGCTCATTCGACTAGGGGTATAGCTGCTTCTCTTGCTGCAGCCAGAGATATACCTTTGTTAGAGATGTGTAAAGCAGACACCTAGAAAACAGTATATACTTTTACCAAGCATTACTCCCTGGACATCCAGGCTAGGAGTGATGCTAGATTTGGCACAGCAGTACTACAGAGCCTCTTCCCAAAGTAGGTTCTGCATTCCTTCCTCCATAGGTAACTGATTGGTAGTCTGCATTATATCTGAATACAGCAAGACTTCATGTTGTTTGAAGAAAACATTACTCACCATAGTAATGTAACCCCCCTACAATTGGGGGTTTCTAACAGCCGTCTAGGAGCTATCTAAGCGTCCCTCTGGTGGTCAGCATTCGGCGCTTAAAGCCGTTTAAATGGCCCTGTGAGTGCTTGTAGAGCCTCTATGCACTGTCTCTTTAAGAGCTGTCTGCTTGCAGACATATTCATTACTTATGAGGGGGGCTGTGTGTTCTCCTGCTCAAATCCCACTCGAGCCGCTGACTAATTGCTCCGGTTTCGGGAGTCGCCGAAGGGGCAGAGTGAGCACTTTCTAGACAGTGTAATTGTTGCCTCCTGCCTTAGATGTGTTTGTGGTAATGTAATTTGTTTAACCTGCCTTTCTTGCAGCTGGACTTTGTGTGCTGTGTTCCCCCATTTTGGACCAGGATTGTCTGAAGGGTCCAATAGAGTCAGGGGGGTACCTAAAATGGAGTAACTGGCGACCAACCAGGATCGGGACTTGCAATGGAGCCTGCTGACCAATGGGAATACAGCTGGAGGTTCTGGTAAGTGAAGTTCTGGACCATGGCACCTTTTTTGCGCCAATGAGGAGCGAACTTAGTGGCTGGTTTGAGCAGCCTACCAATGGGAGCGTGTGGCGCCTGAACTGATTGGCTTGCCCCATACTGTGTCAGAGCAGAGGCGTTGTGGCTGTGAGCAAGTAAGGAGCTTGGGGGCTCCGGTGCCATTTGAGCTGTTGCGCAGGAAGCGTGTGTAAGGCCAGCGTTGGGCGTTAGTAAACGCCAGTGAAGTCGGACTAAATCCGCTAGGGAGCAGTCAGAGGAGGCCGTGCAGGAGCGCGGCTACCTACCAGGCTCACCCTGTAGAAGGCTGGAGAATCCTAGTAAGGGCAAGACCATCTGGTTACTTTGCTGGCTACACTGACTGAGCTGGATGGCTCTATTTAGTCTTCGTAGGAATTAAATGCTCGTTTGTGTCAGGGCCCCAACCAGCTGCATTGAGGAACTAGCATTTAGGGCTTGGGTACCCATAGACAGTAACTTATAGGTTAGGCCTGTGCACAGAGCCCTAGGTAGATACTCATATATTGTGGTGGTAAGCCAATCAACTTGATTCCCTCGGTCCTTGTTATCTCCCCTTAAATAAATCAGATTGTTTGTTTTGCAATGGTACACTGGCTAGCTTGTGTATTAATGGTGAATTACTGCCCAGTGAATATTGTGTAACCGCACCTTACTTTTCAGGGGGTCCCCGGAGTGAGCTGAGTGGTTCGAGCTGGGGGGTAAGCGTATATGGTAAGGACATTGTAATTGAACTGTGTGGGTCACTAGTGGGATGAAACGGGGGTTGAAGCAACCCAGAGGGCTGTGACCAAGTCAACCGTGACTGTTCTAACCCCGACCTCTGGGTGGAGGCACCCGCCAATGGATCTAGGCCCCCTCACCCTGTTACAGTCGGAGCAGGCAGGAGTAGTAGCCCTTGGGATAGCGCTCCCTGGGGGTTACAGTAATGTTGTTTCTTCTAATGGAGTCTTGCTGTATTCAGACCTCCCCTCTCAGAACCTGGCTTTTTTGGGAAGTGGGCTGGCAGGTACAGTGTTGCACCTCAGGGGTGTACCTTGTACCCTCCCTCTTGGGTTGGGTGGCTGTTGTTATTATTTTTCTGGTGTTTTAAACTTAAATATTGTCACTACCTTTCCTTCTTGGGTTCTCGACTTGAGTCTTTTTGGGCCCAAAAATTATTTTTTGCCCTTTGGATATATGTGGAACAATTTCCATACTATAGTATGTTAGTTAGTGTGCTCGTAAGAATCTGACGGTTACACTGAGAAGTACCACAGACAGAGGTTTGAAAACCCAGCTTGAGCTCAACGTTCTATCCTTCTGCATAGAGTTAACTCTTTCCTCTCCGGGGCAGTTCAAGCGCTGGGGCTAACTGCATTATGTCTGAATACAGCAAGACTTCATTAAAAGAAACAACATTTCTATGGTGAGTAATTTTTTCTTGGAACCCAAAAAGCCCAATAGGTGACCCCTTTGAGGCCTTTAAAGAAAAGATCAGCTCCTCAGGTTTGGAGGTTTTACAAAATGAGGAAGGGGAGCTTAAAACTTCCCATATAGACTTATTTACTATTATTCAGAATCATATAAGGGAACAGGAGGGTTTGCATGTTCCACATTTAGATATTCAGAGATTTCTTCAGGATCTTAACATCCCCCGGCCTGGATCTATATAAATTAGCAGACCCTATTTCAGGAGAGGAGATTCTCAAAGTTATATCTTCCTTAAAGTTAGGGGTTTCCCCAGGTTTAGATGGTCTGCCTTATGAATAGCTTGGCAGAAAACACCAGGAGAAAGGACTGCTGTGTGACTGAACTTCTCTGCTGGGACTAAAGTAGAAGAACTTTTGTATTTGGACCTTTAATTTACGGTAAAAAAACTAACATACAAAAACAAAAAAAAGTGTGTGTTTGGGTTAACTGAACTGAATGGGTTACTGAAAAGTCATCTAGGTGTAAATCTCAGGTGACTGAAAGGACTTAACTGCTGTGAGGTTTAAATTACTTGTAGAAAGATCTGATAAGTAGGGGGAGTGGCTTAGCTAGAAGGAAGCTACATTTAAAGACTGCCTTAGAAAGATTCTGCTAATAGCTTGACAGAAGACACCAGGAGAAAGGACTGCTGTGTGACTGAACTTCTCTGCTGGGACTAAAGTAGAAGAACTTTTGTATTTGGACCTTTAATTTAGGGTAAAAAAACTAACATACAAAACAAAAAAAAGTGTGTGTTTGGGTTAACTGAACTGAATGGGTTACTGAAAAGTCATCTAGGTGTAAATCTCAGGTGACTGAAAGGACTTAACTGCTGTGAGGTTTAAATTACTTGTAGAAAGATCTGATAAGTAGGGGAGTGGCTTAGCTAGAAGGAAGCTACATTTAAAGACTGCCTTAGAAAGATTCTGCTAATAGCTTGGCAGAAGACACCAGGAGAAAGGACTGCTGTGTGACTGAACTTCTCTACTGGGACTATATTGCCCTCCACCCCCACCCAAAGCTAGTTCTATTTTTATAGGCACAGGATTTGACTGACAACAGGAACTTCCTGTTTAGGGGCAGGAAGTGAGTGATCACAGAACCACCAAGGACCCACCATCCTAGAAGGGCAAGAGTAGCTCCGGCCCCTCTAGCTGCTGGAGGTCTGCCTCTGAACAAGTAAGTGGTCTACTGAGAAATATAGGATATTCTTGTCTCAGAACAGGACAATCAGGAGCTTAAAGGAACACAGGCAGAAAGTAAGGAGAGAGAAAAAAACAGAGGAAAGAGTAAGGATTGCAAACAGTTAAGGGCCAGAAATAAGACATGATTGGAGTGGTGCAGTGCAGTGGCCTGTGGAGCAGCAGTCTTCCGGGAGATGTTCTGGAGGATGCGTGTTTGTCCCATCTGCAGGCACCTCTCTGGGCTGAGGGAGGAGGTTGCTCATCTCCAGGCTGAGTTGGCCAGGATTTGTGGGACCTCCTCTTCCATCCAGGGACCACCAGTGCCACTGCCGTTGCCTCAGAGGTTGCCAACAAAGAGGAGCGGTTGGACCACAGTGGGCTCAGGGAGGGTGAGGGTGGTGGAACAGAGGCACATACCTCCAGTTGTACCTCTCCACAATTCCTATGCCATTCTGGCAAAGTGTGGTTCCTCTATGGGGGCACCTACAGTGGAGACCAAGGAGGATGCTGGGAACCTCCACAAAGGAGACCCACAGGAGGGTGGCAGGGGAACCTGCAGGGGAAGGAAACAACTCCTGGTGGGGGACTCCATTGTTAGGAAGGTAGAACTGGGCAAGGAAGGGGAGAGGGAGGTAAGGTGCCTGCCTGGCGCCATGGCTTGGAGGGACAGGGAGCGAATCCTCAGGATTGCTGGAGCAGCTGCACAGGGAGGGAGCTGGATGTCATTATCCACCTAGGGACAAATGACCTGGCTAAGAAAGGGATTAGAGAAGTGCAGGAAGAGTTTGTGAAATTGGGGAGGGGCCTTAGTCAAGTAGCACGCACGGTAACCTTCTCGGAGGTGCTACCCATCTATGGCATAGGAGAGGCTAGGGTGTTCTGCACCATGGGATTCAATCAGTGGTTGAAAACTGTGTGGAGCTCAGGATTTGGCTTCATTGGGGACTGGGGTCCACCTGGAGTGATGCAAGCCTATACTGGCATGATGGGCTGCATCTGTCCGGGAGGAACCAGGTCCTAGGTGATGGGTTTAAATGCTTCATTGGCAAGCTTTAAACTAGCCAAGGGGGAGGCACTGGAAAGGAGCAGGAAAACCTAGCTCCCCCAAACAATCACGGTAGTAAGTGTGCAAACACCAACATGGAGGTGTCGATAGAGGAAGGGCAGTGGTAAATGGAGAAAGTGACAAAGGCAAGAAGGACAGAGATGGGGCAAAAGGGGTAAGGCCATCAGGAAATGGAGGTAATGAGTACCAATGCCCGTAGTCTGGGCAACAAGCTCCTGAGCTGGTGGCCTTAATGGAAGAGGGATGCCTGGATATCGTAGCAGTCACAGAAACATGGTACACAGAGAACCATGACTGGGATGTTAACATACCAGGGTACATAACCTACAGGAGAGACAGGCAGGGGAGAAGAGGGGAGAGTAGCTCTCTATGTAAAGGAAGGGATAAAAGCAACTGAACAAAAGAGTAAACAGGGAGGAGAGGAGGCACTGTGGGTCACCTTGGAGACTGGAAAGGGCACCACAATCCGCACAGGGGTTGTGTACAGACCCCCATGTCAGGGGGAAGGAATGGACAAGGATATGATGGAAGGCATTCTTAGAATGGCAGAGAAAGGGGAGATACTGTTGATGGGAGACCTGAATATGCCAGATGTTAACTGGAGCACATTTGCTGCAGCCACATCCAAGAGCAGGGCCATTCTTGATGCCCTACAGGTGGCAGGCATTAGACAGCTAGTTTCGGAACCCACTGTGAGGGAGCAATCTTAGACCTCGACTTCTCAAACGGGGGCAGTGAGAGGATCTCAGATCTAGAAGTGGGTTGCCATCTGGGGACAAGTGACCATCAAACAGTGTGGTTCACGTTAACTCAGTTACAGAGTCAAGCCATACAAAAGTGAGGGTACTGGACTTTGGAGGGCTGACTTTGGCAAGATGGAGAGTGCCTCAGAAAAGCACTAGCAAACAGGCTAGAAGGAGTGTGGAGCAAGAATGGGGAATTATCAAAACTGCCATCACAGAGGCAACAAGCCTTGTGTGAAGCAAATAAACAAATCAAAATGAAAGAAAAGCCACTATGGTTCTCAAGAGAGGTGGCTGTGAAAGTCAGGAAAAAGATAGCATTCGGAAGTATAAGGAACACAGAAGGAGCAGGACAGAGAGCTGTACCAGTTAAGGCAGAAAGAAGCAGGAGGGAAGTCAGAATAGCAAAGGCCCAAACTGAGGAAAGATAGCCAACTCAGTTAAGAAGGGGATAAAACCTTTTATAGGTACATCAGCGAGCGAAAGACAAAGGAGGGATAGTGAGGCTGAAGAATGAACGGTGGGTGGGCAGAGGGGACAGTGAAAAGCAGGAATACTGAACTAATATTTCTGCTCAGTATTCACAAAAGGAGGGAAGTGCCTAATCCAATTAACAGAAGCACTCTTGATAGGGGGTCTATCCCAGTCCTTTCACAGAAGAAAGGGTTCTGCAAGAACTCCTAAAACTGAAGGTGGACAAAGCAATGGGTCCTGATGGAATTCATCCCAGAATTCTAAAAGAATTAAGGAAGGAACTAGTGAAACCACTGGCTACTCTTTAATAAATCATGGGAGGATGATGTGGTACCGAGGACTGGAGGAAGGTGGATGTGATTCCCTTCACAAAAGTGGGACCAAGACAGAAGCAGGAAACTACAGACCTGTCAGTCTGACCTCTGTGGTAGGAAAGTGATGGAGTCACTCTGAAGGAAAGAACAGTTGAGTACCTAGAGGTCAGTGGAGCACAGGATCCAAGGCAGCATGGGTTCACAGTGGGAAGGTCATGTCAGATGAATCTAATAGATTTCTTTGACTGGGTGACCAAAGTAGTAGACCAGGAGGGGCTGTGGACATGGCCTACCTAGACTTTAGCAAGGCATTTGACATAGTCCCACACAAAAGATTATTAGTCAAATTAACCAGCCTGGAGTGGGTCCCAGGGTGGTAGCCTGGGTAAAACATTGGCTGGACAACAGGACACAGAAGGTAATTGTAAATGGAGTCCACTCTGAAGAAAGGGCGGTTACTAGTGGGTACCGGAGGGTTCAGTACTGGGTCCAGTCCTTTTAATGTCTTCATCAGTGACATTGCAGAGGGACTGAAGGAAAAGTATGCCTTTTGCAGATGACACAAAGATCTGCAACAGGGTTGATACACAAGGAGGCGTGGAAAGGATGAAAAGGGACTTGGCAAGGTTGGAGGAATGGTCAGACGATGGCAGCTAGGATTCAATGCAAAAGTGCAAATAATGCACCTGGGAAACAAGAACCCAGGAAGAATACACAATGGGTGGGAGGTAGTAACAACAACAAAACAGGAAAGGGACCTGGGGTAATCATATTAGATGACCTTAAGGTTAGCAAGAGCAGTGTGAGAAGGCAGTAGGGAGGGCTGGGGTATACTGGGATGTATAGGGAGAGGCATCAGCAGCAGAAAACAGGAAGTTGTTATCCCTCTGTACAGACAGTTGGTGAGACCCCATCTGGAATACTGTGTCCAGTTCTGGAGACCCCCATCTCCGCAAGGACATAGACAGGATAGAGGCAGTCCAGAGGAGGGCAACTAAATGGCAGGGTCTGCAAGAGAAGCCAGATGAGGAGAGACTAAAGGAGTTTAATATGTATACCCTTGAGGAAAGAAGGAGATGGGGACATGATAGAAACTTTCAAGTACCTCAAGGGAATCAACAAAGTCCAAGAGGGTAGCATCTTTCAGAAAGAGAGACTTGCAAGAACAAGGGGACACAATTTAAAGATAGAAGGAGGGCGGTTCAGGGGCAATGTGAGGAAGTATTATTTCACAGAGAGGGTAGTGGATGCATGGAACAGCCTTCCTGAGGAAGTTGTGGGGTCTAAAACTGTGGGAGAATTCAAGAATGCATGGGACAGACATAAGGCAATTCTTGTGGGGGGCAGGAAGATATAGGCTGTTGGTTAACTAGGATCTGCGGCCTATCCTGTAGGTAGGGAAATGGGCAGACTAGATGGGCCTAGTGTTCCTTATCTGCCGTCAAAGTCTATGTTTCTATGTTTCTATGTTTCAAATATTTCAGTAACATCTTGGCTCTTTGTCCCGAAAAAGTCTTTTCCTTTCTTTTCTTTTCTTTTCTCCAAAACATCCACTGCCTACCCTTAAAGTTTACATCTGGATTATTAGTGTATATTTTTAAGGGAGGGGATAGAACCAAATTAAGTAACTGGAGACCCATCACTATTTTAAATTCTGATTTTAAGATATTGTCCCAAGTATTAAACAATAGACTTAGAACCACCTCTAGCAATTTATTATATCTTCTCCAGTTTTGTGGGATTCCAAACAGGAAAATTCAGTCTGCCCTAATTATTGTTAGGGAAATAATTGAATTTTCAAATAGGTATCCAGATTGACATTGTATTCTGTCCTTAGACCAAAATAAGACCTTTGATAAGGTGTATCGACCATATTTATTCACTGTATTAGAAAAGTATGGTATCCCCCATGAATTTATCAAGTGGATTAAGTAAGCAATAATACCTAACAGGGTGGGCATTATTGGGAAATACCGGCCCGCCCAGGGACGTAATGAGGCCCAACGCCACAGGTGGAGGGCCTTATAGCCCCTGGAAGGGCTGGTATTTCCCAATAATGCCCACCCTGGAGGGTATTACTGCGATTAGAAAATGGCTGACGTAGTATTTTCAATAAAATAGAATAATTAAGAAGATTATTAAGATACATTTTAAAAATAGAATAAAACTAGTTTTTTTTTTGTGAAGTAGTTCCTGGGTTGTGACGCAGTGTCCAATAGAGGGTGCTGCTGATTGGTGAAGCTTGTTTGGCTGATATTGATTTGTGCCCCACAGTTTGATGGGAGTTGTAGTTCTATGCTAGGACATCACAGTAGCGTGGGACACTGCAAGAGTCGGATGGCGTTTAAAAAAAAAAAAAATCGCAAGACTGTGGCAAGTGACATGACATGGCTGGTAGGTAAATGTTTTCTGTCACAGTTTGAAGTGCAGTGAGCAGGGCAGGAGCGGGACATCTATGAATAGTGCCCATTAGATGGAGTTGGGCAGCCGGGTCAGAGCGTCTCTGAGCACGGAGATAGGAAGTCGGGACGGGAACTTTTTCAATATCTCCGTCGGGTGCAGTTTTCTGTCTGGGGAGAAGAAGATGGGTTGCTTTTTTGTTCTGTGTTTATTTTTTTCTTGGAACTTTAGATTTCTTTGTGTGGGGAGTGGCAATTTGAGTGTTGCAAGGGTTGGGCCATCCCGCTCGGTCTCTCGCTTAGCGAGGGAAAAATATGGCGGCTAAAGATTTTTAAAACTGAGACTGGCAGTACCTGGCACTTATTTTTTGGAGGGCATCTATTGAAAAATAATTGCCCAGCTCTGGGAGCCTGGCAGCCAATCAGATAAGAAGAATGTTCTTTGCCATTTTCTAAGTCAATGTATAATACGGTTATAGTCTACCCCGTTATTAAAGGGCAGTTTTCTCTTCCAATTTCAGTTAATTTTAGACTACGCAGGGCTGCCCTTTAAGTCCTTTGTTATATGCATTACCTCTTGACCCTTCACTTTGGAGTTTGGACCAAATGGATGCCCTGCCAGGCATCTCTGGGAATCTGCAGGAAGATACTGTGGTTGTTCAAGCCTATGCAGATGATATTTGTATTTTTTTGACTGATGTGGTTCAAATTTCTACTGTTTTAGATTGTATTGGTAGGTATGAGAAGGTCTCAAATTCTAAAGTTAATGTCGGGAAATCAAAAGGCCTTCTTTTAGGGCCTGTAACTCAAGATCAGTTTGAGGTATCTAGTATTATTATTTCCTCTATACCATGCAAGATATTAGGAATAATTTTTGGATCTCAGAATCTCCCATTGGAAAACTGGGAAATAGCCTTGAAAAAGACAGAAACAAAGGTTCAGAGGTGGAAAGGGTTGAGACTGTCGAAAAGGAAAATAATTTTTGTTATTAAGAAATTAATTATTCCAGGGCTATTATATACTGCTATGTTATATCCCCCTCCATTAGCCTTAGAAACATGCCTGTATGCTTGTTTCTTCTCCTTGCTATGGGGTAGTAGGTTTAATCCTATTAAGCAGTGTTATACCTATCTCCCTATCTCTCACAGTGGATTAGGTATGGTGAACCCTCTAATTTTCTTTTATGCCCTATTTCTTTCCCAGAATTTTTATTTTGATCCCCTCTACCCTGTGGCTGTACAACAAGTATGGGAAATGAATAATTTCAAAGTTTTTTCTTGAGGTATGGGAGAACTTTTTAGTGTTGCCGAATAACAGTACAGTGTGAAGTAGCTCACTAGGAGGCATCAGGGGTTGCTGGTGGGATACGAGGGACAGATTTAAGTGATTCTTAAAGTAAATCAAGCTCCCACCACCTCGCTTCTTCCCTGGATGGTCAAGCCTAATGAGATGGAGGCCAGGAAGTGCACAAGCAGTGTCAGGGGTAGAAGGCTTCAGCCATGTCTCAGTAATGCCAAAGATGTTCGGCTTGTAGTGAGTAACCCAGGCAGCAAGCTCAGCCAGATTAAGCAGGAGGCTGCGGATACTGAGGTGAGCCACTTTTAGCCCTTTGCTCGATAGCCAGCCAGAGGGACAGGTGGAGGTATGGTAGGAAGGGAAAGAGGAGGGGCAAGGGTTTAATTCAGTATCACCAGCCAGGACTAGTAGCACCAGTAGAAGCCAACAAAGGTGCCTCAAGGAAGGGCGACCCCTGCAAGTCAGTGACTTATGAAAAAGGCATTTAATTGCTATGGAGAGATACAAAATTCACCTAAAGTCAAGACAGCAGATAGGCCAGAGGATCAATCTATCAGAGGCTATCAGGTTTGAAAAGATGAAGTCGAACTCAGCAGGCAGTTCAAGTGTTCCCATGAGATCCCCTGGAGGAAGGCAACAGTCTGTGATGAATAGAGACAAGCATAGGGAGGTAGTTAGGCTAATGAAGAGGACACGAACAGCGCATGGAGGCTTTGCGGCCACCACAACAGGGTTAGGGGCCAACATATTTAGAGTGCCTTGCTGGATTTATACTTGTTAGTCAGTTGTGTGTGGAGGAGGAGATGGGTTACCATTAGGTAACCTAATTCTATGACAGTCATAAGGAGCCAGTGGAAGGGACACCTGCAGAAGATAACACGCAGATGTCAAGACCAATTACAGAAGACTTTGTTAGGAGAACAAAAATACCGTTACTACCTAGCCCGCACTTCTGACTTACAGTCCTGAGATGTACCCGTTATATCAAATAGGTGGAATGTAAAAGTCAGTGGTGTGGGCATTCAGTCAAAGTTGGCAGACTCAGAGCACTCCCTAATATCAGCAGTAAGGATAGACTAGGTTGGCCTGTAGACAAAAAAACCTGGCTGTAATATACATTTTGACCACTTAGTGCCACTGTTTGATCAGCTATTCTTCACCATTATTCTGTTGGAGAAGCAGACTTGATTAAACAGATCTGACTGTGATGTCATTAGAGCTGACTGTACATCATTAGAAACATAGAATTTGATGGCAGATAAAGACCGCTTGGCCCACCCAGTCTGCCCATTTTTCCCTACCTACAGTATTACCACAGACACTAAGTGATCTTTTTAACCTCAGGAATTACTCATTATGATTAAACAAATGCAGTTAGCCTTCAGTGTTGTACTGCCACGAAGAGATAGAATTTATGCAAATTATGGACCTCTAATTGGCTCATGCCAATTTCAAATTGCTGCCCCTAGTAACTGCTGCACTCTGAATGCTTCAGATTCTTTATTCCGCCTGCCAGTGAAGACGCCTCAGACAGCTCTCCTCAACTTTTCTGTCAGAACTTTAATTAGTCAACAAGTACCGTTTAATTACTCTTATATTTTATTTTGCTGCCCCTATATTACAGTTAGTTTATTTGGTTAATTTCTGGTATTTTTTTGGTTCCTCACCAGTTCCATAGAACTGCAGGGAACTGCTAGGTTTAGCACTTTATTCTTTTTTAATTCTTATTTATTTTTCACTTTGTACGGTTCCCTTTGGTTCTGTAATATTATACTTAAAATCTTTATAATTTTTACTGATTTGCGGTTCCTTTTTTCTGTCAGGAACAGAGTGGTTATTGGTTCCCTTTTGAATCCAGGAACCGATAGCGGTTACAATTATTTTACTGTTATCAGTTCCAGTGTTTGGTCTTTCAGCATTTAAAAAGTTGATTCTCAGGCCGGCCCGGTGGTGCTGAGGACTGAGGCACTGGATGCTTTACCTTGCACTATGCCAGCAAACCCGGGTTTGGGAATGACATCAGGTCATTGGGGTGCCGGCGAGTGGGGGGGGCCAGGATTGAGCAAGCCTTCAGGCTGCTCTCCTCTCCCAGGGGTGGTGGTTGGTGGGTTATCACCCCCCCATAGTTCCACTGTCACCAGGTGGAGGTCCAGTGAGTAGCATAGGCAGGAGGGGTCGGCACTGTTATGGGTGGGCAGAAGGGACTGAGCTGGCACCACGGTGTGTGTGCATGCTTCCACACGCACACACAGCCATGTGCCAGTGCCTTGGGCCAGGAAGTGGGAGAAAACCAACAAATACCATAAAAATCTATATTAAAAAAGAAAGTTGATTCTCTGGCCAGCCCGGAAGCTCTGAGGTTTGAGGCACTGGATGCCACACCTCATGCTATGCCGGCGACCTGGGTTTGGGAACAAGCCTGGGTTGTCAGGGGTCAACTGGGGCGGAGGGCAAGAAGTGAGATCAAGCCACTGCAAGGCAGCTCTCTCCTCCTGGGAGGGACTGGAGGTTCCCCGGCCACTGGACGCCACCCGGTGGAGGACAGATGATGACGCCAACCTGAGGGAGCTCCAGTGATAGCCACGAGGAGGGGTGGAAGGGGCTGAGCTGATGTCATGGGGTGCGTGTGCGCCTCCACGTATGCACAATGCCCGTGTGCTGGGGCCCCAAGGAACAGGGAAGAAAATGGGTCAAAAAATACAGAAAATGTAAATTAAAAAAAATTGATTCTGACACCAATGTCAGAGGCTCAGAGGCCAAAGAAAAAGACAGGACCTGTTGGTTTTAAACAGTGTACCAGTTGTGGCTGCCTGGTTGCTAAAGCTGATAGACATAACCTCTATATTTTTTGCTTGTGTCCTAGACACATGTTTGCAAACTGTGCTGTGTGTAAATCCTTTGGCCGTAAAACTATTAAGAAAAGGGCTGAGAGGTTAGAAAAAATGGCTACATCTGCTCCTCCTTCTAAATCCTCTGAAGAGGCAGCTCCATCTACCTCTTTTTCTGCTCCTTCAAAAAAATAGGATCCAAAATCCATGGAAAAGGCTGACTCTGCCAAGGCTAAAAGACCTATGGAACTGGCTGGTGAGCCAGTTCCAGCCAAGAAAAAGCAAAAAGGAAAACATGTGGCTGTACCTCTGGCCAGGAAGGCTAAGGAGCTCTCAGCCAACAAGTCTGCTGTGCCCACAGCAGAGGAGATTGCTAGGGCTTTACAGATTCTGCAGGCACTTCAGGTAGTGGTATCGGTTCTTACACCTACCCCACTGGTTCCTGCCCAGGTGCAAACAGTTCAAGAACCTTATTTTATGTATGAGATACATGAAGGAGAAGGAGGGAGAGCCTATAGAGCCTGAGGTGTCTCCCGAACAGGAGTTTGGTTCCCCACCCAGGGGTCCAGATGATTACACTTCACATTATGCGTTTGTGAAGCAAATGGTGGCCACCTTAAATCTGCCTATTCGAGAAACCAAAGAAGAAGAGGAAGAGTCAGATTCCCTAGAAATTATGGGGTTAGCCCCCACAATGAGACTGCTGATACCTATGCACAAATCTCTTAGAAAGCAGGTAATAAAAATCCTTGAAACCCCTACCACATCCCAGGGGCTGAAAAGAAGATTAATAAGAAGCACCAGTTGGATAGGTCCAATGCTGCTTTCCTCTTCAACCACCCGGACCATGAAGGGGGTTTGTACAGGCAGCAGCCTGTGATAAGGCCAGAATCCCTCTGTCCTCTCACCCCCTGATAAAGATTTCAGAAAGCTGGATGCTATGGGGAAAAAAGGGTACTTGGCAGCCCCATTGCTCGTGAGGCAGACCAGTTATATGGCATACACAGCACAATACCAGAAGGCCTTGTGGAACACAATACTGGCAATTACAGATAAGATCCCAGGTTAAGCGGCAGTGGACCTGGCTGAAACTACCAGAAGAGCATTGGATGCCTCCAAATATCAGTTCACATGGCTGTGGATGCTAATGACACAGCAGCAAGGCTTATGGCTCTCACTGTCTCTATGAGACAGTTTGACTGGCTCAGGACAACTAACTTGAACCAAGATACACAGACAAAGGCCATGGACTTCACCTGTGAGGGTGACTTCCTCTTTGGGGACAGAGGCATACATGAAAAAAGTGAAGGCGTATAAAGCGACTTAGAGAAGTAATTCAGCTAATTCAGACCCTCCACTTCTTATAGGTCCCAATACCAGGGAGGCAGGAGTAGGGGCTCCTACTCCAGACCATTCTCTTAGGCCCAGACAGCAACAGACTACCAGCAGCCCAGGGACTGTTTTAGAGATAGAGGCAGAAGAGCCATGAGGAGACCAGCACGAGTGCTTCAGGCTCAGACTCAGCCAAAGCAGAATCTCTGACAGACTAGTACAGGTCGCCTCCCTTTACCAGTAGGAGGCAGATTGCTTGGCCATAGTGGTGGCACACTTAAGAAGGGAGGGAGTGACAGTATTCCAATACTTGGACGACTGGCTAGTCATGGGTCAGTTCCTGCAATCTGCCAAGGACTCTCTGGCCCTCACAAGGGACATACTGGAGTCACTTGGATTTCTGATAAATGTACAGAAGTCAAAAATGGAACCAGTTCAGCTTCTACATATGGCATACATCGACAAAAATAACAAGTCAGTTCACACCCTCACCCCCCCCAAAAAAAAAGGGCGCAAATGTAACAATAAACATATTTTTTCAGCTTGCTCATTCACAAACTATAAATGGGATTCTGAATGAGGGGTGCTACTGCATATGTCACATATCAACAAAAATAAGTCAGTGCACCCCAAAAGGGGTAAATGTAACAATAAACATATTTTTTCGGCCTGGATTGGCAACTTACTAATTTGAATTCAAAAGGAGTGGGGGTCTCTGGGTATACACCACAGGGCCTTGCTGTGAAGTCATTTGAGGTGGATGCACTTTAGAGTAGGGACCCAGATGTAGGTGATCTACCTCAATGATGGTAGCTGGGTGACTTCACAGCAGGACCCTGAAGTAAATACCAAGAGACCCCCACTCCTTTTGAAATCAAATTACTAAGTTGCCAGTCCAGGCTGAAAAAATATGTTTATTTTTACACTTAATCTTTTTTTGGGGGGAAGGGGGGTGCACTGACTTGTTTTTGTTGATGTATGCCATATGCAGTAGCACCCCTCATTCAGAATCCCATTTATGGTTTGTGAATGAGCAAGGGTGAGCAGCTAACATTGGATACGGTTTGCAAAGGGAGAAGTATGGCTTTCTCATTTAGCTAGCTCCCCACCAGTTATCTGCACATTGGCTGGGGACCACACCTTGATTAAACCAATTTTAGGCTGATGCACCCTATATAAAGGAAGTAATTTGAAGCGGATGCACTTTAGAGTAGGTACCCAGCTGATGGGTTGTCCACCTCAACGATGGTAGCTGGGCGATTTCACAGCAGGGCCCTGAGGTAAATACCAAGAGACACCCTTACCTTTTGAAATCAAATTAGTAAGTTGCCTATCCAGGCTGAAAAAATATGTTTATTGTTACATTTACCCCTTTTTTGGGGGATGGGGTGAGGGTGTCCACTGACTTGTTTTCATTTCAGTTGAACAGACCAAGGACTGCAAGGAAGTTTTTGTGGCTACTGTGCCACATGGCAGCTTCCATAGCAGTGGTCTCAGGGTCCAGGTTTCAGATGAGAGACATAGTTCTATTTAAGGGCTCACTGGTCCCAGTGAAGAGATTCCCTAGCCAAATTGGTACCAGTCTCAGACACCCTTCTGCAGGCCCTGCAGTGCTGGATAAATCCCGAAAACCTCAGGGAATGGATTCGCTTCCAAAAGGAGCATCCATCAGTGGTGCTCACCACAGATGCCTCCCTACTGGGGTGGGGAGTACACATGCTAGACCTAACCGCCAGTGCAACATGGTCACCCCAGGAATCTCTCCTGCACATAAATCTCCTGGAACCCAAGGCAGTATACCTGACTCTACAGAACTTTGCTTCTCACTTAAAAGGAAAGGTGGTACAGGTCAGGACAGACAATTCCACCAGAGTGTACTGCATATACAAATGTAACCCCCCTACCAATTTGGGGTTTACCTTAATGTCTTCCTGGGCTCCTTCTTTCCCCACTGCTAGGCTGATGTCCTGTAGAGGTAATAGATCCAAGGTTATCTGCTTGCTTCTGTTGATTTACGTGAGAGTGCCATGCTTTGCCTCCGCACCAGTCTCTTTAAGAATTCAGACAGTATGTGTATAGTGAATTGTCTGGGCTGGGTCTGAGTGCTTTAGGGCTCGTGACCGGCCAGACACCACTTTGATTTGCTCCACTCTGCAGTCGATAATAGAGCAGAGGGAACTCGAACTAGTATCGTAATTATTTATTTATTTCTAACTGGCGGTTATATCTAAATTACAGAGTTTGTTTAGCCTGCTTTCCTTGCAGCTTTGCCTTCCTGAATGGGGGCCACCATGTTAGGTTTGGGACTTCCAGTAAGTGGACCAATAGGACTCAGGGGAACTCAAAGGGTCCTTGTCCCAAGTGCCTTGTGGGATGGAAAAACTTTAGTTTTTAGGTTGGCTCCTAAACTGAACTGAAGGGGGCATCTGAATTGTGACTGACAGCTCCCTCCAGGAACCAGAACTCAGAAAACCAAGGGAAAAGCCCAGAACTGTTAGAGACAGAAGTTAAGCTGGAGTTAGAGCTTGAAGAGTGAGCAGTTTGAGCTCTCAAGGAGCTGCTCCCAAACGGAGCTTAAGAGAATTGGCGGGAAGAGGCCTGACTTCCTCCCTGCCACTGTTCTCCTGCCTTGGAATGATTGCAGTGACTGGACTAACCCGAATTGTGAGTGAAACTGGGGCAAAAGCCCTGGAGATGTTTAAAAGTACTGCTTGAGATTTGGACTGAAGTTAGACTCCTGTGAAGTGATTGGCCCAGAGACTGTGAAGAGATTAATACTGGATCGAGAGTTTTGGTCAGTAAATTGTTAGAGGAGGGATGTATTCCAGAAGGTTGGAAGTCGGCCAGGATCATCCCCATTTTTAAGGGGGGTGATCAGTGCTGACTGTCCAACTATAGACCTATATCTATATTACCTCTGATTATTAAGGTGTTGGAGAAACTGTTGGCGAAACAGTTGATGGAGTACCTGGAAAGAGAAAAATTAATGGATCCGTATCAGTCAGGATTTCAGACGTCTCATGGCACTGTGATGGCTGTGTCAGCAGTCCTGGATGAGATTGGGAAGTCAATTGATGCCCAGTGTTATACTGGTGCAATTTTGGTTGATCTCTCCAGGGCTTTCGACACAGTTGATCATCAGCAGTTGCCCATGAGATTGTCTGAGGTAGGGATGAGTCGTTTAGTTTTGGACTGGTTTATCTCCTATCTTTCTGATAGATGGCAGGTAACAGTCATAAATGGAGTCGTGTCGGCTATGCAGGTGGTGTGGAGAGGTGTGCCCCAAGGATCTGTCATGGGTCCTCTTTTATCTTTAGTATACCTAAAAGATCTCGGGCACCATGTGGGGGCCTCTCGCTACCACCCTGTATGCCGACGACACCATTTTGTACTATTAGGATGAATCCATTTCAGTAATGCAATGTACATTGCAGAAAAGTTTTGACAATATGGAAATGTACTTTGTCAACTTGAAGTTAAAACTTAATTCCTCAGAAACTAAATGTATGTTGTTTGGGTCATCTACAAAACGGAAAGATGACCTGATTTTGGAAATTGTGGATAGTAGAGGGGAAGGGTTAGAGTTAGTTAATCAATATAAATGCTTGGGATTTTGGTTAGACAACTATAGGTCAGGTAATTTGCATGTAGACAATTTGATCTCCCAGGCTAATAAGCGGATAGGATTCCTTTCCAGGAATAAAAACTGTTTAGATTCTGTGACACTGGATCTGACAGTAAAGGTGCAGATTTTCCCTTTAATCGATTATGGGGACATTTTATATGATGGAGCCACTAGGGTTCGATTATCAAAGTTAGATGTTTTAGTCAATCGTCTTGCCAGACTGATTCTTAAGTGTCCCAAACTTACACATCACTGTGAATTATACGAGAGATTGGGGTGGTTATCACTAAGTGGGAGAAGAATGATACATAAACAGTAATTTGCCTATAAATGTGGGTTGGGTTTTGTCCCTTTATATTTAAAGAATAGATTTTCCTTTAGAAGTGTTGAATTAACTTTGAGAAATTCAGCTGTTACAGATATGGTTGTCCCACTTGTAAAATCAAAACGCTCCAAATATTTATTTAGTAATTATATTCTGATATGTTGGAATAGCCTTCCTCATGAATATAAACAAAAGACTGGTAAGCCGTTATAAATATCTCATCTAAGAAAACACTTGCTATCCATACAGGAACTTTGTAATTGTTATTGATGTCTTTTTTCTTTAATGCTTTTGTAGTGATGATTGATATCGGATTGTATTTATTATGTTGAGCGTTGAATGTTTTTTATTTTCTGTACAGGTTACCATTGCAAATGAGTTTTTACATTCAATAAACAAACATTTGCTTTTTATATAGAACCATTGGCTTATTTAATTCGACAAGACCCTGCACTCCCTGGAATTCGTATGGATGGAGCAGAACACAAAATAGCATTATTTGCGGATGATGTTTTAATATACCTAGCAAACCCGGAAACCTCTCTCCCATACCTATTTCATAATCTCACATTTTTCTCCCTAGCTGGATACATGCTAAGCACTACTAAAACTGATTTATTGGCCTTGAATTATACTCCAGAGGACCGAACCAAAAAAATGTTTGAATTTAAATGGGACTCACAAGTAATAAGATATCTGGGAGTTAATATTCCAGGCGACCTTAAATTATTATTTAAGTTAAATTATGAGCCTTTACTTAAAACTTTGAGAATGGACCTAAAGCGATGGACAACCTTACCCATCTCCTTCTATGCTAGAAATCAAGTACTTAAAATGAATGCTCTGCCAAGATTGTTATATTTGTTTCAATCTATACCATGTGAGGTACCTCTACAACATTTAAATAAATGAGAAAAACATTTTTGGGACTTCTTATGGCAGGGGAAAAAACCTTGACTAAAATCTAAATTATTAATGCTTTCCAAAGATTTAGGTGGCATTGCATTTCCCAACTTGCATTACTGTTGAAATGCTTCCCAAATGCAGCTAGCTCTTCTGTGGGGAAATAAAAAGTACTTAGCACATTGGAAGCAAACAGATCTTGGTAGACATTTACCCCTCCCTTTAACAGCAGTCATCTTCGCTTCCACCCTAGTGAGGCAGATTCAAGGTGCCTCTATGGATAGTGCAGGCTTTATTCTGGAAGGATGGAGGAGAGGTTACTCCCCAAAAAGATTCTCTAGCCATAATTGGAAATATATTTGGTTCACTAGAAACCCTGCATTCCCTCCAGCACGAGAATACAAATGGTATGCACATCAGGCCTCAAGTGGGTTTGAGGCACCATGGCAAATACTTCAAAATGACACCATGTTGCCTTTTACAGAAGCACAAATAAAATATAACTGGACCCCAAATGATTACATCTATTACCTCCAGATTAGGGATTGGATTAATGTGCAAATAAAAACTCAAAATTCTGGGTCACAGCAGGAAGAGGACACCATCCCCTTTATTCACATTTGGACAACCACTGAAAGTGATCATGCCATCACACTGTTATATAAATTTTTGAATTCCTCACAAAATCACCTTACAGAAGTATTAAAATGTAGATGGGAGAAAGACCTGGGCTCTCCGATTTACCAACAAGACTGGCTGAAGGTCTGGCGATCCACCTGGTCCGCAACTTTATCCCCCAGCTGGAAGGAATATGTCTGGAAGGTGCATACTAGATACTTTTTAGTACCTCTTTTGTTAGCAAAACATAACCCAGGAGTGCCCTCGAGATGTTGGAGATAGTGTGGTGCAGTCGACACCTCCCAGGCTCATGTGTTTTTACTCTGCCCTAAGATAATACCATTCTGGCAGGCAGTTACTAATTTAATAGATAGAGTGTTGTCTACTCAGGTACCCTTGTTCCCGCAGAATCTACTGTTGGGTATACCCCCAAAATGCTTAGAGATAAAGATTCTAAGTACCTTTGGGCAATATGTTTAGCTGCAGCCTATAAATCTATTACTAAAAAATGGTGGCTTCCTACCCCCCCCCCCACATTACTAGACTGGAAGGATATAGTAAACTATATACAACATATGGAACAATTAACTCATAATTTGCAGGATAGAGCTTCAGTGTACCAGAATCGTTGGATAAGATGGGACCTGACTGGATAATTAAATCTCTACATTGGGGAAAGATTAAATGTCAGACTATTTAATTTTAATTTGAAGGACTTTATTATGAAATTTTTCTTTTCTATAAATAGTCTAAGTAGACTAAGCTATAGGGATACTAGACTAAATAAAGTAAAATTTGAATTTAACCCACAAATGAATATTTATCAAGGTGTAAGGTAGTGGAAAGATAATAGCTGATGAGTTTTGTTATTTGTTTTTTTGTTGGTAGTATCTATATAGTTGTAAACTAATTGTATGATTTTTAAGGCTCCATGTATAGGAGCTGAGGTTATCTACTGTGTGTTTTTAACAAAAAATGTATTAACTTATATCCAGTTGTGAATGTATTGGTTCTGAAGAAATATGCAATAAAGAAGTATATATAAAAAAAAAATAAACAAACAAACAAAAAAATCGGCTGCAATAGTATCCGATCTGTTAGAAGAAGTCAATGCTGTTCTTGATAAGTGTGCTGAATGTCCATCGTGGGTTGAGGCCTGCCTGCCCGCGACCAGATCTTTATGCCAGCTAGAGGCTTCACCAGCAAAACAAAATGAACTTTGCCAAAGTTCTCATCACACCTGGGCCTCTGCCAACCTGACCCAGATCAACTGTATTGCACCAGAGACTGTCCTCGGCGAGAGACCGGCTTTGGGGATTCAGCCCCTGCACAGAGACAACTCGCAGGTTGCGGCCACCTGGAGGGAAAGGTCGTGAAGAGAAGATGTGTCGTGACAGACCCGCTTTCCCATGTTCATTGGTGATCTATATGAGGTCTCCATATCACCAGCATTATCACAGCCAGCTGGTAGTGTGAGTAAACCTAGGGTAGCTTCCTGCAACAAGTCACCTAATTATCTGTGGTACCACTCAATTGCTTTAGTAATTTTCTGGGTTACAAGAGACTGGGCCAACTGGTCAGGATTACAAATAATCAAATCTTGGTTGTGCATGCTAACTGCCTTTTTCTTCCATCAAAGGCCCCAACAACAGCTGCAATGATGGCCACCTCCGGGCAATGCCTCTGCCTAGCCAGTATTCCATCCTGGGTACCCAGTGTTGTAGAACTGATTATTTGGGTCTAAAAAGTGCATGGCAACAACTTGAATTCAATTAGTATAATAATTATTTAACTAAATTCACGCCCCTTCCTTGTTCACAACCCCTAAATAAATCTGATTGTTATTTCACGTTTAACCTAGCTTATGCGCATATTGGGCCCCATGCACCATGTGGGCGGGGGTATGTGGAAAACGCGCATACCCTGCCTGCGTAGTTGCGCACCCGTGGACAGGTGTGCACATGCTGGTATGCACAACTGGTACCCACATGTCCATGGCTCCTCCCCCCGGCATGCAGGTGAATGGTGGAGTATTCTGCGGACTGGGCACACATACAGTGGGATGCCCTGACCCGGTCCACGAGTGGATCCCTTGTGCCCCCAGGGTGCAGGTGTTGCCCAACGGCGCACTGAGCGCTGGTGTCACAGGGGCAGCAGCAGCCTGTTCTGCTGCCCCTGGTTCTCCCCGTGGCTCCTATCAGCTGGGGCAGCATTTTGCAGGGGTCTGGAATACCCTGTCATACTCATTGCAACCTGCGGTGGCATCCTGGTGGGGGATGTAACCTGTACGGCTGGGGTCTGCCTGGCATATGGTGTGCCTCCTGAGCCCAGTATTCCACACCTTTGTGACTGGCGCAGAGTGTGGGCACGCCCCTCAACAAGCCCCCTGCCCACCCCGGCACACTGCTGTCTGTGCAGCCAGGTGATCAGCGCATACCTGTCCTGCACCCCACCCAAGGAATGCCATGGGGGGTCCACGGGACCCCACTCCGTGACATTCGGACTTAGCTATGCCAATGTGCCTGGGTTACACGGCACGTTGGCGTAGTGCATAGGGCCAATTACTAGTTGGATTACAGTACTGAAAATATATATTTGCTTTGCTAACCTTGTTTTTACAGGGGGTTTACTGGGATGTTGCTGAAGGCCAGACCCTGGTGGTAAGTGTAAAGGGTGTGTGCATATTATTAATGTCACTTGCTGACTCAGTGTTAACTTTTGTTAAAGGTACAAAGGCACTGGGAGGGTTGGTGGGTGGTTATAGCTTCACCAGAGGGCTATAACAGGTTAGACAGATATCCCCACTACTGTTACTCTGGGTGGAGGCACCTTAATACCAAATCCAGGCCCCTCAACCTCTGGTCAGAAATACAGCTGGGGTAGTAACCTTAGGGACAGCACCACCTAGGGGTTACACAAGCAAGGGGGGACCAGGTCCACCCCACTGTGCACAGAGGCAATGAGAATGTGAGGCCTGGCCTACTAACTGCAAGTGTCTCTATCAGCCATTCACCTCCCAGGAAAGGACAATGTCCTGGCAGACTGTCTCAGCAGGATCAGCCAGAACCATCACGAATGGTCTCTGAATGCACAAGTGCACCAGTCAGTGTTCAGAAGGTGGGGCACACCAGAGATAGATCTTTTCGCCTCCACAGGCAATCACCAGCTGCCACAATTTTGTTGCGGAGCCCCCAACAGGGGCACAATCCCAGTGGATGCCTTGGTCAGGCAGATTCCTGTATGCCTTTTCTCCTTTTCCCCTGTTGCTCAGGACACTGATAAAACTCAGGTCAGAGCCAGCAACAACGATCCTGGTGGCCCCAGATTGGGCAAGGCAGCCATGGTACTCACTACTGCTGACTCTATCTGCCTCACCTGCTCCAGAGGCACAATCTCCTGACATCCTGTCAGGGCAGGATCCTGTATCCCAATATCAGAGCCCTACAACTGAAGGCATGGCTCTTGAAGACTCAGAGTTTACAAATTTGAATCTCTCTGAAGAGGTTTTAACTGTGCTCAGGGGCTTCAGGAAGCCATCTATCAAGAAAACGTGTTCCTCAAAGTGGAAAAGATTTTCCATTTGGTGCAAGGGAAGAGATGTGGACCCTTCTGGTGCCAGTCTTTCTGCCCTGCTGGGCTGTCTGACCCACCTGCACTCCCTGGGCCTCAGACCTCCCACATTGAAGGTCCATTTGGCTGCAGTCCTAGCACATGTATCACCTGGTAAGGATAGGTCTATGACTTCTTACCCTGTTTTCAAGAAATTCTGCCAGCCCGCTGGTGCTGAAGATTGAGGTGCTGAATGCGTTACCTTGTGCCCACAGGCAATCTAGGTTCAGGAATGACCTCGGGTTATTGGGAGCTGGCATGGGGGGAAGGGAGGGAGGGAGCTGGATCGAGCCACCTAATGGCAGCTCTCCTCTCCCAGGGAGGTTGTCGCCCCCCCATAGTTCCGTCGCACCAGGTGGTGGTCCGGTGATGGCGCAGGCGGGAGGGGACGACATGAGGGAGGGTGTCTTGAGTGTGATGTGCACGTGCCTCCACACGCGTCCATGCTGAGATGGGAGTGGGAGAAAACTGGGACATAAAATAGAAAAATGTATATAGAAAAAAAAAGAAGTTCTTCAAAGACCTCAACCACCTTCACCCTCCCCTCAGGGAGCCAGTCTTGGCCTGGAATCTGAATATTTGTATTGTCAAGCTCATGGATCCCCCTTTTGAGCCTATGACAACTGCAGACTTAGAAACATAGACTTTGACGGCAGATAAGGACCTCTTGGCCCACCTAGTCTGCCCATTTCCCTACATAGAAGATAAGCTACAGATCCTATTTAACCAACAACCTATTTCTTCCTACCCCCCACAAAAATTGCCTTATGTCTGTCCCATACATTCTTGAATTCTCCCACAGTTTTAGACCCCACAACCTCCTCAGGAAGGCTGTTCCATGCATCCACCACCCTCTCTGTGAAAAAATACTTCCTCACATTGCCCCTGAGCCATCCCCCCCATATCTTCAAATTGTGCCCCCTTGTTCTTGCACATCTCTTTTTCTGAAAGATGCTACCCTCTTGGACTTTGTTGATTCCACTGAGGTACTTAAACGTTTCTATCATGTCCCCCCTCTCATACCCAGAGATGGCCCAAATGGGAGATTTGGGGGCTGAAGGATAGGAGAGGGCAGGATACATCATATCAAATAAAATGGATTAGAAAATGAAATCCTCCTTCTTTTATCACACAGTTTTAAAGACTGCATAAAAACTTATTGTCTACTCTACACTCCTGTAAATCAAGCCTAGAACCTAATGGATTACTCAGTTATTTACTTATGTGAAAACCAGGTTCCTTTTTTATATATCTGGCTAATGTATTAATGTACGTGTATGTTGTCAATAAACCTGAATTAAAAAAAAAATGACCCCCTTTCCCTCCTTTCCTCAAGAGAATACATATTAAGCTCCTTTAATCTCTCCTTGTATGGCTTCTCTTGCAGACCCTGCACCATTTTAGTTGCCCTCCTCTGAACTGCCTCCATCCTGTCTATGTCCTTGCGGAGATGGGGTCTCCAGAACTGGATGCAGTACTCCAGATGGGGTCTCATCAACTGTCTGTACAGGGGGATAACAACTTCCTGTTTTCTGCTGGTGATGCCTCTCCCTATACATCCCAGTATCCCCCAGCCCTTCCTACCGCCTTCTCACATTGCTTGCCAACCTTAAGGTCATCTGATATGATTACCCCCAGGTCCCTTTCCATTTTTGTTGTTGTTACTACTTTCCCCCATTGTGTAATCTTCCCCTGGGTTTTTGTTTCCCAGGCGCATTATTTTGCACTTCTTTGCACTGAATCCAAGCTACCATACTTCTGACCATTCCTCCAACCTTGCCAAGTCCCTTCTCATCCTTTCTACGCCCCCTTGTATATCAACCCTGTTGCAGATCTTTGTGTCATCTGCAAAGAGGCATATTTTTCCTTCTAGTCCCTCTGCAATGTCACTTATAAGGACATTAAAAAGGACTGGACCCAGTACTGAACCCTGCAGTATGCCACTAGTAGCCCCTCTTTCTTCAGAGTGGACTCCATTTACAATTACCTTCTGTGTCCTGTTGTCCAGCCAATTTTTTACCCAGGCTACCACCCTGAGACCCACTCCCAGGCTGGTTAATTTGACTATTAATCTTTTGTGTGGGACTGTGTCAAATGCCTTGCTAAAGTCTAGGTAGGTCATGTCCACGGCCCCTCCCTGGTCTACTACTTTGGTCACCCAGTCAAAGAAATCAATTAGATTCGTCTGACATGACCTTCCCACTGTGAACCCATGCTGCCTTGGGTCCTCTGCCCCACTGGCCTCTAGGTACTCAACAATTCTTTCCTTCAGAAGTGATTCCATCACTTTCCCTACTACAGAGGTCAAACTGACAGGTGTGTAGTTTCCTGCCTCTGCCTTGGTCCCACTTTTGTGAAGGGGAATCACATCTGCCTTCCTCGAGTCCTCAGGTACCACACCATCCTCCCATGATTTGTTAAAAAGGATAGTCAGTGATTTCACTAGTTCTCTGCTTAATTCTTTTAGAATTCTGAGGTGAATTCCATCTGGCCCCATTGCTTTGTCCACCTTCTGTTTTAGGAGTTCTGTCAGAACCCTTTCTTCTGTGAAAGGACTGGGATCTACCCCCCAATCCAGAGTGCTTCTGTTAATTGGATTAGGCACCTCCCCCACCTCCTCCTCCTTTGTGAATACTGAACAGAAGTATTCATTCAGTATCCCTGCTTTTCACTGTCCCTCTCCGCCCACCCACCGCCCATTCTATTCAGCCTCATTATCCCTCCCTTTGTCTTTCTACGCTCCCTGATATACCTATAAAAGGTTGTATCTCCCTTCTTAACTGAGTTGGCTATCTTTTCCACAGTTTGGGCCTTTGCTATTCTGACTACCGTCCCTGCTTCCTTCTGCCTTAACTGGTACAGTTCTCTGTCCTGCTCCTTCTGTGTTTCCTTATACTTTCTAAATGCTATCTTTTTCTCCCAAACCTTCACCGCCACCTCTTTTGAGAACCATAGTGGCTTTTTCTTTCATTTTGATTTATTTATTTGCTTTACACTAAGGCTTGTTGCCTCTGTGATGGCAGTTTTGATATTTCCCCATTGTTGCTCCACCCCTCCTTCTAGCCTGTTTGCTAGTGCTTTTATAAGGCACTCGCCAAAGTCAGCCCTCCTGAAGTCCAGAACCCTCACTTTTGTATGGCTTAACTCTGTAGCTGAGTTTATCGTGAACCACACTGTTTGGTGGTCACTTGTTCCCAAATGGCTATCCACTTCTAGATCTGAAATCCTCTCACTGTTCCCATTTGAGAGTACGAGGTCTAAGGTTGCTCCCTCACGAGTAGGTTCCAAAACTAGCTGTCTGAGGCCTGCCACCTGAAGGGCATCGAGAATGGCCCTGCTTTTGGATGTGACTGCAGCAAAGGTGCTCCAGTTAACATCTGGCATATTAAGGTCCCCATCAATGGTATCTCCCCTTTCTCTGCCATCCTAAGTATGCCTTCTATCATATCCTTGTCCATTCCCTTCCCTCTGACCTGGGGGTCTGTATACAACCCCTGTGCGGATTGTGGTGCCATTTCCAGTCTCTAAGGTGACCCACAGTGCCTCCTCTCCTCCCTGTTTACTCTTTTGTTCAGTTGCTTTTATCCCTTCCCTTACATAGAGAGCTACTCCACCCCTCTTCTGCCCTCCCTGTCTCTCCTGTAGATTGTGTACCCTGGTATGTTAACATCCCAGTCATGGTTCTCTGTGTACCATGTTTCTGTGACTGCTACAATATCCAGGCATCCCTCTTCCATCAAGGCCACCAGTTCAGGGAGCTTGTTGCCCAGACTACGAGCGTTGGTACACATTACCCTCCATTTCTTGATGGCCCTACCCCTTTTTGCCCCATCCCTGTCCTTATTGTGTTTGTCGCTTTCTCCATTTACTCCTGCACTTCTCCCTATCGACATATCTATGTTGGTGTCTACCTCACTTAGTACCCTGATTTTTTGGGGGGCCTAGGATTTCCCTACTCCTCTCCAGTGCCTCCCCCCTCTTGGCTAGTTTAAATGCCTGCCAATGAAGCATTTAAACCTATCACCTAGGATCCTGGTTCCCCTCCTGGACAGATGCAGACCATCACACCATCACTTGAAGTATGTTACATGGAAAACTGTTTTCCTGGTGGCAATCATTTTAGCCAGAAGAATCAATGAAGTGCAGGCCCTGTGCGCAGACCAGGACTACATATCAGTCCACATGGACAGAGTCATACTCTGGATCAACAGCAAATTTCTTTCTAAGGTGGTCTCAGATTTTCATTTGAATCAGTCTATCACTCTACCAGTATTCTTCACTGGGAATTCCTGTTCATCTGAACAGAGGTTGCATAGCCTGGATGTCAAGAGGGCCCTCAGCCACTACCTTGACAGGACCAAGGCTCACAGGCCCGAGCATACCCAGCTATTCCTCACTTATGGGGAAGTGGGTAAGGGTAAGTCTGCATTAAAACAAACCATTACATGCTGGATTGTGGCTTGCATTCAGTTCTGTTACTGTAAAGTGGGTAAACAAGCCCCCCCGGGCCTCAGGGCACATTCTGCCAGGGGTACAGCTGCATCAGTGGCAGCTGTGAGAGACATCCCACTGTTGGAAATCTGCAAAGCAGCTACATGGAAAACTGTACACACTTTTACCAAGCACTGTAGTTTGGACATACAGTCCAGGAGTGATGCCAGGTTTGGCACAACTGTGCTGCAGAATCTGTTCCCCAAATAGGTTCTCTGCCCAACCTCCAAAGGTAGTTTGCATTTGTGTAATCATAATGAGTGATTCCTGGGGTTCAAAGAAAAAATTACTCACCATAGTAGTCGTGTTTCTTCCAAGGGATCATTCATAATGGTTAAAGTGTCCTCCCTGCCTCCCCTACCTGAACCCATTAGAAGGGAGCGACCTAGTTTCTGCATCCTGCTGGTGTTAGGGACAGGTTGTCCACAGCTGATGTTACAGTTCTTTTACCAGTTGGTACTTCTTGTTGTCCCTTCTTGAGGAATTTTGATGTTTTATGGGGTGTGATTAAAAAAAGGATGTGTTTTAATCTTTAGTATTAGATGACTAGTGTGTCTTCACCATGTTAGGCGTCATAAGAATCTGAAGCACTCAGAGTGAAGCATTTACTAGGGGACAGCAGTTTGAAATGGGCAGGAGTCAATTAGAAGTTCCATAATTTGCAAAAATGATATCTCTCCGTGGCAGTACAACACTGAAGGCTGACTGCATTTGTTTAATCTTAATGAGTGATCCCTTGGAAGAAACAAGATTTCTATGGTGAGTAATTTATTTCTCCCCCGCCCCTTTTTTTCCACTAAGATACCCCTATGCCTATCCCATGCATTCTTGAACCCACCCACTGTTTTTGCCCCACCACCTCTGCTGGAAGGCTATTCCAGGAAATCTACCACTCTTTCTGTAAAGAAGTACTTCCTCACATCTCTCCTGAATCCGCCTCCCTGCAGCTTCATAAAATGTCCCTTTGTTCTTGAGCTCCTTTTTTCAGAAAAATACTTCCCTCCTGAGCCTTATTTACCCCAGTGAGGTATTTAAATGTTTATCATATCCCTCCTCTCCTTCCTCTCTTCCTGGGTCTACATATTGAGGTCCTTTAGTCTCTCATTGTAGTCTCTCATTGTAGGACTTTTAATGCAGACCCTGCACCACTTTAGTTGCTCTCTGGATCACATACACTCTATGTCCTTCTAGTGATCTGGTCTCCAGAACTGGACACTGTACTCAGGGTGGGGTTTTACCAGTGATCTATACCGGGGCAACACTGCGTCTCTCTTTCTGCTGGTGATATCCCTCCCTGTGCACCCCAGCATCCCACTAGCCCTCCCAACTGCCATGTCACACTGCCTAGCCAATGTTAGGTCATCTGATATGATCACCCCAGGTCTTTTTCCTGCTTGGTTGTCATTGGTTGTTGTCATCAGTACCACTCCACCCATTTTGTACTCCGTCCCTGGGTTTCTGTGCCCTTACTGCATTATTTTGCACTTTTTTGCATTGAAACCCAGCTGTTACCCTTGACCACTCCTCGAGTTTTCTTATCCTTTCCACCCCCTTGGAGTGTCTACCCTGCTGCAGATTTTGGTGTTGTCTGCAAAGAGGCAGATCTTCCCTTCCAGCTCATCTGCAGCATTACTTGTAAAGATGTTAAAGAGGAATTCCCTGAGCACTAATCCCTGAGGCACCCCACTGGTCACCCTCCCTTCTTTGGAGTGAACTCTGTTTACCACCACCCTCTGTTGCCTATCTGTAAACCAATTTCTTACCTAGTTTACCACCTTTGGATCCATTCCTAAGCTGCTAAGCTTGTTTACTAGACCCCTGTATGGAAAAATGTTGAAAGCCATACAGAAATCTAGGCAGGCCACATTAACTGCTCAACCCTGATCTAATTCCTAGGTCACCCAGTCAAAGAACTCTATCAGATTAGTTTGACTTGACCACCTCCCCCATGAATCCATGCTAATTCGGGTCTTGTAACCTGTTGGATTTAAGATATTTCACAATGCTTTACCACAGTAGTGTTTCCATTAACTTTCCCATCACTGATGTCATGCTGACTGATCTATAATTCCCAGCCTTCTCCCTGCTACCACTTTTGTGAATTATTTTGAATTCAGTGACATCTGTGCTACTACTCTGGATTTAGCTACATCTGTGTAACTTTTCTGTATTCTTTGAGTTCTAAATACAATACAGATATGTGCAGCATCTTATCATGCAATGATTCTTGCTATTTTTATACTTAACCTTTCACTTGCATTGAATTGTTATCCTGTTCATGTATTTTCTCTACCCCCCATGGGTCGCACCTGGAAATGAGACTTGGCTCAATGTGTCTTCACAGACACCAGTTTCTTTCAGCCATTCTTCAGCCCCCACTAATGTTTGTCTGTGTCCCTCTGTGTGGAGGGACACTGACCATATTCTGAATATCATACACAACGTGGACCATAAACCGCATGTCATCCTCCACATAGGCACAAACGATGCAGCCTTTTCCATGATAGAAGAGACTAAATCAGACATAACAAATCTGGCTAGCAAAATTAATTCTCTTTCATCCAGTCTCTCTTTCTTTGAGATCCTGCCTGTATGGGAAAAGGGCAGAATCAAGAACAGAATCAGAGAGACAGACATCTCCGAACTCAATGCCTGATTTAAACAATTGTGCCAGGAAAATGGACATGGCTTTATTGGCAATTGGCACAACTTCTGGGAGCAGGACTTTTATAGATTCGATGGTCTGCACCTAAACAAACAAGGAATTTGGGTGCTCGGATTAAAACGCAACGTGCACATAGACCATTTAAACTAGTGAGTGGGGAGGAGCAGCAAGGACACCTTGTGGTAAGAAGTGTGTCAGAAGCCCCTCCCCCACCAACAACTAATTTAACACAGGTCTCTTTTAATAATCTCAGAACCAGTAGTTATCAAGACACTTCCCATAATAGGCAAAGGGATAAGCAGGATTATGCAACACACTTGAGAAAGGAATGTGTGGATTTAAGGAAGTTCCTCAGGCACTCTTACCATGTGAGCCTGTAGCTTAATGGTTAGAGTGCTTGAACAGCATACCAGAGGTCTGAGGTTCAATTCCCAGTGGGCCACACTTTTCCTTTCTCATTTCCATCCTTGATTTAAAAATATGCCTTGCATGGGCTAAACTGCACTGAGAGAAGTGGTCTGTTTATATTTAAGCATATGAAGGGAATTAACACAGTGTGGAAGGAAAACCTGTTTCAGATGAAATCAAAGGGTCATACAAGAGGCCACACTCTATGACTGGCAGGAGGTAAATTTAGGGGAAACATCAGGAAGTGCTTTTTTCTGAGAGGGTGGTTGACCCTTGGAATAGCCTACTGCAAGAGGTAGTAGACTCAAAAAAATGTGAGGAAATTCAAACTTGCGTGGGGTGAACACTACGCTCAAAAAAGGAAATAGTCTAAAAAGAGGGGGTAGGTATTCTGGGCAGACTAGATGGATCAAGAGGTCCCCTTCTGCTGGCAAATTCTTATGTTCTTATGTTCTTATTTGCTATTTCTCACCCTAGGAATCCCTCAGTGTGCTTACTTACGCAGGTTAGCCAGCTGGGTTAAGCTGCCCCAGAGATAGAATGTATGCTAATGAGAGAATGGCATTAGCCAATCAGATTGTACTTGAAGACTGCTGCCTGTAGATATAGGTGTTTGATTAATTTCTCCACTTGACTGAACAAGATGCCCCGGAGCTTTCTCCTACACTCATCACTTGAAGAAGTTAATTTCTTTAAAGTTACTTTTTTTTCTTCTGAATTCTGCTGCCAGGAGTCTTTCACAGTTTTTTTCCTTGGTTCTCGTCAGTTCCCAAGAACCGAGGAAACATCTCCCTAACAGGGGTTTTCTGGCAGTTCCTGCGCTTTCTTTTACTGACAGAAAGAACGTTTTTCTGAGATACTTTTGCTTATGTTTGCTACTTTACATTTATTTTTTTATCGGTTGCTCTACTTAGGTGGGAACCATTTTTAGGGCTTGTTTCCCTTTTCTTTTTTCTCACACAGGAACTGATAGTTGTGGTTCCATTGCACTTGGGACCCAATTGTGAACTTTATTCTTTTCCCTTTTGGGAACCAAATTTTAGGTCTTCTGATGAGATTGGCATGTTGGATAGACCCAAAAAGAGGACTGGACCTACAGGATTCAAAAATTGTATAAAGTGTTTTCAGATCATGGCTAAGGTGGACGGCCACGATCTATGTTTAAAGTGTCTAGGTCCAAGCCACATTTTTGCTAACTGCAAACTTTGCACTAAATTTTGCTCTAAAACAATCAAAAAAGGGCCAAAAGACTAGAAACCATGACCTCTCAGTCTGTCTCCCCCTCTCATAAATCTTCTGAAGAAGGATCCTCCTCCCATCACAGATCCAAAAATAGGTCCTCCAAGGACCCCCTCAAAGAATAAATCCTCCGATAAAGGCCATTCAGACCATAGCAAGCTAAAATGACATACTGAGCGGGTTACTGACCCAGTTACTGCTAAAAAGAAACAAAAAGAAAAACTGCCCATCCCGGTGAAGAGCAAAGGGAGATGTCAGTGTTGCAACCAAAAATGTCTTCACTTGAGGATATGGCTAAGGCTTGGCAATCATATCAGACTTTTTAAATGATGGGCAACATTTTTGGAGGTCCAGCTGGCCCTTCTATGCGCATTCCCACTAACCCTGACCAAGGCCAAGGCTTTTTCTATGTAGAAGGTGATGATGATGAGGAGGAGGGTGAACCCACAGAGCCTGATGTGTCCCCAGATCAAGAATTTGGCTCCCTTTCTCATGGTCAACAGGATGTTTCCTGCCATTATACATTTGTCCAGCAGATCATGGACATTCTCAACCTTTTTATTCAAGAGACTACTGAGGATGATGAAGGGGCAGACTTCCTCGATATGATGGGTCTCCCTTCCTCCAGGAAGTTGCTTCTTCCAGTACACAAGTCCTTCTGCAAGGCCACCTTCAGACTTTTCCAGAATCCCACTACCATTCCAGGTGTGGACAAAAAAATAGAAAAAAGTACCAGCTGGATAAAACAAATGCTGGGTACCTCTACACCCATCCTGACCACAAGGGTGTGGTACAAGCTGCAGCCTGTGACAAGGCCAAAATGCCTCTATATTTTCAGCCTCCTGATAAGGAGTCTAGAAAAATAGACAGCATGGGCAAGAAGTCTTTCACCACTGCCTCTTTGTTGCTACGCCTTTCTATTTATATGGCATATACTGCACAGTACCAAAAGGCACTGTGGAACTGAATCCTGGCCATTAGCCAGAAAGCCCCAGATGACATAGCTCAAAACTTGGCAGAAACAGTCAAAACTGCCTTAGATGTCACGAAGTACCAGTTTCATATGATTGCAGATGCCAGTGACACTGCCTTCGGATCCATGGCTCAGGCCGTCTTACTCGAGAGGTTTGCCTGGTTGAGAGCCACCAACCTCTCTCAGGATACCCAAACAAAAGCTATGGACTTCCCGTGCTAGAACAGTTCTCTCTTTGGGGACACGACAGGCATACATGAAAAAGGTTGAAGATTATAAAACCACCTATAAGAGTAATGTGGCAAAAGAGAAAGCCTCCACTTCCTACAAGCCCCAGGGAAGAGGCAGCAGAGGTTGGGGTTACTATCCTATGGCCTTCAGCCCTATGCCCTTGCCTATCGATTACTCCCAGATGAGAGGATACTTTAGAGGGAGGGGTAGGAGGGCTTAGAAGCATACTGAGCCCACCCCCTCACCAAAAGCTCAGTCTAAACAAAACCCCTGGGGGAATGCTCAGGTTGCCTCCCTTCTGCTAGTAGGGGAAGGCTGGCCCACTACCTCCATCAGTGGCAACACATCACCATAGATAAGTGGGTGCTGGAGGTAGTGGGTCGAGGGCTTACCCTGCAGTTCAAGAAATTCCCCACACAGCAGGACCACAGGAGTTTCTTTTTTTGTGGTTAAATGTTTTTTATTATTTCCAAACAAAATACATACATATACAGTAATACAGAATTGTATTCTTCTGCAAAATTCTAGTACAGTACTGAAATTTGCAGGAAGAACATGAGCAGATAAGGGTGTATCACCTTTTCACTTCAGGCTTACAATGTGTGCCTTATGAAGCAGGCTAGGGAAGGCCTACAACAATTAAACAAGATTACCTTGAAAAAATTATAACAAGGCCTACCTGTTCAGACCTGGAAAATCAGGGGTATCAGCTCTAAGAGATCAACCTCAATGTGGTACCCAGGGAACCTTGGAGCGAGGTGCCTTTCAGAGTAAACCTGCAACCAAACAAACAAAAACACACACAAAGTATCTAGGGAGTTTGGAGATTTCTTTTGTCTCTTTTCCTAACTTTAAAAAAACAAAGAAAATGCTGCCCTATGCTTCAGTACTGTAAGATCTGTATCATATCCACTGTGGCTGCCATCTGCCATGCACCTTCATTTGTCAGAGGAGAGGAGAATAGAAACATTCAGATGAGCGCCTCACCCAATCGCTGCCCTAGGTTTCAGGAAGGTAATGAAGGGATGCCATAGGGTGACATACTGGGAGAGGGTATTTGCCACGACATGCATTATTCGTGTTAGATTAGCCATCTGCGTTAAGGTGTTGAGCACCTCTGTGGGCAAGGGGACCTCCTGGGTTCTTCACTTACAGAGCAGGAGTCTCTTTACCTGCTTGCTGAGAATACAAACATACAAAATTGCCAGCAGATACAGGCCGTATCATCTATCTAGTCTGCTTGAGTGTGCAGCACTTCAGTCCATTAGACTGCAGCTGCCCCTCCATTAACTCTTCCCTCTCCTAACTGCCCCCCATGGTATATACTTTCCCCTTGAATTTGTCCCACCCCTCTTAGAGGTACCCACAGCGGTCTGCACTGATGCAGGTTGGCTCAGGCAGTGCATTCCACCCTACCACTTTTTCAGTGAAGTAGTGTCTCCTCTTTTCCCTCTTGAATCTGCCCTCCCTTTAACTTCAGGGAGTGCCCTCTAGTATCTTTTCCATTCTGGACCGTGAACCCACCCTTGAAGCCTACTCTGTTCATCCCCTTCAGCTACTTGAAGGTCTCTATCATGTCCCCTCTCTTTCTTCTATCCTCCAGGGTATACATGTTGAGCTCTTTTAGTCTTTCCTCATAAGTTCTGTCCCCCAACCCCTGGATCATCTTTGTTACTCTTCGCTGCACTGTCTCCAGTAGTTTGATATCCCTTTTCAAGTACAGGTGCCAGAACTGTATGCAGTACTTCAAGTGCAGCCTCACCAGGGACCTGTACAGGGGCAATATGACTTTGCTACACCTGGATGTAATCCCCCTTGCTATGCACCCTAGCATCCTGTTAGCCTTAGCCACTGCCTTCCTACACTGGGCCGAGTGGTTTAGTTCACCGGTCACCAGCAACCCCAGATCCTTCTCCTCGTTGGATGCAGACAGTTTGATACCATCCATCCAGTAGCTGTATCCTGGGTTTTTGGCTCCGAAATGCATCACCTTGCACTTCTTGGCATTGAACCCAAGCTGCCAGGTGTGCAACCACTCCTCGAGTCTTGCTAAGTCCTCCTGCAGTAATTTGCCACCCTCTCCCCATCCACTTCAGCACAGATCTATGTGTCATCGGCAAAGAGGCTGATCTTATTCTTGATACCAACCGCTATGTCTACGATGAAAATGTTAAACAGGACTGGTCCCAATACTGATCCTTGTGGGACACCATTTGTCACTGTCCTGGGCTCCAATGCTTCTCCCCCCACAACTACCCTCTGTTGCCTGTCCCTCAGCCAGTTTTCTACCCATCGGGCTAGCTTCCACTCTATACCAAGACTCCTCAACTTGCAGGCCAACCTTCCGTGTAGCACTTTATCCAAGGCCTTGCTGAATTTTTTTTTATTTTTAGTCTTTAGTAACTGGGTAAGGCCCACTAGGCACAACTGCTTGTTTTCAGGGGTGACCTGGGAGCACTGGGCGGTTAAGTGACTTGCTCAGAGTCACACAGTATGCAAAGTCTGATCTGTTGGATGTACCAAGCTCATTCACAGCTTGTTACTAAAACCTCTAGGCTATACTGCCAGCCCACCTCTAGGCTATACTGCCAGCCCAGTAGACCAGTAGAAATCCAGGTAGACTACATCTACTGCATGGCTGTCATCCAGTGCCCTCATGACCGAGTGAAGAAAATCAACCAAGTTAGTCTGACAGGATCTGCCAGCAACGAACCCATGCTGTCTGTCATCTTGCTGATCATTATCCACAAGGAACTGCACCAGCCTTTCTTTGAGGATAGACTCCATCAGTTTCCCCACAATTGTGGTGAGGCTCACCGGCCTGTAGTTCCCTGGTTTGCCCTTGGGCACACTTTTGTGGAGAGGTACCACGTGTGCCTCCCTCCAATCTATGGGCACACATCCCATATTTGGTGAGGTGTTGAACAGATCCACCAGTGGCTCTGCCAGCTCCCTCAGCACCCTGGGATGTACCCCACCTGGCCCAGGTGCCTTGTCTACCCTGAAGGACCCAAGGCCCTCGAGCACCCTTTCCACAGTGATGACCCCGTCTGTGGTTGTCTCACCCCCCATGCCTGCGCCCCTTTCCCTGAAGGAATGGGCCCATCCCTCTCCCTTGTGAACACTGAACAGAAGTACTCATTAAGTACTTCTGCCTTCTCAGCCCCCTCGTCTACCCACCCACTGCCTTTTCTGATCCTAACTGTTTGCTCCTTGCACTTCCTCTTTTCCCTGATATACCTGATAGATCTTGGGATGACAGGTGAGGTGTGGCTAAGTGAATGTCCAGCAGCATTACCTCTGGTGTAATGGGCAGTGGCTTCTGTTGGATTTGGGAGCCCAGAGTGCAGACTTGCTGCCATAGCGATTGGATTTTCGGACAGCTCCATGGTATATGGATTAGGTCCCCCCTGCTTGCTTGGCACCACCAGCAGAGGTCATCCTGAGTTAGCTTGGCCTTATGGAGAACCACTGGAGTTCTGTACCATGATTGAAGGATCTTGTTTTGGATTAGGGCACTCCTGGTGTCTGGGTAGTCCTTGTGCACAAGCTTCCAGCAGGACTGCCACTCCTGATCTGTTATACAAGTGCCTAATGCAGTTTCCCATTTAAACCTGGCTTCTAGTGACAGAGGGGATTCCTGTCCTAAGTGCCTCATAAATAACACTGGTTTGGCCCCTCTGAATAGTAAGCCAGTGCAGAATTGATACCTTCAGCTTGGTGGGTGGGTGCCTATGAGAGTACTCCCCCACTGCACTTCTTAGCTATAAATATCACCCGAATTCCTAGGAGGGAATGCCCCTACTGTCACACAGGCCCTTAAACGTGTCTAAGGTAGAGGTACCAGGTGCGTATGTGTCTTGTAGGCACATCAAACATGCATCAGACCAATTAGCTCAGTGTACGGATTTGCTATCCACCGTGATTTGCTTGTTGACCCAGATTTAATTTTAATAGTTAAAAATGATCATATGTTAGAGGTTGTTATTTTTGCACTATTCTGGAATTTCACTAAGTGGTGTGTGAGCCAGTAATTCTGCCATTCTAGCAGTGATGGATTCTGAATATAAAAAAAGGGTAATTATCCCACAAATTAAGTTGCAGTTTTCATCATTAATTAGAGCTGGTTTGGCAGATAGACTCCTGCTCCATTTCACTTTGGAAGTAGTATTCACTCTCATGTTTATTATGAGAGTGCAATTATTTGCAATGAATTAAATAATAAACACCTGTTTGACGTAAAGTATAAGAGGAACAGTTTATTTTGTTTTAGGTCACGCATGCCTCCTAAGGAAGGGGTTGCATTGCTCCGAAGCACAGAGGCCAGTATACTTGTGGTGTATGAGCTGAAATGTTTGTGTCACTTGCTAAAAATGTTTTTTCCCTAAATGTTGTAAATATCTAAAACATTTTTTACAACATATTTATAAAATAAAATCTCTCACTGAATTTTATCCATGAAGTTTGGAGTCCTGGATTCTTTTTTATACTGTATTTTTCTTTTTCCAGCACTCACCAAAATTTGCAAGTGCAGCATTATTAAGTTAAGTGGAACGTAATTCCAATATTTTTTTTTTGCTTCTGCTGCAGATCAGAGTCTCTGGTTGGTGCTAACTTTGAATTATCACAGTCGAGAGGGCTCTACAACCTTTTTAGAGAAATGCCATTGAGAAGAACTGAATTCCAGATTCAAATATTTCAACATCAGTGAGGGCAGATGGCATTCTCATTCATGAGTACGAGCTTGGCCAAACAAAGAGCAGCTATGGACTTTGGTTGACAGGACTTGAATGAAACAGAGTCAATGACAAGTGAAGGTAACATCAGAACCATTTTCAATAAACCTGGAAAAGTAGTCATTAAAGAAATAACTTTGCAATATGACATCATCTCCTTAAATAAATATCTAGAAAGGAAGCTAGTTCCCCGGTGTCTAAGATTGACAAAATTGCCTGCATGTGGCTTGGAAAAATGTTTTATTGCAAAAAATGGGAAGACAATTTGAAACATTGTTCAACAGAATTAGTGAAAACACAAATAAAAGAGCATGATATTGTTGAAGTTACAAAAGAAATAGAGAAGCTTCATAAAAAGCTTGAACAATTTGGGAATGTGCCTTTAATTAAAGAACTTGATACAAAACTTACCAACAAGGCAAAGAAATGGGAAACTGAATTAACTGAATGCAAAAAAACAAAGCTACTACGAGATGAGAGGGACTGTGCTAATGGCAGAGTATATAAATGGGACAATCCAGGTACATCATTGTCAAGAGGCTATAGAAAATCAAGGTCCCTATTTAGAAACAACAGGCAATCAGAATCTAATAACACTTCTCCAGCTTCATCATCTCGCAGTGTGCACTTCTCCAGTTTAGAGTCAATAACTGATAACAGAACTCATATGATTCATAGATATTACAAGTTTGAGGGCAAGCCCATTATGAACTCGCCACCATTATATCCTAATGGTGGAAAATAAATGTTTTATTTCCCAGATGTAAATCAAGTAGATGTTTAAACTGGTTTATATTTTCACTATACACAACATAAGCTGGCAAAGAAGTCCATAGAGGAGGTGTTCTGTGAGAAATGAAGTTGTTTCTTCTTACTGTCTTATTTGTATCTATCTGTAATCTTAGCTTGTGTGACCTGATGCTATGTAAGGATATCTGTCTAACAAAGCAGTATGTTTCAAACAAGGATGGATTCTGAAAAGCATTATATATTAGGCATAATTCACCCCGCAGGGCTCTGTATCCCAAGGAATATAGCCCCAGTATTTGTAGTCTGTCCTCATACCCAGTAGAATGTAAGTTTTTAATTTTTTTAGTGAGTTTTCTTTGGACTGATTCAATAGTTGCTTTATCCCAGGGCAGTAGGAGAGCAAAAGGGAGCACAGTAATCTGTATGGGGTCTAACCTGGCTAGTAAATAATGGGAGAATGACCTCAGGTTCCTGACTTTCAATATACTAAAAAATGCATCTGGTAATGCCATAACATTTTTTTGGTGGTTTTATTTATATCGGTAGTGAATTTTAGACTGTTAGAGATAGTAATACCAAAATCTATTTCATTCGCAATTACCTGAAGCATAACATTATTGATGGTATCATTAGCTTTCATGTTGTTTTTACCAGGATGCATTACCTTGCACTTGGCTGTGTTGAATATTAATTTATTGGCTTGTGCCCACATGGCCAAACTATTTAAGTTTTCCTGCAAGGAAACAAGTGATGCATTGTCATTTACTATGCAACCCAGTTTGCTATCATCTGCATATTTTTGAATCCAGACTCCATTACATGTCTGTGTACCAGTGATTAGGATGTTGAACAATATGGGGCCCAGAACCAAGCCCTGTGGCACCCCACTAGTTATGCTACCCCAATCAGATTGATGTCCTTTTAAAACCGCTCTCTGCAGTCTGTCCTCCAACCAGGAGTTAATCCATTTGATGATATTTGGATGTAATTTGATATTAACTAACTGCTGAATTAAGACTTTATGGGAGGCAGAGTCAAAGGCCTTTTTGTAATCCAGAAATATAATGTCTACAGGAAAACCCATGTCTAATGCCTTGCTTACAGGTTCAAAGAAACTGATTAAATTGCTTTGACGGGGGGGGGCGCTGTTGAGCACTTCCACCAAACAGACGTGGCTTCTACTGGCTCTGCAATCGATATTAAAAAAAGCTTTTTTTACATCAGCTACCGGGAGAATCTGAACAAGATATCAGTACTATTGGATTCCTGGCACCCTACTGCATCTTTTGATACTAGGCTTGACTATGGGCCAAACGAACAAAAGTGGTCCCAGTGGTGCAAAGACTCAGGCCCCGATGGAGTCACAGGCCGCACTTACCATGCCAGCTCACAGTTCAGGAGAACCACCTTGGAAGGCCCTGCAAACTGCAATGGAAGCCATCGATACCAAAGTCGAGTCGGTTCTTCAGCGACTGGGAGAGCAGGATATTAAAATAGCAGCGGCGACAAAAACCACAACCTCTGCTGAGAATCAGGTAGTTAAAGCTATAACGACAGCAACAAAATTGGTTCAGGAAAATGGGCATCTACAGTATCACCTTGAGGTTTTGGAAAACGCCAGTAGAGCACCAAATGTTAGGCTTATCAGGCTACCTGAGGAGTCTGAGAGCTTCGATCTCCTCTCCTTCCTAAAATCATGGTTACTTACAGCTTTACATCTGGAAAGTGAATTGGGGCAACAATTTGTTAAAGCCTACCGTATATCCTCTCGCTCTGCTGATGCACAAAAAGACCTGCCTCAAACGGTCCTTTTGGTGACGTCGTGTGCTGCAGTGAAAGAGCAGATCCTCCAAGTTGCCCAAAATGCAGATCAGTTAAATTTTTGAGGGACACACTTTACACTGCTTTCTGGATCTTTCATATGCCACAAGGGCTTGTAGAAAGAAGTTTGATGGAGTTTGCGCTTTTTTCCCAAGTTTGGGAGTAGCCCACTCCCTGATGAGGCTGGAGCGACTGCGAATTTACTATGGGGGCCATACATTCCAGTTTTTGGATCCAGAGGAGGCAGGCAAATGTGTACAACAGATCCAGAAGGAGTTTGATGCTTCAAGGGCCAGAGCCGAATCAGATCTGGAGTCAGATGCTGAGGACACCTGAAGGGGGGGTAAAGTACTGACTTAGATCTTGCCTGTACTACCACCATAAGTTCCGCCATTTGTTAGATTGCGGTACAGGACATTTTGGATTATCATCCATGTTACTGCTGGACTGATTGCTGGGACTATTACAGGACTAAATAATTACATACTTGGTTATTTGATGTTTTTCTAAATTAGCCTGGATGCATGTAACAGCATAATAAAGTCATTACGTTTTTTTTTTTCTTCTTCTACGTTTGTTCAGGTATCCATTATGATGATGATGTTGTCATCATAATGTTTAAATTCTGTGGTTGCTAGTATAAGTGGGAGCACACTAACATTATTGAATTTCCATGTTTGGTAATGGGGCACAATCAACACTGGATGTTGAATTTTTTTCTCATTTTTCGGATCAAAAGTTTTTGGATTGTCCATCTTTCATGTGGAAGTGTAGCTATTTGGTATCTTACTATTTTATAATTAATGTGATGTAGGAACACCCCCAGATTCGTAATCTGTAAGTCTAGACACTGATACTCTACACCAATTTTCCTGTATTAATATGTTGATCTCTGGCTATTGTGACATGTAACTATATGTCTATGAGAAATCAATAAACATAAAGTTAAAAATAAATAAATAAATAAATTGCTTTGACAGGATCTACCCTGCATAAACCCATGTTGTGATATGTCACAATTGCCATTAAGTTTTAAGTGTGTAATGATGTGTTGTTGTATTAACCTCTCCATTAGCTTGCCAAGGGAAGAGGTGAGACTTATTGGCCTATAATTGGAAACACTGTTTGGTTCCCTTTTTGTGTATGAGGGTAATATTAGCACGCTTCCAATCTAGTATTGCAGATTCCTCTGAGTTGGATGTGTTAAAAAGTAATGTTAGTATACTGGCTAGTTCTATTTATTTATTTATTTATTTATTTATTTATTACTAGGATTACAAATACCTTTGAACCAAGGGTTCTTTTACAAAGGTTCCACGTCAGCAATGGGTGCAAGCAAAACAGTGGTAAGATAAAGTACACAGTCAGGAGGTTAACATAGCAGTAAGCAGAGGTAAGATACAATACAGGTCATGAGGTTAACTTAGTAGCAAAAGACAGTACATGTGTGTAGACTAGCACAGTAGCAAACAGTCAGTGGCAAATAATGCACAATTAACAAAACAAGTGTATATATAACAAGACATAGATACAAATGAAAACCATCCTGGGATGACATAAGTGGAGCAAGGGGTGGGGGATAAGAGGGGGAGAGGTTGGGAAAAAGGGGTTAGGCAGTCAAGAATTTGACATTGTCATAAGTGCAAGAACAGAACAATAAGTGCTAGGTAGTCTGGAGGTGGAGCAACAAGAGATAGGGTGATAGGGAGGGGGAGACAGGAGGAGAGGATCAGGAGGGGGTGGAATGGTAAGTGGGAGGAGAGGGAGTAGAATGGTAGGTGAGGGTGGAAAAGAGGCAGGGAGAAGCAGGGCATGGAGGGGCAGAGAGAAGTGAGGAGGGTAGCGAGGCAGGAGGAGGGAGATGTGAAACAAAGCCACAAGCCTAGGCAGAGCAGTCACAACTGCTGAGGTCAGTGAAGTCAGTTCAAGTGAAAGATTTTTAATAAAAATCAGGGGGATACCATCTGGTCCTGCTGAGGTATTAAGTTTTGTATTATAAATGGCAGCCATAATATGAGTACTTATTTTTCTTCTTCAGAAAAGAAAAAAGATCAGGACGAGGAAGATGGGGCAAGGGGCACAATGAGGAAAACGAGTAGATCAACAACAAGTGGACTTACAAGAAAGTATTAATTTAACAGTTGCTAACTTGTCTAAAAGACAGTTTACTGAAGACCAACTTAAATTACTGTCTAAAGGGTTGTCATTTGTGCCTCTGTCTGGTTTAGATAAGTTTCACATTTTTTGTGATTTATTTCGGAAACTTAACTTAAATAAGTTTTTTTCAGGTACAGGTGAAGCAATTGAAAATGATTCTGATGGATATGAAGGGGCCAGTACATCTGAACAGTCTGTAGCAGCTAATGATAACTTAATTAGGTTAATTGACTTGATTACTGAACAGGAACTGAACCAATTAATAACAGCAGAGGTTGAGTCAACATGTATAGAAAATTCAGTTGAATTTGATAGAGAAGTTAATGTGTTAGCTGACATTGGTTCCCCTACACCCCCACCCCAGCACAAGATTTTGCAAGAAAGCCGTCTTTTAAAAAACAGTCCTCATTTATACCACCTAGTTCTGCTAGTAACATGATTAAAGTGTTTCAAAATTTAGTCCTGAGGGATACAGTTGAATGCTTGAAGAACAGTAAGCAAAAACATCATTGGGGCAACTGATCTAGTGGATAAAGAGCAGCAATTGTGGAAATAAAATCTATGTCTGATGTGATAATTAAACCATCAGACAAAGGGGGCAATATAGTAATTTTGGACAGGGACTATTACGCCTCTGAAGCTTTGAGACGATTATCAGATCCCTTGACCTATACCCCCTTACAATCTAGCCCAATGAAGGAATATAAGGCAGAACTAGAATTATTATTGATGTGGACTTTAGAGAAGGAATGGATCATGGGCATAGATTTTGAGTTTTGGAATAATCAGCACCCAGTTGTCCCAGTATTCTATCACATCCTGAAAATCCATAAGGACAATGTAAACCCTCCAGGTAGACCTATTATTTCTGTTGAACCTCTTTCTGTATTTCTAGATAGCTATTTACAACAGGAAGTGGTACGCTTACCCTTGTATGTTAGGGATACCACTTCTGTTGTTCAGGACTTAGAAAACTTCGAATGGCAGGATAATTATTGATGGATCACAGTGGATGTAATGTCACTATACACTAGTATAGATCATAGTTTGGGGGTAACAGCCATGCGGGAGACCTTGAGACAGTCTTCAGTTAAGTACCTGGTTGAATTCATTACTGCAGGTCTGGAATTCATTCTGAATTCTAACTTCTTCTTGTTCAGTGGCACATTTTATCAACAGCATCTTGGAACAGCGATGGGCTTGCCGGTCACCCCCTCATACGTTAACATCTTTATGGGTTGGTGGGTGGGAGGTATCCTCGACCCCAACATTAAGCCATTTTTTGACAATGTCAAATTGTGTAGAGGATTTATAGACAATTTGTTAATTGTCTGGCAGGGAACCAAAGATCAAATAAAAAGTTTTTTTGAATATATTAATAATAACATAGTAGGTCTGAAATTTACTGCAGACTATAATTAAAGGAATATTAATTAGTTGGATTTGACTTTGAGTATTAACACCACAGGACAAGTAATTTCAAAAGTTTTTTTGTAAACCTACAGCTGGGAATAGTGTTTTGCATTGCTCTGGTTTCCACCCTAAACACAATAAAGAGGAATTACCGTATGGACAACTAATTAGACTTAAACGGAATTGTTCAGAACCAAACTACTTTCTTGAAGCAAAGAATGATTTATTTTTATGTTTAAAATTAAGGGGGTACTAGGACAAAGTATTGCAAAATGCATATACAATGGTGGAAACTATCAATAAAAAAGATCTGTTAAAGTACAAGGGAAAACAGGAACCAGTAAATAGGGTCACGTTTGTTACAACATGTAGACAGGCTTCCATGGATGTAACATCTATTATTAAAAAACATTGGCATGTGCTTAGTGCAGATAAGGACCTTAAAGAGGTGCAGCAATCTGCACCATTAATATCATTTAGAAGGGGCAGAAATTTAAATGATTTGTTGGTGAGCAGTGAATATTTGGACCCAAAACCAAAAAACAAATGGTTAGAGAATCAGCCAAAGGGATTTTGCCCCTGTAAACATTGTAAAACATGTAAATCTGGGGTTCAGTGCAAAACATTCTATAATCCAGGAACTTTAGGAATGAAAGAAGTCAGCATTGAACATTTTATTACCTGCATAACAAAGTTTGTAGTGTATGCCTTAGGGTGCACTTGTGGCATGGTTTATATTGGACAAACTACCAGGTGCCTAAAAGAGAAGAGAAGATCCAAGAACATTTTTGGGCTATCCAAAAAAAAGATATGTCACACCCTATTTGCAAACATCTCTCTCAGGTGCACAACATTGGGATACACAGTATTTGCTATGCAAGTATAGACCATGTGCCATTTAGAATGGAGGGGGGGAGCAGGAATTTGTCTTTGGACAAAAAGGAGTCTGTGGATTTTTAAACTGAAAACTTTATGGCCCCATGGGTTCAATGAACAGATAGAGTGGCATCCACATATTAGGGCATAGTATTCAGATATTAAATAAAAAAAGAAGTGGTGTCTTGAATATGGCTTTGATTGTATTCAGGTTTATTGAAAATTGTTTAGGTGTTGTTGACAAATAATTATGAACTGTAAATCACATAGCATCATAACTCTGATTAGACAAGGGTTTACCTGTATTTAAAAGTCTATAATGCCTTAGCATAAATAGTCACTCTTTTAATTTTAATAGTTAAAAATGATCATATGTTAGAGTTTTTTTTTTTTTTTTGTACTCTTCTGAAATTTCACTAAGCGGTGTGTGTGAGCCAGTTGTTCTGCCATTCCAGCAGTGATGGATTCTGAATAAAAAAAAGGGGAATCATTCCATAAATTAAGTTGCAGTTTTCATCACTAATTAGAGCTGGTTTGGCAGATAGACTCCAGCTCCATTTCACTTTGGAAGTAGTATTCACTATCATGTTTATTATGAGAGTGCAATTGTTTGTAATGAATTGAGTAATGAACACCTGTTTGATGTAAAGTATAAGAGGAGCAGTTTATTTTGCTTTAGGTCACGCCTCCTAAGTAAGGGTTGCATTACCCCAAAGCACAGAGGCCAGTATACTTGTGTATGAGCTGAAATGTTTGTGCTACTTGCTAAAAACTTTTTCGCTAAATGTTATAAGTATCTAAAAAAAAATATTTTTTTTACAACATATTTATAAAATAAAATCTCTCGCTGAATTTTATCCATGAAGTTTGGAGTGCTGGATTCTTTTTTATACAGCCCAGTGTAGGGGTTTGCTAGCCACCATGATTTGGTTGTTGCCCCAGATTGGGGTGAGGCCAAGGGGGAGGAGGGCCATGTTCAGTCTCCTATGGAGTTTCTTCCAGTGTTCTGATGAGGGCTCTATCGTGGGGTGAAACTGTATCCCGGGGGGGGCTGTTGTACAGAAGTAGTGGTAGGTGTGCCACTTTACTGTTTGCCTGCCCCATGCCTAGCCATTGCGGAGTTTCCAATCCCGACCTTGCAAACCATTTAAGGGTTTGTGTAGCTTGGAAAGCCCATTTGTACCCTTCATGTCTAATAGCGGCAGCCAGGAGTTCCATCGCCAGCACAAAAAGCAGCAGTGATAGGGCACATCCCTGATGCATGCCTCTGCCCAAGGGGATGGGGGGGCATCATAGAATTGGTGAGAATCTTAGCCATAGGGTGGTAATAATTCACCAGAACCCATGCTTTAAACTTGTCGCCAAACCCCATTGTATCCAAGACGTGGACAAAATCCCACTCCAGGGAGTTGAAAGCTTTCTAAAAGTCAGTTGCTACTGCAGCTGCTGGGGAGGGGAATGATTTGGCCTCGTTGATCAACTTGATCAGTGATCTGATATGGTCTGAGCTATATCAGCCCTTCACAAAACCCACTTACGATGGATGTATGAGTATAGAGAGGAGGGGGTTGAGCCTTGTGGCTAGTAGTTTGGCTAAAATTTTGCTGGTGGTGTTCAGGAGTGAAATGGGCCTGTAGCTCGATGCTTTTTTGGGGTCCTTGTCCTTCTTGTGAAGGATAGTTATCACTGCCTCCCTGAAGGAGCGGGGCAGGGAGCCTACCTCCAGGGTCTCATTGTAGACCTGCTGAAGGATGGGGGTGATTACATGTTGCAGAATTTCCAGATCTCTATCGGGAACCCATCTCCTCCACTCACCTTCCTGGACTTAAGAGTTTTAAGAGTTGCTATCACCTCTTTGGTTGTGAGGGGAGAATCCAATGTTTGGGCTTGCAGACTTGTAAGTGTGGGAAAGTTAAGAGCCTGCAGAAAGGGTGTCACCCCTCTGGGTTGGGCTCCCTAGAGGATGAGTATAACTTATAACTTGTAACTTAGCATTATACAGTTGATATCCTCTGTCTGGGTTTGGACCTCCCCCTGTCTGTTCACTAACCAGCAATGTGCCTCTCCACCTGCTGTTTTTAAGGCAGTAGGCTAACATCTTCCCCCAATTTTCTCCCTCTTCCCAGTATTTCTATTTAAGGTGTAAGACTGAAATATCCACCTTGCTGGAGAGGAGTTCATTTACCTCCATTCTGAGAGCAGCCACCTCTTCTCGGCCAGCCTGAGATAGCAGAGAAGGTTTATGCAGAGTCTTAAAGTCAGCCTTGGCCTCTTTCAGCTGTTTCTCCAGCTTCTCAAGCCATTGCTGTCTTACCATTCATCACTTATGGGCAAACCTGATGATGGCTCCCCTCAGGGTGACCTTAAAAGCCTCCCAGGTGTTACCAGCAGAGATGTCTGAGATTGGGTTTTCCTGGAAGAACAGCTTGGCTTCCTTTTGTAGCCAGTCAACAAATTTGAGATCTGTGAGGAGTAGGGGGTCTAGCCTCCATGATGGAGACGAGAAGGCAGGGGGCCCCCAGGCAAAGCTCAGTTGCACTAGAGCATGATACGATATGACTATGGGATGGATGATAACATCCAAGGCAGCTTTTGTGATGTCTGGAGAAGTGAACCATAGATCTATTTGACTATGGGAACTATGGACAGGGGAGTGGAATGAGTAATCCCACTCTCTAGGGTGCAGGGTCCTCCAGATATCCATGAGTGCAAGGTCTTGTCGGTGCTGGGTTAGAGTCTTGGCTCCCCTGGAGTGGGGTTCTATGTTGGAGGGGGCTCTCTCTAGGAATGGGTTGATCGTAAGGTTGAAATCTCCTACTATAAGGGTTGGGGTGTTGTCCCTCACTGTGTCCCTGATGACTTGTGCCAGCACATGGAAGAAGGATGGGTTGTCTTCATTTAGGCTGTACACATTCCCCAGCAGCCTGGGTCCCTCTGGTGTGGTCATCAGAGCCAAGACCCATCTCCCACTGGGGTCCCTAACTGTCTTTTGCACGGATCAGTGCAGGCCCCTGTTGATGAGAATCACAACCTCCCCTCTTTCATGTTGGGGCAGAGGCATGCAGTACCACACCAACCCAGTCCCTTTACAGTCTATCATGATCCCCCGTGGTTAGTTTGGTTTCCTGGAGGAAGGCCACTCCTGCTGTCAGCCTCTTTAAATGGGTTAGTACCAGCTTCCACTTAGCAGTGGTATTCAACCCCCGCACGTTCCATGTCAAGCAGGTGATATCACCCATTAGGATTGGTTAGGAAGTGCATGTTGAAACCGGAGGCAATAAACAAGCTGGGGCTGAGAGCCGGTTGGCATCATCTGACAGGAGTGCCAGGGTCAGGAGCACAGCAAAGCATGGAAAGCAGAAAGTCATTGGCACAGCGGTAGCTTGTAAAGTAACAATGCAGCCATTATCCAACATTAGAGTTGTGTATGTCAACCAAACAAAATAAACTGCATCAAACTTTAAACTATTTACAATAGAGCAGACAAGTAAAGATATGGGACACAGAGGTGGTCTCATGGCCACAGCAAAACGCTAAAGGCCCACCTCTATGCCATGGGTACAAAGTTCAGAAATGCCTCCTATAGCTCCTTGGGTGGGGGCCCAGGAGATAGGAACCCCAGGGTCACATTGCATTGGCAGATGTGAGCCCTGGGTCGTGATAGATCTTACCTTTGAGGGGAGGCCTTTAAACTGTGGCCAGGCAGAGCCTGATGGTACCTGCCCGGATCAGAAAGCAAAAAAAAGCTTTGCGATGTATTAGGAATGGGGGATGGTGGAAAGCCTGAGTGCTGATATAGATTACTGCGCCCCCTCCCTTAGGTGTAAGCCATAAAGTTCTGCCTGTGGGGGAGGGTGGAGGGTCAGAGCCAGCCAGTTGTGGTGCTGTGGCCTTCTATGGGGATCTCAGATGCTATAGAATGGGCCTACTTGCCTTATTTCCAGGCAAAATCTGGACCTAGTATATGTGGGCTGTATGAGCTTCCTAAGGTTAGACTGGCCATTTGTGATTATAGGAGCTCCACCAGAATGGAAGGGGGGGCCCAACCTGTTTACCACAGCACCATTTGTGCTAGCTTGTCATGGTCCGCTGTTAGCCCTTCTGTGGAGGCAGAATATGCTGCTGTCTTAACTTAAGACAATGTTTATCAGATTTAATCTGCCCACATAATTACTTTTACCCACATCAGCCTCCCACTCTACATGTTACAAGGCCTTTTTATGACAGTAAACATAAAAATGGAGATGGAGGATGGGGGTCATTTGCAAGCTCCAGGTCTGCTAAATTATGACCTCCCTTCTCTTGGTCGTCATCCGCAGGTCCATGTTTTTCTGCCCCTGAATATCCCTCCCGATATAGGAGCGGGGCTAGCGGGCAGATCAAAACTTGACTGCTGACGGGAAAAGTTTCACTGGGAGAAAGCCAAACAGCAAGGGAGGCCAAACAGCAAGGGGGTGGGGGAGCAGGTAGCTGGGAAGAACCTCTTGGTCCCAAGCTAGGCCCAATCTGAAGTTCGAAGTTCATAGGGCAGCAGCTCTAGAAATCCCTTGCCCCCTCATCTCCTACCTGGACCCTGCTTCCAAAAGAAAACCTAAACCTGAGTAGCATTTGACAGAAACCTCATTTACTTATCTGAACCTGACGTCTCCTGAGTCTGCCAGGGTGGAGTATGGAGCTTCTCTGGGGTGGCCAGGGTTGGGCTGAGCTCAGCGCTACTGCTTCTGCTGGTGGGTGTTTTCATTGCGCTGCCTCCTGAAGATTTCAGAGAAGCTCGGTCTTGGAGGGGATGCTGGCTGAAGAAGGGGTAGCTGTCGGGCTTCACTCGTGTTACCGGGGTCTTCGGGTGCAGCTCCGGGGAGTTAGATCTCAGTGGTGTAAAGCGGTTCTCCATGGGGAAGTCCCAGAGCAGGTCAGAGTCCTTGACTACCATCCTGCTGTCAGTTGGGCTGTCTCTGCGGGCCCTGTCCATGGGATGCTCTCTTTTTCCATGCTGGTGAGATGTGTGCCTTTTTTTATTATTTCTAAGGGAACTTCCACAGGCTTTCTGAGGCAGTTTGCCAGTCCTTGGGTCTGGCCTTATGCAAGGGGGATCTTCTGTTTAGACTCTCTGCTGCTTCCTGGGGAGTGTGTACCTGAGAGTCCTGGGATCCGTAAGCTTTAGGCCAGTTCTTCCTTAGGAAGCCCATGAGGGCTTCCAGCATTGAAAAGTTCAGTGGAGTGCCACTGTGATGCATGGTGGTGGGATATTGCGAGGAGAAAGTTAATCCAGTCCTGTGCATGATGTGTCGGGCCTCTGTATAGGCCCAACGTCTGTCCAACAAATCCTTGGAGTAGTCTGCAAAGACACTGATTTTATGGTTGCGCCATGTAAGTTGTTTCAACTCTCTTACCTTTGCCATTATGACTTACTTTTCTCTAAAATCCAGGAACCTGGAAATATTAGGTTGGGGCTTCTCTTGGAACCTTGGCATGGGGGCAAGGGATCGGTGGGCGCGCTCCACCTGAAGCAGCCTAGCAGAGTTCATCTTGAGCATTTCTGCAATGGCATTTTGAAGAAACAGTTCAGTATTACAGCCTTCAGCCCACTTGGAAATCCTAGAAACCGGATGGAGGTTATTTCTGCACCCCTGGTTTTTTAAGTCGTCAGTTTTGCCTTGCATAGATGGTATTGTCTGTTGCTGTGCACAGAGGGCTACTGACAGGTCATGCATAGAGTTCTCCACGGCTGAGACCCTCTGTTCCATTTCAAAAATGCATGTTTCCAGCGACTGCAACACCTGAATATCATGGTTCGCTGCGAAGGTTACTTGTGCCATCTGCACCAGCAGTTGACTGAACATTTCTTCCACAGAAAAGGAGTCCCAGACCGCAGGCTGGGGGATTTGAGCCATCCTTGGATATTTAGGCCACCGCTCCTCTGAGAACACTTACCCTTTAGCTTGCCAGGCAGTCCAGTGGTGCACAGAATAAATCTTTGTCCTGGGAGGGAGCTGATACTGCTCTGCATGGCCCTATGTAGCTGAAAATAGATAGTTGCCTCTAATTCTTTTAGATTCAGCAGGATTTAGCCCTCTAGGTTGAGGAGTTGGTGTTCTAGACTGCCATCTTGGTTAGTGCCCCTAGTGGCAGTCCAGGACCACAGGAATTTCAAGCCTCTGACCCCTACAGAAAAGATTCTGTTTGAGTCAGAGGTCAAGACTCTCTTTCTGGCAAATGCAGTAGGAAAGGTGCCCCCTTCCCAGTGGGGAAGGGGCCTCTACTCAATATATTTTCTCACCCAAAAGAAAAAAGGGGCACTGGTGACCCATCCTAGACTTCTGGTACCTAAACAAGCACCTGGTCAATCCCAAATTCAAGATGGTCATCCTGCCTGTGGTGATTCCTTCCTTGCAACAGGGAGACTGGCTAGTCTCCCTAGACCTCAGAGACACCTACTTCCACATTCCCATCAGGCCCTCTCACAGAAAGTACCTCAGATTCAGATTGCCCTATGGCCACTACCAGTTTGCAGTACTCCCATTTGGCCTTTACTCAGCCACAAGGGTTTTCATGAAGTGTCTGGCAGTAGTTGCAGCCTATCTCAGAAGACATGAGGTCTCTGTCTTTCCCTATGTGGATGACTGGCTGATAACAGGCAAGTCTCACCAAAATCTCAGAGACTCCCTCTGCCTCACACAGCTCACTTTGGAAACTCTGGACTTCCTTATCAACACAGAAAAGTCCCAGCTAGAGCCAGTTCATCTCCTGGAATTCATTGGGGGCAGAGCTGGACATTCAACCAGAAAAAGCCCTGCTCCCAGCAGACAGGGTGGAAAACCTCCAGAGGTTAGCAGACTCACTTGTCCTCAGCCAACAAAGGCCAGCCAGGCATTTCTTCACTCCTGAGCCACATGGCTTCCACTATATCAGTAGTTCCGGGTGTCAGGTTTCAGATGAGGGACATTCAATACCATCTGAGAGCTCATTGGTTATGTAAATCTCCTTGAACTGTGTGTACCTGGCCATAAAAGCCTTCGCTCCCCAACCCCATTTCAAGGGTCAATCTGTCCAAATCAGGGCAGGCAACACCATCACCATGTTCTACATCAACAAGCAAGGGGGCACAAAATCCTCAAAGCTCTGCACAGAAGCCATAAAGATCTGGTCACTGGCTTCCTCCCTGGACATGCAACTTACTGCCATCCACCTGCCAGGCAAGGACAATGTGCTGGCAGACTCCCTAAGCTGCATCAGTCAGGGCCACACGAGTGGACCATAAACAGACAAGGGCTTGCCACGGTCTTCAGAAAGAGGGCACCCGAGAGATAGACCTCTTAGCCTCCAGCACTGGGCTCATTTCCAGTGAATGCTCTTTCCCAGAACTGGACAGGGAGGTTCCAGTATGCCTTTCCTCCATTTTCCCTGATCCTCAGAGTGCTACGCAAGCTCAGAAGGTGATCAGCAGCAATGATCCTGGTGGCTCCAGACTGGGCAAGGCAGCCATGGTACTCCCTACTCCTCGTCCTGCCAGTTCATGATCATGCCTCAGGCAGGGATAACATTTCCCAGTAATGGATCACTTTGTCTCAAGGCTTGGTACTTGAAGAGCAAGTGTTCCCAGACTCACAGTACTCAGAAGGAGTCCTGAGGATTCTTAGACTTGCCAAGAAACCCGGTACCAAAAAGACTTATGCTTCCAAATGGAAGAGATTCTCCTTCTGGTGCAAAGACAGACAGAATGACCTACTGCAAGCTAGCCTGTCCTCTGTACTGGACTATCTGGTTCACCTGCAAGCATCAGACCTTACGGCCCCATCCCTGAATGTCCAACTGGCAGCCCTCTCAACTTGCATTTCAGCAGGCAAAGAGAAAACTGTAATTTCTCATCCCATTTGTCACAAGTCCACTCCCATGGGACAGGATTTCCCTCTCTCTCTACATCACAGCGAATCCCTTTTGTGATGGAGGAGGGGGAGAATGGGGTCAGAGATACCCTTTCTCCATGCAAGGGGATAAGAATACAATCTAGAGTCTGTGTCCCTGGGGTGGAACCCTTTTAGCCACTGCACCACAAATCAGAAAGCCACAGGTGTGTATAGACTTTGGGGGTCACTATTCACCCGATTATATGTCTCCCCAGAAATGCAGCACTTGGTTCAAATCCCACCACAGGCTCCTCCTGAGACCCTTCATATTTTTTCCCCTCCTTTCATCACAAAGTCCCTAAGGGTACTTCAGTCTGGTAGTGTTTAACCTTAAAACAGTCACACAGGCATGGTATCATTTGAACAACTTTTACCCAGGCAGCCACACACAAAAACAACATAGGCAGAATAATTTTTAAATAAGACAAAGGCTTTACTAATTAAATTAATAAGAAAACAGTACATAACAAAAAGACAAGATAATCTGGAGATTTGGTTACAGGATATTGAAAAATGAAAGGAAAGTATACATAAGAAACCTACACTTTAAACTCTGAGGTTAAAAGTCTACCTTAAGTCCTTAGTTGGAATTTTGAAAAGCAAAAGTGTCCTTAGAAAGTGTGATAAGCTGAAGTCTTGGCTCTCAGTGATACAGAAGAAAATTGTCTCTGCTCAAGACTGGCATGGTTCCTACTGCTTCATGCAAGAAAGCAACAGAAGGCAGCAAAAAGGCTCAGATACCTCTCTGCATCCTGGTTTTAAAGAGGTTTTGAAGGGCAGGTCCAGTTGATAGTGGCTGGCCTGCGACTGGCTAGCATTTCAGTTTCTATGGTTACCCAACCAATCAGAGTTCAGTATGTTATTACAATAACACAGATATGCAGTTTCTGAACATAGAAAAAAAACATGGGCTTAGCCAGCTCAAACTAGATTCTCTGGGGGACATTCCAGGCCTCCCTGATGGGAGATGGCCATTGTTACTCAACACTTAAATGCAGCTATTTACATAAATGGTAGCCCTATTCAGTTGTAACAAGCTTAAGTCACTGCAGACCTCTGAACACAAAGGATGCCCAGACATCCCAACTCTTCATGAGGTCCTATCCTTTCACAGGCAAATGGGCCTACCTTGCCTTCCCGTTAGGCTTAATCATTCTTTTGTCTCCTTTTAGATAATTTAATTAAGTCCAGTTTCCTGGTTAGCAACAAAAAGCTTTTCTGCCCAGTAACAGGAATTCCAACCTTAGTCTAGGGCTTATGGCTTTTTTTCTGTGCCCATGATTCCTTACCCTTACACTGGAACTATGGGCATCTGATGCATTTCTCACATAAAGTTATATAAAATTTGTCCTAGAATAATAAAATATCTCACCACACTATTTTCAAAAAATTGTTTAAAGGCCTGCTGCACCTTCAACCCTCACTTAGGGGACCTGCCCCCCGGGACTTGAATCTGTGTAGAGTCAAGTTAATGGAGTCCCAATTCGAACCTATGGCTATAGCAGACTTAAAGTATGTCACCTGGAAAAGAGTGTTCCTGGTGTCTATTAGATAAGCTAGGATGATATCAGAGCTGCAAGCTCTCTGCATTGAACCTAACTACATTGTTTCTCACAGGGATAAAGTAGTCCTCAGAACCAACAGGAAATCTCTTCCAAAAGTGGTGTCTGAATTTAACCTCAACCAATCTATAACTCTCCCTGTCTTTTTTACAGACAAATCTACTCCTGGTGAGTGCAGGCTTCACAGCCTGGATGTCAAAAGGGCACTGACCTATGACTTAGAGCACACCAAGCAGCTCAGATCCTCTCCCATCCACCTACGGCGAGGTGGGAAAAAGCAGACCAGCCTCTAAAAGAACTGTCTCTCACTGGATAGTCTCTTCCATTCAATTCTGCTACAGTAGGGCTGGCAGACAACCACCTCAAGCAGCTCAGATCCTCTCCCATCCGCCTATGGCAAGGTGGGCAAAAGCAGACCAGCCTCTAAAAGAACTGTCTCTCACTGGATAGTCTCTTACATTCAATTCTGCTACAGTAGGGCTGGCAGACAACCACCTCAAGGCCTCAGAGCCCACTCCACTAGAAGCACTGCAGCCTCAGTGGCAGCAGTGAGGGACATGCTGTTGCTCGACATCTGAAAAGCAGCTCCCTGGAAAACTGTACACACCTTCACAAAGTACTACTGCTTAGACGTACAGTCCAGATCAGATGCCATATTTGGCACTGCAGTCCTGCAGAACCATTTCTCTAAGTAGGTTCTGTTCCCTCCTTCCAACAACACTGTTTTATAATCTGTATAAGTCAAGCATACTGAAGGATTCCTGGGGTGAGAAGAAAACGTTACTTACCATAGTAATGTTGTTTCTTCCAGGGGATCCCTCAGTATGCTTGGCCTCCCACTTGACCTCCCCTCACATAACCTTGCAGTAAATAGTTCTGCAGTCCCTGAAACAGGCCAAATTTTTTGCTGAAGAGCCACAACATGTGTGAGGTGTCATAGTGAAGCATTGTGTATATAGTTCATCTATAAGCAGTTTGTTTTCTTTTTCTTTTTCGGGGTTCTGGAATAGGATTAGGGTTTCAGGGCCTTTTGCTCCTTAGGCTCAGTGCTGGGGCCAGTGTTGTTCAATGTTTTCATCAGTGACATTGGGGATGGCATTAAGGGCAAAATGTGCCTATTCATGGATGACACCAAGCTCTGTGGGACAGTGGACACAGCTGAAGGTATACAGGACATACAGAAAGATCTGAAAAAGCTGAGGAGGTGGTCCAGGATCTGGCAGCCTGGCTTCAATGTCAAAAAATGCAAAGTTACACACATTGGAGCCAAGAATCCCAGGACAGAGTACTACCCAGGTGGAGTCCGAGTATCTGCACCAGAGGAGGAGAAGAACTTGGGAGTGATGATCACTAGTGACCTGAAGCACTCCATGCAGTCCAAGAAAGCAGCAACAAAGACAAACAAGATGCTGGGATACATATCTAGGGGGATCAGTAGTAGGAGAAAGGAGGTTATACTACCCTTGTACAGGTCACTAGTAAGGCCACATGTGGAGTATAGAGTTCAGTACTGTTGACCACACCTCAAAAAGGACATTAACCTGCTGAAGAAGGTCCAGAGGAGGCTACAAAGATGATAGCAGGTCAGCAGGGTAAGGTATATGAGGAGAGGTTAGGGCAGTGAACATGTACTCCCTGGAAGACAGGAGAGAGAGAGGGGACATGATTAGGAACTTCAAGTACTTGAAAGGGATAAGGTTGATAAGGAAAGTCCTTTAAGCTGAGTGGCAACCATAACACGAGGGGGCACAGTCTTAAGTTGAAGGGTGGGAGGTTTACGAGGGAAATCAGGAAGCACTTCTTCAAAGAGAGGGTGGGAGACACTTGGAATGAGCTGCTAGAAGAGGTCATCTCATTGAAGACAGTGGGCAGCTTTAAGAGAGGCTGGGATAGGCATAGGGGAAGGTAAGTATCATGGTAGGGAGGATGGGAGGAGTGGGGAGGGAGGGCAGGGACATTAGCTCAAGTTGTGGGCCCTGCAGTACAAGCAGACTTGATAGATCAAATGATCTTCTTCTGCTAGCGTCTTCATATGTTCACATGAATCTGACTAACAGCTACACCTACCGGCAGCAGTCTTCAACTGCAGCCTGATTAGATAATGCCATTGTATCATTAGCATACATCCTGTCTCTGGGTCAGCTTAACCCAGCTGGCTAACCTGCATAAGTCAAGCATACTATGGTAAGTAATTTTTCTTCCTCCCCGCAGTTGCTTTTCAATGTAATTTTAGCCTAGATATCTCATACTTGTGCTGGATGGGTGCCAATGAATGAGGCCTCTTAAGCATTAAGGTATGCTGGGGATTGGTTTACCAGTAGTTAATAGAACCCTCAGGTATGTAATAAGGCCCTGAGGCATAGCTGATGACTTTATACGCCTGGGGGTTGGATTAACTAGTGGTAAATCAATTCCCAGGAGTATCTTAATGCTGTTATAACAAGTACTGGTCAGTGTCAAATTTTGCTTGCTTGTATTTACTGTGTTGTTGTTTCACATAGATTCTGGTGTGACACTCAGACAACTAGTTCTGATTAATCTATGATTTTTGTAATATAAAAATATGTTATTGAGTGTCTCTCATGAGACATGCTGAAACAGCCTGTGGAATGACACCCCCCCACAGGTTTTAGATACAAGGTGTTACCTGGAAGGCCAGGAGATAATTACAAGCTAGAAGAGGCCTAAATTAAGCATCTCCTGTTTATCTAGCTTAATTATAGCTTGCCAGCTGACAGGATAGAAAATATCCATTTTATGACATTTAGAGGAGGAAAACCAGGTTATGTCACACTGGTGCGAAGTCATAAATGTTCCTCTGATGTCTGTAAAAGCAGGATGTTGCTTATGGATGAAAGAAGGACTTAGAAATTAACCTTATTTAATTTACCTTCTGAGTGATGACATCCAGGTTGTATAATTTTTATATTCTGACAGGGAGGAGCTAGGTGACCTCATGCCAAGAGGTTGGCAAAGCCAGTTTTAAAACAGTATTCTGTTTTCCACTAAGAGACACACACGTTTGGGCTCTCTTGACAACATCTGTCTATCAGCACTATTAGAAGAGATACATTAGATATACAAGTCTAATTGTCTGATGGTAGAAATTTTGCACTTTTTTTAACCCTTGTTCTTTTAAATGATTGTATGTTTTTGTGACATATGGTTCTGTATTACATTTTAAATTTTTTATATATTTTTAAGTAAACCTCTACTTTAGAGACTACTTGATATGCTTTTGAAATTCTTTTTCTTGACAAGTGAAGCATATATGGTTAAAGTTGACACTGTACAAAGCTTACTGGTTTTACCAAACTGGGAAAAGGGAAGAGTTTATTCTGAGGTCTTTCATAGAGTTTTTAAGGGTTCATTTTGTACATCTGGTTAGGTGCCTGTAGGCGAACAATATCTGGCCCCCCCACTGAAGAGCAGAATTATCTGAGCCTGTACATTGGGTACGTTAGCAAGAGGTTCACAGTTTGAATCCCTCCAGAACTTGAGACCAAAGTTTGATTCGAACCCACAAAACAGACAGGAGGGTTACCCTGTTCTGTTAAATGTTCATAAGACTACGCTTGGAGGTTGGCACTGTGGGAGCAGAGGGCCTGGCCTGCTGAGTGGGTTTGTGACAGATTGGTTGTCAGTAGTGTGATAATTTTGGTATTACAAGCTTTTATTGTTCAGTGTGTCATCTTGAGACCGTCAGCTCACTTGCAAAGAAAGAAAAAGGCAGTGATTTATTTTTTAAAAAGGAGACAGAACTATATCACTTGGCGTACAGTCAAGTTCCTACTCATTTTATTTTTTTTTCTAAAGTGCAAGTCAGAGTAGCCATAGTTAGGGAAGAAGATGGCTTCTAACTGTAGCAGGCACACTGTAGACTACTTAAAGCAGTTGTGTGGGGACAGAGGAGTCCTGTTCAAGGTGAAAGCCACCAAACAGAACCTCGTGGATGCCCTGATGGTAGCAGATACCAAGAGCATCGAGTCACAGATGGTGACTGAAAAGGACGGAACCTTGAGTGTTGCAGGGCTGGCGGCCGGTGAAGTGTCCAGATCTGATGAAGAGGGCAACAGGGTCACTGTCAGTGAAGGGCTACAGCAGCAGGGGAAGGTCACTAGTAACCTGGATCTAGAAGTACTCAGACTGCAAATTGAGTTGCGCAGAATGGACCTGGAGTTCCAGAGGGAGAGGGACTGTGAACAGCGGGAGGCGGACTGTGAGGAAGAGCAAGAACGCTGAGAGGCAGAGTGAGAATGCTGAGAGGCAGACCATGAGGAGCATGAGTGCCAGAGGCAACATGAACTGGAGAAGCTACGACTCCAACCAGCGGCACCAGAGCAGGTAAGTGGCTTGGGTTTAACTGGGACTACAGGGCTGGGTTACAAATTGAATTCCAAATTGATAGCCAAATTTGAAGAGGGGGAGGATATGGATGCCTTTTTAAATTCTTTTGAAAAAATTTGTATTCAGGCTAACATTTCTAGAGAGTTCTGGAGCTTCCAGCTATCCCTGCTACTTACCGGGAAAGTTTGGGATGCTTTGGGCAAATATACAATGAGGACAGTGATGATTACAGCAAACTTAAAGCTGCACTGTTGAAGAAATTTGAATTAACTGCCGAATCTTACAGAGCTAAATTCCATGAGCTCAGGAGAAGCCCTGACATGAGCTATGAGGAGCTAGCCAGGAAACAACATCAGTTTTTAAAACATTGGTGGGAAGGAATTGAAGCAAACTCTGTTGACAAAATTGAAAATGTGATTGTGTTAGAACAGTTTTATTGGGCATGCCCAGCCAAGCTAAAAACCTGGCTGGAGGACCAAGATCCCAAAACAGTGCAAGAGGCTGCTGAACTCTCGGACCACTATGTCAAGAGCAGACCTGCCCTGAGAACAGATGGGGTGGGTGTGGCAGCACAGAAAGGGAAAAGTGCACCTTCAGGGCAGCTAAAATCCTCACTGCCTCCACTGAAACCAGTTAGCCCCAGGTTTCAGAGAAAAGATTTCTCTGAGAAAAGGAATGAATGTTGGTGGTGTAAAGAAACTGGGCACATTGCCAGACAGTGTCCCAAAAAGGTGAACAATACACAACAGTGGGCTAGGAAGGAAGTGGGTTGTTTGTGTGTCCCTGGAAACATGCCTGTGAACATGAGGGAACACATGCACCCAGTCATGGTGAATGGTGTACAGACGCAAGGGTTAAGGGACACGGGGGCATCCCTGACATTGGTAAAAGGGGATCTAGTAGAGCCGGGTCAGCTTATACCCAATAAATACATCACTGTACAGGACTTTACTGGTGAAGAGAAAACATTGCCCCTTGCTAGTGTTCTCCTAGACTGGGGTGAAACAGGGGGAACTGTGCAACAAGTGGCTGAAGCCCAAACCTTAGCAGTGGATGTGATCCTGGGAAACAATCTCAAACAGGAGATGGTGTGTGCAATTAACTGTAGCCAAGTGGCATGGGAAAATTGTAGTTCCCTGAACCCCACAGAAACCATTGTGGAAACCACTGAGAGTCTGGTTCCCCAGCCCGTGTCTCCAGATGGGGAGATGAATGAAAAAGGGGTAGAAATTTCCCCAGTAGCAGTTAACCACACAGCTACGGAGCGGTGACTCATTGTCAGAGGGTTGGGATTGACAGTGATCCTGAGTGCTCTGTCACTAGTGCTAGGGACCCTATTTTAGTGACTGAAGGGGACCTGTTCCATGCCTTGGGAATGTGTGAGGGGTTTGCAGCTGCTCAGAGAAGTGACCCAAGTCTAGAGAAGCTGAGGGCTTGGGCAGACTCTGACAGGGCACAGGGAGGTGATGGCACACATAAGGTTTATTGGGAAAATAGACTTATGTGTACTCAGGCTGTGCAGACAGAGGGAGGGGTGCTAGGCAGGCAGCTTGTCATTCCCCAGGTGTATCATGAGCAGTTGCTCAAGATTGCACATGATATTCCCTTGTCTGGTTATCTGGGAATTGTGCGCACTACGCAGCGGTTGGCCCAGAATTTCTATTGGCCTAACTTAACCCAGCAGGTGAAGGGGTATCGCAGGTCTTGTCACTGGTGCCAAAAAATAGGGAAGGCAGGCAAGAAAACCCAAGCTGCCCTGATTCCATTGCTGATAGTGGAGAAGCCATTCCAGAGGGTGGGAATGGATATTGTGGGGCCTTTAAATACCCCCAGCTCCTCAGGGAAGAGATTCATCCTGACTGTGGTGGATTATGCCACCCAGTACTCAGAGGCAGTCGCCCTATCCTCACTGAGGACAGACAAAGTGGCAGATGCCTTACTTAGGATTTTCTCCTGTGTTGGGTTTCCACAGGAGGCTATCACCGATCGAGGGGGTTCCTTCATGTCAGACCTGATGAAATGTTTATGGGAGAAATATGGGGTGGTGCAGAGATGCACAACACCGTATCACCCACAAGCCAATGGGCTTGTGGAAAGATTCAATGGTACCCTGAAGTCAATGCTCTGGGTGTTTGCTGAACAGCATGGGAGGGACTGGGAGAAATACCTTCCCCACCTGTCGTTTGCATACAGGGAGGTGCCCCAAGAGTCGACAGGATTTTCACTCTTCGAACTCTTATATGGACGCTGGGTATGTGGGCCCCTAGACTTGATCCAGGAAGACTAGGAAGGCAAGCACACCACCCAGGGAACTCTCATAGTGGATTACGTCCTCAAGTTTAGTGAAAGGCTGAAGGAGCTTATGGGGGCAGCCCAGAGCAACCTGGCAGCTGCCCAGCAGAAACAAAAAGTGTGGTACGACTGCAGTCAGAGCTCGCTTGTACATGGTGGGTCAGGAAGTCATGGTCCTTATTCTGGTCCAGAAAGACAAGCTGCAGGCTGAGTGGGCACCTCTCTTAATGTGATTGAGCACTAGATGTAAGACGTGCTCTACCTCTGTAATACATCTATTTTTACTTGTTTCTGAATTGTGATATATTTTTAATTTACTCGCTAATGCGAGTCCTCTGAGCCCTGGTCTATGCATCAGGTAGAGGAGCTGTAGCCGCATACAATACATCAGGACTACAACTCGTTATTTCACTGTGTTTATTTCATTATTCACCAGGGAGAGGACAACTTGTGATGGTGTGTAACCCATTTTGGGCATTTATTTTAAACAAAACTTACATTTAAACTGTATATTTGAGGCTTAGCAACATGTGACCTCTATTTGCACTTCAGGGTTGCTACAGTGCTTATAACTGGCCCTGCAGTGAGCACCTCGCTTAATGTGATTGAGCACTAGATGTAAGACATGCTCTACCTCTGTAATACAACTATTTTTACTTGTTTCTGAATTGTGATATATTTTTAATTTACTCGCTTACGCGAGTCCTCTGAGCCCTGGTCTATGCATCAAGTAGAGGAGCTGTAGTCGCATACAATACATTGGGACTACAGCTCATTATTTCACTGTGTTTATTTCATTATTCACCAGGGAGAGGACAACTTGTGATGGTGTGTAACCCATTGTGGGTGTTTATTTTAAACAAAACTTACATTTAAACTATATATTTGAGGTTTAGCAACCTGTGACCTCTATGTGTACTTCTGGGTTGCTACAGTGCTTATAACTGGCCCTGTGGTGAGCAGAACGAGTGCGCACTGTCGCGCACGAAGATGTGTGCAAAGACATGCGCATCTGCACGTGTTAGGCATGTTAGGAGGGTTGAGGAAGAACTAAATGCTTCAAATAACACAAGAAAGGAAGGTGAGAGGTGTATTAGATGAAAAGTGTTGGTTTCAATTAAAGGAAATGACTCTAGACTGTGTATCTCCATGAAATATTACTAACTCTACTAAGACATGAAAGTATAGCCTTTGGAAACTCTGTAACAAGCAATCTATCTAAGACTACTATATCAAGGAATTACATCTGGAACTTTGTCATCCAAAAGCCCTACTCTATCTCCATGTTTTTTTAATTTATTTATTAAAACATCAGTTTACAAACCTTTGAGCCAGAGGCTCATTTGCAAAGGTACCTCGTCACAGAGAGAACAAAACAATAATTACAAGCATAAAAAAAAACCCAGTGCACAGCAAATTGGAGGGGAACAATGGTGACATTGAGGTGATTATGATACAATAGCCAGTTACAATTTGGATTAACATAACTTATAGAGTAGACATTCCAGCTGTGACAGGTGGAATAGTGGTTAGGACAATATATGGGGAGGTAGTGGGAATGGAAGCAGCCACTCAGGGAGCTTTGTCATCGAGAAGAGCAGGGGAGAAATTACAAGCAGCCACAGATCCATCATCTACAAATTAGAAAAAAAAAAAATATATATATATATATATATATATAAAACAATATATTTCCTGGATTAGCAAGCAGGATAGGCCCCAAAAGAGTACGCATTGAATAGCAATTTAGAGAAGCTACCAAATTGTTCTGAGCCCTCCCACTAGAGCTTCACTATGGCTGAAGACTTGGTTTCACTGATAGGACAAGTCGATATTAGATGTTCCACCTGCCTTATGTATTTGGTAACCACTGAGGTCTTTTCACATCCTTTTAAATATAAAAAATGTATCCATAATGAAGAATTACTACTTGAACTCAATGCCTTCTCTGACAGACTATTACAACTAGAGGCAATCCAAAAAGAAATGGCCAATAGACTTGGTACTACACTGCTTCCAGAAGCTAATATGCCAACTAATCCTCCTGTTTCTACAGATCAAATAAATGGAGGTGTACCAAAGATTATTACAACACATGAAACCTTGCATAAGTTGTTGCAACCTGATGAGCCATATAAGGAAACATTTAAAAATAAAAAAAGAATAAGGGAAGATGACCCTAACTTTGAAACAGATGAGCTATGGTACAATGTACAGTATGCTAAACCCCCTTAAAAGGGAAGACATGCAACTAAATTTAACATTCCTCTTAGCAATAGATCCACTACCTTAACAGAATTAGAGGATGACTCTGAGTCTTCTTCATTACAAGAGTTGATATCATTTGACACACTTACTGAACCTATACTGTCCAATACAGCTTATAATAATCCCCCTATACCGAATAATCCAGTACCTGTTACAATAGTGAATGTCTCAAATCCAGATCCAGTTATAAATCATCTTCAAAGAAATTTATTAGTTATCGGAGATTCAATGATAAAAAATTTAGACAGAGAAGTATGCAATCCAGACAAAGCCCATAGGACACTATTATCATATAGAGGGGCTAAAATAGTGGATTTAACATCTGTGACTAAAGCCAATATTAAGCACATGGGTAGTAATCCATTAGTACTAATCCATGTAGGAACCAATAACATGCTTATGGACCCTATTGATGAGATTAAACAAGACATGGTGGCACTGTCAAACAAACTGATCAACCTTGGATGTGAGACTGCTATCTCTGAAGTTTTACCCATACCTAGGGCCTCACCAGGATTAAATTTAAAAATTAGAAGATTTAATGACTGGTTAAGAAAATGGACTATCAGGCAAAAAATCCAGTGTTTAACTCACTGGAAAGAGTTTTTCCACCATGGCGACCTTTATTGTCCTGATGGCTTACATCTACATAAAAAAGGGAACATACTCTTAGGCAATCATTTTACAAATTTCATTAATAAACATTTAAACTAATACAGGGGGGAGTGACATGGGCAAGTAATGACCAAAACAACTATCAGAATTCAAACTTACCAATAAATACATCCAAAAACATATCTCCTATTATTACAGACACCACCGAAATAAATAATAATAAAATAAATATCTTACTTCTCAATGCTCATAGCCTTGTCAATAAAATGGATGAACTAAGATATATTATACAAAAATAATCTGTTGCGATTTGTGGGGTTACTGAAACTTGATTTCAGGAGGATAGCTGGGATACAGACATACTAGGATACAATAAAATCATAAAAAACAGAAGTGATAAGTTAGATGGGGAGTTAGCAATCTTTATATCCAAAGATTGTACTTCATATCCTATTACCCCAAATATATCCCAAATAATGATAATGAAATAATTTGGACAGAAATTAAGTTACCTAACATAACACTCAGTGTTGGCTTAGCATATAGAGCACCACATCTTAATAAAGACCAGAATACTGATTTTCTATACTCAATAGAAAAATTCAATCCAAATAATAACTGTATTCTTATGGGAGATTTCAACTTTCCCAAAATCAGTTGAGAAACATCCCATTGCTTAGGAAAAATGGAAATATAATTTTTGGAGATCACAGTTAATCAAAACTTGGAGCAAATTATTAAAACTGGAACTAGAAACAATGATATTCTTGATATTATACTAACTAATATGGGTGAAAAAATGTCACAACCAAATATACTAGCACCGTGATCATATTTCAAATTCAAACTAAATCCAAAGTCACAAAAGGAAATACACTGGTCAGGGATCATGCCAAAGCAAATTATCATGCAACGAAGAACTATGTCAACTCGTGGGATTGGGAGACAGAACTTACTAACCTTAATGTTGAACAGGCCTGGTCGCTTATTCTATTAAAAATGAACCATTGTCTTGATACATGGGCTCCAAAAAAAAAAGAAAAAAAATACAAACGGATATAGAACTCCAATTTGGTGGAATAACAAAATAAGGAGACTAATAAATAAAAAACACAGAAATTATACAAAATATTTAAAAAATCCATCAGTAACCAACTGGGATACATATAAAAAATTGTCTAACAAAACAAAACATTATATTAAAAAAGCTAAAAATGAAATTGAAACTAGATTAGCTATTGATACAGTTGATAAACAAAATTCTTTAACTCTATAGGTTCACTTAGAGATACTAAACCTACAATAGGACCAATCAAAACTAAATCTGGGTTTATCAGCAATGAGACTGAAATGGCCACTGATCTCGATAATTATTTTGTGACCATCTTTACTCCAAAGAAAAAAAATAATGGTATTGATGATAACATGACTACATCTCAAAATATAAAAGTTAGTCATTTTACTGAAGAAGAAACTATGAGAGTATTACAAAACCTAAAAACCAACTCTTCAGCAGGACCAGACGAAATACCTCCTCGGTTTCTCAAAGAAATTGCTATTCAAATCTCGGGACCAATGACTAAATTATTTAAGTTATCCTTGGAAAAAGGTGAGTGTATCTTAGCATGGAAAGACACCCTACTTACTCCTGTATTTAAATCAGGAAGCAAGACAGACGTTGCAAACTATAGACCAATAAGTCTAACCTCTATAATAGGAAAATCATTTGAAAGGCTTATTTTACAAAGAATAGAAGAACATATAAAACTTAACCTTCAAGATATTACACAACATGAGTTCACTAGAGGCAGATCACGCTTAACAAATCATGTACATTTTTTTGAAAACGTTAGTTCATCCTTGGATGTTGGCTTACCTGTTGATATTGTCTTCTTAGAGTTCGCTAAGGCATTTGACTGAGTTTCCCATGTGATCTTATTAAAGCAAATGAAAAATCTTGCTTTTCCACAATGTTTAACAAATTGGAAAGAATCATGGCTAAATAAACATAGACAATGTATAATAATAAAGGGGTATTCATCTGCATGAGTGGAGGTTACAAGTGGGGTCCCTCAAGGCTCAGTATTGGGCCCTGTTTTGTTTAACATCCTGATTTCCTCAATGCAATCATCAAATAACACCTGAATGACTAAGTTCGCTGATGACTGTAAGACTGGATGTGTAGTTAACTCCATTGAGGCAGCCACTAACTTCCAAAAAGAGATAACCTCCCTGGAATTATGGGCTAAAAAGAACAAAATGATGTTTAATATACAAAAATGCAAAGTGATGCATCCGAGTCATAACAATTTAAAATACAAATATACACTAAATCAAGTGTTTGTTATCCACTAGGAGTAATAGTGGATAACAAAATTAATTTAGAAAATAATACACTAACAAAGGTGAAAAAAGCTTACCGTACCTTGGGATGTATATTTAAGCACATAAAGAGTAGACAACCTAAAGTTATAATGCCTCTATAGACAAGCCTAGTTAGATCAAACTTGGACTACTGTTCTTCTTTTTTGTACTCCCTATACAATTAGAGATAAGAAATTGATGAAGGAGTTCAAAGAAAAATGACCAAAAGAATTGTAGATATGTCGAATAAGACCTATGGGGAAAGACTATTGGAACTAGATTTACATTCTATGAACTACCATCAACTTAGAAGAGATCTTTGCTTAACACATAAAGCTATTAAAGATCCTGTACTCTTTGAAACAATTGGTTTAGAAAAAAATACAAATAATACTCAGACTAGATCTCATAACTTTAAATTAAGAGGGGCCCACTGTAAAACAAAAAAAGAGAAGTCACTGGTACACACCACGTATAGTTAACAAATGGAATATGTTGCCAGGATCATATATAGACAGCAATACTATAGATACATTTAAATATCAGTTGGACCAACATATGGGTAATGCAAAATCTGAGTATGTATAAACATAATTCCACCTTTGGGTGGAAAGCTCATACAAAGGTAATACCTCCTGAGCTTGTAACACACTATGAAACTATGACATGAAGTGGTTAGGAAGGTAAATTACGTGAACTATATTATAGAGTTACCTGACCGAAGACAGAAAGGATGTACCATGTCAACATGATGAAGCCATATGCAAATAGGGCTGACATGGTGTTTGCAGTGTGTAGTGCTGGGGAGGGGACAGATAAAGGAGACCCCTTTCTGGACTTGCTGGAAGAAAGTAAGTGGGAGTCCTCTGTGGAGGCAGTTAAATTGTCTCCCCAGCTGACCCCAGACAAGATCTAGGAAGTAAGGGAGATTTTAGCAGACTTTGCTCCATTGTTTCACGCCAAGCCTGGACTAACCCCCTTAGCGACTCATGATGTGGAGACAGGGACACAGATGCCCATACAGCGGACAGCATATCGGGTGCCAGAGGCTGTTCAAAAGGACATTAGGATGGAAGTGGAGGAGATGCTGGATTTAGGGGTAATCCAGAGATCCCACAGCCCCTGGGCCTCACCCGTAGTCCTTGTGCCTAAGCCAGATGGCTCTACTGGTTTCTGTGTGGACTATCGTGGACTGAATACAGTCACAAAGTCAGTCGCCCACCTGATGCCTTGGATGGATGAACTCCCGGACAAGTTGGGAGGGATGACCTACCTTATGACTATTGACCTGACAAAGGAGTATTGGCAGGTAGAGTTGATGAACAGAGCTAGGGAGAGGTTGGCCTTCATTACTCCGATAGGCTTATTTGAATTCAAAGTAATGCCTTTTGGAATGAAGAATGCCCTGGCCACTTTCCAAAGGTTGGTGAACCAAGTGTTAAATGGTGCTGAGGAGTACATCATGACGTACCTGGATGACATTGCCATCTTTAGCACCAGCTGGGAGGAACACCTATCCCACCTTAGGGAAGTGCTGGGCAGGATACAGAGGGCCGGGCTCACTGTCAAAGCTGGGAAGTGCCAGGTGGCCATGGTAGAAGTGACATACCTCGGGCATGTGGTAGGCTGAGGACAGCTCCATCCTAACTAAATAAAAATAGAGGTAATCCAGGCGTGGCTCAGACCAGAAACACAGAAGCAGGTCAGGAGTTTTCTTGGAACAGCAGGGCACTATAGAAAATTTGTACCCAATTACAGTGCCCTGGCTGCTCCCCTTATCTGACCTGATAAAGAAGAGGATGCTAAAGAAAATTACCTGGGGACCAGCCTGTGAAGAAGCCTTTACCAGACTGAAGGAGACACTGTGCAGTGCTCCTGTTTTGGAAAGTCCTGACTATAGCAAACCCTTTATAGTTCAGACTGATGCCTCAGACATGGGTATTGGGGCAGTACTGAGTCAGACATCCAGCAAAGGGAGAGATCACCCAATAGCATACCTGAGTAGAAAGTTACTTCCCAGGGATCAGGCATACTCCACTGTGGGAAATAAGTGTCTTGCCTTAGTGTGGGCCCTAAAGAAGCTGGAGCCATTCTTGTTTGGGCAGCATTTTGTGGTACAGACTGACCACAACCCCCTGGTTTGGCTGATGCAGATGGGAAAAAATAATGGCAGATTGTTAAGATGAAGTCTTGCTTTGCAAGGGTATGACATGACCATTCTATGTAGGGCTGGAGCCAAAAATCAGAACCCAGAAGATTTGTCTCGTGCCTGTGGGGAGTGAACTGATTTGGGAAGCTCATCCCATGCAGGGGATAGAGCCCCCAAATTCAGTCTAGGTGGGGAGGAATTGTGACACTCAGACAACTGGTTCTGATTAATCTATGATTTTTGTAATATAAAAATGTGTTATTGAGTGTCTCTCATGAGACATGCTGAAACAGCCTGTGGAATGACACCCCCCACAGGTTTTAGATACAAGGTGTTACCTGGAAGGCCAGGAAATAATTACAGGCTAGAATAGGCCTAAATTAAGCATCTCTTGTTTATCTAGCTTAATTGTAGCTTGCCAGCTGACAGGATAGAAAATATCCATTTTATGACATTTAGGGGAGGAAAACCAGGTTATGTCACACTGGTGCGAAGTCATAAATGTTCCTCTGATGTCTGTAAAAGCAGGATGTTGCTCATGGATGAAAGAAGGACTTAGAAATTAACCTTATTTAATTTACCTTCTGAGTGATGACATCCTGGTTGTATAATTTTTATATTCTGACATGGATGAGGTAGGTGACCTCATGCAAAGAGGTTAGCAAAGCCAGTTTTAAAACAGTATTCTGTTTTCCACTAAGAGACACACACATTTGGACTCTCTTGACAACAACATCTGTCTATCAGCACTATTAGAAGAGATACATTAGATATATAAGTCTAATTGTCTGGTGGTAGGAATTTTGCACATTTTTAACCCTTGTTCTTTTAAATGATTGTTTGTTTTTGTGATATATGGTTCTGTAGTTACATTTTACATTTTTTTTTATCTATTTTTAAGTAAACCTCTACTTTAGAGACTACTTGGTGTGCCTTTGAAATTCTTTTTCTTGACAATTGAAGCACATATGGTTAAAGTTAACACTGTACAAAGCTTACTGGTTTTACCAAGCTAGGAAAAGGTAAGAGTTTATTCTGAGGTCTTTCATAGAGTTTTTAAGGGTTCATTTTGTACATCTGGTTAGGTGCCCATAGGCGAAAGATATCTGCCCCCCCCTCGAAGAGCAGAATTATCTGAGCCTGTACATTGGGTACGCTAACAAGAGGTTCACAGTTTGAATCCCTCCAGAACTTGAGACCAAAGTTTGATTCAAACCCACAAAACAGGCAGGAGGGTTACCCTGTTTCTGTTAACTGTTCACAAGACTACGCTCGGAGGTTGGCACTGTGGGAGCAGAGGGCCTGACCTGCTGAGTGGATTTGTGACAACCGGTGCTCAACTTTTCAAGAAAGCTGCAGGTCTCTCACTGAGTTCTTCCTGACTGGACAGTCCTGGCAGTCAGACATAGTGACCACTGTCCGTAGTTTTTATTAATTTTCAGTCCTCTCCTTGGAGCTGGCCCTGTAGTAGCACAACAAAGACAGCTTTCTGCCTTCTACTGAGTGCCAAACCCACTGACTCTTTTGAGACTCCTGACCCGACTGATTCTGTTTCTGATTATTACAAGTAGCTGTCACCCTCCTGCAGTGGTGTGGACACACAGAATTGTATGTCAGAACAGGACAGGTAAATTAGGACAGCAAGCTGGTTAGTCTGGTCATGGCAGGTTTGGACAGTCCATTTGGCAACTGTTCAGCAAAGGGCACTAGCTTTCCCTTGCTGGCAGTGCTGGCAGAAGGTTTGGGGAGTAACTTAGGGTGAGCCATCTGGGTTGTATAAGTACAGCAAAAGAGAGCAAAACCTTAACTCGGTTTTCTGATAAACATGCTAGCTCCAGCCTGTCAGCATGACTTCCTGCCACAAAAAAATGGAAAGGAGGAAGCTCTCTCTCACTGCCCATGAGTTTGTATTAATAGGACACTGCAGGAAGTGAAGATATGCAACAAGAATGAACAGGGGAGCGAGCTAGCCATTGAAATTATGTTTTTTTCCTCTGCTTACAGTCAGCTTCTGCTCTACACTGTCTGTCTAGGACAGTTTCCATGCTGCTTGCCATAGAAACAGGGCAGCAGTTATATTTCCCAGGTGGGTCTGGGATGGATAGGGCCTTCAGCTGCAGTGTGACAAATCCTAACGTGAGCTCAGATTCAATGGGACATACACAGCTGAGCAAACACTGAAATGTAAAAGGCAATTGGATCAGCTTTCAGTTTCTACCCCACTAAGGCCCCAATTATTCTACAACACTTTGGATCCAAGTTCTGTGGCAGGATTCCCATCAGCTGCAGAACATATGCAGAGGTGGTTTGTTATTTCTGCGGAAGTGCTGCGGCAGTTGCAGTCATACTATTTACTTTCAAATAGGTGTATATATTCTTTGCAAAAAACTGTGTTAATGCAACATTTAGGGTTTGGGTTAAAGTGACTAATACAGGGAAATATGGCTTTGTGGTTTTCAGTCCTAAAACCACACCTCCACGCCTGAAACAAATCGGGGGCGGATTCTTCCTTGGCATTGTCAGTCCTAAACCTCACCTCATTAGGTGTGTATGTTTGTGGAGCATATTGAATGGGGTGACCATTATGACTGACAATGCCAAGGAAGACTCCACCCCTGATTTATTTTAGGGATGGGGGTGCGGTTTTAGGGTTGTAAACCCAAAAGCTACATTTCCCTTCTTTTGTTGCTTTAGCCTGAACCCTAAATGTTGCATCAAAGCAGTTTTTTTGCAAAGAATTTTCTCACTTTTTGAGATAGTATAACTCCCATCCATCCATACTGTTTCAGATAGTGTAATTGTATCCTTATTCATCTGAAGGAGCACAGGGCCCAGAAGGCCCTGCAGTTCCATCCTTCCATAGATGCATATATGTATGTTTATGTGGAGGGCTCTGCACTTCCATTTGTGGGACAACAGCAACCAACTTGTCAACATAGTCTTCTTATTACCCAAACTTAATAACTGGCTAGTAAAAATTGGGAATCCCTGCCAAAACATCATTCTGTGCCACTGCAGCATTGTTCTGCATCAGAGGCATGAAAAGACATTTTGGGCAACATTTGTAAAGTGAAAGCTGTGACATTCATGAGGTGGTATAAAGAAATGGCTATGTTGAAAATTTGGGGTGAAAATAATGAATATTATGAAAGTTACGAGCGAGCATTGTGAGATATCAGAGAAATCAAACGAAAAAGGATCCCTTGAGAGAAAAAAGGAATCAGACAAAAAGCTAAATCTGAAATCCTTTTTCATGCCAAGGGATTGTTTTTTATTTGAACAAAACTATCAAATGAAAAAGGATCCCTTGGCATGAAAAAGGAAGTGGAAAAATATGCCAAAATCCTTTTTTGTGTCAAGGGATACTTTTTTGTTTGAATGAAAGTATCAAACAAAAAAAGATCTTTTGGCACGAAAAAGAGAATTGGAAAACAACGAAATCTGAAATCCTTTTTCATGGCTTGGATCCTTTATCGTTTGAACAAAAAAGAATTCATGAAAAACAGCTAAGCAAGTCACGAAAAAGGATTTAAAATAAAAAAAAAAAAACATTCTGGGGTCATTTTTTTGATCAGATGAGTGCAGAATCCAGAAAATGGAGTCCCGATGAGGAACATGCATGTTTTGATGTTTCACCAGGATGTCATTTTTGGAGGTTTTGGTATTTTTTTGTGAAGAAAATAGAAAACAAGATGATGGAAAATGAAAAAGGAGATCTTACTTCGAGAGAGTCTTGCAGTAGGTAATTACATATAGGATTAGCCTTGACGAGCGCGGACCACGGAAAATTTCTAGCTAGCAGTCCATGGTGAGGACCGCCCCGTCAGGTGACCGGCGTCAGGAGACGTCGGTATAAAGGGGTGGTCCCTGATGCCCGCCTTCCAGTTGTTTCCTGCCGTTAGCTCATGCAGCGCCTCATGGAAAAGTTTGTGCTTCGTCAGCCCTATCTTTGTCATTTTTTTACAAAAATAATTGCTTTTTTTCGACTAACGTCAGGTACCATCGTCGGTGTATGTCGTCCCCTACACCTTCCGAGCACAAAAATAAGTGCGATTCGTGCAGTGCCCAACTACCGCACAAGGATGGCCATTCCCTGTGCCTGTGCTGCCTAGGCCCCGATCACCCAGTTGAGAAGTGCCAGCACTGCCTCAGCTTCAATGCGGCTACCCAGAAAGGTGGCAGCAATCCCTGGAAGCCCATATTCTGAAGAAGAAAATTAGTTCAATGGAAAAGGAGCTCAAAAAACTAAGGCAGGCGTCCACTTCCCCCGAAGGCTATCAGAAGAAGAAGGAGAAGGAGAGGCACCGGGACAAGGGCTCCTCTACTGCGTCTCCCTCAGGAGTTGCTGGGACACAGGTAACGTCCCCTCTGGGGGACCGCTCCTCGACGGCCGACTCGGAGGTTTCCTCACGGGTGTCAGCCCACCTGTCTGGCTCATGCTCGGGCCTTGCGGGTGCCTCCGGGAAATTGGAGGCCTCTGCCCCTGGTTCGGCCACAGGCTTGCGGCCTTCCACTGCGGGCAGCTCTGGTAAGTCGGGCGTCGGCTCCTCTGACGTCCGCCCGGAGAGGGCCAGTAAGACGCCTGACCCTTCGGGGCAGCGTGCAGCCTCCACTCCACTGGACCAGGCTGATCCCTCTACTCGACCTGCCTCCGGTGATGGCTCCCATAAGTCGGATGCCGGCTCTTCTGGTGCCCTCCGAGAGCTCGTCCTCAAGCCACATGTCGGCTCGTCTGACGTCCGGCTGGTGAAGGAACCGACGACGGACCCTTCCACGTCCGTCGTACCTGGTTCCCCATAGCCTTCACTGCCATCTGGGGAACCAGAGTCTCCCCAGCCTGACCCCAGGGATTTCTTCCCTCATCCCTGGGCGATGCTGGGGATCTTCCTCCTCCGTCAGACCTTCTTCCACCTGGTGCGCCAGATCTGACATTGGCTCCCCGGACGCCAGCTCCGATGCCGGCCCCTCTGTCATTGGTAAGTCTGATGCCAGGGCCTCAGATGCAAGCCCCGATGATGGTTCTACCGACTCCAGGAGACATCCTGCTCCCATCGGGCCCTCCAGGCCCTCCAATGTGGACCTGCCCGTGAGGCCACCGGCCGGGTCGTCTGCTCTGGCAGCCCCCCCCGGCTCCCGGGTACGCTCCACCCTATCCAACGCTGGTGTACCCAGGACTGCAGTATCCGGCACCACAGTACCTGATGATGGTTTTTCCGACACCGCAATACCCTACGCCACAATACCCGACGCCAGACTATCTGCCGCCGGGTTTTGGATACGTTCCTTATGGGTATAATCTGTATCCTTATCCCCCGCCTCCTCCTCCTCCACCACCCTCACAGCCGCCGGTGGACCTGCAGGAGACTGTGGCCTCCTGGTGGGCTGTGGCCAAGGCTCAGGTCTCCAAAGAGGTCGAGAGCCGCCTTCTGATGACGGTGCTGTCCCAGGTTCCCGTACATCTGAGGCGGCACACTCCCTCACCACCTCTGGATTCCAGGGCTCTTCTGCCTGGATCCAGAGAGGGGCAGGACACGCTTCCCCGGGGGCTTCCCAAGGGGTCCTTTCCTCACCTGGGTCGGGAAAGGGAGTCTTTTTCCTCTTCATCCTCCTCTTCACCCTTGGACTCCTCGGATTCTTCTGACAGTTGCTCCGAGAGAGACAACGAGCCACGCTCTCCATCGAAGCCCAGGCCAAGGACTCCTCTGAAGTCTCCTCCGGAAGATCCTTCTTTTACAGAGTTGCTTAAGAAAATCCAGGAGATTCATCAGTGGCACTCCCTGGAACCAGATCCTCGGCTTCTGAAACTCGCTGAACATCTGGAGCTGCCCGTGACAGCTCCTACCTTGGTGCCACCCTGGATAGAACCTCACGCCGACCTCGGTACCACCATATGGAAACAACCGTTGGCTTTAGCCCCACTTCCTAGGAAGTTGAACAGGCTATTTCAGGCTCCGGAGGGTGTTGATTTCCTGGATTCTCATCCTCGGGCTGACTCGGTCGTGATTAGCACCGCTCACGGCCGGTCGGCCTACCCCAGACATCTCAGCTCGTCACCACCTGATAAGGAATCATGCCTTCTGGACCAGTATGGGAGAAAGATCTACGCTTCCTCCATGCTGGGGATCAGGGCCCTAAATTATGTCGGCCATATGGGGGACTACCAGAAGGCCATTCTGACCCAGGAGGAAGCCAAATTGGACTCCCTGCCTGACTCCCAAGTCAAGCAGGAGTTGGCTGATCTTGTCCACTCTGCTCGTTCGGCCAGTCGACACATGCTTCATGCAACATATGATGCAGTGGACACTGCTGGACGGAGCTCAGCTTTCGCTGTAGGCCTACGGCTTCATGCTTGGCTCTGTGTGTCAGGATTGGTCCCAGAGGTGCAATCTGCTATCCAGGAAGCACCTTTATAGGGGTCGGTGCTTTTTGGGGGTGATGTCAAGGACATCATCACCGATTTGCAAGAGAAGGGGAAGGCACTGAAGTCAGTTGATTCCATGTACCATCAGCAGCAGTGCCGTCCCTTTCACAGACGGAATCGGCCCAAGGTGAAACCCCAAGGAAGGCGGGCCACAAAATGCCAGGCCCCCACAGCTGCTAAGCCCCCCACCCAAAAAAGCAGCAAGTGCTTCAGCTACGGCGCTGCCCCACACCACCTGACTCCTCCCCTCTCCCACAGCCTCCGGACTCCCTGGAGGAACTGGTAGGAGGGAGGTATTCCCTCCACCTTCTGGGCTGGGAGAGGATAACCACAGATTTTTGGGTGCTTCAGCTCATAGCAGAAGGACACTCGATAGAGTTTCTTCAGAAACCACCTCATCACCCCCCTCTGTTGTTGTCGTATTCAAGGGAACATCTTCTCTTGGTCCAGGAGGAAATTTCAGCTCTCCTGCTGAAACAGGCAATAGAACCCATCCCCCTCCATCCGCACGGGATGGGTTACTATTCCCATTTCTTCCTGGTCCCAAAGAAGACAGGAGATCTCAGACCAATTTTAGATCTCAGTTCCCTGAATCTTTTTGTAGAATCCAAAAGGTTCAGGATGCTGTCTTTGCAGAGCCTTCTACCCCTCATCCGGCCGGGTCAATGGCTCTGTGCTCTGGATATGCAGGATGCTTATCTGCACATTCCCATTCACCCATCCCATTGCAAATACCTTCGTTTTTTGTTCCAGGGGGACCACTACCAGTTCAAGGCACTCCTGTTTGGTCTATCCTCAGCCCCCCGAGTGTTTACCAAATGCCTGGCAGTGGTGGCGGCCCACCTGCATACCAAGGGAGTGCAGGTTTTCCCATACCTGGACGATTGGCTCCTGGCGGCCTTGTCCAGGGAGGAGCTCCTGTGTTGCCTCTCCCTTACCCAGCAGGTTTTTGCCTGCCTGGGTATTACCATCAGCCATTCCAAGTCTCATCTGGTCCCATCCCAGAGACTACTGTTTATTGGGGCAATTCTCGATATGACCATGGGCAAGGCCTTCCTGCATCCGGACAGGGTGTCCACCCTCCAGACCCAAACAAGTCTGCTGTCTGACTGCAGGACGGTCTCGGCGAGGTCGGTCCTTCGCCTTCTCGGGCTCATGGTGGCTGCTATCCTGATGGTTCCTTGCACTCGACGCCACATGAGAATTTCTCAGTGAATTCTACACTTCCAATGGGACCAGCTAGAGGACGACCTAGATCACCCAGTTCTGGTCTCTTCGCTGATACTTCGAACCTTGCAATGGTGGATGGTTCGAGAGAACCTGTTTCGGGGAGTTTCTTTCTTTCATCCTCCCCCCTCCCAGACTCTCACCACAGACACCTCGGGCGAAGGTTGGGGAGCCTATCTAGGCTCTCATTGGACCCAGGGCTCCTGGTCCAAGCTAGAACAAGCTCTCCACATCAATGTTCTCGAGCTTCGGGCAGTGTTGTACGCTCTCCAGGCCCTTCACCAATACATCCTTCCCAGCCACCTAGCCGTCCAGATGGACAACACGTGCGTGGTGTGGTACATCAACAAACAGGGAGGAACTCAGTCCTACCCTCTTTGCAGGGAGGCCATGAGGGTTTGGGAGTGGGCAACACAACACAACCTTCACCTCGCTGCAATTCACATTCCGGGAGTCGACAACACCCTGGCAGACAAGCTAAGTCACTCTTCTGCTCTGACTCATGAGTATGAACTGGACCAAGGGGTCCTAGACAACATCTTCTGACTTTGGGGAACACCACAGGTCGACCTGTTCACATCCCCTCTAAATGCAAAGCTTCCCGTCTTCTGCTCGCTCATTCCAGAGCGAGGCACTTTCTGGAGGGACGCTGTGTCTGTAGACTGGAAGGACAGATTTGTCTATGCCTTTCCCCCAATTCCACTTATCCCACGAGTCTTGCAGAAACTAGCTTCAGAAGGAGCACGAATGATTCTGATCGCTCCTTTCTGGCCCAGGCAAGTTTGGTTCTTTCTTCTACAACAATACTCAGAGGATCCTCCTCTTCCTCTTTCTCGATGTTTACTGACCCAGGATCAGGGGACCCTGGTCCATCCAGGCCTTAAATCCCTTCAACTGCATGCATGGCTCCTGCAGACTTAGCCCAATCTCATTTTGGAGTGTCTCCCAAAGTGGCGGAGATTTTGGTGGAGGCCAGAAAACCCTCTACCAGATCCACTTATGCCATGAAGTGGAAAAGATTCACTATCTGGGCTGCTTCCAAGAATGCATAACCCTTCTCATGTTCAGTGGGGCTTCTGCTGGAGTACCTACGTCATCTGTTTGACCTGGGTCTTAGTCGCTCTTCACTGAAGGTACACATGGTGGCCATTTCGACCTATCATGTTCACTTCGCAGATAAAACTTTCACTCAATTGGAGGTCTCTAAGACCTTTCTCAGAGAGGTCCTCCATCTGAGGTCCCCCATCCGTACTCCTGCTCCCCTTTGGGACTTGAACTTTGTTCTTGAGAAACTTACTCTCCCCTCGCTTCGAACCTGCAGCTTCTGTGGATTTGAAGTTCCTTTTGTGGAAGACTCTCTTCCTGGTGGCCGTTACTTCTGCTCAGAGAATTTCCGAGCTCCAGGCCCTGATGTGTAAAATCCCATACTTGATTTTTCACAAGGAACGTGTTGCTCTTCGCACGAATCCTAAGTTTCTCCATAAAGTAGTAGCTGAGTCTACTCTAAATCAGTCCATAGAGTTACCTGCCTTTTTTACGCAGTACTCTAATCAAGGGGAGTATTTACTCCATACTATGGATGTTCACCAGATTCTGAGATACCACACCAACAGAATGAAGGATCTCAGAAAGACTGATCAATTGTTCGTCTCTTTTGCTCATAAAAGGGAAGGCAATGCTGTTTCCAAGCAATGCCTACCTAAGTGGTTGGCTCATTGCATCACTTTCTGTTATGACAAATATAACAAGACCCTCCCGGGTCAAGTAAGAGGCCACATCACCACAGGAGTAGCTGCTTCAGCGGCTTGTTTCAAAAATGTGTCTGCGGCAGACATCTGTGCTGCCGCCACCTGGACTTCTGTCCATACCTTTACTAAACACTACAGTTTGGTTGTTGCCTCTTGCCGTAGAGCAGGCTTCGGGCTGGCTGTTCTGCAAGGCCTCTTATCTTGAGGCTTGCACAGCTAGAATTGCTTTTAGGAGTAGTTTTCCTCCTCCCGGTGCTTCTCTTTGTTCCAGACTGCTTGGGATTCAGTCTTATATGTAATTACCTACTGCAAGAGCCCTCTTGAAGTAAGATAGTACAGTTACGTAAAAACTTACCGTAACAGTAGATCTTCGAGAGAGGCTCTTGCAGTAGGTAATACCTCCCACCCTCCATCCCCCTGGGCTTTTTCAGCTCCTTTTCCAGTGAGGGAAATATCTGCTCCTCTCTCGTCTGGCCTTTCTGGCCTGTGGCGGGAAAGTGGCGGGAAAGAACTGGAAGGCGGGTGTCAGGGACCGCCCCTTTATACCGATGTCTCCTGATGTTGGTCACCTGATGTGGGTGCGGTCCCTTGCCAGGGACTGCTAACTAGAAATTTTTCCATGGGGTACTGCCACCTGCCGGTGTCAGTCCTATATGTAATTACCTTCTGCAAGAGCCTCTCTCGAAGATCTACTGTTATGGTAAGTTTTTACGTAACTGTACTTTTTTTTCTCATGAAAAAGGATTGGTCCCAAATGAAAAAGAATCCTTTTTCATTCTAACATGTTCTATTTTGTTCCAGGAAAATATCTGGAAGAGTGAAATTCTGAAATTCTCATTGAAAATAATGGGAACTTTAAAATTTAATAACTTTGGAACAGCTTATTATTTTTTCACCAAACAAGTGAAAGGCACTTCTGTGATCCAAGCCTTTTCTACCCCGAAAATGTCAGACCAAAATTCCAAACTGTCTGGGCACAAGGTGATGACAAGAAAAACATTTTTGTGCTATCCGGATCTCGGAATATACATATTCGAATGGAACAAAACTTGGCACGTCAAGAGATCTACCACCACACGAAGATATTAAAGTTCACAATTTGAGGTTTAACATAGAAAGCCTTACTCAACCTTAAATATAGGAATGCTTTATCTGTAATTTATATTATACTGGCACGGTAGTGCCAGTATAGTTAGGGTGAAAGGTAATGTCTATGTTGAACCTGAATGTTTGAACATTAATAATGTTGGATTTGGCCTGGTGGTGCAGAGAGTTGAGGTGCTGGATGCCACACCTTGAACCACGCCGGCGACCCAGGCTTGGGAACGGACCTGGGTGCTGAGGACTGGCAGGGGAAGGAGAGGATTGAGTGTCCGGAGGGCTGCTCTCCTCTCCTGGGGTAGGTTAGGGAGAGCCCCACTATGTAGTGGCTCCTGGTGGAGACCAGGGGCACTGCAAGCAGCGGTGCAGGAGGAACTCAAAAAAAAAATGGGAAAACAGCTTAGGAGCATGCTGGATGATGGCTTTCATCCTTTACAGCACCAGAACCTCCAGGAATCTCCTCCCCCACAGCAGCACCCTGGGGCCACAAAAATAATAGTGTGCTAGGTTTCCCTCTCCCTGGTGCCTTTCCCCTCGAAGGAGGGGGACCCACCCAGCAATGGGATATGCCGGGACAGAACGTGGGGGCTGGCTGCAATATGTGGAGGGAGAACTCCTGAAGTTGATTACTGGGGGGTTAGTAGGAGAACTAGGAGGCCCAAAAGAGAGGGGGTCCCCAGAGTGTCGGTAGGGTAAAAAGATAGTACAAAAAAAAATAACTTTGGAAATGTTCAATGAATTAGCTTAACATTTGGCATGCATAATGTCTAGGGGTAGGTCTCTTGACCTACCAAATTTCATGGGACTCCATAATGTGGTTTCTGAGATACAGAGTGTTGAATAAACAGAAACAAATTGTGTTTTTTGACATTTTTTTGTCCACCTGGTCTCAGAAACGGCTTTATGTTGTGGTCTGAAATTTGCAGAGTAGAAAGCCTTTCCCTCACAGATGTGCCTTTCGAAGATTTGGTGAAAAAATACTAATTTCTTCAAAATGTATTAAATTTTAAAGTTTCCCATCATAGCCTATGGGAAACAAATATGTGATCTGAAAGAGAAAACAGGTAAACGGCTTTATAGCAAGAAAACGGTTAGGACTTTTGGGCTGAAATTTGTAGGGTGGCAAGCCCTTGCCCCACAGATGTGCCATTTGCTGGTTTGGTGAAGAAATGAACACTGGTTCCATAGTTACAGCACTCTGAAGTTGCACATTTTCCCATAGGATAACACTGTGGCAGTTGTGGCACCTTTCGGCAGCTGTATCTTGAAAATGGTTCGAGATACTGATTTTTTTGCTAAGTGCACCTTAGGGTATACTAAGCACCTGGTGGTGGCCAGGCCATGAATAGAACTGCAAAGGATTTTTTTCCCAAATTTCCTACAGTTCTTAGGATATTGCAACTTTTGCAGCACAAGGGTTACCTGTAAGGGCTCTAGGCATACGCTATCTCTGTATACTTATGGGTACGGGCCATGCGTCCCATATTTGAACCCATTATGCAATTATGGGAGTGCAGGGCCCTACATTATGCAGCAGTGGGGGGCCCTGTGCTCCCACACCGGGATGTGATATCATTAAAATATCAGTACACTTAAGTATTGGCTGGAGCGCAGGGTGAAAATCAGAGACAATTACAAAATGTATGCATGATGATCCCCGCACTCCCACAACCACATACAAGTAATGTTACACTTTCTCAAAAAGAAGGGAAAGTCATTGCAAAAAACTTTGTTAATGCATTAGTTAGGGTTGTCATTACAGCAACAAAAGTTTGGAAACTCGATCTTAGGGTTCCCAACCCTACCCCCTCACCCTACCCTCACTCTCCACACACCAACATGCATCGAGGTGTGCCTTGGGGTCGTTGGGCCTAACTCTCACTCCATTGTCCTATACTGTACCACTCAGCTTCCTTATAAATGGAATGGGTTGAGAGTTAGGGCCGACAACCCCAAGGCACACCCTGATGCCTGTTGGTGTGTGGAGAGTGGAAGAGTGGGTGGGTATACACACACACACACACACACACACACACACACATATATATATATATATATATATATATATATATATATTAGTAGCAAAAACTCCGTTTAATGCATCAGTTAGGGTTGTTCCACAGCGACAAAAGTGAGGAAATTCGCTGTTAGGGTTGAAACCCCTAACTCCGAATTCCCCCCCCAGCATGACACACACATAGACACACACACACACACACACACACACACATGCAAGTATGGGGGAGGACCAAGTCAACACAACCAATGACAGACATCCAGCAGCAGGTGACAGAAATAACAAACAATTGTCTAAATGTACTACGAGACATCCCCACCCACCTGACCAGGTACTGCATGCTCAGTGGAGATCAACAGCAAAACTGAGGCCACGTACACCAAACGTACACATCCCTGATTACAGCTGCACACAATGTACCACACTTAGTAGTTGCATGGCCTTACCTACCGATGCCCACACCACACACCACTTGTGGTGGGCCACCTGAGCAACAGAGTTCAGCAAAACCAAGGAGTTGTACAGGTATAATATCTCTGATTATAACAAGGGTTTGAGAAATGCAGCTTTCTAATTGACTGTAAACATTGTAACACCCTTATGTCTAGTTTTTACTAACATACATGTAGAGCCTAACCATATGATAAACATGGTTTAATGTTGTTTAAAAAACAGTTTTATTATGATAGCAATAAGCCACTCCCAGGTATTATGTTAATGGTCAGTTTATCACTGTCTAGCGACATGTAGCACTCGGCTATGCCTCATTCAACATTAAACCCCTACAAGGTGATTAACAGACCATTTTACATAACTGTTGGTCATGCCTTATTGCTTAATTGTCTTTATGAGTAGATACTCTCCTCTGCTAGGCACTGCAGCAGCTTTGCAACACAGTGTCCCACCCACTTACACCATACACTGTCTAGTTACTGGAGAATGGCTGTGAATATGAACTCATGAAGATGAACAGTGTAACTTGATCATTACAGTCATTGAAACCCTAGTGTGATTATAACTGACAGAGTCAGTGATAGAGGATAACCCCTGCTGTCCTAGTACACTTACCCCATTGTGAGTTAAAGCAATACTAAAATACATTCAGTTTATATCTACAGCATACCTACTTAATTCCTGTAGTACCACAATTAACATAGTTATCAGTTTGATAGCATCAGTGACAGAAGTGTGGCAAACCCAAATAGTAGGCATACAGCCTGAGTATGAAACAACTGTTAAAAAAAATCACACTATGTCCATAAGTGGCATAGATCACTCATTGCAGCAATAGTAAATGTATTACTATTTGAATAAGTTAGTCATCACAGATGCAATGAGACTGTCTTTATCAGGTACAACATACTCAGTAAGTGCCTACAGGAAAATCTCTCCTATATACATCTCCGATACAGGTACATCATTGTTGGCTCAGTAGTGCTATGATATTTAGAAGTTGCTTGGCCTGATCCATGCAATTACAATGTTTCTTACAAAGAATACTTACTGCATCTTTAGTATTGAAACACAGTGAAGGTCTATGTATGTACATCAGCAGTACACCTTCATCAGTAAGAATGCATGTGATACTGGCAGTACGAATTTCACAGCGTTGAACAGGAATGCTTTTCCATACGTTTACATCAGCCTCTCTATGTTGAGTAAACCATTGCAGTAAATGTACTACTATGTAAATCACCTACTAAATGTATCACTACTTTTATCTTGAGCATGCTAGTGTCTTGTAGTTAATTTATGTGCTTCTCTTAATTTATGTATACTCACTAGTGTTAAAACCTTTCTACAACTGTCATCATGCACCTTCAGCATTTATATTGAATAACGGCACAGTACCAGTTGTGGTGTGGTGTGGGGCATCGGTAGGTAAGGCCATGCAACTACTAAGTGTGGTACGTTGTGTGCAGCTGCAATCAGGGATGTGTACGTTTGGTGTACATGGCCTCAGTTTTGCTGTTGATCTCCACTGAGCATGCAGTACCTGGTCAGGTGGGTGGGGAATAGTGCACATACATAAAAAAAAGTTCCAATATCAGAAATACTTCAACTCTTGTGGTTGCATTTACTGTTATTAACAGTAACAGTAGTTAACTGTGAAACATATTGTTTTTATTACTTTATTAATTGTAATTTGTCATTGTTATTCCATGTAATATTTTTTTATGTAAAAGTGTCTTACTCCTTTTGTTTGTGAGCACATATGTAAATAAAAAGATGTACATAACTAAAAGACAATATGACATGACATGGACACCATTAGTTCATCTACTGAACAAATGGATATGTTACTGTAGTAACTTGAGATTTGATAGAGTGCGTGTACTACCAACTGAGGTGGTACCACCAATCATGTGAACAGTGGTGGAAGAGGTTTGCTCGTACTGAATACATAAGTTTGTTGTAAGTATGCCAACACATACATTTCACTGTTGTACTAGCAGGTACATACTTATCTTCATCATGATACACATACACACATTCTGTAGCACTAGTTGTATGAAACAACAACAGTGTGCCACAAATAGTGTAATGTAGCATTGTCACACATCTAACTTACTTCTATGGAGAATCCCAACTCTAATACCACAATAGTGTGGTATGAGGTTTCACCAAATGAGAAAATCACAGTTGTATAAATCTTGTTAAAACTATTTTCAAGAAACATCTCGACTACACAATAACACACCAAACACAAGAGAGTATAAATTCACTTTTTTTTACTATAAAAATATTTTATATATAAAAAATTACAAACAATAATATTTTTCTTCTTATAAACAATACACAAATATATATTCACACAAATAATATTCGTACAGGGCAAAAAAAATAATTAAACTGTGTATTGCATCATACACAAAAATAAATTATTAAAATACATTTTTCTTACATAAATAAAAATATATATTAAAAGTCTTATTTTGTTTTCTAACTTTTGTGCAACACTTGCGAGAGGTGTATGCACTGCTTGAGGCAATCCAGGCTAGAAACTGGATTCGATGTGGAGGCGCAAATGAAATGGAAGCTGTTGCGCCCTCCGGAGGAGATACCGGACCGCTATGAAGGGTGGCCAGTTTCGCCCAGGGAAGCTGCAGGAACAGATGGTGTTCGTGGAGGTGAAGCACTGCTACTCGGCACAGCACCATCACCCACTGCTACGACTGGCTCTAGCACGAGGTTGACAGTCTGCTGCTGTGCATCCAAGAGAGACTGGATTCTGTCCAGCCTCTCAAGGATGACAGCGTTTTGTTCACGCAGACTGCCAACCTCGCGCGTGAGCCGTCTGTAGCAGCGGCAGTGGGCCGTGCATTTTCGCAGTCGCCGGCGCCCTACAAAGATTTTAAAAAAAGTTATGATGAATATACAACACAAATTCAACAATTATGACTTTCAAATATTTTACTTCAAATATTTCTTATCTACTGCAATATCAGAAATGCATTCATTTCAAAGTTATGATACTAGTTTTAAGTATGATGCTAAACTATTTAGTATCTTATTTCTGTCTCTGTCATACTTGATTATCTATATAATCTAATAAGCTGACAACATAAAAAAAATGTATAGTTAGCTGTGGCTTAGAATGCTACTCTTATATTTTCTTTCACTACTCATAAATATTCAGTATGTACATACTTTTGCATTATTGACACTATTATACCATACAATTGAAATACATCCTCAAGTGTGAGAATTTTTACTTCACCATGTCTGCCTATAATGTGTAGTCATGTCTGCAGTAAAAAACAAAGTACCTTGGCATTAACACTATCATAATATACTTTTCATGTGTACACAATCATGATCAGTTTAATGATAGTTTGAAACCAAACAGCTTTTTACCCGTGTTTCAGGCCCTCAACACATGTCACTACTTTAAATAATTAAGTCATTGATATGACATGTGCTCCAAAACCATACCAGACATCTTCAAGTACATAAAGAACATAAATGACAGATTTCTAGGTAGCATAACAATAAGACATTCAGACAAGTAACCTAAAACTTAAACTGCAGTATGGTTAAATCTACTCAAAATAAAGACATTTAATTCATTGCTGTACCGTTGGATGCCCATAATGTCTACATCACTGTGCTTTTGCAGTACCACACGGTAAAATTCTTCAGAACAATGTGGCACAGCAGTAATAAGGTTCTTAAATGTACTATTTTACATTAAAGCAATAATGCACTCCACGGTAAGTGTTGTGGTGTGATAACGTTGCACCTGTCATCATTAGACAAGAGGCCACAGCCGAAGTGAACTAATCACCCCAAAAGTAACATTATCCCAGCACAACACACACCCCAAAGGACATTATTGTATTATGCAATGGCTTGTTGCTACTAATAAAACAAAAAATTTTTACAAAAAGTCTTAAAAAGTCTTTTACAATTTCATTTCTCAATGGTTAGGCACAATGAATAGAGAAACAGTCCCACTGTAGTGTTATTGTGTGCCTGCTGTCTCCTGCTGCACCCACCCCCTCCCAGGAAATTACAGCAGCCCACACACTAAGATCCCAATATGGAACTGGGTAATATTTTTTTAATTAGTATTTTTTTTTGAATGGGTTTAAAATCAACCGCAGGGCGGTTGAGGAACTGTAATACCAGTTACGGGTTGTTTGAGCACTTACTGATTTCCAGGAATGCAGTACAGTTTTGTGCACTCCCTATTTGAATCTGACTGTTATTTTATCGATAATTTGTTAAATTTACAATGTTCATGGTAACAGTGCACGAGTTTGAAAAAGTGAGCGGTAATCACAGGACTGTGGCAATCTGAAAGGCCTCGTGCTCCTGCTGACGTGGAAATTTAAATGATGTCTAAAATGACATATTTTTTTTAGTTAAAACATCTGTTTATAGTCAAGGATAATGTTGGTGAATATTTCTTTAGGTGTTTTGCCTGGCAAGTTGTACACAATTACTGTGCTGATGGACCAGCGGACACATATATTAAAATGACGTCTATAATGACGTTTGTTTTTACGAAAATGGACACACTGTGTGTCAGTGGGGGACAGGGAGTTATTCCACTATATCTGCTGGAAAAATGACCAACATAGGGACAATTTGCACTGTCATGGCCAGCGATCACTAGCAGCCGAGTCGGAAGCACTCACAGTAGGTTAAAGGCGCTTGAGAGTGTGAATGAGAAATGTGGGATTGCACTGTCAAGCAGCTACATGTAGTGACTTCTTGTTTTTCCAAAAACTTATCTGGTCAGCCTGGTGCTGGGACTACAGCTGTGATGTTGTGCTGCGATAACATGACGCTTACAGTCCCATAGTCACCAATGGGAGCCCAGGCTTTGTCTTTGCGATGGTATAATATGAAATTAACAATTATCAATAATAATTATTGATTTGCTATCATTAACATTGATAGTGTAATAGTAACAAACTTTCTTACTGATGACAAAGGACTCGCACCCTGCACAGGATGACAGGCATTAGCGTGTACCTCTGGCTATTAGATATAGCAGGGCGGAAAAAGATGTTTTTTATAGTGCTGTGAGAAAAGGACAACTGTGCAGTACATTAGCAGGTGAAAAATAAATAACAGTGTTAAACATTTAGGGCCAGATATTCAAAAGGGTTGCGCCATGCGCAATAGGGTTGCGCCTGCGCAAGTCCGAACTTGCTCCATTCTGCGATATTCAGCAGGAGGCAGTTGCACCACAAAAAAACATGCTGAGCAACAGTGCAATGCAAATGAATGCATGCTGAACTGGAGGGGGAGGAACCATGCATAAACTGCACAGCCCAATATTCAGCCGGGCTGTGCAGAGTTGTGCAGGCGCAACCCCCAACCTGCGGCTGCACAACTTTGAGCCAAAAAAAAAAGGATCAAGTTGAGGGCCACCCACAGGTGAGCTGCTGCATTGCAGGGCACAACACAGCAGCTGCCACCTGTGGCTGGCCCTCAACACACTCTCTCATACCTCTCAACCTTTTGTCCCCCAAATCTGGAACATTGGCTCTCAAAATGTGGAAAGAATGGGCAAAATGTGGAACACTTAATCAAATTGTTACATTAGAAGCTCACAACACTGTGAAAATGTTTGCATTTATGTTCAGAAAGTCTGCTATTAATTAAAATTATATATTTTGCATAATTTACTATGGAGTTTTGCTTAAAAATGTTAACACTGAATGTGGGACAAGTCCTCACAATGTGTAACAGGGAGCTTTTGTAAGTAAAATGAGGAACGTTCCTCGTAATGTGGTACAGTTGAGAGTGTATGCTCTCTGTGCCCCCTCACCAGCCCGATCGGGGCAGCAATTGTGCCCCCAACACATCCCTGGTGGTCTAGTGGACCGATAAGCCCGATCGCGGGCTGGAAATTCAAACACACACCCCCACCTCCCGATCATATCCCTGGTGGTCCAGTGGACCGGTAAGCCCGATCGCGGGCTGGAGTATTCAAACACACCCCCCCACCTCCCGATCATATCCCTGGTGGTCCAGTGGACCGATAAGCCTGATCATGGGCTGGAGTATTCAAACACACCCCCCCACCTCCCGATCATATCCCTGGTGGTCCAGTGCACCAAAAATCCCGATCGCGGGAAATTCATTCACAAAACTGGACTGTCTGAATGCGGTATGGGCTGCACCCATTGGCTCTTGCTCTGCACAATGGGCATGCAGCCTACCGAACCTCACAGTTGGCGGTGGGGTGGCAGGCGGGTGGATGCTGCCGCTCACCGCTGCGGGGACAGCGGGTGGTGGGACTTCATGGGTGGGTGGGTGGGGGACACTAGGTCACCAGGGATGTGTTTGGGGGGTTTGCCAACTACATCCCGCAATCGGGATTTTCGGTCCACTGGACCACCAGGGATATGATCGGGAGGTGGGGGGTGTATTTGAATACTCCAGCCCACGATCAGGCTTATCGGTCCACTGGACCACCAGGGATATATTTGGGAGGTGGGGCGTGTTTAATTACTTCAGCCCGCGATCGGGCTTATCAGTCCACTGGACTACCAGGGCTGTGTTGGGAGGGAGACACATTGCTGCCCATGATTGGGCTGGTGAGGGGGGGTGTTGCACGCTATGCCTGCGATCGGGCCAGTGGGGGTGGTGGTGGTGTTTTGCTCTTTTGCCCACGATTGGGCTGCAGAGGGCATCCTTCCCCGACGGCTGCTGCCTGGCAGGGAGCCAGGCGCAAGTCCTCGGGGATCGGTGCACCTGCATGCTAATGGCATGCAAATGGGGCCATAATCAGATGCAAATGGCCCCCCCCTGTGCCTTGCATGAATCATAGCCCCATTTGCATGTCACCTTTTGAATATCGGGATTTTGTGCATGGTGGAATGGTACTTGCGCCACTGCAAGTTGAATGCTCCACTTTGTCAACTTGCGGTGGCGCAAGTTCCACTGCGCCATGCACAGTGGCTGTGCCTGAGGTGATATTCAAGGGAGTTGCTCAATAGCACAACTCGCTTGAATATCGCCTGAACATCCTGCGCCCAACTATTTTGCGCGTGGCAATTGCGCCTATGAATGGCGCAGTTTGAATATCCAGCCCTTAGTATATAAATACACAACATTTTCAAACCTACTACAGTGTATGGAAATATCTAATACCAGATTGTAATGATAGCATCTAATGCTCATCTCGCAACAAATGTTTTAAATAGACATATTACCACCTTTACTCACATACAGTCTCACTGTTATGTCCTCACACTGTCCCAAAAGTTATTTCACACAGCAACCACAGCATCATATAGTAAAGTATAAAAACACAGTTTTACAGTATAGGTGCTCATTCAAAGTATGACACTGTGTTCCAAGAGCCATACAGCATTGAATAATGTAGCAATGTGATGTCTGTGGCCCAATATTTAACACAGTTTCACTACTCAAGAACTTGTTTTAATAGCACCAACAATGTCACAGCCAGTATGATGTAGTGGAATTTGCACCACTGCAAGTAGTCATAGTACTGCATTTTAAATGTGGTGAAACAACTTCCATAGTGCTATATAGAAATGTGCGATATTCATAGGGTGACACACAAACAGTCCCATTATTCACTGTATTATTACTTTTATCGACATTCCCTCAGTTCATGATCACCTTTTAAAAATACACATATCTGACAGTGCACTGAACAGCATCACACTGGATTGTAGAGGTAAGTATGAGGCTGGCAAGGCTGAAGACAGACACACTGCACAGCTATTCAGTTTAACTGGGAAAAGGGGGTCATGAAGACTACAAGTCACATTTTTACTTGTATATTGAGAAAAAAACAAAAAAACATAATTGGACACTTTATGCATTGCACACCATTTAGGTCACTACAATATCCTCCCACCATGTTGTGTTTTTTAGGTGGTTGGGTATCTGCAGTGATCAATGCATTGCCACCCTTATAAGGTCACAGCACAAATAAAGTAAATAATGTCAACAGTGATTCGCCCCCCACAACAAACAAAAGAAAGTGGTACTGGCTCGGCAATGAAGGGGTGTTGCTCACACCCCAGACAATTGAACATTTGCAGTGTGTATGCCAATAGACAGTGCACTCCCCCTGTCACGCAGTAAGACAGCAAGGTGTAGTTATCAACAGGAGCATTGATCACCATGAATGTTGACAACCATATGGTACTTCTCACGCATGCAGATAATAGCAACAACAGATTTCACTTACGTGGTGGGCTGGCGCCGGCTTCCTGCTTCACCTCCACATATTCGACAGCAGCAGCTTCCCCGGGCTCTATTAAAGCAAACAAGTAAAAAAATGATAGATGAAATATCAAGGTAAAAGTGTTTTTCTTTAAAACATCAATTTCTAAAACTACATCATTCATACAACTATCATATGAACACATATCTCTTTACGGAAACAGCTCTCTCTCCAACTAGATGTATGTTGTTAACTCAGTATTACATGCATATAACAAGCCTTCTCATCTGCAAAAAGCCACACAAAGTTGAAATTATGACACCATGTATATATCTTTTTCCAAGACAAATGTCCATCCAATCCAGAACAGTTAATATAAGAAATTCATTTTTTTCCTGGTGATTCCCCTAACACTGTTTCTTCAATAACGTTTTTTCCGGAAGAAAACTCAGAAATATATTATTGGTAGTATGCAGTGCAGAACAAGCAGTGCCTGCCTATCAATCGCAATACTTATAACATTGTCATAATGCATATTTGTTACACAGAAACATCCTAAAAACATTACATGTACGTTCAATTTACATACATGCATACCTAATTATATGATGATCTGGTCCTTAAACAGTTTTTAAATGTGAGTTATTATAATAAGAATAACACAAACACAACGATAATGTTACTGTTCACTCAATGACCCTCTAGCTGAATATGACAGCCGTTTATGTGTTATTAACCATATTACCCCTACAGGGCTATTAAAACACATTAACAAACATGTAGATAGTCTGTGCTGTCCATTAATAACTATTGCAATAATAAAAATGAAACATTGGCAGGACATATAGAAATAGTAAGTGAATAAGATCTAGGGACATGTCGTAATTAGCAACAGATAATTAAGCAGCACACCATTGAATACCACTGAGATACCCACAACATTACAATTAGTTATCCATTACTTATTGTACATTAAACTCCACCACCAAAAGTAGCAGAGAGAAGACCTCCCCACAACACCATCTACAGCTATGGACATACATCCATTCTCAGATTCATGAAGAATAGTATTCCACTCACATGTGTAGTAACACCAGTTTGTTATGGTAGTACAGGATCTTCTACCATGGTGGCACTGCACATTCACTGAGACTAGTTAACACCTTTTGAACTATTTTGGGTGGGATATTCAAAATGGTTGCACCATAAGCAATAGGGTTGCACATGTGCAAGTACAAAATTCTGCCATTCTGCGATATTCAGTAAAAGACAGTTGCACCACTGAAAACAGGCTGAGCAACAGCACAATGCAAATGAATGCATGGTCAAGTGGAGGGGAGGAACCATGCATGAACTCCAGAGCCCGATATTCACCTGGGCTGTGCAGAGTTGTGTAGCCACAACCCCCAACCAAGCCTGCACGACTTGGAGGCAAAAGCCCTAAGTCGAGGGTCACCCACAGCTGAGCTGCTGGATTGCAGGGTGAAACACAGCAGCTGCCACCTGTGCTGGCCCCCAACCCAGTCCCTGTGCCCCCCCTGCATCCCGATTGCAGGCACCCGACTGTAAATCCTCCCACCCCCTCCCAGTGGCCCGACTGTGAGCATTGTGTACTCCCCAACACCAGGCAATCGCGGGCAGAACTGTGGCTCCTCCCGAACGTATCCCTGATGGTCCAGTGGACCGAAATGCCTGATCACAGCCAGTAAGTTAAATAACCCACCAAATGTATCCTTCGTGATCCAGTGGACCAAAATGTCCGATTGCAGGCAGTAAGTAAAATAACCCACCCCTCCTCCTGAACGTATCCCTGGTGGTCCAGTGGACCGAAATGCCTAATCATGGGCAGTAAGTTTAATAACCCCCCTAAAGATAGCCCTGGTGGCTAGTGTCCCCACCGCACCCACCCAAGAAGCACCAGTACCCCGCTCACCCCCTCACAGGCAGCGGGCAGCATCATCCCACCCACCTGCCACCCATCAACTGACTGCCCATTAGGGCTGCACACCCATTGGTGCAGACCAAGAGCCAATGGGCGTGCATCCCATACTGTACATCACAGTCCAGATTTGTGAATCAATTCATTCATTCAAAAATCTGAACTGTCATGTACAGTATGGGCTGCATACCCATTGGGTGTACTCTACACCAATGGCTGTGCAGCCCTACTGGGCACTCAGTCGGTGGGTGGCGGGATGGCAGGTGTGTGGGATGCTGGCACCCACCAGCTGCCAGGTGGGGGAGCGGGGTGGTGGAGCTTAGTGCATGCGTGGTGTGGGTCATACAGTACCCACCAGGGCTATGTTCAGGGAGGGGTTATTAAACTTACTACCTGCAATCGACCTTTTCAGTCCACTGGATCAGCAGGGATACGTTCGAAAGCCATGCTGCCCGTGATTGAGCTGTTGGGGGTGTACCGTGCCCGTGATCGGCCCAGTGAGGTGCTGCAGGGTATTCTACACTGTTTTCTCTATGATCGGGGTGCAGCAGGTCATTGTTCCCCGATGGCTGCAGCCTGTCAGGGCACCACGCGCAATTCCTCGGGGATCGGCAGACCTACATGGTAATGCCATGCAAATCGCACCATAATCACATGCAAATGCCCCCACACTGCGGCTTGCATGGATTATACCCCATTTGCATGTCATGTTTTGAATATCAAAATTTTGCGCAGGGCGCAATGCTACTTATGCCACCGCAAGTTGAATGCTCCGCTCTGTGAACTTCCAGTGGTGCAAGTTCCACTGCACCATGCACAGTGGCTGTGGCTGAGGGGTGATATTCAAAGGAGTTGCTCAATAGCGTAACTCCTTTGAATGTCACCCCGGACACACAGCTGTGCAACTATTTTGCACAACACAATGGCTTGCGCGTATGAATGGCACAATTTGAATATTCCACCCTTTGTGTCATGAGAAACCCTCATTTCTTATTTGTAAACAGCCTAACAAATTTGTGATAATAAAGTCTTACCGTCGGAGTCAATCAAAATGACACTTTCGGTCTCCGACTGACCACCCTCCACAGCTTGACTCTGTGCTGGCACTACCTCGTGTGAAGCTGGGGGACGCCTCCGATGTTCTACCATGAACCAAAAAAAAAATATTTAAGTGTTAGATGTGACTCACAGTATAGTTTTGAAAGACTTACAACAACAGTAAATCAGCCATGGCATACACAACATTGCTTCTAATTATACAGACCACAAGCATTATGGTCACATATTATAATAACAATTCTATATTTCTGTGCAGAGGCCCAGCACACCATTATCTACATAGTCTGTAACTTGTGGGGCATCAAACACTATTGATATGTACATTTATACGTGTCTGTCTGTGTATTGAGCATTTCGGTCCACTGAACCACCAGGTATACGTTGGAGAGGAGTGGTGGGTCTATTACACTTACTACACGTGATCGGCCATTTCCTTCCACTGGACCACCAGGGACATGTTCATGACGAGAAGGATTGTTTATTACACAGTATTACAGACTTGTACAAGTTTCAAACCACTACATCACAATAACTAAACAGTAACATTTTATTCTCTTCCAACATACCATAGTAGTAAGTGCGTATATGTATAAATGTTCTATTTTGTGGCATGGCTATCTTAGCAAGCTCTGGTTTGTGAGTGAAGAACAGCACAGTAAATAAATGGAAGAATTAGGTAACATGTTTTCATAGTACATCCTTACATATAGTATTAACTATTATAAAAACGTTGTGAGAAATACAGGTTTCTGATTAGTAGCAAACACGTTATTAGCTGTATGTCAATCTTTGATTAACATATATGTAGAGACTAAGCACATACAAAACAATGTTCAACACTATTTAGAAAATATTGCTATGATAATACTAATAAGGCACTCTGAGTGTTTATATTAATGGTCACTTAATCACTGTGTGGGGGCATGCAGTACTCGGCTGTGCCTCATGCCACATTACACCAATAAACACTGATTTACACAACATTGACATGATCCCTCCTCATGTCTTATTGCTTAATCATGCAGTATACAATTATTTTTACAAATTCTGAATACATGGACAACTATTATGAAAAGTTGTGCTGATTTACTTACGGTGAGTAAGGCGCTCCCCCGCAGCTGGCTTGCCAGCAGCTTCCCCAAGCTTCGTAAAGCGGTGAGTACCAGCACGTATCATTGTCCGGTATCCCTCACGTTGTTTCAAGGCGGTAGAAACGTTGGTGCAACAGCTTCCACTTCTTCTTTTAACTGTACCACGCTCTTATTCTTAACTTTTAAAGCTATGTACAGATAGCTGTTAATGCGACTTCCACATCGAATCCAGTTTCTGATTGTACTCCTCATCAAAACCTCAGATTCCCTCTAGCCTGGACTGCCTCAAGCAGTGCACACCTCTCACCAAGGTCCACTGCCTCATTGTGTCAGTTTTGAATTGTTTAGTTCTGAAATACAAACAAAAACAAATATCTACATTAGTATCATGTAACAATATAAATCATTTCTTAAACGAATTCCATATAATACTAATTAAATTAAAGAGCACATGTCCTTCAACATAGCAGAAACACACCTCAATAGCATTATGCAGGGCCTAGAAAGGATTCAGCCACCTCAACAGTAACAACTGCTGCTACACTATGGTGTCCCACCACCATACAATCCAGTAGTCTCAGGGGTGGGGGCCTACTGCATCGAACATCACATTGGATACACCATCACACATCCATGTCTACTACACTGAACTGTTCACACACCATAACAAAGTGATGTTGAACACAGATGAACCACACATTGCACAACTGTGCAGACACCTAGAAATGTACTTAATAAATGTGAAGACAGCTAACAAACCGATTTAAAGTTAAATAGTATGATAATTCCATTGTACATTCATGGTAGCTATATACTAATTACTACCCATATCTGCTACATTCAAAATAACTCTATTTCCTGACATACCAGTAACGAAACATATACATTGAACAGCACCACTGTGTTTTATTGTTGTTGTACACATACCATACTGTGACAGCTACAATACTGTAAGACCACACTAAATGCTACAGTCATTTAACATACTCAAACTATATACAATTATTAAAAGCTTCTCAGAAATGCTGCAATCTTATTGGCTTTTAGCATTCCAACAGCCTTACATAAATCCATGTTATACTGTCATGTATAGCCTGATCACCATGGTACACGGATTGGTCCTGTCAGCATTCCATCCTCTAGCACAGCTGAATGTGTGTAATGATGCATTCTGATTTTGAACCAGCATTCTTAAACTACTGGTGTAAGAACTATTTTATTAAAATCTCCTGTAAATCAGAAAACATTCATAACGGATACTTTTAACACTTTTCTTTTCGAAAACATTTTTATTATAGCAATAAGGCAGTCCCATGAGTTACATAAATAGTCAGTTAATCACCCCCTAGGGGCAGTATGGCACTCAGCTGCACCTTCTGCCACATTACACCCCTAGGGGTGATTAACAGACAGTTAATCTAAACCCTGGTCATACCTTATTGCTTAAATGTTGAGACATAACAACATCATACAATTGTGAACTGACAGCAGCAGACTAAATTAGTATTGGTGTTTCCCCACTATCCTAATATAGCAAACCCATATATGTGGCATGTATGTGAGTGATGCATGCAGTTGATCTATTTTTTTACCACATTAATATGGTTCTGAAAAGAACCTTTGTGTATACCGTAATATTTCCTAAAACACTCTGACAATCTTAAAGGACTTTGAGGATTCCATCTCGAAGGTCTCCCAGAAAATGGCACTGCCAGCATGCGAAAATGTACACCATCTGGTAGGAATAGCCAATCATTACAGTATTTTATTTCGGTGACATATAGTATACATTCCATGCATCGTGAAAAGCAGTTATCTGTACATTTACTTTTCTGCGAGCTCTGTCAGTCAGATACATATGATGTTCTGCTTGCCAGACTCTCGCTCTGTAATATCTGAAAAATGATAATACAGGCAGACAACATAGACATAATAGAAGCAAGGTCCAGTTTTCCTCTGCAACTAAATCTACTCAAGTTTTGAGCCCAAATCATTGCCTCAAGATGTATTAGCAGTATGTCAGGAGGAAGTGAGTTATCAAAAAGTCTGTCCATGAGTTGGCATAAGATGTTCCCATCTCATGCCACCACGACAAATCATCTTACATAGCAATTAGGGAGCTGCAGGTCCTCCCAAAATTACTATGAACTGTAAACTCAGCTGCTCGTCTTATGTAACTGCTTCCAACTATCCACAAAATCCTTTTGCTATTTTCTGCCATTCTAAGTTTTAAAACTCAGAACTGTATAGAGAGCTACAAAGAAAGTCAGTGTTCACCCTGCAGTGACCAGACAGCACTGAAAATCAAACTATTTTCCCTCCTTATTTCAAGCTAGCTTTACTGGGTTCAGACAAAACACACAAATCAAATAAAAAACATTCCCTGCTGCTCTGGCTTCATTAACCAATCTAACTGATGCATTCAGTATTACTAGACCTATGTTCCTGCAAAAATCTGCAACCACTGACAATTTTGAAAATGCATCCTTTTCATAGGCAGTTTTAAACAATCACAACATCAGAAAAAAGTCTGATTGGTTCCATTTTCTCATACAACTCCACGTGCACCTTCCTATCTACCTCCATTTGCAGCTGTATCTGTACAAGTTAGTACAAAAATGATTTCTCACTTTAAACTATTTTTTCTTAAAAATATAGCCTGCTAAACAATAACAAATAACACTATGAGATTCAACATCAAAAAACATTTTTATTAATAGTATTTACATGTTGTTGTAAGTTTTTTTAATACTAGAAATAATCATTTGAAGATAGACTGTACTTACAGTTTCAAACTGCTCTCTCAGCAATATTGCAAATGGCTCCTGTTTACTTCTTCTTCAGTGTTGTCCGTCTCTGATTGGTTCTCAGAAATGGCCTGACAAACCTTAAATTACATTGGTAGACGTAGCTGTCAGTCAAACAGACTGTTTTCTGATTTGATAATGAATGTTTTTGGCACTCCCAAATGTTACATTAATTTTACTGTCGAATGCAGAAAGTACATTGCGACACTTTTGATAACCACGACAGTAAAATTTGAAAGTGTCGATGATTCGACAGTACTTTTGACCATATTGTCCGAATGCAGAAAGTAGGATGCGACACTTTCGAATGCCGAAAAGTATTTTTTGAAAGTTTGTGCTCATGAAAGTAATTTTCAAGACTGTCTATTTATTGCCACAATTTCAGATTTAATGGGAAAATAGCTAAATTTTCAGTTATAAACATTATGTGTGCTACATGAGCTGCTTGAACTCAGTACACTTGAGATATGTAACATTTACAACGTTCCAAGCGTGCATAACAACTGTCAGCGCGAGACTTGTGAAACAGTTGTTTGTTGTAATTTTCACCAAAATCTAAGCGTTAGCTATTTTAAGATCTCTCCTCATAACAGTGTCACTCTGATTGTTATACATGTGTACCATATAGTAATTTCTCACATCAACTGACAAAGCAGCATCACATAACCAGAAACACAGTTTTGTCAAGATGTGAAAATGCAATCTGTACTATTCATAAGGTTGTGTGTTAAAAGCAAAATTGTAAATTCTCAACTGAAAACTATGACAATACACAAACTTACAAGTGTACATCTGAACTGCACTGCACAAGCTTGTAAATCAGAAATGTTTCAGAATTCTCACACCAATTTTTCGACATATTCATTTTAAGTCGTCTGCTCATAAACACAAGCACTGTAATTTTGTGACTCTCCCCATACAGTTATTTCGTCAATCAACTGCAGCATTGCACAGTACATGTGCAGAAAAACATTTTTTCTATGTTGTTAAAAATAACACCTCCAATAGTGATATACAGGAGTACTAAAAATACAATGTTGATAATATGCAGCAACGATATTGAAATTTCGTTAACATGCAAGCATACTTAGCAACTGTAGTAGACGCAGTCACACAACAGTAATTGAGGCATGTTCTCTATATAATTGTAAACATACTAATTGTTACAGATTTGGTAATGAACATTATCACTCTCAAGTTTTGAGTCTACCATATAGTAAATTAGCATACTGACTATGCCATGACACGCTACATGGTAGAAAACACATTTTCGTCCACATGTAAAAAATTACACCTATCCTAATCATAAGTACACATATGAAAAAAATCTTTTAAATGTGGACTAGAAATATTGAGAATGCACAAACTTCTGATATTACATAGCAGCTGCGCAGTGCACATTCATAAAACTATTGTTTAGTTATGTGTTTACCAAATTGTTAACATACTTAACATACAATTCTATCAATACACACTGTTATAATACATTTACTGAAGCCTATTCTAAAACTTTTTTTTCTCTCTCACACAGGTGCCTGATACTTCTGTAAGATTGCTTACTGTCACTGTCAACCATAATAGGAAAATATGCCAACTAAATACAGACTTAGATGTGTCTCAAAATGAGAGCGGTATAATAGTACTACACTGTTGTATAAGGGCAACAAACAAAACACTAAAGGCACACCAAAAAATGAACATTGACAGAGCTTTACTGCAACAGTGACCCCTACATCAAGTCACTGCACAACCAAACGAAATTTCTTAACAGAAAAGAAAACATGTATACCATCACAAATGTTGTGTCGATCTCTGAGACGAGACACAACTATTTTGAGTGTAACCATCAAGAAACGCTTAAAACAACACCGAAAACTCAAAAACAGTGATTTACAACTCAGAAAGAGAAAGTATTTCCGATCACTAGCAAGTAAAGCTAAGATCGAAAGACTTATCACTGCTGTGCTACGGCACACCCGCAAAAAGAGCAAGAGTCACCTTTCTCTGATGAATTTACATCTTAAAGTACGAACTTTTGTCAACAGAGCACTGTTTGTACTACAACGGTGGAGTAAGATGTGTCATGTGCTTGAACAATCCAGAAACTTGTATATGCCATTAAAAAGGCTTCAATAGTATCCTTGTTTGACTGTTGACAACTTCTGTCATGTTTTCACAGGACAGTGGCTGCACACACAGCACTCAGAAGCATATTTCTGGGAAGAGTCTTATCATTACTTAACAAAAGAACAGACGTTCAGTATTGATGAGTCCGGCAAACTAAAAAATGTCCTCAGTATTTCTGATGACAATCAATTGGATACTGATAATGACTGTGATCCAACCACACTCTTGAATAAATGGCACTGCCTGACATGGTCATGTGATGATACCTGCAACCGTAGGCAATCGTCTTTTCAAAAACTAGAACACTTTGTTAACCTATTTGTAATAACAGATCACAAAGAGAGACATAAACTGTTTTCAAAAATTGACCATTGTGAAATCCGGCCACATACTGGACTCATGGGTCACTCACTTGCATGTCTCGATAGTGGTGTTTGTGATAGTATTTTTCACAACATGCGGATGCTTGCAGTGCATCAAACAGGCATGCAAAACTTTGTCTACAGAGTATATAGAGTACGTGAGCTGTACATCAGTACACTTGTTTAAATGACTTATTGCAGTCAGGTGACATGCAGGGTGCCATCACTTTCCTAAAAAAACTGCAACACATTACTTTGTACCAGAAACAACTAATTTTCAGTGTAACACTTCTGTAGAAAAATCTTTTCAGTGTTAGAAAATGACATTCTGAAAAGTAATGGGAAGGAAATTGCTAAGTTTGAGGTTGCAAAGTCTCAGAAGTTTGATTCTGTATGTGTGTCATGCAACCGTTTGTGCTACACGAAACAAACAGTCACAGTCAACCTAGAAACCTTGTCACCATACAATGACTTGTGGTTCTGCCTGGCAGCATGCTTGCTGCTGAAATCTGACTTTCACTTACAAGACACCATTGTGCTATGCAAACACTGTTTTTCAAAACTGAAGTGTAACACTTTGCCAGCAAGGTCAATGCTAAACAACATGGAAACAGATGTTACACCAAGTGAGATTTCAACATTGAATATGTTTGAACGTATTCTAATTCAGACAATGAAACCATTCCAAACAATTTTACGTCTGAACACAAAGACACGGAACATTCCACAGAAAGAGCTTGTTAGATCTCTAAAGGGTTCTGTGATGTATCTACCACTTCCTCTACAGGAAAATGTTCAAGCAATCTCAACTGAAAATAGCTTGGTAATTCTTGTAAATGGTGTGCCTACAAAGGCCAAGGTCATCTGGCAAGATGTTGTCAATGTGCAAAAGGTAAAGCTTGCTCTTGCATATTTAAAGAGTAACAATTCCTTTTATATAGACCTTGACATAGATCAGATGGCCAGTCTCTCTGTGCAACATGATCTATTAGAAAAAAGTATGCCAATCATTGAGAAAGTCAGTACACAGACAAGTGACAATGTGTATGAACAGTACACAATTCACCCACTACATGGCAGAGATCCATTAGGAGACAACATTGATCTCTATCAAATGAAGCAGGTGGAAGGTGAGCTTGTCATCATTTGGGAGGCAACACTAGAAGCACGCTGTTTCCCAGACCTATTTCCAAAAGGGTCAGGCGGACGCCTAGATGAAAGAGAAGTACGGGTACAGGGTGCTGAGTACCGCACTGCCGTGTCCTCAGCAAAGATGGCAAATTCAGAGCGTAACATACAGTACCTGTTCCATCTCCTCTGGAAAGTGAACTTAGCATTCTGTCTGCGTCTATAGCACATATCCATTCGTCTAACAAGTCCACTAGATGGAATAACAGCTGCTCAATTTCTAGAGAAATTAAAGCAGAAAGATGAAAATGTGCAAGTGAATCTGTCTTCCATACTTTCAAGTCTCCGTGGCACCAAAGAATATTGGTATCGCAGACACTCAGAAGTGATGACAATGTTACGAGAGTATGGTGCAGCCACATGGTTTGTCACACTTAGTTGTGCTGAATATGCCTGGGACGAACTCACTGAACTGTTGAAGTGGGCAAATTCTGATGTAGAAGGCATCTCATCGATGACTGTCGGAGAAATGTGTTCACTTGATCCTGTGTCTGTCACAAGACATTTTCACAAGCGGTTCCATGACATTCTCACTTTCATCTTGTCAAAGGACAATCCTCCTCTAGGTATTGTGGAACATTACTTTTGGAGGACAGAATATCAAGCACGAGGTGCCCCTCATATCCATATGTTATTGTGGATCAAGGATGCTACGCATTGGTGAACATGAAGCAGCGAAGTGCTATCATTCATCAAAAATATATCACTTGTCACATTCCAGACAAGTATGACAGTCCTACACTATGGAAGTTGGTACAAAGTTCCAGCGACATATTTCATAAAATATTGCTGGCGGTAGTAAAGAACAAATCTAATTGGTACACATGATGTCGCTTTGGATTTCCTAGACGAGTTTGTCAGAATGGTGCCATGAATGACCTTTTCTCAGCAATGCGACACCACTTTTAAGGCAAAATCAACCAAGAGGTATACGAGTTACCCAGAGATGAAAAAGAGGTGTACATCAATGACTACAACCCAACTCTTCTCCTAATGTGGCAAGCAAACATAGATGTTCAGTTTGTGGCTGATAACTCCACTGGCCCTGGTTCGATCACGTCACTGTACATAACCAAACATGAACAGACTAGCTTGCAAGATCTTTGGGAAGATATTGCCACTTCAAGCAAAAGCCTGACATCTCAGCTGTGGTCATTGGTTTTGAAGACTCTTTCACACAGAGAATGTGGAGCTTACGAAGCCAGTGACCGATTAATGGGTACACATCTGTACGGGAAATCTGACGCTGTACGTTTCCTCAGTGTAAACTACAAAGAGAAATGGAAGTGTGTACTGATTCCTCATGCTGAAATTGAGGAGCTCGCTGTCAATACACCTTCTTCAAAACATATCTTGAAGAATAACCTGATAGACACATACTACCCACGTAGACACAATGACATGAATGATATGTGTCTGTTTGAAGTGGCTAAGTGGTATGACTACAAGACAGGTGCAGCACCTGACTCAACATGCCAAATTTACAAGGTCAATGGACTACATGGCTGTCTCATGAAGAGACACAAGCCATGGCTTATAGATCACTGCAAACTGCATCTAGACACATCAGAGAGCACAGAACATTACTACTTTGCTCTCCTATTCCTATTTAGACCCTGGAGGAGTGAGTCTGAATTAAAAGGTGACTCTGACACATTCGAAGACCAGTTCAGTCTCACTTACGAGAATTTCCAAACTGAGTACTCACAGACATATATACAAAGACTAAAAGCTGAGAAAGAACAGCTTGAGAAGGCAGAGAATCAACTTCAGGAAGACACTCCAGTTAGTTCACAAGACAACCTTGATCCAGAAGGACAAGGTGTTCTAGGTGACCTTCTGCCCTTAAATGCCCCAGAAGTGTTAATGTCAGAAATTGAGACAGCCATGCAACATGGCACACACTCTATGGTCAACCCAGCTGACTTAAGAGAAAGTCTAAATCAGCTGCAGCATACAGTTCACTCTCAAGTAGTTGAAGCTGTCCAACATGGCATACTACATGAAACAAAACAATGTGACTGCACTCACTACAAGCCACTACTAATGTTTGTTAGCGGTTCAGCTGGCACAGGAAAGAGTTTCCTGATTGAAGCCATCACTGCAGAAGTACGGAGTGTGACAGGCTCTTCAATGTCTGTTGCTGTAACTGCTCCCACAGGACTAGCAGCATACAACATTGGTGGAGTAACATTACACCATCTCTTTATGTTGCCAGTCGAACATGGGAGAACTGGAGAGTATCGTAAACTGTCATTTGAGGTTGCATCTCAGCTCCGTTCCACGTTCACAAAGATGCAGTTACTAATCGTTGATGAAATCAGCATGGTCTCCAGTGTCATGCTTGCCTGTATTCATCTATGTCTACAGCAGATCTTAGGTACTGACGATGGAGTGCCATTTGGTGGCAAAAGTATACTTGTGTTGGGAGACCTTTTACAACTTGCATCAGTCAATGCAGAGCATGTATTTATAACTCTGACTGCCAAGCAAGCTAAGAATATCCTCGGTTGCATTGCAGGCTATAACATATGGGAATTATTTATCTATGTTGAGTTGTCTGAGAACATGCGCCAAAGTGGTGATCTAGCTTACAAATCACTTTTAGATGAAGCTCGTACAGGTTCTCTATCACCAGAACATGTTTGTATGTTAAATGATCAAAAAAATCACAGTACATAGTACATGCATAGAAACAGTGTGTAATGTCTTCAGCAATATATACACTCTACTGGCAGACACATAGTGTGTCTTATGCCATGACTAAAGAAATGCACTGAATTCAACAATCTAATGCTGCAGAGAGAAAACCAAGAGATTGTAACTCTGCATGCAGTTGATACAGTTGATGGCGTTATTCTTAGTCGAAAGCTAGTAGCAAAGATGACTGAACGACTAAGTGAACTGAAGTCAGATGTTTCACGAACAGCTGGCCTAGAAGCTGTTCTCACAGTTTGTAAGAATGCACGTATCATGCTGCGCCGTAATCTAGATGTAGAACAAGGTATGGTAAACGGTGCCATGGGAAACATCATTGACTTTGTCTACAATGTCCAGAAGACATATATTGAGACACTTGTAGTGCACTTTGACAACACGCAGCAGTCTGTACACATAGATCGAACCTGCGTTAAATTCCAGGTTTTCAAGGATGTCTATGTAAACAGAAAACAGTTCCCATTATGTGTTGCATATGCTGTCTCCATTCACAGATCTCAGGGATTGAGTTTGGATTCAGCAATGGTAGACATAGGTACAGACATTTTCAAGGATGGCGCCAGACTCGTGCGCACTTTCCGCGTGTCGCATTAGCCTTTCTGGATTGCACATCATTAGTATAGCACCTCAGAAAATACAAGCTGACAAGTGATGTATTCTTGAGTACAACAGGTTACGTACTCTACATCAGCCACAAATGTCTTTAATACCACTGCCTACATATCTGTCTGTCTCACACAATTCAGTCACAGCTAGAGGTAGCAGCAAACAGCAGCAAGCTTCCAAAAGTGATTCAACAAAAAAGAATGCAGCAAAGGCCACAACTTCAAGTAAACATTCACAACCAGCAATTCATCAGAAATCAGTTGGTGTAGCTGCTGTACCAGTCTTTGACAACAGCAGTAGAGTAAACTGCTACGCTAACTCAGCTATGCAAGTTTTTCTACACATGCCGCAGTTTGTGCAGGTAATATCTGCTTCACATGACAATCCCCTATCAAACACTTTGAAGCAGATTATCAGCATGACTTCTGACCACTCTAACAATGTACAGTCACTAACACCACTACGACAGGTGTTAGCTACATATGCTGGATGTAGTACGTTTGCTGCAGACATACAGCAAGACACTACTGAGTTTATGATGGCTGTCATAAGCAACCTGGATGAAGACGGCACCCAATGCGGCAGTACTTCACGGTAACATATGTTACAAAATATGATGTGTTTCATGTGGGCAATTCACAGCGTGAAACCACACAAGACATGCTGCGGATTACTCTCTTTGTTCCTAAAACCAAAAGTGTCAAATTTCGACAGCTATTCACCAATGCTGAATGTAGTCATGCTTGTGGAAGGTGTGGAGGCAGATGCGCTCAGTCCGTACGTCTCAGGAGTTCATCTCAATATCTGTTGCTTATGTTGCACAGATTTGACCCCAACAGGCTCAGAGTTGATACTCCTATCACAGATTACACAGCTAGTAGAGTAGTCTTCAACCAATCAGTGTTTGACACTCACAATATAATCTATCACCATGGTCAATCCATGCATTCTGGGCATTACACCTCGTTACTAAGGTGCAGAACTGGATGGTTAGAGTGTGACGACTCTACAAGCAGTTTTAAACAGAGACTGCCATGACACTTGAAAAATGCATATCTTCTAATATTGAAGAATTATGACAACCTTCATATTTCAGAAGAATAGGACAAAACATGTTGCATTTAAAAATGACTACTTTGTCCAAAAAACATTCATGCCTCATTACAATGTTGTATAGTGTACGACTGTAAATAAACCATACAATTGCAACAAAATGGTATTCTAACAGAGACATTACATACACTGTAACATGTAAGATCTTATGTGGATCAGTGACTACATGAAAATTGTTGTAGTGGCTTCAATCAGCGCCAACAATATTCACAGTCACTAGGGGGAAACCATGATTACATGTCTATCAAAGTTTGTACATCTAAAAACTGAAGCCTTACTGCTCTCCTCCTCTGTACATATCTTTAATTATCCATGTATCAACTCATGCATAACAACAAATTTATATGAGTTATAAACTGTTACTCTTTGCAAACAAAGAGAAGTTTTCAGTTATCATCGTAAATAACTAAGCAACTACTAACATTCAACAAACATTTCACTCTGTCTGAAGTTGTCTACCAACACTTCCATTTGATCTTCTAATATTGAACAATTATGATAACCTTCATATTTCAGAAGAATAGGACAAAACATGTTGCATTTTTTAAATGACTACTTTGTCCCAGAAACATTCATACCTCATTACAATGTTGTACAATGTACGACTCTGAATAAACCGTAGCACTTCAACTAAATGCTATTCTGACAGAGACATTCCATACAGTGTAACATGTAAGATCTTGTGTGGATCAGTGACTACATGAAAGTTGTTGTAGTGGCTTCAATCGGCGCCAACAATATTCACAGTCACTAGAGAAACCATGATTACATATGTATCAAAGATTGTACATCTAAAAACTGAGGACTTACTGCTCTCCTCCTCTGTACATATCTTTAAACATTCATGTATCAACTCATATATAACAACAAATTGATATGACTTATAACCTCTTACTCTTTGCAAACAAAGAGAACTTCTCAGTTATTATCGTAAATAACTGAGCTACACTTCTAACATTCAGCAAACATTCCACTCTGTCACAAGTTGTCTATCAACACTTCAATTTGTCTATTGACTCTTGACATATAGAGAACATCATTCAGTCACCATGCAACAGTGTAGAACTATCACACTTTCATGCATAATACTAGTATTGTACATATGTAAAAATAACTACCTTTATTGATAATGCAAGAAGCTGAATTACACAACTGTAAATAAGAAGCAATTGCAGAATCTCATTTTACTGACTTTTACATGTGTTTGCAATTACTTGTACATAATATAAACATTTGTATTCAGGTGTACATTCTTAATAACTAGTTTGATACCTGTACTAAAAATGCTAGTGTAGCACTAAAGTACAAGTGAATGTTTTACATATTATTCAGCACTATAGTAACTACATTTAATTAACCATAAGTTTGTTAAAAAATGCATTCCATGCACAGTTTTAGTATTTACAAGTTAAGAATTTACATAGAAGCCAATGTAAGAATTGATAATATGTCATTTGTTCATGTGAAAATATTATTTTTTTAAACTTGTCACATTAGTAATTCTAACGTATGTAAAAAATATTGACAATTGTAAATCAGACACTGTTACTGATCACAACAAACTGCATACCTGTTCCTGACAATATTTATGATCGCCTCAATTGAGGGGTCGGTGGAATTTTCCATTTGCGCCTAGTCAGTGACATATTATTAAATAATACCAATCAAATGTCACAAAATGAAAATTTTTTTGTATATTGTACTACTTAGACAGTCAGCATATGGTTTTTCGCCCACCCCAGGAACATCCACATTAGCAGTCACACAATTACAACAAAACACTTGTCTATCATGTGTGTAATCACACTTCACAACCTACTGACATTGCCTTATTAACATACCACACAAGTAATGCACTACACATAATTACAACATACAACCATTTTTAAAAAAGTCACATTTTTTTACAAACTGCATTCACATTCAATAGTAAATATATAATGAAGCACCACAGCTTCACCCTGACTATTAGAATTCCAGGTCGAATGTCAAAAACTACTTCCTCACGTAAAGAGTAGTGAGTACTGAAAAATGACTAGAAACACACAACACCTGATTAGTTTCCTATAATATCACACACTTACTCCAATCCATATTAGTTCTTATTATTCTTACACATTTACATATATGACAAGCAATGATTGCACACATACAAAGATTGTATTGTGAGACTGCTTCTGTTAACTAAATTTCACTCTTGATTGGACCTTTTCTCCATTTGACAAATTGGCAATAAATTTTTTGAAACCATAACCACCTGTGTTGACTCCTTACTTTAAATACCATTATGACATAAAAATAAGTGTCTATGACTTAAGCATACAAATCAATGTTAACTAATACTGCTACAACTATACCTCCATCAATTTGTTTGGTACCTATGACATACAGTCAGTATCACAGCATATGCAACGATGTGGGACATTGCATGTCACATTTGACAGAATTCTTAACAGTGTAAAAAACTCAGCAATGTACTTACTTTTCCTGTGCCTATGCAGTCATTATTGCTATACCAAAGTGCCACACATCAGCACCCAACAGGTCACAGCTGTGACTATAAATGTACCATTCAGTCACTACTATGTGTACTTCAGAGTCTGACAAAATAGACGTTTCTCATTGGCTACAAACATCCTAACAACCTTATCTTTTATTACCATACATGAAGAGGTTAATGATATACTGAACAAGGTTTAAAACTGTTTAAAAACATGTTTCATTATTATAGCAATAAGTCACTCCCAAGAATTGTGTTAATAGTCAGTTAATCACCCTATTGGACATATGCCACTCAGCTACACCTCATGCCACAGTACACCCCTTAAAGGTGATTAACAGACCATTAACATAACCCTGCATCATGCATTATTGCTTAATTGAATTTAAATAACCATATAGCCCTCAAGTCCCTGGACATCACTTTTTCAGGGGTGACCTGGAAAGCAAACAGTAGATCAAATAGAACACAATTGTACATATACGAGCTGAGGGTATACAGTATGCTTCAGTTTACAAATACATCTGTGTGGTCATCTACACCTACAATTACAATATACTGCCTAACTTTGTCTGACATTGGCTGCTCCACTGCCTACCCGACCCTGCTGGTGATGTCTTGTGTCATACTAACACCAACAGCAATGCAAACAGAAGCGCTAACAGTGGGCACATATAGTAGCAGAAGTGAAAATGAGAGCATAAATGGCAATGCACACAGTGACACAGATAACAACGATCTGCCACATGATGTGTTAAATGGAGGTTTGTAATTCCTCCAAACATCCTAACAGCCTTATGTTAATCTTTTATTGACATACATGATCAGGTAAACCATTTACTGAACAAGGTTTAAGACCGGGATGCACATTGGTTGTCATTAGACATAACTCTAACCCCATCACGTGTGTAAAGCATCAAAGGTATAGGAGAATGAGGTGAGAGTTAGAACCCACAATCCCAATGCGCACCCCAATGCCAGTTGGGGGGGTGGGCGCAGGGGTCAAAGGGTGGTTTTCAACCATGACAGTGGATTTCCTCACTTTTGTCGCTGTGGAACAACCCTAACTAATGCATTAAACAGAGTTTTTAGCCTCTGATCTCCCTTCTTTTTGACAATGATAACGAGAAATTGTGACTGTAATGCAGTGGCAGGAGCCCCGCACTCCCACCACATGATGTCTTATGGCATACTAACAGGAACAGCAACGCAAACAGAAGCACTAACAGTAGCGCACAACGTAACGCAACCACGAATGAGAACAGAAAGGGTAACGAACACGATGGAGTAGACGGGAATGTTGTACCACGTGATGTCTTGTCACATAGTAACATGGTGCCTGTCAATGGAAATATCAATGGGCATGGTGACGCAAAGTGAAACAGAAAGAGAAACAGTACTGTAGACACAAATGGCAAAAAATAACAGAAATGCAAGCGCAAATGAAAACGCAAAGGATAACGCACATGGTAGCACAGACGTCAACGGAAAGTTAAACGGGTACAGAACTGCAAGCAGAAAGGGCAACAGTAACATTAATGTAAGCGCACAGGCTGGTTTCTTAAAGCAACAGAAGTATAGGAGAATGGGGTGAGAGTTAGAACCCACGATCCCAATGCACACCCCAGTACCGGTTCGGGGGTGGGCGGGGGACAAGGGGGGTTTTCAACCCTAACAGCGAATTTCCTCACTTTTGTCGCTGTGGAACAACCCTAACTAATGCATTGAATGGAGTTTTTTGCCTGTAATTGCCCTTCTTTTTGAGAATGATAACGAGAAATAGTGAATGTAATGCAGCGGCAGGAGCGCAGGTTAGGACCCACGATCCCAATGCAGACCCCAGTGCCAGTTGGGGTTGGCGGGGGTCAAGGGAGTTTTCAACCCTAACAGCAAACTTCCTCACTTTTGTCACTGTGGAACAACCCTGACTAATGCATTAAATGGAGTTTTTTGCCTCTAATTGCCCTTCTTTTTGAGAATGACAACAAGAAATAGTGAATGTAATACAGCAGCGGAAGCACTGGGCCCTTCGGGCCCCGCACTCCCGCCACATGATGTCTTGTGGCATACTAACAGGGACAGCAATGCAAACAGAAATGCTAACAATGGCCCACATGATAACACAAGCGCAAATGAGAACAGAAAGGGTAACGCACATGGTGGCATACCCCGGAACGGTCTGCCACGTGATCTGTTGTCACAGAGTAAGATGGTGCCTGCAAACAGAAATGTTAATGGGCATGGTGACGTAAAGTGAAACAGAAAAATAAACAGTACTGTAGACACAAATGGCAAAAAAATAACAGAAATGCAACCACAAATGAAAACGCAAAGGATAACACACATGGTGGCGCAGACGTCAACGGTAATTGAAACGGGTATGTAACCGCAAGCGGAAAGGGCAACAGTAACAGTAATGTGAGTGCACAGGCTGGTTTTCCCCAAAACCTGCATAGAGAAAGACAGTGAGTACAAATAATGTATGCATAATAATAAGTATCGGCACACAAAATGAGAACTTGGAATACTAAATATGTAATATCTCAGGAACCATACGACGTAGAAAAAAAATTTTAAAGTCATATTATTTACAACTCTCCTGGCTAATTTGGTACTTAGCCCCCAATGGGGGGCTAAGAACTTTTCTGACGAAAAGTCTGTATCTCGCACCGTTTCCGAGATACGGGCCCTGAAAGGCACGGCGAACGCCGTAATGTTATCCTATGGGGAAAAAAAGAGAAGTTCGGAGCACCATAACTTTGCCTCCCTGTAATATTTTTTCACCAAACCACTGAAAGGCACATCTGTGGACTCTTGGCTGTCTTCCCTCCAAATTTCAGCAAAAAAAGACCAAACTGTTATTTTGCAGCAATAATCAAAAGGATTTCTGTAATGCATTGGGTGCCGTAATGTTATCCTATGGGAAAAAGCATCAACTTTGGAGTGCCGTAACTTTGCCGCCGTGTAATATTTTTTCACCAAACCACTGAAAGGCACATCTGTGAGATGTTAGCTCCGTTCCCTCCAAATTTCAGCCCAAAACTCCCAACAGTTCTTTTGCAGCACAGTGCCAGAGAATCACTGTCACTTTCCCACAGATGGAAAATTACTGTCGAAATTTACGACAGCTTTTGCACGAAAGTTTGACACTTTCGTGAGCACGAAAGTAATTTGCGAAAGTACTTTTTCCAGAAATTTGAAAAACATATTTCTGTGGTGTTTTAACACAAAATAAAGACATGGCAAGCATCCTCAGGGCCTGACTAGGTGAATACAAAAAGAATTACATTGCTAGAGGGTCTCAAATTTAAATGCCAACCATTTTTCTGATCACCAACTGAAAACAAAATGGCGGATTTGCGAAAGTAACAGGCCCATTTGCGAAAGTAAAAATGCATTTGCGACACTGTCAAACTTTTTGTTAACTTTTCCCATTGACATAATGGGAAACTGTTTTTTGAATAACTTTTGAACCGTTTAATATTTTTTCACCAAATCTTCAAAAGGCACATCAGGGACCCTGGATGCACATTCCCTGAAGATTTTGGGCCAGTCGCACAAACCGTATGACCTGTAGGCGCGACCATAGAATTCCAGAAAAAGCGTAAACGTGCGCACAGATCATGCTTAATAACTCTGTAACTGTATATCCGACCAGTATGAAACTTGGCATATCCCAAGGCCTATGGTTCTTGATCATGTATTCCAAATTTCAGGCAAATCCGTCAAATGGTTGCAAAGTTATTAAGGTGCAAAGTTTTGGGGTTTAACATAGAAATGGCTCCTCAACCCTAACTATGGTAGCACTACCGTGCTACCATAATTCTTTGCACACAAAAAACTCAGTTAATGCACCAGTTAGGGTTCAACTTAAAGCAACAGATGTAAGGAAATGTAGCATTAGGATTTCCAACCCTAACTCCCCAGTTCCCTGTCCCCCAACAAGCAGTGAAAGGGATGAGACAGCACAAGCAACCACAGACAGCCATCATCAGGTAAGACAAACAACATACAACTATGTGCAGATAACACAAAAGACATCCATCATTATGGTCCAACAGTTCTATTGTCGTGGATACACATGCACACATACACACACACTTTAGGCTGCAGTTATTTTTTTTGTCTTGTATGTGACAAAATCAGTGTACTGTACATAGTAAGTAATTTTGCAAATGTTGTTAACACTTAGCTTGTATGTGACTGTAATTATGGCTCCATACTATGTTTCATATAGTCACATAGGATCACCATTGCATGCAAATTGTCAGCTTTGTTTTAATTTTGAGTTTTGCATCAAATAATGATTGCATACTACAGCCAATGAAAGAAATGGCAGCAACTGGTAGTAGTACTACAGCATGACAACCTCCCTCATATTAACTGGGACTCATTCTCAGGACAGTCCTATGCTGAGAAAGGACTAACAGATGTGGTAGTTAGTACTGGATTACAACAACTTGTTACTGAACCCACTCGAGGTCCTAATATTTTGGATCTATTATTTACTAACATAGAGCAACAAATTAGCAATTTACAAATTTGGGATCCACTTGGGACCAGGGATCATTCTTCTATTCTTTTTGAAATTCAACAGTTTAAAACTATACAAAGGAAGTTATACTGTACAAAAAATTATAATAAAGCAAATTTTTCTAAAATCAATGAATACTTACAAAACACAAACTGGGAATCTAATCTTCTTAATTGTACAACACAACAAGCTTGGGACTTTTTTAAAAACTGTGTACATTATTTGGAAAATACCTTTATTCCATCTAAGAGAAAATGTAATAATAAAGGAAAAATTCCCCCTTGGTTCAACAAGACAATTAAAAATCAGATTAAAATAAAAATTAAACTTTTTAGGAAACTTAAGAATAGTTCTGTTCCATTTAAAACTACTCTATTACATAAATACAGACTATCTGTGAAAAACTTGAAACATTCTATTAAATTGGCAAAAAATAAGCTAGAATTTAAACTAGCTCACACGAAAGACTGTCACAAATCTCTTGTCTCCTATATAAATAGTAAAAAAGGTGCATCAAGGACCATTGGTCCCATTATAACCAATGGCTTTTCTCTATCTGATATAGAAACCTCGAATCTCTTTAATAAGTACTTTTTGTTCTGTCTTCTCTCAAAAATCACCTATTAGTACATTTAAAGTTCACCACGTAGATCATCATAGGTTCTATCCAACTGATATTATACAGGCTATCAAAAAACTAAAAAAAAATACTAGTCCGGGCCCAGACGGTATTCATCCATGGTTTCTGATCAAAAACTCTATAAATATTTCTATCCCTTTGTCAATGATCTTCAACAAATCCTTACAAGAAAACATTGTACCAAATGATTGGCATTCAGCAATAGTTACTCCCATATTTAAAAAAAGGCAATTGAGGTTCTGTGCAAAATTATCATCCAATTAGCCTGACCTCAGTGGCTGGTAAATTAATGGAATGAGTAATGAAGTCTCTAATAGATCAAGATTGTAAAAATTTAGGAATTTATGATTCAAATCAGCATGGGTTTACTCCCAAGTATTCCTGCACCACCAATCTGATATCTTTTTACAATAATGTAAGTACTCTACTAGATGTGGGTATCCCTACTGATGTAATTCTTTTGGACTTTAGTAGAGCGTTCGATAAAGTCTCACATGAAAAACTCATTACTAAAATGCACAATCTAGGTTTGTCACCTGATATTGTCAACTGGACTTTAAACTGGTTGACAAATCGTTCTCAGAGAGTCAGAATTAATGATATCTTGTCTGATTCGGGTAGTGTGACAAGTGGTGTACCACAGGGGTTGGTCTTGGGACCAACATTGTTTAATCTCTTTGTCAGTGATTTACAAACAGGGCCAAATAACTTCATGGTTAAATTTGCAGATGATACTAAATTGGGGGGCAAGGTTAATAATCAAGAAAATATTTCTGCATTAAAGAAGGATTTGGAAAAAAATGTAACACTTTTGGCAAATGAAAATCATATGCAGTTTAATCAAGACAAATGTTTAGTAGTGCATTTGGGTGTAAATAATCCAAAAACGATATATCATATAAACGGACTACCACTTCACTCATCAAATTGTGAAAAAGATTTAGGGATATATGCTAATAATAAACTTAGATCAAATGATCACTGAGTTAGAACTGCTTGCATGACCAACAGACTTTTGAGGCAAATAAAATGCACTTTTGTTAATTGCACTGAACAATGCCTCATTCCGTTGTATAGGGCATACATTAGACTGTATCTAGACAATGGCTCCCCTTTCTGGAATCCAAACCAAAAAAAAGACATAGCAATTCTTGAACAGGTTCAAAGTAGAGTAACTAGAATGATTCCAAGATTAACAAACTTGGATTATCAGAACAGATTAAAAGCTACTGGTCTCTTCTCTCTTCAAACTAGAAGATTAAGAGGTGATATGCTTATGGTTTTTAATTTAATAAATTCACCAGATCTAATGGAAAAATGTGGTCTAACACTCTCCAAAAGGAGACATGTTCTGAGACTGCATAATAAACAGCTTGAAGTAAAAACTTATAAAACCAGCAAAATGGGAAACTTTTTTCCAATAAGAGCATCCAGTGTATGGAACACCTTGCCACAAGAATTGGTAGAGGCAACAAGTGCCACTGTCTTTAAAAACAAATTAGATGTTTGGTTGAGGGATAATAGATAAATAATGTCCCACATAGTGTGGGGAACAGTCTCGATGGGCTGTGGCCTTCTTCTGTTCTTTCATACCAAATAATACCAAGTAATACACACTACTTAGTTTTATTAGTGCATTGGGATTATAATTAAATGAAAATGTTCAAAAATATTTTCTTAAGGACAAAACTTACACCAAACTATGGTTGTATGGTCATTTCAATGTGAGGTAGTGTGGGAAACTGTAATAGTGTGTTTGCGAACACCTATCAGTTGCATTACTATGTGATGATGGAAATTTCACCAAAATGGTTGTTTTGTCAATGTTTTCTTCACATCATTATTCTTTAGGTAGATATACAGAAACAGGTCGAACAAAAAGGTAATAATGTGATTAATAGCAATAATAAACATTACAGGATTTTAATCACAATTGTGTGCAAATGTACCAAATTAGTACATTCTCACCCCAGGAATCCCTCCGAATGCTTGATTAGTGCAGTTATGCCAGCTGGGTTCAGCTGCCCCAGAGGTGGAGTTATGCTAATGATGCCATGGAATTAACCAATCAGGTTGTAATAAGAGTGCTGCCTGTAGGGGCTGCTGCACTTCTAGTCAGATTCATTTCTCCATTGACTGGACAAGTCTGCCCCAGAATTCTCTCTTCAAACCTTTGCTTGAAGTGGTTACTTTTCATTTTTTGTGTGATTTCTTTTACTTTGTGCTGCTTTTAGAGTGTTTTTATGAGTTTTTAGTGCTTTTTATGTGTTTTCCATGGTTTCTTAGTTCCCAGGAACCATGGAAAGTCTCCTCCTTTTTCCACATTCCAATGTTTTTTTCTGACTAAAAAATATGGCGTCTGAGTTAAAATTTCTCTGGATTTCATATTTTAACAGTTTCTTTCCACATATATAGTTTTAAAGTGGTTCCACTATTTTAAAGTGCTTTTCTTTATTTTATGTCACCTAGGAACCATTTTACCACAGTTCCACAGCACTGGGAGTCTTCTGAGTTTTACTTTTTGAGAACAAACTTTCTGGGTAATCTGACAAATTGGTAGGTCAAATAGACCCAGAATCAAGACTGGTCCTTTTGTTTTGTTTTTTTCCAAATTGCTAAAGCCTTTGAAATTGTGGTCAAGGTAGACTGCCACAACTCCCATTTTATATTTTGGGCCAGTCATTGTTTTTCTGTCTGTGAGCTTACATTTTAAATTGCTCAAAAACAGTAACAAATCAGCCTTAAGGCTGGAAATTATGGCTTCTCAGTTTGTCACCCCTCTATTAAAAATTCAGAAGGTGGGTCCTCCTCTTATCAAAAGTCTAAAGACAGGTCCTCCAAGGACCCCAAAGAAAATAATAATGACCAAACCAAACAAAAATATATTCACAGCAGGTTCCTAATTCAGGTCCTGCAAAACAAAACCAAAAGAAAAACACCACTGCCCCTCCCACTGAAACAACAAAATATACTATCTGCAGAGGTAATGGTAAAGGCTTGGTAACTACGTCAAACTTTTTATGCTCATAGACAGAAAAACAGTGACTGGCCCATAACATGAGGCTGGAGGGAGGCAGGCTTAGGGAGAACGTTAGGAAGTATTTTTTTACAGAGAGGGTGGTGGATCTGTGGAACAGCCTACCAGCGGAGGTGGTGGAAGTGAAAACAGTACAGGGATTCAAAAGTGCATGGGATAAACATAAAGGCACTCTGCTGTGCAGCAGAACCGGGGGAATGGCAGTCCAGATAAGGGTAGGGATTGCCAAACCAAGTAGGGAAATGAGCAGACTAGGTGGACCGGTTGGTCCTTATCTGCCATCATATTCTATGTTTCTGTGTTATTCAGAGGCACGGTTGGACCTGTTCGAACCCTATCACATAGATAGATATTTCAGACTGTACTTACGATAGTTCTTGTAACATTAGCAAAACTGCAGTCAGTGATTTTAAAATAGTAAATGGTTCTCTAGTTCTGCGTAGAAGTCTCACAGTGAGACCAGAAGTAAACAGAAAAGGTTAAAGTTAACCAATCAGAAGGCAATGCTTAAGTGATCATTGTCACAAACCCACTCAGCAGGTCAGCCCTCTACTCCCAAAGTGCCAGCCTCTGAGCACAGTCTTGTGAACAATTAACAGAAACAAGCTAACCCTCCTATCTGTTTTGTGGGTTCAAATCAACCTTTGGTCACATTGCTGGAGGGATTCAAACTGTCAACTTCTTGTTAGCGTACCCAATACACAGGCTCAGATAATTCTGTCTTCGGGGGGCCAGGTTTCTTTGCCTAAGGGCACCTAACCAGGTGTACAGAAATGAACCCTTAAAAACTCTAATAAAAGACCTCAGATTAAACCCTTACCTTTTTCCAGTTTGGTATCACCATTCAAGCTTATGCACAGTGTCTGCTTTAACCATATATACTCCACTTGTTAAAGAAAAGAAATCACAGACAGACCAAGTAGGCTCTAAAAATAGAGTTTACTAAAATAGATACAAAATATGTAAAACATGAAATACAGAACCAATATCACAAGAACCATACAATCTTTTAAAAGAACAAGGTTTTAACAGTGCAATTCCTACTACAGTACTTAGATTTTGTCTCGTTTGTCTCTCTCTACCTGTATACTTGCTTAAAGTGCTCAAATATGTTTCTTTGTTAGAGTCTGGATAGAAGTGTGTCTCTGAAGTAAAACAGAATACTGTCTAACAGCTGGCTTTGCCTACCTCTTTGCATGAGGTCACCTAGCTCCTCCCTGTCAGAATATATAAATAAAATATCTATACAAAAACAGGATGTCTTTTCAAAGTATTAAATTCTGAAATCCTTAGCACAACTCATTTTCTTCAAATGATTTCCTTTGATCTTATGAGCATTTTCCCCTTTCCAGGACATCAAAACATCTTTTATGACTTCGCACTAAAATGTCATAACCTGCTCTTCTTCCTCTAACCGTTATAAACGTTTCATGATTTCCCTCTTAGCAACTATAGCTATAATTAACTCAGACAAACAGGAGAACCTTGATTAAAGCCTGGTCTGTTGGCTTTCATCTTTTAGCTGAGACCTGGGAGGGTGAGTGAGGTCATTCCAGGAGCACCAGATTTCTCAGCAGAGACAATCAGTAATACATTTTTATATTTAAAAAAGCATAGGTTAATCAGAACCAGCTGTCCAAGTGTCACAATCATTTTCTCTGCCATTGCATTGTGCTCAAAATTAGGTTCCGAAGACCCTCATGGAGAAGTTGCACTGGAAGATGGTCTGTTTTCTCTGCTCCTGCTTCTTGGACTTTTCCTTGGATTTATTTATGGAAACTCTGATTTACTTATCTCCCTTGGGGTCTACTCTTGTGAAAAACAAGCAAATTCCAGTTTTTATTTTGAAGTTTGATATTGGATACTTTAGTGGAGCTTCTGTAAGCAGCAGCATAGGTCAAAATAAGTGATGGATGAGATGAAGAACTATTCCCTTTATTTTTAGCATTGACATCTGTGCCTTGAGCTTTATCCTCTGTGCATAAGTCTTGTTGGACTGTGACCATGGCAACTGGTTCTGAGGCTCACGCTGAACTGTCATTTGAAAGTTTATCTATATACTCAGTACACTGGTGACCCAGGTTCGCACCCCGAGCCCAGGTGCCAGGAGTGGAGGCCGGCAGGGAGGGAGTGTATGAACTTCCATTGGATGCTTCCCTCCTGGGGGGGGTGGGTCCTGCCTCGGCACCTCTGGGTGTATTGGGTGCATACTTGTGGGTACATGTGGTCTTGACACACCCCCTGCATGCCCCTGCCCGAGGAAGCTGCCACCACAGACCGAGAACATGATACAGAGGGGCAGAGAGAAATGGAAACTGGAGCATCCTGCTGATCGGATGACGAGCACCTGGACCCACACCGTCATGGAGCCCCTGGACCACCAGACCAACCCCAGCAGCACCCAGGGCCAACTCAGCAGACTGAGACGGTTTATTCTCTCCGTAAGGAGAGGACCCACCCGATGCAAGGGATACATTGGATTACCCTGGGAGGGCTGCGAAGTGGGGCGGTGGGTGGATGGGGGGTGACCAGGGACAGAAACAGTCCTTGGTGGCCTGAAGGAGAGACCTGTGGGCATGCAGGGGTGGCGCATAAATAAGTCATACAAAAAAAATAAAGTTCATCTGTGCTATTCAAATGGTCATGGCATCCAGCTCTGCTGTCCTTATTGTACAAAACTGCCTATGCCATTTCTGGAGTAGAACAAAACAGTGGAGAGCCATTAGCGGGGTGGATTACCAGTGCAGGAGGTTATTTCACATAGTATTTATAGCTCTCTCTCTGTAGTGCTTGCCTGACATCATTAAAAATTCTGCGTTTGTCTATAATTTCACTAGAGAAATTCTGGTAAAGTGAGATTTTCTCCCCCTTCCAGTACAATTGATGCTTTTTCCTTGCTAGTTTTAAAATGTCCTCTTTTATTGAAAATCTTAAAAAATTTGCAAAGATCGGTCATGGTCTGGAACATTTAGGTGGCATTGGTGCTACAGAGTGATGTGCTCGTTCAGTTTCTAAAGGCCATTGCCACTGATGCTAAAAGATTTCCTCAAAAAGCATTATAGGAAGGCTGTCATGTTATTACCTTCCACACCTTCTGGGACCCCCAAAATTCTAATATTATTCTGCCTGCCATGGTTTTCCAGATCATCTATTTTATTTAACAAATAAGCAATCTGTTTGGAATGCAGATATATGTATCCTGTAAGCTGTAAACTGTTTCTTCAATGATAGCAACCCTGTCTTCTCTGACCTCAATACATTCATTAGTGGCCCCATTGTCTGACTGTATTTTTGCCACAGATTGTTTCAAGTCATCCATATCAATTTTAATGGATTCCACTTTATTTTTGATCATGTTTATATGTGTGTGGTATAGTGCAAAGATGTAGTGACTGTTGCTTTACTAATCTGTGAGATTCCAGCTCTATGGCTTCCTGATACCGGCATTTTGACAGTTAAGAGGCAGAATATTTCTTCTGGCCATAAAAAATAATAAAATCATCTACCAACTTCCTTTTCATGATTTTTCGCTAGCGGCTGTGTTAACCGAATGAATAATACTTATTTCCCACTTGTTCTCACTTTTTTTATGTAGATGTTTTTTAGGATTTTAGAGCACCAATCAGCTGAGTTTAAATGACGCGTCCATCTTTTCAGCACCGTGGATCTGCTCCTCCTCAAAGTCACTTTTAAACATGCTGTCTCTTTCATGAATTCCTGTCCTTCAGTTGCAATCAGAAAAGTGCAGAGAGGGGGTAGAGCGAGTGGTCCAGCACAGCAGTCGCATTTCACTCAAGCTTCTGCAGTTGGTGAAGGATCCAACCAGGCAGGGGGCAATCCCGGATATAGTTCTTACTAACACTGAGGCAGTGGGGGAAGTCAGAGTCGGGAACCAATAGCCAGTAGTGACCATAACACTGTATGGTTTGAGATTTCCTATGGGATTGAAAAGCATACCTCCCAGATGAAAGTCCTGAACTTCAAGGGAGCAAACTTTGAAAAGTTGAGACAGACAGTAAGAAACAATCTGGCTAATATCACAGACAAAGCAGAAGTAGAAAACATCTGGGGGGCCATAAAGGAATCAGTCCTGGTAGCAATGAAGCTGTGCATCACAATGGTGAAGAAAAGAAATAGGTACAAGAAACCTGTTTGGTTCACCAATAAGGTCCAAACAGCAATCAAGAACAAAAGGGAAGCCTTTTACCAGGTTCAAAAGGAACCAAGGGGTAGGTGAATGGGAAGATTACATAAAAAAAAATAAGGAAGCTGAAAGGGCAGTAAGGGACGCAAAAGCAGAAACTGAGCTCTGGATTGCAAAAGGGATAAAGATGGGAAAAACACTTTTTCTGGTATATTCAAGAAAAAAAGAAAAAAATGGGGGAAGGGTCACAATACTGCTGGATGGGGATAGGCTTGTAGAGGAGGATGACCAAAAGGCTGAGGTCCTGAACAGCTTTTTTTTTGCTCGGTATTTACCGAGGAGAAAACTGGACCATTGCTAGAAAGTGGGATAAAGGAGGCCAACAGAAGGATCAAAATAATGAAAATACCGACTTTAACCATAGACAGGGTCAGGGAGGGACTGACATCCCTCAGGCCAGAAAATGCACAGGGGCCAGATGAAATGCACCCAAGGGTATTAAAATAATTAGCAGCTGAGTTAGCTATACCCCTGGCACACTTATTCAACAGATCAATGAGAATGGGAGTGGTACCGAGAGATTGGAGGAGGGCAAATGTGATGCCACTCCACAAGGGAGGGAGTAGAGAGGAGGTGGGGAATTACAGACTGGTTAGACTCACTTTAGTTGTGGGGAAGCTAATGGAGTCTTTAATTAAGCAAGATCTTGTGCAATACCTGGAGGAAAATGAGCTCCAGGTCAGAAGGCAACACAAGTTCATGGCAGGGCGGTTGTGCCAGATAAATCTTGTTACTTTTTTTGACTGGGTGATGAGGGAATTAGACAAGGGGCACATAGTTGATCTTATTTACGTCAATTTCAGCAAGGCATTTGACTTGGTGCTGCACAGATGACTGCTGAAAATGTTGGAGGACATAGGGGCTGCGAAGGACATTGTCAGAAGGGTGGGTAACTGGCTCAGAGACAGGAAACAAAGGCTAGTGGGGGTGAAATCAAGTGATGGAGAGGTCACAAGTGGAGTCCCTCAGGGTTTGGTGTTGGGCCGTGTCCTGTTCAATATATTCATTGGGGACATTGGTGACAGCATCCAGGGCAAGATTGTCCTGTTCACAGATGACACCAAGCTTGGAGGGTGAGTGGACAGTCAGGAAGGGGCTATGGACCTGCAAAAGGACCTCCAAAAATTAGAGAGATGGTCTAGTTTGTGGCATCTGAAATTTAACACAAAAAACTGCAAGGTTATGCATCTGAGAAAAGGAACCCCAGGGGAGAATACTGGCTAAATGGGATTAGGCCGAGTACCTCCACAGAGGAGAGGGGCCTGAGGGTCATAATTACTGACTCCATGAAGCAAACAAGCCAATGCAGTAAAGCATACAGCAAGGTGAACAGAATGCTGGGATGCATAGACAGAGGGATCAATAGCAGGAATAGAGAATTGATCATCCCCCTCTCTAGATCTCTGGTGAAACTGCACCTGGAGTACTGTGTCCAGTTTTGGAGACTGAACCTGAAGAAGGATGTGATAGACTGGAAACAGTGCAGAGGAGAGCAACAAAAATGATCCAGTGTCTACAAGGACTCACCTATGAAGACTGGATAAAATCATTAAATATGTACTCACTGGAAACGAGGAGGGAGAGAGGAGACATGATTGAGACATTCAAGTTCTTGAAAGGCATAAACAAGGTACCGGACACAGAGGAGCCATTCCACAGGAAAATCAGCTCAATGACTAGGGTACACGAATGGAAACTGAGAGGGGGAAGTTTCAGGAGGGATCTGAGGAAGCACTACTTCACTGAAAGAGTGGTGGAGCCATGGAATGGTCTACCAGTGGAGGTGGTGGGAGCAAGGACTATGACAACTTTCAAGCATGGGTGGGACAGATACAGGGCTCAATTAAGGGGCAATAAAGTAGGTACAAGCAAGGTTATCAGGGCGGAGGGTAGGTCTCAGGATCACTAATAGGTCCTGGGTCTCTCATGGGCAGACCAGATGGACCCTCAGTCTCCTTCTGCCATTGTTTTCTACACATCTATGTATCCGGCATCAAGAACTAAATGTTTAGCTTGCTTTAAAGTGAACTAAATATAGTTAAAAAATTCTGTAGTGGTTGCTTGTGTCGAATTCTGTACCAATATCCACTTTTTGGCAAAACAGGATGGTCTAAGACTGCTGGAAGACAGAAACTTTGGGTGTGGGGCCTTCTAAACAGCCTCCATCACAGCAACCAGGAGACATTATTGCTCAGTAACTCTTGACTCATTACAAAGATCTGTTAACTTCCTAATGCAAACAGTTGAAAAGTTAGCTAAAAAGGTAGACCTTTTTAATGACAGAATGGTTCTCTTGGTGAACTGGGTAGATGGAATAGTGAACATGGTGGCAGACTCTGAAAAAACAGCCAGGAAGGCAATGGTCACAACTGCTGCATTCGTGAAGCAACAGGGTGTATCTTGCTCCTGACTGAAACCATTGGTGGCACCTCAGCTGAGTCAGGAGGGAATGCATTCAGATAAGGACACTTGAATCATAGGCTATCTTCTATCGGATCAGTTTGTTATTTCTGCTACTGGACTTTTGCATTGGTGGTGATGTCAACAGGACACTTTTTTTCTTTTCTAAGGAACTTCTATATCTGGACTATAGGGTGGAGGGATATGGAAGTCTCCTTTAATGTGTGAATATGTCTATATACCCTTAATAATTCTCGACCACCCCAATGTAATTTTTCAATTTCTGTTGCCCCCACCATCGTTTCTGGCTCCCCACTTTCATAGATTTCATAGATGTTTACAAGTTCAGGGGGCAGATACCCATAAGTGAACTCACCTCCACTTTTCAGTGGTGGAAAGAGCATTTTCTATCACCCATATATGTATCAAGTCTTTTTTTAAACTGCTGAAGATTATTGCTGTTAACAATATCTTCAGGAAATGAATTCCAAATCGGAGGGATTCTCTGAGTGAAAAACATGGAGCGTTTATTTGTTTTATATAATGATGTTTTCAATTTAAAATTATGTGATCTTGTTTGATTAAGTGTTGGATTCTTTTCTAATCCAATTGTGTTTAGCAAATATTCATTTTGATAGGCATTAAAAGCATAAATTAGGTCACCTCTCAGCATTCTATATTCCAAAGAGTATAATTGTAATGTTCTAAGTCTGGACCCATATTCCATATGGACACGTCTATTCAAACAACATGAAGTCTTGCTGTATTCTGACATATGCAGTTAGGTCCTGCCTCTCAACTGCCTCGGAGAACAAAGAGTTAAACTTTCCATGGCCAGCATGGAATGTTCACCACAAGCTCGCTTGAAGCCCCTGTCTGCTGTTGTTTAAACTGCAACCGTCAGATTCTTTACTCCTCCTCACTGAACAGTTGCTCCGGGGATTTCTCCTTTGCTCGGTTCAAAAAAGTCAGTTGAAGTGTCGTTTTTTTCGGTTGGTTTCTACCGAATTGCTGTTACCGCTCAGTTGGTTCAAGTCTCTATCTGTGGTACCGTGAGTACTAGATAGGTTTTCTGTGTAGTTTCTGTATGGAACTTGTAAATCGTGGATCGGTTCAGCTGAACCGATCAGTTTCAGGTAAAAAAGGTTTGTGATTCATTTAGAGTGTAGTAACCGGTCCGTATCGGGTCTAAAAAAAAAACGGATCTTATTATGGTTTTTTCCAAGACCTGTGACACGGTCAGGAACCAATAGGGGAGTCTTGCCTGGCGGATTGCCGAAAAAAGGGTAAGTTTTGGATAGGATTGGCCATGTCTGAGAAACCCAAGAAAAAAACCGGGCCCACAGTGTTTCAACACTGCAGTGTGTGTGGGGAAGTCTTTGCCAAGGCTGATCCCCACACCACCTGTGATTATTGTCTGGGGTTTGACCACCTCGATTCAGAATGCCAAATTTGTAAGAATTTTCCCAAATCTACCCTGGAAAAGACACTAGGTAGACTGAGGGAAAGGGAGGCCGAGAAGTCCGCTGACCTGGATGGCCAGCCCGGTTTGGTTCCGACCGAACCAGAAGGAGTGTCCTCTGACCAGGGTGATACTTCTTCGGGCAAAAGGAGAGCTGATTCTGAGGAGTCAGTTCTGGTGAAAAGGAAAAGAAAAGATAAATCGTCCAGTTCGGACCCAGAAATTCATACTCCGATCACTGATGAGATAGCCAAGGCAGTAAGAATAGTGCAATTGCTTACTTTGGTTCCGCCCGAACCAGTACCGTCTGGCAGGGGTTCGGTTCGGTCTGTTCCCCGGTTCCAGATTACACTTTGGAAGAATTTTATGAACCGGAGGAGGAGGAGGAGGAAGGAGAGTATGAGGATGATTATGGTGATTATGAAAGTCTGGATGTGCCTATTGACCCAGACATCTCCCCAGACAGACCTTCAGATGTTTCTCCTCCTAGGCTTTCTGAGTCCCCTTCTCACTATATGTTTTACAAAAAAGTGGCTGAGACCCTCCAGCTCCCTGTTGAGGAAGCAGTAGAGGATCAGGAGGAGCCTGACTTTGTTGAGATGATGGACATCCCAGAGTCCAGGAGACTGTCTATTCCCCTCCACAAATCCTTTGGGAAACAGTTTAGTTTATTGTTCTAGGAATTACTACCTTTGAGCCAGAGGCTCTTTTACAAAAGTTCCACGTCAGTTAGGTACAGTACAGTACAAAAAAAGGTTACATAGATAACACAACAATTTGTGCTGTGTCAAGAGCGAAAAAACATATACAAATACATATCAAATCATTTGTGCAAAAGGACATGAGATATCAATAATCACATTATTATTACAAGAAAGAGGTCATGCCAGATTAGGAGAAACAAATAGGGAAAAGTCCAGAACAGAGAGGGTAAGTGAAAGGTGGGGAGCAGACAATAGCAGGAGAAAAGGTTTCCCAAACATGTCTTTGTCAAATAACGGAACAGGGTGGGTAGTGAGAAAATAGGAGGTTTAATCAGGGCAGTCACAGGAGCTGGAGGTGGCAAGGTGACAGAACAGCCTTGATTTGAAAATACCTAGAGAGGTGGAGGCAGTAATATGAGTGCTGAGGGCATTTAGCCAGCTGGGGGCACGATAGGCAAATGATCATTGTCCCTGAGAAGTCCGGCATCGGGGGACTTGGAGGGGCTGGTGTTCTGATCTTTTGGTAAAACAGGTGCTAGCGCTCGGGCATAACAGGTCTTGGATACAAGGTGGAGTGAGGCCCAGAGTGGATTTTTTCGCCATCAGGCAGGTAAGGTACTTTATCCAGTTTGAGAGTTGCAACCAACCTGAGTCAGCATAGAATTCACATGTGTGGGTACGTCGATGTGCACCAGTGAGCAGCCGACAGGCCTTATTTAGGGATGTTGTAATGCGACTAAGTGCTGTAGTAGTGGCAGATCCATATATAACTAAGCCATAGTCAACGACTGAGATGATAGAGGATTGGATGGCAATCCTCAGTGCAGAACGGATAAGGAGCTGTCGGTTCCAATACAGAATCCCAATTCGCTGATTAATAGTTTTGCTGTACTATCAATGTGAGTTGCAAAGGTTAGGCCTTGATCAAAGTTGATTCCAAGATATTTGAAAATTGGCACTTGTTCAAGGGTATTTCCCAGGTATGTATTAATGGTGAGTGGGACTTGCCGTTTCTTGTTTTGCGGGCTAGAGAAGAGCATGGATTTAGTTTTTTTGTGGTTTAGAACCAGCTTATGTTCAAGGAACCACATTTCAACTTTGGAAAAAGCATGCTGAAGGTTGAGGAGTAAGAGATTCGGATCTTTATGAGTGGCAAGAATCACGGCATCGTTGGCATAGAGGATTATTTGTTCAGGGCAGGATTTGGGGAGGGAGTTTAGGAAAAGGGTGAAAAGGAGGGGGCCCAGGATGGATCCCTGGGGAACTCCTGAACGAACCGGTTTTGAGTCTGAGAGAACTCCAGCTACTTTTACAGATTGAGAGTGCTGAGCAAGGTAATTTTTTACCCAGTCACCAGGACCCTGTGAGAGCCCTAGGGATAGTAGTTGTTTGATAAGTAGGCCATGGTGTACTGTATCAAATGCCTTGGTTAAGTCAATGTAGACTGCTCCAGTTAAGTTTCCTTTGTCCATGGCATTGTGGATTGCTCCTGAGAATTCAAGTAGGGCAGTCGATGTGCTGTGCCCTTTCCTAAATCCATGCTGCTGAGTGCATAGGATGTTGTGCTTTTCCAGGTAGTCTGAAAGTTGGTCTGACACCAAGCGTTCAAGGGCCTTAGAGAGAGGTGGTAGTATTGATATCGGGCGATAGTTACCAGGCAGTGACTTATCACCACTTTTGTGCACCGGAGTGACAACTGCAGCCTTCCATTTCCTAGGGAATTGGCTGTAGCAGAGGGAGAGATTGAAAATTTTTGTGAGGGGGAGCAGTACTTCCTCCAGAGTGAGGGACAGAAGTTTAAGGTCAATAGTGTCGCTGCTTGCTCTGGACTTCGAAATGGCCTTCTTTACATATTTATAGACTTCATGTGCCTTTACTAGTTTGAAATGGAAGGGTGGTTTGGTTGGAGAGGCAGTAGTAGAAGTAGAAATTGGAGGGTCAGCATCAGTGAAGAAATCAGAAGAGAGGATACCACTAAGGTCCATGAAGGTATCATTTAGGGTGTTTGCAATGATCTCTGGGTCTAATGTAGTGGTTCCATCCACATTCATTATTGTAGGAGAGGATTTGAACTGCTGACCATGATATTTCTTATGTTGTCCCAGAAGGATTTCCCTTCACCCCAGGAGTTGGAGAGGGCATTCTTGAAGTAGGAGCTCTTCATCAAGCGGATCTGTTTAGTACAGTGGTTGTGAGCCTGTTTATATTTTTGGATGTCCGACAGAGTGCCAGTAGCTCTTGCAGTAGCCCAGAGGTGATCCCTACTTTTGAGTTGTGCCAATAGCTTCGCCGTGAGCTAGGGATTTGTGAGTGCTTTGATTTTACGCTTTTTTACTGGTGCATAGGTGTCACAGGCAGTGTTGAAAGTAGTAATAAAGTAATCAAGGGCTAGGTCAACATCTTGAGTTTTGTAAATCAAGGACCAGTCTATCTGCCTAAGACAGGTCTTGAGATGAGTAAGGTTGCCATAAGGTAGGACTCTGCTATAGATGGTTTTTGGAGGTGGCTTACAAAACTTATTTGTCCAGGTACATATTATTGGAGAGTGATCACTGAGCGAATCAGGGAGAACACTTACATTGGTTATACGGGTAGGGTGGCTGGTAAGGATCCAGTCAATGAGGGTGCTGGTCCCTGATTTGTAGTTTTTCCTGGTAGGGGAGTTTACCACTTGTGTTAAATTTGCTGCTAGGATAGCATCTTTGTTTGACCCTGCATCAGGAGCAAGCCAATTTATATTAAAGGCACATAAAATTCTCAAGTCTCCTAATTCTATACCTCCTGTGGACAGATGAATGGACAAGGGGTACACTGTCTCAGGTTCAGACACCGAGTTCCTTTTCCAGCAATGCAGCCATGTTGGGGTAGTGTAGGCTGCTGCCTGTGATAAGGCAAATATCCCCTTGGCATCACACCCCCCCAGACAATGACTCCAGGAAGATTGATGCCATGGCAAAGAAACAATACATGGCAGCATCTCTGGGACTCAGGCAGGCTAACTATATGGCCTATACAGCTAGATACCGGAAGTCCAGGTGGGGCACTGTGCTGGCTCTGGCTAAACAGGCCCCTGACCAGCTTGCCAAGGAGCTGGAGCAGGTGGCTGCAGATGAGATTGATGCATCTAAAGTACAATTTCATGCTGCTGTTGACTCCAATGATGTTTCATCAAGAGTCATGGCTACATCTGTGGCTCTTTGGAGGATGGCTTGGCTCAGATGCACTAGCCTATCACAGGATACCCAGGCTAAGGCCATGGATTTTCCTGTAATTGGTAATTCTCTGTTTGGGGACCAGACAGAGAACTACATGAAAAAGATGGATGAGTACAAGACCACCTACAGGAGTGCTCAGGCCAAAGAAAGGCAAGCAACTCCTCAAAGGCAGCAGTCCAGGGCCAGGGGCAGGGGCAGGCCTTTTCAAAGGCCTTTTTACCAAGCTCAGGCCTCCTCTTCTTTCTCTCAAAGGAGGTTCTTTAGAGGGAGATGCAGACGGGGATGAGCAGGCCTGCATCCACCCCTCAGTCTAAAGCCCCTGCCAAGCAGACACCCTGATGGGTCTGCCCGGGCCGATTCTCCCATACCAGTAGAGGGCAGGCTGGCTTACTTCATCCAGGACTGGAAGTCTCTAACATCAGACAAGTGGGTCCTTGAAGTAGTAAGCCAGGGGCTGGTTCTCAGCTTCAAAAAATTTCCCAAGATGAGAACCAGATCCTTTCCACCTGCGAATGCATCAGAGACCCTTGCCTTAGAGGCAGAGGTTTCTTCTCTCCTAGCTCTCAGAGCTATAGAGAGGGTTCCCACCCTACACAAGGACAAAGGATTGTACTCCAGGTACTTCATAACCCCCAAAAAGACAGGAGCATGGTGGCCCATCCTGGACCTAAGATATCTGAACAAACACCTTTTAAAGCCAAAGTTCAAAATGGTGACTCTGGGAATTATCCTTTCCTCTCTAAGGCTAGGGGACTGGCTAGCCTCCCTGGACCTCAAAGATGCCTATTTTCACATTCCCATCTGGTGCTCCAACAGAAAGTACCTCAGGTTCGAGTTGCCCTCAGGCCACTATCAATTCAGAGCAATGCCCTTTGACCTAACATCAGCCCCAAGGGTTTTCACAAAGTGCCTGGCAGTAGTGGTTGCTCTCCTAAGGAGAAAAATATCTCCATCTTCCCATACTTGGACGACTGGCTCATAGTAGGTCAGTCTCCAGACCAAGTCAAGTCACATTTGCAAGTGACCCAGCTAGTGCTCACTTCCTTAGGATTCCTTCTCAACCTTCCAAAGTCAGTTCCCGAACCAGTACAGCTCCTCACCTTCATAGGGGCAGAGCTGGATACAGTAAAGGCAAGAGCGTTCCTTCCCCTGGAAAGGGCAAGGACCCTCATGGAACTGGTCTCTTCATTCACCCTTCAGGTGTCTTGACCAGCAAGGCATTTCCTTCAGCTCCTGGGCCACATGGCAGCCTCCACAGCAGTGGTCCAAGGAGCAAGATTCCAGATGAGGGACATTCAGTTTCACTTAAGAGCCTTCTGGTCCCAAAGAAAAGATTCCCTTACCTAACTAGTCCCAGTGACTTGAAACCTGATCCAGGCCTTGCAATGCTGGCAGGATCAGGAAACTTTGAGACAAGGGTTTCCTTTTGTCACTCAGTCTCATTCAGTGATACTCACCACAGATGCTTCCCTGCTGGGCTGGGCAGCCCATTTGGGGGATCTTACCACCCAAGGACTGTGGTTGCCTCTGGAATCTCTGCTTTACATCAGTCTCTTGGAACTCAGAGCAGTGTTTCTGGCACTGCAAGCTTTTTCCAAATCTGTACAGAACAAGGTGGTCCAGGTCAGAACAGACAACACCACCACCATGTGGTACATCAATAGGCAGGGAAGCACTCGGTCTACTGCCTTGTGCACAGAAGCAATGAAGCTGTGGTCCCTGGCCTATTCCCTGCAGACCTCTCTGATAGCATTTCACCTCCCAGGATGATGTCTTAGCAGATGATCTGAGCAGAATATCCCAGGGCCATCACGAATGGACCCTAGATCCTCTAGTTTTGAAAGTGATTTTCTTCAGATGGGGCACTCCAGAGATAGATCTTTTCTGCAGCCCCAGACAATCACCATCTTCCTGTCTTTTGTTGCAGACCCCCAGTCTTGGGTTCAGTCCCCCGGGATGCTCTGACTCTGAACTGGGAAGGGAAATTTTTGTATGCTCCCCTCCCCTCCTGTTCAAAGTGTAAGTCAAGATAAGGTCAGAACCATGCAAAGTGATTCTGATTGCTCCAGACAGGGCCAGATAGCCCTGGTATCCCCTGTTGCTGTCTCTAACAGTCCACCTTCCCCTGTCTCTTCTCAGGAATTACAATCTGCTGACATCCTCTCAGAGGAGGATTTGGTACCCGAATCTTCGGTCTCTCAATCTCAAGGCATGGCTCTTGAAGAGTTAGAATTTGCAGATCTGCATCTTCCCCAAGGGGTTCTGGATATCTTTAAGGCTTCTGGAAAGCCTTCCACCAGAAAGACTTACAATTCCAAATGGAAAAGATTCAGCATTTGGTGTTCTAAGAAGAATATTTCTCCAGACTCTGCTGAGTTGCCTACGGTTCTGGACTATATGGTCCATCTTAATGGCCTAGGCTTCAGACCAGCTACCCTTAAAGTACACTTGGCAGCTGTTTCTGCTTTCTTGTCAGTAGGCAAGCCTTACTCTCTATCATCCCATCCTGTGTTTTGTAGATTTTTCAAGGGATTGCTTCACACCAGTCCCCCTTTAGGGATCCTGCTCCTGCTTGGGACCTTAATGTTTGCATTGCTCAGCTTATGCAACCCCCCTTTGAGCCTTTGTCCTCTGCAGAGCTTAAGTACTTAATTTGGAAAACTGTGTTTTTGATAGCCATTACTTCTGCCAGGCGTATCAGTGAATTGCAAGCCCTGTCAGTGGAATCTGATTTCATCTCTTTCCATAGAGATAAAGTGGTCCTAAGAACTAACAGAAAGTTTTTGCCTAAAGTGGTTTCAGATTTCCACCTCAACCAGTCTATATCTCTCCCTGTTTTCTTCACTGACCATTCCTCCTCTGGAGAGAGGAGGCTACACAGCTTGGATGTTAAAAGAGCCCTTAGCTACTACATAGAGCGTACCAGGGGTCACATGTTTGAATACCTCCAATTGTTCCTCATGTATGGAGAAGTTGGTAAGGGCAAACCTGCCACTAAGAGATCTGTTGTCAGCTGGATTGTTTCTTGTATACAATTCTGCTATGAAAAACTGGGTAGAACTCCACCCTCAGGCCTGAGGGCTCATTCCACTAGAGGTACAGCTGCTTCCCTGGCTGCTGCCAGGGATATTCTTCTCTTAGAAATTTGTTAAGAAGCCACCTGGAAAACAGTCCATACATTTACCAAGCATTACTCTCTGGATAGCCAGGCTAGGAGTGATGATCGGTTTGGCACAGCAGTACTTCAGAGCCAAATTCCAAAGTAGGTTCTGTCCCTCCTCCATGGAGGTACTGCTTGGTAGTCTGCATATGTCAGAATACAGCAAGACTTCATGTTGTTTGAAGAAAAAATTACTCACCTTAGTAATGTTGTTTCTTCTAATGGAGTCTTGCCGTATTCTGACCTCCCCCCCGCCTCTCCTATCAGAACCTAGTTTTTGGGATGTGGGCGGGCAGGAGCAGTGTTGGCACCCTAGGGGTGTCCTTTTTTCACCCTCTTTTAGTTTGGGTGAGTGGTTGTGTTTTGGATGTGTTTTGTTTTTGGGTTTCCTGACTTGAGTCTTCCTTTTGAAACCAAAAACCCTTTTATATAGATATAGTTGCCAGTTGGCTAGTATGAGTTTTACAGCTTCCACAAAGAACTTCTAGTGAATTTTGCTCATAAAGATCTGACGGTTTCAGTTTAAACAACAGCAGACAGGGGCTTCAACCAAGCTCATGGTGAACATTCCATACTGGCTATGGAAAGTTTAACTCTTTGTTCTCCGGGGCAGTTGAAAGGCAGGACCTAACTGCATATGTCAGAATACAGCAAGACTCCATTAGAAGAAACAACATTACTAAGGTGAGTAATTTTTTCTTCTTTTAGTGGCTCTACGTTGGACCCTTTCTACCATACCTAGATAGCCTATGGAGGTCGGAGCACAAAAAGAAGAACAGTAGTCTAAATGTGAACGTGCAAGACAGGAATATAAGGGTAGAATAATGGATGACTTCCTACTTTTAATGTGTCTTAAGATATTGCCAAGAATCATATGGCATTTTTTGACAGTATTATTAGTATGAGAATTAAATTTTAAGTTATTGGATATTGTTACACCAAGATCTTTTTCTTCTGTTGTTTCTACTAAATTCATATTTTGTATTGAATAGTTAAATCCCTGGTTGTTATTACCCATGTGCATTACTTTGCATTTCTTAATGTTAAATTTCATTTTATTTTTAACAGCCCAGGTAGCTAATTTATTTTGATTTTCTTGTAGGGTATTGGCAGATGTAGTATCATTTACTAGGCATCCCATTTTGCAGTCGTCAGCGTACTTGTGGATGTTTGCATACTGGAGATCAGAATGTTAAAAAAGAGAGGGCCTAACATAGATCCCTGTGGAACTCCACTAGTAACTGGACTCCACTCAGACTCGTGCCCATGAATAACTACCCTTTGTTGTCTTTCGGATAGCCATGATTCAATCCATTTGATTATATTATTATCCACATTTATTTTAAGAAGTTGTTTAATCAAAATTTCATGGAACACAGTGTCGAAAGCCTTTTCGAAGTCTAGAAAAATGATATCCACTGGGATGCCATTATCCAGGGCATCACTGACTGGTTCAAAAAAATAACTAAATTAGTTAAGCATCACCTACCTGGTGTGAAACCATGTTGTGACATATCTATACAGCCAGTGTTAATAATATGATTAGAGATTTTATTTTGAATCAAACGTTCAATGATTTTGCTAATAAGTGATGTTAGGCTGATAGGCCTGTAGTTTGATGTCAACTGTTTATTGCCACCCTTATAAATTGGTGTTATATTAGCTACCCACCAAGATTGTAATACAGTACCACAATTCACTGATATATTAAATAAGTAAGTGAGTGAGTGGAGCAGTAAGTTCATTTGAAAGTTCTTTTAGAAATTTTGGACTTATGCCGTCTGGTCCTGGAGATGAATGACTTTTTATTAAATTAATTGCCTTAAGAGTATCTTGTTCAGAAAGATAAGAAATGAAATTAATTGACGGTTGCAAATTAAAATTAATGGGTTCTTTGGGACTAAAAGTACTTGTAAAGTATTTATTAATTTCAGATGCCATTTCCTGTTCATTATTGATGATTATATCATTCGACATTAACACTTAATTCCTAAAGCCCTGGGAGCAGCCCCAAGTCTCCCCAGTCATGGTTACCAACCTCCATCAAGCTCTGGCTTTTGGTCGGGGTGGGGCTGGTTTCCCTGAACTCATCATTGCATCAGGCAGGTGCAGTGATCTGGTGGATGATAGAGGCCCAGGAGCTCCCGCGTGGGTGCCGGGGCCATTTCATTATTTCTCCCTCTAGGGATGTCAACTACGTGGACGTCAGTGTGAGCCTGCACATGCATGTGCATGTGCCTGCCATTGATGTCAGTAATTTCCCTGCCCTGCTTATCCACCTACCAGCCGCACTGCCACCTGTGGTTACCCAGGTGGCAATATTGTGGCAGAGAATGGAACCCTCCCTCCCCCGGAGGAGGTGAGCGTCCTTTGAGATGCTCAGTCTTCCTCCCCCCCGGTGGGTCCCCCAAGACCGAAGCTCGTTCCCAAACTCGGGTCGCCAGCTGTGTGAGCAGTTGTGCTATCGCTACACTGATGGGCCGGCGCCTAATGTAATTAACTGAGGTCACTGTTTTACAGTTAGTCCTAGACATATGGAGAGAGACAATTTGTTCATATCAAAAACTTTACATTTGCTTGTTAACCTTGCAAATTGTTGTTCTATCTGGGAAACAAAGGCGAGTGCAACATAGTAGGTTAACTTACTGTGCAATGTATCTAACCCACTATGATAATATCAAGACCTATGGTACAAACATAGATTATAACTCTATTTTAGCATGTATTTAATATTACCATAGTGGGTTAGATACATTGCACAGTAAGTGAGTGGACCACTATGCATGACCCTTTATAATGGCAGGCTGGATTTCTGTCTGGAGGCTCAGGGAATTGAATCAGCCGGTGGAGCACCAGTAGTGGTTACTTCATAGGTCTCATAGGTCGGTGCAGAGCATTTAAAGATGGTTAGTCCATTATGCTTGCCACAGTGCTCCTATATATGCCCCTTTTTGTGTAATACATCTAAGCTATGTTTGAAGCTATCCATTGATATTTGAGCTACTACTTCTTCGGGCATTGAATTCCAAGGTGATATCACTCTCTCACTAAACCAACCTTTATGCTTCCAGGTATTACACTTATCCCCCCTAAGCTGGAGGTGGTGTGATCTAGTACTGTACATCGACTCATTAAGCCTTAATCTCAGTCCTTCCCAAAGTTCTTTGTCTGAACATGCTTTATGTAATAGGCACATATCTTCCCTGCGTCTCCTGTACTCAAGGAAAAACATGTCCAACTCCCTCAGTCTAGTCTTATAATCTTTATGTTTCATTCCTCTGATAGGGTGTGTAGCTTTTTTTTGTACTCTCTCATAGAAACATAGAAACATAGAACATAGACTTTGATGGCAGATAAGGACCGCTTGGCCCACCTAGTCTGCCCATTTCCCTACCTACAGGATAGACCACAGATCCTAGTTAACCAACAGCCTATTTCTTCCTCCAATAGTTGTTTCTCATTCTTCTGCTGTGGTGACCACATTTGAACCCCAAATTCCATTAGCGGTCTCACTACTGCCCCATACAGTGGGACCATCACCTCCCTATGTGTAGACGTAGCATAGCAATATGCTTGAGAATACAATTTAAGATACTATTTGCCCTTCCTGCCAACTTCCTACAATGGGATTTGAACTGAAGGTCATTTGTAATTGTAATACCCAGGTCCCTTTCCTCACTGACTACTCTTAAGGGTGTGTTACCTATATAATATGTATGGCCTATGTTGCTATTTCCCAAGTGCATGACAGTACATTTATCCCTATTTAAGGGGAGTTTGTACAGCTCACACCAATCCCTAATATGGTTAAGTGTGTCTTGCAATGCACTAGATCCTCCGTTATCTTGGATTTCGGCCCCTTGTCGACAGTCATCTGAGAATTTAGTCATCCAGACAGTTTCATGTTCATATTTACTGTAAGTGATGTCACGTATACGTTAAAAAGGCTTGGACCTTACAACACCCTTTCAACTGTGCCTATTGTTCTGATCATATGATCAGTCCATCTCTCACGCGTTTGGCCAGCAAGGTATATCCTCTAGATACGACTTCTCTCTCAAGTACTATGTGTTATATAAGATTAAGAGCAAGACTGTTAAACAGTTTTTCCTTCTTAGCTAGACCTTTGTATGTTAACTCCATTTACAAAGTAGATCATGGGCTTGATTATTGAGATTGCTGCAAGCCCTTGATGCGCCAAAGATATGGTGCACTAGGCTTGCAGCAATCTAAAGGGATTTTCTATCCCTTACTGCATTTGCTGCTTGCTAGACCATCTTTTTGTGGTCTAGCTTCCATCAATAGCAGGGACCATGTTAATGGAGCTTACACTCAAGATTTGGCACAAGCTGCTTTAAAGCAAGTAAAATGTTGTAACTGTACCCAAGATTGTAAAATCGAGTGCAATTGCGGCAAATGGGAATGGTGCAGTGAAAGGGTTCAACACAGGGCTTATGGCAAACTCTGTGATGGTATACCATGATGATAGCGACTGCATATGGGTGACTGTCATAACTGCGACCCATATGATGGCACTATGATTGTGGGTGACTGTTGGGGGACGACAAACATTGTGACCGTGAGGTTAGGGTGGGCAACAGGAAGGGAGAGTGGGCAACAGGATGTGGAGGGATGAGGAGCAGGGATGTGACCCTGAGGTGAGCCTGCTTCCACTGAGCCAACCATGTGGTGTGGTGGGTAGGGTGGTTGGCTTCAATGGAGCAGGTCCTGGGTTCGGGACTGGAGCGGGTGCTCCTTTTGCATTTCCCGCAGCTGCGGGACTTAGATTTTTTATTGAACCGGGATGTGCCCCCCTCCTCGACATGCACCCCTCCCAGAATTGAAAATCTTTATTTAGGAGTAGTGGGGGCACAGCCCCCCCCGCATGCATAATTCCTGGTAGCCTCTTTCTGCATGGCGCCAAAAATGTTTTTGGTGATAATGTAGGTCGCGATAATAGCGATTGCCTTTGTGCAGTCGCTATTATCATATAGAACCCTCTGTGACACCCTTTGAAAATCCGGCCCATGCTTTTATACTGTTGCAAGTTATGCAATGCAGAGTTCATGTGAATGCCTTCATTCTGGAGGTACAAATAATTACTCTGACAAGTTTTATTCAATGCCAGGAGAGCTGGAATTGTGAAATGTGAATATACTCTGAGTATAAACCACAGAGCATTGACTGCACTAAATACTTCCAAAGTGAGAGACATTTCAGGACTTTAATAGTACTGTGCAAGCCCCTGCTGTGGTACTAAGAAGACATGAGTAAGAAGGGAGAATATTAATTCTTTGTGGTATGTTTTTATTATGTACTTGTCATTTTTTGAATGCATAAATGTTTGTAAGCTGACTGAAAATGCAATAATAATTTAAGACTTAAAAAAAAGAAAAGTACTGTACATGGGATCTGAGCTGGCCCAATGGCATGGTAGGCTGAGGTATGGGTTGCCGCACCCCACCATACCAGTGACCTGGATTCAGGAACAGATGCAGGCCACTTGAGGGCCAGCCTGGGGAGGGAGGATTGAGCATCCTAGGACAGCTGTCCTCCCTAGGGGAGGGGGCACACATGTCCTGCTAGGTGGCTACCACCCAGAGGAATCTGACTGACAGTACAGCGCGATGAAGGGGAAAGGAATCCCACCCGCAGGATGCCGGGGGGGGGTCTCCATGGGATGAGTACCAGAGAAGCCGGATAATGAAGCTGGAGGGATTAGTCTGGAAGGGGGTGAGTTGGGTGACAACACAAGATAAAATTCTGATAAAAAAAGAAAAATGTGTGGGAGGTACAGGTTTGTCACTGCAGTGCTTCAGGGCACCAGCATTAGGGTGCCAAAATCGGAATTCTCTGCCTCCTCCCCAATGTCAGTCCCCCCGGAGTTGGAATCTATAGTTTGGGGGTGTGCCCCCCACAAGGGGGGCACGGGGGTGCAGCCTCCTGCAAAAACAGTGATCAGCGAGACTACCTATTGGCACCCTAATGACTCTGCACCCTAACACTGGCGCATTCCAAGGATGGGAACCCAGGTTTGTAGGTCATTTTCATGGGCCTTTCTGTTGGCCCTATGGACAGATACACCCTGTGAGATTCCAAACAAAAAAGTTATTAAATCTTTGGTAAATATCACCAGGTCCAGCCATTTCTCCCCCTCTGGAATACCTCTGAGCCCACCCTGTTCTCTGTGATAACCCATGCAATTGCAATCATCAGTTTGTTAGAGGTATTATCTGAAAATTATATGTCTGAATTCAGTACCCAGTAAGAATCCGCTCAGTCCAGTGAATGACAATACAATATCTTTATTAGTCACAAGTCTACTAACAGAATATAACATACACATACTAAACTACAAAAGGTTAGCCACAAGAAAAGACATGCACACCATGTTATTGCTGTTTACCTGAATTCTGGGAGAACAAGTACAGAGACATGATGTCCTCTAATATTCTGAAATCTTTTTCTAACAAAGACTACTAGCTCCTGCCTTATATAATTTGCCAGTTTACAACTTAGCATGAGAAACTATTAGGGTCTCAGCTACAGGTGTCTTCGTAGCTTGAATGGGATAATACACTTCACAAACTATGACATAAAGACTTGTTAAACAATAAACAATAGTTCATTTTACTCTAAGCTGTGAACAACATGCAGATGTCCACATATCTTGATTAGGGAATAACTGCCTTAACTTTTTCAGACCTAACTTTAACCCTTGCTGTACCATGGACTGATATATCAGTCCTGAATTCCTATACTTTCTAATTCTGTTGGCAGCCTAAGGGTTAATTAAATTTACTTTGAAGTTATTTTGCTGTCTACAAGTGTGAGGACTACTGGTTGCAAAATCTCTCGTAAACACATTACAACACAGAGGAACTATTATAAGATGGAAGTCTACAGCAGCCCTATGGATACTTGGTTTAGTGGACAAAAGAAGGCAAATGCCCATCGAGATTGTCGTCCACATGTGTGGAACATTAATCCAATTTTAGTTAAATAACCATTTATCCATGTATCAAGTTTATTTTTGAAGATTGTGATATTAGGAGAGTTCACTATATCTTGTGGCAGTGTATTCCATAACCTGGGTGCGCTAATAGTGAAGAAATGTTGCCTTTTGTTGTTATTTTAACTTCCAGTTGGCCACAATTTTTCTTGTAGAGTAAGATATACCACACTGTTGCATCAGTTCAGGTGATTGAAGAATTTTAAATAGCTGTAGGAGATCACCTCTAGTTCTTCCTATTTTAAGGGAGTATAAGCCAGCTTTCTGTAGTCTAGTGTCATAATCCAGGTGAGCAAGATGAGGACAAGTTTGGTTGCCCTACACTGGATTTATTCTATTCTTTTAATGTCTGAGATCAAGTATGGGCACCAAAATGGTGAGCCATAGTCAGTATATGGCCTAACATATGACCTATACAAGGTCTGTTAATTAAGTAAAAACAAACATTTTAAAAGGCAACATTCACCATATTTACAGTGTGACAGTTTATAGTGTAACAGAGGTGTCAGTAAGATTCCTAATATTGGTGGTTACCGACTTAAATTTACCTCCTGGGTGGTGTCTCAATTGTTGAATGCCTCAACTTTTCTATACAAATCTCTCACGGCCTGCAGGATGTTCTTGATGGAGGGTTCAGGCTCTCAACTCTCATCTCGTAGTGCACCTCCCACTTTGCTACTACCTCCAACTAGTGGGGCTTTGTTCTTGGTAGTATTGCCTGATACAGTCTGCTGAAACTGTCACATCTTCAAAAGTCTCTAATCTCAGGAGTTCCTAGTGCACTGATTGTGCTTGGTGGTTAGGTGTCTTTTGGCCAGCCTGTTCTGGCTAGTGCCCTTCTGCTCTAGCCATGCTCCACCCTCCTGGAATTTCAGACTTCACTCCTGGATTGTGTCCTGTCCTCTGTGCCATCCAGCTTTTGGGTCTCTAATTGGGTCTGTCACCATCAAGGGATACAATCTATAACTTCTGGACATAGGCCACATTGATGTTGAGCTTCTGCTCATTGACTATATCCCAGTTGTGGGTTTTTGGCATGCAGCTCTGCCCAGTAAATTATGTCAACTGGCATGTCCAAGTGCCGGTTCAACCCATCTCCTTGGGGCTTATCTCTTAAACTCATTTGAGTTTCACCTTTTCATGCTGCTCCATTCTTTCAAATGCTTCCAGGCAGTCCTCCTAGTCCCAGGGCAAATGCCCAACCTCTCAGAGGCCAGGCTGTGTCTCTCAAGGGCCAGGCTCCAACAATAACAGGGCTTTCCTGGACTAAGCTCCAATGATGGCCATTAAAATGCAGCTCCCCTTAAGGGCGCAACTCCAATGGCATGTCCATGAGCCTTGCATTAAGAGGAGAGGACTGGATTGTCAAGCGTTAAGCAGTCATTTCAAATGTCATCTTCTTTTTCTGGAACTACATTCAGTCATCCATGGGTTCTTTTCATTTGGGTTTGTCTTACAGACACTTTTGTGATGGTGGAGGCCTGACTTGCAGGAACTTTGGTTCCAGGGTCAAGTCCTGCAGCACTTTGGCAAAGGATGGATGGATGGATAGTCTGTGACAGAAGGACATGGCAAACAACCTCTAATTATGGAGCAGCATGTATGAGGACTGCAATACTGGAGGGCATAATATAATTACCATAATTCCTAAAAGATCTAAGCCTGGATGGTGAACTAAGACTTTGAATCCCCAGAGGGTTTCTTCACAGGGGAGTTGTTGCTCTCCTTTGTTCCAAAGTTCTTAAATAGTTTAATAATACAAATCCACTGAGAGTTGGGTCTGGATGGTGGTTCTGCTGATCCATGACAAAAGTTTCTTCCTGTTTTGATCCCTCAGGCTTTGTTTGTTTTCTTAAGGGATATCAGTATATTTGTGCATTCTGTTCAATTGATTTGTGGGTGTTCTTTTAGTGGTACTTTTGATTTAAGGAGACCTCATCCTTGCAGCACCTCTAGGATGACATTTGTCTCAAGGTTCCTTTGGGGCCAGCCCAGCAACACAGTGCTAGAACTACTGCTCGTTATGCCAGTGATCCAAGTTTAGTAACAGACTTGAGTCATGAGAGTCAGCCAGGGGTGAGAGGTTCAAGCGTCTGAGGGCCTGTCTTCTCTCACGGGACGGGTGGGTCAGATCTCACACAGTGTACCTGACACTAGTGTATTTGGGTCCCATGGCAGTTGGGAGGCCCATAAAGGTGTTGGATGCTGACAGGTGCACTGCGTCATTACATGTTACACATCCAAAGGGAGGAAACTAGTGAAAATCCCTTTGCCTGATGGGATAAAGGGCAGCTGCTTGCAGACCCGGCACTACTGACTGGGCACCCAGCTGGGCTCTGCTTCAGATGGGCAAGGCCCTCCAACTCTGCCATGGGGGTACGTTTTCGGAGTATCTGGAGTGAGTCCCAGGGACTGTGGGTGACTGGGCCGGGGCACTGTTTGGATGGGGGCTGGTGAGACAGCAGGGAAACAAACAGTTCTATGGAAAAAAGAGGGTTCCTGTATCATCTTGGCACCCAGAAAGGGTGGTAGTCACTGTAGCAGGGACAGAGAGAGTGTACACTACATTTACATTGTTGAAGCAAAACATTCACTTTTATGTACAACAATGTATGCATTTTTTCTCTTACCCAGTACAGACGTGCTCAAGCTCTAATATCAATCATTCATCTTACCAACCTACCTACTTTTGTCTTGCATAAGCATTCCCTGTACGTTGCTTGATACACCAGTGAATCAAAAGTGAGTTGACATTTGGTGGGGCAGTGAGTGATGTTCGTCCACCAAGGGATCATAACCTGCATAAACTAAAGCATCTTTTGAATGCTGTTTTAATGCTGCCTCCATCCTGCCTACCTCCTCTGGCAGATCCTTTCTCTCCTTGGGGTCAGGCATCATTCTCTAGGATATTGTAACACACTTGGGGGTTGTATGGTTTTCCCCAGGCACAGTGCTGCTGTGAATGTGACTTGCCCCTCCAATGGTTAGCTAATAGATGGGCAGCAGCAGCAGTCCTATAGGCAGCTCACTGATGAAGCATCCACTGTGACTTTAGATGAAATCCCCTGGGTGTGAAGTCACAGCACCTGTGACATAGACTGCTTATGATAGGACCTTTATCACATCATATACCATGATGACATAGTCAGCGGGTCACTCAGAAACTTGTGACTGGCGGTTGCAATAATTCTGCTGTAAATTGTGGTGGGAGGAAATTTTCTGAGGATTTGATGCTGAGATGTTGAACTGTTAACATCTGAACCTTAGTTCAACAGGGCCAAACTAATCCATTGTGCATCCCCAGTCTACTTGAGTTTTGGGATGGGGAGGACGAGCCATGCTGTTTAAAGACTGGACAGGTGTGATATGGGGAATTAGTGTGGCAGTTAGAATGCCAGAACAGCCTGTGAAAAAGACATCCAGTGACAGATCCTGAATCGGCCTGCACTCCAGCCACACTATAACTGTCTGAGAAGCAAAGCACCAGAATCAGCTGACTGTAGAGAAAACAATCAAGAGAACAGCCAACACCTCTGTAGGCCAATGCCAGGGTCAAGCAGAACCCCAGTTCCAATGGAGATGAAATGAGCTAAACCAGCAACTGTAGTCAAACAAGTCCTTTGTCCTCATATACTGCTGCTACAGTGAAGGTCTATTTTTTTATGTCCTGCGTGTGCTGTTTCTCATTCTGGTCCCCAGGATAGAAGTAATAGATCCTGCAGAGAATGGTAGTGGCAAAAGTGTACCAGTGTATTGGGGTTCTCAATTCTGGATCCATTATTACAACTGTTAGGCCTGATCTGCTGGGAGTAGCTGAAAGGGGAAAGTGCAGTATTGACAAACCGCAGCACCCCAGATGACTGTTACTGATGGGTTGCTCTAGCACAGCAGTGTCTATAAGTGGGTTTAAAGACTGGATCACTGAAATGTAACCACAAATTCTGGGTGGCCAGTATTGAAGAAGAGTGCACCATTCGCATAGACTTCCTTCAGGCTAGCAACTATGTGTTGAATTTGGCATGGGCCATTTTATGGGTTAAGAGCGGAGAGAACTCTTCTAAGTGTGCAACACCAGGAAAAGAGCCAGTTTATGAAGAGTTGGTTGTCTCCAGGATTGTGGTGGTGGTAGTGCCAGCAGGAGCAGAGACCATAACTTACACTAGGTGCTTAGTTGGGTTTTTAGTAGGAGCCAAGTTAGAGAGCTGAATTTAGCTGACCTTTTTTAAAGTTCAAAATTGTATTGTATTTTCAAAACACAAGATACATACATGAAAATCAAAAATCCACCCAGTACATTTTACATAAGATATGACTTGCATGAGCTGTAAGTAGTTGGATTACATCAAGGTGTACAGTTAAAGTACCCTAACTAGAAGGATTGCTGCAGCAGTTTTATAAGCTTGACAATTTTGTATTATATGCTGTGTCATTGGTAATGGTTAGTACAAGCAATGCATCAACCTACTGGCATTGAGAAATGACCGGCTATAGAACTTCTCTGTATTTCTGCTAATACCTGAATAGTCATCATAAACTCTGTCTTTGCTTGCTACTGCTTAGTGATGAAATGGTTATTTCACGGCTATATACCATGAAACTTTACATGAATGGCAGATCACAGCCCATTATTTTATAGGCCCTGCAATCCAGGATCCTTCAATTAGTTGGGTGAACCACAAAACCTAAACCTAAACATTTGGCTCTAATTACCTGATAGTGAATTTTTTGAGCTGTTGCAGGATTGCATGCAACTTTAACCTCTCCACATTGATAGCTGCCTTTGGGAGACTGTGAGGACCACTAATATGAAGTCTACCCTATGCCTTGTCTTGGTGGAGGATTTGACCCTCTGGATGGGTTATTGCTAAATTGCTGTAAATATCTACACATGGGGTTCCAGGTGAGGAAGTGAATATGCAAAGTATTGTTGGTAAGGTGGGAAAGTCCGTCAAATGTGACAAGTTGAGATACCCTTGCCTCAGTGTTTGTGCACAGAGGTTCTTTGTCTGTTAAATAGTTTTTTATTTTAATGGGTTTACCACAATATATCCAAGGCACACTGCCTTAAGGGTAGCTGGTCCATTTCACTGGGGTGTCAAACAGACAAGGCATACTGATGAGTCCTGGTAGGATGAAACACGTGTCTATGTGTTCTGTTAGCATCCTTTGCAAACTGTGTGAGAGGCCTTTTGGCACCATGCAATTCTGTTTAAAGTTGGACCAGCATAACATTCTGTGGTGATTTGCATGTGCAGCCCATGATGCTTTGCATTGTGGGGGCATGTGTGATTTTGTATTTTCTTGAAACTTGGCTTCCCAGCCAAATGCCCTTTGGGGTAACCCTTGCCTCAGTGTTTGCGTACAGAGGTTCTTTGTCTTTTAAATGTTTTTTTATTTTAATGGGTTCACCACAATATATCCAAGGCACACTGCCTTAAGGGTAGCTGGTCCATTCCACTGGGGTGTCAAACAGACGAGGCATACTGATGAGTCCTGGTAGGATGAAACACGTGTCTATGTCTTCTGTTAGCATCCTTTGCAAACTGTGTGAAAGGCCTTTTGGCACCATGCAATTCTGCTTAAAGTTGGACCAGCATAACATTCTGTGGTGATTTGCATGTGCAGCCCATGATGCTTTGCATTGTGGGGGCATGTGTGATTTTGTATTTTCAAGTTGAGATAGACTAGCCGTGAATTCTACCATAGTTGGTATCTCTGAGGTATTCCACCTTTGTAATAGTAGCTGTTTGGCTATGATACTGGCCTGTATCAGCAGAGAGCTCTTTCTTTTAGGGTATTTATAGCAGCCTTCATCTATACCAATCAGGAGCATCCCAGGGGGTGTGACTGTAGTGCTTTGTAGAATTTGTTGGAGGAGTTTTGTCACCTGCCTCCAGTAATCTTGTATAAGTGGGCAACTCCAAAGGATATGATATAGGTCACCATGTGGCATGTGACAGCGCCAGCACTGACGTGAAGGCACCAGTTTGGCTTTGTATAATACTTCAGGGGTGCGATACCGGCAGTGGATGATTTTGTTTTGTATAAGGTGACTTTTGGGATCTTTAACAGATTCACGGGCATGTCACAGCATTGAGACCATTGCTTATCTGTAATTGGGGTATTTAAAGCTGCTGCCCAGTAATCTCTGGCTGAGTTTGTTTGGTCAGGGATAGCATCCCCAATTGCCCCATGTATAATGCCCGCACTTCCTCGTTTGGCCTTAATCCAGTTCCTCATAGGTGAGAACATGGGCTGAGCCTTTTGCTTGTTCATAGCTTTGAGGATATGAGTTAAGGAACTCCAAAATTGTAGGAATTTCCAGAACTCAGAGTTTGGTATGTTATGCAGGGATTGTAGGGCCTGGAATGAGTCCATAGTCATGGTCCCTAGTATCAATACATCCTTGCCTGTGTATATTCCCTTTTGTTCCCATTCCTGCCAGTGTAATGGTTTTCCTTCTACACAGATACTTTTGTTAAGCCATGGGGGAAAGCCGGACTATGCCACATGTTATTCTTTAAAGTGGTGTCTGCCCAGATCTTTAGTGATACTTTGACTGGTGGCGGCAAGTGTGGTTGGGAGTGTTTTTTATTTAAAATGTAAGAAGCTGGGTTAACGAGGCCATATATGACTGTTTTTATTTGTGTCTATAGTGGAGGGAGTTTACCTTCAGTTGGGAACCATCACAGGGTTTGGGCATTCCTGAATGCCCCGTAGTACCCTTTGAACCTTGATAGATTCCATCCCCCCACTTTCCAACTGGCCCTAAGCTTATTCCTACTGTATCTGGGTTTTTGGCCCTTCCATATGAAATTACTTAGTAACGAATCCAGCTTATTAAACCATTTGTTAGGTATATGACAGGGTAGGCGGGACAATAGATGAAAGACCTTTGGGGCTGTTATCAGTTTTATAGTTTCTACTTTACCCACTATACGAACATGCGAACATACGAACATACAAAATTTTCCAGCAGAGAAAGGCCTAAAGGTCTATCAAGTCCACTCGAGTGTGCAGCTAGCACTCCTTATTCTGCAGCTGCCCCTCCCTTCCCCTTCATTAACCCTCCCCCTTGTCCTGTCCCATCCCCTTTTGAAGCAGTCCACTGTTCTACTGGATACTACTTCTGCAGGTAACGAATTCCACCCAGCCACCACCTCTCTGTAAAAAAGTGTCTCCTCATCTCCTCCTGAACCTTCCTCCCTCCAGTCTCATATCATGGCCCCTGGTGTCCCTCCCCTCCCTTACTTTGAACAGCCCCTCTGTACCTGTCTTGTTTATTCCTTTCATGTACTTAAAGGTTTCAATCATGTCCCCCCGTCCCTCCTCTCCTCCAGTGAGTACATGTTCAACTCCCTCAGCTTCCTCTCGTATGATAAGTCCCCCAGCCCCTTGATCATCTTTGTCGCCCTGCGCTGCACCCCTCCAGTAACTTAATGTCTCTCTTCAGATATGGGTGCCAGTACTCCAGGTGCAGTCTAACTAATGACCTATACAGTGGCAGAATCACCTCCTCCCTCCTCAAGGATATACCCCTTGCAATACAACCCAGCATTTTGTTGGCCTTTGCAGCTGCCTTCCTACATTGTGCCGAGTTGTTCATTGACCCTGTAATGAGCACCCCCAGATCCTTCTCCTCCTCTGTCTGGGCTAGCTGCACTCCTCCCAGCTGGTAACTCCTCCTTGGGTTCTTCATCCCGAAATGCAGTTCCTTGCACTTTTTGGCATTAAAGCCCAGTTGCCAGGTGTCTGACCAGGTTTTAAGCTTTGCCAGATTCATCCTGCGACCCCTGCCATCCCCCTAGGTCATCCACCACCGCTCCTACCTTGGTATCATCAGCAAACAGACTGATCTTGCTCTTGATGTCCCATGATATGTCTGCAACGAATATCCCAAACAACACTGGTCCCAACACCGAGCTCTGTGGAACACCACTCGTCACTACCCTACCCTTAGGTGTGAGAGCTCCCCACCCACCACCCTCTGCTGCCTTCCCTGAAGCCAGTTTCCTACCCATCTCACCAGCTTTGCACCCGCCCCTGTGCCTACTAACTTACTTCCCAGCCTTCCATGCGGCACCGAGTCGAATGCCTTACTGAAGTCCAGATACAGGACATCCACTGCATGGCCCCTGTCCAGTTGCCTAGTTACCCAGTCACAGAACTCCACCAGGTTGGTTTGGCAGGATCTGCCCCATATGAAGCCATGCTGTCTACTGTACTGTAGTCCTTTGGCCTCTAGGATGGCCACCACCCTCTCCTTTAGGATAGTCTCCATTAGTTTACCCAAGAGGGATGTGAGGCTCACTTGTCTGTAGTTTCTCGGTTCATCCTTGGGGCCACTCTTGTGGAGGGGCACCATATGAGCCATCCTCCAGTCCTAAGGTACACATCCCGAATGTAGTGAGGCATTAAATAGGCCTGCTAAAGGTCCTGCAAGGACCTCTGCCAGCTCCTTCAGTACCCTGGGGTGGATGCCATCTGGGCCTGGCACCTTGTCCACCCTCAGTGCCTTCAAACCCTCCCGAACTCTGCTCTCCATGATTTCCCCATCTGTCACCACTTCCCCCCCGTTTCTGCCATTTCTCCCCCCTTGGGTGTCACCCCCCCTTCTCTTTAGTAAATACTGAGCAGAAGTACTCATTTAGTGCTTCTGCCTTATTGCACCCTGCTCCCACCCAACCCCCTTCCTAATCCTTACTATGTGGTCCTTAAAGCTCCTTTTCTCCTTGACGTACTTAAAAGTCCTTCTCCCCCTTCTTAATGCTTTGTGCCAGCCTGAGTTCCGTAGCTGCTTTGGCTCCCCTTACTGTCCTTGTCATCTCCTTTGATTCTGTCAAGTACTCCTCCCTGTCCTCCCCCCTCCTTGTTTTCTTGTACTTCCTAAAGGCAGCTCTTTTCCTCCTTACCTTTTCCATGACCTCCTTGCTCAACCAGCTCTGTTTCTTAGCCCTAGCCTACTTGCTCTGGGCCCTGCAGCAGGTTTTGTTTGCCTCCACTATCCCCAGCTTTATGAGCTCCCACCTCTGGTTAGTGTCCATACTAGATAGAATTCTGGTCAGGTACCCTTTTACCACTTCCCCATCCTCCCAAAGTCAGCCCTCCTGAAGTCCAGCACTCTTGTGCCAGATTCCACGCCTTCCTTGCCCATATCCAATGTGAGCCATAAAGTCCCCATTTGCCAGCACAAGGTCAAGGGTATTCTCTAACCTGGTTGGTTCACTGACCATTTGCAGCAGGAAGCTGTCCTGGAAGGCATCCAGCAGTACCTGCTCCCTTCTGTTCCTGGTTGTTGGGGTACTCCAGTCCACTACTGGCATGTTGAAGTCCCCCACAATCACCACACTACCTTTCTCGCAGGTCCTCCTGATCTGTCCCGCTAGTTCCCTGTCTATCTCCTTCACCTGAGATGGTGGCCTGTACACCACTCCCATTCTAAGAATCCTATTCTTGGAATCCTGGATTTGCATCCAAAGTGACTCCGAACTACCCTCCTCCCCTTCCTCCCTTACACACTTCAGTCCTTCCTTCACATAAAGTGCCACACCTCCTCCTTTCCCAATCACCCTGTCCCTACGAAATAACCTGTACCCTGGTACAGACAGGTCCCAGTCATTGTATTGGGTGTCCCATGTTTCCGTGATGGCTGCAATGTCCACCTCTCCCTCTGCCATGAGCACCTGTAACTCTGCAGTTTTCCTCCCAAGGCTCCTAGCATTAAGGGTAACCACCTTCCTCCCTTCCCCCCCAAGGACAGGTGAAGCGCTTTCCAGCGGTCCAGTTCCAGGTAAATTTTGGGTATGAGTGAATTGAAATTTAAGTCACAAAAGGTATGTAACCTGGGGGTTATTTTTATGCCTAAATAGGTTATGGATGTAGAGGCTCAGTAAAGGGAGAAGGATGAAAACTGTTGGGGAGTGGCAGCTTTATTAAGTGGTAGGATTTATGACTTGGTTTGGTTGATTTTTAGGCCTGACAGAGAGGACAATTTATCTAGGATAGATAATAGTGAGGGTAGGGATTTGATTGCCTGGTCTATCAGCACCAGTAGGTCATCAGCATATAGTAGAGCCTTGTATTTCAGATGCTTTACTGATATCCCTTGATAGTTGGGTCTTGTTAAATCATAGCTGCCAGGGGTTCTATTGCTAACACAAAGAGAACAGGAGATAAGGGACATCCCTGTCTGGTACCTCTGGTAAGTGGAAAAGGTGGGGAGATATTTTAATTTATTAAAATTTGAGCTTGAGGGGCTGAATACATTGACTGCAATGCTGATAGGAAATAGAGGCCTATTCCAAAATGGGTAAGAACTGCATATAAATACTTCCACTGTACCGTGTCAAAGGCCTTTTCAAAATCTACTGTGACTGAGGCTGTGGGATTTAGGGACTGGGAAGCTAAGTGCATCAGGTTAGTTAGGGTTCTGATATGGTCTAAGCTCAGTCTTCCGTTGACAAAGCCCGATTGGGACGGATGTATCAAGAGAGGGAGAAGAGACTCTAGTCTCATTGCCAGAACTTTTGCACATATCTGTTGCTAGCCTTGCTTGTAGAGCAGAAAGCAGCTAACTAAAAGAAGCTACATTTTCTTATTAATTTAACACTTATATCTCAGCAGGAGTCAGTGTCTGTTGAGATTAAGCAAGACAGATACTTTATTAGAAGTAGAAGGAGTCTTAATTAGGGTTAAAAAAAGAAAGAAAAGAAAGAAAGTCAGTTTGTATTCTGTGCTGTGAAGGGTACTGTATCAACTTACTTTGCTAAACCAGTAGGAGGAGAGAGAGCTTAATTGGGGGTGTGGCTTAGACACTATAAAAGCAGGTAACTCAAATTACAACTTCCTGTTGCTTGCCTTGCTTGTAGATCAGAAAGCAGCTAACTAAAAGAAGCTACATTTGCGTTTGCGCGTGTCTTCTGTGCCCGCTGGGCATGCTGAAACTGCTGGCATTAGACAAACTTGGATAAGATAATTTTAGTATATCCTCTACTTAGTAAATATACACCTTTAATAATGGAAAAAGAACTTAGTAAGTGTATGCAATGTTTGATGTATAGTGAGGGAAAGTATGGGAGCGAGTACTTATGTGCTAATTGCCATCTGATTACTACTCTTGACGCAGAGATAGCGTTTCTGCTTAATATTAAACTAGTTTCTACTGATATTAGGGAACTGGAAAGTTACATTGATCTTATGGATGAACAACTTCATTCTAATGAACAATTTCCTTCACATTTAGGTAGCATTTCTATGCCTCCTGATGAGGAGACAATTGTAATGACTAGTACTAGTATACCTGTTGCCTCTGCCCCCTCTTATAAGGTGGATGATTATCCACCCTCTTCTCATGATAGTGATGACTGGACCATTGTCACAAAGCCTCTTAAAAAAAGGAGGGGCGGTCAAATACACAATAGTGCCCCTATTGAAACTCATAATAGGTTTGAGCAATTGACTGTATCAAATAATGAAGTGCTACATGATTTATCCTGTGCATCACCCTTTACTGATAATAATGGTTTAACAACACTTTTCAATCAGGAGTTAATGCCCATGAATACTTGTCCTAGTCAGTCTCAAGCTACCAAATCAATACCTATTAAGTTAATCACTCCAGAGTGTGTTAAACAATCACCTGTTTCTGATTCTTGTACCAATACTGTTTCAAAACAAGTGTTAGTCCTGGGAGATTCAATCATTAAACACATTGACAGGGTGGTATGCAATAGTGACAAGAGCAACCGCACTTGTTCTAGCTTCCGTGGGGTCAGGTTATCTGACATTACCTCCATGATGCCTATAATTTTACAAAATGCGGGGGGGAATCCACTGGTTATCATACATACTGGTGTTAATGATATAAACAACACCCCATTTAATCAGTTGCAACAGGACTATGTGGTGTTATGTAACTTGTTACTTGATAGGGGATGCTATGTATGTATATCTGAAATTCTACCTGTCCCCAGAGCAACATCTACCATGACGCAGAAAATCAAAGCCCTAAATGAATGACTGAGAAAGTGGTGTTTTAAGAAGGATATACCCTGTATTACCCACTGGGAATCATTTTCAGATCGTTCTTCCTTGTTTTGCTGGGACGGTTTACATCTCAGTCGTAGGGATAGTACAGTTATGAGGAAAAGTATCACTAAAATCATATATCATTGTTTAAACTAAAAGCAATGGGGGAGAATGGGTCTATTCCCAAGTCTCTGAATACTTACCAAAGTATTATTACAACTAAATGTAAATTCCTAGCTTTGAATGCAAGATCTTTAAACCAATTCAAATTAGCAGAACTCAAAGCCAAATGTAAAACTTTAAATATAGGTGTGGTGGGAGTAACTGAAACTTGGTGGGACGCATCCTCAATTTGGTCCAGAAAAATTCAGGTTATAAGTTATATCATAAAAACAGATTAGATAAGCAAGGCGATGGAGTTTGTATGTACATATGAAATGATATTCCTTCTTTTGAAGTGTGTTCTCCCTTTCCTTTGGAAAGTATATGGGTTAAAATCTTATTGAAGGAGCAGTCCTATGTAACTATTGGTAACATCTATCAACCTCCATCTGCAAATTCAGATTACACAGCTGATATGTTTAAAGAAATTACACATTTTTCAGAATCTCAAGATACTATAATATTTGGTGACTTTAACTTCCCTCATATTAACTGGGACTCATTCTCAGGACAGTCCTATGCCGAGAAAGGACTAATAGATGTGGTAGTTAGTACTGGATTACAACAACTTGTTACTGAACCCACTTGAGGTCCTAATATTTTGGATCTATTATTTACTAACATAGAGCAACAAATTAGCAATTTACAAATTTGGGATCCACTTGGGACCAGGGATCATTCATCTATTCTTTTTGAAATTCAACAGTTTAAAACTACACAAAGGAAGTCACACTATACAAAAAAATATAACAAAGCAAATTTTTCTAAAATCAATTAATACTTACAAAACATAAACTGGGAATCTAATCTTCTTAATTGTACAACACAACAAGCTTGGAACTTTTTTAAAAAACATTGTACATTATTTGAAAATACCTTTATTCCATCTAAGAGGAAATTTAATAATAAGGAAAAATTCCCCTTGGTTCAACAAGACAATTAAAAATCAGATTAAAATAAAAATAAACTTTTAGGAAACTTAAGAATAGTTCTGTTCCATTTAAAACTACCTATTATATAAATACAGACTATCTGTGAAAACTTAAAAATCTATTAAATTGGCAAAAAATAAGCTAGAATTTAAACTAGCTCACACAAAGACTGTCACAAATCTCTTTTCTCCTATATAAATAGTAAAAGGTGTATCAAGGACCATTGGTCCCATTATAACCAATGGCTCTTCTCTATCTGATATAGAAACCTCGAATCTCTTTAATAAGTACTTTTATTCTGTCTTCTCTCAAAAATCACCTATTAGTACATTTAAAGTTCACCACGTAGATTATCATAGGTTCTATCCAAGTGACATTATACAGGCTATCAAAAAAATAAAAAAAAAATACTAGTCTGGGCCCAGACAGTATTCATCCATGGTTTCTGATCGAAACCTCTGTAAATATTTCTATACCTTTGTCAATTATTTTCAATAAATCCTTACAAGAAAGCATTGCACCAAATGATTGGCATTCAGCAATAGTTACTCCCATATTTAAAAAAGGCAATAGAGGTTCTGTGCAAAATTATCGTCCAATTAGCCTGACCTCAGTGGATGGTAAATTAATAGAACGAGTAATGAAGTCTCTAATAGATCAAGATTGTAAAAAATTAGGAATTTATTATTCAAATCACCATGGGTTTACTCCCAAGTATTCCTGCACCACCAATCTGATATCTTTTTACAATAATATAAGTACTCTACTAGATGTGGGTATCCCTACTGATTAATTCTTTTGGACTTTAGTAGAGCTTTCGATAAAGTCTCACATGAAAAACTCATTACTAAAATGCACAATCTAGGTTTGTCACCTGATATTGTCAACTGGACTTTAAACTGGTTGACAAATCGTTCTCAGAGAGTCAGAATTAATGATATCTTGTCTGATTCGGGTAGTGTGACAAGTGGTGTACCACAGGGGTCGGTCTTGGGACCAACATTGTTTAACCTCTTTATCAGTGATTTACAAACAGGGCCAAATAACTTCACAGTTAAATTTGCAGATGATACTAAATTGGGGGGGCAAGGTTAATAATCAAGAAAATATTTCTGCATTAAAGAAGGATTTGGAAAAATTAACACTTTGGGCAAATGAAAATCATATGCAGTTTAATCAAGACAAATGTTTAGTAGTACATTTTGGTGTAAATAATCCAAAAACGATATATCATATAAACAGACTACCACTTCACTCATCAAATTGTGAAAAAAATGTAGGGCTATATGTTAATAATAAACTTACATCAAATGATCACTGTGTTAGAACTGCTTCCATGACCAACAGACTTTTGAGGCAAATAAAATGCACTTTTGTTAATTGCACTGAGCAATGCCTTATTCCGTTGTATAGGGCTTACATTAGACCATATCTAGACTATGGCTCCCCTTTCTGGAATCCAAACCAAAGAAAGGACATAGCAATTATTGAACAGGTTCAAAGGAGAGTAACTAGAATGATTCCAAGATTAACAAACTTGGATTATCAGAACAGAGTAAAAACTACCGGTCTCTTCTCTCTTCAAACTAGAAGATTAAGAGGTGATATGCTTATGGTTTTTAATTTAATAAATACACCAGATCTAATGGAAAAATGTGGTCTAACACTCTTCAAAAGGAGACAAGTTGTGAGACTGCATAATAAACAGCTTGAAGTAAAAACTTATAAAACCAGCAAAAGGGGAATCTTTTTTCCAATAAGAGCATCCATTGTATGGAACACCTTGCCACAAGAATTGGTAGAGGCAACTAGTGCCACTGTCTTTAAAAACAAATCAGATGTTTGGTTGAGGGATAATAGATAAATAATGTCCCACATAGTGTGGGGAACAGTCTCAATGGGCTCTGGCCTTCTTCTGTTCTTTCATACCAAGTAATACCAAGTAATCTTCCCGTCAGCCATGGTTAAGGAGATAGGTCTATAGCTGGATGGGCACATCGGGTCTTTCCCAGGCTTTGGTAGCACTGTTATAGTTGCTATGGACATTGACGGTGGGAATGTTCTGGTGCTAGTGAGCTCAGTAAAGAGGTGGTCTAGGATTGGGCTTACTTGAAGGAGAATCAGATGATAGAAGTCGATAGGAAGGCCATCATTACCTGTGGCTTTTTTTGTTTTAAGTCCTCTGATCGCAGTCTCTATTTTGGTGGCAGTTAATTTAGCTGACCTTTTGACTGCCAGAGCATTGGTAAATACTTCCGAATTAGTGTCTTGAACTTGTCATGAACAGGTGATTCCTGAGGGGACAGTATTTGTGCACTATGGATTGCTCGAGGTTGTTGTATTCCAAAAAGAGGGTGCCTCTCTGGGAATTATAGCTATGGAAAGGGGAAGTGAGTGGCCACTCCAGGAAATTCTGGTGAAACTCTATGAGTCCATTGGGTTACTCCTAAATGGGGATCAGAGAGACAGACTGAAAAATTTCCTAGTGAAGAACCAAGATCTGTTCTCAAAATCCTTCAGGGATTTAGGTTGTACATACTGGGTCAGGCAGGAAATTGACACAGGACCAAGAGGCCCATTGAGCAGCCCTTGTGATTGTTGCCTGTGGCAATAGTGGAAGAAGCTCAGTAGGCTGTCAGAGAAATGCAAACAGGCATTATAGAGCCTTCAGTTAGCCCCTGGATATTACCAATTATGCTGGTAAGGAAAAAGGATGGCAGCACCACGTTCCACATACACTACAAGAAGCTTAATGAAATTGCCCTGAAGGACTTATATCCTTTGATTCAGATTGATGATTTACTTGACACCACAGCAAGTTCTGCACAGATTTCCTCATTGTATCCCAGGAGCTGATACTGGCAGGTACAGATGGAGCTACAGGACAAGGAAAAGACTGCCTTCATGGTAGACTAAGGGTTGTGGCCATTAAGATAATGCCCTTTGGACTATGTGGTGTGCCAGCCATCTTTCAGAGGCTGATGGAAAGAGTGTTGCATGGGTTACCCTTGTTGATTTGCCTGTTGTACTTGAATAATGTCCTGGTGGTTCCATGTCAAAACAGCCCACAAAAAAACAAAACAGCAAGCCAAAAAAAAACCACAACTCAAAAATGGCACGTGCACAAGCAGTGAGTGCAAATAACAGCCTTTGCTCTAAATGGCAAAAACAGTGCAGCAGTGACTTTCTGTAGTTCACTGGAGAAATGCCACAAGGGAAGCCCCTTCACTGGAATGTTTTAGTGGAAATGTGGAAACAGATGACTGGAAGGGGAGAATGATTCTCGCTCAGAGGAGCTGGGGAATTTGCAGGGCAGCTATGTGTCTTTCTTGACTGTCAGAACAGAAGAGACACCCGGGGGCACTGTGGAGCATTCAATAGGGCAGACGGTCTTTTCAGAGCTCCGTGGTTGACCTTATTTAATCTAATATTCTGGACAAATTAAACAAATAAAATCAGAAACTAACCGTACATATTGACAGCAGAAACATCAGATAATAAGCCTGAAGAATCAACATCAGCATGTCTCATCGGGGCTCGATTCCTACTTTCGGGGTCTGGGGACCAGCACTTCTGCAGAGCCAGGAGGCCCAGCTTCTCCTACATCGGTGGACCTTGCGCAGCTTCTCCCACTCCTAACAAAGCTACGGGAGATGGGAGATGAAAAGAACAAGCATTTAGTGACTCTGGAACAAAAGTTTGCTGACATGGACAATAAAATAGAGGGAATCACCACAGCAATTGCTGAACTTTGAACAACCTCAGATCGGCAGTCCAAGGTTAGCACAGGCCTGATCCAGGATGTAAATTTTCTTAGAGCAAAGGTGGAGATGCTCACTTTTCCGATACATTCTGGTCCTAAAGGGGTCTCCACAACACAACCACTTACATTAATTATGACCCTATCTATCCCTGAAGCTAGAATTCCTCTATTGCAAGTGGCGAGGAAGAAAGGTGACATTGTGTGGGAGGGAAATCATTTGGGGTTCTTCTCTGATCTATCCTCCCAAACTCAGGACCAGAAGAAACAAGTACAGACTGTTAAGAAATCTCTCTTGGCAAAGGGAGTGAAGGCCCAAATGTTGTACCCAGCACATCTACAGATCTGTCACCAGCAAAAAACACATGTCTTTTGTTACACGAGGTCCCTGCACCCTAATTGGTACCCTCAGAGGTACACCGTAGACAGCTAGCACTTAGGTATATGTTATACTAACATATAGGGCTAAGGGCATCTAATGTACAAGAGTAGATGTCAGGATATGAATGCATATCCTTGTAATATGCTTTGCTTGCTAATACATACATTCTGCTATGTATTTTCTATGTATTTCTTAGTTGTAAGATGCCAAGACACCTGTGTCCTTGGAGTAATTATAATATGCAAGACAGCATTGCCACCTTTTGGTGATTTGTACCGCTACACTGAGTTATGTAAGACTCTACATAAGAACTCTTTTGTTCTCAAACTGATGACTTTACAGAACAGAATTGTATAATGTTATCTTGGACCGTGGAGCCACCTCTAATTTAACCAATAGGGCTCATCTCTGGAACTAGAAATGTTTCTATCTTATGGTAACCATAGTAATTATCATAGGTATATAATGTAATGCACAAGCCTTATACCTTGGAGACCTCAGGAGAGACCCCAAGAGACACAGAGAAACCTCAAGGTGTAGGGAATGCTTAGCACTGGCTCCCAGTTCGTATTGGTAAGAACTGCTTAGGGCAACTGTGATTTATCCTTTTGGTAGTAATAAACTTGTTTGTGATTACTGCATTCCCAATATCGTCAAGAATCTGAAAGTGAGGTTTAGCCCTCCTAACAAATTGGTGACCGTGTGCAGGTGATATTTGGTGTTTGTAAGTGTTCACTTGTTGCTTAAACTTTTCCCTTTCCCACGGGAACAGTAGGTGTACATTCCCATATCACCTCTCCCGTTTTAAAACCAGTTTGTAGTAACTTACAAAGTCTGGCTGTCTTTTCGGGTGTGGTTGATGCCATCTCGACCCACTCCATAGCAGTTTTTAATTGCAAGCCTACGACTTATACAGTAGCCCGACTACGTATAAAGTGCTCGTGCTGTGGATCGATTCGCAGCACGCTGCCCTTTTCACAGTTTGAATTTTCGTTCCCTCCCACACAATGGCCACTGTATCAAATATCTGCACGGAACTGAGAGTCGATGTCTCGAACTTCCTTGCCTCCCATGGAGGATGGGCTGACTTCACATGGGACGCAAGTCAATCCAAAAACTCTATACTGGGGATTTCAACCCAGTACACGGAGAAGAGACAATCAGCCAATAAGAGTCAAGCTAAAGGGTTGATGGTCGCGGCACTCTACGCTGCTTTGGAAGCCTCCGAAGTGAGGTTTCAAACCCTTGATCTGCAGATTTCATCTCTTAAGCTACAGATGGGTTTGCAGGAAACAGAATGTATAAGACTGCAGCAGAACTTGGAGTCCGAACTCCAAACTCTGCGAAATGAAAAGGATTCACTATTGCATCATTCAGCTCAAGCTGGAGAACAGGAACTGTGTATGTTGAAGCAGGAGTGTGAAAGTTTGAGACAGGATAAGAGTCAGGCAGTGCAAATGAATGATTTGCTGAGTGCTGCGAATGCTCAGTTGAGTGACGAAATGGGTGAGCTGCCGGATGAGATAAACCAGGTACGTAATGACTTAGAAGTGTCTATCAGGGACAATCGCGAATTGAACGCCGCATATAGAGTGTTGCAAAAGCAAAAGCAAGATGAGATTGATATGGATATTGCAAGTGTGAGTCATAATGAATGTAGAAATAAGATGATGAAACTGCGCCATCAACGAGAGGTCCTGGCTGGACATGTTAAGGCAATGGGAGGCGTAGCCCCTGCCTTACATACGTCATCAGAAGGGGAGTTGTCCTGATGATTACATTTCTCAGTACAACACCCAGTCACTCCCCTACTATGGCCCAGAGACCCCACCCAGCCATCCACAACATGGCGGGTCCCCACCCCCAACTCCCCAGGTCACACGTCGTCGACGCCATGATGCTCATCATGGGAGATGCCAGCATGGCGGCCCCCATGATGGGGGGGAGCAGGCCCAAGTCTGGTCCTGACAGCACCTCCGGTAGCCGTTATTAATGTGGAAGACAGGCAGGAGATAGAAACCATGACTGAAACTGCGATAGGCAATGTACCCCTTCCTGAGAGGAGTAAACGGGCTATTAAAACCCAGATTGAGCAGCTTCTACAAGAGGCTGGCACTCAGGAAGGTATTGTCTACACTGTGGCCAAGGCTGCAGCTCGGGCCAACCCTGGATGGCGCTCGAGACAATCTACCTCTGCCTGATCGACCCAGTAATCCCCTACAAATGGCCTACTCTGTTCAGCAAATTGCTGACAGCATTGGTGGGATGAATCTGTCCGACAACCTCAGCTGTCACTTGGAAAAGGTGCCTTCTAAATGTGAGATGCTTAGCCTCACCACAGAATATCAGGTCCAAATACTACGCCAGACCATCGATCCTGGTTTGTGGGCCAAACTCCCCGATTCTGTTCGCCAGGATGGGAACGCCACCTTTGAAGAGGTTGTAGCTGAGCTAATTTCTGCTCATAGCCCAGGTATAGTAGGAGTGATGCTTGCATACCCTGTGAAGCAGAATGCAAAAGAAAGTCCAGCAACTTACCACCAGAGACCCTGGATGGCCTACCGAGCAGGAAAGCACTTGGCACAAGAAGCTGCAGATGTAGATCTTATTGAGTATAAGACCTTGTTCCTTAGGAACATGATTCCAGCAGTATGAGAAAAGGTAGAGCCAACCACCTACTCCAATATGGATAGGTTTGCCGACATCCTTCGGAAAACTGAAAGAGTGTACCAACTCTTTATCTGTGATCTGGACTCCGGTTCCAAAAAGGTAACCGCTGTGGAGACCACTCCAGAGGCCACGACGCACTACACAGTGGAAGGGCAGGCCCAACAACAGCAAGCCCCTCCAGCTGATAATCAACACCCCCAACAGGCCTATCAACAGCAAACACAACAGCAGCAACAATGGGGTGGGAACCGGAATTGGCATAAGAATAGAAAGCACAAGGGTAGAGGTAAACCACAACAGCAAAGAACAGGCCCTTCATATAGGGAGATAGCTGAAGAGAATTGGAAATTCCGAGAACTCCTGCGACAAGTACGCTATGTGATGGATGCTATTCCTGCAGAGGCCCTTGCGGCAGTACAACCGGCAACCCAGGCCCTAACCGGTCATGGGGACACTCACGGTACAGGCCTTCAGGACCATTCAGGCCTGAACTCAGAGGCTCCTCCCTATATAGCATCAGTGCAGCATGGTGAAGTGATTCATATGAGTCAGGCCCAACCTCTACATGCTTCCAGCAGTACAGATTGACAATTACAGGCCCCAGTCTGGATTGTAAACAAGCTAGTCTTGGATACAAATGGAAGGCCCTGCACTGAGGCCGAGGTCGGGGGCCACTTACTAGTAGTCTTGTTAGATACAGGTGCAGTTGTATCTGTGTTACATGATGAACACCCGGACACATCCCCTTGTTCCACCGGACAGAGGACCAACATGTCAGGAGTTGATGGTACTAGGCTACCTGCATACCGTTCTCTACCCCTACTGGTAGAGCTAGGCCATCTAAAGGCCTCACACACCTTCCAACTAATGGTATTGCATGATCATCCTAGTATCATAGGGACTGACTTCCTTGCACCACACGGCTGTGTGGTGGATCTAGCTAACATGCTACTGATACAGATTCAGGGTCAATATCATACCATTTTGATTCCTGATTCACACGTTGTGGCAACTATATCTGCCAATGACAAAGAGTATGACGTCATAGATTTGTTCAAGAATCATGAACTTTTCCCAAAGCTCCTCCCTATTTTGCAATGACACTTGGAAGCTTTTGTAATCAACAAGCATGACTGTGGTAGAATGCACACTGTCATCGAAGTGCCAGGCCCAGCACACGAGAGGCAAAGGCAATATCGTTTCCCAACTGAGGCCTTGCCTTCCCTCAGATAAACAGTCAAGTCACTCCTTAAGCAAGGAGTAATCAGAACTTGTGTTTCCACTGCCAGCTCCCCACTGTGGCCCGTGAAGAAACCCACAGGTGCCTGGAGACTTACTATTGACTACAGGAAACTGAATCAGGTTACCCCCAGTTGTTCTCCGACTGTGGCATCAGCACCAGATGTGCTACAACTTCTGACCCCTGATTTGAAATGGTTCAGTGCCCTGGATATCTCCAATGGTTTCTGGTCATTGCCATTGGCCCGTAAGAGTCAATGTAAGTTTGCCTTCACCTTTGAAGGAAGACAGTACATGTGGACTTGCTTGCCACAAGGATTCCATAACAGTCCATCCCTGTTCCATCTCCAGATGATGGATGCTCTTGAGAGTTTCTCTACTCCCCAATGTCTCTTACAATATGTAGACAACCTGTTGTTGGCAACAGCCACACAGGAACAACATTTGGATCTCTTGGACAAACTACTGACTCTCATTCAGAGAGCAGGCCTGAAATGTAACCCAGCAAAAGCACAACTGTATCAGAAAGAAGCCCTCTTTGTGGGTCTAAAAATAACTGACCAAGGTTGAAGCCCTAGCTGGAAGAAGGTACAGGGATTGCAAGACTTGCCATTGCCCACCAGCGTGGCAACTCTTCGAAGGTTTCTAGGTATGGTGAATTATTTGAGAGATTTTATTTGTGATTTTGCTCAGAAAGCTGCTCCTCTGTATGAGTTGCACAAAAAGGATGTACCATGGACTTGGGGTCCTATACACACACAGGCTATGACATCACTGAAGCAGGCCTTGGCCTCCACCCCAGCTCTGGCCAACACCAATCCAGCACTACCATTCCATCTGGAATGTGCCACCTCTGACATTGCCATGTCAGCAGTGCTGGCCCAGAAGGTGTATGGCACCTTGAGACCCATTGCATATGCCTCACAGCTCTTGACCCCAGTGGAACAGAGGTACGGCCTTTGTGAAAGGAACCTTCTGGCCACCTACTGGGCTGTCAAGCACTTCCTGTATATCATTGGGTACTCACCACTGATCATCAACACCAACCACACCCCAACTACCTTTCTGCTCTCAGATAGAGTGAAGGATGGGTCAGTCTCTAATACCAGACTGACACACTGGTCACTTCTTCTGCAGGACAGAGACATACAGGTACAACCAACTAAAGTTCCATCTATGTTAGCTCATGGCCTCCTTTTCCAGGAAGAACCCCATGACTGTACATTACAGTCACCTGATCTTCCAGATCCAGGTCCTTTCTTCCCTGCCACACCACAAATACTTGAAAACACTTCTTTGTGCCATGTCTTTACTGATGGTTCAGCATCCCACTATCAGGGAGAACAAATTGCAGGGATGGGTATTCTAGTGATCTACCCTTATGGGAACACTGTCAAAATATCTAAGTGCTGTAGTGTAGCATCATCACAATATGCAGAGATGGCAGCAATGGCCTGTGCCCTCAAGGTCATCCAGCATGGAACCGAGGATACCATCATTTTTACAGACTCTAACTGGGTTTGTTGTTCTCTTACAGAATTTTCTCCCTTCTGGCAGAAGAATTCCTTCCTCTCCTCTGATGGCAGCCCAGTGAAATAAAAGGAATTGGTAATATACATACATTCACTGGCACAAAAATTTTCACACAAACTTTATGTACACAAAGTCAAAGCTCACTCTCTCCATGACCCCTACCATGCCTTCAGTGACACAGCAGACACCTTTGCTAAGGAAGGGGTCTGAAGGGGGAGTGTCTGGTTGATGGACCATCCAGAAGCCAATGCAGCTGTACAGATTGCAGCACTCAGGAAGAAACCTGAACCTTTTCCCCCTTGGACCTCTCCGCAGCCCAGCATTTTGGCACTGAACTTAAAGAGGTGTTCAGATTCCTTGACAAAGGTATCGAAGAGAAGCTTCCCACACATAACCCCTATCAGAGGCATGAAGGTAAGCTACGCTTGTCACCAGATGACAAGCTCATCTGGTTTCAACCAGATGACTCCACCACCAAGTTGTGGCTGGTTCCCAGATATTTAAGATCTGAATTCTTACACCAAGTGCACGATACCCCCACTGGTGGACACCAGGGAGTAGAAAACACCCTCCAAAGACTCAACACCACTGCCTGGTGGCCTGTTATCACCAAAGATGTTAAACAATACATAGACAACTATCTCGTGTGTGTGCAAAACAACCCCATCCCTACCAAACGAAATGCCAAACTCTTACCACAACGACATTCTGGCCCTTGGCATGCCATACAGATTGATTTCATTGGTCCCCTCACCAACACCAGCAGAAATAACAAGTATGCTCTTGTGGTAACTGATCTCTTCTCTAAGTGGGTAGAAGCTTTCCCCACTAAGACATGCACTGTGAAAACTACTGCTAAAATCCTGGTGGAACCGATTTTCTGGGTGGGGTCTACCTCTAAAGGTCGACTCTGACAAAGGAACCAGTTTTACAGGTGAGTTGATGAAAGAATCCCTTGAACTCCTTGGAGTTCAGCAGAAGTTCCACATACCCTACCACCCCCAATCCTCAGGTCAAATAGAGATCCAACAGACGGATTAAGCAAATGCTTTCCAAATTCATTGAGGACAATCCCAAAACTTGGGATTCCCTATTGCCGTTACTCCTTATGGCAATTAGGGGTACACACCCTCAGCCACTACCCAGCTTACACCCTTTGAGGTGATGACTGGTAGACAGATGAGATTACCTGAACACCTGTTGTTTGACCTACACACCCCCACTGCAGACCGTGTGTCTGTGGACCAATATATGGAAAAACTCAGAAAAGACCTCATACACACACACCTGTATGTTGCCAACTGCATGGGCAAGGCCCAGCAACAATCCAAAATACAAACACACACAAGAAGAGGACTGGCAAGTTGGAAATCAGGTAATGGTACTTCAATTTGCACATCCCACCCACTCCTTCTCCAACAAGTGGGGAAGGCCCATACCCCATTGTCAACAAGCTCAGTCCGGCAGTCTTTCAAGTTAGACTCCTGCATAACAACAAGTTGACTGACAAATGGTTACATGCAAACCAGCTGAAACTGTATAAAGGAGCTTAAGTTACTTTTCCTCTCCCCATTGGGTGGAATAGTACTAACATACTAATTTTTGATCTTCCTTTTCAGATACACTGACAAGATGGCTATCTTGTTCCACTATCTCCTCCTCTCAAGAGTGATCCCCTGCATCTGAGGCATGGTACAGGACCACCTACGACACCTCGATCCTCCAGCACCTCCTCCAGAGGGAGTATCCATCAATATACCAGATAGTATGATCACTGTCCAGGAAGGTTCCGATGCTTACTTTACTGCCTCAGTTGTTGCTCCTGATAAATCTACCCTTCAAATTGAGTGGCAAACCACATCACAAGGACAAATTCTCCCTGTGGCCAAATTCTCCAAAGGAACTTTCCAAGGCTGGCCCAATGCTAAATTATCCCCAAATGGTTCACTGTCCTTGTTACAAACTGCATTAAGACATTCTGGTTTGTGCAACATAACTGCCTTAATTGATCCTTCATACTGTAATCCTTTATCCAGAGATTCTGCCCGAAAATTTTATGCTATACACCACATGGCTTCTGCAGCCATGTACCTCTCTATGTTACCACCCACTGATAAACAGCTTTTGGAAAGTCCAAAGCATACCCCTGGTCTCCGTTGCGGTCTCACAACCACTGCCCTCCCAGATTCTTTGATTAATAATTTACAGTTAATGCATATACCTGTTTTGTTTAATCTTACTTACTGAATATGAAAGAATTTGGTATGTGTCACAATACTAACACTTCAGCATTTTATAGTACATTATTACTTGATAGTTTAGCTGCATTTCAGATTCGTACGCAAGACCCTATTGCCAGGGTACATTCTACTGAACATACAGGCAACTTCAGGAGGAAGCCCTTTTCTGATGATCTAACTTATAAACGTAAAACACGTGAAGTTGACAGTTCTGATGTTACAGGTGCAACAGGTACTGTCACAGGCCTTTTTGGTACAGCTATGTCTATTTGGAATAAAGCAGACATTGCTGCTATCAAAGCTCATTCTGCCAAATTCTCCACTGGTTTGGTCAACAACATCCGACCCCCATTATTGCATGGTGTGGATGGCCTTATTCAGGAAGAAAGATACACTGTATACAACATGCACGACATTGCTAAGGCATTCACTGATTCAAAAGATAAGATTAACGCACTCATACAACTGAATGACAAAGAAGCAGATAAACAATACATTGCTAGAGAAATACTTTGCTCTGCCTATGGCTCCTACATTATCACTACCATCAACAACCTCTTCCGTGATCTAGAATCTGGAAGAATACCTGACATTATACATGACAGACGCATCTCCAAATGGTATTGTCTACGATGTAAAACCTCTAGCTGTGTTTCCATGTGTATGCAACAAACTTTAACTATACCTCTTTCTACAGCTAGGAATTTGGGGTTTGTGACCAGACACCCTAATACTGGTTCTTGTTTCACTGCTAAGAAGTGTTCCATAACAGATACCATGTTTGTTTCCTTCACTGTCTCTTTACCACGCTTTGATCCCACTACAGCTTTGTTCGACAAGCTTGCACTAGTCCACTCCATTGGGCACTTGGATGAAGACATCTACAGAGAACACCTGGATCTACCCCCTCTACTGGTTTACCATCCTTTCCTGGATGCCTGGGTGGCTCCGCACATGGACTGCTGTGCGAAAAAACAATATATTTACTCGTGCCGATGTGATGTATTTGATGTTATTCAACCTGTTTGTGGTTATTCTCCAGACAGCATTGATTGGACTTTCACCATGGATGATGACATCATGGCAAATAGCACCGACTCCTTTGACACAACTCTGGCTGTGGATAAGCTCTACCAATTATATCGTGAGGAGGTTCATCGCCTATCAACACAGATTTTGAAGATGACCTACACCTGCCCTGTCCAGTTGCAAAAGTGGAGACTCCCTACTGTGCGCTCACAGTATAACTCCGATGGCGAGTATTGCGTGGTCACCAACTACAAGTCTTATACCTATGGATCTGTTACATGTGCTATTAATTACCCCAGTTTCTGTTTTGTCCCCCACCAGAAGACTGTCATTGGACATACTGTTATATCCCCCATCCCCCTCCTAGATGCAGACATTATTAATGGTAACCCCGATTATCTGCTCACACTGTCAGAATACTTGCCATACTTTAATGTACACATAGACTCACTCACACTTACATTAAAATCACTTTTAGACAGGAAGGACACACACTTCATCCACATCAGCAATAATATGACCAAAGCCAATGAAGCTGTTCTCGCTTTGATTAACGATGGTGATATGAATAACGCACTAACTAACACTTGGTTAGAGATTACTTTTAAAGGTTTTGTTATTATACAAGCATTTTTAATTTTAATTTTGATTATTATGCTCTGCTGCCTATGGCACACACTGCGCCAACACTGTGAACAGCTCAAGTTCCTTTACAAAGCTTGCGCGTCGGGTTTGTAAACGACCACTGCTCCTGTCCTTTCCCTGCACATTTGCCAGTGTTGCCCTTGGAGGCAGCAATGGGGGGAATGTTACACGGGGTCCCTGCACCCTAATTGGTACCCTCAGAGGTACACCGTAGACAGCTAGCACTTAGGTATATGTTATACTAACATATAGGGCTAAGGGCATCTACCGTACAAGTGTAGATGTCAGGATATGAATACATATTGTTGTAATACACTTTGCTTGCTAATACATATATTCTGCTATGTATTTTCTGTGTATTTCTTACTTGTAAGATGCCAAGACACCTGTGTCCTTGGAGTAATTATAATACGTAAGACGGCATTGCCACCTTTTGGTGATTTGTACCTCTACACTGAGTTATGTAAGACTTTGTATAAGAACTCTTTTGTTCTCAAACTGATGACTTTACAGAATTGTATAATGTTATCTTGGACCGTGCAGCCACCTCTAATTTAGGCAATAGGGCTCATCTCTGTAACTAGAAATGTTTCTATCTTACGGTAACCATAGTAATTATCATAGGTATATAATGTAATGCACAAGCCTTATACCTCGGAGACTTCAGGAGAGACCCCAAGAGACACAGAGAAACCTTGAGGTGTAGGGAACACTTTTCACTGGCTCCCAGTTCGTATTGGTAAGAACTGCTTAGGGCAACTGTGATTTATCCTTTTGGTAGTAATAAACTTGTTTATTACTCTAATGCAACATGTCTGTGATTACTTGCATTCTCAATATCGTCAAGAATCTGAAAGTGAGGTTTAGACCTCCTAACACTTTACAGACCCCAAGGCTGCCTCCCATTTTTCAGAAAATGTGTTCTCTCAACTGGACTCTAGGTCTTCAGATCGAGATTTTGAAGGGGAACCGGAGTGACTATAGTGGGTCTGTGGTCACTTTTCTTGCCTTACATCACCCTTGTGGTCCCCTGAGACACAATAATGTGCACTGCCAAATTAATGCTTCTTACTGGACATGGTGGGTAGGCTAGTTTGTTTGTTTACTAGTTTAACTACTGTTTATTACTATTTATTAATGGTTACTCGACTAGCCTACAAGTTAATGCTTTTTTGCAAATGGCCAGAGTTCTACTTGGGGTACGGAGGTACTCCACTCAGTTTGTGGACTTTAATTGTATCCTTAAATATTCTGACCCTCACATGGTCCCAAATAAGGAGCCTAAGAGTGTGGGGTTTTACAGTAACTTAACCGAGTTCAGACAATCTAATACATTGCATAGTGCCTTTCTGCATAACTTCTTCCCCCACAATACCATATGAGTCTGCGAGTGAGGGAGAAGCTCGGAGTAATGACTTTAAATTGTTTATACTAAGTATCCTGAAGTGAGAGTAAGAGATCCTATGTGCTTACTCCCTCAGGTTATTTAATCTTGTTGAAATTAAATGGGTAGGGGATCCAGGTCTGTGTAATATAAAAAAAAAGTAAAAAAGCTTTCAACTTAGTGTGCTACTCCTGGTTAAACAACTAACTAAAAAAAAAAAAATCTTGTTTTTCAAATAATGATCTGTATGTTCTACTATATGGAAATTGTTATCCTTATGCCTTGTATGGGAATTACGGGAATTTATACATCCCAATGTGTACATGTTACTATCTGTACTATGAAAATCCAGAAATAAAATTAAAAAAAAAAAGAACAGAAGAGACACCTGAGCATCAATAGCCCTATCCCGGATGATATATGAATATGGCCTCCTAGACATATGAAGACACTTGTATCCAACGGTACGTCATTACATGTACTATTTCCCCAGGTATAATCTTTACTGGAGACTGGATTTTTTCCTAATCCTAACTAACTGGGCATGGGTAGCTGAGTCGGCCATATAGGTACCATCAGTCTCTTAGATCATGAACCAGTCTGTTTAAAACTAGTGCTTGATACACCAAGCATCAGTCTCACCTGGCGCTTAAATATTAATCTCCTCAACAAAGACGAATGCAAATCCTTAGTTAAGGAAGAGATCAAGGTGTTTCAACAACTAAATCCTCCAGATGACACATCTCCAATTATCTATTGGGATGCCCTTAAGGCATACCTGAGGGGAAGACTAATTTCTTATGCCACTAGGGTAAACAAGAAAAGGCTGAAACAGGGCCGGCCCACCGGCGCAGCGGTTGGATTTTCCACATGCGACGCCGGTGACCCGGGTTCGGGAACGGACTCGGGTCGCTGGAGGGCCGGCCGGGGGAGAAGGATGGAGTGTCCTAGGGACTGCTCTCCTTCTCCGGGGGGAGGGAGGGGAGGTGTCCGGAGCTCGGATGACCCCTGGTGGAGGCCAGGAGTCACGCAGCTTCTGGCACAGGCATGTACTGGACTTCATTGCACGACCCCGCCTCCCCCGAAAAAAAGAAAAATTGGATAAAGCTGCCGGCGGCCCTAAATGAAGCTCACCATGGCTTCAATTAGCCCCCCAGGCCAGCCCTCCGACCTAGTCCGATGACTGCGGCATGTAGCCAGAGTGCTGCAGCCCCACCGTGGGGGGTAGGCCATGGGTATCGGAGGGCCCGAGGCTGATATGGGGGTGGAAGTTAGTGGTTCGTGACCGGGCTGATAGTAACGGGCCACCGGCAGCTAGGGTAGGTGGAAAAAGAATAAAATAGAAAAAAAAAAAAGAAAAGGCTGAAACAGCAACAGAAATTAGACATATTGGAGCTAGAGATCCAGCATAAAACTAATTTATCTACTACAGTTGAGCAGAAACTAAAACAGGCAAGAAGGGCTCTCACTCACCTATTAAACCATAAAATAGAGGGTGCTTTAAGATATGTGAAACATAGGTTTTATGAGCATGGCAATCAAGCCAGAAAGTTGTTAGCAGCACAACTGCGGAAAGACACAGCTAACAGGGCAGTTCTTAAACTGTGGCACTGTAATGGGAAAATCCTGACATCCCCTAAGGAAATATGTCAACAGTGTGCAGAATTTTATAAATTGCTGTACTCTCCTGAGAGGGGTCCTACTCATTTACAAAAGGTTCAGGATTATTTAGCAAGCATTTCCCTCAGCTCACTAACAAAAACACAGGCAGACTCTTTGGGTGAACCTATCACACTCCAAGAACTTAGAACACAAACACAATACTTAAAAAACACAAAGGCCCCCTGTCCTGATGGGTACCCAGCTGAATTTTATAAAGCCTTTCACACAGACCTGCTTCTACTGTTGTGGCCACTAATTCTATTTTACAACAGGGTGAGCCCATCCTCCCCTCTTGGAATCAAGCTCAGATTTTAATTTTATTGAAACCAGGCAAAGATCCATTGGAATGTAACTCTTATTGTCCTATTCTCCTATTAAATACAGATTGAAAATGTTTTACTGGGATCCTGGCTAACATATTACAAAAGGTCATTCAGGGTATAATCCACCATAACCAAACAGGGGTTATAAAGGGCAGACTTTCACAAGTCAACATCAGTCACTTCCTTAATACAATATCAACCCAGGGGGGATAGAGGGCTTTCCAACTGGCAATAAGTGTCAACGCTGAAAAAGCTTTCTACAGAGTGGGCTGGTGTTTTCTGTCTGAGGTTATGCCTAAATTTAATCTAGGACACAATATTAGTAAGGCAATGGCAGCCCTCCACTCTAGACCTGAAACAACAGTCAAGGTTAAAGGATGTGCATCGGACAGGTTTCCCCTAGGTCGCGGGACACACCAGGGGTGTCCCCTCTTCCCATTACTGTTTGCCCTCTCCCTGGAGCCACTAACAGCCCGAATTAGAGGACTTCCATGTATAAAGGGGGGTCAGGGTAGGACAACAAGAGCATAAAATAGCCCTTAATGCTGACAATACCCTTCTTTTTTAGGAGACCCAATAGGCTCACTGCAACCCATTTTAGACACCTTGCAACAATTCCATTTGTTAGCAGGATATAAAATTAGCTTAGCTAGGTCAGAAGCTATGGTTCTAAGTGATTCCCTACCACCTGATTTTTTGCAAAATTCCCATTTGCTTGGGCATCTCATAACACTTTCCATTATTTAGGTATTCAAATTGCAGCAGATACCTCTAAACTATTCTCCAATAATTACCAAAAATGACTTCAGGTTATAAAACGAGATATGGCTAGATGGCATGCCCTCCCTTTAACACTATATGGCAGAGTACATACGATTAAAATGAATGCACTCCTATGACTGTTATTTCTTTTTCTGTCCCTCCCTATTTCAAGCCCCCATTTCTTCTGGAAGGATTTACATGCTACTTTGTCTAAATTCATTTGGCAAGGCAAAAGGCTCAGAATTTCACATTCTATACTATGTATGCCCAGACAATTTGGTGGCCTTGGTCTCCCCGAACTACGTAGGTACTATTTGGCAGCCCAAGGTCCATGGTTATATTCTTGGTTGAAACAGAGGATAGAGACAGGCTGATATTTAATGGAACTGCACCAGATTTCTACATACCCCTTATGGACATTGCCCACTGGTTTTATCTCTGCTCAAATGCTCTGTAGGATATCGAATCTCTGGACTAGACATACAATCGACATTCTGCTCCAACTTCGCAAACTTACTGGCACTCCCAACAGCCTTGGCCCCCTATCCCTAATTAGATACCATGAGCTCTTTGCACCTCCTAGGCTTGACCCTGGATACAAATTCAGGGAGATTCAGGGTCTCATCAGATTTATGCATCTATTCTATGCTGGGACTTGCAAAACCTTTCATTATTTACAACAGAAATATAAGCTCAGGAAGGAAGACCATTCACGCTTCTTGCAGGTGAGACACTTTATTTTACAACCTGATCACCTCCAGCAGTTACAGAGACCTCAAACAGTCCTTGAAGAGCTGTTTTATAATTGTGTCACCATAAATGCCAAGATGAGACCACTTTCACAGCTCTACCAGCTTTTGATCACCCAGTCCGTGTCCCACAAAGATAATATTCATCTCAAATGAGCACAGGAGTCTCTCCAGGTCACTGAAGAGCAAGACTGAATTAGTATTTTTCATTGGGGTGGAAAATTACATCTTCTCCAACATGGGGAGAATTCCACTGGAAGGTGGCGGTGAGACTTTTCAGAACCCCAACAGTCACAAAACATTTTAACACTACCCATACTGGCCTATGTTGGTGGTCCTGTGGCCTGGTGGGGTCTCACTATCATACTTTTTGGGACTGTCCTACATTGACATCATTTTGGTGTCAAATACATGCGCGGTTAGAGTCCATATTGGAGTCTTCCATCCCTTTTTCCTTTACTAGCCTGGTACTAGGCATAATGGAGAGGACCAATACCCTTAAAACCAAACAAAAGAGGTGGCTATACCATATCCTGAGATTGGCCGCACTCAAATGTGTCACTCAAAAAGGGCTCTCCTCAGAGCCCCCCACCCTACAACAATGGAAAAGGAAAGTAGAAGAACTAGTACTTATAGAAAGAATTGCAGCTACCCTTAGGATTGGCCTAGACAAATTTCTTGAGACTTAGTGGTCATGGCATCTACTAGAGGGAAGGGGAGATATATGAGGAGGAGTGCTGGCAACATACGATAAGGTTGCTAGGGCTTAATGCTACTAAAATTGATAACACACATATATTCACTATTTTAATTGTCTATCCATTTGTTTGTTTGCTCCCTTTGCAGCCTTGTGCTGTATTTGGCCTGTAGTTGGGTTGCTATAATGTATTATCTATTACTCTGCACTAATATTATTGCAATTCAAGACAAGTAAGGGAAACAAGTTGAATGACAAACTGCACACACTTGATTTGATTGAATACATTGGTTTATTTATTTTTGGTCCCTGTGGTACAGAAATGAATGTTCTTTGGTAATTTAACAGTTTTTTTAAATGTTATATAAGAAGTTTGCTATTAATATAAAGTTTACTGAAGGCTATGGACTATGATCAGTTCAATTTCATCGGTCTCCTCCTGGATTGTGAGGGCATTAGCTATGTGAAGACTCACAGCATCTCTGGGTGGACTCTCCTTCCAGTCGAAGATCTGTTCTTCAGTTATCTGCAATGATATTAACAGCCTTGTAATTGTTTGTCTGAAAATTCATTGGTTCCATTTGGTGATGTTGGAAATAACATATTTACTATGTATCGCTATAATGCATTAAGTAAGCAATAAGACATGACAGGGTGTGCGTTGAACAGATATTCTAACCCCAGGTATTTTTCTATATTTATAACTGTATGCAGTCAGCCTCCTAAGTAGAGCTGCCCAGAGAATTGGAACTATATGCAAATGATAGAACTATCATTGGCCCGTGACACATATTCAAACTGCTGCCCTTATCTGCTGCAACATTTTATCATGTATCAGATTTTTTTCTCCGCCTGACAAGTCAAGACGCTCAGGAGACTTCCCAAATCAACCGTTCCTTGTGTGGTTCCTCACAGAATATAAGTATTCTTATATTTTATTCTTACTGCTGCCTTTATTTACTTAATTGTTCTTCATACGCAGTTTAGTTTAGTTTTCTTAACGTAATTTTAGCTTTCTTTCTTGGTTCCTCACGGTTCGGAATAGCCGTTGGGGAACCGGGGCTTTGTAGCCTTTGCAGAATCTTTTTCTATATTTCCGCTATTTAAATTTGCTTATTAAGGTTATTTACTTTTACATTTGTTTTGAAACTGCCGACCTGGTTTCTGTGAACCACTAACCTGGTTCCTGCGAACTGCTTACCTGGTTCAGATTGCTGAATCCTCAGTTCATTATCGGAACTGAACCAACCACAAACAAGCATTTGTCAATGCCAAATGTTGTCGTGTTGGCATTGGCTTTGGTAGTGCAGTGTGGAAACACATTTTGAGTGAGATGTGAAAAATGACAGCTGTATTGTTCATAAGGAGGTGTTAAAAAATGGCAGTGTGTTGAAAATGTGGCATGTAAATATTGCAAATTTGCGAAGTTACCAGGGTGCTTGGGAAATGCGCAACGCCGCTTGTGACACAGTCATTTTATGGACTTTCAGCACCAAATTTTCAACATAGGCATTTTAACGCCTCTGCTTATGTGCAGTGTCACTTTCATTTCCTCAAACTGTCCCAAAAAGTGATTTCGCATAGCGAGCATGCTATTCTGCGCCGGACGTGCGAAAACACATTTCAGGTAGGATATGTAAAATGACAGCTGTACTGTTCATCAAGAGGTGTGGAAAAATGCCAATGGTGAAAATCCAGAGTGAAAATATTACAAATGCACGTTACGAGCGTGCGTGCAACCTGCGCAATGCGCACTCGTAACACAATCATTTTATGGAGTAACATCACCAGATTTTCAACATAGGCATTTTAGAACCTCTGCTCATGAACAGTGTCACTATCATTTTCATAATCTGCCATGAACACTGATTTCCCACAGCGACCGTGTTATTGTGTGCCGGAAGTGCAGAAACACATTTTGGCCAGGATGTGAAAACTGACAGCTGTACTGTTCACAAGGAGATGTAGAAAAATGACAATGTTGAAAATCTGGCATGAAAATAGTGCAAATTCGCGAAGTTACGAGTGTGCGTAACAACTGCGCGAGAAATGCACACTTGTAACAGTCATTTTATGGAGTATCGTCACAAATTTTCAACATAGGCATTTTAGGACCTCTACTCATGAACAGTGTCACTGTCATTTTAGTAATCTGCCCAAACACCCGATTTCCCACAGCAACCTAGGTTATTGTGCGCTGAAGGCGGAAACACATTTCAGCCAGGATGTGAAAAATGAAAACTGTACTGTTCACAAGGAGGTGTAGAAAAATGAGAATGTTGAAAATCTGGCATGAAAATATTGCGAATTTGCGAAGTTACTAGCGTGCGTAGTAACTGCGCAACACATGCTTGTAAAACAGCCATTTTTTGGATTTCTTCCACCAGATTTGCAACATAGGCTTTTGAGAGCCCACCTCATGAACACTGCCACTGTTCTTGTTTAATTGATCCCAAAGGTGATTCTGTGCAGTGACTGCGAAATCATCTTCGGGACGATTAATGTCATAACAGTGACAGAATTCATGAGGAGGGTCTAAAACCCATGTTGAAAATTTGGTGCAAAATTCAAAAATGCCTGCGATATGCATCAAAGTTGAAAAAAACCCTATTTATTCCATTATCGTCTTACGGCATTTTCTCAGTTCGCGGTTGGCTTTGAAGAGTGCAGGCAGCGTTCCCAGTCCACCAAAGATCGCTCGCCAGACTCCAGAGGTAAGTATGGGGTGAGGGGGTGTGGGAGGCAGTGTTGTGGTGGGTGCGGTGGAAGGGAGACTACGAGGACTGTTTTCTGTTTACAGGTGTGTTAAAAAAAACATTGCGGACTGTTTTCTTTTTACAGGTTTTGGGGGGTTACAGTAGCCGCGAGGAGTTGGAGCACCCCGTTGGCACATAGGGAGTGGGGACAGATGCTGACAGGATTAGGCACCCTCGTCGGCAAACAACGAAGCGGGGCGATGAGTTGAGGGGATTGGGCACCTTCGGCAACCAAAAAGCGAGAGGGGATACTTTATACTGACGGGAGGGCCCCTGCTCGTACATACAAGAGGGGCAGGGTGTTGACGGGGATTGGGGCACCCTGAAGTTGGCAGTTTAGCGGCCACTGTGCCGCCATGTTTGATGCTGGGCAAGCACATAGGAAGGTCCGTTGCATGTGACGAGCTTTGCTTGCATTGCAGTGGACCTTTCCTTAGATGTGCTTGCCCAGGTGGTGTGGCGCCGGCATGCAGGCTGATTGGGGAATGAGGGACTCACCTACTGGTGCGTGCCCTGCATTCACCCAACAGCGACTGCGCCTCCAAATCTTCACTACTTCAAGATGTTGGCTGCACAAGCAAGCCAACATAAAGAAGACCAAAAAAATCTTAAAAATACATTATAAAGTAGCCATCCCAGTGGCACTGAGGGATGAGGCGCTGGACGCCACACCTTACGTTGCGCCGGCGACCTGGGTTCGGGAACCAGCCTGGGTCATTGGGGGTCAGCAGGGGAGGACTAGGATTGAGCATCTGATGATAGCTCTTCTAGTCCTGGGGAAAGGATGGGAACCATACTATGCTCTGGTGGTCCCTGGGGATGCCTGGAGGCACTGCAGGTGCATGATGTTCAGCAGTGGGGAGGGGGAGTGCGGTGGATGTCTGCATGCCTGTGCATGGAAGTCATTTCATGTCCATGCTCCCATTGGGGCAAAAAAGGAAAAGGGCTGGGTGTAATTGTGCAGCTTGATGGACTGTCATGGAATCGTGCTGGGGGGGGTTGGTGCTGGTCCAGCTGGCAGGGATGGGGGAGCCCTCCACTGGGTCGGCCACAGCTATGCCGGACCCCCTCATCATGTGAGTGAGCCTGCTGCTCTCCCCACGGGCAGGGCTGGTGGCTGGAAGCCCCCGCCGGTAAGTGCTGCAGCGGGCGTGAGAAATAAAGGGGAGATAAAAAAAAATACATTATAAAGAGTGAACTCTTTATTGCAGTTGTTTTTTTTCTCCTGAAATAGAAATATCTGAAAAACCCAAGAAAAAGACTGGATCCCCAGGATTTAAAAACTGTCTAAAGTGTGGGGACGTTTTTGCCAAGGCAAAAGAGCATGATCTGTGTGTGGTCTGCCTGGGGGACTGACCATTTCTCAGCAGATTGTGAAATCTGTAAGTCTTTTCCCCAGAAAACTGTTGAAAAAAGGATGGAAAGATTACAAAAGAGACTGGATAAGGGTGTTACAGGCTGTAACCAGCCCACCCCTTCCAAATCTGCAGGTGAAACCGCTGTCACTTCCCTGAACACCTCTGATAAGGATGATGAAAGTACTGCCAAAAGGAAAGGTGATCTGGATGACTCTCCAGTCCCCTCCAAGAAAACCAAAAAGATTAAGCACATTGAACCCTAGGCTGATAAACCTAGAGGGGTTTCATCTGTGCCTCACAGCCTGCCATCGGCAGAGGAGATTGCCCAGGTCATCCAGGCTCTGCAGGGTCTTATATCTGCAGTGCCCCTCCTTCCACTGGTTCAAACCCTGGTTGCTCCCTCTGAACTCCCATCTCAAGAAATGGAGCATGAGGAGTATAATGAGCTAGACATTGATGAAGATGAGCCTATAGAGCCAGAGATCTCACCAGAGCAAGAATTTGGTTCTCAAAGGCCAGATAATTTTTCCTCTCATTTCTCCTTTGCAAGGAAAATAGTTGATGCTCTTGACCTGGCTACTACAGGTCATAGAGGATGAAGAAGAGGCTGAATATATGGAGATAATGGGGTTAACACCCACTAAGAAAATTCTTCTGCCAATAAACAAGTTCCTTAAAAAAGACTTGTTTAAATCCCTGCAGGCTCCAAATTCTGTTCCACCTCTGGATAAGAAGGTGGACAAGAAATACCAACTGGACAGACAGGGGGCTGAATTCCTCTATTCTCATCCTGATCATCAGGGTATAGTCCAGCAGGCAGCCTGTGAGAAGGTGAGGGTTCCCTTATCCTCTTACCCACCTGAGAAGGACTCTCAAAAAATAGACAATATGTCTAAGAAAGCTGCCTCTCTGGGAGTAAGGCAGGCCAACTATTAGGCTTACTCTGCTCAATATGAAAAAACACTGTGGCAGTCCATACTGGCCATGTCAGAGAAGGCCCCTTCACCTCTCTCTCTGATGACCTGGCTGAAACAGCAAGGTTTGGACTGGAGGAAGCAAAGTACCAGTTTCAAATGGCAGCAGATGTCAATGACAATGCTTCTAGGTGGATGGCTCTGACTATAGCCCTTAGAAGGCTGGCATGGCTCAGGGCTACCAGTTTAGCTCAGGATACCCAGGCTAAGGCCATGGATTTTCCTGTGGAGGATCATTCTTTATTCGGTAAGCAAACCAAAGCATACATGAAAAGGGTGGATGAGTATAAGGCCACCTACAAAAGTAATTCCTTCAGAGACAGACCTTCTTCTTCTTCCTATTGGCCTTATGAAAGGGGAGGCAGAGGAAGGATAGCATATGGTAGGTCCTTTTATCAGGCTCAGGCTGTCCCACAGTTCCAACCATACTCACAGCAGACTTGGTATTTCACGGCCAGTGGTAGAATGGGCTCCAGAAGAAGCTCCCAAACTACCCAAGTTCAGCCCCAGATGAAACAAAACCTCAGACTTAATATTTAAGGCTGCCTCCCCATTACCAGTAGGGGGCAGACTGGCTTACTTTTTCCAGGCCTGACATTCCGTCACCACAGACAAGTGGGCCCTGGAAGTAGTAAGTCAGGGTTTGTTCCTGAGCTTCAAGTCTTTTTCTCCTCTAAAATCAAGGGTTTTCAAACCACCTTCTCTCATAAAGAAAAAACTCTTGGAAAAAGAGGTTCGAAGCTTACTCCACATGAAAGCAGTGGCGTGTGTACAAAGCCATCAGAAAGGAAAAGGCTTTTTTTTCCTCACCAAAAAGAAAAATTGGGAGTGGCAGCCTATTCTAGACCTCAGACTCTTGAACAGATATCTTATAAAACCAAAGTTCAAAATGGTCACACTGGCAGTTATCCAGTGGGGAGATTGACTGGCATCTCTGGATCTAAAGGATGCCTACTTTCACATCCCAATAAGAGAGTCTCACAGGAAGTATCATCAGGTCACTACCAGTTCTCAGCTCTGCCTTTCGATCTCTCCTCGGCACCCTAGGTGTTCACAAAGTGCTTGGCAGTAGTACAGTAGTAGTGGCATACCTAAGAAAACTGGAAATATCAGTCTTCCCTTATCTCGACTGGATAGTCATGGGAAAGTCACCACAGCAGGTGCAAGATCACCTAAAGGTAACACTAGACCTGCTACAATCTCTAGGATTCCTGATAAATCAGGAAAAATCCATTCTCACTCTAGTAGAAGTCTTGCACTTTATAGGAGCAGAACTAAACACATTACAAGGAAGAGCATTCCTTCCTCAGGACAGGGTGAAAAGCATTCTGCAGCTGTCCATCTCATTCAAGCTGAATGAGTCACATCCAGCAAAGCAAGTCTTGCAAATCTTGGGACATATGGCCGCAGCAACAGGCACAGTCCTGGGAGCAAGGTATCAAATGAGAGGTATACAGTTTCATCTCAGAGCACATTGGTGCCAGAGAAAAGACAAAATGACAAAACTGAATCCTGTAAAAAGGACCCTGCTTCAGGGACTGCAGTGGTGGAAGGAAGAAGATAATCTCAGGGAGGAGACATCACCGACCGGGATGCAAGGGTAAAACCTAGCTCTGCTGATCCTGGGCTAAAAACAGACTCTCTCACAAATAAAAGGCAAAAATAATCAAAAAAGAATATCAGGGAGAGCCACAGCATTGAATGGGAGGCAAAAAAAGGACTGCATGCACCCGCAGAAGCAAAGATTCGGCAGGATTCTCTCACCCTTCATTAAACTCTGCAGAGATTCAACCAGACATTGCGGCTCCAAATGGGGCCTCTTCTCAACAACCCAGCAATGCTACCATTCTAGCAGAGTTGCAGGAATTCACGACTGAGGTTTGTACTTTCCGGTCAGAATTAACTACAGAAATAAGTAAACTTTCATCTTGTGTTACTGAGGTTGAAGCACAACATACTGAATTAGATGATCGTACTGACAGGCTGGAATGCATGGTAGTGCACTTGCTAGATGAGCAGCATGCTTTAAAAGAGAAATGTAAGGATTTAGAAAACAGATCGAGCAGGAATAATTGAGAATAATTTGAGAATACATGGGATTCTGGAGAACAGAGAAGGGAGAAATATTTTAAAATTTGTGGAGGAGCTCCTCTGCGATTCTCTGCAGTTAGACCCAGCTTTTAAATTCGACGTAGAGTGAGTCCATCGGGCTCTGTCACCGAAACCAACTCAGTCAGACAGACGACCTCGTTCCATCATAATGAAGTTTTTAAACTATACTACTAAACAAACTATCCTTACCAGAGCCTGGGGAATGAGGGATACTAAGTATAAAGGAATGTAGATTTATTTTGACAATGATTACTCCCCATCTATTTCAGCCAAGCGCAGGGCCTACACTCCAATACACTGTCTTTTAAAGCAACAACAACTAAAATATGCTACTCCATACCCTGCTCAGCTAGTCATCATGTTTCCAGATGGCCCTCAAACCTTTGAGACACCAGATGAAGCAACGAAAGCTCTTCACTCAGGGGCCTAGTTCAATCCACCCAGGAAGATTCCTCACTTAGGAAAACTCAGCAAGGCCTCTGCAATGCTGTTTGGGACACTGCTAGGGATCCGGGTTCCGGAAAGGGACAGCATGAAGCAACCCTAGAGAATGTGAAAAAACCTTTACAAAGATTTCAGCAACCTGTCTATTTCCCTCCTGGGTCAGGAAAACCCTTAGCAGTAAAATTCTTTGCGGATTTAATGTCCCTCATGGAGAGACAATTGCTGCTGGGGGAGACTTGAATATCACTTTAAACCCCTCTTTGGATGCTGATACCCCTCTGGCCCATAGATCTAATGCTCTCCAAAAATACACAAAACAAACCATCACTTCTCTGGGCTTGGTGGACACCTGGAGACATTTATTTCCTAAGACAAAAGAATACACCCACTGGGCCCCGCATGTGGGCTCGACTGGACTACTTCTATAACAATGGTCGAGCATCTAGACTCCATTTGTGATGTACGGCATGGGATCACCTTCTTATCAGATCATGCTCCCTTATATCTCAGGGTTGACTTAGGGGTGCAATATAAGCAAACCAATTGGCGCCTGAACCTTGCCCATCTTAGGGACCCAGAGTTCTTGGAATTGGTCCAGGAGGCTGTACCTAGAATTAAACAAGAAAACACACACAGAGTGAGTGGCGAGAGAGGTTCTGCAGAGACTTAAAAATGGGTAACTTGATGTGGAGGTGACTCTGCATACAAGGGCTACACAATGCAACTTGAGGAAGTCTGTTTGGGGTGGGGACGTTGGGAAATGGAAATCCTGTTTATATTCCCAAGCTTATAGATGGGAAAAAGGTTAGTGAATCAGAAGGATGTTTCTGAATTTTCCTTGGATTATCCCCCCCCCCGAAGCTTGCCGATGGTCCTCCCATAGTTATTGTTTAATTCTACCATAGCCCAGGAAAGGCAGCGTGACTTAATGTATTGTTTGCAATGCTACATGCCCACCTGACCATTATAGAGTCAGAAATACATCCCTAAATGGTTGACGTATCCATAAGGCCTTACTGGAGATGAGGTATACAGGGACCATTTCCTGGGGGTCTCTGTTTCTCATTTTTATTTCCAGTGTGGCTTGCTGCACCACTAGGTACCAGGGGAAATAGTGGTGCTGGGGGCGCTTGGCGTTGCCTTGACACTCCCCCTCATGGTGCGTACATCTGCCCCTTCAAAGGAGAGTTATCTGTCCTCTCCCTTCCTTGGGAGCAGATTAAATTTTCTGCCCTCCAGAAATTTAGCAAGACTGAACAGAGAACCAGAGCGAACATAATCAGCATGGTAGATCCTAAAACAGGGAGATTAGCAAAAAGACCCCAGGAAATTAGACTTATTCTACAGCAGTTTTACCACAAGTTGTACACTAAAGAAGAAGAAGTTCCCCTAGACAACATCAAATCATATTTACAGAGTTTACCAATACCATGAATTAGCCCACTACAGGATGAAGCCTTGCTGGTGCCAATCAAAGAGAGAGAACTACTCCAAGTTCTAAAAAAGCTCAGACCCTGAAGGTGCCAGGTCCAGATGGGTATCCCTCTGAATTTTATAAGAAATTCAGAAAGCTGCTACTAGCCATATTACTCCCAGCCTTACATGCGGTCCAGGAGGGAGAACCTCCCTCCCACCCACATGGCTATATGCCACCATATCAGTCATACTTAAACCCCATAAAGATGTTAAACACCCCTCCTCATTTCACCCCATTTCAATGCTAAATTATGATTACAAAATGTTCATGTCAGTCATGGCCACTAGAATAGATCATTTACTACCAGCTATTACTGATCCTGATCAAATGGGCTTTATTAAGGGCAGACAGGCCCACAATGCCATAAGGAGTGCACATTTCTTAGTAGATTATGCCATAGAAATACAAATCATAGTGCTACTGGGGTTAGATGTTGAAAAGGCATTTGACCGGGTCAGCTGGTCTTTTTTTATGGCAGACTCTGGAACACTTTGGATTCCAGGAACAACTTATAAAACAATTACAAAATATTTATGCCTCCCCTAAAGCAAATGTTAAGGTGGATGGGGCACTTTCAGATACATTCCAACTCTCTAGAGGCACCCGTCCGGGATGCCCAATGTCCCCAATGTTGTTTGCTCTATATCTTGAACCCCTGGCCATTGCCATCAGATCTTCTCGGGACATAGAGGGCCTTCCATTGGGAGGTTGCCCACACAAGATATCATTATTTGCAGATGATATTCTGCTGGCTCTTACCAAGCCTGAACAATCCATCCTAGAGGTATGGAAACAGCTACACACATTTGGTAAGCTAGCAGGATATAAAATTAGTAAATCAAAAATCGAGGTATTGACGTACAATTACCTCCCTCCCTTCCACTTCAAAAAAGACTTCCCCTTTAAGTGGCACAGACAAGAGATGAGATACTTGGGAATAAAGCTCACAAGAAACCCCATTCATGCAGAGCTCTCAAATCTTGAACCTTTAACCTTAAAATTGACAGAAGATCTAGTTCGTTGGTCACATCTCCCCCTAAGCTTTTTGAGTAGGATAGCTACAATTAAACAGAATGTATTTCCCCGCATATTGTTCTTTCTTCAGACACTGCCCTTCACCCCATTTAAAACATATTTCCAGGCATGGGATAGAATGATATCCCACTTTTTTTGGAGTGGAAAGTGTCCCAGAATTAGATATTCTGTTCTGCAATTGGCCAGAGAGAGAGAGGTGGCCTTAACCTCCCTGACCTCAAAAAGTATGCGGTGGCAGCAAAGTTAAGGGCAGTCCTACACTGGCTAAATAAACAGTATGATGCACACTGGAAACAATTAGAATTAACCTTTTTGGGACACCCCCCAAGTGCCAAGGGATAATGAATTATCTGAAGTTCACCAGGGAACTCTGAAAAATATGGCCTAAGGTCAGTAATGATTATTTTACATTACCTGAAAAATTGTTCTTGGGAACACTGAAGTATAATGCAGATTTGACAGCAAGTCCCTTAGGCCCCTATGTAGTTCAATGGCAGAGATATGGCATTTTATTCGTTTTCCAGTTAGTGGGCAGAACAGGTCTCCTTCTCTTTGTCTCCCTTCAGAAGGAATATCACTTGCCCCATAAATATTTTATTTCTTATTTACATCTTAAATCATACCTTCAGTCATATGAACGGTCCCTTGCTGCCCTAAGTGAAAACCCTACCCAAATAATTCAACTGTTGCAAGCTAATTTCAGAGGAACGACCTCGGATCACCTGATTAGTAAGATATATAAGGCCTTAAATGAAAGACAGGGAGACTCGACCAACTCAATCAGGTTTAGATGGGACCAAGAACAGCAGGTATCAATCAGTGAGCAGGACTGGAATGACTGCTTTACCAGCTATAAAAATCTTTTTCTCACTATACTGGCGTGAATACATGTGGAAACTCCGTTCTCGTTTCTTCCGCACACCAGCCTTGCTGGCTAGTATGGGAGAATTAGGGGAAGGACAGTGTTGGAGAGAATGTGAGGATGATAGAGCAAATCAGAGCCATGTCCTTTGGTCATGTCCTAAGCTATCCAAGTTTTGGAAGGAGATCCTCAAGGAGCTGAGTGCAATTTATGACACCACTGATTTATTCACTCCCACATTTATATTGACTTTTATTAAACCAAAAGGTCTGCGAATTGACAAAAACTTGATGAAACAAATTTTTCAATTTATAACAGCAGCCCACAAAATTATCACTAGCCTGTGGTTTACAAATAAAATACCCACTAAAAAAAGCCTGGATTGTTTTGTCCACGGAGATATATGCCCTTGAACGACTCTCAGCCAAGATAATGGACAAAGTTAAAAAATTTGATGTACAATGGCAAAAGTGGATATCATACCAACTAAATCATTATGATGATTTTGTACCTTAAGTTATGTACTGAACATGTAATTTTGCTCTTCTTTTGCACTATAAAGATACTTGGGATATGATCTGTGACACTCCTTGAATTTTAATGGGAATAAAACCTGGGAAGGATAGGGAGGGCTCACCATGATATGTCCGATTTGATTTCAATGGATCACAGATTGAACTTACAATGAGTAATTATGATTCTCTGGATACTGAAGCAATAAGATGTTAATTTATTTTCCCCTAATATGACTGCTACAAGTATACATGTAATGTATTGTGATGTTATCAACTGGTATTAATAAGTGATGTATTGTTGCCTGTAAAATTGTTGCATTTATAAATTAAATAAAAAGACTAAATAAAAAAAAAAAAGATAATCTCAGGGAAGGGGTACCCTTCCAAAATGAAAACCCATCAGTTACCCTTACAACAGATGCCTCTCTTTTAGGAGGGGTGCTTACTTGGGAGAGCACACTACCTATGGAACCTGGTCAAGTGCAGAGTCATTCCTGCATATAAACTTGCTGGAGCTCCGGCAATGTTTATAGCCCTAAAAGCATTTGCTCATCTAGTGGAAAGCAGAGTGGTACAAGTCAGAACAGGCAACACCACAACCATGTACAGTACTATGTAAACAATCAGAGGGGAACAAGGTCAGATCCTCTGTGCACAGAAGCCATGAAAGCATGGAATCTGGTTTACTCACTAAAGGCCTCTCTACAGGCCATTCATGTACCAGGAAAGGACAACACCCTGGCAGATGCTCTAAGCAGAATCAACCAGGCACATCACGAATGGTCCATAAACAAGTAAGTACTGGTCTCAGTGTTCAGAAGGTGGGGTACACCAGAAGTGGATCTCTTTGCATCTCAGGAGAACCACCTCCTGCCCCTATTCTGTTGCAGACCACCAGCCAAGGGTACAATCCCACTGGATGCTCTGGCTCTGGACTGGTCAGGGTGAAGTCTGTATGCGTTTCCTCCCTTTCAACTCATCTTCAGAGCCCTGATCAAGCTCAGGTCACAACCTGCATCAATGATGCTAATAGCACCAGACTGGGCCTGGCAGCCCTGGTACCCCCTACTGTTATGCATGTCAGTGTCCAAACCGATACACCTCATCATGAGGCACAACCTTTTGACTTCCCATCAGGTGAAAGTCTTGTACCTGAATCCAGGTCTCTCAGACTCAAGGCATGGCTCTTGAGGACTTAGAATATGCAAACCTGAAGCTTTCTCAAGCTGGTCTGGATATGCTGAATGATATAGAAAACCTTCCACTAAGAAAACCTATTCATCAAAATGGAAAAGGTTCTCTATTTGGTGTGATTCCAAGGAAAAGAATCCCAGTACTCCTGGAATACCTCACATATTTGCATTCCCAGGGGTTGAAATATATATCCCTGAAAGTTCATTTAGCATCAATCTCGGCCTACATTTCTGCTGGGAAAAAATGTTTCCATAACAGCTAATCCCATTTTCAAGAAGTTCTTCAAAGGTTTGTGCCACATGCACCCACTTATCACGGAACTAGGCCCAATGTGGAACTTCAACATATGCATTGCTCAACCCATGTAACCCCCTTTTGAACCTATGTCTTCTGCTCATTTACAATATGTCACATAAAAAACTGTGTTTCTGGTTGCAATCACTTCTGCTAGAAGGATAAGTGAGCTACAGGCAGTATGTGTGGAGAATGATTATATCTCCTTCCATAATGGCAAAGTGGTGCTTAGAACAAACAGGAGATTTCCTCCCAAGGTGGTATCTGATTTTCACTTAAATCAATCCATAACCTTGCCAGTTTAATTCACTGAACATACTAGTTCAGGTAATCGCAGACGCCATAGTCTGGATGTCAAAAGGGCATTAAGTTGCTATATGACCCACACCAGGGATCATAGACATGACAAGCAACAACTGTTTCTCACCTAAGGGGATGTGGGTAAAGGTACCCCAGCTTCTAGAGGTCAGTCTCTCGCTGGATAGTCCAATGCATTCAGTTTTGTTATTCAAAGTAAACAAGCAACCCCCAGCAGGCCTGAGGGCCCATTCGACTAGGGGCACAGCTGCTACTATAGCAGCCTCAAGAGCTATTCTATTAGTGGAGATCTGTAAAGCAGCTACCTGGAGAACAATACACACTTTTACTAAACACTATAGTTTGGTCACACAGTCCAGAAGTAATGCCAGGTTTGGCACAGCAGTTCTGCAGAACCTCTTTCCTAAATAGGTTCTCTGCCCTCCTCCAAAGGTACTGCTTTGAAGTCTGCATACAGTTATGAATATAGAAGAATACCTGGGGTTAGAAGAAAAAATTTACTCACCTTAGTAATCTTGTTTCTTCCAGTGTATTCTTCTATATTCTTAAGTTTCCCTTCCCTTCTAGAACCAGAGCCTCTGCACTCATGACCAAGTCTTTCTGATTTGACAGTCCCAAACAATGGCATAGATGTTTTATACTCCTGGTGGGAAATAGTAATTCCCTTCTTTTTCTAGGTGATTCTGGCATTCAAAGGGGTGTTTTTTATCATTGCATGTTGTTTTATATGTTTCATGCTGTCACGGACAGCTTAAGTTGTGTTATATTACATAGGTATAAGTAGATAAGTCTTAGTATAGGTTGCCTTGTAGGTTCCTTAGAAATCTGATACATTGATGGAACATTGCAGCAGATAAGGGCAGCAGTTTGAATATGTGTCATGAGCCAATGATAGTTCTGTCATTTGTATACTGCATAGCTCCAATTCTCCTGGCAGCTCTACTTAGGAGGCTGATTGCATACAGTTATGAAAATAGAAGGATACATTGGAAGAAACAAGATTGCTAAGGTGAGCAATTTTTTCTTACCACAAACCTAGGGGTGTAGTAGAGCACAGGGCTGCAGGCCGAGTGCCTTCAGTCCGTGGGAGTGCGGCAATATCTGTTCAATGCACACCCCTGGAGTGTCTTATTGCACTTATAAAATTGGCTAGATTTTTTTTTTTAGTTGTTAGAGTTACAAAAATGTTAAATTATAAAAATTGATTTGTGTATAAGAATTAATGATAGAATAATCCTTCTGCTTATTTGCAATGACGTCATACACCTGATTTGTCAAGTTTGTTCTTTACTGCATCAATATTGTTGGAGCACTGCAAGAGCACTACCCCATCCTCCCTCCCCATTAATGTGTGGTTTTATTATTGAAGAGAGACGGTAACGTGTATCTGTCTTTTTTTTTTAATTGAACTATGGGCTGAGACAGCAGTATAGGACTGAAACTCCAGCAGGATCAGGCAGAAGCTAGTAGAAGCATCAGTGCAGTGCAATAGCAGGGGAAAATGTTTCTCTGGGTAATTTGCTGGTATTTTACTTTACTTTGATTCCCTGCCCCGGTCTGGTTGAACTAGGTATTACCCCCCCCAAAACAAAGATTGATATTGGTGGGAATGGAATTACAGTGAAGTCCATCTAGTTTAAGACAAGTTGTGGGCTGTATTTTGATGTGTGTGAGAGAGAGAGAGAGAGAGAGAGAGTGGGAAAACAATGGTTTCTGACCGACAGAGTGAGTACCTGTGAGTGTCAGCAATTGAGAATATGTACTTTTTTTACACTCACTTAGGCACTCACTACTACTATCTCTCTCAGAGAACTTGTGAGCAGGGTTTTATTTCTGCAAAATCATTAAGAGACAGCTCTTTTAGTAATTCACATACAGTGGGAGTACACTTGCTACGGGAGCAGCAGCATGATTGGGGGAATACTACTTGTTCATAAATACTTTGTAAAATTATACTTTTTTTGCTTTGGATTGGAGAACACGTATACAGACCAGAAAAAATGCTGGGAACCAAAACAGCATTTAAGTGGCGGGAGGAGATGTGCTGCCAGAGCAGCAGTACAATCGTGGTGCGATCGGTAGCTTAAACTGAAGAGTGATTTGGTAAATATGTTTTTTAAAACCATTTCATTGCCAGAAAATCTATGGGGATATAATTTTTTAAAAATGTGCCAATTTTTAAGTTGGGAACGGTTTTGGACTACAGCAGTTGCAGGCGGGGACTACTACAGTTGCGAGCAGGAATTGGAGAAGGTGCAGTGTGGTGAAAGCAGAATTATTTTTTATTTAGTAGTGTTTTCAGAGAAGTAAAGATTTGTGGGGCTGTTTTATGTCTACATATGTCTACTGAGACCAGAGCTTATCGAGCATCGAGGAGAGAGGGGAGGAGACATGCTTCAGGAGCAGGATTGTGATCGGCTACCAAAAACAGTATCACTGATGGGCCGCAAGTCTGCCATTAGCGAGGAATAAAAAATGGCAGTATTTAAAAAACAAACATTACAACAGCACATTGATTTCCCTCAGCAATGCGGTCGAGCTTTTAGGTACTCATTATTACCTGTGCATGGAACACATTTCATGCACAGCTAGTAACCAATCAGAAAGCAGAATTTCTGCCCCCATTATATAATAAAGAATAAGTTACAAAAAAAAATAAGAACAGAGGAGACAGTACTACAAGGTAGGTTCCAGAGCAGAAATGCTTGCTGAGATGGAGGAACACAATTTTAGATTTGTGTGGCTAGAAATTAACTGGGGAAGAGCCCTCCAGGGGAAATGTTACTTGAAAGTAACCACACTTCATTTGTTTGGGCTTCAGTGAGGGTTGTGGGAAATATAAGTGGGGGAATATTTGTCACAAGCAGGGGACAATTTATGAAAACAGGGGCTGTGTCAGTGGCTCAGTAGGTAGCACACTCATCTCTAAGGCCGGGAGATCAGAGGGCTGTGGGTTCAGTTCCCACATCTGGCACTTGGGTTACTATCCCAATACTGACACTGTAGTGCAGCATATTGGGGGTGCTGCACTTCTGAGGTGCTGTCTGTCTGATGAGACATTAAACCAAGGTCCCATCTGCCTGGATTGATGGTAGTTCAGGTGGATGCTAAAGATCCCATGGCACTTATTGAAAAAGAGTAGGGGAAAATGTTATTGAAAGAAAACTGAACAATATATCTCAAAAGTACACCATACAAAAATCAGAATGGAAAACAATAGGAGTAAAAAATAACAGAAAAAAAAGAATCATCCAATTTTATGTTTAAGAAATGATACCTCTGTCCAGCGAAGGACCCAGACTGCAGAAGACATATACTGTTTTTCGAACATACATTGTTTAAATAGTTCACTTTCAACAATAGTAACAATTTTTCAGGTTCTTGATAAATCTATTGTAGGAAAAACTTACATCTTGTTTGCCACAATGCAAACTTTATAAATGCTAGGATCAAATGTATCATTCCTTTTTGCAAACCTAATTCCTGTAAACTAAACCCCCAACTATTTCTGCATATGTTAAACATTTCCAATATGGGTTATGTCAAAGACTAGCTATAGTGTCCCACATATGTTTCACAAATGGACAGTCAATGAGAAAGTGTGACATGGATTCTTCCTGGGCTATACAAGTCATCCTAGGGTATATCTGCTCTTCAAGTTTTTTATGTTTTGCGTTCCCTTTAACAAATAGACACCCATGTGCACATAACCAACTAACATCCCAAATCCATAGTGGAATACAAGGATCTCTAAGTGAGTCAAGTAGAACATCACAAAAGCTAGGATCTACATCCGTGAAGGAAACTGCCTTTGGATTAATAGTGGCATGAATTAATTTATAAAGAACTATAGTGGAGGGCAGGGACAAAATTGTAGAATGTAATTTCCAGGTTTTCAATTTTCCATGTGCTGGTCTAAAAAAAATACATTTAGTCTTCATCTGGGCTTTCAAAACCCCCTGTGTCTCCCAGGTTTGATACAGGGGTCTTAACCAATCACTAGCAAAAATAGTCCACAGGGCTAAACTCGGTTTTGACAAATCAATCAGATTCATATGGAAAAAATTACTGTAAAAAAAAAATCACCGGGTTAATGAGATTCATGCCTCCTTTTTCCACCGGTAAATATATAATTTCTCATTCGATAGGATTTAAACGACAACCCCACAATACTTGAAATACTAAACCCAAAAGAGAGGCTTCCAAAGTCCGGGGTAAAGGATAAACTGTACTATGAAATAAAAATATTGGAAGCAGAAATGTTTTAATTACTGCAACCTTTTTCTTTTTCGACTGATTCGATGTTTTCCACACAGCCATTTTAGTTGCTGCAAAGTCTAATTTAAGTTTCCAATTAAACACACTATTATCTCCCCTACCAAACCAAATACCCAAATACTGAAAAGGGTCAGTAGACACCCTAATTCCCTTCCAAGAGGCAAGAGAAATGGTCGTATCATTTAAAGGGTATAGAATGCTTTTCTGTTTATTAAGGCGGGCACCTGTTGGTGTAGAAAATGTGTCAATGCAGTCAAGAGCCCGTATACCAGATGTAAAATCTGCTACAAGGACACAAATATCATCCGCATATGCTGTCACCCTAACCTCCATAGCACCCCCCGGTGGTTTGATACCTACAATACAGGAGTCTTGCTGTAGGAATCTGAGTAAAGGGTCCAAACAAAATATGTACAGCAAGGGGCTAAGCGGACACCCTTGTCAGACTCCCCTGGAAATGTCAATGTAAGTACTCAAATGCCAATTGACCAAAGGTAGTGCCCGAGCATTCTTGTATAACAATGAAATCCAGTTCACAAAATGAGCAGGTATACCATAATGTGACAATATAAGAGAAATAAAATGATGTGGTACTCAGTCAAAAGCCTTTTCCTGATCTAAGGACGTAACAAAACCATGCAAGCTACCATCCTTACCCTGTTCTATAATTTCTCGAAGCAATAACAAATTATGTGTAATAGAATATTCCGGGACTGTACAAGTCTGGGCTGATGTAATAAGCACCGAAGCAATACTCAGTAAATGGTTATGTAAGATTTTCAATAAAATTTTGTAGTCAGTATTTAACAGACTCAAAGATATCCAGTTATCGAGAACTGCTCTATCACCCTTTTAAATATTAAAATCTGAACTGCTATACAAAAGTGCATATCCACCTGCAAGCCATCCAAGACTTTGTTAAATACAGTCATTAATATGGTTTGTAAAATGTCAGTAAAGCAGCATGGGAGACCATCAATACCAGGGGCCGTACATTTTTTTTGATGGTCTATAACTAACCTTATTTCTGCCCTTGTGATAGGCCCAGTAAGGTCCCTCAGAAGGTCACAAGGTATACTGGGGACAGCAATTGAAGTCAAAAAGTCAGACACAAGTGTCTCATTAATAGGGGACACCTCGTACATAGTAGGTAAATAATGTGACACTGCATGTAAAATTGCTGGCCCATCAGATACTGAAACACCATCCACTCCTATGACTGATGCCATGAACCTCTCTGATGCTCTTTGTGAGCAACCTTTAAAGGCATCTCCAAAACCAGTTTTCCCTGGAGAGCATATTCTATGTTCATGTAACATAGCTGTAGCCCTGGAATATTGTAAATTTATCATTGCTTTTTTAAGGTTCAGCACTAGTGATGTTAAACACATATGCTGTACATTGATAACTGAATAGAGTTTATTTAGTTGCAGTCGAAGTTTCAGATTTTCCCTGTACTGACTCAGCCTAGCTTTCATGGAGTAAGCTTGAAACAGATATTTCAAACCTCTCTTTGTTTCTTCCCACCAAGTGCTTATATTCCCTGTCAGAAAAGCCACTGACATTCTCGCTTTAAGAAACTCAGTGATGTTTATTCCCACTTTATGCTCTGTTAGGAGTGCTGTATTAAATTTCCAGTATCCTCGACCATACTGTGGACCACTCTCAACCCCTATAACAACATGTAAAACAACATGGTCTGAGGTTTCAAGCGGAATGGTATCTGCTTGTATAATACTAACGTTTTTTTTTTTGTAAATAAGAACTCAATTCTGGTGGATAGTGCTCCCCTAAAGTAAGTATGACCCCCTTCCCCATGCAAGATTCTAAAATAATCTTGCAGACCACTCTGGTCAACAATGCTATTAAGATAGTTGGAATCACAATACATTTTCCTAGTAGCTGCACCTCTATCTCTTCTATCTACTACACAATTAAAATCCCCTCCTCATTAAACAGTTTTCATGGTAAGTTAATAAGGACTAAGATCCCCATAAAGATTACTCCGTTCCTTTTTTGTGAGAGGGGCATAAAAATTTATCAGTCTCCACCCTATACCCTTAAACGTAAAATCCAGTAATAATGCCCTTCCCAAAGATATTTCTATTAACTGTGATACTCTAAAGCCATCACCCTTAAACAAAATACCAACCCCTTCACAAACCTCAGTACCAAAGGAAAAAGAGAGACCCCAACACCACAATTGTTGGGCAGATTGAACTAAAGAAACAGTGTTCAATCGAGTATCTTGTAGTAAGCAAATATCACAATTCAAATCTTTCAAAGTTGTCAATGTAAGTAATCTTCTTTTTGCGTTCTTAATACTATTAACATTAATGGTTGCTACACCCAACTGGGGGAGGGTCTGCGATGAAGGATGAGATAGAATTTAAGGTGGTTTCTTTAATCTAGAACTTCTTCTCACCCTGGTTCATACACTGGAAGTGTCCTCCTCTTCAGTTCCCTCCTCCAGTCGTTCTTCTTCAGACTCAGAGGAGTGAGGAGCCAGAGATGATGCCTCTGAGTCCCCTCCTTGTTCTGAGTCTAACATGGAGGACGCCAGAACATTAAATTTATTTGTCAATAAAATTCCTTCTTTCTCTGGTGCACATACCTTAGCTACCTTAGACTGCAGCCTGGTTTGTTTCATGCATCTTTTTTTTGCTGTGCTTTTAACCATCTTGGGGTGGGGGTGCATTTCAGCTACTACTGCCAATGGCTCGAAGGCCGGTATGACAGCCGAAGAAGGAGTCTTAGGGTTGATAGGCTGAGGGGGTATTATGGGTGGTGCAGGGGTCACATCAATACTAACAATCTGTACATCAGGCTGGGGGGGCAGGCGGGGCTGGGGTATTCGTACGTTCCGGGGGAGCTCTACCAGCTGTTTGTTTTCTTTTTAACATTTTTTTCTGTGCTTCCTGAATTATCAGATCTTGATTAGTATGATCCCTTCGATTATGGGTAGCCCAAGGATAAGACCTATAAGCATGCCCAGTGTCATCACACAAGTTACAATGCACCTCCTCCTTACAGTCAGAACTATGATGGCCAAAGGCCAAACAGAAATTGCATTTCATTCTATCACAGGCAGAGCCGAAATGAGTGTAGGCCCCACATTTAAAGAAGGCCCTCGGTTGTCCTGGATAAAAGCAATGTCCTCTTTCATTGCCAAAAAACAAACTATTGGGAAGGTGTACAGGGCCTAAGCTGTTATTCCTTAAACGAACTTGCAAAATCCAACCCCCATTCCAAATACATTCCTCATCAAATATCAGCCTCGGGCTACCTAGCACATCACATTTCTTCTGTAACCAATAAACAGTATGAATAGAAACTGATTCATTTCGAAATAAAACTGTGACATTCCTAATAGAGGGCTTTGTCAAAGGTATAACCTTAAAAGGCAACCACAATTCAGTGTATTTTAAAGTATCATATTTGGTCCAAAAACGGTCCAGTCCCGTGGAGAAGTAAAACTAATATCATACAGTACTGATCCAGAAACATGAATCAGGGCATGAATTTCGGTAGAGAAAAAAACCTAAAGAACCTTCCAGTAAAACATATCCTACATAAAGACGATCAGGGGCCACATCTAACCCCCCAAGGTATTCCAACCAAACTGCATTACGTCTTTGCAGGGGGGAATCCTGAAAAGGGATCCTTCTTCTGAAAGAACTCCCTAGCAGTTTTGGAACGTTACTGAAAAGTTGGATTTCCTCCAGTCAAACCATGTTCATCTTCCTCAGAATCTCCCCACCTAACAGGCTGTACTGCTTCACCCTCTGAGTCTGAGGCCGATGATCCCATACACTGCTGTGGACCTGTAGCAAGAGGTGTTGCTGGTATACTGGCAACAGGAAAGTGATCCAGCTCAAAAGCCTGATTTGTGTCAGTAGGGGTTTTATCACCTGGTATGTCAGCGATAGGTGGGGAAGAGCACCCTGGAATCAGGCTGTGAGCTGGGTCTGGAATCCAAATCCCAGCCTCTCCCCGTTTCCATCCCATAGCGAGCAAAGAGCCATCCAGAGATGTCGGGGAGGTCCTGCGGTTTGGCGGGGCAGCGGAATCAACATCCTTTCCCTTCTGTAGCCCAAGCAAAGAAGCAGAAACAACAGGCACTCGATCAATGGAAAGTTTCTCAGTACTCACAGAAGTCGTAGAACTCAAATGTGCAGGCAAAGTAGTAGTCGATGTCAGAGGCCTCAGTTGTGCTGTCAGTATCTCCTCTGCCGAAACTGACTCAGGCCTCAGGAATTCTTTTGATGAACCGACGTCACTGGGCTGAGTCACCTGGTTCTGTGCTGCAACTACGACTGCTGCTTCTTACTCGAGAATAGTTTTCATAGTTTTAGCAGCTTCTTGCAATACTGCAGTATCAATTGAATCAGACTGACTAGTAGGATTTGTAATGGTTTCATTAGTCGCATTGTCCATATTAACAAAGTTTGTAGCTTCATATCGCAATGATTTGTTTTGTTGCAATAAATTATCAAGTCAACCTTCATCAGAAGAAAAAAGGTCATGTGGAACATGCACCATTTCCTGAAACTCAGCAGTCTGCACCATCGTAGCATTTACTTGGTCCAAAATTACAACATTTTCAGACTCGGTCTCCTGAGCTGGACCTGTAGGCTGGGAGACCTTCTCACCCACAGGTATGCCAGCAGAATGAATCTCCAACACTCCTTCCTCCATGGCAGCAGCACCCCTACTGTCAGAGTAGGGGAATTTCCCTGGTGTCCTGGCCAAATTTCTCCCATTCACTAAAAATACCACCAACAGCTTAATCTGGTTCAATTTCAGTTGCTTACCATCTGTATCCCCCCTTCCCCCGCTCGCCCCTGAAAAAGGGACTTCTAGGCCCAGTGGGCTTACCGGGTCTACAAAATTCAATAAATAAAATAAATAAATAAATAAAGAAGAAAGGAGAGAAATATGTCCTGATATTCAAAGGTGACTTTAGCGCAGTGCAAGCAATAGCAGAGTGTCTGATAATAGTGTGTTGCCATCAGATTGCCATATTCATACAGGTATCCCCGTCTGGTATGCACAGTCTATATGAATTTGGGCTGTGTTAGCAGTGTGCAAAGTAACTAAGTGCAGTGGTAACACAGCCCACTGCTGCCAAGAGACTCTCTTGAGCAAAGGGAGAGCAGTTGTCCCAAACAGGATAATGCCTTTGCTCGTCTCAGTCATATTCAGCAACCGACATGCTAATGTTCACATATGACATGCATCATACTAAGGGTCCATTTGCATATCATTATATTGCCATTATTAGGTCGGCACAAGGCCTCTGTGCACAAATATAAGTCAGCATTGTGCAGAGCCTTGGCTGTTTCTTCTTCCCTCGTCTGATCCCTAGCTAGACAACTACTTGTAGTCACCCTCCCATACAAGCAGACTTACCCATCCATACTTAGACCTGGTCCACTGGCAGATTCTTAAATGGCGACTGGCACAACCCCACTGCTTACCACCTCAGCCAGCTACCATCTGAATAATAGGGAGTGAGGGCACATTGAAGATGTCTGTTTTGTATCCGGTAGTGGGAAGTACTGGGGCAGCCAGATGCGCACTGTTAGGCACTAATTATGCTGTCTTGTACTGTTTGCTCATAGAATAGTGACGATATGCTAGCACGCTGGATTTATTATTATATAAACTAATCATCAAGCAGTAAGTACTGTCTCCTGGTATTTGTGAGTGCTGCTGACTTTTTTGCCTGTACTTGTTTGTTCTGGAGTTAGCCAATCCCGTGGCTAGCACCAGGGCTGCAGATATGAATTTTGGGGCCCCGGAAAAGTCACTTGAAATGGGCCCCTGTTTCCAAAACCAGCTAATGCCAGGGGTAATGCCAGCTCCTCAGGTAGGCCCCTCCTGAGCTCAGGGTCCCGGACAGCATCCTCACTTTTCCTCCCATTACTGCAGCCCTGGCTAGCACTACCCTGCACTGCAAGGCATAGTCTCTTCTGATTTGAACTACTAGACTACCAAGGGAAATATAACAGTCTCTTAAACATTGTGTGTGTGTGTGTGTGTGGGGGGGGGGGAACACTAAACTACCAGGGAGTGGAACATTTGCCAGGTCTACATAGATACATACAGTAGATGTTGATGGCAGAAAGAGGCTTTTGGCCCATCCAGTCTGCCCACCCAACCAAACTGCTGTGCCTTGCCCTAGCAATCCTCTACTTTGTTACTCTCCCCTCTTTTTTCTAACTAAACCCATGTGCCTGTCCAATCTCTGCTTGAAGCTCCTGATTGATTTGACCTGTACCACTTCCTCTAACAGTGTATTCCAGTTGTCCACCTCCTTTTCTGCAAAGAAATGCTTCCAGATGTCCTTTTTGAATCTCCATCTTGCCAGCTTTAGTGAATTTTCTCTTGTCCCTGTGTTTAAACTCAAGGAGAAATGTTCCTTAGTGTCCACTCTATTTAGCCAATGCAGGTATTTGTATGCTCATTCATTGTCACCCCTTTCTCTCCTCTTTTCAGGGTGGACATGTGTTAGTCAACAGCCTCTCCTCCTAAGTAATTTCCGAGGCCATGGATCATCTTAGCTGCCCTGCTCTGGGCTTCCTCCATCTTGTTGCAGTCATTGCTTGGATGTGGGCTCCAGAACCTTGGACAGTATTCCAGTTGTAGTCAGACCAGTGACATGTAGAATTCTGACTTTCACTGTTTATCTCCCTCCCTATGCATCTCACCATTCTGTTTGCTTTTCTCACTGGCATGTTGCTGTGTGCAAATGTTTTTTGGATTACTGATACTATCACCCCTAAATTCTTATTTCCATAGTGCTATCCAGCACCACCACCACCATTTTGTGTTCTTTTTCTTTGTGTAATTTATATTTTTAGCATTGAAGTTCAGCTGCCAAATCTTATGACCAGCTCTCCAACCTGCCGAGATCCTTCCTTAGCTCTCTTTTCCCTTTCTGTGTGTCTAGCCTTGGGCACATCTATGTGTCATCTGTGAAAATGTAGGTCTTACCCTTGATGCCTTTCCTATGGCACAGATAAATATATATTGAAGAAAACCAATCCTAGTACCGACCCCTGAGGTACCCCACTTGTCACCTCTCTCTCCTCTGAAAACTCCTCATTGACTACCACCCTTTGTGCTCTACCCCCCTTAACCAGCTCTCTACCCAGTTTGTCATTTTTTTCCTCTATCCTAAGGTCCCCAGTCTTTTTGATCAACTTTTTGGGGGACTAATTCATAGGTCTTGCTGAAGTCCAGCTGTACTATATCCACTGCCTGCCCCTTGTCTGCTGCTGTGGTTACCCAGTTGAAGAAATTGACCAGATTCATCTGACAAGACCTTTCACTTGTGAATCCATGCTGTCTGGAGCCCTGATGCCAGTTCTATTCTAGGAAGCTCAACAGATCCCTGCTCAATAGAGACTCAATCATTTTCCCCACTTCTTCTTCTTGTTTTATAGTTATCAAACTAACTGACTTATAGTTCCCTGGCTCATCCCGCTTCCCATTCATGTGTAGCGGAACCACATCCTCTGTCCTTTGGGAACTAGGGACCACCCCTGTGGCTAGCAAACAATTGAAACTGTCCACTAGTGGTCTTGTTATAACCTCTGCTAGCTCTGTAACATTGTCAAGTGTAAGCCATTTGGAGCTCATAGACTGATCCACTTTCAACCTTGCAGCTTTTCCAGCACACTTTTCTCCATTTTTTGGACCATTCTCCCAGAGCTATTTCTTTCTTTCCAAACGCACATTCTGGCAGTAGCCCATACTTCTCCTAAGTAAATGCTGAACAAAAATAATTCTTCAGTATCTTTTCCTTCCTCTTCTCCCTCTCCTCCCACCCGTTATTGCTCTTAAGTCTCACTACACCCTCTTTGACCTTGCACTCACTTCTCCTGGATGTACCGAAAGAATGCCTTATCCTCTTTTCTCACCCCTTGTTGCCAGCCAGAGCTCCATGTCTGCTTTTACATCCCTCACTTTTCTGGTGTTTTTTTTCTTGGTGCTCCAGAAACTTTACACTGTCTTCCTCCCTTTGACCACCCTTATATTTAGAAAATGGCCTCTTTTTGGCTCTTACTGCCAACTTTACATTGGTTGTGAGCCACATTGGCCCCTTAGCTCTGTTTCCTTTAGATACCTTTGGAACTGAGCTAATTGCCCCTTCTATCATTGTCTTTTTAAATGCTACCCACTTTTTTTTTGTTATTACCTACTGTCACTATGTTATTTATGGTTTTCTCCATTTTTTCCCTCATTTTACTGAAGTCCACTTTTTGGAAGACCCATACCCTTATTCCTTTTGCTCCTTTGCCTGTCCCCACCTGGACCTCCAGTGCTACTGTCTTGTGGTCACTATAACTGAGTGTTTCCAGGACTGCTACATTCTGAATCCTCTCACTGTTGGGAAGTACCGGATCCAGCAGGGCCTCCTCTCTTGCTGGGCCCTGAACTAGTTGCTTTAGGGATACTTTCTGGCAGGTATCCACCACAGTCTAATTACTAATACTAACTGGGATTGAGCCTTTCAGTCCACATCCAACATATTGAAATCCACAACTACCATCATTTACCCTAGACCGGCCATCCTCATAAGGGTCTCTCTCCTTCCCTTTTGCTGCTTTTTCCCACAGGATTTCCAAATCACCTGGCCCCCTAGAATAACTTCATAAATCTTCATCTTCATAAAGGATAAATTTACTCTAGCAGTCACAGACTCCTCCACAGCCTCTAAGGAATTTGAAAGCCTTACTCTAAGGATGCAAGTATCCTCTCATGAGGCTATCTCTTTAACTGTCGCTACAGACCTCCATCGGGGGCCTCGGGATACTTACGCATCTCCATAAATTACTGCAGAATTTGAATTCTGAATGTATCATTATGGGGGATTTTAACCTTGACTGTTACTCTGAAAGTTTCAAACACCTGAAAGACTTTTGTGATAAATATGGTCTGTCTCAAATTACCCCTAACTTCACCCATCCCAACACGAAAACCCCCACCAGTAGTTCTCTTCTTGACTCAATACTTGTCAACAAGCCTCATAACTTTTCACACTCAGGGGTGTTTCATAATGATATAAGCGACCACAGAGCAGCAGTGGCAGATCCAGGATTTTACAATGGAGGCTGCTGTGGTGGTGTACCTACTCGATATGCAACTTTTTATCATGTTTTTAATCCTTTATACTGTATTTTCATTACATTTTTGACAGTTTTGAATAAATATTTTCTTACAATCAATATATTAGACTTCTCCAGCAAAGCGAAATGCAGCAGCAGCAAGCAAGTAAGTTACAGTGGGGGGTGCACCTGCACCCTCTAAACCCCCCTAGATCCGCTATTGCAGAGCGGTAGCGTGTATAAAATGTACACCAAAGCTTACCTCCGCCTCTACATTTAGAATAAAAAGAAGCCTTAAATTGTTTAGCCAACCAGCTTTCCTGGCAAACCTAAGCTAGATTAGGTGGCAGGAGTTTTATTTGGCCCCCTCAGTCACTGAAGCTTATAATATTTTCCAGAGTCTTGTTATGAGGGTAGTCGACAGACATACTTCCCTTGTAAAAACTAAATCTAGGAAAAGGTCTTGCCCCTGATTCATGCCTGTGTTAAAAGAGGCATTTAAAAAACAGGAACAGGCTATGGAAAACCGCCCAAAAAACAAAACCTGACCAAGACTGGACAGCCTTCAGAACTGCTAGAAACCATTGCACCAAACTTATAAAGGCTGAAAAATCAAAATATTTCCAGTCGTCCCTTGAAACATCCCATAACAATGCTGCCAAATTTTGGAGCATACTTAGGGAAATTGAAGGCCACATGGCTCCGTCATCACTACCATCCAAGATTACCTCCGGGAATATTACATACACTGACAAAGCTAGCATCCTGGACCAGCTTAACAACTACTTCACCACAGCAAGGCTAGCATTTGACATCTCTCCAGCAAGTAAATTTCTTACACAGCCTTGTAGTGAGGACCCCCATCCCTTCGATTCCATGAACAACCCACATTGTACCACATTCAGTTTTAGTCCTATAACTTTCAAGAAGGTTGAGGACCTCCTTACTGCCCTGGACATCGAGAAAAGTGCTGGCACTGATCTCTTAGAGCCTGTTTTCCTAAAAGTAGGTTATCACTACCTGACCACCCCCATTATGTATCTTTTAAACCTATCCCAATCCCTAGGTGATCTTCCAGCATGTTGGAAAATAGTGCACATCATACCCCTCTTCAAATCCGGTGACACTTGTGACCTTGATAATTATAGACCCATCTCCCTGCTACCCATATTCTCTAAACTATTGGAAAAGCTAGTTAACTACCAGCTGAGGAACTACTTGGAATCCAACAACCTATTAAGTCCAATTCAGTCTGGCTTTAGACCTAAACACAGCATGGTCTCTGCCCTCACTAAAGTGACCAACGATTGGCAAATTGCTTTTGATGCAAAGAAACACATCTGCACTCTCTTTCTAGACTTAAGTAAGGCCTTTGATACTGTTGACCATGAATTGCTTCTAATATCACTGCACCGTATTGGCCTAGATGACACAGCTATGGAGTTGTTAAGATGCTATCTGATGGATAGAAAACAGCAAGTAAAGGCCCAAGGGGACTACTCCCCACTCAAAACACTCCCAAGAGGGGTGCCACAAGGGTTTATCTTGGGACCCCTTCTCTTTGCAATTTACATTAAAAATATAGATGCAAAAATCACTACGGCTAATGTGCATCTTTTCACAGATGACACAGTATCTTATACAGCAAAGCCTACCCCAGAGCTTACCTACGCAGAGTTACAAAGAGATTTTGATGTCCTTCAGCATAACCTAATACAGTTGAAATTACTTCTCAATGCAAAAAAGACCAAAGGCTTGTTTATATCCACTTCTACTCAACCTATAAGCTCAGTCTCTAGTAACAAGGACCTAAAGATTCAGACCCTCCTTGGGGAATCCCTAGAAATGGTCGACAAGTTTAAATACTTGGGTTTTTGGCTCAACAGTAAGCTCTGCTTCTTTCATCACATTGATGAATTAATTAAAAAAATTAAGACAGAGACTGGTCATTTTCTATCGTATCAGGCAGCTCCTTAATTATAAGGCAAAAACTAGACTGTTCAAACTACCTTTCTTCCATCAATAGACTATGGGGACTTACTCTACAGTCCTGTCCAAAAGCTGCACTAAACAAAGGGGGCACACAGGCCTAGATATTCAAAAGTGCACCCAGAACATGCGCAAGAAGATGCACAGCACAATCATGATGTGCCATGGCACAAAACCACAATATTTAGCAGATGCGCCACAGAAATTCACCTGCGCAAAACATGCTGAATATAGCAAAGGTGCACCATGACTTGCGCACCAATCAGACTTGCGCAGAAGCAATCTGATGTGCACTGGAGCAACAGTGCAGGCTGAATATAGCAAATGGAGCAAGTTTCACCAGGTGACAGGGAACACAGCCAGGGCTGCGCAAAGGCACAGGGCCATGGCAGTAGAGGTAGGGCACAACAACAGTGGAAAGGTGAGTCAGATGGCACAGGAAATGTGCCGAGCCCAACACCCATGGACACAGTGAAGAGCAACACACAGGCATAGGCAACCAATGAGATAGGGCACACAATGCCCACAGCATAGAGGGCTGCAGGGAGTGGGCCCCCAGACCTGTGTCCCAGCAGCCAACATGGAATAGCAAAGCACTGTCACCACTATGCAAAGGCAATGGGCAGGCACAGTGGTCCACAGGCACAGTGGAAGATGGGAACATGGTGGTAGGCAGCACATACCAAACAGGTACACAGGGAGACAGGGTAGGGTACTACACAGCACAGCAGCATGGGAAAGAGGAACACAGCAGTGTAAGGCAACATGCAGGACAGGTGGATATAGGCATAGAACACTGTGGCAGGTGCAGGGCCAGCTCCCCACCCCCAACACATGGGTGATCAGCACACATGGAAGCGCCAGGCTGGGGAGGAGGTACCAACAAGGGTCCAACTGCAGACACATGAATGGCCATGCCATGGCCCACCCAGACCCTGTACATGGTCAACAACAGCACTGTGTAGCAACAGTCTTGTGAGGGAGACACAGAAACACACAGGCAGATCAGTAAAAATGGTTTAATGAGGAAGCTGAACAAATATACAACCAAAACTGAACCAAACTGGAAACATATGGGAAAAGGAACAGAAACTGAGACCCAGTAAAGGGGCACAAGCTAAATGTACAGATTCTAAACCCTTAGTGGTGTAGTAGCGTGCCTCTGGAGAGAGGTGGTATTTCTTTTTGAAAATCACAGATCAGTACACCTTAAATGAAATTTTTGTATGTGTGTTATATTTTAATTTGAAATCTTATTGTGTGATATCTGCTTTGCAGATCCACTCTCCTTGGTGTGAGTGCTAGGTATTGTGGGACACTGGTGGACCTAGTGACTGCACCATCGCCCCAGTGTTATTCCCACAGATTCACATCAAGCTAACAGCTCACATACACATTGCTGTGACCTTGCTAACTCAGCAAAACCAGGAGATTTTGAGTTCTGCCTAAATATAGGCTTTTACACATTTGGGGATAGCGTGAAACCAGAATTCAGAAGCTCAGCTCACTTCCAGTTTTCACGGTACTTCAGGACCCTGCCAGCGAGCGGGGAGAGTGTACCTGGGGCTGCATGCAGAGACGCGCACTGAGAGTGCGTGTATACCGTGTCATTCGTGGATGCCGAGGACAAGGAGCCACAGTATACTCAAGGGCTAAACAGAAAAGTCCTTTGGATTTCTACATTTGCAACAGAGTAAACAATCGGGACAGGGATTAGAAGACGTGTACACGGGTAAATACTTACAGTAACACATTACAAATATTGTCTAAACAGGTCTGTAAAACTTTTGTCATGAATACTCTTGAGAATTGTTGTCAAAACTGCAAAATGTACAGTTTGGGGGAGCAAATATGGGGATACACCTGCAAGAACTGTATACTTATTACCACTCTTTACGATCTAGATTTAGTATTTGCCATATTGGTCCTTGCAAGAATAGATCCAAAAGCAAATGATTTGATACCTTTTAATGGACCAACATAGATGTAACAATAAGAACAAAATGCTCTAGCTTTCAGACCAACCAGTCCTTCTTCAGAAGCTTAATGTCAGTTGTTTAGAAAAAACAATACTTTTAACAGCTAGATCATGCAGAAAAAAACAGAAAAAATCCCCATTGGTTTAAAATACTCATTTAAAAAATACAGAAGATGATGTCAGAGAAGTTTAACAGTACCATATTATCTTCAGCCAGGAGGGTCCCCGGGTCAAAGATGCTTGGTGGAACACACATACAAAAAATCCTACTGCATATAAATTTAATTGACATAAGAGAACACTGCTGGAGCAGATGACTCTTAAATCAAGCTATGAGTCTCACAGTGTGTGTATAAGGATGTGATTACTGAAAAGCACCCCCCACCCAGATTAAAGACATACTAAGATTGTCTTAGGACTCCAAGAAGTTTCAATGCATGCATTATAGACAAGAAATTACCAGTAAAGTTGTCTTAAAAACATCAGTGCACACTGTATGATGTGTAAAACCTAGCTGGACCTGTCATCCAGCTGTACTCTCCAGCTAGATATCATGCCCCATAAATTTCAAAAACCTCTAGTGTAGTGACAGGACTTTGTAAATGATAATTTAAATATAAATTGACAGTATTAGTGTCAAACAAAAAACTCTAGTCGAGGACTACCAAGGAATTAAGACCATGTAGCTTGATATGTCAATATACAGTGAGAATGTAACAACTTGATGTACCAGAAGTGTCTAAGGAATCTGAAAAAGAGATACAAATGTAATTTCTCTTCTCCTCTTCATACAAACAATACACCCTACCCCACTCCACATCACCATAATGTGTGTGTGTGGGCGGATTTATATTTAAATTATCATTTATAAAGTCCTGTCACTACATATCTAGCTGGAGAGTACAGCTGGGCGACAGGTCCAGCTAGGTTTTACACATCATACAGTGTGCACTGATGTTTTTAAGACAACTTTACTGGTAATTTCTTGTCTATAATGCATGCATTGAAATTTCTTGGAGTCCTAAGACAATCTTAGTATGTCTTTAATCTGGGTGGGGGTTGCTTTTCAGTAATCACATCCTTATACACACTGTGAGACTCATAGTTTGATTTAAGAGTCATCTGCTCAGCAGTGTTATCTTATGTCAATTAAATTTATATTCAGTAGGATTCTTTGTATGTGTGTTCCACCAAGCACCTTTGACCCGGGGACCCTCCTGGCTGAAGGTAATATGGTACTGTTAAACTTCTCTGACATCATCTTCTGTATTTTTTAAATGAGCATTTTAAACCAATGGGAATTTTTTCTGTTTTTTCTGCATGATCTACCTGTTAAAAGTATTGTTTTTTCTAAACAACTGCCATTAAGCTTCTGAAGAAGGACTGGTTGGTCCGAAAGCTAGAGCATGTTGTTCTTATTGTTACATCTATGTTGGTCCATTAAAAGGTATCAAATCATTTGCTTCTGGATCTATTCTTGCAAGGACCAATACAGCAACTACTAAATCTAGATTTGAAAATGGAAGATACCGGAATTCACCGTAGAATACGGCAGTTACATAACATCAAGAAGAAACAGGCACAGCTAGACAGTGACATCTATTTTCTAACCCAGTGCAAGAGGAGAAACATAATTCCTAAAGGTCTTACTATTTGGAATCCATTAAGACATATAAAAATTCTACATATACAGAACAACTCTGTCATAGGACCTCTGAGAAACTGAGAAATCACAGGATTCACATGTCATATGCCAAAAAAGTTGTTCTGAACAAAGAGTTTGCTGAAATTGTTACCACTCTGGAAACGATGTCTGGGGAACCTATTCAGAACATCTTGCGAGATACACATTAACTACCAAAGGACCTTAAAAAAAGCCATGCTTATGAAAAATAGGAAATTGGATACCCTTCAACATACCATGCTTCCTAACAACCGTGAAGAACATAAAGGAGTCACTGAACAACAACAACACAATGCAGATGTGCACCTTTCAGTTGTTAATTTGTCCAACCACACACTGACTACTGGAGAACTAAATGTACTTTCAAAGGGTCTCACTTTCTGCCCAACAAAACCACTGGATAAAATACAGTTTTGTGGTGAACTGGAGGAATACTTCTGTAGATTGAGACTTAAAGAATTCTTGCATGGCAAGGAAGAAATCACTTGTAGCGAAGACATCGCAAACAGCTAATGGATAAGAAAAATAAATCTGAATTTATCCCCTTAAGTGGGCGTAACAAAAAACTAGACAATTACATTCATTGTTTCCATCAACAAGTCAGTGGTCAGATCCTTACTAGGTGAAAACAGGCCCATTATAATCTTTCTTCACTGGAACAGACAGCTATAGGGACACTGAAATCAAACCACAACATTGTCATCAAAAAAAGATGATAAAGGCTCTGCAGTGGTGACTTTAAACAGAGAGGATTGTATTAATGAAGCTAACAAACAGCTAACAGATCTTACATACTACAGAGAACTAGAGAGTGCCCCACTACAAGATATAAAGATGAACTACGTGACTTAATTAGAACTTTTCCAGACCATGTCCGAGAAAAACTAACTGACCTCATCCCTGCTGAACCCAGGCCAGGGACATTCTACATGCTGCCTAAAATACACAAACCTGGCAGTCTGGGAAGACCCATAGTCTCTGGTAATGGTACCTTGACTGAGGGGATCTCAGGGTTAGTAGAGACCATTTTGAAACTGCTGGTTATGGAAAGAGACAGTTATATCCAGGACACTACGCACTTTTTGCGTGCACTTTCTGGTTATTAGGATTTACCGCCTGATACCATTTTAGTGACAATGGATGTAACATCCCTCTACACTAATATTCCACATACAGATGGCATTACAACATGCCTTAAATACATACAGGAGAAGTGACTGGAGCAAAACATCAACCCTGAAGTGGTAGAACTTACGGAATTCATTTTGACACATAACAACTTCAACTTCAATGGTAAACATTATGTTCAAACTATGGGAACAGCAATGGGCACCAAAATGGCTCCACAGTATGCTAACTTCTTTATGGCTGACTTGGAGGAGGATTTTTTAAGGCAGTGTCCCCATAAACCACTAGCTTATTTCCGTTACATTGATGATTTGTTTATCATCTGGACAGAGGGCACAGATGCATGTAAAGATTTTCATCACAAACTTAATAATCTCCACCCTACCATAAAGCTTACCCTGGAGTATTCTACCACCAATGTTAATTTTCTGGACACCACAGTCACCATTAAGGATGGAACCTTACATATATGTATTTACAGGAAGCCAACAGACAGAGAGAGATATCTGCACAAGAAAATTAATCACCCAAACCATACAAAAAAATCTGCCCTGTACAGTCAAGCACTCTGATGTCACTGTATTTGTTCAAATGAGGATGACAGAGATACACATTTGGCTATGTTGAAAAACACCTTTATTGAACAGGGACACTGTTACAGAGAAACTGACAGGATAACAGAATGTGCAACGCAAGTACCAAGACAACAACTACTTCAATATAAAGAAAAGACAGCTACAGACAGAATACCCTTAGTAGTCACATATCATCCAGACCTTGAACTTCTGTGAATATCATCCAGACCTTGAACTTCTGCATATGAAATGACACCAGTCCATTTACAGAAGAAAGAGTCCTGAAAGAACTCCTAAAACTCAAGGTGGACAAAGCAATGGGGCCTGACGGGATTCACCCTAGAATCCTAAAAGAGCTAAGGGAGGACCTAGTGACACCACTAACCACACTTTTTAACAAATCATGGGAAGATGGGGTGGTACCTGAGGACTGGAGGAGGGCAGATGTGATTCCCCTTCACAAAAGTGGGAGCAAGGCAGAAGCAGGAAACCACAGACCTGTTAGTTTGACCTCAGTGGTGGGGAAAATGATGGAATCACTTCTGAAAGAAAGAATTGTTCAGTACCTAGAGGCCAGCAGGGCACAGGACCCAAAGCAGCATGGATTCACAGCAGGAAGGTCATGTCAGATGAATCTAATCGATTTCTTTGACTGGGTGACCAAAGTAATAGACCAGGGAGGAGCTGTGGATATGGCCTACCTAGACTTTAGCAAGGCATTTGACACAGTCCCCCACTAAAGATTAATAATCAAGTTAGCCAGCCTGGGAGTTGGTCCCAGGGTGGTAGCCTGGGTAGCAAACTGGCTACACAACAGGACACAGAAGGTAATAGTGAATGGAACACATTTTGAAGAAAGGGGGGTTACTAGTGGAGTACCTCAGGGCTCAGTACTGGGTCCAGTCCTCTTTAACATCTTTATAGGTGACATTGCAGAGGGTCTGGAAGGAAAGGTATGCCTCTTTGCAGATGGCACAAAGATCTGTAACAGAGTTGATACACAAGGGGGTGTAGAAAGGATGAGAAGGGACTTGGCAAGGTTGGAGGAATGGTCAGACATGTGGCAACTTAGATTCAATGCAAAGAAGTGCAACGTAATGCACCTGGGAAATAAAAATCCAGGAGAAGAGTACACAATAGCAGGGGAGGAACTAATGACAACAATAATGGAAAGGGATCTGGGTGTAGTCATATCAGATGACCTAAAGGTGGGTAAGCAATGTGAGATGTCAGTAAGGAGAGCCAGGTGGATACTGGGATGCATAGGGAAGGGCATCACAAGTAGAAAAAGGGAAGTGGTTATCCCTCTGTACAGACAGTTGGTGAGACCCCATCTGGAGTACTGCATGAAGTTTTGGAGACCTCATCTCTGCAAGGACATAGACAGGATGGAAGCAGTCCAGAGGAGGGCAACTAAAATGGTGCAGGGTTTACATCAGAAACCATATGAAGAGAGACTGAGAGAGCTTAATATGTATACCCTTGATGAAAGGAGGGATGTGGGGACATGATAGAAACTTTTAAGTACCTCAAGGGAATCAACAAAGTCCAGGAGGGTAGCATCTTTCAGAAAAGAGATGTGTAAGAACAAGGGACACAATTTAAAGTTAGAGGAGGGCGGCTAGGGGTAATGAGGAAATTCTTTCACGGAGAGAGTGGTGGACGATGGAACCGCCTTCCTGAGAGGTTGTGGGGTCTAAAACAGCGGGGGAATTCAAACATGCATGGGACAGACATAAGGTAATTATAGTGGGGGGTTGCAGGAAGTAGGCTGTTGGTTAACTATAATCTGCAGCTTATCTAATAGATAGGGAAAGGGGCAGACTGGGTGGGCCTAGTGGTCCTTATCTGCTATCAAACTCTATGTTTCTATGCGTAAGATTATTAAAGTCCTCCACCCAATATTTAGTGAGGATGAAACCCTTAATTGTATTTTTAAGGAACTCCCACTACTATCTTTCAAACAACCACCAAATTTAGCCAGCCTAATTATTAGGAGCAAACTTTCACCAGAACAGAATACCATGTCACACAATGGCACACGACCCTGCAATCAACGCACCTGTAAGACCTGTGAGCTCATTTCTACCTCGGACTGTGTGGTTACATCACAAAACAGACAATTCAAGGTGCATGGGAGTTATACATGCACATCACAGCATGTTGTTTATTTTATTCAGTGCAAGAGATGTCCACAAACAGATTATGTTGGAGAGACAAGCCAACAGCTCCGTACTAGGATGAACTTGCACAGACATACTATTACAGCAAAGAAGATTGAAAAGCCAGTGGGGCACCACTTCTCCCAGCCTGACAACTCAATTTCAGATATGTCAGTAATGGTCTTAAAAGGAAATCTTGAAAACACACAACAGAGATGAGCTTTTGAGATTAAACTTATTTTACATCTCAATATGGTAGCAGATGGGATGAACGTTGATCTGGGTTTCATGGGACACTACAAAAACTGACATCCACAGACCTCTTCTTCTTCAGACTGGCATATTTTAGGACTTCAGCATGTCTGGGATGTGGGTGCATGTGTGTATGTATGTGTGTGGGTATGTGTTGTGAGGTACGTGATATAACAGGTGTGGGGTTTGCTGTCACATTGAGGTAGGCCTCTATTTAGATACATGGAGTTACAGTGTGTCTCTATTCTTACTTCACACACATAATGAATATTAATTCCTCCTTACTTTTTATCTTTGCCCGGGAGTGGGGTTGATTCCGTTGCACCATGTTCAGATTACCTAGCCTGTTACTGTACATACAGGATTGTTATCATAGACTGTCACATATTTTTTTAACTCTGTACATATTGGGATGTGAGATCTCATTTGCATGAGGGTCCTGGCCAGATCTTTTTACATTAGGCTAATATTGTAGTAATTTGGGGAAATGTAGGTATGTTAGACCTCTGGTCTTACACACATACTTTATATTTACTTCTAGTTACCTTATCCTGGGGAGGGTGGCAGTTTTGTTTCAATGTAGTTCTATCCAGAATCTTCGGAAATGTTACCTTGTAGATAGTAGTACGGTTAAATAGTGTCACATTTTTGCTCTGTAGGTATTAGGGTACATGAGCCCTTTTACTTAGGATTTCATGACAAGTTAAATTCCTTTGGGGAACAATTGCAGTGCCTGATGTGAATAAAGGTTCATTAGGAGAGTGTGTGTGTGTGTGTGACTGTGAGAGAGAGAGAGAGAGAGAGAGAGCATATCCTAAGTTAGAGTCCCACTTCTGCACATTATGGTGATGTGGGTGGGTAGGGTGTATTGTTTGTGTGAAGAGGAGGAGAGAAATTACATTTTTATCTCTTTTTCAGATTCCTTAGACACTTGTGGTACATCAAGTTGTTACATTCTCAGTGTATATTGACATCAGTACATATCAAGCTACATGGTCTTAATTCCTTGGTGGTCCTCGACTAGAGTTTTTTGTTTGACACTAATACTGTCAATTTATATTTAAATTATCATTTATAAAGTCCTGTCACTACACTAGAGGTTTTTGAAATTTATGGGGCATGATATCTAGCTGGAGAGTACAGCTGGGTGACAGGTCCAGCTAGATTTTACACATCATACAGTGTGCACTGATGTTTTTAAGACAACTTTACTGGTAATTTCTTGTCTATAAAGCATGCATTGAAACTTCTTGGCATCCTAAGACAATCTTAATATGTCTTTAATCTGGATGGGGGTTGCTTTTCAGTAATCACATCCTTATACACACTATGAGACTCATAGCTTGATTTACGAGTCATCTACTCCAGCAGTGTTATCTTATGTCAATTAAATTTATATGCAGTAGGATTCTTTGTATGTGTGTTCCACCAAGCACCTTTGACCCGGGGACCCTCCTGGCTGAAGGTAATATGGTACTGTTAAACTTTTCTGACATCATCTTCTATATTTTTCAAATGAGTATTTTAAACCAATGGAGATTTTTTCTGTTTTTTCTGCATGATCTAGCTGTTAAAAGTATTTGTTTTTTCTAAACAACTGCCATTAGGCTTCTGAAGAAGGACTGGTTGGTCCAAAAGCCAGAGTACTTTGTTCTTGTTGTTACATCTATGTTGGTCCATTAAAAAGTATCAAATAATTTGCTTCTGGATCCACTCTTTATGATGAAATAGGAAAACTACAGGCTAGGATGGAAGTAAAATCTGATATAACTCTCCTTGAAAACTACATTGATTCCATGGTAATCAACCTTGAAATTACAACCACGACAAATCTAGAAACCAATGTGAATAATGTTACTCAAATTGAGAATAACTTATTAAAATCAGCAACAACAGATGATACATGGGCCTTGGTACCAATGAATAGATGCAAAACCAAAAGGAGAGGAGGCCAAGTACACTCCAGTACTCCACTCCTACCTCTAAGTAATAGAGTTGAATTACTAGAAACTGACAATGACCTCTCAATCCAGGAAATGGAACCAGACCATCCTGACCCCCCCCCACCATCCTACCATACACCACTAGCCCCCAAAACCTATCAGACCCAAAATCTAAGGAACATACTTTACCACAAACCCCACAGGCCAATAGACAGGACAGTTTAAAATCTCCCCAAATTATTCATATCCCAAAATCAATTTTTGTCCTGGGGGACTCCATTATTAAACATGCAGACAAATATGTAATCCAGACAAAAGCAACAATATGGGCAGCTCTCCTACTCCGGGGGGAGGGTGTGGGTCGCTATCGGTGCGTTGGGGACCCCTGGTGGAGATCAGGAGTTCCCACGCAACCGACGCCTGACGTGGGGGAGGAGGCCGAGGCGGACGCTGGCGTCATTGCGTCTCCGCCTCCTTCGGGGTGTCAAAAGGCGGAAAAAGGAAGGCGGGCAGGACCACAGTAATGAAGCCTTCCTGGAGAGCCTCACATAACCGCTGGCAAGCTCAGGGACCCGACTAGTTACAGTTCGGGGGCCACAAGGTGGCTCACAACCACCTCCGGGGCAAGCCGGGGGTGACTGTGGGTCCCCAGCAGCAAACAGACGGCGGTTGAGGTCTCCGGGAGCCGTGACCAGGGCGGATGGCCTGGTGGTCCTGCCAGGATAAAGGTCAAATAAAAAAAAAAAAAAAAGCAACAATATGTGCTCTAGTTTTAGAGGGGACAGAGTTTCTGACATTACCAATATGGTTAAAACTATTCTCAAAGATGAACCAAACAAGTCATTAGTGATAGTTCATGCTGGAACAAATGACATCAACAGGACAACACTAACTTGAACTTAAAAAAGACTTCATAGCCCTGAATAACATATTGGTTGACAGGGGATGTGATGTATGTTTCTTAGAAATCCTCCCAGTACCTAAAGCTACCATAGATATTACAAACAAGATTAAGACTCTAAATGAGTGGCTTAGGAAGTGGTACCTTAAACAAAATATTACCTGTTTAACTCACTGGGAGGATTTCTGCAATAGGCCCTCCCTTTACTGTTGGGTCGGTCTACATTTAAGCATGAAGGGAAGTTCAATTCTTGGGAAAAAATTGCCTCATTCATTCACAAGACTTTAAACTATTAACAAAGGGGGAGAATGGATCCACTTCCACGTCTCTAAACAATAAACTGAACAGCCATAGATTATGTAACGTACTATCTTTAAATGCAAGATCACTAAGCAACCTTAAAATAGCTGAACTCGAATCAAAAATCAGTACTCTTAACATTGATATTATTTCAGTAACTGAAACTTGGTTGGACACCGACTCTGAGAGGACAAAAATTATACCAGGTTTTAAGCTTTACCACAAAAACAGAACCGATAGAAAAGGAGGAGGAGGAGGTTGCATGTACGTTAGGAATAATATCCCCTCCTTTGAAAATAACACACACTGAAAGCTTATGGGACACAATTCAGTTTAAAGGGCAACCACAAACACTAATAGGGACATGTTATAGACCACACAATGCTAAATCTGAATACACCAATGTATCGCTTACAGAAATTAAAAAACTTGCAAACCAAGGAAATGTTATAATATTGGGGGAGTTAATATTTTACAAAATATTAATTGGGAAAACTTAACTGGAAGCTCAGAAGCTGAGAAGATTTTTATCTGTACCCATATACAAAAAAAGGTTGTAGGCAGACCGTCTCAAATTATAGACCTATTAGTCTAACCTCCGTTCTTGGTAAGATTCTGGAGGGTATAATCAAGGATTGTATTATGGAACATATTGAGAGGACAGGCAGGATAGACATGACTCAGCATGGATTCACCAAGGGAAGATCATGCCAAACTAACTTATTAGAATTCTACGATAAGGTTAGCAAGGCTATGGATATGGGTAATGCAGTGGATGTGATCTTTCTGGACTTTGCAAAAGCCTTTGATAAAGTGCCCCATGGGGAGCTTGTTAAAGCACTTTATGAGCTGAAGATACCAATATGGATACAAACGTGGGTGAAGGCGTGGCTTATGGACAGAGTCCAGAAAGTCTGCGTAAAAGGTGAATACTCTGATTATGTCAGAGTGACTAGTGGTGTCCCCCAAGGCTCGGTCTTGGGACCATGTTTGTTTAATATGTATATTTCATCCATACAGGTGCATACAGATGTGTGGCTATCTAAATTTGCAGACGACACTAGGGTTGGGAGTCCAGTAAATAACTGGGAAGAACATCTAGTCCTACAAACAGCTCTGGATAGGCTAGACACATGGGCCTCCCAGAAACAATCTATTTTCAACATTGGAAAGTGTAATGTTATGCATTTTGAAAGAAAATAACAAATTCCAGTATAATTTAGGAGGATCTGTACTAAAAGTAGTGGATGAAGAGAAGACTTGGGGTTATGGTTAATAAAGATCTTGGCTTCAGCTTACACTGTAATACAGCTATTAAAAAGGCAGGTAGTATAACACACTGTATATTGAGACACATAAAAAGTAGAGATAGGCAAGTTGTGATGCCTCTGTATAATGCATTGGTACGTCCCCACGTGAGTACTGTGTCCAGTTTTGGGCCCGTATAAGAGGAGGATGTTGCATAGGATGAGAAAGGTACAGAGAGACTTACAAAGAGAATCAAGGGATTGGATGGATTGAGTTATGAGCAGAGACTGCAGGATTTGGAGCTGTATTCCCTGGAATATCGTAGAATGAGAGGCTATATGTGTTTGATATATAGGGCATGGACTGATACTAACTTATGGGACTTACTGGGCTTGGTTAAAAGGGCTCAAATATATGACACTAGAGCACATTGTTACCATCTGGTTAAGGATAGATATAAAACAAATAGAAGGAAATACTGGTTAAGTAATAGGGTAACAGAAATTTGGAATATGCTACCAGGAGAGGTTGTAGAACGCAGTACAATGCAGGAATTTAAAACACAGCTAGATAAATTCTTGGAAAGGAAGAATATAAAAGTATATAACTAGGTGTTACTTGCGAGCTCACGGATGAATGTCTTTATGCTCAGTATTGTCTATGTAATCTATGTAATCTCAGGTATAATTGACCTGGGACTAGAACAACTAATTTCTGAACCTACTAGAGGAACCAACATACTAGACCTTCTGTTGACTACCACTGACAGTCCCATTTCTAACCTATCTATGTCCGACCCTCTGGGGAACAGTGATCATAAATCTATATCATTCAGTTTACCCTGCCACCTACAATGCCTTAGAAACAATATACTGCTAAAAAATTATGATGAAGCTGATTTCAAACTAATAAATAAACACCTAAGGAACATGCAATGGGAACAGATATTATTACCTCTAACTTTGGAACAAGCTTGGGATAGCTTTCAAAGAATTATTCTGGATTTAGAATCTAGATTTGTTCCAACAAAAAACAAATACAGTCATAAAGGTCAGATCCCCACGTGATTGAATAACAACAACAAAAAAAACTAATCAAGCAAAAAAAAAGCTTTCTCCAAACTTACAAAAAATCCAAACAATAGCAACATTTTATTACTTTATAGGGCTTCTGTAAAAAAATTGCAAAAAAACAATTTTTAAGTCAAAGTGAAATATGGAATTTAAAATAGCACATTCTAAAGATGGGCACAAATCTTTATTATCTTACCTAAACAAAAAAAAAGGGAATATTAGACAAGTAGGGCCGCTAATAGTTGATAACACACCAATAATATCAGATAAAGACACAACTGACAAACTAAACAAATATTTTTGCTCAGTCTTTTCAAACAAAGACACATATCCCTTTCAAACAGAAAAATTAGTCAACCAACCCAAACACTGTATAACAATTAACCACACAAAGGATGTTTTAAAAACACTCAATCAAAAAGGATGTCCAGGACCAGATGGGACCAGCCCCAGGCTTCTTTTAGAAACTGCTAAGACAATCTGTTTCCCCTTAACTATTGTTTTTAATAAATCACTTAAAGAATCAATAGTCCCCACCAATTGGTTGACAGCCCATGTGACACCAATTTTCAAAAAAGGGGGTTGATCAAATCCAGATAATTATCAACCTATCAGTCTAACTTCAGTACCCTGTAATTATTAGAAAAAATTATCAAAACCATATTAGAAGCAGAACTTCAAACCTTAAAACTTAGTGATTCCACACAGTACAGATTCAAACAGGGCCACTCAACCACCTGCAACCTCATAGCTTTTTACAATCACATACAAAATGAGACTGATGCTAGGATTCCCATGGACATTATTCTTTTAGACTACAACAAGGCATTTGATCGTGTATCACACAAAAAGTTAATTAATAAATTCACACATCTAGGGATTTCCACTAACCTAGTCAAATGGGTCGATCACTGGCTGACAAGCAGGGCACAGTAGGTAAAAATTAATGGATTCCTGTCAGACCTTGGAGAAGTGACAAGTGGAGATCCACAGAGCTCTGTCCTTGGACCTACTCTGTTTAATTTGTTCATCTCTGACATGCAGACTAGTTCAAATACCCTACTATCAAAATTTGCTGACAACACCGAATTGGGAGGAAAGATGAACTCAATGGATAATAGGAATCAACTACTTAAGGACTTGTCTAAAATCAAGGAATAGGCGAACATAAATAGCATGGAATTCAACATCAACAAATGCACTGTACTTCACCTAGGCAAAAACAACCCACTCTAGTCCTACAAATTAAACAATATTTTATTAAAGGTAGCAAGTAACGAAAAGGACCTTGGAATCATAGTTAACAACAAACTATCCTCGGTAGATCATTGTAACAAACTGGCTAAACATTCTAATGGACTGCTCAGAAGAATAGATCGCACTTTTGTAACCAAACTAGAACATTGCATCATTCCCCTTTACAGGACATATATTAGGCCACACTCAGACTATGGATCACTCTTTTGGAGCCCTTACCCTAGAAAGGACATGAGACAGTTGAGGGCATTTAAAGGAGAGCAACCAGGATGGCACTCCATTTGGCGCAGACAGATTACATAAATGAAAACTTCACTTCTTAGAAACAAGGTGGTACAGGGGTGATCTCCTGTTCCTTTATAAAACTTTACAAAATCCTACCTTAATGCAACAATGTGGGATCAACTACGCAAACAGAAAACTTGTACCCAGACTACATTCTAAACGAATTGAGATTTCAAAGGCAAACACTAATAAGAGGTTACATTTCTCTACAGTAGGGGCTTCAAGGATGTGGAATAAGTTACCTGATAGCCTTGTGAAAAGCACTAATTTTGAAACATTTAAAAAAAGTTAGACATCTGGTTGAATGTAATTAAAACATAATATCAAACAATGATCCACACAACTGTAGGGGGCATTCTCGATGGGCAATCAGCCTTCTTACGCCCCAATATACTAAGTAATACCAAGTAACAGGGGTGCAAAGGGAAACCACAGAAGCAGTCCATGGTACTGGCAGTGGGATGGGATAGTGATGGGAGGGGAACAACATGGTACATGGGAAATAGAGAAGTGGGGTAGGAACACTGGGGCTATGTACAACAATATACAGTCCTAACAATGTAGCTGCCTCAACACCCCTCACAGTTTTTGCACCTCCACCACAAGTGTTTGTGTTTCTGTCAGCATCCTCCATGACAGGCATATGTGCTCTGCCTGCCTCTGGTACATCACATAGGCCAGAAATTGAAGTTGCAGGACACCACTGCCCAGGACGCCCACATTTCACCATCCTCTCCCTGGCCCTGGTCCACCTATATAGGGGAAATACAGAACAGCACCTGAGTGACAGGCTACATACAATGGAAGTGCCCCCCCCCGGGCAGTTTGAGTATAGCCCTGTGTCCTGGCAAACCCATGGACAAGACTGTCAACAGCACACGTGCAGTGTACACTGATAGCGGTCTGGGAACCAGTGCCATACAAGGATGGGGATGCTAGCCAGAGAGTACCCAGCACTGACACATGTGCACATGCCACCTGAAGCAAGGCACAGATGAACCCACATGCGACAGACATGTAGGCCCTTCAGCACCCCCATGTGTGCACTGTGGGCCACACATGGCTAAAACCTGGGACAGCAACACTGGAACAGCACACAGATGCCATGTGCATGATGTGACAACTACTTGCTGTCGGAAAATGCTGGCAGCAGTGCCTGATCACCAAGACATGCACATGCACAACATGCATGCAATGACCCATGTATGGATTGTCCTCCCACCAACACACAGTCCCAAGTACTGAGAACAGTAGTGAATGACACACACTTACTGTCGGCCTGGTGATCATGAACAGCTGCTGCACCAGTGGCCGGTTGGCCCCTGTATCTATCGGCCTCCTCTCTGGCCCACCTGCACTCCACCAGCCCTGAAAAGGAAACACAAAGAGAGGGGACAATGAGACGTATGCAACCACCAAACACTCTGCCTGCATCCATTATGCACAATGCCACAGAATGCCATGCTGAGAACAGGGTCTGCAGTCAGGGCACAACCTGGTGACCCACTGTCACAGGGCATCACGGGAATGCACACTGCACAGCTCTGCCCCACAACTGCACCAACACACCCATACAAGGCGTCTCCTCCCTGTGTGCAGGTGCACGGGCACCAGCACCAAATCCCAATGCCCCCACTAGCAGTCAGAACTGGCATTCACAATGCACACACATACATACCCAGTTACGGGACCACACCATGGCAGGCACGGTCCTGCAGTCACCCCAAATGGTCAGGATCCCGGCATCGCAGGTCATCATAATGGTGATGGCACTGCTCACCTGTTATGGGAACACCGGTGTGCCTCTCCAGCTGCACTGCCACATGGACCCACACATGGGACTGTGCCTCCTGCAGCTCCTCCTCCCCAAACAACTGGTCTGCCACAGGAGTGACCACTGCCACAAGGTTAGCCATCTCAACCTCGCTCCAATTCCTGGCCCCAGGTCACAGACTCACTGCACAAGCTGTACTGACTGAGCAACAAACTAGACCCAGAATGTGGCCTGCAGCTGAACTGTGTCTGTGTTGCACTGCTGTGCCTGTTGTGCATCCGGAATGCCCTGCACATTACCATGCAGCACATAAATGCGCAAATACATATGCACCTGTGGGAACCACCACGCAGTACCACACATGTACAATGTCTGATGGTCGGGCGGGAGTCTGGGGTCATGTTCGTAACCTATGTCTGCGCATCCGTGCATCGGCACCATAATGTGAATGTCATGCGTTGCCACTCAGATTGCACACCAATGGTGCATGAACTGCACATGCGCTGAGACTGCCAATGGTGCAGACTGACTACTTGCACAATAGGACAAGCATGCGCAGCACAGAATGATGTGCAATACGCAGTCATGTACAGAGCACAGCAGGCCGTGTCCCATGGCAAGTGCAGTAATGCATATTGCACATGTGTGGGAACTGTGCTGGTGAATTGCTCTGGCATAGTACCGTTGCACATCACACACTCAGTTGCACTTGGAGCAATTCTGCAATATTCAGCTGGATTATGCAAATTGCCTCATGAGCCAATGCCTGGCACAGGCAACACATTAGCATCCCATTACTGGTTGCTCCACACATCATTTGCATGAGTTGAACCTTTTTAGGCGACCCTACACAGCACAGATCACTGACAGGAATTGCAGCCTGGAAGATAAGTGTGTTTACATTCAGATTGCTGATAGCTATATTGCACTGCCAGATGGGTCATGTGGAACAGCAACAGGGGATGCAAACATATCACTGATCTGTGCACCATCCCTGTTCACAGGTGGCAGAATGTCAGATCCGGAGAGTACAGTGGAGCAGGGGCCGGCCAGGAAAGACAGGCCCAACTTTACTAAAGAAGAGAAACAGGCGCTGGTAGAGGTGTATTTAGACAGGGAAGAACTCCTGAGTGGGGTCACTGGGACCACACAGGAGCGGGCGACAGGCTGGGAGGAGGTGGCCCATGGATGCCACAACTGCACTCCCCAGGAATGCAAGAAGAAGATGGGCACTGTCAGATGCAGAATGAAGGAGAAGGTGGCTGCCATAAGGGCATTGTTACACAGAATGGGTGGTGGACCCCCCACAGCACCCATCATCAATGCAGAGGAGAAGCTGCTGGCATCCATTGTGGGTGTTCCGAGGGGTGTTCCAAATGGGTGGCAGCCCATCACAGCACTGTGAGTATACCTGTAGGATGGGGGTCTGCCAGAGCAGGCCATGTGTGTGCCTGTACACAGCAGGGGTGCCACTGGTGTGTCCATGTTGCTTAGTGCTGTGGTGCACCATCTGCACAGCAACACCGGGGTACAGCACTGTCCACTGTGTGCAGTGAGGCAGCTCAGGGCACTCTGTCATGGATATGTGGTGCCAGGACCAGGGATGTTGCTACCGCAGGTACACCATTCCCATGGATGTCCACAGCAGGTTGTGCCTGCATGTGGCCACACACAGTGGACACCTGCAGTGGCAGGCTGCACTGGACGGGGTCACCACAAATGTGCTGTATGCTGGGGGGACCTGCACTGCATGTCACTGTTGGCCATGTGCCACACAGTGCAATTTGCATGCATGGATGTGGACATGTGTCCCATGAGCCACTGGGGTCCTGACAGGCATGTGCCATGTTGCCAATGCACCCCATGAATGCCAGTGCAGGCACACCGAAGGCACACATCCTGTCATTACACTGTATAGCTGCCTACCTGCAATGAATCAGGGAGACACTAACCAGTCTCCACTCTGTCTTATAGCTCCATCATGCCTCAGGAGTGCTGTGCAGTCCGGACCCATGACCATGGCACAGAACGATGCTGTGCCATCAATGTCCATAGGTGTGGTGGCCACTGCAGGGGGGGGCTTTCCACACCTGGAATTGGCAGCCCTACTTGGCCTTGATGATGACGATGACCCCCGGGTGACCTCCTCCTGCAGGACAGCCTCCCTGTGCTGGTGCCAGCAACTCTGGATGACGTGGAATACACCGATGATGATGACCTAACACTGATCCTGGGGGGCATGGGTGTCAACACATCTCCCATCCATCCCGTTGTCCCACAGACAGTGGCAGGCAGCTCTCTCAGTTCAGGGACCATGCTTGCACCCCCACAGGATGTCTTCCTGGAAGCAAGGGCCACTGATGCTGGTGTTACCCTGGGGCGGCAGGCATGTGTGGCCACTGGTACTGCCAGCCAGGATCAGCTGGCTGCCATTGCGCTGCAATGGCTTGTGGGTCACACTGTGCAGCACTCCCCCAAGGCTGCCATTGGCACCCCCACCCAGTCCCCAACCCAACTTCAAACTCCTGTGCAGTGTTCCCAGGCAAGGGATGCAACACAGCAGGCTGACACACCCCCTGCATGCCGGCATTGGGACCATGATACGCTAGGTGCCGACATGCTGGGTGAGCACACCCGGCTTCTGCAGGACTCCATAGAACACCAGGCTGTGTTCAGGACAGAGATGTGTGCGCTGAGGGTTGAGGTGCACCAGCTGTTTGAGTGCAGTGCCATAGGATGTGCCCAGCTGATAGGCAAGATTCGGCAGATGCAGAAGGTCATGACTGCATCACTGGACTGCATTGCAGAGACCATTGCTGTGGGATTCTCATCACTGGCATCCACTGGTCACAGCAGGGCATGCAGGACTCCCTGTAGCACTATGGGCACACCCAAGGCTCAGTGTCTAGTGACCCCATTGAGGCTGACACTGCCGCCACCTGCCTTACTCATCTCTATCACACCCAGAACTGGTCTGTTCAACAGTTTGTACACACCAGTGAGAAGCCAGTCATGTTCTCAGGCCTCTACCCCTGTGGATGCTGTGGCAACACCCCCTGTGGCTGTTGAGCCACCTGTGGCAGCCACATAGTCAGGCCATGGCTGCCCCCTTAGCCATGGCGGTTGTGGTTTCACATGGTAGCCTTGCCAGTTGCACTGCCCAGTATAGTCCCCTGCTGCTGTTGCTAGTCACGCACATGGATGGCTGTGGCTTATATCGCATGCTGTGGCACATGCATGGCCAGGATCATGGCTGGCATGTGTGTGGGCAGTGGTGCCGAGCCATGTGACATGGGTGTGATGAGTGCATCACCATGATGGCGATGCCTGCATGCTGGTGACTAACCTCTGATCCATGCAATGGCCTGCGATACTGCTGTTCATGTCTGTGTCACTGGGTGTGGTGCTATGTGCACCTCTGCCTGGTGTTGTATGCCCTGCAGTGTGGCCTCTTGCTGTACAGATGCATGTGCCAGCATGCATGTGTGGTGGTGGTGGGCATGCACCGTATGGTGACAGACTGTTCTGGTCCATGTGTGTGTGTTGGGAGGTGCCTGTGCATGTCTGTGTGGCCACCTGAATGCTCGGTGTGTGTCCATGTACCCCTGCTTGCATGCATCCCTCTGTGTCCATGCATGTGTGTGTTGGTGTGCGTGTCCTGCTTCCCTGTGTGTTGCTTACCTGTGGTTCCCATAGTGCTCCGCCACAATGGTGTCCCTGTGCTGTCTGGCATGTGTGGCCAGCTTGGGATCCCTACTCTCCATGGCAGGCTGCCCATCCCCATCCTGCTGGTCCTCCATCTCATCATCTGTACTGTCGCCCTCTTCAACTTGGAAAGGTATTCCATGGTCAATGGCCATGTTGTGCAGCATGCAACAGGCCAGAAATATGCCACAGGATTTCTCAGGGCTGTATTGTAGGGCACCACTGGACCTGTCTAGACAATGGAAACAAATTTTGAGCATGCCAAAGACATGCTCTGTGATGTTGCATGAAGTGATGTGTGCCTCATTGTAATGTTCTTTGGCCCCATTTCTGGGCCGCTGTATGGGGCTGAGCAGTCAGGGTCGGAGGGGATACGCACTGTCACCTATAGAGAAGGCACATGTGTTAGTAGTCACCCTGTCTGGCCCTTGCCTGTTCCCCCCCATCCACACTACCAATGCCCGCCCCACTGTGGGCTCTCCCCACAGCCCCCATGCACAGTACATGTGCTGCCTGTGACAGACCTACATGTGTCCTGCCCATAGTTTGCTACCCCTCTCTGGGCTTCTGGGTCCACATCACTGCTGCGTGCAGTGTGCCACTGTTCCAACTGGCCATTGTGTCCACTGGACACATGGCCACCCACGGTGCCTTGCATCCATGGTTGTGCATGGTGGCTTGCCCTGTGGCACTCACAGCATGGGCCCCTATGTGCACCCACCCCTGCACTGTATTCAGGCTACATTTCCAGGCATGTCTGCACACCTGGCACTGTCCATGTTCCCCATAGCCCCTTCCGGCTGCTGTGTGGTGTTTCACACTACAGCGGGTGTTCTCCACATCCCCGTTCTGACTCACCAACTAGGTGTCCCATGGGGATGACCCCATTCTCAAATCTCTGACACAGGATTGCCTGGTGCCAGATGACTGCATCATGTATCCCCCCAGGGTGCATGGTGCACACATTGATGGCACATCCTGTGACATTGCACACCACCTGGCAGTTGATGGCATGATAACCCTTTTGGTTCAAGTTGGCAGCACCTTCTGGGCCAGGTGGTGCATGTATGGCCACATGGATGTAGTCAATGGCAACTATCACACATGGCATGCATGCCACCCTGTGGAATTCTTGTATGTTTGCTGTATGCTCTGCCTGTCTGCTTGGGAATGTGATAAACCCCTGAAGCATGTGGCAGCAGAGCATTGAGGAACTGAGTGAGGAGGCAGGATGTGGCTGACTGGGTTATTCCAGCAGTGGCTCCTACTGGTTTCTGGAAGGTACCTGTGGTGAGCAGGCACATTGCCGCTGTCACCTTGGTCTCCACTGACATGGCATGGCTCCTTCAGGTGGGTGCCTGCAGTTCATCATGTCACAATTCACAGAGCTGCTTCAGAATTGCCCTGTTGAGGTGGTACTGGCCCACTATATCTGTGTCACTATAGCTCTCAAATGTGAGCTGGGCATGGTACCATCTATGTTAGGTGTACCGCTGATGGGTCCTTCCACGGCCATGTTGTTGTTCCTCCCTCCTCCTCACCCCCCTCATTACCTGCACAATCAGGAAGGCTGTTGCATCCAGTATTCACTGCTTCCCCTGGTCTCTGCCTGTGGGTGTGTGCAGTTGAGCCTCTTCTATTTGTGCTCAACTTTGTGCTGCGCAGTCTGTGAATTGCTCCATGGTTGTGCTGTGTGTTTGGGCTGAATATGCGGTTGCGCCACATATTCATGGTTACTCCCCCTCTACTTGCGCTACATATCATTATCATTGCACCGCAGTGCAACTGGAATTGCGCAGTGCATTTCCAGCACATTTTGGGTGTTGTGCCAGTGCAACTTACTTGCACATTGTGCACCTCCTTTGAATATCTAGGCCACTGTATCATCATGCTCTGTGATTTATTACCAGTAGTCCTCTTAACTCATTGTCTCCTAACAGATGCCTGTAGTCGTCAGTAAAAATACACTGGTGTGTCCTGAGGACATCTGCAGAAGTCAGCTACTGACTCCCAGTGTGTCCTTGCAACGTCTGGAGAAGTCACTTATATATTTTAATATATAGTGTAACATAATATAATATATATTTGACTGCATAGCACTGTTGGAAAGGTAATTTTATGCTGAACAACCTTGTCACTGATATTTTGTGCATATCATGTATACTTTAGAAGTTATTTGCATTTGTTTATGGTATGGTGTGTATGGTTTATGTTGCCTGTTTTAGTGAAAACATTTTTTTTTTGCTGTTTCAACCAGCTTAAAAAAAAAATTACATATTATTTGTATACCACCATTGGGAAGGTAATTTTGTGTTGAACAACTTTGCCACGATATTTTGTGTATATCGTATATACTTTAGGAGTTATTCACATTTGTTTATGGTATGGTGTGTATGGCTGACGTTTTCCATCGAGATTCACCTAAGCAGCTTGAATAAAATTCACTTTTTTGGCACTTCAGCAGGTATAAAAAAACTATATTGATTACAACTGGTTGCATAGCACCATTGGAAAGGCATTTTTGTGCTCATCAACTTTCATGCTGATACTTTGTGTTTATCAAGTATACTTTTGGAGTTATACACATTTGTTAGTGGGCAGACTGGGTGGGCCAAGCGGTCCTTATCTGCCGTCAAATTCTATGTTTCTATGTTTCTATATGGTGTGTGTGGTTGAGATTCATCCCTCAAATCTCACCAAAGCACCTTGACTAAAATGGGGAAAAATTATGTTTTATAGTAAAAAGATATCTTTTTTTTAACAAACGTAATATTAAAACACCATCTAATGTCAGTGTGCTTAATTTGGTGTTGATATTTGACATATTTTCCAACAAAAAATGGCTTATGTTGCCCTTTTTTAGTGAAAAAAATATTTACTTTGCTCTTTCGACCAGCATAGAAAAAAAACAAAATTACTTATTATTACATACATGCCACCATTGGAAAGGCAATTTTGTGCTAAATAACTCTGCCACTCATACTTTGTGTCTAGCATGTACAGTTATTGAGCTATTAGCATTTGTTAGCGACATGCTGACTATGGCTCAATTTAGCTTAGAAAGGCCCAGGATTCACTGTTAAAAGTATACAGGAGTTTCAGGAGGCAAGTGGTGTAATCTCAGAGTGAGCCTGTGGAGGCAATGAGTTAACACCCATCACTGCTCATTATACTCAGTCTGTCACCTCTTTACTATCTACTCATGCCTCTCTGCTCTTACTCAATCCACCTGGAACACCTTGAGGGTATCCCGGGTTGAGCTGTGTGCAGTCGATGATATCAGCCATACCTAGGTGCTGGCTTGCCTTCCTGTAGCTATTTCATTTGAACTGTTTAAGAAAGCTTTGCAATTTGTATAAAATTGTTACTCATATTTTTACTTCTTTTCTCCTTATTTTATTGTACTTTACGCACCAGTACTTTGTTTGTTCATTGTCTTTTATTTTATAATAGGTTATTTACTGTATGTTCAATCGTGCTCTGATTACTGTATTGTGTTTTTGTCATCCCAGGACAGTCTTGTAAATGAGCTCACCCAATGGTGTTTCGCTGGTTGAATAAAAATTGATGAATGTATTTTTTTTTTTAAATCACTGTTTATTCCCCCCCCAGCCTGCCATTCCTGACCCATCGGGAGAGCAAAGGCAGACATCCCACTGCTACACACCCTACCTGGAGTGGCCTCTGAGACCCCATGGAGCTGTGGCTTAACCCCCGGGCGGGGATGAGGTGTGGCCCGAACACCCTAAGACTTACGTTTTGTTGGTCTTGGAGCTGTCGGGTGGGTGGAGGCACATCGTGGGCACGTCTCCGGCTCTCCATCTCCCCGGAGATGGCAGACTCTTTTCTGGTTTTCTCGTGGGCATTGCACTTGCCCAGACATCAAGGCGTGACCACTGACATCTGCATCACCCTCCCTCTAGCTGCCTATGAGAGTCTGTTGAGCCCCAAACCTATGCCTGGGGGCCAATCAGACACCAAGGTGCTCAATGTAATGCTGCACCCCTAGCCTCTGCCAGGGGTTGGCAAACACGAGCTGCTTCCCAACCCTTCCCCCGGAACAGGCGAGCTGTCAACAGACACTGCAGCCTGTTCCTCCCGGCCGGCCCTCCAGCGACTTGAGCTTGCTCCTGAACCCGGGTTGCCACCATCGCAAGTGGAAATCCAACCGCTGCAACAACGGGCCAGCCCTGATTGAACTATTTTTGTTGCCTCAATCCTCTCCTTAAGATACAGCACTACCCTTCTTCCACTACCCTTTGCTTCTTCTTTCAGAATAATGTGTAGCCTGATCATGTTCCATTCATTGCCACATCTCTGTTACTGCCACTAGGTTATGTGACCCCTCCATGAATAGTAACCGAAGTTCTGGCATTTTGTAGCCAGAATCCTTGCACTGGCATATATCATTTTCCAACATTTCTCCCAAATCCCTCCTTTTCTCTTTTTCTGGAGCTTGCTAGTTCCTGCAGCATTTATCAGTCAGGGAAGCTAGCAAGGCCCCCTTTGTGTGTGACATTTTGTGTGTGCTTTGCCACTCTGACTCCCAATTACTAGTTTAAATTAGATATATGTTGTGCCCACCTTTCTCCTAGCAATCTCTTGCCCTCCTTGTTGGGGTGCAAGTCTACCTTTTTTTTCCAGTTATCTTTATCACTGTGCTGGCAGGTGGGTATGTACCCCATATCAGAACCCCCTGGCTCCCCCAGCCAGCATCCCTGACCAGCTGTCCAGAGATGAAGCCCTGTAACTTACTTCCTACAGCAGGGCTCCTGAAAGAGAGACAGATCCACCTAAGTTCCGTCTGAGAGGTAGACTGGTGGTGTAATTCGAGCTGAGGAGTGGGAGCATCACTGTGCAACTCCAGCTCAGGGTTTTCTCTTCTAGTTCCCCCCAGAAATGTGAAATTTTAATGGCATCACCATCTGGGTGTGTGGTCCCACACATGCCCCACAGATGTCCTCTGCTGTCTCCACCCCTTTAGAGTGATCACAGCCTGCTGTACACCCAGTCACCGCTGGGTGTTATGCAAACGCTGAGCACCAATAAGCTCCTCCTTGGAGGTGGACAACTGTCCATGGAACACTCATCCAACCTCCGTCTGGCCAGCCCTCTGATATAGAGATGCTAAAAAGTTTTAATTCACCGACGAAGTTCCAGTGAAGTTACCAACTCTATATCTGTGGGGAAGTCTGCAGATTTTTTCCATCAGGTTGTAAATTCCGCGAGTAGGTTTGCCAGTGACTTCACCATTAAGAGAGTTAGGCGAAGACTGTTCAAAAATGGACTGAGGTCACACGGAAACAACTCCTGCAGGTCACATGCTATTATTCTATGTACTGACTCATCCATCATTTCACCGTGCAGTCTGAGGTGTAAGTAGAAGGGTACAGATCTGCTGTTAAAACAGGCAAAAAATATTTTCAGCTTTTTTTGTTTGTTCTGTATTTCATTTTTCCTGTACAGTTTGTGAGTCTTTGTTCAGTTGTTCTTTACCTATTATTTTCTTTATGTTGAGCACTTTTATTTGTGCTTTTTTTAAAGGGGCGCTGTCAGTTTGCCCCTCTGTTTTTTACCACATCCCAGGAGTGTGCCTCTTGGCACACTCCTATCAAATTATTACTCTAGAATGCCCCTCTATGTCTGAAAATTCTGACTTTTTACCTGTTTTGCTGTTTTTTTCATCAGAACTTGAGGGTTTGGTCCAAGCTTAAATCATGCACCTACTGGAAGCATATAGAGGTCAGGAATGTGTGTCTGCCACGAGTGCTGTCCCAAACTGCATTTTGTTTAAAATCACGGTCTAAAAACTTGCTCCACTGGTCCATTATGTTATGCCAAATCATTCTTGGGAGTCACTGAAAACAAACTGAGCACTGAGAGTTCTGCAAATAATATTTGTAGCTCAGAGCCCAAATCCTGCGCATATGTAATTGCAACACGTTCTTGCACATGCACGGGATCTTTGCTAAGGCTGTGCTTGCACATGCACAAGATTTCTGCTCTGAGTTATGTTTTAGCTGCTGCAATCAGGGGCTGCCTCATTATTGCAATGTCCACCATTCCACTACAATGAGGGAGCAACCTGTCATTGCAGGGTGGTACCTTGCATGCACCCAACCCAGTTTGCCGACGGGGCACCCAGTCCCCATCGGCATATTGTCCCCACACCCAAGTTTCTGCTGTATGCCTAGGGGGTGCCCAATCCCCCTCAGCATCATGCCCCCCCTCTTTCTTTGCTGCTGGGGCACCCAATCCCCATCAGCTTCAGTCCCCCCTTCCCAGTTGAATTTGCTGATGGGGAAGCTCACTCCCCATCGGCATAATGTCTCCCCACCAATTTGTTGTCTGCCGAGGGGGGTGCCCAATCCCCCTCGGCTCTCCCTCCCCACTCCATATGTGTCGATGGGGGTGCCCAATCCCCTACCAGCTACAGCCACCCAAAACCACTCAGGTGGCATGCTGGGAGCCCAACCCAGTGTGCCAAATATCTTTGAAAAAAAAAACAGTCCCGCAATGTTTTTTTTTAACTCTGTAAACCAGAAAATGGTCCCTCGTTGAGTCCGTGGCCCCACCCCCAACCCGCATCCACCCTCTGTGCACCCTGCCTCCCCACACCCCCCTCACCCCATACTTACCTCCAGAGCCCAGCGCGATGATCTTCGGTGAACCAGGAACTTGTCTGCACTCTTCAAAGCCGACCGCGAACTGAAAAAATGCCGGTAAGTTGTATAATGGCATAAATAGGATTTTTTTCAACTTTGTTGCATATCTTGTGCATTTTCGGGAATTTTGGCACCAGCTTTTCAACATGGGGTTATTGGGACCCCTCCTCATGAATTCAGCCACTGTCATGGCATTATTCGTCCCGAAATGTGATTTTGCAGTCATTGTGCGGAATCATATTTTGGGACCGATTAACAAAACGACAGTGCCAGTGTTCATGAGGTGGGCTCTCAAAAAGCCTATTTTGCAAATTTGGTGGAAAAAATCCAAAAAATGACTGTTTTACGAGCGTGCATTACGCAGTTGCTACGCATGCTCATAACTCTGCAAATTTGCAATATTTTCACTCCAGATTTTCAACACTGCCATTTTTTCACACCTGCTTACGAACAGTACAGCTGTCATTTTTCACATCCTGGCCAAAATGGGTTTTCGCACTTCTGGCACAGAATAGCGCGTTCGCTTTGGGAAATCAGTGTTTGGGACAAATTAAGATAAAGCGAGTGAGGGCGGAGTGAGCAAGCTCAGCTGAGCTCTGTCGGGACTGCTACAGATTTCTTTGTGGGTAGAAAAAGGCACCAGCGTAGGCTGGAGCCCAGTACAAAAGGGCAGCCTGCAGTGCCGGGAGAAACGGAATGAGCGAGTGAGAGAGAGGGAGTGAGCGAGCTCAACTGAGCTCTGTCGGGACTGCTGTGTGTTTCTTTGTGGGCAGAAAAAGGTGCCAATACAAGCAGGAGCCCAGTACAAAAGGGCAGCCTGCAGCATCAGGAGAAATAGAATGAGTGAGTGAGAGAGGGGGAGTGAGCGAGCTCAATGGAACTCTGCCGGGACTTTAGAGTCGCCCACCCTCCCGCCTATTGTCCTCTGTGGTCCTATATTACAGCAGGGTCTCTGGAGTGGAGACAAAGCAATGATTGGATACGTTTTGGATTGCTATAATAATACATATTTAGTTGTTCTGTTTCTTTCTCTAACTGAGCTAAGTACTGAGCTATACTGTTATGATTGCTGTAATAATACATATTTATTTGTTCTGTTTATTTCTCTGAGCTAAGTAATACTTGCAGTGCTCCGTACCATCTCATTCGCCCTTCTCTGGACCATCTCCAGCCTATTAATATCCTTACGAAGGTGCGACCTCCAGAACTGCACACTACTCCATGTGAAGCCTGACCATGGTTTTATATAATGGCATCACTACCTCCCTCCTTATGCTGGTGATACCCCTGCCTATTCAACCCAGCATGTCACTGGCCCTCCCAGCTGCCTTACCACTTTGACATTTTCAGGTCATCTGAAATAAGAACCTCCAGGTCCCTTTCCTTCTTTGTGACTGTCAGCAACTCCCTTCCCCCATACCTTTCACCAAGGTTTCTGTGTCCCAGGTGCATAATTTTGCATTTTTTTGAATTAAACTTCAGTTGCCAGACCTCAGATCATTTTTCAAACTTCCCCAGGTCCCTCCTCATTTTCTCCACCCCCTCTGGGGTATCCACTGTGTTACAGATCTTGGTGTCATCTGCAAACAGACAGACCTTTCCCTTCAGTCCTTCTGCAATGTCACTAATAAAGACATTGAACAGGACTGGCCCCAGGACCACTCACTGTGGCACCCCACTGGTCACCTCCTCTCCCCAGACTGCACCCCATTTACCACCACTCTCTGCCTCCTGTCTGTTAGCCAGTTTCTAACCCAGTTTACCACCCTTTCCCCCATGCCCAGCCTACTCAGCTAGTTTATCAGCCTCCTATGTGGGACGGTGTCAAAGGCTTTGCTCACATCAAGGTAAACATTGTCCACTGCCCCACCCTGATCTACTTCGTCACCCAGTCAAAGAGATCAACCAGATTTGTCTAACATGACCTCCCCACTGTGAGTCCATGTTGCCTATGGTCCTGGGCTCTGATGGCTTCTAGATGCCCCACTATCCTTTCTTTAAGCAATGTCTTCATGAGCTTCCCCACTACTGAGGTGAGGCTGACCAGCCTATAGGTCACCGCCTTCTCCTTACTGCTGGATTTGTGTACAGAGACCACATGTTCCCTCCTCCAATTCTCTGGTACCACTCCTGTGTTGAATGACTCAGTGAACATGGCTGCCAGAGGTAGTGCTATCTCCCTTCACAGTTCTTTTAATATCCTTGGGTGTATGACATCTGGTCCCATCGCTTTGTTCACCTTCAATTTAGTCACCTTCTTCAGGATTCTACTGCCTATGAATAGACTATTGTCCACCTCTTCACGCCTTTGCAACTGCTGTACTGCTGTGGCCCTTGCCCCTCCCCCTCTTCTGTGAATACTGAACAGAAAGACACAGTGTATGGCTTTGGGGGGGTGCACATGACAGTTCTTAGGCATGGTACTTTCACTTCCAAATACCTAAACAGCACATATAAGCAAGCAATGTTTGGCATTGACAAATGCTTGTTAAACTAGGGACACTTTGATGTCTAAGGGGTTGACAGTGTCCCTTTAAAATATACTAAAAATACCACCAACAGCTTAATATGGTTCAAGGTCAGTTGGCTTTCATCTGTATTCCCATCCCCCAGGTCATGCCTGAAAATAGGCAGAATTTGTCTAGTGCACTTACCCGGTCACCAAAAACTAACTAAATAAATAAAATGACCGGTAGTAGTCAGGAGGAGAGGGGGTGCAGCTGTGCAGGCAGCAGATGGGAGATGTGCATTTTACATCAAGAGGATCTGGCCCATGGCTCCAGAAGGAAGAGACAGCAACAGCATCTGACCCCCCCCCACAGTCCAGCATCACCACCTAGCAATGAGATGAGGCAAGGGCACCGCCACCATCAATAGTTAAGGAAGCTCCAGCGCAGTCAACAACTGCATCACCATCATCACCACCTGTGCACCATGAGGAGGAGGAGACGTAGGCAGGACCATCTTGCTCCTTCCATCATCATCATCATCATCATCATCATCATCATCATCATCAGAAGTCCCTTGTCTGGGACTTTTTTTATATTAATCCCACCAGCAACAGTGTGATCACCTGCAGACTATGCTGCACTGTTGTTTGGCATGGGAAACACGGGAGACATTTGGGGACAGGTGGGCAGGACACACACACACCTTAGAGGGTGGCACTCAAGGAGGGCTTTGTCAAAGGACTATCGGGTGAAATGTCAGTCTGTTTTGGACTCTTCTGGTTGAGGTGCTCTGTTCTTTACTTGCTACCAACTAAACTGCTATATTGAAAAGCAATTTTGTATGGACAGCAGTTATTTTGACCATTGCTGGGGTGGGTTATGTGACTTTGGTTCGGTAAGGAAAAGGAAAGGGACCTGGGGGTAATCATATCAGATAACCTTAAGGTTAGCAAGCAATGTGAGAAGGCAGTAGGGAGGGCTGGGGTATACTGGGATGCATAGGGAGAGGCATCACCAGCAGAAAACAGGAAATTGTTATCCCTCTGTACAGACAGTTGGTGAGACCCCATCTGGAGTACTGTGTCCAGTTCTGGAGACCCCATCTCCACAAGGACATAGACAGGATAGAGGCAGTCCAGAGGAGGGCAACTAAAATGGTGCAGGGTCTGCAAGAGAAGCCGTACGAGGAGAGACTAAAGGAGCTTAATATGTATACCCTTGAGGAAAGAAGGAGAGGGGACATGATAGAAACTTTTAAGTACCTCAGTGGAATCAACAAAGTCCAAGAGGGTAGCATCTTTCAGAAAAAGAGACGTGCAAGAACAAGGGGACACAATTTAAAGATAGAGGGGTGGTTCCGGGGCAATGTGAGGAAGTATTTTTTCACAGAGAGGGTAGTGGATGCATGGAACAGCCTTCCTGAGGAGGTTGTAGGTCTAAAACTGTGGGGAATTTAAGAATGCATGGGACAGACATAAGGCGATTCTTGTGGGGGTGGAAGAAATAGGCTGTTGGTTAATTAGGATCTGTGGCCTATCCTGTAGGTAGGGAAATGGGCAGACTAGGTGGGCCAAGCGGTCCTTATCTGCCGTCAAAGTCTGTGTTTCTATGTTTCTGCTATAAGAACATCAAATGAAACATACAGAAATAAGACGTGAAGGAAAAGGAAAGTGTGCTCCATAAAACATAGCCCCCGGGTGGAGAAGGTGTAAGGTCAGGCTGGTGGAAATGAATTGAAGAAAGTGAAAGGGTTTGGGATAGTAGAAATGGCTCGTGCTGTCATAAGCCCAGAGGAAAAGTGTAGGAATGAAACTGCTTGAAGAGAGAGAGTAAAGGGAAAGAATGTAACTGCACAAGACAGAGAGAGAGAGAGAGAGAAAGACAGAGAGAGAGAAGGCAAGGAATGGGATATGAGTTGCCTGAGTTATTAGTACCAAGCTATCGCAAGTGGAGGTCCAGTTTCGACCCCAAGAATGCTGCCAGGAATTCTAGTCTTTATGGCTTATGGGAGATCTGCATGAAATAAATAGTCTGTTAGCACAAGAGAATGTTGCGGTAGATTTCCCAGCTGTGTCTGTGAAAGAAACCCATCGTATATAATACCCCCTGCTCCATGGAGTGGTTATTACTGTTTTCACATTTAATTAAATTGTTTTTGCATGCTGATTCTGGAGTGGACAATGAACTTACTCAAAATGACTGTGCATGCCTGCCTGCTTTCTAATGAAGATTGCCCCACCGGTGAAGAGATCTGCCGAAAGAATGGTGTCTGCTTCCCTATTTTGTGACTCCCAGTCACTAAGATTCAAGAACCCAGGTAATGAGTTATCTTTGCTTCAAATGCCTTGGACTGTGGTTGCTTGTGTTTGTGAAGTGCCCCCTCCCAATTTTTTAATTACCGGGATACCCCAAGATGGGGAAGGGATGCTTACATCTGCCACTGCTTTATTCTATCTTATTTTATTTTGTTGACTTTATTACCTGACAGCCTTGGGGCATCTCTTGGGTGTACCCACCGGACTATGGCTCCTAACTCCTCACCTGAAAACTCCTGACCAGGAACTAGGGACAGAGACACCCCACCCTGCTACCCTACCACAGCCGACCCCCCTGACTTACACCCCCCGGGCAGGGCCACCCAACGCCTTACCAGGTGTCCTCATCTAAAATCCACACAGCCAGGCCAGGAGCAGGGCAAAAGTGAGGGAGAGCCAGTCAGGAAAGTCCATTGTTGGGGATGTGGGCCGGAGTCACTTGGGCTGCCATCGCCTCCTCCGAGACCCAGGCTTTTTTTCCTTGTGTACCCTCCCCCTTGGCTCAGATGTGTAATGAGTCAGCGCAGGTACGCATGCTCCTGAGTGTGCCCATAGGATCGCCACCACAGCCAATCACATGGCTGATGAATTGCAAGCTTGCTGTGCCCCTCAGTCATGACCTGTAGCCACCAGAACCTGGGATCAATGCCCCCCCTCCCTCCCAGAACAGGAGAGCAGTCCTCCAGATGCTCAATCCTGCCCTCTCCTGCTGACCCCTGGTGACCCGAGCTCATTCCCGAACCGAGATCACCGCCATAGTGCGAGGTGTGGCATCCAGCACCTCAACCCTCACCACCACCGGGTGGGGTGCTCTATTCTATCTATTGAAATTCTTCTGCTCTCATCCATTCAAAAGAAAAAAATCTAATTTCAGCTCTGTTGTCTTTCTTGTGCAGCTGCACCGTCCTCACCACTGTCACTAAAATTGTTCTTATCTACTGCTGCTAAATGGTGCTGTGCTGTGCTGTGTGTGTCATTCTCCCCATGCTATAGGCTGCCCTTCCATCTTGTAAGTCACAGCGCAACAGTAGTGTAAATGTTCCGGAAAAACAAAAGCTAAATTTTGGTACAAGCACTTTAGTACACACAGCTGCTTAGCACAATATATAAAATTCTCACTTCTGGGAATTCTCCCCAAACCAGAAATCAGTAATGCTGGTAATAAACTGCTGCTGCTGATGCTGCTACTATGTAGTTTAAGTTACCCTCTCAGACAGTCTGTGTTGGCAAGCACTTTAGTACACGCAACTGTCAAGCACAATATATAAATTTCTCACTTCTGGAAATTTTCTCCAAACCAGAAATCAGTAATGCTGGTAATAAACTGCTGTTGCTGATGCTGCTACTATGCTGTTTAAGTTACCCTCTCGAACAGTCTGTGTTGTCAAACACTTTAGTACACGCAACTGCCAAGCACAATATATAAATTTCTCACTTCTGGAAATTCTCTCCAAACCAGAAATCAGTAATGCTGGTAATAAACTGCTGCTGCTGCTGCTGCTGCTACTATGTAGTTTATTTATTTATTTTTTTGCATAATCTTTTTATTAAAAAAAATTAAAAAATAAAGGGAAAAAAAGACAGAACAGTACAATACAGTTACACAGTATACAATGTCATTTAACAGCACCTTCAAGAGAACATCTCCATGCCTCCCGGTATAACTACTGACACCTTTGACAGTTATATGTCTCCATTCAACTGCAGTCAGAACCATCTAACCACTTACTTTGTGCAGGGACCTTCCTCCTTTAGGAATATCAGTCCTAATCTTCCAGGCCCACCGTTAGTATTTGTATCTCCCCTACTGTTAGGGATGCCAAAAAAGGTGCCCATATGTTATAGAATTGCTCCCCTTTTCCCATTAGAGCAAGCCTCTCCATGGAAAGCACCTGTAGAGCCATCTTATGCCACTGATCTAATGTGGGCACTTGGTTAGAGACCCATGTATTTTGTATGTAGTGGCGGGCCGTTACAATTTGCATTCTGATCCATCTATGGTATGGGGTCCATTCCTCCCTCCACCGCATCTTCCACCTCAAATAACCCAGTCAAAGGTTCCACCACAAGGGGTAATCCGGCCATTCTCGACACTTCCACTAGTACCCCTTTCCAGCATATTAGTAGGATTGGGCATTCCCAGAAACAGTGGAAGTATGTATCTATTGCCCCCCCACATCTACCATATAATGGTGCTATCACAGCATTATATTTATGTACTATCTGTGGTGGACAGTATAGTCTATGTACAAATTTAAAGTAGGATTCTTTATATTTGTTACATATCAGAATACCTTGATGCATTGTTAACATTAAGTTTCAGCTTCACTCCCTAATCTGTACTCCTATGTCTTTTTCCCAGTACTTTCTTGTTTTTTGAGTGAGATCTGGGAGATGTTGCATGCCCATGTGCACTGCTTTACACATAATGCCCTTAGGGTCCTTTTTTGCATAATCCATCAACTGCTCAATTGGAACTAACTGTACAGCTCCAGACCCCCCCACTCATCTTTTGGGCATATGTTCTTGTCTGCAGGTCTCTAAACAGGTGTGTTCTGCCCAGTCCAAATAGTTGTTGCATTTTTCCAAATGAACACAGACCATCTCTGGTATACATGTCCCCCACACTATGTATCCCCTTATTTTCCCACTCCAGAAACCTGGGATCTTCTAAACCTGGCAAGAAAAAAGGGTTTCTGGCCACTGGTAAAAGCCATGTTTCTTGTCTGCCCCCCATTTATTCCAGATAAACCGCCAGCTGTCAAGGACTGTCGTCACCATCAGATTCACCTCCTGTAGGGCTGTATAGGCCCTTCGACCATCCCTGGCCAAATAGGTCGACACCTGTCCCGGGCAATCCTGCTGTTCTAGGTCCGGTGGTACCATGACCCAGTCTTTTATGTACTGACATTGGGCTGCTAGGTAGTAGGTACTCAAATCTGGGAAGTTGAGGCCCCCTTTATCTACCCTCACCTTTAGGCATTGGAGACATGCTCTAGGCCACTTTTCCCACCAAATAAACCTAGTGAAGGCTGACTCCAGCCTATGCTCATCCTTACGCATAAGCCCAATGGGTAGCATCTGCATAGGGTAAAGAAGCCTGGGCAGAATGTTCATCTTTATTTAATTTATTCTGCCCAGCCATGATATGGAAAGGGAGGCCCACCCATGGAGATCTACCTCTACCTTTTTAATAATGGGGGTATAATTGTAGTCATATAGGGATGCCAGGCCCCTTCCCACCTGCACACCCAGATAGGTGAAGGATTTGAATACCATCTAAAATCCCCACATGCTCCCCCAAACCTCCCAGATTGCCCTCCCTCCCCTCTCACATCATAAAAGGAGGCAGGGAGCTGGCCCAGTGACACAGAGGGCTGAGGCGCTGGACACCGTACCTCGCACCACGCCGGCGACCTGAGTTCGGGAACGAGCTCGGGCCATCGGAGGCCGGTGCGGAGGAGGGTATGGCACTGGTGAGGGTAGCCAAAAGGCAGCTCTCCTCTCCTCTCCGGGGAGGATCTGGTGCATCCCTCGGTGCAGGTCTGCCTCCTGGTGGAGGCTGGGAGTGGAACAGCCGAGGGAGCACACAGACATTAGGCCATAGGGTGGGTGGATGGGGCTGTCACTGGGGCTGCAGTAAGCATGCGTGCCTCCACGCGCATGTGTCTCTACTCCTGGGGCTCTGGGTTAACAAGGGAGAAAAATGGAAGAGAAAAATTCCCCAACGGCTGGATGAAGCCCGACCTCCCACAGGCACCGCTCTTGGGCCAGGCATAAGGTAAGTCCTGGTAATTCTGGGAGTCGGAGCTGAGGGAGCCAGTTGGGCTGATGGGGACTCCCGGGGATAGGTGCACAAATAAATACACCAACAAAAAAAGGAGGCAGGGAACCCCTCTCCCCCATTGCTTACCCAAACACAGCACTCAGTGGTTCCGCAATGTGGTCCACCAGGTGTTTATAATATTCACTCAGGAACCCATCTGGTCCACTGGCTTTCCCTATTTTCATTCCATGAATCACTCTCTGTACTTTCTCCTTAGTAATGGAAGCTCCCAGCATGTTCCTCTGCTTATTAGAAACTATGGGCAGTTGCACTCTATCAGGAAACACTTTGGCCAGATCCTCAGTTTCTATACATTCTGCCTCATACACCTTTTGATAAAATTCCCTAAAGCTAGGTTTTTTTTTTTTTACTTATGCTTTTTTATGCTCCCCTTTAGCACCACAGCTGCCCCTTTCTTCAAGGTCCCAATGTGCCCTGGCGATGGGAGGGTTGGGGTCACGTGCCCAGATGAGTGCCCCACTCTCTATTACTTATTACTTCAGTTTACCCCTCCCGATTAGGGTGGAGGAGTCCCCCTTCCCCTCCTACCTTCAGTGACAGCATGCACTTTGTGCTGCTTCCCCTGGCTCCTCCTCAGTCGCCCAATGCCGAGGCCCATCTACAGGCACAACTTGTGGGGTGTTTTCCTTTTCTGGTCCCTCCCCATCTGGCAATGGCAGTCTCGGGAGGACCAATGAGACAGGGGCACGCTGAGACATGCCTCCACTCAGGTTCCCAGCTGATGCCAGCCCCTCCCCTGCTGTTGGATTCCCCCACAGTAAGCTGTAAGTTCTGCTGGGAGAATTGCAACAGGGGTAAAAGGGGGAAATAATGTGCAGGAGGAAGAAGAGGAGCTGGAAATGAGAGAGGGAGATGAATGGAAGCAAGCAGGGAGTAAGAGGGGTGGAATCTTAGTGCTGGGGGACTCAATACTAAGAGGAGTTAGGTTGGGTAGCAAAGGGGACAGGCATAGTTGCATTTGGTGGAGGCCATGCCAGGAATGACAGCTGAAAGGGGTGGGAAGTCTGTTCTGAAATATGCTAGAAGGGGTAGGGACAAGCCTCATTTAATTATACATCTTGGACAAACACCTGACTGACAAGACAGCAGATACAGTCCAGAGGAGGTTTGAGGAACTAGCACAATTATGTGAAGGGGCAGGAAGATCAGTAACTTTTTCAGAGACACTTCCCATGCCAAAGGCAAGCACAACAAGAAAGCTGAGAATAGAGGACTTTAACGGATGGCTAAGAACCTGGTGTTGTGCTAAAGGGTATGGGCTGTTGGGGGGCGTGGGGAGGGACCTGGGAGGACAGTAGTCTCTATGCCAAGGACAGACTACACTTGAGTGAGGAGGGAAAGAAAGTGTTGAAACAGAGGATGGAGGAGTACATAGAGGAAGTTGGGAATTTAAACTAGGAGTGGGGGGTGGCAGTTGGGGAACAGATATGCAGAGACCACAGGTTGGGAAACCATATGAGCTTACCCCCCATAACAGTGACAAAGGACAAATGGCAAGTACTGTTGGTGATGCTAGGAAAGGAGGACAGGATGGGAGGGGGAGAAGGGTGGAAGGTGGTTACCCTTAATGCTAGGAGCCTTGGGAGGAAAACTGCAGAGTTACAGGTTCTCATGGCAGAGGGAGAGGTGGACATTGCAGCCATCATGGAAACATGGGCCACCCAATACAATGACTGGGACCTGTCTGTACCAGGGTACAGGTTATTTCATAGGGACAGGGTGATTGGGAAAGGAGGAGTGTGGCACTATATGTGAAGGAAGGACTGAAGTGTGTAAGGGAGGAAGGGGAGGAGGATAGTACGGAGTCACTTTGGATGCAAATCCAGGATTCCAAGAATAGGATTCTTAGAATGGGAGTGGTGTACAGGCCACCATCTCAGACGGAGAAGTTAGACAGGGAACTAGCGGGACAGATCAGGAGGACCTGTGAGAAGGGTAGTGTGGTGATTGTGGGGGACTTCAACATGTCAGGAGTGGACTGGAGCACCAACAACCAGGAACAGAAGGGAGCAGGTACTGCTGGATGCCTTCCAGGACAGCTTCCTGCTGCAAATGGTCAGTGAACCAACCAGGTTAGGAAATACCCTTGACCTTGTGCTGGCAAATGGGGACTTTGTGAGAGAACTTACAGTGGAGGAACCGCTGTCAGGGAGTGACCACCGCTCAGTATGGCTCACATTGGATATGGGCAAGGAAGGAGTGGAATCTGGCACAATAGTGCTGCACTTCAGGGCCAACTTTGGGAGGATGGGGAAGTGGTAAAGGGTACCTGGCCAGAATTCAATCTAGTATGGACACTAACCAGAGGTGGGAGCTCATAAAGCTGGGGATAGTGGAGGCAACAAAACCTGCTGCAAAGCCCAGAGCAAGAAGGCTAGGGGCTAAGAAAGAGATCTGGTTGAGCAAGGAGGTCATGGAAAAGGTAAGGAGGAAAAGAGCTGCCTTTAGGAAGTACAAGAAAACAGGGAGGGGAGGACAGGGAGGAGTACGTGACAGAATCGAAGGAGGTGACAAGGGCAGTAAGGGGAGCCAAAGCATCTACGGAACTCAGGCTGACACAAGGCATTAAGAAGGGGGAGAAGGACTTCTTTAAGTACATCAGGGAGAAAAGGAGCTGTAAGGACCACATAGTAAGGATTAGGAAGGAGGGGGGTTGGGTGGAAGCAGGGTGCGATAAGGCGGAGCACTAAATGAGTACTTCTGCTCAGTATTTACTAAAGAGAAGAGGGGTTGACACCCAAGGTGGGAGAAATGGCAGAAGCAGGGGAAGTAGTGACAAATGGGAAATCATGAGAGCAGAGTTCGAGAGGGTCTGAAGACACTGAGGGTGGACAAGGTGCCAGGCCCAGATGGCATCCACCCAGGGTACTGAAGGAGCTGGCAGAGGTCCTTGCAGGACGTTGGCAGACCTATTTAATGCCTCACTACATTCTGGTGTGTACCTCAGGACTGGAGGATGGCTCATGTGGTGCCCCTCCACAAAGTGGCACGGATGAACCGGAAACTACAGACCAGTGAGCCTCACATCCATCGTGGGTAAGCTAATGGAGACTATCCTGAAGGAGAGGCTGGTGGCCCTCCTAGAGGCCAAAGGACTACAGGACAGCAGACAGCATGGTTTAATACATGGCAGATCCTGCCAAACCAACCTGGTCGAGTTCTATGACTGGGTAACTAGGCAACTGGACAGGGGCCATGCAGTGGATGTCCTGTATCTGGAGTTCAGTAAGGCTTTCGACTCAGTGCCACATGGAAGGCTGGGAAGGAAGTTAGTAGGCACAGGGACGGGTGCAAAGCTGGTGAGATGGGTAGGAAACTGGCTGCAGGGAAGGCAACAGAGGGTGGTGGTGGGTGGGGAGCTCTCACACCCAAGGGCAGTGATGAACGGTGTTTCACAGGGCTCAGTGTTGGGACCAGTGTTGTTTGGGATATTCATTGCAGACATATCATGGAACATCAAGAGCAAGATCAGTCTGTTTGCTGATGATACCAAGGTAGGAGCGGTGGTGGATGACCTAGGGGGATGGCAGGGGTTGCAGGATGATCTGGCAAAGCTTGAAACCTGGTCAGACACCTGGCAACTGGGCTTTAATGCCAAAAAGTGCAAGGTGCTGCATTTTTGGATGAAGAACCCAAGAAGGAGTTACCAGCTAGGGGGAGTGCAGCTAGCCCAGACAGAGGAGGAGAAGGATCTGGGTGTGCTCATTACAGGGTCAATGAACAACTCGGCACAATGTAGGAAGGCAGCTGCAAAGGCCAACAAAATGCTGGGTTGTATTGCAAGGGGTATATCCTCGAGGAGGGAGGAGGTGATTCTGCCACTGTATAGGTCATTAGTTAGACCACACCTGGAGTACTGTGTGCAGTACTGGAGTCTGTATCTGAAAAGGGACATTAATTTACTGGAGGGGGTGCAGCGCAGAGTGACAAAGATGATCAAGGGGCTGGGGGACTTATCATATGAGAGGAGGTTGAAGGAGTTGAACATGTACTCACTGGAGGAGAGGAGAGACAGGGGTGACATGATTGAAACCTTTAAATACATGAAAGGAATAAACAAAACAGGTACAGAGGGGCTAACATACTAACATACTAAAATGCCAGCAGAATAGGCCTAACGGTCTTTCGTGTCTGCTCGTTTGGTCAGTCCCCAACCTGGGTGCTGACCTTGCTGTTCCCTCGCCTTCTCTGGCTTCTCCCTTCCCAGTTCCGGATACTCTTGCTGCATTGGATTTTGCTTCCAGAACCCTTCCCCTGTACCTGTCCCACCCCCTCTTGAACCCCTCCACTGTCTCTGCCTCCACCAGCCCCCTAGGCAGTGCATTCCATGGCTCCACCACCCTCTCAGTGAAGTAGCACCTCCTCCTTTCTCCCCTGAATCTTCCCCCCTCCAGCTTCCACCCATGCCCTCTAGTGGCCCCTTCCTCCTTCCTTCGAAGCACCCCAACTGTTCCGCCCCTATTTACCCTCTTCATGTACGTAAAGACCTCTATCATGTCCCCCCGGTCCCTTCTCTCTTCCAATGTGTACATATTTAGCTCTTCAAGCCTCTCCTCATAGGTCCTGTCCCCCAAGCCCCAAATCATTTTGTTTGCCCTCCTCGACCCTCTCCAGGAGGTTAATGTCCCGCTTTATGTGGCTCCAAAACTGCACGCAGTACTCAAGGTGCGGCCTCACCAAGCAAGTTATACAGAGGGAGTATCACTTCCCTCCTTCTGGAGGTGATCCCCTAGTGATGCATCCCAGCATCCTGTTGGCCTTGCTGCTGCTCCTACAAGTCTCAGAGTTGTTCATCTTGACATCCACCACCACCCCCAGGTCCCTCTCAGCCATCAAGACTTGTAGCATTTCCCCCAGGGTGTACACTTGACCTGGGTTTCTGGCCCCCAGGTGGAGTACCTTGCATTTCCCTGCATTGAACCTCAGCTTCCACTTTCTAGACCATCTTTCCAGAGCCTCCAGGTCCCCCTGTAGGGCCACCCTCCCCTCCTCCCCATCCACCACCGCCCCCAGTTTCGAGTCATCTGCAAAGAGACTCATCTCACTCCTGATTCCTGTCCTTATGTCAGATACGTGGCGTTGAACAGAAGGGGCCCAAGGACTTGATCCCTGTGGGAACCCACTATTGACCCTCCTTGGGGATGAGACTATCTCATCAACTACGACCCTCTGGGTCCAGTCCTGGAGCCAATTGCTCATCCATCTGATCATCTGGTTCCCACCCCCATTTCTCCTAGCTTATCCAACAGGCCCACGTGAGGAACAGAGTCAAATGCCTTGCTGAAGTCCAGAAAGAGGACATCTACTGGTCTACCCAGGTCCAAGGCACTTGTCACCCAGTCATAGAACTCCACCAGGTTTGTCTGACACGATTTCCCAGGATGAATCCATGCTGTCTCATCGTCCAGGCACCCTGACTTATCCAGGTCCCCCTAGCCTCTCCTTGACAATGCCCTCCATCACCTTGCCCGCCACCGAGGTCAGGCTGACAGGCCTGTAGTTCCCCTGCCACCTCCTTGATCCCCCTGTGGATGGGCACTATATGTGCCACCTTCCAGTCTTGGGGCACCCACCCTGTCCTCAGAGATGGTGAAAAGCTCTGCGGGTTTGCCAGGACATCTGCAAGTTCCTTCAGCACTCTGGGATGTAATTTATCCGGCCCGGTGCTTTCTCGTCTTAAAGGAGCTGAGGCTTCCTCACTCTCCAGCTGATTTCCACTTCCGTTTCCTTCTCCCTGCTTAGCCCTCCCCCACCTGCCAGTGATGCCCTCCTCTCCCCAGACCTGCCCGATCAGTGAGGTCCCCCCCCTCAGTATCTCTGTCTCCTCCCATGTATGATGCAGCACCCTCATTTTCCCTGCAGGAAAACTGAGGTAGTACTCATTTAGTACCTCAGCCTGCTCCTCGGTCTTGTGCCCATCTCTCCTGATTTAATCCTGCTAATCTGCCCTTCACCCTTCGTTTTTCCCCAATGTATCTAAAGAACCCTTGTTCCCTCTCCTAATTTCCCTGGCCCGGTTCTGCTCCTTCCTTGCCTTGGCCGCCCTCACCACTCTAGTGGCCCTTCTGTCGTCAGCTCGTACTCCCCTCGATCCCTTTCCTCCTTGAGCACTTAGATTGCTTATAGGCTGCTTTCTTTCCCACCACCACTCTCCTGGACCTCCTGGTCCACCAACAGGGTTTTAAATCCCACCGTGTTTGTCTTACTCTTGCACAGGTGCTGGTAGCATCCTGCACCCCTCTCCTGATGATTTCCACCTACTATCAGCGTCCATGTCTGACCAATCCCATCAAATGCTCCTTAGGATCCTTCCCCATTTCCTTAATCCACCCCTGAAGTCGGTTACTTCTGTCTTTGTGCAGCTTCACCTCCTAGGTCCAGGCAGAACCAGACCGTGGCATGGTCACTCCCCGCCAATGGGTCCCTTACCTCCAGGCCCCAATCTGGTTACTGTCTGCCGGACCAGATCCAGTATCCGTGCCCTCCTGGTCGGTTCCTCACCTGCTGAGTTAGAGCGTCTTGAAAGACATCCAGCAACCTCTGTTCCTGGTCACAGAGGATGTCATAGTCTCCCAGTCTGTTCCTGGCATGTTTAAGTCCCCAACACCACCACCGTTCCTCTGCCCAGTCTGCAGTGTCTCCCAACATCTGTCACCAGACTGTCCTCCAGCTCCTCCGCCAGGGCAGGGGTCTATACACCACTCCTATTTTACTCTTGCCCCTTGTTATCAAGTGACGAATCGCCTCCACGGTTCCCTCCGCCTCCTCCTCCCCCTATGCCAATGCAGTTTTTGACTATCCATTGCTACCCCTCCTCCCTTCCTCCCCTGTCCTTCCTGAACATGTGTATCCCTCCAGGTTCAGGTCCCAGTCATGTCTTACAGTGGCTCAAGTCTCAGTGACCACTGCCACATCCACTGCTCCCTGAGTTAGCATCACCTGGAGCTTAGGCATTTTATTGCCCAAGCTCTGACTAACAGGACTACCTTCCACCTTTCCCTATAGTTCCATTTCCCTGCTCCTTGTTCCCATGGGGATTCTGTTTTCCCTGGTCTGCACTTTGCCAGTTGGCCTTTTCCTGCAATCCTCCTGGTCCCCAGGTGGAGACAGAGTCCTCCTTTATCGGCACCCTCTTGACAGCCTCTTTCTCCCATCCCACCCCCCTTCACAAGTTTAAAGCCCACTTTTCACTGATGAACCCCTCTATTTTCAACAGGATTCCTCTCTCTCCAAATTGAGATGTAGTGCTTATCTCTAGCATACAGCTCCTTATCCTCCCAGGTCTCCCCAATCCCCCATCAACCCACATCCCTCTGGCCTCACACCACTCCCTGAGCCACTGGTTTATCTCCCAATTTTCCTTTGTGTTCCCCACTGGCCTCTGGCACTGGCAGGATTTCTGAGAAGGAACTGTGCATCCTGTGTCATGACAGACCTGGCAGAGCTCCCTGAATACTTAGCCATCTCTAGCTCGCTATCTTCTCAATGTCATTTGTACCCAGGTGGACCAGTATGTCTGGGGAACCCCCACAATCCTTTGCCAGCTGATATACCTCGTGCTTAGCCCTGTGCACCTGTTAGTCCAGGAAGCATCTTGTTCTAACTGGCGCAGGCTTCTTCCTCCCTATCCCATTTGATACCCCTGATCATAGAATCCCCAGCAGGAGCACTCTGACCTCCTTTCCTCCATCCCCTCCTTCCATGTCCTCATCCTTTCTATAGGCCCTCCACCCAGCTGGCTCCGTGTTCCTCCCCTTTCTGGGTGCCACATACCACCCCTCCTCCAATCCTATGCCTCTCCTCCTCCTGGTATCCTTCTTGTTCCTTGCTAATTCCCCCTCACTGCTCGTAACTGGTCCTTCTCCCCATCTGCTAAACTAGCCTGGCTCATCCTCCTTCCTTCCTGTCTCCATTTAGTTCCTCCTTGCTAGTCATGCTCCTCTGCCTAAACCCCTCAGCTCCCTTTACTGAATCCTCCTTGTACTTCTGGTCCTTCTCCTTTCCTTTCCTCCCAACTGGTTCTTCTCCTTGCGCTTCCTCCTCTTCCCCTGCCCTCGTGCTCTGATTCACTGCTCCCCATTCTCCTGCATTCCAGGTCCCCCTGTTCTTCCTGCTATCTGGCCCCTGCCTCCTACCTCCCACTCCTTTCCATCTCTAACTACCCCTGTCAAGTGCTACATCACCCCTCATCCTTGAGCAGAAGAAGAGAATTGAAGTGGTTACTGAGTGTAGGTCTAATCCACCCCCCGCCTTGCTTCCTTCTGTCCAGCCCTGGCCATCTGCCTACTTCCCTGGAGAATGTTATCCTCCATCCCCCTTTGAGAGGGCCCCAGTTACCTGCCTGCTTCCTTGGTAGTGTCCTTTTGGACCCCCTCTGCCAGGTTCCCATGTGACCCTGAGTATTCTCCTGCACTCCTTACTCTATGCCCCCACCCCAATGCTTTTGGTGCAACCCTGTGGGAGATTCCCAGCCCCCTTCCCCAACCATACCACCCCCCTTCCCCCAGCTTTCTCCTAATCCCCGCAACCTCCTCCCTAAGCTGTGCTAGCTGGTAGCACACGGGCAACCACCGAACTTCCAAGCCCAGTCCAGTATCATGGCTGCTCCACACCCTGTGCACCCTACCACCCTCCCAAAGATGCCGTCCCTAATGATGTGTGGTCCCATCCCCTTCCAAATAGGTTTCCTTGGGTGAGCCACCAGGTTCCCCCCTAGTCCAAGATACCCCTACTGCCTAATCAGGTCACCCACTAATCTTACAGACAGTCCCACTGTACAAGTAACCCTGTTACTAGGTGCAGTACAACACATTAAACTTATAAGGAAATGAACAACCCCAAAGCTCCTCTCTCCCAGCCTTTAAATCCTACCCCAGTGGCTAGAACTACATGAGCTGCACCTGCAGCCTTTTCCTCCAATTGCAGGCAGGTGTTCCCCTATACATTCGCAGACTTCTGGGGAGGGAGGGGTGGGGAGGGCGGGTCTTGGGCAGACCCCTGACTCAAGAGAGAGTGTATCAGCCCTGTCTCCCCTCCAAGCCCAGCAGCCAAAGAACTAGGGCCCAAGCAAATCCCACCAAATAGGTTTTAAATCAGAAGAAATAGGCTCTCTACCAGCGCAGCCTGTTACACAGTGAAACACCCACAAAATGAGCCCCACTTACAGCCACCAAATCAGTTTACAAACATCCAACAGCACCCAAAACAATACCCTGCTAGCCCCTTAGAAGTAAGAAAGAAAAGAACTAACCTACCAAGTAAAATCCACAAGAACCCTGTGAAAACAACAGCAGCAGCTACTGACCCGGAACACAACTGATCCTGTCCCCTTCCAGTTCTTTCTGAGAAGACAAAGCAGCAAACACCTCAATCTGATTCAGCTCTGCCTCCAGTCAATTGACTGAGTGAGACCTGGCCAGACCATTAACACCCCTCCCCCACTATGCAGTAACCTTTACAGCTATGGAGTCAGCACAAGGAATCAAAATTCAAGTCAAAGCCCCCAAAATATGTTTGCTGCCAACGGAAACAGGACTCCAATTTAATCAGCTTCACTAACAACACATCAAAATAGGCTTGAAATTAACATATATAGGTCTTCAATTCAAATAACCATCTCCAAGCAAATCCCACCAAATAGGTTTTAAATCAGAAGAAATAGGCCTCTACCAGTGCAGCCTGTTACACAGTGAAACATCCACAAAATGAGCCCCACTTACAGCCACCAAATCAGTTTACAAACATCCAACAGCACCCAAAACAATACCCTGCTAGCCCCTTAGAAATAAGAAAGAAAAGAACTAACCTACCAAGTAAAATCCACAAGAACCCTGTGAAAACAACAGCAGCAGCTACTGTCCTGGAACACAACTGATCCTGTCCCCTTCCAGTTCTTTCTGAAGTTCAAAGTAAGGGAGGGGAGGGCCACCAGGGGCCATGATATGAGACTGGAGCGAGCAAGGTTAAGGAGGGAGATGAGGAGACACTTTTTTACAGAGAGGGTGGTGGCTGGGTGGAATGCGTTACCTGCTGAAGTGGTATGCAGTAGAACAGTGGACTGCTTCAAACGAGGATGGGACAGGACAAGGGGGAGGGTAAATGAAGGGGAAGGGTGGAAGGGAGGGGCAGCTGCAGAATAAGGGGTGCTAGCTGCACATTCGAGCAGACTTGATAGACCTTTAGGCCTTTATCTGCTGGCAAATTTCGTATGTTCGTATGTTTGTACTGCAATGTCATCACTAGTGGTCACTCAGGTGGTGGCAGTATAGGCCACGAGGAATGCAGCCCACCCCTCCCTGGAGAGGGAGAGTGGCCCATAGGGTGCTCAATCTCTCTCCCCCCTGCTGGCCCTCCAGCAGCCCAGGCTCGCTACTGAACCCAGGTCACTGGCGTTGCAAATCGTCGTGCTACTGCTGCGCCGGCGGAATAGCTCCTAAACCTAGTTTTAATCTGTTCCTTGTCAATAAGCCTCTGTCCCAAGCCATTGTTAAAACTAGTAATCAAGGTTGATTTCCGACCCCCCCCCGTACCAATCAAACAAGCAAGGGTCCCAGTATATTGTCCCATTCAGACATTTGCTTTTTGCAGAATAACCATGATTGCTGAACTTCTCCCATGGCCAAAGCATTTAAGGCCTCTCTTGTAGCTCCCAGCAGACGTCTAGATTCCTCCCCACCATCCCCTGCAGCTTGTTTTTCTAATTCTTTAAGCTTTTTCTCTAGCATCACCCTCTTCTCTTCCTTCTGTCTTTTGTGTCGAACCAGAGAATTAATGTTGACCCCCCCCCCCATATACGCTTTCCCAGCATCCCAGACAATTGCTTTAGTAGTCAGGGAGTGTTCATTAAAAGAGAAGTAATTTTTCCATTGCTCTGTGAGGAATGATTTAAATTCTTTATTACCTATCAGGTATGTTGGGACTTTCCATGGGGACGGGACCTCATGTGGCTCGCTAACTGAGATAGTAATAATGACCATGGCATGATCAGAAAATATGTATGGGGCTATGCTGCATACACCACAACTGCAGGAACTAGCCCAGTGGTATACGGTATATACATAGTCAGTCCTAGACCAGGTACCATGTGGGTTTGAACAGAAGGTAAATTCTTTCACCCCTGGATTAGTAGTGCACCAGCTTTCCACTAATTCCATGTTGCTCATGCCCACTTGCCATCATCAAAGAGCTGCTTGAGTTCTACCCTTCCCCTCAGAGTGGTCCATCCAAGGATCCATTGTACAATTTAAATCACCCCCCAACACCAGACCTGGAAACTGCTCCTGTACCAATAGGTCCAAGATGTTTTGAAAAAAGGGTGGGTCAAAAAATGCTGGGGCATGTATACACTCAAATGTGATATTCTCCCCCAAAAGCTCCCCATAACGAAAATATATCTACCATTCGCAGGGTCTACCACTATCTGTTGAACCTGCAGGGGGAAATTCTTATGAAACAAAATGGCCACCCCTCTTTTGTGGCTATTAAAGGAGGCAGAATGACGCTCTCCAACCCACCCTCTAACCAATTTGGCATGTTCTATATTGGTGAGGTATGTTTCCTGTAGCATTGCCACCTACGCCCCCTTTTTCCTTAATGCAGTTAAAATACTTGTTCGTTTCACCGGTGATGAAATCCCCCTCACATTCCAAGAAACTATAGTGAGGTCCTTTACCTTAGTTCTTCATGCATGTAGCCATCCCCCCGGAATTTCTTTGGGGAGGTGTCCCTGTGATATGAATTGCTTATTCCAGCATCTTCTTTCAAAGTTCTCTATTGCCATAAAACTTGTGTATTTGTGAAAAACAAAATTCAACATTTAAAATTTTTCAGTAGTAAACATAACAATCCCTTCTCCCTCCCTCCCCTCCCCTCCTCCCTCCCCCTTCGTAAACATAACATCCCCCCAATACAGATCCATTTTCATTTAGTCCATTTTGTCCATTTTGTCTGTAGGCCCCTGTAGTAGAAAAACACAAATGTAGCTCTATTTCCCCTCCCCACCCTCAGAGACCATCCAACCCCAAACCTCCCAACAAGCCAACTCCTCCCTCCCTCCCTCTCACCCCATCCCCAGAGTTCAACCCCGAACAGTAAAACTACCAACAAAGCTATTCCACCTGGAGTTGCAACCATCCCCAATAAGTACATGAACAACCCCCCCCCCCCCACCCACAAGACCAATACATATCCTCCCTCAATAGGGAGGGATCTAAGCATATAATCCCTTCTCAAAATGCTGTTCCCCTTTCTCCAAAGGAGACATTTATTACTACAGGGTGCTATGCTCACTTATGATCAGGCTATCCTGTATCCGGGGTAAAGGTCATGGACCCAAGCAGCGCGGTATGAAAATAAAACATGCACACCCGTGCCCACTCCCACCCCAGCTTACCAGTGCCTCCACAGTTGGCAGTCCGTAACATTCTGTGAGGGGCCATGACAGTCCCCGTCCTTCCCACCCACAAGAAGCCATCAAGAAAACCCTCATCTGGCAAGCAGGGGCCCAGTCCTAGGCCACAATCGATTTCCCAGAAGCCACGTACAATGTCACAAAGGCATAAGTCCCTGCCTGAGTGAATAATGATAACTTATTATTTCTTCAATCACATCCCCATAGGGACACAATCCTCAGTGAAAAATGGAAAACAGAAAAATGCTTTAAACCCCTCACTTCTGCGAGTACCAGTTCCAACCAAAGTCAAGTAAACCACTCGTATCGAAGCAGATCTGAGAGCCAAATAAAAACACTGCGGACTATATTTCCTCTGTTTCACCTCCACTTCATCCCATCTTCTTCCATAACTCCCGAACAAATACCTCAGCTTTTTTCACCTCCCATAAGCTGTAAGTGGCCCCCTCATGCTTTATTTTGAGTGTAGCTGGATACATTATAAAATGCTCCACCTGGAGCTCCCAAAGCTGGGCTGTGATTGGATTAAACATCTTCTATTTTTTCAACAGCCTGCTAGAGTAGTCCTGGGACATGAATAACCTGACTCCCTCAAATGTTACCTCCTTCTTACACCCGAAAAGCTTCAAGCACTGCCTGGCAATCCTGATAATTATGATAGTGGATCACAATCTGCTGGGGTGGTTGTCCAGCTGGAGGGTGAGGCATCACCGCCCAGTGCGCATGTTCCAGCTTGTGGCGGCACCCTTTAGGCTACAGACCCAGTATGCTAGGGAGTTGCTCAGCGCAGAAAACCAGAATATCAGGACATTTCTTCCCCTCCGGTAAGCCTCTTAACCGCAGGTTTAATTGCCTGTGGTAATTCTCCTGATTGTCGAATTGCTCCTGAAACTCTTTGAATGATTTTTCTATTTTCCTCAGCCTCCCCTCCAATGGCTCCACCATATAGTCCATCTGCGAGATTCAACCCTCAGCTTCTTCCAGTCTGCTCGTTTGTGCTGACATTTGGTCTGCTATCTCTTGCAACCAATTGTCCAGTCGGCTCTCCAGCCAATCCAGCTTGGGCGTTAGGGCTGCCAACACTTGTTCCGTAAGTTCTCTGCCCAAGGCCGACATCTCAGCTGCAGAAAGGGATATTGAGCCTGGTGGCTCGGCTTGCTGCATGGTTGCCTGTCTCTTACCAGTTTTCGAGTTGAAGCGTGGATTTTTCCACTATTTGGCAGCAAATAATCTTCCATAGCACCTCAGTTGCAGCAATTTTAAGTATTTTGCCAACAAAAAGCAGCAGATGCAAGCAATTTTAGATGGATTTAGGTCTTATGAGTGGGAGCTATAGGAAACTGCGTCCTCACAGTTGGCTGCTCATTAGTGTTCCCCCCAACTATGCAGTTTAAGTCACCCTCTTGGATAGTCTGTTGTCCAGCACTTAAGTACACACAAGTGCCAAGCTCAATATGTAAATTTCTGACTTCCAGAGATATTCTAAAAGCTAAATAATAAAAAGGAGCTCCTGAAGGAATTCGATTGCTTCACTGTACCCCTCTGGAGGATCTGTTTGAACCTGTTTATTGGCCCCTTCCACATTTACAGCTCTGTTTATGCCAAAATGATATACAAACTGACCATTCCAGTACTTTGTATGGAAAAAGATGCAGTCTGCTGTTCTCTTTACTCAATTCAGTATTTTATTTCCTTTTTTTGACTGGGGGTGTTGTAACCACTTTATTTCTTGTTTTTTGGTTTTTCTGTTTATTGTTCTGTGTAATTTGCTGCTAGGTCAGCCCTCCTGTTTTCAGCGGTCTGCTTTTAAATATGCTTAATTGATATGTTTTTTATTTTAATTATTACATTTTAACTGTTTTCTTGATGCATTTTGATTGTACGGTGCCCAGAGCCCCTGGGATTGGGCACCTGAAAAATAAAATTTGCCTTGCCTAAAAAACAATACAGTCAATACTCTTATGCAACAGACACAAAATATTAACGGTCACATGCAGATCAAATACAATCATCTTTGGGGGTACAATATATCACTCTTACATTCTTATACAGTAGGAGCTGGGGGATAACAGTAAATACAGAGGTCTGTAGCCTCAAAATCCAAAGTAAATTGTCCGATTTTGCTAGCTGCTTTAATGGCTTAGGTTTCAGTCCATAGGTAGCTATCATAGATAGAAATGCACACTAAACCAGTAGAGCTATTTTACCCAGCATAAAATAGGTAGAAAACAAGTCATATTTGCTTTTCCCCACATCACAGCTCCCATAATAGACCTAGTATTTCAGGAACAGAAAAACAATGAACAGTAATGTTAATTAATAAAAATATAACTAAGGCACTTCAGAGCATTTGTGTTAGGATACTCATACCTAGAATACGGTATTTAACTGTAAATGCAAAAAAGTTAACATTCTCAACAATATTCCAAACAAGCTATACCAAATTCTCTGTAGTTAAATGTCCCAGCACAATCTCTGAGAGTACAATGCCAACAAAATACTGGTTACATCAGAATTCCATATACTCAGCCTTCCTCCGATTCTGAGTCCCTAGATGTAGTCCCTGGATGTGCTTTTGCTTGAAATCCAATCGCCATTTTTTCAATCCATCTGCCAGCATCTTGTGAATTTGAAAACTGCCAGCTTTTTTGCCCGCATGTGACACAAAGATGGGCTGGGAGGAGAAACAAGTGCATGATTCCTAGCGCTCTCAATTTTTGTCTAGTGGCATCAAATTGTTTTCTTCAAGCTTTTGCCTGAAACAAGAGATCTGGAAACAGCTTAACATCGTGTCCCAGAACCTCAAGGGGATAATCTCTGTGTGCTGCTGCAATCAGGATATCTCTCACTTCCATTCCCACTGTTCTCAATAATACAGTCCAGGGCTGGATAGGGTCCAAAGGCCGAACCCTTGACTTACCCCTGTAGGCTTGGCAGAGAGTAGCCCAATCAAAGTCATCAGGCACATGAAGCACTTCTGCCATCCAAGTTTTAAAGACTATTTTTCACTGCCTCTAACCTGCCTCGCAGTTGTTGGTTCTCTTTGGTTAGGAGAACTGTTGTAACTTGTGTCACAAGGGATCTTTTGTCTGCATCAGCCACCGTGCCTTTCAAAAAGTTCAGCGCTGCATCGTGGACCTCTAGCTTCTCCAGCGGTTTTTCAGTTTTGCCATCCATAGCCTGTGCAGAGCTTAAAATAGTTTGTCAATGAGGTTCCAATTTGGCACTCAATTGGGAAGGCCCTGGTTCTTCCAGCGTTGGGCTGACAATTGCTTAGTTGCAGCCGGCCTCGCAATCCCGGTCGTTTGAAATTTAATGTTCTTTGTGTGACCCACAACAATTCTGGTATTGATGGAAACCCAGATACTTGCAGAATTTGATTCTAGATGAAAATCCTCTGCCCAGAGACCTTAAACGGGATTTTTTGAGTTTTTAAGAGCCGTGATGTGGAGCTGTTGGAAAAGACGTTCTGCCTAGAAGCTGACTCTCTGGCACCCCCCAACCACTTTATTTCTAACCATTTTTTTCTTACAGTTTTTCCATCAATTTCCAACTTACAATAAAGTTTATATTTCCTTTTATAACAGTCAGTAAGGGATACATACTAACACTTTAATAGCTTGTTTCTGCAATTGTTCTATAACAATTGCAGAGACAAGCTAGTGAAGCATTAGTATGTATCCCTTACTGACTGTTGTAAAAGGAAATATAAACTTTATTGTAAGTTGGAAATCGATGGAAACGCTGTTAAAAATAGAGTAATTAGACAGAAATATGCTTTTGGTGATAGTGACATAAGGGGAGCTGATAACGAACATGACAATTGATTTTGTAAATACATAAAGGAAGGAAATGCATAGAGAGATTGTAACTATTGTTGTTATATAAACTAAAGTAGTGAGGTAGGTCAAATGAAATGATACTGATTGATAACAGGAATTACATGTGTTCAGATTACAATACATTAACAACTTTTAGACATGACTAGAATTGATATTTGATCATAATCTCTCATAAAAAACTTAGATGCAGTATAACAATTGAATAAGCATCTTGAATACTGATGGCAGAAAATTGTTTAGAACTTAATGACACCAAGGTATGGGGAATTACCCTTATATAGAATTATATATATTGTTTATAAATATAAGCATTTATCGGGGGGCAAAATAACTTTGGGATGTGATATTTAAACAAGGTAATTAATTATTTGACAAAAAAATGAGTAGTATACAATATAAACAGATGTAAATACAATAGATAATGGTGAAAATGGGTGTATTTAAGTTGTACATATGATACTGGAAAAAGTTAAAAAGAAAAAATATATATATATATTTTTTTCTAAATAATTCCATTATGGAATTTGATAATACTGATAATATTTTTATGTATCCGTAAAGATCTCAGCCCCTGAGAAAGCCCAAATAGGGCGAAATGTTGGGCACGGTCAGGGGACTGTGGTGTCAAGTAGTCATGCAATAAATTGAATTATATTTTGGAATTGTTTAAGTGTGGCTGGTTTCTTCTTGTACTTTCTACAACTTCCACTATCACCACCTGCCTCCAGCACTTGCTGCCTCAGCGTGCATAGTAGTGGAATGGCCTGACTGATACAGGCAGTGTCCCCACTCACTGCCTGTGCAGCATGTTGGAGTGGCCTGACAATCATGATCAGGCCATCCATTTGGTGCCACTGCTCTGTTTTCAGAGACGTTGATACTCCAGCATTGTCACAGCTTGTATGTAGCAGCAGATTCTCAGATATGTCTTTATATTACTTGTACAAGTGCTTGATCATTTATAGTGTTGAGTTCCATTTGGTGACAATATCCAGTTTCATACGGTGCTAAGGAAGTTTGTTTTGTATCTGCACCTGATGGAGCTGGTCATGGGCCTTTCTGGAACAGGCAAAGTGAACATAGATGTGACAGGCCACAGTCAAAATGTCCTTGATATCAGGATGGATTAGAAACTGCTGCACAATGAGATTAAGACAGTGTGCCAGGCATGGCACCCTAATAAACCCCCCCATCACTAATGCATTTCACAACATTCAAACCATTATCACTCACAAGGAAACCTACTTTCAGTGAATGGGGGTGAAGCCACTCATCAATCTTGGTAAGGAGCACTTCTAGCATTTTCTCACCTGTGTGTGATAAAGGTACTATATACTCTTCATTGTCAGTGTGGGATGCAAGCGAATACCCGGAATGTTGCTACCACTAGAATTGGGCTTAGTGCAATTTTTCCCATGCCCAGAGTCAAATACTACCCCAGGTACCGGTGCCCAATGTGCTGTAATATACAAATAGGAGCTACCAGCTGTTCGGCCACTGGTCTACATATCCATGCTCAGATGTATGTATGGTGATGCTGAATGCTTCAGGGCATGGTTTATCATCTGTGACAGTGCCCCATAGACTTCAGGAACAGCATGTTTGGAAAAGTATGTTCTTGATGGAATCTACCATTTGAGACAGGCACGGGCACTCAACCTCTGAAATCCAACATTCTCAACAAAAGAGAATGGCAATAGATCAATTGCCAGCATTTCAGCAGTTGCTGCATTTAGCTTGCATGCAGCAACATGATTGGGAGTGAATTTGGAGTGATGCTCAAACATGCTATGCAGCATAGGGTGGGCCTTTCTTGGGGCTGGGATACTAAACAGCTGGACTCATCGTAGTGACATTGTTGGGGTGCCATTTGACTCCTGGGGATTCCTGTGTGCTGTTGCTTGAGTGATACCAGTGATTTTGGGAGTTTTCTGCAGTGGCATTACTGTGCTTTTCTGACTCTAGGTGGTACTACTCAACCCACCACCACTGCTGCTATGCCCCCTACTGGGCAGTTCCACAAAATCCTTCTCCTCTTCTCTGTAGTCCTCCTCTTCACTTGTTCCTCCATCCACTTGGTCTATTGCCCTGTCACTTCTGTTTGTCTTGCCTAATGATGATGATGAGGGATAGGAACCCCCTGCACTGGCTTCTTTCTGATGTTGATGCCAGCATAACAGGTGCCTGTTCTTCAGGTTGTGTGTAGTGCCTACCTGTGCCTGGGTGGTTGACCTTTCTCTCCCTACTAACTTGTGCTTGACATAGCTGACAGATAGCAACTGTCTCATCAGCTGGGTTAAATATATAAAAATCCCAAACTAGGAATTTTATAACGCTTGGTTTACCATGATGCTGGGACTGGGACAACTGAGGGGAAGGGGTGGAAATGTGTGGTACTGGGATGATTTCATAACTTTAAGAATACTGGGGGGGCAGCTGGCCCATTGGTATGGAGGACTGAGGCATCATGCCTTACTTCCTGCCACACTAGTGATCCATGTTCACGGTGTGAGCAGGTCATCGGGGGTCAGCCAAGGTGGGAGAGGATTGAGCATCCAGGGGACAGCTGTCCTCTCCCGGGGAGGGTGGGGAACAGTTTCCGGCACCTGCCTGACACCTAGCAGAGGCTAGGTGTTGGCACACTGTGTCCTGTATGTCAGGGTACAGAGGAAGAGCAGCTAACAGGTGTGCTGCATGAGGACGTGCGTGCAGCTCTACCATTGTCAGCACTGCATGCTCCCCTCTGCAGAAAAGTGGAAAAAATGGTTCCGATCGAACAGAGTGATGGCTGTCCTCTGCAGACAGCGCCCTCAAGAAGGCACCTCCATGAACTAGATCTGGTCCTGGCAGGTTGAGTTGGGCGTTCCCCGCCACCCTGCCATGGTGGATAAGCCATGGGAGAAGAAGGGTAGGTAGCCTGAAGGTCAGGAGATGGGGCTGGGAGGTCAGCAGAATATATGGCAGATCGGGACCGGTAGAAAAATACCAGCTAAAAAAAAAAAGAATACTGGGGGGGACTTTGGTAGTTGGATAACTACAAACAACATCCCCTGCACTATCTGCATCACCACCCTTATGCTTTTTCTCTTCTGGCTCTCAAAAGGGGTCCAACAATTCATCATCAGCACAGCCTCTGCTTTCCTCCTCCTCCTCCTCCACAGGTCTGTCCTCCTCATCATTATCATCTCCAGGCTCTCTGACCCTCTCATCATCTGAAATCTGAGTGTGACGCACATTTTCCTGATCTCCCACCTCAACCACTAACTCAGGCTCCACACTATCAGGCTCAGCACATTACCACCAGCAGCCACAGGGACACCAACAACCTCCTCCTCAGCCACTGTTCCTTGTATATTGCTGCTTCCCTTGCCACCTGCCACATCCCCCACCAGCATAGCTGCCACAAATGTGGCAGAGAATAATTTGACTACACTAATGCCACCGCTACCAAGTACTCTTTCACTACTACCAGCCCTGGAGCCCGTAAAACACACTGCCATGCCCAAAAACAGAGTTTGTTTAATGGCAGCTCTATTTTGCCTGACAGATTTTGAACACTTCTTTGTTGTCTCCCCATCACCTCTCTCTTTAGTACAGCATCTCTTCCAGATCATTCTTATATGCTAATTCTAACTTGATTTGGGATGAAGAATTAGAAAATGTAAATAAAGCCTGCAGTACAAATAAGTACCAGAAGCAGACAACACCTCCTCCTAGGAAATCAGGTATCTGCAGTGTGATCTGGAAAAATAAAAAAACACAGGGATTAACATGACACACACAACAGGGTAAAAGGGTTAAACAAGTTATTAACTACCAGCAGCAGACAACACCTCCCCCTAGAGAATCAGGGATCTACAGTGTGATCTGCAAAATGGTATGGTATGGTATGGTAATAGTATGTAGTGAATAAAAAAAAAAGATTTTTTTATTTTTGTAACACAACACAGGGATTAATAAACTAACACAACAGTAAAATAAGTACCAAGAACAGACAACACTTCCTCCTGGGAAATCAGGGATCAGCAGTGTGATCTGAAAACCTTCCACAAAAACATTCAAAAAAGTTCTTTTTTTTAAACAGAACAGGGATTAAAATGACAGGGGTGACAGGGGTAGTGTAATATTAAGTATAACAAAAAGTGACAGAACTCTGTCACTTTAAGAAAAATATATATCTAAAAAATCACTAAAGCTGCTACAGAAAGACACTGACAAAATACTTTACTAAAACACATCAAACTAAACTGCAGAATTAACAAACTCTGATCAGAGCTGGTATAGCTGCACAGAGAGTCAAAAGTTTAATGAAACAGTAATTGGAGCTCTCGCTGCACCAGAGTCAGCAGTACAGAAGGTGGTTGGGGGGAACAGAATTGCACATGTGTGAGTTTGTTTCCATGCCCAAGATGGCCACTGTAACTGAACTGCACATGTGCGATACTCGTGCATGTGCAGTTTGCTTTGGCCACGATCTTGAGCATGGTGAACATCAGTTATGCAGTTGCAGGACAAAAAGTAATGCCCTGTGAAGTGGATGTGTTTCTATGGCCAGTGGAGGGGAAAGGCCATAGAAACACACAAGACTGGAACTGTGCCACAGCACTGTGGAAGCATGCCGGAGTGCTGTCCGATCACATGCTTCCATGGTGTTAGAACAGACTAATAGCAATATGACTGCGGAGCTCCACGCACGCAGCTGTAAAAATGAGAAATTACTCACTACAGATCAAAAACGATGAACAAGAAAGAGTGAGAAAAACAAAATATAGCACAAATCTCCTGCTTAGACAAAAATGCTCCAGATCTTTCTGGTCTGCCTTGCTAACTTGCTTTACACAGCACATACCTACCCTTCCTGCAGCACTGCTTCACAGACTGACAAAACAGAAACCACTACTTTAAAGTAAATAATCAGTGAAAAAATAAACAAAAAAACACAAATCTAGCAGCACCAGGTCCTCTAGTATAAGTTGTGAGCAATTTGGATTAAAAAAGCTTGGTTTTGAAATGTATTTTGCAAGTTTTTTTTCCTCTGACAAGCACACACAGCCTTCTCTCCTACTCTATCTTCACAGCACTAAATTGAAGACAGCCTCTATGTGGCATACAGACTGTGTCGGCAACATGTGACCACAAGTCCGATAGTACATAGCAAGCTTCGGCTACATACCAAACTTCTCCGACGTAGTCACAGCTTTGCAATCCTGTAAGACTACGTCTCTGTGCCAAACTCCACTGGCCAAGTTGCAACTTCCCATTTCATGGAGTTATCAGTTTCCCTGTGAATTTTGGACTTCGCATGGCAGATTAATTCACAAAATGAGGTGAATTTGCAAAATAATCTGCGGTGTAAAGTTTTCCAACTTCGCACATCTCTACTCTGATGCTCCAGGCTGATTCCCAAACTCGGGTCAACAGCATCTCAAGCAGTATACTGCTGTGCTGGTGGGCCAGCTCCAAGTTGTCCCTTTTGAACAACCACCAACCCCTCCAAGTTGGGTCCTAGAACCTGAGGAACTGAAATCCCCCCTCCCAGCGCCAACCCTTTAACCATGTGTTGATCTGGAACATATGGACCTGTTTCTCTTGGTTCAAGTATGGCTGTGGTAGCACCTCTGAAAAGGTTATATCTACTTTCCCTTTTTTGACTGAGGACTGTAATTTACTTACATGTGTGCCAGTAGAGATGCTATGGCATCTTGTCAGATTTGCTCACCTGCCTCACATAAGTACTTCTGTAGACCAGGTACTTGGGGTAAATCCCAATACTGTAGTGCATCATGAGGGAGATGCTGCACTCCTGACATGCTGTCTTTCAGATGAGCCATTAAACTGAGGTCCTGTCTGCCTGTTCTGGTGGTTGTTCAGATGGACATTAAAGATCCAATGGCACTTCTCGAAAAGAGTAGGGGAATTTTTTATTCAAGATATTAGTAATCATATACATTCTTTACATTCATTAACCATGTAAATTAAACAGTGCTCTATGTACAACAAAACTCATTGCACAATAACAGTCAAAATAAAGAAAAAAAACGAAAACAAAAACATACCCCTACATCATACTTAACCCTTTGCTCCATAACTCTTTCAATAATGTAGTATGATTTCCTAACAAAATTTAACTCAGTAATGCCCTTAAATTTTATCTTTTCTGACATTTATTTTCCCCGCAATCTTTTCCCCTTGTAGTCTCACAAACGCCTTCGTAAAATAGTAATAACATTTATTCATAACCCAACCAATTCATATTCCTCCATCATTTTTGATATGTATGTGGTTTAACTTTAAGTTTCTATTTTCTTTCTTTATCTCTAATAGCCTGTTGTATTGCCCAAAATAATTGTTCATGTGAAGTATCTTTCTTCTGTAAGGTTAATTTAACTCTTGTATGCCAAATGTTGTATTTAAAACAAAGCAAAATTAAATGCATTGCACTTTGTTCATATTGTCTCCAGGATACCGATAATATTCCTAACATAAAATTTCCATTGTGAGTAATAAAAGCAGTGAATTCTTCCATTTAGAATTGTAACCCCCCTGCCAAAATGGGGGCTTACCTGCAGCCCTGTAGCTCCTGTTCCTGCTCATTCCCAGGCACCTCCTGTTAGCCTGCATATTTTTTTGGTCCCCCGGTCCTTCTGCACTCTTCTGGTGCCCCAGTCATAGCCCCTATGTAGAAGCCAAGCCCTGTGGGGCTCAAAAAAACCCAAAATGCGATCACCTGTGCTGCCAAGCACTTTGGTGCAGCGGGGATTGTGCAGGTGTGTGCGGTGCCTTTAATCTTGCAATCGCTTGAACCGCAGTCTAATGGAGGAAGTGTTCGGTGGTCCTGGTGTCTCCCCTGATCAGTGGGGCCCCCTCTGACCATGGGCAGGGTGGAGAGATCCCACTGGGCAGAAAATTAAGAGAGATCCATAAAGTGTTTCTGATCAGGGCTCATGAACATTAATAAGCCACAGCCCCGATTGCATAAATATTCATGATCGTGCTTCTGCACTCGGGGAAGCTTGTTCTCGGCTGTGGTCAATGGAGAAAAGAAAAAGGGAAAAAGAAAGGTTTCCAAATAAAGTATGGGTTTGGGGAAAGTATTAAGAAGGGGGAGGGGTGTATTAAAAAAATAACTAACTGCTCTAGCCTGGCTGCAACAGACAAATGTTTGGGACTCAGACACGGTAAGAGGATCCACCACTAGTCATCGACAAAATTTTTGTCGAACGACCAGACAGCGTAACTGGCAGGTCGACCGCATTTTGCAGTCGGCTGCTGGTTTCTTTGGCTGCACCCCCCGCACCGCCCCACTTAGGATTGCCAACTCTGAGTCGGAGCTGATTCGGGGGGTTGCAGGACCCCTGACAGACAGTGCCAGGTTCCAGTGGGTTCCCTACAGCGACGTGGTGCTGTTGTTGCTGTAGGAGACCACACTGTCGAAATGTCACTGATAGTGTGGTATACCCAGTAAGACAGCCTGTCTGCTGCTGCAATGCTTCCTTAAATAATGGCAGTAGCAACAGGAAAACAGACTGAGCAATTAACAAAATCTGTGCAGTGATAGCAAGTACACAACCAGGGCTAATGGACTCTGGGTATTCTGGTCAAAATTCAGTGTATTCTGGCTGCACCAGAACTTTGATTTGAGGCTACCCCTAATCTGCTTAAGAGACTGTAAGTTTCAGCAGCCATTACAAAGCAGCACAGCCAATTGGAAAGCTAGAATAACAAAGGCAGGACTTGTGGGGCATTAGCCAAAGCTCATGGGAAAATACCAAGTACTCATGGGGAACTGCTGGGACCTAATTCCAGGCGCCAAATCAGTGAACCAACTGTGCATCGAGTGAGGTTCATGCATAATTCATTTTCTTGACTGACAGGCCCTCTAGCCAATTGGAGGCCTATCGCCCAACAGCTTCAGCCAATCAGGAGCCTCAGGAGAGCCCTATAAGAGATTGTGTTTTTCAGCATTTTACCAGATTTGACCGGGAACCTCCATGGGGGTGGGGATTCTGGCCCCCAGCCATGCATCCCAACCTGGAGATACAGCTAATCATCTTCATTCAGGAGGGTGTATTTGCCTTCTTAGTAGTTAAAGTTATTCAGTTTAATGTAGTATCTTCTAGCCTAGGGGTTGCCAGAATCTCCCCCAGGTGCTAGCCCTCCCTTGCACGTTGGGGAAAGACGTGAATCTGCAACCTGATGACATCAAGACAGCTGTGTAAGAGAGATGACTGAACCTCAATTGTGAGAGAACTGAAGAATTCAGGAACCTTCATAGTGGAGACCTACTGTGAGGAGCCTGAGTGAGTACTCTTGTAACCCCCGTGCAAGAAAGAAAGAAAGCTACCTTGTTAAATTGGGGCTGCCTATGCCCATGTGACTGCACTAAGTGAGGTTGTTTTGGGTTGGCACCTTGCGGCTGCTGAGCATAACCTTAGCCCAGCCTGGGTGGACCTCTATTGAACCATTTTGCTGATTGTGACTGTCCATTTGGTTTGCACCTAACCTTAGCCCAGAGAGGGTGAGACTGTATGGTTGGAACTTTTGTGACCGCGTCTGTTCTGGGGGTACCCATAGTGAGCCCGGGGTAGAGCAGAAATGTACTGATGTGTGATGTCTGCTGGAACCTACAGAACTGGAAGGGGAAGCACTTAGTAAGGGGCTCAGCCTGACTTTGCCAGGGAGGTCCAGTATTGTGCTACCTATCTGGTTGTGATGTCCAGTGGAACCGCCAGCCATAGCCACAAGCCACATAACAGACTGAGACCCCAAAGTTAATTCAGATTTGCTATAACCTGGAAATGACAGTTTTCCAATCTGTGACCTGGAAATGACAGTTTTCCATTCTGTGATGTTGAGATGACAATTTTTCAATGAGTAATCAGACCAGGGCAACCCTCTTAGCCCCGGTTGAAGGCACTATCCCTTTATTTACGTACCAGATGTGTCTGAAATATAAATGTACTGTAATGTTCTGAGTCATATAAATGTGCTGAGTGTTTCAAACCATATAGATGTGCTGAGTGTTTAAAAATCATATAAATGTGCTAAACAGTCAGAAGGAAATGCTCAACTTCCAAATCTGGTGTGACCGGCTGGTTACGACCAACCCAAAGTTCTAACTGCAACTTGCAGGGCAACCCCTGCTCACCCCTTAAGGATTACAAATTGTTGTCTATTGGTTTGCTTTCAAGTTAAACACTATTCTCTCATTTAAATCAAGCCAGCCAATGCACAGCTGCACCGTCCACCAGGCCTGCAACCATCTAAGAGACTTTGGTAACTTAGTACCCAGGGTAATGGTTATGAGATTGTGTGGTTTCATACCGTGTATCTGGGGCACTGGTACCAGTGATGGGAAATATGAAATGTGTTCCATCTGATTTTTATGCAGCTTAGATAGCCAGGGCTCTGGATATCATCTGCTGGTATAATGTGATTGCTTTTCTTCTATTTTGATAACTGGTATCTACCCAACTGGAGGCTTTTCATCAGCACCAAATCCAAACAACCATAACCAATCAAATTAATCATACATTTTGTAAATATTAATCATTGCATAACCTCTACTCCTCTTGTTTCCCTACTCATAACTTCTATGTCCTCCTAAATAAATATTGTTATTGTTTTTGCAAATGGTTGACGTGAGCATATTATTAGAGAGAGTCTTCATTTACAAAAATGTTTGACATGTGGGGAAATGTTATTGGGTCATGTGGTGGGGTGGAAAATGATCAAAGTGGGTGATATGACATCCCAGGGGGTTGTACCAGGGAACAGCTAGCCCACTTAAAAGGGAAACTCTGGGTGGAGGCACTGCGCATTATGAAACCTTATAGAAAGAACCCATCTAAAGTAAGTTTTGGGAACCCAAGCCCCTCACCCTGTGCATAGCCATACAGGCAGGGGTAGGTTCATAGGTTCATAGGTATGGTCACAAGTCTATTTAGCTGAATAAGTCATTAAGTGACTTGCCACTAACAGTGGCTGTATTCATTTTTTTTTCTTTTCTATTTTTGCTCCTTCACTGCCCCAGTCTGTCCTGTCTCTCAGAGCCCCCAAGCACCATTGAATTCCATCATGAGGACCAAGGAGTCTGCTCCTAGAGTGCACCACTCCATTGTTTCCAGAACCCCCAGTTAACCCCTTGGACGGGGTGTGGAAGGTTCCCCACTTACCTCCCTTGAACTTCAGGGGAGCGTGCACAGTGGAGTCTGCCCCTGGTTTCTCAGTGAGTGCAGTGAGCTTGTCGCCAGGACTCGCTGGGGTGTTTTTCTTTGTTTCTGCTCCCACTCCTCTGCCAACATCAGTGCTCCGGGGAGGGCCAATGAGGCAGAGGTGCACTGAGATGAGCCCCCACTCAGGTCCTCAGCTGACATCAGCCCCTCCCTTGATCTCTGCTTTCCCTGACTGCACTGCCAATACATGTGGTCTACTAGGAGATGGCAGTATCACGGTGGGGCTAGCACCCACCCCTCCCCGGAGAAGGAGAGCAAGCCTTCGGGTGCTCAATCCTTCTCCCCTTGGTTGGCCCCCTGCTACCTGAATCTGTCACTGAACCCAGGTCACCGGCGTGGCGTGAGATGTGGTGTCCAGTGCCTCAACCCTCAGTGCCACTGGGCTGGCTAACAGTGGATGTATTCTAATTTCCTTTCCCCCATGTATGAGCCCAATTGATATTTAAAGGATGCCATACTAGAGGCTCCAACCACCAACTCGGGTAGAGTATTCCATATACCCACCACCCTCTGACTGAACCAGTGCCCTCTCCCTGAGGTCCTATATAACTCTCCCTACAGTTGGTAGGGATGCCTTCGTGTATCCATGCTGTACATTTCTTTTCTGGAGAGGCCAGATGTTTCCCAAATGATTTCATTATTAAAGATCCTATATACATGGCGTAAGTCACCTCTAACTTTGCAGTATGACATTGAATACATACTCAATTCCTTTAGTCTATCACTACAGGACAACTCCTTCACTCTTCTTACTTTTCTGGTTAGTCTCCTTTGTACTCTCTCTACTGCTAATGAATATCCTAAACTTTGTGGGGAGCTAAAAGGGACATCGTATTCAAGCACCGGCCTCATCAAGGAACAGTAGAGGGGGACCAGTACCTCTTCTCTTCTACTTCTCATGTTCCTGAGTCTATTTCCCAGGATTCTGCTGGCTTTACTTACAAATTCTTTGTTGTGTTTATCCAAACCCAAGGTATCTGTCACCTATACCCCCAAATATTTTTCACTATCTGTTTTCGCTAATACTTTGTCATTTAACTTGTATATTGCCTTTTGGTTATTACTCCCAAGATGCATAACTTTACATTTTATATTTTTAAAAGCCAATTTGTGTTCGACTAACCATGTTTCCAACCTTTTGAGTTGTATCTGGGTAGTAGCCCTTGGAGTAGCGCCGCCTAGGGGTTACAGAATGAATAATAGACCAAAATGACAATATACAGGGGCATCCAAAAAACAGGTGTTCCATTATTTCATAGCTGTCAGGACATAAATCTACCCTTGGACAAAGTCTCTCACTGAGATCCTTATGTTTTAAGTTATTTTTAACGTTGAGCTTGCCATGCATGCATAACCATACAGTAGTACATCCCACTTGTGCTTGGGTATACTGGAGTGGGTTGACATTGTTCCAGTTTGTGAGATTGCATTTTGTGATTTGTTCTCATAATGTGGATGTTCTAAAAAGAATTCTGACATGATACGAGAATACAATTCTTTTCTTGTCAATTTTATCAACATTTGTTTTGGAATGTTCTACATTTTTAGTTTTCCAAAACAGTATTGCATATACAGGGTTAAACCTGATAAGGATTTTTTTTCTGAATTGTGGTTTTCATGTCCCATGATGGTAGCTGTGACTGCACTTGGTCTAATACCCAAGGGACTGTGGGTTTGTAGATTTGAAGAAGGAAAAGGTCACTTCAACCTCAGTGTTAATAAAAATTATTTTTATTCGTGTTTCTTACACCCTGACATTTTGCATTGTGAAAATGCTTTTTCAAAGGGCTGAAATAAATAAAAAAAATAATTTTACAATCAAATTCAGTAGTCTTTAACCAAAATCTCTTTTAAATCATAAATAATTCTTATATTGGAACTCTGACCCATGGTCCATACACACCTTTCTTAGAAGAACAATATTCGTTTGTATACAAACCCTGTGCAATTTCTTAAAAGGATTTAATCCTATAAAGTAATAAAACACATATTTCCATTATACTTCTTTGTGCTGTCTTAGTTTTAAAACAAGTTTTGCCCTATTTTTCTTTTACTTTTTAATCTTTTAATTTTTTTTATTTCCCAATACTGATTTTTCTGTTCTGCAATACATGCCTGTTGCTCCTTTTTACTATGGACACTACCACTCTGTTTCCTAACTATTCCTAGTAAATCCTCTTTATAATTGTTTTAAGTTATAAAAATTAAAATGAACAAAAACTTATCAACTAGGAGCGTAGACCTTTAAATACTTCAGTTTCTGTGATTAATCTAATACCCAAGGGATCCAGGGTTTATTTATGTGCTGCAATAAATGTTTTATGTTAGTACAAATAAACATGCAAAAAAAGACTACCAACGGGTTAATCATACTTATAACATGGGTTGGCTGAGCAACAACTTTTATTGGTCAGGAAGCACCACCTGACCATTGAGTAAATGCTTATGCCCGCACAGTCAGAGTGATGCTCCCATGACCAGAATCCTGGAGCCTCACCAACCTTGTTATTTCAGCTCCAGTTCAGTAGTAAGTAGTGGCCATGTAAAATTCTGTGTTAACGAGCAGCACCTACAGCATTCTCACCCCAGCAGAGAAGCATGCCATCCTCGAATCCTGCCATCTGATCTCCCCACCCACCCGCCAGACTTTTTTCTGTCCAGTCAGGTGCCCTTGAAAGTGATCGGAAATGTCTCCCATTTACCTGTCGTGTGCCAATGTGTCCTTGACCCCAATAGCGAGTGAGATGTTGAGGTGAATGTTCTGTCGAGAGAGGGGTAGGGGCTGACTTTGAAGGAGGGGGTGCTGGTGGTCGCATTGTGTCCTGGACTGCTGCAGTATGTTTCCCTCACTCGCTGTCAGTATGTGTCTTTGCGGTGTGTGATGTTTGCACACACAGAGCAACAGTAAGCGAAACACACAGAAAACAGGGGAGGAAATTGTACATAAAGGCCCCGCTGCCACACTCCATCTCACTGTATTTGTGGTCACTTTTCAGATGAGTGGCTCTCTGTCCTCCACTCACCTGGAGTGGTACCCTCCTTGATCAGGAACCAAGCAGCACAGTTCTGTGGTGCTGGAGTGTTGTTCTGTGACCCTGTTACTGTGCGCATGTTGTCCGGGAGAGAGACTACCACCACCTACCATCGAATTTGTCACAGGCATGTCAGAGTGCCTTGTTACTTCACTGGTAAAGCAAGGTGTCATTGCCAGCCCCATCTGCACCCCCCCCAAGCAGAAAAGCAGGCAGCAGTAAGGGGAGAGTGAGACAGAGGGAGAGAGGCTTGCAACAAAGTTTCTGTTTCTTGGGGGGGGGGAGTCATGCAGATATAATGTATGGTAAGCATCTATTAACCACCATGATCAGCAGTCACACAGCTTTGTTATGCCACTGTTTAGAATTTTCAGTACTGTTAACCACACTTCAGAATGTCCAAGCAGTAGCATAACAAAACGGAACGCATGAATGCTGCAAGATTCCGACACTATAGATTGTGACCGCCGGTCTCGGTAAACAATTCAAATCACATTCCATTAGTGGCAGTTTACATTTATCGAGACTAGCGATTGAACTGGCAGCAGTAAATGTAAGCATGACTGACTTCTCCGACCTAGTCATAACAACTGTTACTATTAATATACAAAAATATGTTTTACTTGCCCTCTTGGAAACCGTGAACTTCACCTCGTACCATCAGTTGTTTGGGCCCCAGAAGAAGACACAATGTTGTGCCCCATAATCCTTAGCAGCATCGCATCCCATAATTCATATCATCCCCTACCACACCCACGTGATTGCCAGAGACCAACTGGATTGCTTCAGACTATAAAATTAAACACTTACTTTTCCAGCAGTCCTGATTCTTCAGTAAGGTAGGAAATACATGTGAATGGGACAAACAGTGTGTTTTCAACCATACACTATAAAAGATGATGGCTGGGGATCGGGTGATAACCACGCTGAAATCAACTTTAAGTGGTTGCTAGGTAAACCTCTCGAGCCAGCCCTCGAGGTTTCACCATGTTGCCCACAGCAACTCAGGTGATTGCAGCATGGTTATCACCCGATCCCCAGCCATTATCCTCTATGTTGTGGTGACAGCCCACAGCAGTGTGAGACACAGTAAATGTGACACATCACATCAGTAGTGTATGTGTCACATTTCTGTGTGCATAACAGGGCTGCAGTGTGCTTTTCTTGTCAGGCACTATTTTGTCAGAAGGCAGGATACAGTCCCTTTTTTCCTATTTTTACAGGGGAAAACACCCTTTCTGTCCCTGTTTGTTTATTTTTTTCCATAACTAATGTTATAAGTGCAATTACCCTCTCCAGGGTGTGGGTTTATAGGCATGTAATCCACGCCTGGGGTGCTGTGATGACACTCAGCCTGTGGCCTTGTGCCTCACAATGCACCCCAGCTGTGGATTAAATGCCTATAAACGCATACGCTGTCAACTGTCGTGGGCTATTGCTTACCCAGTCCACCCTCACTTATAGGCAAATACGTAAGTCCTCTTTATTGGAATCAAGCTTTTTCCCCAAATACATTGAAAGAAACAACTGTAAATGGTAGTTTCTAATTGTTTAGATGGGGAAACACTGTGCATAAATGCAAAAATACAGTAATTAAATAAGTTTTAATCATGTAGATTCTTTTTTGTTTCTACATGTGCCATGCATTCCATTTAGCAACCTTACTTTGGGCTTCTTTGAGAAGCAATTGCCAGTTATAAAAACTCATATCCCCTTGTCCAAAGTATTTTACCAAAATTTTACAGACTCCCCTTCCTAATTGGTATTCCCATAATTTCTGTATGATCCGGTATCTCTGGCCCAATGGGTATACACTGGCTTTTACTGAAATTAATTTCAGACCCTGTTCCTCTTGTAAATTCTTCTAACACTTCTTCTGTGGAGATACTTGAGGGAAAGTTGGCTAATATGAGGCACACGTCGTCCATGAACTATACAGTTTTACTTCATCACCTTCACTTGTAGTAGAAACATAGAAACATAGAATTTGATGGCAGATAAGGACTGCTTGGCCCACCTAGTCTGCCCATTTTCCTACCTAACAGATAAGCTGCAGATCCTAGTTAACCAACAGCTTACTTCCTCCTACCCCCCACTAGGACTGCCTTATGTCTGTCCCATGCTTTCTTGAATTCCCCCACTGTTCTTGATTCCGACCTCCTCAGGAGGCTATTCCATGCATCCACAACCCTCTCTGTGAAAAAATACTTCCTCACATTACCTCTGAGCCATCCCCCCTCTATCTTCAAATTGTGCCCCCTTGTTCTTGCACTTCTCTTTTTCTGAAAGATGCCATCCTCTTGGACTTTCTTGATTCCCTTGAGGTACTTGAAAGTTTCTATCATGTCCCCCCTCTCCCTCCTTTCCTCAGGGGTATACATATTAAGCTCCTTTAGTCTTTCTTCATATGTCTTCTGGTGCAGACCCTGCACCATTTTGGTTGCCCTCCTCTGGACAGCCTCCACTCTGTCTATGTCTTTGCAGAGATGGGGTCTCCAGAACTGCACACAGTACTCCAGATGGAATCTCACCAACTGTCTGTACAGAGGGATAACAACTTCCTGTTTTCTACTATTGATGCCTCTCCCTATGCATCCCAATATCCCCCCAGCCTTCCTTACTGCCTTCTCACATTGCTTGCCCACCTTTAGGTCATCTGATATAATTACCCCCAGGTCCCTTTCCATTTTTACTGTTGTCAGTATCTCACCCCCCATTGTGTACTCTTCCCCTGGGTTTTTGTTTCCCAAGTGCATTACCTTGCACTTCTTTGCATTGAATCTGAGCTGCCATACATTTGACCATTCCTCCAATCTTGCCGAGTTCCTTCTCATCCTTTCCACTCCATCTGGTGTATTAACCCTGTTGCAGATCTTTGTGTCGTCTGCAAAGAGACATAGTTTTCCTTCCAGTTTCTCTGCAATGTCACTTATAAAGACATTAAAAAGGACTGGTCCCAGTACTGAACCCTGCGGTACCCCACTAGTAACCCTCCTTCCTTCACTGTGGACTCCATTTACTACTACCCTTTGAGTCCTGTTGTCTAGCCAATTTTTTATCCAGGCAACCACCTTGGAACCTACTCCAAGGCTGGCGAACTTGTGTATTAATCTTTTGTGTGGGACTGTATCAAATGCCTTGCTAAAATCTAGGTAAGCCATGTCCACAGCCCCTCCCTTGTCTACTACTTTGGTCACCCAGTCAAAAAAATCTATTAGATTCATCTGACATGATCTTCCCATCGTGAATCCATGCTGCCTTGGGTCCTGTGCCCCACTGGGCTCTAGGTACTCAGCAATTCTTTCCTTCAGAAGTGATTCCATCATTTTCCCTACCACTGAGGTCAAACTAACTGGTCTGTAGTTTCCTGCCTCATTCCTGTTCCCACTTTTGTGAAGAGGAATCACATCCGCCTCCTCCAGTCCTCAGGTACCACCCCATCCTCCCATGATTTCTTAAAAGAGTAGTCAGCGGTGTCATTAGTTCTACCTTAGTTCTTTAGAATTCTTGGGTGAATCCCATCAGGCCCCATTGCTTTGTCCACCTTCAATTTTATCAGTTCTTTCAGACCCTTTCTTCTGTAAATGGACTGGTATCGACCCCGTCTTCAGAGTGTTTCTCTTGTTTGGTTTAGGTACCTCCCTCCTCTTCCTTTGTAGACACTGAGCAGAAATATTCGTTCAGTATCCCTGCTTTTTCACTGTCACCCTCTACCCACATTCCCTCCCCTTTATTAAGCCTCAGTATCCCTCCTTTGGTCTTTCTTCGCTCCCTAATGTACCTAAAAAGGTCTTATCTCCTTCTTAACAGAGTTGGCTATCCTTTCCTCGGTTTGGGCCTTTGCTATTCTGACTGCCTTCCCAGCCTCTTTCTTCTTTAACTGATAAAGTTCTCTGTCCTGCTCCTTCTGTGTTTCCTTATATTTCCTGAATGCTATCCTTTTCTCCTTAACCTTCCCTGCCACCTCTTTTGAGAACCATAGTGTTTTTTTCCTTTGCTGTGTTTTGTTGATTTGCTTTACACAAAGGCTTGTTGCCTCTGTGATGGCTGTTTTGATTACTCCCCGTTGTTCCTCCATCCCTCCTTCTTGCCTGTTTGCTAGTGCTTTTCTGAGTCACTCTCATTTTCCCAAAGTCAGCCCTCCTAAAGTCCAATACTCTTGCTTTTGTATGGCTTGATTGTATGGCTGTGTTTATCGTGAACCACACTGTTTGGTAGTCGCTTGTTCCCAGATGGCTACCCACTTCTAAATCTGAGATTCTTTCTCCATCCCCATTTGAGAGTACTAGGTCTAAGATTGCTCCCTCCCAAGTGGGTTCCACTACTAGCTGCCTGAGGCATGCCCCCTGTAGGGCATCAAGAATGACCTTGCTCTTGGATGTGCCTGCAGCAAAGGTGCTCCAGTTAACATCTGGCATATTCAGGTCCCCCATCAACAGTATCTTCCCTTTTTCTGCCATTCTAAGGAAGCCTTCTATCATTTTCTTGTCCATTCCCTTCCCCTGAGATGGGTGTCTATATACAACCCCCATGCGGACTGTGGTGCCATTTACTGTCTCCAGGGTGACCCAGAGTGTCTCATCTGCTCCCTGTTTACTCTTTAGTTCTGTTGCTTTGATCCCTTCCTTTACATAGAGAGCTACTTCTCCTCTTTTACCCTCCCTGTCCCTCCTGTAGACTGTGTATCCTGGTATGTTGACATCCCAGTCATGGTTCTCTGTGTACCACGTTTCTGTGACTGCCATAATATCCAGGCAACCCTCTTCCATCAAGACCACTAGTTCAGGAAGCTTGTTACACAGACTACGAGCATTGGTACTCATCACCCTCCACTTTTTGATGGCCTTACCCCTTTTAGCCCCATTGCTGTCCTTACTGCCTTTGCCTTTTTTACATTTACCTCCGTCCTGCTCCTAATGACTTTTCTATCTTGGTATTTACCTCACTAATTACTGTGTTTTGTGGGGGAGGCTGGAATTTCCCTGCTCCTTTTCAGTGCCCCCCCCTTGGCTAGTTTAAATGCTTGCCAATGAAGCATTTAAACCTCTCACCTAGGATCCTGGTTCCCCCCTGGACAGATGCAGACCATCGCACCAATATAGGTCTGTATCCCTCCAGGTGGCCCCCCAGTCCCCAATGAAGCCAAAACCCTTAGCTCCACACCAATGCTTTAATTACTATTCATTCTAAGTATGAGCGGTTCTAAGGTTAGTATGTAAAGAAGGGGACTAAGTAGGCATCCCTGCCTCCCCCCCCGGTCACTGCGCATTCACGTCCCACCCACCCATTAATATATGGGGCAACTACACCATTTTTATAGCATAATTTCACCCAATTAATGAAAACTTCAGGAAAACCATATTTCTTCACATATTTCCAAAGATAAGACGGTGCCACTTTGTCAGATGCTTTTGCTTGATCAAGCCCAATGAGGAAACCAGACAATTCCTCATTGTTCCCTTTCTCCATTATTTCCCTAATTAGTATTAGACCATCTGTAGTTTTTCTGCCAGGAATGGCACATAATTGTGATGGATGTATGATAGTCTCCAAAACTATTGCTAGCCTATTACGAAGTATTTTGGTAAGAATCTTACAATCAGTATTCAATAACGTAATGGGTCTCCAATTAGTAAGGAGTTCTGTATCCCATGATTTGTGCAGTAAAATAATTAACCCTTTATACATACTGTCTGACAACTTATTTGTTTGTAAGCAAGAATTGAATACCTGTACTAATTCAATGGATATCTCCTGAAAAATTGCTTTTTATAATTCATTGGGCAAGTCATCTTGCCCTGGTGCTGCACCAGTTTGTAATTGTTTAATAACGTGATCTTGTGCCATTATCAGTGCTATCAATGATTCAAGACAATATTCAGGTATCTTGTTTAAATCATTTTTTGTAACCAATTATCTATATCTTCTTCTGATAGTTTAGATTCCTGAAACATCTGTGAAATACAAGTTTCTGTTTCACACAGAATTTCCTGTTTATTGTTTATAAGTTTCCCATTTTTAGTTTTTATTTGCTGTATCTCCTTTTTTCCTTTGATTCATGATTAGTTTGTGCATGCTTTCCTTGTGTACCAAAATGTTGCTCTACCTCAAGAGACTTCATTCTGTTATACTGTATCTGAGCCATTTCCTCTTTCATAGATGTTATTTGTTCCGTATAATTATGCTTCCCATTATTTTGCAAAGACTGTAAAAAGTATAATTGAGCTCTTAAATTGAAATATTTTTCTTTTTTAATCTTTCCGTTGATTTTTCCTTTTATTTGGAAATAGTCCCATATTTCCTTTTTGCTATCCTCCCACCATTCCTCTACTGAATCATAAAGAAACAATCTCCTAGCTGCTATTACATATTGGAAGCCCTGTGAAACTAAGGGATCTTCCAATAGCACCAGGTTCAGTTACCAGTACCATGGTACTTTAGAAGTGCCCTTGAGATTTGATAAAGTTAGACTAAGTAGATTGTGGTCTGATGTGACCGCTGGAAAAACTTTTGCATTTCTGAAAACCAATGTAGGGGAAAGTAGCCAATAATCGATTCTTGTGGAAAGAGATCTCCTAAAATACATAAGTGGGGCAGGTTTATCTGTGGCAGTAAAAACTTCAAGTAGATATGTCTGAAAAATAAGATGGTTTAGAAAAGAAGCATCACAATAAATTTTCGAGATTTTGAGACCACTATCTGAAATAAATCTACTAATGTTAAAATTGCCCTCAAAGAGGATATTTTTTCCTATAAACAGATATGAAACATAGAAGCATAGAATTTGATGGCAGATAAGGACCGCTTGGCCCACCTAGTCTGCCCATTTCCCTACCTGATGGATAAGCTGCAGATCCTAGTTAACCAACAGCCTACTTCCTTCTACCCCCCCATTAAAATTGCCTTATGTCTGTCCCATGCATTCTTGAATTCCCCCACTGTTTTTGACTCTACAACCTCCCCAGGAAGGCGGTTCCATGCATCTACAACCCTCTTTTTGAAGAAATACTTCCTCACATTACCTCTGAGCCATCCCCCCTCTATCTTCAAATTGTGCCCCATTGTTCTTGCACATCTCTTTTTCTGAAAGATGCTACCCTCTTGGACTTTGTTGATTCCCTTGAGGTATTTATTTATTTTTTTTAGTTGTTTAACCGGGAGTAGTACACTAAGCTGAAAGCTTTTTTACAGGAGTGACCTGGGAGCACAGGGAAGTTAAGTGATTTGCTCAGGGTCACACAGTATGCAAGTGGAAGCTGTGGTATTCAAACCCAGGTCTGGTCTGCTGGATGTCACCAGATTTGCAGCTCAAAGCCTTAAACCATTGCGCTATACTGCCTCCTACATTTGAATGTTTCTATCATGTCCCCCCTCTCCCTCCTTTACTAGAGGTATGGTTGTATTAGTTTGAGTAACTCAATACGCCCTTTTTTTGTTTGTGGTGCATATATGTTAATGAGGTGAAATTCAACTGAATTTATTCAAATATCTACTAATATGGCCCTTCCTGGGAAATATCTACCATATGGTATTATTTTACTCATAGGGTCTGTGAAACAAATTCCCACTCCACTACAAGCCTCTTTTCCCATTGACCAAACACTAGGACCCTAAATCCATGCAGCATTTGCAGTTTGTTTGTCCTCTGATGAATGAAGCCTCATATCCTGAAAGAATATGATATCATATTTGTACTGGATAATTTGGACAAAGGAAGGCCAGAAGGCCCATTGAGATTGTACCCCCCCCCCAAAAGAGGGTCAATTTTCTTAGTGATTTCTCAACCAGCTATCTAGCTTTCTGTAGTCAGAAAATAGAGCAAATGTTGCAAGTCTTTTTTTCTGATAAAATACTATTTGTATTTAAGCTTGCTACTGAAAGCTCACAGTACCCAGAGTTTGTATGCAGATGTTAAATATTTCAAGGCACTTTCCTTGAGCTTGCTCTAGTTGCCATCCTTTTTGTTTTAACCTTGCTTTTGGCCCAGTGGCACTGAGGGTTGAGGCGCTGGACATGCCGGTGACCAGGGTTCAGGAGTGAGCTTGGGTTGTTGGGGGTCAGCTAGGGGGAAGGGAGGAGCAGGATTGAGCAGGTGTTGGCAAGCTTTCCTCGGAGGGGTTCTTTGGTTTCTCAGCACTACTGTGGTGGCTGAGAGCCTCTGCAGCTGGGACCACTTGAGAAGGGTGAAGAAGGAGGCAGAGGCCTACGTGAGTCATGCAGGAGTGCACAACTTGGCATGCTGATGTCATTGCATGTCCTCCTCCTTGGGGCGAAACAAAGTGGAAAAGCCCCTGCTGCCAGGAGGATGACAGTGAACACTGATGGAATGGATGCCCACTGCTGGTCCCCACCCAACCATCTCTCCTGGATCCTCTCCTCTGTCTGTGGCCACAGTGGGAGAGGATTCTGTCCCTGATTTCCTGGTCAGAGGGATTTAGGCAGGGCAATAGGAGCCGCTCAAGGGGGTCTCACCTGAGGGAGTTCCTGGCAGCTGGCGACTGGAGCAAAACAGAGTTAAAAAAAACAAACCTTGCTTTTAACCTCAGTCTGCATCTCCTTGTCTGATGTTGCATCAACCTGTGAGGATGGTAATGATGCACTGTCTGATTCATTTTCATTTTCAGAGTCACCCCATCATAGTACAGTAAATTTATTTTGTAAAGAGATAGAGTCAGGGAGTGGATCAGGCATTGAGGTTTTATTTTTCATTTTACTTTTCTTGGATACAACTTTGAAGTCAAGATTAACTGGAATGGGGGGGTGCATGTCACTAGGACCAGAGTCAGGATCAGGTTCTGAAGCTTGGTTCATTGTCTCAATTGGCTCATTTTCCAATGGCAGAGAGCTAGTATTTCTTGGAGGGTCAGACATTGTATGAACTGGGGTATCTGTGATGACCTGTGTCCAGAAAATACTGCTGCCGCTTTAGCGGCTTTATTTATATAAAAGTCCTGAACTCCACAATCAGCGTTTTCAGTATTATGAGCTGCCTAAGGGCAGTCTGTAAATGAGTGCCCCTCTTCATCACAAAGATTACATTTTTGAGTATTTATGAAGTGGTTCCTTGAATGGCCAAGTTCCCCACACTGCATACATTTTATTACTTCACAATTTGAACTGATGTGTCTAGGGGATTCACATTTGTAGCATCTCCTTGGCTGACCAGGATAAAAGATAAAACATTTGTGCCTACCAATGTAGAAACAATTTGGTAAGTGTTGCAGTTCATTTGCTTTATTTAACTTGATTTTAAGCCTCCTGCCCCCATTTCAAAAGCCCTCCCTGTCCACTATAGTTTCTGGTGTGCCTTGTATGGAGTATTTCATTCCAGCCAATAAATTATGTCCGTAATGTTCACTTCTTTGTCTCTAAAGAATACCGTTATTATATGGAAGGATTGTTTTTTCAAAGGGATTATCTGAAAAGGTGCCCAGATAGGGTTTACTTTTATTGTCATGCATTTAGTCCAAAAATGGTCTAACAGGTCTGGGGTATGGAAACTTATGTCAAAAGTATGCTCCCCAGGAGCGTGTATGAGAGCATACATGTTCGCTGGAGAAAAGCTGAGTAACTGTTTTATTAAGCATTTTCCCACATATGCCTGTCTCAGTGACTCTCCAAGTCTCCAAGATGCCATAGTCAAATGGTGTTTCTTCTTTTGGCAAGCTCCACAGGCTTGTGGAACAAGCTAGTGTACCGGGGACTTGGCTGTTTTGCCCTCATGTCTGACACCCTCCGCCCTGTTGTCCCTTGTAGGAGCTGGCAGGGGTAAATTGTCTCCCTGTTGGGCACCATAGAAAATGTCAGTGGGAATGTCTATAGAAGTAAAAGACACTGTGCCTTCAGCCTCTGATGTTGATTGCTCAGAAATGTCTCCCGAGGGAGTGGTAGACTGTTCTTCTGTGCAGACTGTCTCTGTTGCATTTCTGATCTCCTTTCCTCCTGGACTTGGCATATTGGGGTGCAGTATCCACTTTCCCTCTAGCATCCAAATTCATCCTGCGCTTGACAAAGCACCTTCTGGCAACCATTTTTCTGCTTCTGGGGGTTGTTGTTGTGTTGTCACCATGGCAGTGGTAGATGGATTCTGATCTGGGTTCTTTCCAGCCAATGAGCAAGTAAGAAGACGACTGAGAAATATAGGAACCTCTTGTCTGAGAACAGGAAGATCAGGAGATAAAAGGGTACAGAGGCAGTAAATAAGTAGGGAGAGAGAAAAAAAATAAACAGAGGAAAGAGTAAGTATTCCAAACAGCAGTTAGGGGGCCAGAAAAATGACATGATGGGAGTGGTACAGTGCAGTGGCTGTGGAGCAGCAGTCTTCCGGGAGATGTTCTGGAGGATGCAGTGTTGTCCCATCTGCAGGCACCTCTCCAGACTGAGGGAGGAGGTTGCTCATCTCCAGGCTGAGTTGGCCAGGATTTGTGGGACCTCCTCTCCCACCCAGGGACCACCAGGGTTACTGCCGTTGCCTCAGAGGTTTCCAAGTAATAGGAGCGGTTGGACCACAGTGGGCTCAGGGGGGGTGAGGGTGGTGGAACAGAGGTGCATTCCTCCAGTTGTACCTCTCCACAGTTTCTATGCTGTTCTAAAAAAGTGTGGTTCCTCTATGGAGGCACCCACAGTGGAGACCAAGGAGGATGCTGGGAACCTCCACAAAGGAGACCCACAGGAGGGTGGCATGGGACCTCACAGGGGAAGGAAACAACTCCTGGTGGGGGATTCCATTGTTAGGAAGGTAGAACTGGGTGAAGAAGGGAAGAGGGAGGTAAGGTGCCTGCCTGGTGCCATGACTTGGAGAGAATCCTCAGGATTGCAGAAGCAGCTGCACAGGGGAGCGAGTTGGATGTCATTGTTCACCTAGGGACAAATGACCTGTCTAAGAAAGGGATCAGAGCAGTGCAAGAAGTGTTTGTGGGGATGGGGAGGGGCCTTAGACAAATAGCACACACGGTAACCGTCTCGGAGGTGCTGCCTGTCTATGGCATGGGTGAGGCTAGGGTGCCCCACACCATGGAATTCAATCAGTGGTTGAAAAACTGGTGCAGAGCTCATGGATTTGGCTTCATTGGGGACTGGGGGGTCCACCTGGAGGGATGCAGGCCTATACTGGCATGATGGTCTGCATCTATCCAGAAGGGGAACCAGGATTCTAGATGATAGGTTTAAATACTTCATTGGCAAGCATTTAAACTAGCCAATGGGGGAGGCACTGGAAAGGAGCAGGAAAATCCTAGGCCCCCCCAAAAAATCAGGGTACTAAGTGACGTAGACACCAACATAGAGTTGTCGATAGGGAGAAGCGCAGGGGTAAATGGAGAAAGTGACAAATGCAATAAGGCCAGGGATGGGGCAAAAGGGGTAAGGCCATCAAGAAATGGAGGGTAATAAGTACCAACGCCCATAGTCTGGGCAACAAGCTCCCTGAACTGGTGGCCTTGATAGAAGAGAGATGCCTGGATATTGTAGCAGTCACAGAAACATGGTACACAGAGAATTATGACTGGGATGTTAACATACCAGGGTACACAACCTACAGGAGAGACAGGGAGGGGAGAAGAGGGGGTGGAGTAGCTCTCTATGTAACGGAAGGGATAAAAGCAACTGAACAAAAGAGTAAACAGGAAGGAGGTGAGGCACTGTGGGTCACCTTAGAGACCAGAAATGGCACCACAACCTGCACAGGGGTTGTATACAGACCCCCATGTCAGGGGGACGGAATAGACAAGGATATGATAGAAGGCATACTTAGGATGGCAGAGAAAGGGAAGATACTGTTGATGGGGGACCTTAATATGCCCGATGTTAACTGGAGCACCTTTTCTGCAGCCTCATCCAAAAGCAAGGCCATTCTGGATGCCCTTCAGGTGGCATGCCTCAGACAGCTAGTTTTGGAACCTACTTGTGAGGGAGCATTCTTAGACCTCATACTCTCAAATGGGGACAGTGAGAGGATCTCAGCTCTAGAAGTGGGTAGCCATTTGGGAACAAGTGACCACCAAACAGTGTGGTTCACGATAAACTCAGCTACAGAGTCAAGCCATACAAAAGTCAGGGTTCTGGACTTCAGGAGGGCTGACTTTGGCAAGATGGGAGAGTGCCTTAGAAAAGCACTAGCAAACAGGCTAGAAGGAGGGGTGGAGTAACAATGGGGAAATATAAAAACTGCCATCACAGAGGCAACAAGCCTTTGTGTCAAGCAAATAAACAAAACAAAATGAAAGAAAAAGCCACTATGGTTCTCAAAAGAAGTGGCGGTGAAGGTTTGGGAGAAAAAGATAGCATTTAGGAAGTATAAGGAAACACAGAAGGAGCAGGACAGAGAACTGCTATTCCCTCAAAAATATTGGAGGGAATATTAAAGGTTGAGATCAGTCAATATCTAAACTTAAAACATCTTACAGACCATTCTCCACATGGGTTTGTAAAAGGAAGGTCCTGCCAGACAAATATGCTGGCATTCTATAACAGTGTTATAGACAGACTAGATATAGGAACTCCTGTGGACGTGCTGTTTCTTGACTTCTCTAAGGCTTTTGACAAGCTTCCCCATCCAGAACTCATACAACAAATGAGTAAATTAACTATAAATCCAATCATAATAAACTGAGTCCAAAATTGGCTGAAAAATAGGAACCAACGAATGTGTATTAGAGGAGAGCTCTCTGAACAGTCAGAAGTGACTAGTGGGGTTCCCCAGGGTTCGGTGCTGGGCCCCTGGCTATTTAACTTATATGTATCATCTCTCCAAATAAAACATAATACTGTTTGGTTACATAAATTTGCAGACAACTGCAGGATAGGTGCAGAAATCAATATTAGTCAAAATTCATCAGATTTACAAGAAACAATTGCTAATATAGAAGCATGGACAAATCAATCCAAGCTGACATTAAACCAAGATAAATGCTTTATCAAGCATCTGGGAAAAAGAAATCCTAGAATATCTTATAAACTAGGAAATACTGTTTTGAAAATAATAGATGAGGAAAGAGATCAGGGTATCATAGTGTCCGGTGATATGTCCTTTACATCACATTGCCAAAAAATATCTCAGAAAGGTAACAGAATTCTAAACTGTATATTAAGACACATATCGGCTAGAAGTAGAGCTGTTATAGTGCCATTATATACATCCCTGGTTCGACTAATCAAGGAATATGGTGCCCAGGTTTGGATACCATTTAAAAAGGAAGATATCGCATTGTTGGAGAGAGTACAGAAGAGAGCCACCAAAGCAATACAGTATATGGCAGATAAAAACTATGAGACCCGTCTGTCTGACTACGAGACCCATCTGTCTGAGTTACATATGTATTCCTTGGAGACAAGAAGAAAAAGATGCGACATGTGCTTAGTACACAGGGCATGGAACAATGATGATCTCTGGGACATTACCGGTCTCAAAATTAACTCAAGCACATATAACACTAGATCCCATCCTATGCAGTTAACAGCACCGCACAGAAAGTGCGTAGTACATGGTGGTTCAATCAGAGAGTTGTACACGACTGGAATAGACTACCAGTAGAGATTGTGGCTAGTCCAACAACTTCAGTTTTTAAACATAGATGGGATGCATATATAAATAAAATTAGAGCGTAGAATTAGTTGGCGAGCATACAGACACAAGTCCATTGGCTCAGTACCATTCCTATGATTCCTATGAGTTAAAGCAGAAGGAAGCAGGGAGCGTAGTCAGAATAGTAAAGGCACAAACTGAGGAAAAGATAGTCAACTCGGTTAAGAAGGGGGATAAAACCTTTTATAGGTATATCAGTGAGCATAGAAAGACAAAGGGAGGGATAGTGAGGCTGAATAGAATGGATGGTGGGTGGGCAGAGTGACAGTGAAAAAGCAGGGATACTGAGTGAATACTTCTGTTCAGTATTCACAAAAGAGGAAGTGGGGGAGGTTCCTAATCCAATTAACAGAAGCACTCTGGAGAGGGGGGTCGATCCCAGTCCTTTCACAGAAGAAAGGGTTCTGAAAGAACTCCTAAAACTGAAGGTGGACAAAGCAATGGGGCCAGATGGAATTCACCCCAGAATTCTAAAAGAATTAAGCAGAGAACTAGTGACACCACTGACTAGCTTTTTTAACAAATCATGGGAGGATGGTGTGGTACCTGAGGACTGGAAGAAGGCTGATGTGATTCCCCTTCACAAAAGTGGGTCCAAGACAGAGGCAGGAAACCACAGACCAGTCAGTTTGACCTCTGTGGTAGGGAAAGTGATGGAATCACTTCTGAAGGAAAGAATTGTTGAGTACCTAGAGGCCAGTGGGGCACAGGAACCAAGGCAGCATGGGTTTATAGCGAGAAGGTCATGTCAGAATGAATCTAATTGATTTATTTGGCTGGGTGACCAAAGTAGTAGACCAGGGAGGGGCTGTGGCCTGCCTAGACTTTAGCAAGGCATTGACACAGTCCCACACAAAAGATTAGTAGTCAAATTAACCAGCCTGGGAGTGGGTCCCACAGTGGTAGCCTGGGTAAAACATTGGCTGAACAACGGGACACAGAAAGTAATTGTAAATGGAGTCCACTCTGAAGAATGAGGGTTACTAGTGGGGTACTGCAGGGTTCAGTACTGGGTCCAGTCCTTTTTAATGTCCTTATAAGTGACATTGCAGAGGGACTGGGAGGAAAAGTATGCCTCTTTGCAGATGACACAAAGATCTGCAACAGGGTTGATACACAAGGAGGCATGGAAAGGATAAGAAGGGACTTGGCAAGGTTGGAGGAATGGTCAGAAGTATGGCAACTTGGATTCAATGCAAAGAAGTGCAAAGTAATGCACCTGGGAAACAAAAACCCAGGGGAAGATTACACAATGGGGGGAGGTAGTAACAACAACAAAAATGGAAAGAGACCTGGGGGTAATTATATCAGATTATCTTAAGGTTGGCAAGCAATGTGAGAAGGCAGTAGGGAGGGCTTGGGGGATACTGGGATGTATAGGGAGAGGCATCACCATCAGAAAACAGGAAGTTGTTATCCCCCTGTACAGACAGTTGGTGAGACCCCTTCTGGAGTACTGCGTCCAGTTCTGGAGACCCCATCTCCGCAAGGACATAGACAGGATGGAGGCAGTTCAGAGGAGGACAACTAAAATGGTACATGGTCTGCAAGAGAAGCCATAAGAGGAGAGACTAAAGGAGTTTAATATGTATACCCTTGAGGAAAGGAGGGAGGGGGGGAACATGGTAGAAACATTTAAGCACCTCAGTGGAATCAACAAAGTCCAAGAGTGTAGCATCTTTCAGAAAAAGAGATATGCAAGAACAAGGGGACACAATTTGAAGATAGAGGGGGAATGGCTCAGGGGCAATGTGAGGAAGTATTTTTTCACAGAGAGGGTGGTGGATGCATGGAACAGCCTTCCTGAGGAGGTTGCGGGGTCTAAAACTGTGGGAGAATTCAAGAATGCATGGGACAGACATAAGGCAATTTTTGTTGGGGTAGGAAGAAATAGGCTGTTGGTTAAATAGGATCTGCAGCTTATCCTCTAGGTAGGGAAATGGGCAGTGTAGGTGGGCCAAGTGGTCCTTCAAACAACATGAAGTCTTGCTGTATTCAGACTATTGCAGTTAGGTCCTGCCTTTCAACTGCCCTGGAGAACATAGAGTTAACTTTCCATGGCCAGCATGGAACGTTCAGCGTGAGCTCGGTTGAAGCCCCTGTCTGCTGTTGTTTAAACTCCAACCGTCAGATTCTTTACTCCGCCTCACTGAACAGTCGCTCCGGAGATTTCTCCTTTGCTCGGTTCAAAAAAGTCGGTTAAAGTGTCGTTTTTCGCTCGGTTTCTACCGAATTTCTGCTACCGAATCTGTCGGTTTAAGTCTCTATCTGTGGTACCATGAGTACTAGATAGGTTTTACATTTAGTTTCTGTGTGGAACTTGTAAATTTCGAATCGGTTCGGTTTGAACTGATCAGTTTAGTCTTAAAAAGTTTTGAATTTGTTTAGAGTGTGGTAACTGGTCCGTATCGGTTCTAAAAAAACAGATTTAATTACGTTTTTTTCCAAGACCCGTAACACGATCAGGAACCGATAGGGGAGTCTTGCCTGGCGGATTGCCGAAAAAAGGGTAAGTTTTGGATAGGATTGGCCATGTCTGAGAAATCCAAGAAAAAAAACAGGCCCACTGGGTTTCAACACTGCAGTGTGGGTGGGGAAGCCTTTGCTAAGGCTGATCCCCACACCACCTGTGTTTATTGTCTGGGGTTTGACTACCTCGATTCAGACTGCCAAATTTGTAAGAGTTTTCCCAAAGCTACCCTGGATAAGAGAGTACGTAGACTGAGGGGAAAGGGAGGCCGAGAAGTCTGCTGACCTGGATGGCCAGCCCGGTTTGGTTCCGACCAAACCAGAAGGAGTGCCCTCTGACCAGGGCGAAGCTTCTTCGGGCAAAAGGAGAGCCAATTCTGAGGAGTCGGTTCCGGTTAAAAGAAAGAGAAGAGAAAAGTCATCCGGTTCGGATCCACAAGTTCTTTCTCCAACCGCTGATCAAATAGCCAAAGCGATAAGGATAGTGCAATCGCTAACTTCGGTTCCGGCCGAACCGGCACCATCTGGCAGGGGCTCGGTTCGGTCGGTTCCCCCAGTTCTGGATTATACTTTAGAAGAATTTTATGAACTGGAGGAGGAGGAGTGAGAGTATGAGGATGATGATGATGGTGATTATGAAAGTTTGGATGTGCCTATTGACTCGGACATCTCCCCAGACAGACCTTCAGGTGTTTCTCCTCCTAGGCTTTCTGAGTCCCCTTCCCGCTTTATGTTTTACAAGAAAGTGGCCGAAAACCTTCAGCTTCCAATGGAAGAAGCAGTAGAGGATCAGGAGGAGCCTGATTTTGTTGAAATGATGGACATCCCAGAGTCCAGGAGGCTGTCTATTCCCCTCCATAAATCTTTTGGGAAACAGACATTTAAAATTCTAAAGACTCCTAACTCCATACCTCCTGTGGACAGACAAATGGACAAGAGGTATACGCTTGCAGGCTCGGACACGGAGTTCCTTTCTCAGCAATGCAGCCATGTTGGGGTAGTGCAGGCTGCTGCCTGTGATAAGGCAAATATTCCCTTGGCATCACACCCCCCAGATAAGGACTCCAGGAGGATTGATGCCATGGCAAAGAAGTAGTACATGGCAGCATCTTTGGGACTCAGGCAGGCTAACTATAGGGCCTACACAGCTAGATACCAGAAGTCCAGGTGGGACACTGTGCTGGCTCTGGCTAAACAGGCCCCTGACCAGCTTGCCAAGGAGCTGGAGCAGGTGGCTGTGGATGGGATTGTGGCATCCAAGGTGCAGTTTCATGCTGCTGTGGACTCCAGTGATGTTTCATCTAGAGTCATGGCTACATCTGTGGCCCTTTGGAGGATGGCTTGGCTCAGATGTACTAGCCTATCACAGGATACCCAGGCTAAGGCCATGGATTTCCCTGTCATTGGTAATTCTCTGTTTGGGGAGCAGACAGAGAACTACATGAAAAATATGGACGAGTACAGGACCACCTACAGGAGTGCTCTGGCCAAAGAAAGGCAAGCCACTCCTCAAAGACAGCACTACAGGGGCAGGGGCAGGCCCTTTCAAAGGCCTTTTTACCAAGCCCAGGCCTCCTCTTCTGCTTATTCTCAGAGGAGGTTCTTCAGAGGGAGAGGCAGACTGGGAATGAGCAGGCCTGCTTCCACCCCTCAGCCTAAAGCCCCTACCAAGCAGACACCCTGATGGGTCTGCCTGGACCGATTCTCCAATACCTGTAGGGGGCAGGCTGGCTTACTTTGTCCAGGACTGGAAGTCTCTGACATCAGACAAGTGGGTCCTGGAAGTAGTAAGTCAGGGACTGGTTCTCAGCTTCAAAAAATTTCCCAAGATGAGAACCAGATCCTTTCTACCTGCAAATCCATCAGAGACCCTTGCCCTAGAGGCAGAGGTTTCTTCCCTCCTGGCTCTCAGAGCCATAGAAAGGGTTCCTACCCTACACAAGGGCAAAGGATTGTACTCCAGGTACTTCATAACCCCTCAAAAAACAGGAGAATGGTGGCCCATCCTGGATCTAAGACATCTGAACAAGCACCTTTTAAAACCAAAGTTCAAAATGGTGACTTTGGGAATAATTCTGCCCTCTCTGAGGCCAGGGGACTGGCTAGCCTCCCTGGACCTCAAAGATGCCTACTTTCACATTCCCATCAGGTGCTCCCACAGAAAGTACCTAAGGTTCGAGTTGCCCTCAGGTCAGTATCAATTCAGAGCAATGCCCTTTGACCTAACATCAGCCCCAAGGGTGTTCACAAAATGCCTGGCAGTAGTGGTTGCTTTCCTAAGGAGAAAAAAGATTTCCATCTTTCCATATCTGGACGACTGGCTCATAGTGGGTCAGTCTCCAGACCAAGTCAAATCACATCTGCAAGTAGCTCAGCAAGTGCTCACTTCCTTAGGATTCCTCCTCAACCTTCCAAAGTCAGTTCTTGAGCCAGTCCAGCTCCTCACCTTCATAGTGGCGGAACTGGATACAGTAAAGACAAGAGCCTTCCTTCCCCTGGACAGGGCAAGGACCCTTATGGAACTGGCCTCTTCATTCACCCTGCAGGTGTCTCGACCAGCAAGGCATTTCCTTCAGCTTCTGGGCCACATGGCACCTTCCACAGCAGTGGTCCAGGGAGGGACATTCGGTTCCACTTAAGAGCCTTCTGGTCCCAAAGAAAGGATTCCCTTACCAAACTAGTCCCAGTGACCCGAACCCTGATCCAGGCTTTGGAATGGTGGCAGGATCAGGACAATTTGAGACAAGGAGTTCCTTTTGTCACTTAGTCTCATTCAGTGATACTCACCACAGATGCTTCCCTGCTGGGCTGGGGAGTCCACCTGGGGGATCTTACCACCCAGGGACTGTGGTCACCTCAAGAATCTCTGCTTCACATCAATCTCTTGGAACTCAGAGCAGGGTTTCTGGTGCTGCATGCCTTTTCCAAATCTGTACAGAACAAGGTGGTCCAGATCAGAACAGACACCACCACCACCATGTGGTACATCAACAAGCAAGAAGGCACTTGGTCTACGGCCTTATGCACAGAGGCAATGAAGTTGTGGTCCCTGGCCTATTCCCTGCAAACCTCTCTGATAGCAGTTCACCTCCCAGGGAAGGACAACATCCTAGCAGATGCATTCAGCAGGATATCCCAGGGCCATAACGAATGGACCCTAGCTTCCCTAGTTTTGAAGGTGATTTTCTCGAGATGGGGCACTCCACAGATAGATCTTTTTGCAGCCACAGACAGCCCAAGACAATCACCAACTTCCTCTCTTTTGTTGCAGACCCCCAGTCTTGGGCTCAGTCCCCCTGGATGCTCTGATTCTGAATTGGGAAGGGAAATTTCTGTATGCTTTCCCCCCTTCCCTCTCCTGTTCAAAGTGTTAGTCAAGATCAGGTCTCAACCATGCAAAGTGATTCTGATTGCTCCAGACTGGGCCAGACAGCCCTGGTACCCACTGTTGCTGTCCGTAGCAGTCCACTTTCCCCTGTCTCTTCCCAGGAATTACAACCTGTTGACATCCTCTCAGGGGAGGGTTTGGTATGCAAACCTCAAATCTCTCAATCTCAAGGCATGGCTCTTGAAGAGTTAAGAGTTTGCTGATCTGCACCTTTCTCAAGGGGTTCTGGATATCCTTAAGGCTACTTGAAAGCCTTCCACCAGAAAAGACTTACAACTCCAAATGGAAAAGGTTCACTATTTGGTGCTCTAATAAGCATATTTCCCAAGAATCTGCTGGGTTGCCTACAGTTCTGGACTATATGGTCCATCTTAATGGCTTAGGACTTAGGCCAGCTACACTTAAAGTGCATCTGGCAGCTGTATCTGCCTTCTTGTCAGTAGGCAAGCCCTCTCCTCTGTCAGTCCATCCTGTGTTTTGTAAGTTCTTCAAGGGATTGCTGCACACCAATCCCCCCTTTAGGGACACTGCTCCTGCTTGGGACCTTAATGTTTGCATTGCTCAGCTTATGCAACCACCCTTTGAACCTTTGTCCTCTGCAGAGCTTAAGTACTTGACTTGGAAAACTGTTTTTGGTAGCCATTACCTCTGCCAGGCGTATCAGTGAATTGCAAGCCCTGTCAGTGGAGCTTGATTTCATCTCTTTCCATAGAGATAAAGTGGTCCTAAGAACTAACAGGAAGTTTTTTCCTAAGGTGGTTTCAGATTTCCACCTTAATCAGTCTATGTCTCTCCCTGTTTTCTTCACTGCCCATTCCTCCTCTGGAGAGAGGAGGCTGCACAGCTTGGATGTTAAAAGGGCCCTCAGCTACTACATAGAGAGCACCAAGAGTCACAGGTTTGAGCCCCTCCAGTAGTTCCTTACATGTAGAGAGGTCGGTAAGGGCAAACCTGCTACTAAGAGATCTATTGCCAGGTGGATTGTCTCTTGTATACAATTCTGCTATGAAAAACTGGGTAGAACCCCACCCTCAGGCCTGAGGGCTCACTGTACTAGAGGTACAGCTGCTTCCCTGGCTGCTGCCAGAGATATTCCTATCTTAGAAATTTGTCAAGCAGCTACCTGGAAAACAGTCCATATATTCACCAAGCATTACTCTCTGGATATCTAGGCTAGGAGTGATGCTCAGTCTGGCACAGCAGTACTTCAGAGCCTATTCCCAAATTAGGTTCTGTCCCTCCTCCATGGAGGGACTGCTTGGTAGTCTGCAATAGTCAGAATACAGCAAGACGTCATGTTGTTTGAAGAAAAAATTACTCACCTTAGTAACGTTGTTTCTTCTAATGGAGTCTTGCTGTATTCTGACCTCCCCCCCACCTTCCCTCTCAGAACCTGGTTTTTGGGATGTGGGTGGGCAGGAGCAGTGTTGGCACCCTAGGGGTGCCCCTTTCTCACCCTCCTTTACTTTGGGTATATGTTGTATTTTGTTTTTTGGGTTTTCTGACTTGAGTCTTTGCCTTGAAACCAAAAAAACCTTTTTAATATGTAACCCCTCACCCCTGCCTTTTTAGCAAAATGACAGGTGGCATGCTGTTGAAGCTGACAGCAGTACCTGGTGGGGACTGGGTTCGGGGAGGATGAGGTTACTCTGCACAGGGGACCTAGGTTTGGCTACTCTGCACAGGGGCACCCAAGTAAATCTGAACACAGGAAGCAATAACTGTAATGTCCAGAACCAGGAATGGGATTCTTCAGTGTGGCTTTTATTCACATCCAAGCTGAACAAACAAAGCATAGACGGACCCCCATGGGGCTACATTTCCTGGTAATACAGATTAGAGACAACAGAGCACTTTATCACCATTTCCAGCCCTCAGGCTCTAAACCCACCAGGCACACAGCCCGGACTTGCACGCATCTTTGGGTACACAGCCCAACTTGTACACTACTTGGGTTTTCCCCACTGGCTCGGCTCCCCCGTCGGCCACTTGATCCATGGTCCATTTGAGGAATGAACCAATTATCCTGTTGTGGCTCCCCAAACCACACTAGAGTCTTCGACTCCAAGAGAGAATTTTCCTTACAATCCCACATCTGGGTACTTCCCTCATCACTGGCTAAGTGCCTGAGGTAAAGTAGAAATCCACAGAAGAAATCCGTAGAGGTGGACCTGGTCACTAAAGATGAGGGGCCACCCACCTCCAGCTCCCACAGCCCATACCCGGCCATTTCTGTGGAAACTGAACAATTCCTTTGCTGAACTTTCAAATGTAGATTCTGGGTAGACGTCTGTCACATCTCCTCTACATATCAATTGCATCCCAACAAGCTCTGGACTTGAACCTACTTTTACTTTGCTTAGCCCATTACTCTAGGCTTCCCAATATTTAGTAATTCAATCCCACATTGTCACACGAGTCCCAGGGTGAAAACATAGGCCTTTAGCAAGAGCAGACACTCACCCTCACATTGCAGGTGCCCCACAGGCAACTCACAAATCTTCTTGTTCTCCCAAATAAACACTGGAACACATAGGCAGCTTTTCCTTCACAAGCAGAACTAGGGGGTTGCCCTAGGAATCTGCAGGGAAACCTTTCCTGCCCCCCCGAAGGGAGGGGCACTGAGACCTGAAAACAGCGGTCTCCACCACTTCAGTTATCTTCTGGGTCTCTCTTTAAGGTGGAGACACACACCCTATTACTTAAAAGTAACCCTCTATCAGGGCTGAGGCTCCTAGAGCCTTACTGAGCTGCTTTCTCAGCAAGCTCCTGACTTCACACACACTCACTGAAGACTGACTTCAAAACCTCCCAACGTTCTAACTCCCTCTGCTGCAGATTCCAATGTGGCTCATGCAGCTGCAATAGTTCTATTGGTGATGTCATCCCTCAGTCTCAGCTGAGACTGAGAACAGAGTGAGACAATGTGAAACCCATTTAACTGTAGTTTCGCAAGCTGCCTTCCCTGCCTACCACTAGGTCTTACTGGGATTCTAGTAAGCCCGGGTAACAAGGGGGTTACAAATAAATTTAGTTGCCAGTTGGCTAGTGTGAGTTTTACAGTTTCCACACAGAACTTCTAGTGAGTATTGCTCATAAAGATCTGATGGTTGGAGTTTAAACAACAGCAGACAGGGGCTTCAACCGAACTCGCGCTGAACGTTCCATGCTGGCCATGGAAAGTTAACTCTTTGTTCTCCGGGGCAGTTGAAAGGCAGGACCTAACTGCAATAGTCAGAATACAGCAAGACTCCATTAGAAGAAACAACATTACTAAGGTGACTAATTTTTTCTTATCTGCCATCAAAGTCTGTGTTTCTATGTTTCTGTCTGGCGACAAAACCCAAAAATCTTTGTCTGCACTGAAGTTAAAGCCCCAGGTGAGCCTCCAGTTCCTCTTTTACATTTCTTTTCATCCTTCCATTTTGTTTTTGCTTCCAAAAATTATTTTTCAGCCTGTTCCATTTGTTCTTGGAACATAGTTTTCTTTTTTTGCAAGTCCTGTTGCAACGTCTGTTCAGCTTCGATAAATTCCATATCTTCTATCACAGTTTTGTTGCCCATTCATTCTTTAGCATTATTCTGGATATCCATGTCGGTGTCTGCAGCACCTGCGAGAGCACCCTCAGTGCTTCCATCTCCTCCAGTCTCCAGCTCTGGACTGGGTTCCTCCATCGAGCTCGCAGGAAGCGCAACGCCCCCTGCAGCAGAGTACGGGAATTTTATTGAAAATCACAAAATAATACATCATAAGAGAAAATACTGATTCACATAACACACCACCCTTCACACACCCACCACCAAAATGTACATGTGCCACATGAGGCAGGTTACTCTAAAAACCTCTATTTATAATTCATGAAACAAGAAAACCCTTTCCACCATTTTTTTTACTTTGGTTAGAGGATGAAAAGAAACATCTGACTATAAATAGTTAGAGCAGATTCACACATTCTACTAAATTTTATGTAAGGCATAAGTTTCTGTTTTAGCACCCATTGACATCTGGCATGCCACAAGTAATAGTTTAAACAGGCAAGGAAGCTTATGTAGAGAAGGAGGGTATACTCCCCAAACAACGATCTCATGTGTTGCCTCCTCCTGGCTGCTTTACTTTTTGCTAATATTGTTACTTAAATCATGGGATGAAGTTGGAGGGAGGACTATTCAGAGGAAATGTGAGGAAGAATTTCTTCACAGAAGGGGTGGTGGACAAGTGGAACACCCTGCCAGAGGAAGTGGTGGGGGCTGAAACAATCACGGGATTTAAGAATGCATGGGATAGACATAAAGGAATTCTGGAGGTCAGGGGTAAGGGGCAATAGACTTCTAGGAAAACAAACTGAACTTACAAGCTCAAATGGGCAGACTGGGTGGGCCATAGGCCCTTATCTGCCGACACTGTCTATGCATCTATGTATCTATGTAAATCCACAGCACCCACCATCTATCTTGTGATGTAGTAAATTGCAATATGCAGCACCTTTGTATGAGTTAGCCTGCAATTGTAACTAGTCAGATCATTTGCTGTTATATCTTGTATCTTTGCCTCTGTACTTGTGTACCCTCACGCTGTAACTTACCTTTCTGTGTTGTCCTCATGTCAGGATGTGGAACCTTTGAAAAAGAACATTTTGCTCAAAGGTTATTTCCAAAAGATGAAATAAATAAAATTAAATAGATTAAGTAACCAAGACAATGTCCATTGTTTTGCTAAGAAGGACCATAGTGCTGTTGCATAGGGGCAGTGAAATAACAAGCATTTGTCAATGCAGAATGTTGATTGCTTTGCTCAGTTGAGCTCACTCAGCCCCCCTCCACCGCTTGTTCTGTTTGTCCCGGCGCTGCAGGCTGCCCTTTTGTACTGGGCTCCTGCCTGCATTGACACCTTTTTCTGCCCAGAAAGAAATCCGCAGCAGCCCCGACAGAGCTCAGTTGAGCTCGGTCACTCCCCCTCTCTCACTTGCTCGATCCTAATCTGTCCCAAATACTGATTTCCGAAAGTGACTGCGGTATTCTGCGCCATAAATGTGAAAACACATTTCTGCCAGGATGTGAAAAATGACAGCTATACTGTTCATAAGGAGGTGTGAAAAAAATGCCAGTATTTAAAATCTGGCATGAAAATATTACTAATTTACGAAGTTACAAGGGTGCGTGGAAACTGCACAATGCACGCTCATAACACAGTCATTTTATTGAGTTTCATCACAAAATTTTCAACATAGGCATTTTAGGACCTCTGCTCCTGAAGTGTGTCACTGTGATTTTTGTAATGCATCCCGAACACTGATTTCCCACAGCGCCAGCGCTATTTTGCGCCGGAGGTGCGAAAACACATTTTGGCCAGGATGTAAAAAATGACAGCTGCACTTTTCATAAGGAGGTGCAGAACAATGGCAATGTTGAAAATCTGGAGTGAAAATATTGCAAATTGGTGAAGTTACAAGCGTGTGTGGAAACTGCGTAACGCATGCTCGTAACACAGTCATTTTATGGACCAAATTTTCAACATAGGAAGTTTAGGACCTCTGCTAATGAACAGTGTCACTGTGATTTTCATAATGTGTCCCAAAAACTAATTTCACACAGTGTCCATGCTATTCTGCGCCAGAAGTGCGAAAACACATTTCAGCCACGATGTGGAAAATGACAGCTGTACTGTTCATATGGAGGTGTGGGAAAATGGCAATGTTGAAAATCTGGAGTGAAAATATTGCAAATGTGTGAAGTTACGAGCATGCATAGCAATTGCACAATGCACACTCGTAAAACAGTCATTTCTTGGATTTTTTTCCCCCAAATTTGCAACATAGACTTTTTGAGAACCCACCTCATGAACACTGGCACTGTTGTTTCGTTAGTCGGTCCTGAAAAGTGATTCTGCACAGTGACAGTGATCAACTTTCGGGGCCGGATAATGCCACGACAGTGGCTGAATTCATGAGGAGGGGTCCCAAAAACCCCACATTGAAAATTTGGTGCCAAAAGTCCCAAAAATGCCTGCGATATGCATCAAAGTTTAAAAAACCCTATTTATGAAAAAACCTATTTATGCCATTATACAGCTTACTGGCATTTCTTCAGTTTGTGGTCAGCTTTGAAGAGTGCAGACATGTTCCTGGTCCACCAAAGATTGTTGTGCTGGATTCTGCAGGTAAGTATGGGGTGAGGGGTGTGTGGGGGGTGTGGGGAGGCAGGGTGCACAGTGGGTGGGTGTGGGTTGTGGGAGGGGGCAGGGAGACAGCGAGGTACATTTTTTTTCTCTACAGGTTAAAAAAAAAATTGCGGGATGATTTTCTTTTTTTACAGAGCTATTTGGCATGCTGGGGTGGGCTCCCAGCGTGCCAACAAAGTGTTTCTTTGGGGGCAGCTCTAGTTGATGGGGATTGGGCACCTGTCGGTACAAAGGGGGTCACAAGAGCCGAGGGTTGGGCACTCCTCAGCACAACTGCACTGGGTGTTCAGGGGATTATGCCGATGGGAAGTGGGCTCTCCTGTTGACAAATTAAACTGTGAGGGGAATAATGCCAACAGGAGTGGGCTCCCCGTTGGCAACATGAACTCAGGGCACTGATCCGACAGGGATTGGGACCCCAGTCGGCAAACAAACACTGTGGTGAGGCTGTGCTGCGGGGATTGGGCACCTCGGCAGTGGGGACTATTATATTGTTTGTGAACATGGCGGCAAGCCATTGCCATGTTCACAAACAATATCACAGTACCAAGGTTCTGCCCAGCAATGATGGGTTCCTCACTCATTGCAGCAGAATGGCTTATGCTGCAATGACGAGGCGGCCCTTGATTGCAGTGGTAGAAACCTTACAAGGTTGTGGCACACTGGCTGAACTAGTGTCAGCAGCAGCATGCCACCCCATTGGCAACAGCAGACCAAGCCTCTAAAGGCTGTGGGGGCACTGGCCACAACAGTGCTGTGCCTCCACAACCTGCTTCTGCAGCAACCTGCCGCAATATGTTTCTTGTGCATGCACGCAATCAACATAAAAAGTGTTCCATTGTTTCTTCAGGAACTAAGCAATCTGTATAGGGGCATAATCGTTCCTCCACAACTTTGTGTTCATTATTACCCCTTATGTTTAGTCTCCCATATGAACATAATCACACAATTTCCCACACGTGTTTGGGTATACATTTGTTAATATCTCTGTTACTTTACTTTTGTTCTGAAGTGTACAGTTCTTGAATTCAGGTGCACTTGGTCCAGTTATGTCCATTACTGTGTTATACGATTGTGAAATATAACTTTTTGCTAATGAGGCTTTTACATACAGTAGGTTCCATTTATGCAGTTTCTGAACTGTTGACGTCATATAGTCAGGAATTTGGATTGCATTTAAGTTTTTTTTGCGGAGGGATGTCTCCCATTTTGAAAAAAAACTTCTCTAGATTATTCAGAATCCATTTTTGTTCAAGTGTAGGGGCATTTTATTGATACAAAATGCAATACAAAGTTTACAAACAAAACATAAAAATGCACATAATATTCTCAGTCAAAATACAGTATAACCAAGGGGAAACACAAATCATACATAAAAACAATAATCGGATAGAAACATAGAAACATAGACTTTGACGGCAGATAAGGACCACTTGGCCCACCCAGTCTGCCCATTTCCCTATCTATTGGATAAGCTGCAGATTCTAATTAACCAACAGCCTACTTCCTGCAACCGCCCACTATAATTGCCTTATGTCTGTCCCATGCATGTTTGAATTCCCCCACTGTTTTAGACCCCACAACCTCTCCAGGAAGGCGGTTCCATGCGTCCACCACTCTCCGTGAAAAAGAATTTCCTCACATTACCCCTGAGCCGTCCCCTCTAACTTTAAATTGTGCCCCTTATTCTTACACATCTCTTTTCTGAAAGATGCTACCCTCCTGGACTTTGTTGATTCCCTTGGGTACTTAAAAGTTTCTATCATGTCCCCCGTCCCTCCTTTCATCAAGGGTATACATATTAAGCTCTCTCAGTCTCTCTTCATATGGTTTCTGATGTAGACCCTGCACCATTTAGTTGCCCTCCTCTGGACTGCTTCCATCCTGTCTATGTCCTTGCGTAGATGGGGTCTCCAAAACTGCCACATGTACTCCAGATGGGGTCTCACCAAGTGTCTGTACAGAGGGATAACCACTTCCCTTTTTCTACTTGTGGTGCCCCTCCCTATGCATCCCAATATCCCCCTGGCTCTCCTTACTGACTTCTCACATTGCTTACCCACCTTTAGGTCATCTGATACGACTACACCCAGATCCCTTTCCATTATTGATGTCGTTAGTACCTCCCCTGCTATTGTGTACTCTTCTCCTGGATTTTTATTTCCCAGGTGCATTACTTTGCACTTCTTTGCATTGAATCTAAGTTGCCATATGTCTGACCATTCCTCCAACCTTGCCAAGTCCCTTCTCATCCTTTCTACCCCCCCTTGTGTATCAACTCTGTTACAGATCTTCGTGTCATCCACAAAGAGGCATACCTTTCCTTCCAGACCCTCCGCAATGTCACCTATAAAGACGTTAAAGAGGACTGGACCCAGTACTGAGCCCTGAGGTACTCCACTGGTAACCCCCCTTTCTTCAGAATGTGTTCCATTCACTATGATGAACTTTCTAAACTGAGAACTTTCAAAATCAAGCTGATACCCAGATCTGGTTTCTTAGAATTAACCCCTTGTAACAAGAATAGACACCTAACTGTTATAAATACATAAGTTACCCTCCGGTACTAAGAAATATTAATTCATCTCTATAGAAGCCACTCTGCAGTCGATAATAGAGCAGAGGGAGCTCAAACTAGTACTGTAGTTATTTATTTCTAACTGGCGGTTATATCTAAAATTACATAGTTTGTTTAACCTGCTTTCCTTGCAGCTTTGCCTTTGTGGATGGGTGCCACCATGTTAGGTTTGGGACTTCCAGTAAGTGGACCAATAGAAGTCTGGGGACCTCACAGGGTCATTGGCCCAAGTGCATTGTGGGAAGGAAAGACTGTAATTTTTGTATTTTTTAGGTTGGCGCCTAAACTGAACTGAAGGGGGCATCCGAACTGTGACTGACAGCTCCCCCCAGCCAACCAGAACTCTGGAAACCAAGGGAAAAGCCCAGAACTGTTAGAGACAGAAGTTCTGTTGGAGATAGAGCTTGAAGAGTGAACAGCTCGAGCTTTCAAGGAGCTGCTTCCATATGGAGCTTAGGAGAATTGGTAGGAAGAGGCCTGACTTGCCTTCCTGCCACTGTTCTCCTGCATTGGTCTGCCTGATTGCAGTGATTGGACTAATCCGAATTGTGACTGAAACTATGTCAGAATCCCTGGAGATGTTTTAAAGTACTGCTTGAGATTTGGACCGAATATAGGCTTCTGTGAAGCAATTGGCCCAGAGGTGGTGAAGAGATTAAAATTGGATTGAGAGGTTTGCTCAGTAAATCGACTGCAATAGCAACTGGACTGTCCCCGATCTGTTAGAGGAAGTTAATTCTGTTCGTGTTAAATGTGCTGACTGTCCATCGTGGGTTGAGGCCTACCTGCCTGTGACCAGATTGTTTTTCCAGCTGGAGGCTTCACCAGCAAAACAAGCTGAACTTTGACAAAGTGCTCATCATGACTTGGTCTTTGACCACCCAACCCAGATGGACTGTGTTGCACCAGAGACTGTCCTCAGTGAGATCCAGCCCCTGCACAGAGACTACTCACAGGCTGTGGCCATCTGGAGGGAAAGGCCATGAAGAGAAGATGTGTCATGATGGCCCCACTTCCCCATGCTCATCTGTGATCTCCACAAGGTCTCCATATTGCCAAAACCATCACAGCCAACTGGTAGCGTGAGTAAACCTAGGGCAGCTCCCTGCAACAAGTTATTTAATTATCTGTGGTACCAAATGATTGCCTTAGTAATTATCTTGATCACAAGACACTGGGCCAACTAGCCAGGATTACAAATAATCAAATATTTGTTGTGCATGTTAACTGCCTTTTCTTTCTGTCAAGGGTCCCAACAACAGCTGCAACACTGGCCACCCCTGGGCAACGCCTCTGGCCAGCCAGTATTCCATCCTGGGTACCCAGATTTGTAGAACTAATTATCTGGGACTAAAAAGTGCATGCCAAGAACCTGAATTCAATTAGTATAGTAATCATTTAACTAAATTCATGTCCCTTCCTTGTTCATGACCCCTGAATAAATCTGATTTTTATTTCACGTTTAACCCGGTTTATGCGCATATTATTAGTTGGGTTACAGTACTGAAAGTGTGCATTTGCTTTGCTAACTTTGTTTTACAGGGGATTTCTAGGGACGTTGCTGAAGGCCAGACCTTGGTGGTCAGTGTAAAAGGTGTGTGCATATTATTAATGTCACTTGCTGACTGTGTATTAACAGCTGTTAAAGGTACAAAGCCACTAGGAGGGTTGGTGGGTAGTTATAGCTTCCCAGAGGGCAATAACAGGTTAGACAGATATCTCCACTACTGTTATTCTGGGTGGAGGCACCTTAATATTGAATCCAGACCCCTCAACCTGTGGTCAGAACTACAGGCAGGGGTAATAACCTAAGGGATAGTGCCACCTAGTGGTTACACTAGCATTCGCACTCATTGCCTTCCAGATTTACTTTCTACACTGCTTGTTTCCCCTTTTTGTCCTTTTTGCCTTCTCTTCTTCCCACCTCTCTTTTTAATGCTCCCGTTTCTTTGCCTCTTTATCTGTACCATTCTGCTTCCTTTATTAATTTGCACCCTGGGGGAGTCCTCTCCCCTCGGGTTGTCCTTACTCTGTACTTCAGCCTGTGGGGGGGGGGCAGTTTTTGACTCCCAATTCCTTCCATTCCCCCCTTGGCTAGTTTGAATGTTTATTGAGGTAACATTTAAATCATCCACTGAAAACTGTGGTTCCTTTCCTGGATGGATGCAGGTCATCACCCCTGTATAGGCCCTTATCCTCCCAGGTGGGTCCCCAGTCCCCAATGTAGCTGAACCCTTCCTCTTTGCACCATTCCTTCAGCCATGAGTTGAAGCTCCTAGTATGGCGATCCCTCTTCTTTCCCCTGTTGTACACAAGCAGAACCTCAGTGAAAGCCCCTGAGCAAGCTACCTGTCTAAGACCCCTCCCCATCTCCCTAAACTCCCCCTGCACTATTCCAGCCCTGTCCCTAGCCAGGTCATTAGTCCCCAGGTGGACAATGACATCCCACTCTCCCTCCTGTCCTGCTGCCCTAATGATCCTGAGGATCCACTTCCCATCCCTTTGGACCATGGCACCGGATGGGCACCTTAACTGCTCTCCCTTTCCTATTCCCAAATCTATCCCCCTCACAATTGAGTTCCCCCACCAGAAGTTGCTTCCTCCTCCTCCTCTGGGGTCCTCTACCACCCTCCTTGGGGTCTCCATTGTGGGAGGGCCCTCATATCCCCATTGGTCACTACCATGGGTGCTGCCTCCTGGCAGTACCACTCTGACAGAGTGGCAAAGGAATTACATAGTAGTACTGGTTGAGGAATGTGCCTCTGTCCCACCACCTCCACCCTTCCACAGCCCACCAAAGTCCAACTGTTCCTCCTCTCTAGCATCCACTGAGGTAGCAGTGGCAGACTTGGTGGCAAATCCCAGGAGAGGCAGCACTCAACAGCCAAACAAAGCAGAGAACTCCAGGAGGAAGGAGTTGCTGTTTTAACTAAACTTCTCTACTGGGACTAAGAACTAGAACTCTACTACTGGGACCTTCAATTTAGGGTAAAAAAAAAAGTTAGTATGTTTGCCAGAGTTAGTTGAAGTGAATTGTTATCTGTGCAGTTATCTCTGGTGCTTGTCTCAGGTGGCTGAAGGGAATTATCTGTGCCATTAATTAAGTGTAGAAAGAGTTGTAAAGTAGGGGGAGTGGCTTAGCTAGAAGGAAGCCAGGCTAAAGCCAGATTTAAATACTGCCTTAGATAGCTTATGCCAGAGAACAGGCAGAGAACTCCAGGAGGAAGGAGTTGCTGTTTTAACTAAACTTCTCTACTGGGACTAAGAATTAGAACTCTACTACTGGGACCTTCAATTTAGGGTAAAAAAAGTTAGTGTGTTTGTCAGAGTTAGTTGAAGTGAATTGTTATCTGTGCAGTTATCTAGATGCTTGTCTCAGGTGGCTGAAGGGAATTGTTATCTGTGCCATAACTAAGTGTAGAAAGAGTTGTAAAATAGGGGGAGTGGCTTAGCTAGAAGGAAGCCAGATTTAAACACTGCCCTAGACAGCTTCTGCCAGAGAACAGGCAGAGAACTCTAGGAGGAAGGAGTTACTGTTTTAACTAAACTTCTCTACTGGGACTATATTGCCCTCCTTCCCTCCCCTCCACCCACCATCCTAAACCAGTTCTACTTTTATAGGCACAGAATTTGACAGACAACAGGAACTTCCTGTTTGGGATTAGGAAGTGAGTGGTCACAGAGCCACCAAAGACTCACCATCCTAGAAGGATAAGAGTAGCTCTCCGTCCCCCTTCCCCAGCTGCTGGAGGTCTGACTCGGAGCAAGTAAGGAGACTACTGAGAAATATAGGAACTTCTTATCTCAGAACAGGAAGATCAGGAGTTTAAAGGGCACATAGGCAGTAAGTAAGTAGGGAGAAAAAGAAAAAAAAAACAACAAACAAACAGAGGAAAGAGTAAGTATTCCAAACAACAGTTAAGGGGCCAGAAATAAGATATGATGGGAGTGGTGCAGTGCAGTGGCTGTGGAGCAGCAGTCTTCCAGGAGACGTTCTGGAGGATGCGGTATTGTCCTATCTGCAGGTACCTCTCCAGGCTGAGGGAGGAGGTTGCTGATCTCCAGACTGAGTTGGGCAGGATTTGTGGGACCTCCTCTCCCACCCAGGGACCACCAGGCCACTGCCGTTGCCTCAGAGGTTGCCAAGAGACCAAGGAGGATGCTGGGAACCTCCACAAAGGAGACCCACAGGAGGGTGGCATGGGACCCACAGGGAAGGAAACAACTCCTGGTGGAGGACTCCATTGTTAGGAAGGTAGAACTGGGGAGGAAGGGAGAGGGAATAGGTGCCTGCCTGGCAGCCATGGCTTGGAGGGACAGAGTGGAATCCTCAGGATCACAAGAGCAGCTGCACAGAGGAGGAGCTGGATGTCATTGTCCACCTAGGGACAAATGACCTGGCTAAGAAAGGGATCAGAGCAGTGCAGGAAGCGTTTGTGGAGTTGGGGAGGGGCCTTAGACAAGATAGCATGCACGGTAACCTTCTCGGAGGTGCTGCCTGTCTATGGCATGGATGAGGCTAGGGTGCTCCACACCATGGGATTCAATCAGTGGTTGAAAAACTGGTGCAGAGCTCAGGGATTTGGCTTCATTGGGGACTGGGGGTCCACCTGGAGGGATGCAGGCCTATACTGGCATGATGGTCTGCATCTGTCCAGGAGGGGAACCAGGATCCTAGGTGATAGGTTTAAATGCTTCATTGGCAAGCATTTAAACTAGCCAAGGGAGGCACTGGAAAGGAGCAGGAAATCTAGCCCCCAAAAAAATCAGGGTACTAAGTGAGGTAAACACCAAGATAGAGATGTCGATAGGGAGAAGGGCAGGGGTAAATGGAGAAAATGACAAATGCAATAAGAGCACAGGGATGGGGCAAAAGGGTAAGGCCATCAAGAAATGGAGGGTAATGAGTACCAATGCCCATAGTCTGGGCAACAAGCTCCCTGAACTGGTGGCCTTGATGGAGAGGATGCCTGGATATTGTAGCAGTCACAGAAACATGGTACACAGAGAACCATAGACTGGGATGTTAACATACCAGGGTACACAACCTACAGAAGAGACAGGGAGGGAGAAGAGGGGGAGTAGCTCTCTATGTAAGGAAGGATAAAAGCAACTGAACAAAAGAGTAAACAGGGAGGAGAGGAGGCACTGAGGTCACCTTAGAGACTGGAATGGCACCACAATCCACACAGGGGTTGTATACAGATCCCCATGTCAGAGGGAGGGAATAGACAAGGATATGATAGAAGGCATACTTAGGATGGCAGAGAAAGGGGAGATACTGTTGATGGGGAACCTGAATATGCCAGATGTTAACTAGAGCACCTTTGCTGCAGCCACATCCAAAAGCAGGGGCATTCTAGATGCCCTTCAGGTGGCATGCCTCAGACAGCTAGTTTTGGAACCTACTCATGAGGGAGCAATCTTAGACCTTGTACTCTCAAATGGGGACAGTGAGAGGATCTCAGATCTAGAGTGGGTAGCCATCTGGGAACAAGTGACCACCAAACAGTTGGTTCACGATAAACTCAGCTACAGAGTCAAGCCATACAAAAGTGAGGTTCTGGACTTCAGGAGGGCTGACTTTGGCAAGATGGGAGAGTGCCTTAGAAAAGCACTAGCAAACAGGCTAGAAGGAGGGTGGAGCAACAATGGGAAACATCAAAACTGCCATCACAGAGGCAACAAGCCTTTGTGTGAAGCAAATAAATCAAAATCAAAAGAAAAAGCCACTATGGTTCTCAAAAGAGGTGGCGGTGAAGGTTAGGGAGAAAAAGATAGCATTTAGGAAGTATAAGGAAACACAGAAGGAGCAGGACAGAGAACTGTACCAGTTAAGGCAGAAGGAAGCAGGGAGGGTAGTCAGAATAGCAAAGGCCCAAACTGAGGAAAAGATAGCCAACTCGGTTAAGAAGGGGGATAAAACCTTTTATAGGTATATCAGGGAGCTAGAAAGACAAAGGGAGGGATAGTGAGGCTGAATAGAATGGATGGTGGGTGGGCAGAGAGGACAGTGAAAAAGCAGGGATACTGAATGAATACTTCTGCTCAGTATTCACAAAGAGGAGGAGGTGCCTAATCCAATTGACAGAAGCACTCTGGATAGGGGGTGATCCCAGTCCTTTCACAGAAGAAAGGGTTCTGAAAGAACTCCTAAAACTGAAGGTGGACAAAGCAATGGGATCTGATGGAATTCACCCCAGAATTCTGAAAGAATTAAGGAGAGAACTAGTGACACCACTGACTACCCTGTTTAATAAATCATGGGAGGATGGTGTGGTACCTGAGGACTGGAGGAAGGCAGATGTGATTCCCCTTCCCAAAAGTGAGAGCAAGACAGAGGCAGGAAACAATAGCCCTGTCAGTTTGACCTCTGTGGTAGGGAAAGTGATGGAATCACTTCTGAAGGAAAGAATTGAGGCCAGTGGGGCACAGGACCCAAGGCAGCATGGGTTCACAGTGGAAAGGTCATGTCAGACGAATCCAATAGATTTCTTTGACTGGGTGATCACAGTAGTAGACCAGGGAGGGGCTGTGGCCTGCCTAGACTTTAACAAGGCATTTGACACAGTCCCACACAAAAGATTAATAATCAAATTAACCAGCCTAGGAGTGGGTCCCAGGGTGGTAGCCTGGGTACAACATTGGCTGGACAACAGGACACAGAAGGTAATTGTAAATGGAGTCCATGCTGAAGAAAGAGGGTTACAACTGGTACAGCAAACCACAAGAGACAGGGCTATCCTAGATCTAGTACTGACTAACAAAGAAGGGATCACAGATCTCCAAGTAGAAGGTCACCTGGGGGCCAAGTGACCATCACATGGTATAGGTTCAATTTGGCATTACATCTAAATCATCCCATTCCAAAGGCAAAAATATGGGACTTCAGAGGAGCTGACTTTGATAAGATGGCCAACAGAGTTAAGCTAGCCCTGGCAAAAAGAAACACAGGTGAGGAGGTACAGGCAAAGTGGGCAAGCATTAAGGATACAATACTTGAAGCAACATCCCATTTGTTAGACAGAAAAGGAAGTGCAAAAGAAGAAGGAAACCACTTTGGTTCTCAAATACAGTAGCAGAAAAGGAGAGAGCCAAAAGGCTGTCCTTCAGGAAATATAAGGGAACACAGCGGGATGAAGATAGGGAGGCATACCAAACTGCCCTAAGGGAAGCAGGTAAGGCAGTAAGGCAGGCAAAGTCCCAAACTGAGGAAACACTAGCATGAACAGTAAAGAAGGTGACAAGACTTTCTATAGATACATTAGTGGAAAGAGAAAGTCCAGAGGGGGTATTATGCTAAGCTTAATGGAGAAAGGGAGCATGTGGAGGAGGACCCTGTAAAGGCATCTATCCTAAATAGATACTTTTGCTCAGTATTTACTGAAGAGAAGGTAGACAGGGCCCACAGCTCCAGCATCATGGACACAGGAGGGAGGGAGGAGCACTACTCCCTTCACAAAAGAAAGGGTCCTACAAGAGCTTGCTAAGCTCAGGGTGGATAAGGCAATGGGACCTGATGGCATACATCCCAGGGTACTTAAGGAGCTAAAGGAGGAACTAGCAGAGCCATTAGCAGAATTGTTTAGTGAGTCTCTGAGCACAGGAGAGTCCCAGAAGACTGGAGAAGGGCTCATGTGATCCCGCCCACAAAAGTGGTAGCAGGGAGGAGGCGGGAACCACAGACCAGTCAGTCTTACCTCAGTAGTGGGCAAGATTATGGAGGCACTCCTTAAGGAAAGGATAGTGCAACACCTGGAATCCATGGGGCACAGGATCCAAGACAGCATGGGTTTACAAGAGAAGGTCCTGTCAAACTAATCTCATAGATTTCTTTGACTGGGTAACCAGAGTGGTGGACCAAGGGGAGCAGTTGATGTCAGCTTACCTTGACTTCAGCAAAGCTTTTGACACTGTTCCACATAGAAGATTGATAAATAAGCTAGGTAGGCTCAGGTGGGTCAGAAGTTGGTCAACTGGGTGGCAAACTGGTTAACTGGCAGAAAACAGAGTGGTGGTAAATGGTATACAGTCAGAAGAGATGCAAGTCACAAGTGGGGTACCTCCGGGATCAGTCCTGGGGCCAGTCCTATTCAACATCTTCATTAGTGACCTCGCAGATGGACTAGAGGGTAAGGTTTGTCTGTTTGCAGATGACACCAAGATCTGCAACAGAGTAGATGATCCAGATGGGGTGGGCAGAATGAGAAGAGATCTGGATAAACTAGCAAAATGGTCAGAAGAGTGGCAACTGGGATTTAATGCAAAGAAGTGCAAAATCATGCACATAGGGAAGAGAAACCCGAAGCCACTTATAGGCTGGGAGGAGCTGCTAGCAGTCACAAAGGAAGAAAGAGACTTGGGCATCATCATCACTGATGACCTAAAATCATCCAAGCAGACCTCTAAAGCAGTAGGTAAGGCTAGGGGGTGTTAGGGTGTATTAGTAGGAGTATCACAAGTCGTAAGAGGGAGGTAATAATCCTCTGTACAAGACATTGGTTAGGCCCCATCTGGAGTACTGCGCAGTATTGGAGGCCACACCTTCACAAGGACATTAACCAAATTGAGGCAGTCCAGAGAAGGGCAACAAAATGGTGCAGGGACTGCATCAGAAGACATATGAGGACAGATTAACGGAGCTCAATATGTATACCCTTGAGCAAAGGAGGGAGAGAGGTGATATGATCGAGACATTTAAACACCTTAAGGGCATAAACAAGGTGAAAGAGTCTAACATGTTTAAATATAAGAAAATAGCAGGACAAGAGGACACAGCATGAGATTAGAGGGAGGCCGATTAAGGGGAATGTGAGAAATTCTTTTTCACAGAAAGGGTGGTAGATGCATGGAATAGCTTACCACAAGAAGTGGTGGCTATGAATACAGTGCAGGGCTTCAAACAGGCATGGGATAGGCATAAGGGAGCAATACAAATGACTATGAATAGATAGGTCACTGACAGAGCAAAGGCCGATGGCACATTTATAAGGTAGAAAAAGAAATGGGCAGACTGGATGGGCCTTGCGGTCCTTATCTGCCGTCAACTTCTATGTTTCTGTTATGTTTCTATGTTTCTATGTTTCTAGTGGGGTACCGCAGGGTTCAGTACTGGGTCCGGTCCTTTTTAATGTCTTTATAAGTGACATTGTAGAGGGACTGGAAGGAGAAGTATGCGTCCTTGCAGATGACACAAAGATCTGCAACAGGGTTGATACACAAGGAGGCATGGAAGATGAGAAGGGACTTGGCAAGGTTGGAGGAATGGTCAGAAGTATGGCAGCTTGGATTCAATGCAAAGAAGTGCAAAACAATGCACCTGGGAAACAAAAACCCAGGGAAAGATTACACAATGGGGGGCGGAGGTAGTAAGAACAACAAAAATGGAAAGGGACCTAGGGGTAATCACATCAGATGACCTTAAGATAAGCAAGCAATGTGAGAAGGCAGTTGGAAGGGCTGGGGGGATACTGGGATGTATAGGGAGAGGCATCACCAGCAGAAAACAGGAAGTTGCTATCCCTATGTACAGACAGTTGGTGAGACCCCATCTGGAGTTCTGCGTCCAGTTCTGGAGACCCCATCTCCGCAAGGACATAGACAGGATGGAGGCAGTCCAGAGGAGGGCAACTAAAATGGTGCAGAGTCTGCAAGAGAAGCCATAAGAAGAGAGACTAAAGGAGCTTAGTATGTATACCCTTGAGGAAAGGAGGGAGGGGGGGACATGATAGAAACTTTTAAGTACCTTAGTGGAATCAACAAAGTCCAAGAGTGTAGCATCTTTCAGAAAAATAGATGTACAAGAACAAGGGGACGTAATATGAAGGAGGGGGGTCGCTCAGGGGCAATGTGAGGAAGTATTTTTTTCACAGAGAGGGTGGTGGACACATGCAACAGCCTTCCTGAGGAGGTTGTGGGGTCTAAAACTGTGGGAGAATTCAAGAATGCATGGGACAGACATAAGGCAATTTTTGTCGGGGGTAGGAAGAAATATGCTGTTGGGTAAATAGGATCTGCAGCTTATCCAGTAGGTAGGCAAATGGGCAGACTAGGTGGGCCAAGTGGTCCTTATCTGCTGTCATAGTCTATGTTTCACAAAAAATTAAAACTGAATGCTTTAATGCTTTAGTCAGTGTGTTGACAGACACAAAACTGCACATCACAAGACTGCCCTGGGGGAGCCTGCAGGCTCTCCTGGGATTTGTTCATACAGCTGGTTAGCTGTCCATCTCCTGCACCGGCCCTGTACCAAGAGATTGCGGTCTCTTTTTGTTGTGATTGCAGACTTGGTGGCCCCTCGGTGGGGGGAGAGTTTCCTCGAATCCTAGCAAACTTGGCCCAGCGTCTAGCGACCTCCTCCTTCAACACAGAGGTATGTGCAGACGGGGCAGCATTGGCATCTCCAGAAGTTTTCTCTGAAAACTGCTGCCCCACAGCCACTTCACTGCACAACTTGCAGCATTCTTAATCTCTATTCTCCCTGTGTTACCTGGAAATACTTTTATACCCTTACCCCAAAAGGGTGTTTCTAGTTTCCCCTTTTTTGTTTATTTCTGTATGCGTTCCTTGGTACCTTGTTTATATCTTTATATACTCCTGCCCTAGACTGGTGTTGCTCCTATTCCCAGTTTTGGCCTACCTCTGACCTTCCACCCTTCCAGCATTGACTGCTACACAACAGTGAACAGGTGCCTTGCTGTAGTTGATCAGCAGAGTCCCCTGCTTCTCTGCTTCCTTCTGCTGATGCCTGCTGATGCCTACAATGGCGGTCACCTCCTTCCACTCCTTCGTTGTCCCACTCTCTCACTGGACACGAACATGTGGGACACACTGGCAGTGGCTCCTTTTATACAGAATTTGCTATCTTCCTGGTGGCAGGCTACTGGCTATGGGATATCAGTTATCAACTAGCTGAGGCCCCAGGCCAGACAATTAGCTCCCCTTCCCCAAACTACAGGGCAAGACACAGTTCTTATAATATGGCCCCTAAATGTGAACTACTCTGGCTGGTCTCAGATTTACCCTTCACTAATTCAAACAAGTTTCACCACAGCTTATCCCACCTATGTTGTCCTCAAGAAGCGCAAGACTTTTTTGTCACTCCTGTGGCAAATGCAGAGAGATTCTGCTTAGGCCTAAGCATACTTCAAAAGTTCTCTGATGCATCAGTGAATCATTATGACTGGAGTAGCAAGGGAAACAATGTCATTGGCATTGAAAACCTTTTTATGGAGTCTCGCCTATGATAGCGCCACATAATTCTGATTCCCTGTTATTTATTATATCTGTATGCTATTTATTTATTATTATGTGTACTGTTTTATATGGCTGTTTTTATTGTTTTGTAAAGCGCCTTGATAGCCCGAAAGGCGCTTATGCAAAATAAAATGTATTATTATTATTATTTTATTTTTGTTGGTTACATATACTTACATTAAAATGCTGTTGATATTTTTGAGACGTATAAAAATTTATGTTTCAGACATATTAAATATGTAATGTGACACTGACACCATCAGCTCCCCTACACTGCAGATTATTTTGCCCTTTTTTATGTTGGCTTGCACGTGCGGGCCAGCCAACATATTGCATTAGTAGCAGATTTGGAGGTGCAGTCACTGTGGGCAAATGCAGAGCATGCATCAGTAGGTGCGTCCCTCATTCCCCAATAAGCCAGCATGCAGGCGCCACACCAGCAATACTTAATGAGGTGAGCACATCTGAGAAAAGGTCCACTGCAATGAGAGCCAAGGTCGTTATGCAGCGGTATCTAAACACGCCTCCTGACGTGCCCTTGCTGGTGAAGCACTTTCCTAAACATGGTGGCACTGACTGCCACAGCCACTTCATTTGCCGATGGGGGAGCCCACTCCCCGTCAGCATGATGCCTCCCCTCCCATTCCAAGTGTGTGTCAAGGGGGTACCCAATCCCCCTTGGCATCTTGCACCCCCTCAACAGTCTTTCCTTGCTGATGGGGGGCCCAATTCCCATCGTCTTCAGTCCCCCCTGCCTAGTTTAGTTTGCTGATGGGGGAGCCCACTCCCCGTTGGCATAATGTCCCCAGCCCTGATGTGTACTTTGTGCCGAGGGGGTGCCCAATCACCCTTGGCATCATGCGTGCCCCCTCACCCGTTTTTGTGCAGATGGGTGGCCCAATCCCCCATTGGCTGCAGTCCCCCTCCCCGTTATGCAGGTGGTACACTGGGAGCCCACCCCAGTGTACTAAACAAACACCTGAAAAAAAGAAAACTGACACTCGTCTTTTTTTTTTTTTTTTAGCTGTAAAAGAAGAAAACGGTCCCTTGCGGTCTCTCCTGCCCCCACTCCCAACTCGCGCCCACCATCTGCGTACCCTGCCTCCCCACACCCCCCTTACCCCAAACTTACCTCTGGAGTCCGGCACGATGATCTTCGGTGGACTGGGAACACGTCTGCATTCTTCAAAGCTGACCGTGAACTGAAGAAATGCCGGTAAGCTGTATAATGGCATAAATAGGTTTTTTTCAACTTTGGTGCATATCTTGGCCATTTTTGGGAATTTCGGCACCAAATTTTCAACATGAGGTTATTGGGACCCCTCCTCATGAATTCAGTCACTGTCATGACGTTATTCGGTCCTGAAAGGTGATTTCGCAGTCACTGCATGGAATCACCTTTTGGGACCAAATAATGAAACGACAGTACCATCGTTCATGAGGTGGGCTCTCAAAAAGCCTATGTTGCAAATTTGGTTACATAAAATCCCCCAAAATGGCTGTTTTATGAGTGTGCGTTGCGCACTTTTCATGCATGCTCATAACTTCGTGAATTTGCAATATTTTCACTCCAGATTTTCAAAATTGGCATTTTACCACACCTCCTTATGAACAACACAGCTGTCATTTTACATATTCTGACCGAAATGTGTTTTCGCATGTCCGGTGCAGAATAGCGCGATCGCTGTACGAAATCAGTTTTTGCGACAGTTTGAGAAAATGACAGTGACACAGTTCATGAGCAGAGGTCCTAAAATGCCTATGTTGAAAATTTGGTGATGAAGTCCATAAAATGACTGTGATACAAGCATGTGTTGCGCAGTTTACACGCACCCTTGTACCTTCTCAAATTTCCAATATTTTCATGCCAGATTTTCAACACTTGCATTTTTTCACACCTCCTTATGAACAGTACAGCTGTCATTTTTCACATCCTGCCCAAAATGTGTTTTTGCACCTGTGGTGCACAATGGCGTGGTCGCTGTGGGAAATCAACTTTTGGGACAGATTAACAAAATCACAGTGCCACTGTTCATGAGGGGAGGTCCCAAAATGCCTACGTTGAAAATGTGGCTAAAAAAATCCCCAAAATAATTGAGTTATGGCCGTGCGTTGCATAGTTTCAATGCATGCTCATGACTTCACCAATTTGTCATATTTTCACTCCAGATTTTCAACATTGCCATTTTTTTTTACACCTCCTCATGTACAATACAGTTGTCATTTTTCACATGCTGCCCAAAATGTGTTTCCATACCTGTGGTGCCAAATGGTGCAAAATTACCTTTCGGCTAACAAACTGATAGTGCCACTTTTCATGAGGTGGGGTCACAAAGGTCTACTGGATGCACTAAGCTCATTCACAGCTCATTACTCTAGCCTCTAGGCTATACTGCCAGCCCAGACCCAGTTTAACATGCTATGACAGAGATATCCTAGCAATCAGCTGGGCTGCTATATTCTGCACCAGCTACTGATGGCGCTTCAGAATTCCAGACAACCCTAGATAAAGAGTTTTGCAGTAATCCAGTCTGGATGTAAGAAAGGCATGAACTAGCATGATCAGGTCTCCTGGTGCTAGATATGGTTTAATCTGACTGCTGTTCTGTAAATGAAAAAATTCACTGGCAACTACTGCCAGTACCTGATTCCTAGTGTCAGCTTGCAGACCACACTGACCCCTAGATTTTTCACATTATCTACAGCTTTGAGTGTAGTGCATTTTAGTGATCCTGATTTGATGAGTAACACCTCTGTCTTGCCAACACTGAGACTATCCATGAAATGTGCAGCGCCATTCACAGTCACGTAATGGAGGTACCCAGCAAGCTATGCACGAAAGACATGTATATACCTGGTGTGACGGATAGCATCTGCTTGTTATTATACTGTATTACAATTGTGATATAAAAGTATGTTCTGTGAATTTCTGCTGAAAAAAATATGGCAGACAGCAGAACAGCAATCTGAGAGATGGAATTTCAAAAGTGTGGTCAGGGAAATAACACTCTCCATGACCCAGTGGAAACTTTAATTAAGAGCTTCCTTCAAAGGCCAGGTTATCACACATTGTAAACTATTCATTTACTTTGAAATCCAGGGACAAAGTATACATATTATGACCTCTGAGGAAGAGGCAGTTTTTAACTGATACCTATTAGATTTCACAACTAGGTGAACAAAGTTCCTCAGGAAGTTTCTAAAGACATCAAAGGGGTAATTCTGTCCTGTCATAAGACCTCACTAATTAAAGGAGAACTGTAGAAATCGGGCAGCTCCTGCCCCGTAAGGCTTACCCTCCAGTTTAGCTTTAGCCTACAAAAGTGGCATTTTTCTTGCGCTGCAAGGGAGTTTATTTTATTTTTTAAAAGTTTATGAACTGGAAGTATGGTGGATGCTGGGGGCTTCATTAAGTGTAATCGTGCAGTGCTGCTCCGCTCACTTGTATTGAAGCGAGCAGAACAATGCCGCACTATTACTCTTAATGGAGCCCCAACTGCCACCACACTTCTGGTTCACGAACTTTTACAAAATAAAAGAAACTCCTTTGTGGCACAAGAAAAATGCCACTTTTGTGGGCTAAAGCTAAACTGGAGGGTAAGCCTTACGGGGGCAGGAGCTGCCCAATTTCTGCAGTTCTTCTTTAAGAAGAAGATATATATGCTTTTTTTTTAATTGGAATGTTTGAGTAGTGGGTTGAGACATGTGACTGATAAATTAATTTAGTACTCAGGTTTGAGTGACCTTGAGCTGGCCCAGTGGTGCTGAGGGTTGAGGCACAGGACGCCACACCTCGTGCCATGCTGGTGACCCAGGTTTGGGAATGAGCTTGGGTCACCTGGAGCTGGCAGGGGAGAGGCAGGATTGAATGTCCAGAGGACTGCTTTCCTGTCTCGGGAGGGTCCATCACAGGGAGCTGGGGACTCCTAGCATAGGCTGGGAGCACAGCAACCTGAGACCAGGAAGTAAGGGGGGATTGGCTGTGGCAGCAACCCTGTAGGCATGCACGGGAGCATGTGTGCCCACGTGAGGACACATTGCACATCCGAGCCAATGGGGGGACCTAAGAGAAATCCCCGGCTTTGGGGATAGGTGATGGCACCACCTCCCCTCGGCCACACTCCAATGACCAGACCCACTCTTCTCCTGGGCCGACCCCAGCCTGGTATGAATTGCCAGATAGAGCACCCTGGGAAGATAGGGTGACCCTAACCTCAAAGGGCTCAGAATCAAGGGGGATAGCTGGGCTGGTGCCAGAGAGACAGAGGGGTTCCAGGTCTGGAAGTAGAGCCGCAGAGGTAGGTGGATGCCTGAGAGAGTTCCCCAGGTGCCGGTGCAAAAAAGAAAGTTAAAAAAAAAAGGTTTGAGTGACCTCACAGCCAGCATCTGTGAGCTGTGTCATCATGGGGAGGGGGGGGGATTGTAACAACATATTACCAGCCAGCTGGGAGAAAATTGCATTTTTGCATTTTGCTTTTGGTTTTGAAGTGGGACTTCTGACAAGACACTCTCACTGCACTTTAGGTAAATTCAACCACCTATTTGTTACTTGAAACTTAGGGTAATTAGAAATTCAGTTACAGGTGTTTGATAATTTCCCTTTTCTTTTGACTGTAAGTATTAATGTATATAGGTTTGGTGTTTTGTGTGTATTTACTATTTTTAATTTCAGTAAACTTTTTGGGTTCCTTAATTCTGCTTGAGTCTTTTCTCATTTTTTTGCATGTGAATGCTAGGACAGTATTTGATAATTCTGACAAAACTGTTAAGGGCTTAAAGTGCGTTACCATCTTGCTCTAAGGTAAGAAAATACCTAAGATCTTAATTGAGCCAAAAAGGGGAGAATTGGGAACCAGGCTGGGTGCTCGCTGGGTTAAGTATTGCACTGCATTTCCCTGAAGAGGGTGTGATATTTGATCCTGATAACTGGGCATGCTAGTGAAAAAGGGTTCATATTTTACCTCAAGACTCATGCACTTTGAAGTTTTGGCGCTGTGGGAGCAGAGGGCTTGACCTGCGGAGGATGTTTGTGACACCTCCCACACTGATTCAGTATTCCCGACACAGGGTGAGCATCCCAGCTGTGGAGGCATCCACATGGTGGAGCCACAGAGCACAGATGTGGCACAGCCAGTGATATGCACCTTCCCCAGGTGGGAATGCTGATCCATAGTCCAGTAGTGACCACTATGTAGGTGTAGGTAGAGGCCATTGGCTATAAAGGCAGTGGGCTGCAATAAGGAAGGCAGCCACGCAGCACAAAGTATGATGGTATGCACATATGGATGGCACTGTGCCATGCTGTCATGGAATGCACCAGGGTCACATCAACACTGCACCCAACAGCCATGGCCCATCATGCACCCAGTGCCCACAACACCCCCAGCCCCTCCACTCCCTGGAAGCAATGGTGGACGCGGTTTGGTATCACCACCACACAGGCTTAAATTCTACAGTCATAACACAATGTAGCTCAGAAATAAAACACACAGAGCTACCTCAGGTAAATAGGTGGTGTAGACACCCATATCGACAGTCCCTCTGTCCTGTAAGCCAGGGTGTTCAAACTCCAGGAAATCTTAGTGTATTCTGACAAAATGCAGTATGGTCTCACCATAGGACTGCCCCGGAGCCAAAATGGTTAACAGAACCTATGCTAATGATGGAATGCTAGGCTCAAGCTCGGTTTTCAAACCACTGATTGTTTTCCTGGTTGCTGTATGCTTTTTGGTCATTTGCAAAGTTCAGTAACTGGAATAAAAATGGGATAGCCCTGTAAAATGACTGTTTTAAACATTTTATTGTGTTTGTTTGTAATAAATATGTTTAGTGTGTTTCAGTTTGCACATAGTTATACAGGAATACTGACTGATCTTCAGTATCATCCTCCTATTGAACTAGGGGAACCGAATATTTTTCAGAATATTTTTATTTCATCTGAAATTCTACCTAATGTATGTTTCAATACACTACTTAGAGAGTATTTGGTGAAAATTACTCCACAGTCTTTGTTTCTTTTGGGATATAGACCATATAAAGGTCTGTTCCACAAAGGAATATGAAAATCAAACTTAGGGGGTGTTTTTATTAAACTTGTAGTGTGCTGTTTATTAATTTGTGGTGATGTACATCCAAACCCAGGTCCCCTTAATATGTTATACGATGAAATAGTAATTAATATGAAACAAGGATTCATGACTATTACTCATTTAAATGTTAGGAGCTTGAGAAACAAGTTTGACAAAGTTAGGGACTGGGTAAAAGAAGTCAAGCCAGGGGTTCTGGTATTAACAGAAACCTGGCTAGATAGTAGGACCCAGAATATATCTATTGACTTAGAAAGTTTCCAACTGTTAAGAAGAGATAGGACAAACAAAGGGGGAGGAATTATTGTCTATATAGATTATAATTTAACTGTACATGAGGTAAATTATCCCTTCTCTAATAATGGACTGGAAATGTTGGTTTTGGAGATAGAGATACCCTTCCAAAAACCTTTACTGCTAATAGGGTTATATAAACCACCTAAGGTTACGGTACAAGTTTTTCTGGATTTACATGAGTTTTTGTTTGGTTTTCAAGATTCTCATGAATTATTTATAACTGGAGATCTTAATGTGGACTGGTTGACTGTTGATGCAAACCATGAACTGGTTGATTTTCAGATTGGTTTGGGATTGACCCAACTAATTCTAGAACCAACCAGAATTAATCATAGAGATCCTAAGAGATCTACAATTTTGGATTTGATGTTTACAAATTCTCCCCATCTGTATCCTAAGGCAGGTGTCCTTCAAGAATCTTTCTCCGACCATCAAGTTATTTATTCGATTAGAAATGACATAGTCAAACCTGTTGCTGAGTCAAAAATATTTTGGAGATGCTTTAGGAGGTTTGATTATGTTAATTTCATAATTGATGTAGAAAATATCAACTGGGATAGATTGGAACTGATCCCTACAACATCAGCTGCCTGGGATTTTTTTTAAGTGAATTTTTGTATATTTGTAATAAACATGCACCCCTGAAATCAAGATTGTTAAAAAAGGAAGGAAATGCTTGGTTTTCCCATGAGTTACATAAAATTAGGAAGGATAGGAATAAAAAATGGAAGTAAGCAAAAAAGACAATGTTAAATCAAGATTGGGTTTCTTACAGGCAGGCTCGAAATTTATACACCACCAAAATTAAGGTAACAAAACAACAGTTTGTTCACTCTAAATTGGAGGCTAATCATAAAAAGAACTCAAGGAGATTTGGGGGAATTATTTCAAATTTAATGGGAAAAAATAAACAGATTTGTATAAATAAAATAGAGAAGGAGGACATTGTATTGCCACCGGTAAAAGGAATGGTTGATGCCTTTAATGATTATTTTTCAAAAGTGGCTTTACCAAGCTCCTCAGATGGGGCTCATTGGGAACAAAATGAGACTTTGAAGTTTAATCCCACAGTTATTAATATAGAAGATAGAGATATAGGTGGCTTTGATTTTGCCCATATTTCCCCGGATGATGTACGTTCTGAACTTTTGAAGTTAGATATCTGTAAAGCAAAGGGATCAGATGAAATCCCTCCAAGATTGCTGAAATATGCAGCACCTTGTGTGGCATATCCCTTGGCTTATATTTTTAACTTATCCATTCAAAGTGGAGAATTCCCTGATGGATGGAAGACTGCAAAGGTCAGACCTATATTTAAATCTGGTAGTAGGAGCGAGCTAGGCAATTATCGACCTATATCGCTCTTGTCTCAAATTTCTAAAATATTTGAGAAGATAGTATCTTACCAATTCGAAAGTTTTCTTGAAGATAATAATAAATTGACATCTTTCCAATCAGGTTTCAGGGCTCTTCATAGTACACAAACAGCCCTGACGAGGGTTGTAAGCGATATCCAGCTGAGTCTGGACAGGAGGTTAATGATAGGAGCCTTGTTTATAGATCTTTCAAAGGCATTTGATACCCTTAATCATCGGGTTCTCCTGTCCAGACTCAGCGAGATTGGCTTGTCCCCTCTATCAGTAAAGTGGTTCTCTTCCTACTTGATGGGCCATAGCCAATTTGTAGAAGTGGGTTCTTATAAATCTAAGGTATTAGAGGTGAAAAATGGCATACCACAGGGCTCGATATTGGGGCCTCTGTTATTCAATATTTACATGAATTAATTTAAAATTACATCAACGGTTGCCTGGTGCCATATGTACACAGATGTCACCATATTATACATAGAGGGAGATACTTCAGAATTGATTAATATGAGGCTGCAATTGGCTTTTGATGAAGTATAGGATTTTTTAAAGATGAACCATCTTATTTTAAATGCCAATAAAACACAGTCACTTTTGTTTAAAAATAATAATAAAAAACAAAATCTATATTTGGAAATCAACACTGAGGATGGTATTGCCATTAAGCAGGTAGATTCATACAAATATTTGGGCGTTTGGTTAGATCCATGTCTGGGCTGGGATGTTTATATTGACTCCCTTATAAAAAATACAAATAGGGAATTGGGTGCCCTATATAAGTATAAAAAGTTTATGACTAGAGAAATTTGTTTGAGTGTGGTAAATTCTCTTTTACTCCCAGTGATTGACTATGGTGATTTGCTCTATGGAGGGGCTATCGGAAAACACATAGATAAAGTGGACTTAGTTTTTTGTAGGTTAGCTCGTTTTATACTAGATGCCCCTTATAGAACCCATAGGTGCATACTTTTTAAGGAATTAAATTGGCATAAACCTGTAGTGAGAAGAGATTTACACTTGCTACAATTTATTAAAGTCTGGTACGAAGAAGTACCTAATTATGTAATTTAACTTTTTGAAGTTAGGAAAACAAAGAAATATCTGAGAGCCTCTATTGGAACCCAATTTGTTTCAATTAAATGTAATTTGAATATTGGAAGATCTTCTGTACCTGCTAGAGGAATTCGTTTATGGAATAAATCTCCCTTAGAATTAAGCAAAAATAGAACTAGATATAATAAAAGCGAACTTAGGAATTGGTGTATGACTGTACTACACAATACCACAACATGCAATAATTGTTAGTGTCGTAAAGTATGTTATTGTGTAATGAGACTGATTGTTTGTATTTTAATTTCTTTTTATTTTTTTTCTTGTTCCTTTTCCTTTCTTATTTATTGCTGTATTGTAAATTGTCCTAATTACTATGTGGTTTTTAGTGATTTGATGTTATGTCTTTTTGATGTGGAACCTCATTTTATTGTGACATGGAGCTTCATTGAAAATGAGCTTTGCTCAATTGAATGCATCCTTTTATTTGTTCATGAATAAAAAAAATTATTTACTACTACTACTACTACTGTCCTTCGAATACATCCTGCAACCGTCAGATTCTTTACTCCGCTTGCCTAAGTAAGACACCTCGGAGAGCTCTCCGTCTTTTCTGAAGATTTTATTTTCTCGTTTTTTTTTAAGTACTTTTTATTTCTGCTCATTTTTAAAGCACTATCCTTGATTTTACAGTTAGGTTAGTCTAGATGTAGTGTTATCCTGGTAGGTTTTCGGTTCCCCGCCGGTTCTTCACAACCGGGAGGAAACCAAACCTTTGTTTATATTTTTTAAGGTAAATTTTCTTTAAAACTGCTTTCCTGGGCCAGTTATGTGATTTTACTTAATTTGGGAAAGAAGCTGGGGTAACTCTTGATTCTTTCATTGGTCGCTGAACTGACTGCAAAAAAAAACCAAAAACTTTGTTTACTAGTGTGGGTATCTGACTCATGGAAACCCAGTTTTAAGGGGTTTTCTTTGTTATTACTTGGTATTACTTGGTATGAAAGAACAGAAGAAGGCCAGAGCCCATTGAGACTGTTTCCCACACTATGTGGGACATTATTTATCTATTATCCCTCAACCAAACATCTAATTTGTTTTTAAAGACAGTGGCAATAGTTGCCTCTACCAATTCTTGTGGCAAGGTGTTCCATACAACGGATGCTCTTATTGGAAAAAAGTTTCCCCTTTTGCTGGTTTTATAAGTTTTTACTTCCAGCTGTTTATTATGCAGTCTCAGAACATGTCTCCTTTTGGAGAGTGTTAGACCACATTTTTCCATTAGATCTGGTGAATTTATTAAATTAAAAACCATAAGCATATCACCTCTTAATCTTCTAGTTTGAAGAGAGAAGAGACCAGTAGCTTTTAATCTGTTCTGATAATCCAAGTTTGTTAATCTTGTAATCATTCTAGCTACTCTCCTTTGAACCTGTTCAAGAATTGCTATGTCTTTTTGGTTTGGATTCCAGAAAGGGGCCATTGTCTAGATCATGGTCTAATGTATGCCCTATATAATGGAATAAGGCATTGTTCAGTGCGATTAACAAAAGTGCATTTTATTTGCCTCAAAAGTCTGTTGGTCATGCAAGCAGTTCTAACACAGTGATCATTTGATGTAAGTTTATTATTAACATATATCCCTAAATCTTTTTCACAATTTGATGAGTGAAGTGGTAGTCCATTTATATGATATTTTGTTTTTGGATTATTTACACTGAAATGCAATACTAAAAAGTACACAATCACCAACACCTTTAACAATGCGTTCTCCAACTTGGATAGTGTCCTCCCTTCTAATTTCTTTGATGCCCCCTCTGGTAGTAACCCTCCTGCAACTACTCCTCTCCTACATTCTGCCCCACAATTCTACTTCAAGGAGATCCCAGTGCATGAAACCAGAACCTATATTCAGAAGGCCATTCACAACACAGGCTACAGTGGTGACTCCCTTGACCTGAAGTTGTTAGCACTTGTCCTTGAAGAAGTCCTTGAACCCCTGACAAAGGTCCTCAACCTATCACTAAGGATGTTCCAGTTCCCATCTCGATGGAAACAGGTGACCATCACACCGGTACACAAAAGTGGAGATAAATCTCTGCACTCCAACTACAGACCTATCTCCATCCTCCCTCCATTGTCTAAGGCCCTGGAGTGCATCGCCTCAGACCAACTAGTCAAGTACCTGGAAAAATATGACAGCCAGTGTCCTGAGCAACATGGTTTCTGAAAAGGGCACAGTACCACCACTGCACTATTAGAATTCACTGGCTTCATCCATACCACGCTCGATCAAGGAAACTGTGTAGGGGCAGTATTCATCGACCTTACAAAAGCCTTTGATACTGTGAACCACCCACTCCTACTCAAGCAATTATCAAACATTGGGCTCTCCAACGAAGCTCTGCTCTGGTTTTCAAGCTACCTTGGGGAGAGGGTCCAGTGGGTTAGGATTGTCGGTGTCACCTCGGAAGAAAAGCCAGTCTTTTCAGGGATCCCACAGGGGTCCATCCTGGGGCCACTACTCTTCAACCTCTTCCTCAATGACCTTCCCAGTGTCTGCCACCAGAAATTACTGCTCCATGCCAATGATGCAGTCATGTTCACCAACCACCAAAATGTAGAGCTCCTCGAGAAACAATTACTGCTTGAATTCATGCGCATCGAAGAATGGTTCAAGTCACACAAACTGGTCATGAACTACAGCAAAACAAAGATTATGACCTTCTACAACACTAGGAGCAAGTGCAAATCCCGTGACCTCACCATCCTAAACCAAACAGGGACCTTACTTGAACACATTCCTGATTTTAAATACCTAGGTGTCACATTGGACAACTCACTCTCCTACCATCGGCACATAGATTCTGTCGCCAAAGCCACCAACATCTGTATAGGCCTGCTCTACAGGCACAAACACTGCATGACTCCTGACACTCTCCAGTTGGCTATCAACAACTCTGTCACCTCCATCATCGATTATGGGCTAGCAGTTTATGGCTCTGCCTCTGCCCTCCACAGAATTACAGTTGCACTCAACAAAGCATGCAGGCTGCTAACTGGGGCTGATCGACTTACACACACTTGTGACCTGTACACTCAGGCTGGATGGCTTCCTCGCATCAGCCAGATACAGTATCAAACCTGCCTCTTAGCCAAAAAAGTCCTCCTCGGGGTCATGCCCCAGGGCATTGAAAAGCTCCTCATTGACCACCACAGCACCCAGCAAACTAGAAGTTCACAACAACTAACCTTCTTTGTCCCCAGATGCCGGACTACCATGGGCCAGAGGGTCTTTTCCCACTGAGCACCACAGTGGTACAATACTCTCAACAAAGAAACTTACTGCTGCTGCTCTTGGCCCTTTTAAGAGACAACTCCGACTTCATCTCATTTCAACTAGTCATTGTGACTGCCTCTCCTAATCAGGGGCCCACTGCCCACTGCCCTCCACTTCAGTCTTGACAGCTACCTCTCCCCGCCTTGTCCCCTTCTACCTGCCTACCCCCTTGCCCCCTCTCCCTTTCCTCCCCCCGGGCATTTTCTGACTTTATCCCTCCCCTCCTTTAAAGCACCTACCCTCACCTCTACCCTCTGACAATGGCCTTCCTGCCTGCAAACCCCCTTCCCTCTCACCTGCAGTGCTTATTTCTGAGATTGCCCTTGGCTGGTATGTCATGCTACCTAACATTTGGCACATTTTGAATTACTGGAATTTCCTAAGCCTCAGTCTCTTACTTCTTTTATTGTGTAACTATGTATTATGATGTTGACCTTTGTATGTATGTATACCCCCCATTCCTTCAATGTGGAACCTTTGTAAATGAGCAGTTCCTGCTGAAAGGTATTTGTAATCCTAGATTTCAATAAAATAAAAAATCTAAACATTTGTCTTGATTAAACTGCATATGATTTTCATTTGCCCAAAGTGTTAATTTTTCCAAATCCTTCTTTAATGCAGAAATATTTTCTTGATTATTAACCTTGCCCCCCAATTTAGTATTGTCTGCAAATTTAACTATGAAGTTATTTGGCCATTTATAAATCACTGATAAAGACGTTAAACAATGTTGGTCTCAAGACCGACCCCTGTGACACACCACTTGTCACACTACCCAAATCAGACGAGATATAATTAATTCTGACTCTCTGAGAATGATTTGTCAACCAGTTTAAAGTCCAGTTGACAATATCAGGTGACAAACCTAGATTGTGCATTTTAGTAATGAGTTTTTCATGTGAGACTTTATCGAAAGCTCTACTAAAGTCCAAAAGAATTAATCAGTAGGGATACCCACATCTAGTAGAGTACTTATATTATTGTAAAAAGATATCAGATTGGTGGTGCAGGAATACTTGGGAGTAAACCCATGCTGATTTGAATCATAAATTCCTAATTTTTTACAATCTTGATCTATTAGAGACTTCATTACTCGTTCCATTAATTTACCAGCCACTGAGGTCAGGCTAATTGGACTATAATTATGCAGAGAACCTCTATTGCCTTTTTTTAAATATGGGAGTAACTATTACTGAACCCCAATCATTTGGTACAATGCTTTCTTGTAAGGATTTATTGAAAATAATTGACAAAGGTATAGAAATATTTATAGAGGTTTCGATCAGAAACCATGGATGAATACCGTCTGGGCCAGGACTAGTATTTTTTTTCAGTTTTTTGTTAGCCTGTATAATGTCAGTTGGATAGAACCTATGATAATCTATGTGGTGAACTTTAAATGTACTAATAGGTGATTTTGAGAAAGACAGAACAAAAGTACTTATTAAAGAGATTCAGGTTTCTATAACAGATAGAAAAGAGCCATTGGTTATAATGGGACCAATGGTCCTTGATACACCTTTTTTACTATTTATATAGGAGAAAAGAGATTTGTGACAGTCTTTTGTGTGAGCTAGTTTAAATTCTAACTTATTTTTTGCCAATTTAATATAATTTTTTACGTTTTCCACAGATAGTCTGTATTTATGTAATAGAGTAGTTTTAAATGGAACAGAACTATTCTTAAGTTTCCTAAAAAGTTTAATTTTTATTTTAATCTGATTTTTAATTGTCTTGTTGAACCAAGGGGGGATTTTTCCTTTATTATTAAATTTCCTCTTAGATGGAATAAAGGTATTTTCCAAATAATGTACAATGTTTTTAAAAAAGTCCCAAGCTTGTTGTGTTGTACAATTAAGAAGATTAGATTCCCAGTTTATGTTTTGTAAGTATTCATTGATTTTAGAACAATTTGCTTTGTTATAATTTTTTGTATTGTATAACTTACTTTGTGTAGTTTTAAACTGTTGAATTTCAAAAAGAATAGATGAATGATCACTGGTCCCAAGTGGATCCCAAATTTGTAAATTGCTAATTTGTTGCTCTATGTTAGTAAATAATAGATCCAAAATATTAAGACCTTGAGTGGGTTCAGTAACAAGTTGTTGTAATCCAGTACTAACTACCACATCTATTAGTTCTTTCTCTGCATAGGACTGTCCTGAGAATGAGTCCCAGTTAATATGAGGGAGGTTAAAGCCACCAAATATTACAGTATCTTGAGATTCTGAAAAATGTGTAATTTCTTTAAACATATCAGTTGTGTAATCTGAATTTGCAGATGGAGGTCGATAGATGTTACCGATAGTTACATAGGACTGCTCCTTCAATAAGATTTTAACCCATATACTTTCCAAAGGAAAGGGAGAACACACTTGATATAACTTATAACCTGGAATTTCTCTGGACCAAATTGAGGATGCGTCCCACCAAGTTTCAGTTACTCCCACCACACCTATATTTAAAGTTTTACATTTGGCTTTGAGTTCTGCTAATTTGAGTTGGTTTAAAGAGCTTGCATTCAAAGCTAGGAATTTACATTTAGTTGTAATAATATTTTGGTAAGTATTCAGAGACTTGGGAATAGACCCATTCTCCCCCATTGTCTTTAGTTTAAACAGTGATTTATAATTTTAGTGACACTTTTCCCCCATAAGTGTACTACCCCTACGACTGAGATGTAAACCGTCCCAGCAAAACAAGGAAGAACGATCTGAAAATGATTCCCAGTGGGTAATACAGGGTATATCCTGCTTAAAACACCAGTTTTTCAGCCATTCATTTAGGGCTTTGATTTTCTGCATCATGGTAGATGTTGCTGTCGGGACAGGTAGAATTTCAGATATACAGTACATACACAGCATTACCTATCAAGTAACAGGTTACATAACACCATATAGTCCTGTTGTAACTGATTAAATGGGGTGTTGTTTATATCATTAACACCAGCATGTATGATAACCAGTGGATTTTCCCCCGCATTTTGTAAAATTTTAGGCATCATGGAGGTAATGTCAGATACCCTGGCCCCACGGAAGCTAGAACAAGTGCAGTTGCTCTTGTCACTATTGCATACCACCCTGTCAATGTGCTTAATGATTGAATCTCCCAGGACTAACACTTGTTTTGAGACAGTAGGGGTACATGAATCAGAAACAGGTGATTGTTTAACACACTCTGGAGCGATTAACTTAATAGGTATTGATTTGGTAGCTTGAGACTTACTAGGGCAAGTATTCATGGGCATTAACTCCTGATTGAAAAGTGTGTGTTTTTGAACTATTATTATCAACAGAGGGTGATGCACAGGATAAATCATGTAGCACTTCATTATTTGGTACAGTCAATTGCTCAAACCTATTACGAGTTTCAATAGGGGCACTATTGTGCTTTTCACTGCCCCTCCTTGTTTTAAGAGGCTTTGTGACAATGGTCCAGTCATCATTATCATGAGAAGAGGGTGGATAATCATCCACCTTATAAGAGTGGGCAGAGGCAACAGGTATACTAGTACCAGTCGTTACAATTGTCTGCTTATCAGGAGGCATAGAGATGCTACCTAAATGTGAAGGAAATTGTTCATTAGAATGAAGTTGTTCATCCATAAGATCAATGTAACTTTCCAATTCCCTAATATCAGTAGAAACTGGTTTAATATTAAGCAGAAACGCTATCTCTGCGTCAAGAGTAGTAATCAGATGGCAATTAGCACATACATACTCACTCCCATACTTTCCCTCACTACACATCAAACATTGCATACACTTACTAAGTTATTTTTTCCATTATTAAAGGTGTATATTTACTAAGTAGAGGATATGCTAAAATTATCTTATCCAAGTTTGTCTAATGCCAGCAGTTTCAGCTTGCCCAGCGGACACCGCAGACATGCGTAAACGCAAATGTAGCTTCTTTTAGTTAGCTGCTTTCTGCAGCAAGCAACAGGAAGTTGTAATTTGAGTCACCTGCTTTTATAGTGTCTAAGCCACACCCCCAATTTATCTCTCTCTCTCTCTCTCTCTCTCCTTCTACTGGTTTAGCAAAGTAAGTTGATACAGTACCCTTCACAGCACAGAACACACACTGACTTTCTTTCTTTTCTTTCTTTTTTAACCCTAAATAAGAGCCCTTCTACTTCTAATAAAGTATCTGTCATGCTTAATCTCAACAGACACTGACTCCTGCTGAGATATAAGTGTTAAATTAATAAGAAAATGTAGCTTATTTTAGTTAGCTGTTTTCTGCTCTACAAGCAAGGCTACAAGCACTACTCAAGAAAAAACTGGCCTTATGGATTTTCAGCATTGTACAGATTGTGGTGAACCATTTGCTAAGGCAGATCCTCGCTTAGTTTGGGTTTTCTGCCTAGGGTTTGACCACCTGAAATCAGATTGTGAAATTTGTAAAAACTTTCCTGTCGATGCTTGATAGGCGATTGAACTGACTGAGAAAAAAAATGTCTGATAAGGCTGCTGATCTGGCCTCGGATAAACCATCTCCTTCTTAGCCTAAAGAGAAACCATAGGAACTGGCAGAACAGCCCTCTGACCAGGGTGAAGGTTCCTCGGGTAGAAAACAAACTGCAGATACTGCCTCTGAACTGACAAGTTCTGCTAAGAAGAAAAAGGATGAGAAACACTCGGGTAAGGAACCGCAACTGACAAGACTGTCAGTTCCTACCACTGAGAAGATAGCTAATGCTACTAGAATTTTTCAGGCACTGCAAACCGGTACCGTGGTGACAGTTCAGTGAACCGGTTCACAGCCTTTAGTTCTGTTTCTGGGTTCCTCCTCGGTTCCCAGTTCCTTTCAACATTATTCTGATGTTTATGTTGAGGGTGAGAATGATGATGAAGAAGATGATGAGGACTTTGGGGAGCCTCTTGAGACAGATGTTTTCCCTGATCCTCAACGTCCTGACTCCCCTGACAAGGGAGCTGAGGATTTTTCCTACACATTTTGCTTTCGTGAAGTAAGTGGCACAGACTCTGGACTTCTGCACTCAGGAAGCTACAGAGGAGGAAGAAGCCAGAAGGGGAAGGAAGGAAACATATTCAATTCAGTGCTTTAGAGTAACTGGTAATTGCTATTTTTCTTTTAAACTTAGATTGAGGGCTTTTAGTGACACTATAATTTCTTTGTTGTCTTTACTTATAATTGTTTTTGGGCTGTTGAAAATTTAAAACATAGTGGTGGTGTAATTCTGTGCTGTCTTTAATTGCTGCAAATTTTATCTTGGCTTGTCTGACTGCCCTGTAGTTGGGTGAAGGGTGTTAACTGTCTGGCCTCTGACCTCAGCTACGTGATAACTGGAGGTGGGGCTTAGTCAGAGCTGAAGTAGCAAGTAGAGTTCATTTTCTCAGAAGAAGCCAGAAGGGGAAGGAAGGAAACATATTCAATTCAGTGCTTTAGAGTAACTGGTAATTGCTATTTTTCTTTTAAACTTAGATTGAGGGCTTTTAGTGACACTATAATTTCTTTGTTGTCTTTACTTATAATTGTTTTTGGGCTGTTGAAAATTTAAAACATAGTGGTGGTGTAATTCTGTGCTGTCTTTAATTGCTGCAAATTTTATCTTGGCTTGTCTGACTGTCCTGTAGTTGGGTGAAGGGTGTTAATTGTCTGGCCTCTGACCTCAGCTACGTGATAACTGGAGGTGGGGCTTAGTCAGAGCTGAAGTAGCAAGTAGAGTTCATTTTCTCAGAAGCCAGAAGGGGAAGGAAGGAAACACATTCAATTCAGTGCTTTAGAGTAACTGGTAATTGCTATTTTTCTTTTAAACTTAGATTGAGGGCTTTTAGTGACACTATAATTTCTTTGTTGTCTTTACTTATAATTGTTTCTGGGCTGTTGAAAATTTAAAACATAGTGGTGGTGTAATTCTGTGCTGTCTTTAATTGCTGCAAATTTTATCTTGGCTTGTCTGACTGCCCTGTAGTTGGGTGAAGGGTGTTAATTGTCTGGCCTCTGACCTCAGCTACGTGATAACTGGAGGTGGGGCTTAGTCAGAGTTGAAGTAGCAAGTAGAGTTCATTTTCTCAGAAGAAGCCAGAAGGGAAGGAAGAAACATATTCAATTCAGTGCTTTAGAGTAACTGGTAATTGTATTTTTCTTTTAAACTTAGATTGAGGGCTTTTAGTGACACTATAATTTCTTTGTTGTCTTTACTTATAATTGTTTTGGGCTGTTGAAAATTTAAAACATAGTGGTGGTGTAATTCTGTGCTGTCTTTAATTACTGCAATTTCATCCCCTCCCTTCCCCAACTCTTAATTATATGCCCTGTTAAATCTGATTGACAGGAGCTAAAACACAGGGTATAGTAAGGGGTGTGAAGTAGGAGGGGCATAAGGGAAGAAGCCCACCCTCAACAACGACAAGTGTTTTGATTCATTTATTTATTTATTGTTTCTTTTCTTTAAAAAAAAAATTATCTGAGGATCAGTGGCAGGATTTTAGGACAGTAAATTAATAAAAGGGAACTAGGAGAGCTTCAGTAGCAGACAAGTAGTGGAATTGCAGTATAATGTGGGGAGTGGTGCAATGCAGTGGCTGTGGGGCAGCCATGTCAGGCAGACCTTCTGGACACTGAGGTGCTGCCCTATCTGCATGCATCTCTGGACTGCGGGAGGAGGTAGCCAGACTCAGGCGGAAGTAAACTGGGTCAGGAGTACCATCACCCCTATCCAGGGACCACCAAGTCCAATGCAACTGCCTCAAAGGATGCCGAGAACGAGGAGCACTTGGATGACAGTGGGCTCAGGGAGGGTTAGAGCGGTCAGGCAGAGGTACATCCCAGATCCTATTCCACTCAAGAACTCATATGCCACACTGGCAAATGAGGACAACCAAACAGAGGTACCCAGAGAAGTGGAAGGAAAGGATGTGGAGGTTAGCCAGGGAGGTGAACTCAGCGGGAAAGCAGTGGACCCCAGAGGAGGAGGAAGCGAATCCTGGTGGGGACTCCATCATAAGAGGATCCAGCTAGGGACACAGGAGGAGGACAGGGAGGTGAGGTGCCTACCAGGTGCCACGGCATGGAGGATGGAAGGAAGATCCTGGGGATCACTGGGAAGACAAGACGGGAGGGTGAGCTGGATGTCATTATCCACCTAGGTACTAATGACCTGGCAAATGGGGAGCCAAGGGAAGTTCAGGAAGAGTTTAGGAAACTGGGAGGGTCTCAAGCAAGTAGCTACTTCTGTCACTTTCTCAAGTTCTACCTGTGAGAGGCAAGGAAAGCATAGGAGTGCATGCACCAGGAACTTTAACTCATGGTTGAAGAACTGGTGCTGTGAGGAAGGGTTGGATTCATTGGTGACTGGGGACCCACCTGGAGGGATGGAGGTTTGTTCAAGCCTGACAGCCTGCATCCATCCTGGAGGGAATCAAGCACTCAATGATAAGTTTAAATGCTACATTGACAAGCATTTAAACTAGCAAAGGGGGGTGGCAGGCCAGCAAGGAGGGTACCTACTTGCTCACCCCCCACAGCTAACAGTGGAACCAATGAACCAGAGGAGTGGCTATCTCTGCAAAGCATTGTGAAAAAGATGGAGATTAGTGCCAAAGAGGTGGATAAGCAGAAAAGGGGCAAAATTCAGCAGACGGGCAGAAAACAAGGAGAACCAGGGATAAATGACAACCAAGGAAGGGGCTGGAGTAGAACTGTGAAACAGTCTAGGGAGGTCAAATCATGGAAAGCCATGTGTGCAAATGCCAGGAGCCTTAGCAACAAGATGGAAGATCTGGAGGCTGTCATGATGCAGTCAGACCTGGACATTGTGGCCATCACTGAAACCTGGTGTAATGACAACCACGATTGGGAGATGGCCATACTTGGCTACAACATATTCAGAAGAGACAGAGCAGGCAGGAAGGGAGGAGGAGTGGCACTGTATGTGAAAAATGACATAAGGGCCACAGAGATCCAGGAGGAACAAAATGGGGGAGAGATACTGTGGGTTAAGCTGGAAAGGAAAATGGGGACAGCCATCCGCACAGGTGTGTGTCTATAGACCACCAGCACAGGAGGAAGAAACAGATAGGAGTTGATGCTAGCCATCCAAAGGATGGCAGACAAGGAGTGAGAGTACTGGTTGGAGACTTCAATATTCGGACGTGGACTGAGCATCCCAGCAGCAGCATCAACTAGGAGCAGATTTATCCTGGACTCCCTTCAGGGTGCCTTCCTCAAGCAACTGGTCATGGAACCAACTCGGCAGAAGGCAATACTGGACCTTGTGCTCACAAACAGGAACAGTGTGATGGGGGTAACAGTGGGGGAGCACCTGGGTAACAGTGACCACCAGTCATTGTGGTTTGAAATCACAGAAGAGCAGAACCAAACCACACAAAACACGTATCCTGGATTTTAGGTGGGCAGACTTTGGGAAAATGGGAGATACTTGAAAGAGGCATTAGAGGAATGGGACAGGAATCAGGGGTTGAGGAACAGTGGGCAGTATTTAAAATGGGATTACAAGAACAACAGAAATATGCATTAAGAAGGTTAGTAAGAGGAAAAGGAAGAGGAGACCATTATGGTTTTCCAAAGAGGTAGCAAAGAAAGTGAAAGCCAAAAAGGTTGCATTCAGGCAATACAAAAAAAACACAGGCAGAAGGGGATAGGGAGAAGTACAGGAGAAGCAAAGGGAGGCAGGAGGTCAGTAAGGGAAGCCAAAGCTCAGACAGAAGAGCACATTGCAAAATCAGTGGGTAGAGGACAAAACCTTTACAGGTACATAGTGAAAAAAGAAAGACAAAGGAGGGATAGTGAGACTGAAGGGGAGGATGGGGGCCACGTGGAGGATGACAACAGTAAAGCTGACATATTGAACAGGTATTTCTGCTCAGTCTTTACTGAGGAAGAGGAGGGTAATGGGTCTGAAGGGAGTACAAGGGTGAGAATGGTGCAGAAATGGACACAAGTCCTTTACACGAGAAAGGTCCAGAAGGAACTGGAAGTAATAAGAGTTGATAAAGCAATGGGGCCAGATGGGGTGCACCCAGGGTCCTTAAAGAACTAAGAGAGGTGGTGGCTGAACCTCTGGCTATCCTGTTTAGCGATCACTGGAAACAGGAGGTACCCAAAGACTGGAGGACAGCAGATGTAGTCCCATATACAAAGTGGGAACAAAGAGGAAGCAGGGAACTACAGACCAGTCAGCCTCACCTCGGTAGTGGGGAAGATCATGGAAGCACTACTGAAGGAGAGTTGGTAGAACATCTGGTTGTCAATGGACTACAGGACCCAAGGCAGCATGGTTTCACCAGGGGAGGTCATGTCAGACCAACCTCGTTGAATTTTTGACTGGGTGACTAGGGAGGTGGATCAGGGAGGCGGTGGACATGGCCTATCTGGACTTCAACACGACCTTTGACACCGTGCCACATAGAAGACTATTACACAAACTGGGAATATGGGTGTGGGCAGGACAGTAGTGTGGTGGGTGGGTAACTGGCTGGGTGGCAGGACACAGAGGGTGGTGGTAAATGGCTGTCACTCCACAGAGGGAAGAGTGACCAGTGGGGTACCACAGGGATCAGTGCTGGGACGGTCCTATTCAACATCTTCATCAGTGACATTATCGGGACCTAGAAGGCAGAATTTCACTGTTAAGCTGATGACACAAAGCTCTGTAACAGAGTAGACACACCAGAGGTGTAGACAGAATGAGCGACCTGCAGAAACTTGAAGAATGGTCAGGGGTTTGGCAGTTGAAATTCAATGCAAAGAAGTGCAAGGTAATGCATATGGGGCACAAAACCCTGGCACAATATATCAGTTGGGGGTGAGGATATAGCATGCACCAAGCAGGAAAGGGATCTTAGGGTTATCATCTCTGATGACCTCAAGGTAGGAAACAGTGTGACAAGGCAGCAGGTAAAGCAAATAGGATGCTGGGATGTATGAGGCAGGGGCATCACCAGCAGGAAAAGGAGGTCATAATTCCGCTATACAAGACACTAGTGAGGCCCCACCTGGAGTACAGTGTACAGTTCTGGAGACCATACCTACGTAAGGACATAGACAGGGTAGAGAAGGTTCAGAGGAGGGCAACAAAGATGGTGCATGGATTGCATCACAAGTCCTATGAAGACAGGTTGAAGGAACTGAACATGTACTCCCTGGAGGAGAGGAGGGAGAGAGGGGATATGATAGAGACATACAAGTATCTTACAGGGAGGAACAGGGTGCAGGAAAACACTATTTTTAAGTGAAAAAGATGTTCCAGGACTAGAGGCATGGGATGAAGTTGGAGGAGGACGATTCAGAGGAAACATGAGAAAGAATTTCTTCACAGAGCAGGTGGTGGACAAGTGGAACACCCTGCCAGAGGAAGTGGTGGGGGCTGAAACAATCACGGGATTTAAGAATGCATGGGATAGACATAAAGGAATTCTGGAGGTCAGGGGTAAGGGGCAACAGACTTCTAGGAAAACAAACTGAACTTACAAGCTCAAATGGGCAGACTGGGTGGGCCATAGGCCCTTATCTGCCGACACTGTCTATGTATCTATGTATCTATGTATGCAACCAGATTATATGGAGATGATGGATGTGCCAGCTACTAAAAGGCTGTTGTTACCCATCCATAAATCCTTAAAGAGACTCTCCACTAGAATTTTGCAGACTCCCACTTCTATTCCACCAGTGGGTAAGAGGATGGATAGGAAGTACTGGGTGGCTAAGGCTGGAGCTGAGTTCCTTTTTTGGACATCCCAGCCATGAAGGAGTGGTGCAGGCTCCTGCATGTGATAAAGCAGGTATTTCCCTGGCATCACATCTACCTGATAGAGATTCTAGAAAGATGGATTCTATGGCAAAGAAGTCCTACCTGTGGTCTTGTTTGGCCATTAGATAGGCCACTTATATGGCCTATGTTTTCTGATATCAAAAAAGCCTCTGGAACAGTTTTAGAGATTGCCATGGCTTGCTCTGCACCTATGGCATCAGACCTGACTGAAGCTGCAAAAAGGAGCACAGAGGCTTCAAAATGTCAATTTCAGATGGCAGTGGATGCCAATGACATTGCAGCCAGGCAAATGGGAACTTCAGTGTCCCTGTGGAGATTTGCTTGGCTAAGGGCCACTAATCTGTCCCAGGGCACCCAGACGAAGGCCTTGGATTTTCCTTGTGAGCCCACATCCCTCTTTGGGGAGCAAACAGAGACATACATGAAGAAGATGGATGAGTACAAGGTAGTGGGTTTATGTGATCATGGCAATCACGGAATAGCGATCGCTGTTTCGGCACGTGTACATTGTCAAAAATGAATTACGGCAATGTACACTCATGCTGAACTGCAAGGCGGAGATGGAAATTACATTATGTGGGGAGCTGCACCCCCTGTACCCCCCCTACTTAAGGATTCTCAAGGGGGGTTGCATGTCGGGGAGGTTTCTTAAAAAAATAACAAGCTGCCAGCCGGCACAAAAAAACCCGCTCCAGACTCGAGCCCTGCACCCTGCACACCCTAACTGACCACCATCCCCAACACACTAGCTGACCAGCTCAGCAGCTGCCTGGCACACTTCCTCCCACATAGCCCCCCTACCCCCATGTGTGTGCATGTACATACACTTCCCATTGCTCTACCTCACCCACCCAGGTATCTGGTCACTACACTGCCAGGTAGCCCAGAACACAGGTGCCGTGACTGAGTTACCCTTTTTGAAAGTGCTTAGTTGCGGTCGCTGTGTTCACTGGATACGCAAGGTAGACTATAAGAGTGCTGCTGCAAAGGAGAAAGCAGCAACACTTCAGAAGTACCAGGGCAGAGGGGGCAGGGGTAAAACCCACTACAGACCTTTCTTCCAGACTCATGCCCTGCCAGCCTATCAACCTCAGGGAGGGTACTTCAGAGGCAGAGGCAGAAGGGGCAACACCCGTGCTGACCCCAGTACTCAGCCAAGTGCACAGGCAAAGCAGATCCTCTGAGGGGTCTGCAAGGGTCACCTTCCCACTTCCAGTAGGAGGCAGGCTGGCTCACTATCTCCAGGCTTGGAAATACATTACCACAGACAAGTAGATCCTGGAGGTAGTAAGTCAGGGGCTTGTCCTCAGTTTCAAGGACTTACCCAGATTGAGGCAAGTGTTTTCAGACCTGCCACCCTATCAGAAGCAGCTCTGTTGGAGGCAGAAGTAGCAAAACTCCTTCAGAATAAGGCAGTAGAGCCTGTTCCCTTGGTACAATGGGGAAAGGGTCTCTACTCAAGGTACTTCCTCACCCTAAAGAGAACAGGGGAGTGGCAACCCATACTGTATCCCAGACATTTAAACAGACATTTGACAAAGCCAAAATTCAAAATGGTCACTCTGGCTACCATTCTCCTTACACTCAGGCAGGGAGATTGGCTGGCATCACTGGATTTAAAGAATGCTTACTTCCACATGCCTATCAGGCAATCCCACAGAAAGTACCTCAGGTTCAGATTACCATCAGACCACTACCAGTTCAGAGCCATGCCTTTCGGCCTGACTTCTGCTCCAAGGGTGTTTACCAAGTGCCTAGCAGTAGTTGTAACACACCTAAGGAGGCAGGGAGTTAAAGTCTTCCTATACTTGGACAACTGGTTAGTGGTAGGCCAGGCACCTCAGCAAGTCAGAGATGCACTGATTACTACTCAGGATAACCTGCAGGCATTGGGCTTCCTGGTAAAGCAGAAAAAGTCAGTGCTGACACCAGTTCAGCTCCTGGAATTTATAGGCGTGGAACTGGACACTCTAAGAGGAAAAGTCTTCCTCCTTCAAGGGAAGGTGGACAGCCTAGTACAATTGGCGAGTGCCTTCCAACTACATACCCCAGACCAGCAAGGCATTTCCTTCAGCTGTTGGCACACATGGCTGCATCAGCAGCAACAGTGCCAGGGTCCAGGTTTCAGATGAGAGACATACAGTTCCATCTCAGATCTCACTGGTCTCAGTAAAGAGATTCCCTGTCAGAAATGGTACCAGTCACAGGAGCCCTTCTCCACGCACTACAATGGTGGCAGGAAAAGAACAACCTCAGGGAAGGTGTATCTTTCCTTCAGCTGCCACCATCAGCAGTGTTAACAATGGATGCCTCCCTCCTAGGATGGGGTGCCCACCTGGGGGGAACACACCACACATGGTACCTGGCTCCAGCAGGAGTCTCCAGGCAGCCCTGGTATTCTTTGCTTCTGACCCTGTCAATATCCAATCCAATCTCCCTACCCAGGAGGCACAACCTATGTCAATAGAGGCCTCTCCTCTCAGGGCAGGATCCTTTACCCCAATCTCTAGTCCCTCAGATGCAGGGTTTGGCTCTTGAGGATTTACAGAGTATGCTAACCTGCATCTCTCTGAAGGGGTGCTAGAGGTCCTCATAGTTTCTAGAAAACCCTCTACCAGAAAGACTTACACCTCTGAGTGGAAGTGGTTTTCCATTTGGTGCCAGAAAAAGGACATAGACTGCTGGAGTATCTGGCACACCTTCATTCTCTCGGCTTCAGGCCTTCTACCCTCAAGGTGCACCTAGCAGCTGTCTCTGCCTACCTCTCAGCTGGTAAAGGGCCATCCATGACTGCTAACCAGGTATTCAGAAAGTTCTTCAAGGGCTTACTGCACTTGCATCCCCCTCACAGGGAACCTACTCCTGCATGGGACCTCAATATATGCATTGGCCAGGTAATGCAACCACCTTTTAAAACCCATGTCTTCAGCAGAGCTTAAGTATGTAACATGGAAAACAGTATTCCTGGTAGCCGTCACCTCAGCCAGCAGGATCAGTGAGCTCCAGGCCCTGTCCACAGAGCCAGATTACATTTCAGTACAGAGGGACAAGGTAGTCCTCAGAACTAGAAGAACGTTTCTTCCCAAGGTAGTGTCAGACTTTCACCTGCCTTGGTCCATCACTCTGCCAGTCTTTTTCACTGACCATTCCAGTTGAGGGGAACGTAGACTACATAGCCTAGATGTCAAGAGAGTTATAAGCTACTACTTGGATCACACAAAGGGCCACAGGCAGGATAGCACTCAACTCTTCCTGATCTATGGAGAAGTGGGAAAGGGCAAATCTGCCTTAGAGAGGTCTATTGCCTGCTGGATTGTTGCCTTTGTTCAGTTCTGCTATAGCAAAGTGGGTAAAGAGCCCCCTCTAGGCCTTAGGGCCCACTCTACAAGGGGTACAGCTGCCTCGGTAGCAGCTGCAAGAGATATTCCTTTGTTGGAAATTTGTAAAGTAGCTACCTGGAAAACAGTTCATACCTTTACCAAACACTACAGTCTGGATACCCAGGCCAGAAGTGATGCAAGATTTGGCACAGCAGTACTGCAGAGCTTGTTTCCTAAATAGGTTCTCTACCCTCTTCCAAAGGTACTGCTTGGGTAGTCTGCATATGTCAGAATACAGTAAGATTTCCTGGGGTTTGAAGAAAAAATTACTTACCATAGTAATCTTGTTTCTTCCTGCCTCCCCTACTAGAACCTATGGGCACTGCAACACAGCTGTCCATGCTGTTTGAAACTTGTGAGTGTTTCTTTATTGGGCTTAGTGACTTGAGTCTTAGTGTTGCCCACATTTTTATGTTTGCTTGCACGCATGTGCAAAAAATATAGTGCCATCATCTGAGTTTTCGTAGGTGTGGCACCCGTCTTCCAATGCAGTCAGTGTGTTTGCAGGCACGGCCGCAGTTCGCCAATGAATGCTGCAGCTGTCTATGACAGCAGTTGAAAATGCAGTGCCGTACAGTTCAAAGGCAGAACTACACTTCAGTAAGCAGTGAGAAGCTAACCACACACACGCATATTGCGTGCTAATGTGCCCCCCCATGCACACACTGTATGGCCAAAGGGGGTGCCCAATCCCCCGTTGGCTCTGCTGCGCTCCCCCCCAACAGAGTTCCAGGTGCCATGGTGGGAGCCCACCCCAGCCTGGCAACAGTCCGTATGGCCGACAGGGTGCCCAATCCCCCATCGGCTCCACTACCCCTCAAACAGCCTTCCAGCTGCCATGCTGGAGCCCCACCCAGTGGCACAAGTCCTCGTCGTCCAAGAAAAAAAAAAACCTGCAAAAAAAACCTTCTCTCGCTGACTGTCTGACCCCTGCTCCCCCACCCGCCCACCCTCTGTGCATCCACCTCCCCACACTCCCACCTCACCCCATACTTACCTCTGGAGCTCGGCGCGACAATCTTCAGTGGACCGGGAACACGTCTGCATTCTTCAAAGCCGACCGCAAACTGAGGAAATGCCGGTAAGCTGGATAATGTAATAAATAGGGTTTTTTCAACTTTGATGCATATCTCAGGCATTTTGGGGATTTTTTTCACCAACTTTTCAACATGGGGTTTTTGGGACACCACCTCATGAATTCTGTCACTGTCATTTTGTTACCCGGCCCCGAAAGGTGATTTCGCGGTCGCTGTGTGGAACCACCTTCTGGGACGGATTTACGACATGACTGTCACAGTTCATGAGGTAGGCCTCCAAAAACCCTATGTTGAAAATTTGGTGAAAAAATTCCTAAAGATGACTGTTTTACAAGCATGCATTGCGCTGTTCCTACGCACGCTCGTAAGTTTGCGAATTTTCAATATTTTCACTCCATATTTTCAACATTACCATTTTACCACACCTCCTTCTGAGAAGTACAGCTGTCATTTTTCACATTTCGCCCAAAATGTGTTTCCGTGCATGTAGCACACAATGGCGCAGTCGGTGTGCGAAATCAATGTTTGGAACAGAGTAAGAAAATCACAGTGACACTGTTCATGAGCAGAGGTGCTAAAATTGTTATGTAAAAAATTTGGTGAAAAAATTCCCAAAAATGACTGTTTTACGAGCATGCGTTGCGCTGTTCCTACACACGCTTGTAAGTTCGCGAATTTCCACTATTTTCACTCCAGATTTTCAACATTGCCATTTTAATAAACCTCCTTATAAGCAGTACAGCTGTCATTTTTCACATCTCGCCCAAAACGTGTTTCTGCGCATGTAGCGCACAATGGCACATTCGGTGTGCAAAATCAATGTTCGGGACAGATTAAGAAAATCACAGTGACACTGTTCATGAGCAGAGGTGTTACAATGGCTATGTTAAAAATTTGGTGAAAAAAGTTCATAAAATGACTGTGTTACGAGTGACCATTGCATAGTTTCCACGCACCCTCGTAAGTTCATGGATTTCTAATATTTTCAGTCCAGATTTTCACCACTGGCATTTTTCCACACTTCCTTATGAACAGTACAGCTGTCATTTTTCACACCATGGCCGAAATGTGTTTTTGCACTTCCAGCACAAAAATGCGTGGTCGCTGTGGGAAATCACTGTTCGGGACAGATTAAGAAAATCACAGTGACACTGTTCATGAGTGGAGGTTCCAAAATGCCTGTGTTGACAATCTGCTGTAAAAAATTCCCAAACTAATTGCATTATGGGTGTGCATTGCACAATTTCTATGCATGCTTGTGACTTCACCAGTTTTTTTAATGTTTTCACTACAGATTTTCCACATTGCCATTTTTTGCACCTCCCCATGAACAGTACAGCTGTCATTTTTCACATCCTGTTCGAAATGTGTTTTCGCACCAGTGGTGCCAAATGATGTAGTCGCTGTGCAAAATCAGCTTTCTGCTAACGAACTGATATTGCCATTGTTCGTGAGGTGGGGGTCTCAAAAAACCCATGTTTAAAATTTGGAATGAAAATACCAACAAACGCCTGGGACGTTAGGGTTTCCGACCATAACGCCCCACCCTGTAGAGACTGACAGGCATGAGGGGTGTGACTTGGGACTGTCGCCTGTAACACTCCTGCCATTCCACCCCCACCCACACCCTGCAGCCAGTGACAGGCATCGAGGTGTGCCTTGGACTATTTGGCCCTAAAGTTCACCCCATTCTCCTATACTGCACCCATCTCACCGTATTTCTTATGGAATGAGGTGAGTATAAGGCACAAAGACTCCAAGGCACACTGTGACACTTGTTGGTGTCTGCAGGGTAGGGTGTGGAGAAATGGCATGGCCGTTATGCCTGATGACCCAAAGGCACACCCCAAAGGCCTGTCAGTCTCTGCAGGGTGGTGGAGGGGTTGGTTTCAGTTCAATACTTCACTGTAATTCCTATTATGCATCTCTCTAACTCCTACACTACCAATGCCAATGCCAGCAAGCAAACATTCGGCATTGACAAAGGCTTGTTTAATAAAGGGAATCAATAAAGTCCAAGAGGGTAGCATCTTTCAGAAAAAGAGATGTGCAAGAACAAGGGGACACAAACTGAAGATAGAGAGGGACGGCTCAGGGGGCAACATGAGGAAATATTTTTTCACATAGAGGGTGGTGTACACATGGAATGGCCTTTCTGAGGAGGTTGTGGGGTCAAAAACAGTGGGGGAATTCAAGAATGCATGGGACAGACATAAGGCAGTTCTTGTGGAGGTAGGAAGAAATAGGCTGTTGGTTAACTAGGATCTGCAGCTTATCAAGTAGATAGGTATGGAAATGGGCAGACTAAGTGGGCCAAGTGGTCCTTATCTGCCGTCAAAGTCTATGTTTTCTATGTTTCTATGTTGTTTTTTTTGGGGTTGTTAATTATTTATTAGTATAGTTTAGATAGCTTGTTATTATGCATGCTCCGTAAATATCTGACAGTTGCAGGATGTATTCCAGGGACAGTGATTTGAAAATTGAGCTCGAGCCTAGCATAGGTTCTATTAACCATTTCGGCTCCGGGGCAGTCCTATAGTGAGACCATACTGCACTTGTCAGAATACAGTAAGATTCCCTTGGAAGAAATAAGAATATTGTGGTAAGTATTTTTTTCTTCTTTCTTACCCCTGCATGGTGGCTGCACTGTGTTTGCTACATCCTCTAGTGTGTCGCACTCTGGCTCCCCTGTTGAAGTCTCCTTGTCCCATTGATGCACATCCTGGCCATCTTAGTGGTATGTCTGTGGCCATTTGACCCACTTGAAAAACTCCATTCCTGTGTCAGCCCAGCTGCCCCTCTTTTCCAATGGTGCAGTGCCAGCCACACCATGCCCATTGCCATTGTCTCAGTCTGTTGGTGGATAATCTTCAGGATCCCAGTTTGGGGGGGATTGGTAGATGGAGCAGCACTCTTTCTTCTCAGCCACCCTGTGGCAGCATCAATGTGCCAATCATATCCATCAACCCCTGCAACGATATAAGGAACAGCATTCAGTGCACTGCAGGACCTGGGAGCAAATAAGACACAGCAGCAGAACAGCATCACTGGACACACAGAGAAACGCTTGAACTGGCTCCACCAGTTTTCAGTACTGCCCACCCTGTTCATAGTACCCATTGCCCTCAAAGTTCAGGGTCAGAGGCACATAGGCCAACAGTAACACCAGTACAGGTCTTGGCTTCATGACCTTGGTCTGGGTCATCCTGCTATTAGCTTTGCAGTCCCCAAATACTGTCCCGTACATATGGGTGCCCTGTCATGGTGTCATGACACTATGGCCATGGGCCCTGCCTGCACCCATGCAATGATAATAGGCCATGAAGTCCTAAAGTCGACATTTAAAAGGGGCCCTCAGGTGGATGGCTCAGGTGCTGGGGCGATGCATTGCAGGGCAGGCCCACAGGTGAGTGAACGGTGCAGGAGTGTGCCCTGATACCCAGATGCACATGGTACTCCTATAGATGCACACAAGACTGGGAAACACCATCAATGCCATGTACACCACCAGTGGATATGCTGGCCAAGGACAGACACGGCTAGGCCAGCGGAGCTACAATGCATCATCAGGTACCGCTTTGATATGGGAACCATAGAGGAGCTGTGCCAGATGCTGGGGACCTAGCAGCAGATGAGGACACCCTGCAGCCATCCACAGAGGTCAGGACATGGGTGCTAATGGCCCATGTATACTACGAGACAGGCACCCTCCAATGCATGACAGGGGCCATGGTTGGCATGATCCAGTCATCCATCAGCAGTGCATCTGTCAGGTGACAGATGCACTACTGGAATACTGTGGCAACCACATTAGGTTCCCATGAGCTGTGCAGGACTTGAGAGAGACCAAGGTGATGTTCTGTGCAGTGACTGGCATGCTAAGTACTCATCAGTGCCATTGACTGTTCACATCTGGCCCTCATTGTCCTGTCCCAGGTGGAGGAGGCACACAGGACTGGAAAACATACCACAGCATGAACATGCAGTCTGTGTGTGATACTGTAGGTGTAATTAGACATGTCTGTGCCAGGTACCCATGCTCAACACACTACTCCTACATACTGGTGAACTATGGACTGTGGATGCTGTGACATACCATACCAGCCAATAAGGGGTGGCTCATCAGTAAGCAGAGATAACAGAGGGGGTGGGTAACTGCGGGACCCATGTGGGCACTCTCTACTTTCCCCCTCCACAGGTGAAAGTGGATGCCCATTAAGCATGTTCCTAATGACCCCATTCCTGCAGCCACAGACTGAGGTAGAACAGAGGTACAATAAGCCACATCGCTGGACAGGAGGCATCATTGAGAGAATGTTTAGCCTGCTGAAGATGTACTTCAGGTGCCTGGACAGAACAGTGGGGACACCGCAGCTCCAGCAAGGTGTGCAGAGTGTTCACCACATGTTGCATGTTTCACAATATAGATGTTTGAAAGTGCCTACTTGTACCTGAGGGCACTAAACCACCTCTCAGTGATCAGAACAATGATGGAGAAGACAACATGGTCAGTGGTGGCAATCATACTGTTGTCCATGCCCCAGGGTACTGGGTGAGGTGTACGTTCAAGGCATGGGTTGTGCAGAACTACTTAAAGCATTGATGGAGGTGTCTCTGTCAACAGGGGTTTGTGTGGTGGGGGTGGTCTGAACTCTAATTCAGTGATGTGTATGCAAACATGAGTAATGCCTACTGTGCTGTGTGCCCTCCTGTGGAACAGGTGTCCTTACTCCTGCTATGCATCCTTACCCGGGCATGCACTGTATCATCTGTTTCCCTGTGTCTTGCCACCCATTTCCTTGTGGCCGGGGTGCACTGCAAGGGTTAGTGTCACCCATGGGTTTGGGGCCAGGACCAGGAGCCCACACAGGTGCCACCCTGCCATGTCACCTGAGCTGTGGACCTTGGGCCAGGGGATGGCTGTGGGAGAGGTGCCTGGGGATGGTGCCTGCCTGTACGTCCTCTGTCAGGGTCTTGGGGCCACATCAGAGGATGTTGGCAAGGTGGTCAAGGCCACATCCAGGGACCAGTGAATGGCTGCTAGCACCTCCTGCCTACCTGGAGCCTCTGTGCACAGGCCATCCTTTCTGTGGGCCATGTGCTATAAGTGTTCATGGCTGGCCCTTGTCTGGCACATCTGCTGCTCCAGCCCATGGGCCTCGGCGTACATGCCGTGCAGGGACTGCTGCCTAGGGCAACATGCTGGAGGGGCCCTTGGTGTCCACTTTGTGTCCATTCTGGTAGCTGTCTATGGTGTTGATGGCAGGGCCTTGGAGTGTGGGATATGGTGTGGAGCCTGAGTGTATGGGGATGTGAATGTGTGGTCATGTCTTGTGATGTGCTGTAGGGTATGACTATGTCCTCTGTGCCTGTCCCACCCTATGTCTGGGGTGTACTGGATGTCCTAGATCTCCTCTGTGTCCTGAGTGACTGGAGTGACAAGGATAACCAGGTACATGCTGGGTTGGGTACCTGTTTGGGGAAAAAAGAGGCAGCAGTTAGATTGACTAGGAGCCCATGGTGATGCCACCTCCTACAATACTGCATGTCAGGTCCTGCACCTGTGTCTTCCTTCCCTCTCCACTGACTACTATAGGGGAGTCCCACCACCTAAGAATGGTTCCACTGACTGAATGTGTATGTGTTAGAGGTCCATCACCTGCACATTCCATGACCATAGGCTCGAGTGGTGTTACCATGCATGCTTCAGATCTGCATTACATGTGGCAGGGAGCGTGGCACCCTACACCCCTACCTGTGCCCTGTATCTCTACATCATCCACCTGTGTGGGGCATATGTCTGGTTATCTGTGGTCCAAGTCCATGCCTCACCCAGCCCTGGGGATGCCCCTCATGTTCTCACTGACTGCCTGCTGCCTAAAGGTGTCATTCACCTTACTCTCCACCTTGGTGACCATCACCTGCAGCACCCATCAGTGCTGTGCCAGCTTCAGCATCACCACCCCATGCAGGTCATACCATTTATGCTTGAGGGTACTGATTGTCTGTGGTGCGTTTCCTGCCACATCCAATGTCTCCTGTATGCCCACCCATATGAGCTGTTTGTGTGCAGGTGTCCCCTTTAGTGCCCCAGTGCTGTACAGTTTTCCTGTACCTCCCCCGCCAGTATGGCGGCATCCTCAGCTGATATTTAGTTGGCTGTGGGCTGCTGCAGTAGCCACTGCTACAGTGGCTGCCAGACTCCTCTTCTATGTCTTTGCAGCATTTAGTCCTGGTCACCAACTCCTGGGATGCTGTGCTGTCGTGGCAGTGTTACTGCCATTCTCTGTGCTTGGCTTTCATCACACACGGAGGCAGTATAGCGCAGTGGTTTAAGGCTCTGAGCTGCAAACCTGGAGACCTGGGTTTGAATCCTATAGCCCCCACTTGCATACTGTGTGACCCTGAGTGTCACTTAACTTCCTTGTGCTCCCAGGTCACACCTGTAAACAAGCTTTCAGCTTAGTGTGTCTCTCCTAGTCAAAAAAAAAACGTGTTCTAGCCTCAGCTGAAATTTCTGTGTAGTGGTCCATGGGGCAGGGTATTGCCTTTTTTTTAACTTTATGTAAAGGTTTTCAACAGGTTCACAGAGTTTTACAATCCATTGTTTTCACATATAGGTATGCCTCTCTTGATTCCATCATTTTATTACTCTTTGCAGATTGTATTAAGTACATTCAGAGCTGAATAAAACTGAAACTAGGCTAAAATTAAACAACATAACCTCTGTTCAGGATCAAATGGATTTGTGTTAAACTTGATGTAAGACCTAGTTAGCTAATCATGTACCATACAAGTTGTTTATCACTATAAGTGTCACAAACGTTTCTAAACTTTTATTTACCTCTGAGTGTGGAATCAAATGAGGGGGAACCAAGGTTCCTGTATTGCTCTCTCCAAGGGACCCCAGAGTCTCTGGAATGCCTCCTCTCTGCCCATGGCTAGATACTAGACATGTTCAATCTTCATACAATGCAAGAGCCTACTTAACCATTCCCCTACCGTGTGGGGGTGTCAGCACTCCAATGACTGGATAGGGTTAGTTTCCCCACCGCCATGGCCAGGTGCCACAAAGGATCGTCTGTTTTCTCTCCCCTTCTCAAAAAACCTGGTAAACCCCGTATGATTTCACTCATACCCACATTCCCGGTTACACCCAAGGTTTTGCTTATTATATCCGTGATCCCCCTCCAGAAGGCCTGGATTTTTGGACATGACCATAACTAGTGTATATAGGTCCCCAGAAGGCATATGCACTTAGGACATGTGTCTGAGCATCTTGGATCTGTCCTATTTGCCAGCACTGGGGTGAAATAAGACCTGTGGAATATAAAGAAGTGTATAGCGATTATTGACTGAGCATAACATACCTTTTTGCAGGTTTTGTCTCCAGTCTCCCTCTGTGAGGGTTACCCCCACCAGTTCTGCCTCCCACCTAGCTTTAAGTGCCTCCAAGTCCGATGCCAGAGTCCCCAACAACATCCTGTAGCACTTTGTCAGGGGCCTGGTATCACCCATCCTCAGAGAGGCCCAAAGTGCCTCTTCAAGGGGGGGACCTCCGGGGATTTTGAATTTTAGCCCACAAGTTTTGATTGCCTATCAGTCTATTCTTTATTTGCAGGTATACAAAGAAATGAGAAGTGGGGGCAGGGTATTGCCTTAAATGGCAGGGTCGATGACATTCTGTGGGTGTGTACGTCACCAAGTGGATCCCAGGATGGGCCCCTCCATGCTCCTACACAGTGCCATTTACAGCTGTCAGTCATGCCCTGGCCTCTGTGGACTGCACCACTTGCACTGCAAGTATACATTTCACAGCCACGCGCATGCATTATGGCTAGGTTCTGTGGGTTCCACACCTTTCTGTAGACAGACCCTAAGTCAGCTGGAAGCAATCCAAGCATTAGTTTTCTAACATATTGTCTTAACATAGACACCACATCATTCCCATTTGGTGCATAATGTAAGTACAGCTGGGTATTACTGGCATAACAATGAAACTCAAAATCATACAATTATACAATTTCATGCAGTGGTTGCATGTTTACAGCAAACATGGGGCCAAGGCTCGAGCCCTGTGGCACTCCATAGCTGAGCACAGCTGTCCTAGCAGTAAGGTAGGACTCAAACTACTGGAACACCACACTAGAAGAATCCTACGTAGTACCTCTGGTGATCCAACAGCATCCCATGGTCCACCTTGTCAAATGCTGACCGTAGATCCAGAAGAACCAAGACAGACTGTTGCCTTCTGTCTCTTGCCAGGAGGAAATCACTGAACACCTTACAAAGGTCAGTTTCCATGCTGTATGAAGCCCTGAGGCCTGAGTGGAGAGGCTTGTAGATGTGGTTTGTACATCCACCTCAGAAGATGTAGACGCTATGATCTATGTAGAATCCCTCACAGCATATTTGCATCTATGTTGTTTTTTTTGTTAAATTAGATACTTATACCTTGACCGAGCTGTGCTTGTGGCAGCATATTATTCTAGCATGTTAATGATCTAGATTTTTGTTACAGTATGTAACTGAATCCCAGCCTAGCCCAGATGGTCTAGGGAGTGCTGTGAAAGCAACTCGGCTAGACTCACAGGTGAGTGGGAAACAAACTTGCCTGCCACAACAGCTTCTGCTACAGTGCTTCTCAGGATAGGTTTGGATGTTGCAGGCAACCACACAATGTCTGTGTCCCCCTCATTATAGGCTAACATGGCTAGAAGAGGTCCGTGACCAGAACTTAAAGGAGCAAAATGCTGGGTGAATGTCAGACATCACACTCTTGACTCTCCATGTTCCTCAGCATTTCTGTGTCCCCGGGAGCCCCTGCCTCATGCACTGGATCCTGGTATTAGAAGATAGACCCTGCTGTGTGAGGGATCCACAAAGGCAGAATAGGGGTGGTACATGTTTCAGTTTATAAAATGTTTAAGAATTTTTTTTGTCCTGATTGGCTAAGAAAATTCAGAACACAGAGCCTTATGAGTAGACAGCCACTGGTTCAGGAACAATTCCAGCAGCCACACCCCAGTGCACCGAGATGTCAATGCCTACCAGAAATTTGAAAAAAACAATATTATTGGCAGCGATGTTGGTAAGGTGAAAAAGCCTTATGCCTCTGACTTGCCATAACTTTAAAAACAACATTTTATCAAATTTAAAACCTCCTTACCCCAGCCCCAGCTAACAAACACTTAATACACTATGTAAGAAAAACATTTTAAACCATCCACTCACCTTTTTTTTTTTTTTTTTTTGTTAAAGGCCATAATCCTTTGGCACAATTTGGTGCCCTCTGTATAGCAGCAGCTGCATCACCATGGAATCTTGCTCAACTGACTGCCCCTCCCCAGCTTGTCTTCTTTCACTTTCCCTCTCTCTTTCTCTCTCTCTCTCTCTCTCTCTTAGTACGTGACATTGTCACTACCTCCCCCTCACCTTGTAACTTGACCACAAACACTGAGATGCTTAGTTAAAACAAATTCTTTGTAGTACCCCTACTCATACCTTGTGGTCACATCCCCTGCTTTTTTCCACTCCATCGCAAAGCATGTGCACACTCTTACATGCTTGCTTCCCTGGCCATCTACCTAACTTCAACATATTTCAAGGCTGGCTCTCTCTACTGAACCTCAAACTGTTCAACTTCTGCAACAGCAAAACAAAACATTATTGAACCACATACTACTACAGCTAAACACACAGAAATCAGCCATTCATTATGGAAACAGTGCCACATAGTGGCAATAGCATCGAACAGGAACAATTTGTGCTTATTGAAATAATACAGTATTTAAAATATAATCAAAACTCATTTTTAAAAATATCTAAAATCTATGCAATTAGAATCTATGTGATTGTATATATTTGTGATGAGGACCAATTTTATTTTCTTGATTATGTTTTATTCAGTTTTAAAACTGAAGTGCCATACAGTAATACAATTAATGGCAATACATACAGTACTGTATAGCAGAGCAGAAACATAATAGGTACTGAAATCATATTTATGTTGGTGTCAGAATCATCATAGTCCATTAAGTTGTGGTACCACATGTTGGAGTCTTATCCTAAACATATAATATCCTCCGCCTCATATATTTTTTGCAGTTTTGCTAACCAAGCCATGATCTATGGAAGAAAAAACAAGTAGAATGACCATTTTAGAATGTGCAATGTGGCCCTCTTGACCGCTGTCTCCACAAAAAAAACATTTTAACAGGAAAATTTAATACCTTGCTATTAGATACACAGAGTTATCACTTCAAACTGCAAACACTATTTAAACTACAATAAACATTTAAGATTCAGATGGGGTCTAACCAATTAAACCTTTTTTGGGCTATTATTAGTAAAGTAACATCATAACACAGAAAAATTATTAGGCAAAAATAAGCAATAGTCCTTTTTAATTGCCTATTGGTTCTCACCATTCTTAACATTGTAAAGCTGAGTATTCCATAAATCTATCAAGATTTTTTAAAAGACGTTTGGTGATTTGCTATTGACTACATCTAGTGGGAGCCCATTCCAACCTGTTACCACCCGCTGTGTAAATCAATGATTTCTATGATCTGTCCTAAACAGTTCCCCTGCCACTTGATAACGGTGATCATGCCATTTTTACTTGGAGATATTTTGGTCCCTGTTGGCCCTGTAAGCCAGTATCACGTCTCCTCTTTGTCTCATTCTTTCAAACTTGTACACCCCTATATCCTTTAACCTCTTCTGATAAATTTTGTGTCCAATGCCTCTGGTCATTTTTGTAAAGTGTCTTTGAATGCCTTCACTGTTAACTATGTCATTTTTATTATAAGGGCTCCACAACTGCACTTCATACTCGTAATCTGTACAAAGGCAGCAGTACCTCTCTTCTTCTGCTAGTAATGTTCCTGTTTATGCAGTTTAGATTTGATTAGCCCTTTTTTACAGCTATTAAACTTTGCTTCCCACCATTTCATATCATCTGTAACTGTTACTCCCAAATCTCTCTCGTGGGTTAATTCCCTGAGAAAACAGCCAGCATTTTATTGTGCTTTTGGATTGCTTTTTCTAAACTGTATGACTGCATATTTATGTGCATTATTTACTTATGTATTTGATAACCGGGTGAGTACACTGTCCCAGGGACTATTTTCTGGCATGACCCGGGCCATCTAGATGGCACATAGAAGTACAAGTTTGAGCAAGAGAAATACAGTAGCAGTCTTAGAGTACAGCAACAGTCTTAGCTAGCTTATACATGGAATCTGAGATAAAAACAGCACAATCCAGTCTTTAACAGTACAACCTAGTCATAGCATAGTTTACATAAGACTATAACATTTTAGATTCATAGCTAGGACAGAAATAAAGTTTGGTGTGTTCTCTGCCTAATAGCACCAAAATGGTATTGAACTGGAAGTTCTAATTGATGGGCTCTAGCAATTGCAAGACGCTTTTAATAGAAGGCACTTTTGAAGTGCTTCTCAAAAATAGGGGGAGACCCCAGGTTTTGAAGCACCCCTGGGAGGGCATTCTAGAAACTAGGAACGGCAGTAGAGAAGGCCCCCTGCCCCATATCCAATTTTGACCTAGTGCAGGCCAGTAGTTGGTGTGAGGGGGATCTGAGATGTCTAAAGTCTTGTTTGATTATTAACAGCCCAGATAATGGCAATTGTGGTCCCTCATGGAGTGATTTAGATATTACAGAGTCCAACATTAAATCTCTATGGGCCTGGGGGAGCCACTCAAGGGATAAGTACAGGGTGCAATGGTGGGTATGGTAGGGGGCTAAGGTTACGAGCCTGCTTAAGTTATTGTATGCTGTGTTGAGGCAGGTGAAGAGTTGTGGTATGGTTAGGGAGATGATGGGGAAACAATAATCAAGGAGAGGCAGAAGGGTTCCCTTCCCTATGACAAGTCTTACTTCCAGTGTCTTAAGGTGTTTCAGGTGGAAACACACTCACAGTTGTTGGTTCACCCATTTTACCAGCTGTCTGATGTGGTTGGCGGGGGTCAAGTGTTATTCCCAGGTATTTGAAAGCCTTGACCTGCTGCAGTGGGGATCCATCAAGGGACTGTATGTTAAGCAAGTACACATGATTTGAGGAGCATCCGTTGGTGCTTAGATCCAAATCACATGGATTTCGTTTTCTTTGTGTTGACTATGAGCCTGTGTGATGTGAACCAGTGTGACATATCAGAGAAATCCTTGGTGAGGGTTTGGGAAAGCTTACTAGGGCAGACGTCGATACTGAACCAAATAAGGTCGTCAGCATACATGATCTTGCAACAGCCCGATGATTCCGAGAGTAGAAGGTTAACAAAGAGGGAATAGAGAAGGGGGCCTAGGATGGATCCTTGGGGGACCCCAATGGGGACTTGCAATAGGAGAGATAAGACCCCTCCAATATAGACCATTTGGGTTCTGTTTGAGAGGTAGTTCTCAACCCAGCCTGATGTATTGGGAGAGAAGCCACAAGAAGAAAGCTTGAGAAGGATGTTATGATCTACCGAGTCAAAAGCCTTCGAGATATAAGTATTAAACATTAAACTTCATGCATGTGCCTCTGGCCCATTGTTCTTGTTTATTCAGATTGCCTTGCATTTTTTTTGTAATCTGACAATTACTCTATCTCCTGCCCCATTTTAGGATTGTCTGAAAATTTTGCTGTCCAGCCTGCTAAGTCCATATTAGCGATACAGAAGGTAAACAAAGCTGGACCCAGCACAGATCCTTGAGGTACCCCACTTGTTACATTCCCCCATTGTGAGTATTCTCCATTTGTTCTCGCCCGTTGCCTAACCAATCTGTGGCAAGAAGTTCTGCACTTGTCTTTTTAGTTGAACTTGTTCTGTTTTCACCCTTCGCTGGGAACATAGCAGGCATAGATATTTTTACACATACCCCACTACTGCAGTAAGGATTCAGACATGCACAGACCCTGCATTCACTGTATCACTACCCTTACACAATCACCATGTACAGCACGGCTCTGGAGGAACACAAAATAGGAAGTTTCCAGATCATCCACTTTGTAACCAGTGCCTCTCATGCAGGGAACAGGGGCATATACTTGCCTAGCTAATTCCTGTAAAAAATCGAATACAACCATGGCCTGAATGTAACCTGTGCCTAAGTAATGTTTACTCACCAACCAGATGTTTATTTAGGGTGTGGAAAAGAGAAAGAGGGGAATCAAAAGTTACTGCTGCACTTAAGCCACCTTTCTCTCACCCTCCCCTGCCCCCTGGGTAGCCCAAAAAATACACCCTCATGGCTGGCCAGGCCCACTTGCTCCTTACCCAGGAGGGTGTGGTGCCAGCCTCACAGCCCCTGTGGGAGTATTCATCCCCTGACTAACAAGGAGGGGGGGAGGTAGGAGTCAACTGCCAAAGCCATCTCTAGCTGCAATTCTTTGCAGACCTGGAATTACTTTGGTTGCCTCAAATTCTGTTTTTAGAGGATTCTTTAAAGGGTTGACTCATTTGCATCCATCTGTGAAGGAACCACTCCCACTATAGGATATGAATCTGGTTCTTACTCAACAAATGAACCCTCCATTTTAGCCCATGGGTAACAAACATGAAACAAACTCTGGTCAGAGCCAAAACAATGGCTATGCATTAACCTGATATAACGTGGTGGAGAGAGAGAGAGGAGGGAGTTCAGGTGTCATAGAGCGGCTTACTTAAAGAACTGGTTTTAAGAGCAGGCGCGAGAGAGAAAGAGAGAGAGAGAGAACGGCTAAGGACAGGGATCCAAATGGTGATGGGGAAGCCTGCGACTGGGGAGGACAGGGCTGCGCAGTGACAAAAAAAAAATGCTGGAAAGGGGAAGGGACAGAGAAAGACAGAGGAAGTGCAGAGATCTCATGCATACTAATGAGGTGATAAGATTCCGCTGTGTAGGCAAAATGTGATTTGTGTTAGATCTGGTTACATACTTACCTTGCTATGACAGACCTGTTGTTTGTTAGTAAAGGACAGCTGTGTCACGCTCGAGGATGCAAGATGGCGGCCATGCTGGGCTAGCTTTTGCATGGTCTCTAGCTGTTTGTTCATTTGAGCTCCATTTATTTTCGTTTGTATCATTTTAGTGCCTTTCTCTGCATCTCACCATTTTATTACTTTTTGTTTATTTTATCTGGTAGTTTTGTATGTGGACTGTCGATTATTTCCTTGCGTGGAGACCGTTTCTGCCCTCATTGCTGATCTGGTTTGCCGGAGTTGGAGCTGGATCAGGAGCTGGAGCCTTCCAATGATTTGACGGTATCGTTTGGACTCTGTGGCCTGATTGTTGTGGCCTGACCTCTGTGTCTTGTGCAGTACATTTTTGATGGATCGCTATGTGCTTTGAAACTTCTGGGCTAGAGTCTGATTTTGTGGTAGAATGGACTTTATGGTTGGCGTATGAATTGTGCAGACCGGTATTCAGCAGTACATGTGATATGTGTTTTCTGCCCAAGGAAAGTCTCATCCTGGATTATAACACTGGATTATCTGGAATAAGGGGAGCTGATATTTTCTGATCTGATATTTTCTGGTCGGACTATCATGGATAACCCTGACTGAGTATTCAGGAACTTTTGGCGTGGTGAGCCTTTGAATTTGCAGGGAGTGTATATTTGCTTGATTTTCTGCCTGCATTTGCATCTGTTGGATCCATCATTTCATTTCATCTTTTTCTGCATTACCTTTGAACTTGGGGTAAAATTGTAACATGAGTTGTGGGGTAAGCTACCTGGGGTGGTTTCTGCTTTGGCTGGTTCTTAGACGGGCGATGCTGGTTCTGTGCCTGCTGAAGGGCGGGCATGAGTAGTCGGTGCCTCCTAGACCTACCAGGGCGACCTGCTGGTGGGTGGTTTCATTGCTGGGGGCCGCTGTTCTGGATCCAGTTGAGGGCGGCGACCTCCTATTTGGTGGCTATTTTCCCTCACAATTCTTGGTATTGGACTTTCATATCAGTAGGCCATGGGAAGGCTACTATATTGGCTGGTACCTTTTCCAAAGACTTCTGGTGAGAGCAGAGTCTTCATATTTGCAGGCCCTGGAAAGGCTACTACACTGGCTATAAATTAACATACTTTTTTCTAAAGACCTCTAGTGAGAGCAGAGCCTTGGAATAAAGTCTGGTGTGGCTAGGGAAATGAGAGGTCCCTCAGCCTATAATAACAAGAATCATCTGATGTTTTAATCTTAAATATTGTTGTTCCCTGTCAGGATTAGTGCAAACTCATCTGGACAAAAAGGAACTGGACTTCTACAGGATGTATAGGACTTAATCGGACTATAAATTTAAATAATTTGTTTAATTTGTGTGTTAATAATTGATTTGTTTATTTTAATTGATTTGTTTTAGTGTGTATGTATGATTGATTGGATATTTATGTGGGTGTTTTGGTTGAGTGGTTTATGTTTGTTGGAATTGGATGCATATATATATGACTGATAATTATATTGTTGTAGTGTAATGGTATAGTTTGGTTATTTATTATTGTTTGATTAAGATGTACTGGGAGGGTTTTAAGATGGTCAGGCATTATTCTCCCACTCTGCTCCGGGATCTGTGCCCATTTCACTGTTCCCCATTATCAGCTGATGTCTATAGAAGATGTCGTGCATTGGGGATAGTAAGGAGACATCTGAGAGGTGGATGGACTGGGCAGAGTGGGAGAATGGAGACGGGTGGGCAGATAGAGACAGTAGGGACTAGGAGATGCTCTGGGGCAAAATGGGATCAGGAAAGGGGTCCTCCTTGCCTGATTCGCATACCCAAGGGCTCCACAAATTGTGGGCAGATCTTGGGATCCTCCTTGAAAACCCATCCAACCTGGGCAGTGTTGTGCAATGCCAGGTCAATTAAAAACAAGACTGCTATAATAGCTGATCTCGTTGAAACATCTGACCTGGCATGCATCACCGAGACCTGGCTGGATGAGAATGCAGGCCCTATTTTGACATCTGCTACTCCAGATGGGTTCTCGGTGATACACTGCTCAAGGTTGGATCATAGGGGTGGGGGTGTAGCCATCTTTTTTAAAATGGAGCTGTGTCTTGTGGATGTACCAGTGGGTTGCACTCGATCCTTTGAGTGTATCCTGGGAGCAGGTGTAGGGTTCAGGATTCTCCTCATCTACCATCCACCAGGTGATGGTGGAGATTTCCTGAAGGAGTTTGCTGACTTCATTGTCAACGTGGCATTGGAGTCACTCAGGTGGTTAATACTGGGCGACTTCAATGCCTGGGTCGACAATGAACTCTCACAATTTGGAAATAACTTCTTCCAACTTATGACTATGTTGGGCCTTACGCAGGTGGTTACCTCTGCTACCCATATAGGGGGTCACTCAATGGTTCTAGTGTTTCTCCTGGAGATGGAGATCATGCACTTGGGGGTGGAACCAAATGCCTGGCTGGACCATCACACCATAAGATTTAGTTTCCGGGCACCCCCAAATAGGCCTGCCCCTCAGAGATGGTTCAGTATTATCCTTTGATGGGGGGGGGCAGCCCAGAGGGCCTATCGGCGGTACTAGACCTATCGTGTGTGTCAAGTGAGTGCATGAATCCAGGGGACCTTGTACTTGCCTGTAATAAGGTGGTGGGTGATGCCCTGGATTCAATTGCTCCTGTTCGTGTTTGCCCACTCACCCAGCGCCCAAGAACCCCTTGGTTTGATGGGTCCTTGAAGGAGCTGAGAAGAGTGGAACGAAGGCTAGAGGGGGCTAGGTGGAAATCCGGCCTTGATGCTGACAGGCTTAGATTGATGGACCATTATGGTGTCTATCAATCAGCAATCACCCGTAAGAAGGCAGAGTTCCTGTCAGGGGAGATTGTTGCTGCATAGAATCGACCAGCTCGACTCTTCCAGACTGTTGACAGATTGTACAATCCACTATGTCTGCAGTCTGGAAGAGATTTCTCATAAATGAAGTGTGATGAGCTTGCTCAGTTCTTCGCAGATAAGATTGCCAGCATTAGGTCGGGCATTGGCCCAGCTCCCTCTTTAAGGGATTGCGGAGATCGGTGGGAGGAGACCAACACCCGTGATACCTGGTTTGACTTTAGTAGGCCGGAGTTCATGGACATTATGAGGATTGTTCAGACTGTACAACCAACCAGCTGTAGTTTTGATCTGGGCCCTATGCCACTATTATTAGGTTGCATAGATATCATCTACCCGACCCTTGCCGAAATTGTCTGAAAGTCCTTGGAGAAGGGGGTCTTTCCTGATCCCCTAAAGGAGGCGTTTGTTCGACCACTCCTTAAAAAATCTTCCTTGGACCAGACTGTCTAGCTAACTTCAGACCTATCTCTAACCTGCCCTTTGTGGGTATGGTTATTGAAAAGGTGGTTGCATCACAGCTAGATGACCACCTTACAAATCACAATGTCTACGATACTCTCCAGTCTGGGTTTAGGAAGAGTCATAGCACTGAGACTGCTCTTGTCCGGGTTTTAAATGACCTCCTAATTGTGAGAGATCAAAAGGCTCATACTATCTTAATCCTTCTTGATCTCTCTGCAGTATTTGATACAGTGGTCCAAGGTGTGCTTTTGGAGCGCCTGTGGCTTCTTTGTGGACTGTCTGGTACAGTTCTACATTGGCTTCGATCTTTCCTCACAGGTCGTACACAGGGTTGTCACTGGAATTTATTCCTCTGACACCATCCCTCTGTCCTGTGGGGTGCCGCAGGGCTCCATTTTGGCGCCCATGTTGTTTGCAGTTAATATGCTGCCATTAGGAGATATCATTAGGCGATACAATCTGGGTTTTCACTGCTACGTAGATGATATCCAGCTGTATCTGTCCTTTATTCCCAGATGGGAGGATGCGATCTCCATGCTTAACAGCTATCTGTCTGAAATCAAAGACTGGATGAGTGCTAGCTGGCTGAGGTTAAACCTGGATAAGACCGAGGTGTTGGTTGTGAACCCGGGTCGCCTTGAGGCAGGTCACAGAGCTGGGCTTCCATCAGGCGCATGGCTTGGTGGTGTCCAGCTCTCAACCATAGACCAGGTGTGTAATCTGGGCGTTATTATTGATGACAGTCTGACCCTAAAATCACAGGTGTCTGCCGTTGTCAAGTTGTCCTTTTATCATCTTAGGAATATCGCCCGGGTGAAACACCTGGTTCTTCTGGCTGACATTCCTACACTGGTCCATGCTTTCATGACCACCTGCCTTGGTTACTGCAATGCCCTGTATCTAGGGTTTCCAGGGGTTGATATCCACCACTTGCAGCTAGTACAGAATGCAGCGGCCAGACTTTTGACTGGGACATCCAGAACTAGTCATATTATGCCTGTGCTGCGTGGACTGCACTGACTGCTGGTTCAGTGGTGGATCACCTTTAAGATCGGGTTACTGATCTATAAAGCCCTACATGAACAGGGACCCCAATACCTGCAAGATCTTCTTACTCCCTACTGCCCCTCTCGCTCACTCCGATCCACCGGTGAGGGATTGCTAGAGATTCCCAGGGTTTGCTTGAAGACATCTGGGGCACGTGCATTTTCTTATGCTGCCCCTGCCCTCTGGAATTCTTTACCTCATCGGATAAGAGAATGCCTGACCGTCGAGAGTTTTAAAACAGAGCTCAAAACATTTTTGTTTCTTAAAGCTTACAGTAAATGATTTTATAAATGTTGAATTAACTACTTGTTTTAATTGTTATTTTAATTTTAGTACAGCGCTTTGGTTTTGAAAAGTGCTTAAAAATAAAGCTTTACTTACTTACTTACTTCCTGACCCAGCTCCCTCTCCTTCTCTGTTCGAAATACATTAGCATAACACTCACTAATATGCAACCATAATAAGCAGAACTCTAACAACAAGCCATTAAGACAAGTGCCATCAAACACAGAAATGAAAGAAGTAAGCAAGAAACTAAATTGCAGTCCGCAGTGACTGCTGTGACAATGATTATAAACACTGGACATCTTTACCTGCTTTAGTACAGAGTGTGTATTATTTCTGTTCTACTAATGTGTCAAACTATGCTTGATAAAAATTTCAAGAACTGCTGAAGGAAAATCTGCAGACCAAGAAAGGGCTGGTGTACATGTTTCTATACATTAGTTGTATTAAAATTGTCACCTCAGAAGTCTTCTTGATGCAGATTGCTGAAAAAAGGAAGATAGATTTGTCCTTGTTTCCATACCTCTCAACCTCCTGCATTATAAATCAGGGACAAGGCTTAACAAAATCAGGGACAAAGGACTGAAATCAGGGACACTTCTTCAAAATTGGAGCTATCCACTCAGGAAGCTGGTAGAATAAAGGGCTTGGTGTAAGATGCATTATCTAAGGAAGAACAAGTCTGTAACTTTAATGTCGGACATTATTTTGTGCTTATAACCCCCACAGTTTGGTCATGGAAAGACAATTTTTAGGAGGGACAGAATAAAATTTTGAGTCAAAATCAGGGACGTCCCTGAAAATCAGGGACAATTGAGAGGTATGCTTGTTTCAAGCCTTGCTTATACAAAATATGCATTTCCATTCTCCAGTGACCTCAACATCCAAACTTCACAGTGGCATATTTATCAGTTAGATGACAATAGATGTCAGCAGAGTTAATTGGAAAAAACAAAATAAAACAAAACATAAAAACAGAGCAAACAGCAAACTGGAGCTTGTAAACCTGCCCCCCAGCTCCAGTTTGCTCACTTATTTAGTTTTTGTTGCCCACCTTGTTCCACATATCTGCTGACGGATGCATCCAAATGGGCTTTAGACACCAATGACTGATGTTTTGATATTAGTAGTTTTGAGGGCTGCTGGGATGGCAGAAACAAGTACTGGTGCAGGCACTAAAACAGGGCAGAAGAGCATGCTACTGGCGAGTGGCAGCAAGATGGAGGGAACAAGCAGCACGCCATGTAGAGTGGACATTTTTCCAGAGTGTCTCCAGACGTCAGCTGGCACTGGGTCCCTTATATTATACTTTGCTGTAAGACTGTATGGTGGCTGGCTGGTGGGATCAAAGAGCAGCACAATTTCCGGAGCAGAGAAATGAGCCCTAGTATAATACCAATCTATTTTGTTCTTTTCATAGGATGGGGGTGGGGTGTATGGCAGGAAACAATTCCATGCAGAAATGGGTTTTCAGTATCTGGGCAATTTTAGCATATCATTTTGAGATTCTATGATGCCGGTATGACAACACTTTTGTTGACCGGCATCTCAGCGACGGGATTTCTGTCGACTGCAAGTTGCAGTAGACTTAAATCCTGTATGTCTCCCGGTCCTGTTCTTCTATTGGGGAGTTTCACCCACCAAACCACCCATGCAGGGGGCTCTGCTCCCGCACCACCTGTACTTTGAATTATCATCTCCAGTTGGGGTTGATTTGGGGAAGGGGTGCAGGACCGGGAGACAGTGTGCTCCTGTCTTGGGTGCACCAACACAGCGATCTGTCAGCAAAGTGTAGATTTTGCTGACAGTATGGTATGTCACTGTGTTGGTGTTGCTGTTGGGTCGGTATACCTCATTTTGATTGACCCACTAACTGTGCATGTAAAGTGCTGAACTATGGCAGGCAAAAGAGTGAGTGGCAGGCGTGTGACGACTGGGTGCAGGGCGCGAGCAGTGCAAACTGCAAAATTGTTTGTGCAAAAAAAGAAAGTGTGGCAGAGTGTTTACTGATCTCTCATGATAAGGCTGTGCAGCATCTTGGTGGTCAGAACAAGGAGCAGCACAATTATGAAGACAGCAAAGTATTTTTTTTGTATAATCTATTTTATTAATTTTCTTTTATAGAAAGATAGAAAAAAAGAAAGACGTCTCATACAAAATTCATGTATATACAGTAGTGCTGATACACACAACTTAAAAAGAACAGCCGTCAAGTTCCGCAATACACTTATCATCCTTGGATGTGTAACCCCTAGGTGGCACTATCCCAAGGGCTACTACCCCTGCCTGCTAAACTACTAACAGGTTGAGGGGCCTCGGTCCAATGGCGGATGCCTCCACCCAGAGGTCAGGGTTTGCAGTAGTTAAACTAACTTGGTCACAGCCCTCTGGGACACTGTAACCCCCCTTTCTTCCCACTAGTGACTCGTACAAATGTATCAGGAATATCTTCACAATGTACACTTACCCCAAGGACTGGCTCTGTCGACTGGACTCTGGGGACCCCCTGTAAAACAAGATGACACAGTGCAAAAGCCACAGTACAATACTTTAACATAAATGAATACCTCAATCAGTGTAAGTTTGCTGAAACAAACAGATCTGATTTATTTAAGGAGTTGTTACAAGGAAGGGGGGAATCAGGTTAATTAGGTTAAACACATTAATAATCACTGTACTGTGCACGTATTCAGAGTCCCAAATTGTCACTTTCACTTGGTACCCAGGATGGGGGGGGGGGGCTAGCCAGGATTGGTGCAGCTGGTTGGGGCCCTGTGATGGAAAAAATACTTGCACAATACCCAATTGTAATCTGGAGCCGGATGGCTCAGTTCGTGAATAAAAGAAACAGCAACAATTAGATGACACACTTGCAATTTACTAAACAGATGGCAGGAAGCTACCCTGCTTGTACTCACTAACTCAATGCTGAAAACTAGATGGAAGGCAGATTGTCTTGGATTGCCAGGAGGAGCAGACCATGTGGACAAGGTCCTTGTGACGGGACCCCACTGCAGTTTACAGCAAATAGATATAGTCTGGATTAAGCTGGGGTTTACTTCCAGCTTCATGCACACAGTTCACTGTACAGGGGATTTGAAACACGATCCCCCACAAGCACTACACACATTTATATGTAAAAGAAAAGTACTATACCAGGCAGGCTGCTTCTCGATCCCGACCGCAGTTATTGCACGATACCTGGGAGAACACACAGCAGCTTCAGTTCCTGATAGACCAAGCGTGATTCAGCAATTTCTCCAGTCTTCTACAAGGTGAGCCTGGTTTCTACTCTTCAGATCTCCTTGATTCTTCTCACAGGTCAGATTCATTCTGAACGGGCGCTTACACAGGCTGCAGACCGAAACTCAGGGCCTTACACGTGCTTCCCATGCTAAAAACTACACACTGAAGAAGCACAGAGCTCCTTGTCTCTTCTCTGCCAAAACTGATCTAACTTCTCCAGTCCCAGAGCCGTGCATTTCCTTTAGCTCCACACTATTCTGTTCGCTGGTTTGGCTGTCACTCACAGTAAACTGCCCCTGTTGGTGAAAAAGGCACCAAGGTCAAAACTACATTTCCCAGAGTCACTGCCCTTACAATCCCCTTACAGCAGGCTCCAGAGGAGAGTCCAAGTTCTGATTCGCCCAGAGCAGGCTCCATTTTAAAGGATCCCCACCATGATTGGTCCAATTCGGCAGTTCAGAACCAACATGACTGCACTCTCCTTGCTACAAGAAAGCAGGTTAAAACAAACTGCATTTTCATTATTACTCTAACAAATTACAAGCAAAGCATTATATCTTTGAAGAGTGCTCCTTCTACCACTTAGCGACGGCAGAAATGGAGCGGTTTGGCATTAGCTCGAGCGTGACTCAAGCAGGGAAACATACAGACCCCATCCAAATTATTATGTCTGCAGGCAGACAGCTCTTAAGGAGACAGTACCAGAGGCTCTAAAAGCATTCACAGATAAACGGTTTAGATGCCGAACACCATCCAGGCTTGGAGCATTCAAGCAAGCTCCTAGAAGACTTTTGGGAACCCCCATTTGGAGGGGGGTTACAGATGGAAAAGTGAACAGGCTGTCATTTATAGAACGACACGCTAGAGTAACAGGAAATGTATAGGCATTTAACTAGCTCCATCTACCAAAGTCTTCTCCTGTTAAACAAATTAAGTAGGCGTATAAGGCCAATTGCCCTACTTACTATATATGGTATCAGCTTATGCCTAGTGCTTCTGCCTGTCAAAGGCAGGAATCAAATGAAGTCTCCCCTGTGGCTTGCAGTTGTTTTTGCCCTTGGTGTGTAGGCCTGGGAATATCAAGCCATAAAAAAAATAGACAATTAGCACCCAATGCTCCCATCTAAAAGATTGCCTTTAGCAGTATAGTAGTTATACAGGAAAAAGAAAAAAAGGAAAGAAGAGGGCAAGATATTAACCCACAGAAAAATAAAACCAAAAAGAGAGAACAAAAAAACTTCCATTCTGCCCAAAAGATCTAAAGTACTAATCCCTTATGAGGGGTACTGATAGTGTTCACATTGACTTTGCTCTAATAAAGTCTTCTCCTCAGTCTCTATTCTAACTTCCCGTCCTTACTTATAGACCAGTGAGGATGCCACACAGCCATAGTGCAAAAAAGCCCCATCCATCCTCCTGGCAGTCAATCCAATTCCTGATCCGCACAACATTATGGTCTCCACCTGGGACAGGGATGCCAGGAATTCTGCCCAGTCTCTCTGGAATCTCTCCTCCCTACCCTTTAGTGCATATGTAAGTCGGTCCATGGCTAGGGTGTGTAACCCCCCTGTTACCCGAGGTTACTAGAATCCCAGTAAGACCTAGTGGTAGGCAGAGAAGGCAGCTTGTGAAACTCCAGTTAAATGGATTTCACACTGTCTCACTCTGTTCTCAGTCTCAGCTGAGACTGAGGGATGACATCATTTAGAACTGTTGCAGCTGGATAAGCCACACTGGAATGTTGCAGTTGGAGGTTACAGTAGAACGTTGGGGAATTTGAAGTCAGTCTGGAGTTGAGTAGAGTCTGTGTAGTGAGTAGAAGAGGTGCTGTGCTGTAAGCAGGTCCTCAGAGCTCTAAGCTCTGTTAAATAGCTATTTTTTTGTTGTATAGATGTGTGTTCTCACCTGAAGAGGAACGCAAGAAGAGCACATTGAAATGGTGGAGACTGCTTTCAGTGGTCCAGGGCCCCATCCCTGCGGGGATGGGGGGAAGGAATCAGCCTGCTTCCAGGGGCAACCCCTGCCATCCCCCTAGGTCATCCACCACTGCACCTACCTTGGTATCATCAGCAAACAGACTGATCTTGCTCTTGATGTCCCATGATATGTCTGCAATGAATATCCCAAACAACACGGGTCCCAACACCGAGCCCTGTGGAACACCGCTCGTCACTGCTTTTGGGTGTGAGAGCTCCCCACCCACCACCACCCTCTGTTGCCTTCCCTGCAGCCAGTTTCCTACCCATCTCAACCAGCTTTGCACCCGCCCCTGTGCCTACTAACTTCCTTCCCAGCCTTCCATGTGGCACTGAGTCAAATGCCTTACTGAAATCCAGATACAGGACACCCACTGCATGGCCCCTGTCCAGTTGCCTAGTTACCCAGTCACAGAACTCCACCAGGTTGGTTTGGCAGGATCTGTCACGTATGAAGCCATGCTGTCTGCTGTCCTGTAGTCCTTTGGCCTCTAGGAGGGCCACCAGCCTCTCCTTCAGGATAGTCTCCATTAGCTTACCCACGATGGATGTGAGGCTCACTGGTCTGTAGTTTCCCGGTTCATCCTTGGGGCCACTCTTGTGGAGGGGCACCACATGAGCCATCCTCCAGTCCTAAGGTACACACCCTGAACGTAGTGAGGCATTAAATAGGTCTGCCAAAGGTCCTGCAAGGCCAGTGCCTGAGGAAAGTACCCAGACGTGGGATCGGTGAGGAAGATTCCCTTATGGAGCAGAAGTGCTCATAGGTGGTTTAGGGAGCCACCAGTAAATGTTTCCATGCTATATGGAAAGTGTCCAAGTGGCTGGCAAGGGAGCCAAGCCAGGGAAAACCCAGAGCAGCGTATAAGTTTGGGCTGTGTGCCCAGTGTGTTTCAGAGCCTGAGGGCTAAAGTGATGAGGATGTAGTCTGGTCTCCTTAAATCTGCATTACCAGGAGTGTAGCCCCGTGGGGGGCCATCTATGCTTTGTTTATTCTGTTGGATGTGAATAAAAGCCACACTTTAGAATCCCACTTCTGGTATTGGACATTACAGTTATTGCTTCCTTTTTCTGGAGTTACTTGGGTGCCCCTGTGCAGAGTAGCCAAACCTAGCCAATGTGCTGAGTGACGTATTCCTCCCAGAACTCAGCCCACCAGATAGAGCTGTCAGATAGAAACGGCATACCTGGGTTTGGGTTACAGGTGGATATCAAGAGTGTCCTCCACATCACACTAGAAGGAACAACATTAGACACCCATGTGTTCAAAATTATCTGCCGAGCTACTTCTAGGACCACCCTTATCCACCTGGGGTACAGGTTCCACTCTTCTGACTGATCTATCTCCAATCCCAAGAGTAGTGAGGTGGGTGAGAAAGTCAGCTCCCGTCCTCATGTTCTCAAAACTTCTCTTTGAATCTCTTTCCAGTACTTCTGCAAAACCAGGCACTGCCAAAAGCAATGGAGATAGGTTCCCCTCGTCACCCCAAATCTCCCACACTTGTCTGTGACCCCGAATAGAATTTGTGAACCACACTTGGAGGGTGATACAGATGGTGAAGAAATTTATACTGAGATTCTTTACGTTTTATTGCATAAAAGCAGCCTTATATGAGAGATGAACAGGGTGTCGCATTCCTTATCAGAAATAGGCATCCTTAAATATTTTTCCCATTGTAATCTAGTTTTCCCACTTTGATCTGTAAAGGTCTGCCTGTCTAGTCTAACCGCTCTTCCTATTAGGCCCTTCTCCTGAGTCTTGGCTCTTAATATTATCTGCTCCACCGGTGTTAAGAAAGCAGCCTCCCTCGGACTTCTATGCATTTTATTTGAGTAGTTTCTCAGCTGCATATATCTAAAGAGGTGTGGATTGGGAATCCCCAGCTTCAGCCTAAGCTCCTCAAATGGTATTAGGCCATGCCTGTTATGTAGGTCTCCCAGACAACGTACCCCTTCCGCCTCCCATAAAATAAATCCTGGAAGGAACTCAGGGTTCCCAGTCACTGGAACTATGAGGGAATATTCATCCGTAGCTCCCCTTTTCGTCCTGACATCCACCCACGCCCCCAACACCGACTGCAACCAGTGGGTTAGGATTAGCTAGCTGCACATATGCCTTGTGTCCTCTTTTTGACAAGCATGCTGTTAGCCTGCCCGGGCAGTCAGCTCCCTCTAGACCTATCCAGGAAGCTGCATCTCCCCTGTTTGTTAGTTATGGATGTATCTGTGTTGGATAGCTGGATAATATCTCTTGATGTCCGGAAACTCAAGGCCTCCCTTTTCCTTTGTGGCCTTAAGTCTGCTTAGTTTCATCCTGGACCTCTTGCCCCTTCAAATAAAATTTGTGAACCCCTTTTCCAATTTACTAATATCCCTAGAGGTGGGGTACACCAGAACCATCTGCATGGGATAGAACAAATGGGGTAACACGTTCATCTTAGTTAAGTTAATACATACTAGCCAAGAAATCGGAAGAGTGCCCCATCTGGACAGGTCTGCCAATACTGTTTTAAAAATGAGAGTATAGTTAAGACCATAAAGTTTTGAAAGTGAGTTGCCCACTTTTATATCCAGATACGTGAACCTCTCTTTCACTCTTTTCAGTCCCCATGCGTGTTCCAGCATCCCCCCCACCTCATTCCCCAGGGGCAGAATTTCTGATTTTGAGTGGTTCAGCTTATAGCCTGAGAAAGCCTTGAATTGTGATATTATCTGTAATATGTAAGAGATCAAACATTCTGGCCAGGAGGCAAACAAAAGGATATCATCAGCATATAAAACCAATTTGGTCTGCCCCCCCATTGGTGTCCCATGTATGTTCCCTGAGGCCCGAATCTTAATCGCAAGGGGTTAAATGACGAGGACAAACAGCAGAGGGGAGAGGGGACACCCCTGTCTGGTACCTCTAAACAATTCAAATTCTTCAGAGTCTTTTCTGTTAACCAGAACCCTTGCTTGGGGTTTATTATAGAGCATCTGTACAAGATCAACAAACCCACCTCCGAGCCCAAAGCTGCACAGCACTTCAAATAGGTAATCCCACTCAATCCAATCAAAGGCCTTCTCCACATCCGTCGTTAACACACATGCCTTGTTCGGGTTTCATGTTCCCCACCAGATTGCATTCAGCAGCTTTCTCATATTGTGATATGAGAGCATTCCTTTTATGAACCCTATTTGGTCTGGGTGAATTATTTCTGGGAGGACCTGCTCCAGCCTCAGAGCCAGCCCCATAGCTATAATCTTACAATCACAGTTAAGCAGGGAGATGGGCCTGTAAGATGCGCATTCAGTATTATCCTTGCCTACCTTAGGTATCAGGGTGATATTGGCCTCCAGACATGTTCTGTGGAGTCCCCCTCTCCCCTAGCCTCCTGTATAAGGTCAGCTATCACCCCCGCCACATCCCCCCTCAGCGTCTTATAATATTCTGCCCCAAATCCATCAGGGCCAGCTGCTTTTCCCAACTGCAGGCCACCAATAGCTTTAGTTATCTCAGCTTCAGTAATCTTGGCTCCCAGCCTCTCTCTTAGTGCCTCATCTAGCCTAGGGATTTTTATACTATCCAGGAAAATTTTAGCTAACCCCTGCATTACTTTGCATTCTGCCTGGTATAAGGTCTAGTAGAACTTTTGGAAGCATGTTCCCATTCCCTGGTCCTCCTTTACTACCTTTACCTATTGGTTTTTAATGGCTGTGATCTTGCATGGCACTCTGTCCCCCTTCATTAACTTAACCAATAATGGACCTGGTCTTTTGCCCTACTCATACATTTTCTGCCTAGCATAGAATAGTCTGGTGTGCGCTTCCCCTTTTAAACAATCATTAAGGGCCTCTTGAGCATTTCTAAATTGCACCTTTTCCTCTTCTCCACCCCCTGCCAGCACCCTCCTTTCCTGACCCCTTACTGTCTTTTCGAAGACTTTGATTTTTTGTTTCCATTCCCTTTTAATTTTTGCAGTATAACTTATGATGGCCCCCTCTCATGTATGCTTTGCCTGCTTCCCACAGAGTTGCCGTGCTTTCTGCCATTCCCTTGTTGAATTGTAAGTAGTTCCCCCATTGTTCCTTAAGAAAATCCTTAAAATCCTCTTTTGCTAGCAGATAGATGGGGAATCTCCATGCCCCTATGTGGGGATCCCGGTCCGTCCACCTCATCCTCAGCCGCACTGTGGCATGATCCGATAATGCAGTTGGGCCATGGGAAACATCCACTACTCTATCATATAGGGAACAAGACAAGTAAATGTAATCCAGCCTGGACCATGGGTTGTGTGGCAAGGAATGAAAGGTATACTCTCAGGCCCCAGGATATGGCTGTCTACAGCTATCAAGCAGGTCCAAATCCATGAGACCACTTATCCATGCTTTAGTGGCTTTATTGATCCATTGCCCCCTGCCCGAGTAACCCAATTCCTGGTCCATAATGAGGTTAAACCCCCCCATCACCAGACCCGGGAATTGCTCCCTGTTGAGTATGTCCAAAATTTCCCGGTAAAAGCTAGACTCGAACACCGAGGGGGCATATATACTCCCAAATGTGATTTTTCTTGTGCCAATAGAACCCACCACAAAAATATATCTACCCCCTTTACATCTCCAATAATCTGTGACACCCTAAAGGGGCATTGCTTGTGAAATATCACCGCTACCCCCCTCTTGTGGGAAGAATAGGAGGCAGCATAACATGCTCCCACCCACCCCCGAAGAGCTTGGGTTGCTCTCTGGGTGTAAGGTGAGTCTCTTGGAGCAGCGCCACCATTGTGCCCTTCCTCTTAGGGGCTGCCAGGACCTTTGACCTTTTAATCATGGAGGAAAATCTCTTAACATTCCAGAAGACCACTAAGTCAGCCTCGTGGCTAGTCATCATAAAATCTGAGCTGCCTTGGGAGGACTGGCCTCCTGCTAATATTTTCTCCTTTCTGCACCAACAACCATTAGTACCACCAGTTCTGAGTATTATATAGGCAGAGTGAAAAAGCTGAAATAGAAATAGAAATACAAACATCAAACAATGGCACAACAGGTGCCCACAACTATTTAACATATAGACCCTCTTCCTCCCTCCCCCAAGACTCGTGCATTCTCCAATTTGTAGTGGTCATCAGAAAAGCAACTGTTGTCCGTGTTTCCACCCACATATTGGAACAGTAGTACCATCAATCCCCAATCGCTCCCCTCCCTCTGTGCTATTAGGCCAAATCATTCAAACAATGATCTGACTATATATCATCTTATCCCATATTATGATTTGCCTTCTGCAGGCACTTTTAATGAGCTCCCATCTCTAACCCATGTGGAACCCTCCACCCCCCCATAGCGGCTTTTCCTGTCTCCTTCGAGGCCCCCTTTATATCCCAACTTGAAGCATTTCCCCTTGTGCATTCCCCAGCATCTCCGATCCCCCTCAAGCCCTGATTTCACAACATTCCCCCTAGGCATAGGACCAAGGAGGATACCAGCCCACACCCTCAATTATATGTGTTGGTCCACCCCCTCTAGACCTACTAACCTGATGTAGCATAGGCGAGCCTCTGGTAGACCAAAAGATCCAGCATCACAGACTATTAGTCTAGTCTGACACACCGTGGGTGTTCTTCTTGCAAGCCTTCTTTGATGCCGAAAGTTCTCGATCTGAGTAACTGCACAGTTCACGGTCTACCATCACTTCTACTGGGACAAGTGCTGGTCAGGGTCTCACTTCCACCATTTTGAATGTCCTGATCCAGATGGCATGCACAACTGAAAGGTGCAGTCTCTCAAGGAAACAGCAAGAGTGGGGAAGTACAGGACAAAAGCTATTCAGCCACAGCAGTCAGGGTTTCTCTCAGTTCGGAGCCAGTCCTTGGGTGTCAGGGTCATTTATTAGAGAGCGCTGCAGCTTCCCGCCGCTCAGTGCCAGAGAACGTCTAAGTAAATTTCAGCCATCCATCCTCTTCTTTCATTTTTTGGCATTTTTCTTGTCCCATTCTTTGATGAATCTTCTCAGCTTGTCTGCTTCCCAAAAAGGGTAGCTGGCACCTTCTGATTTCACCCTCACAATGGCTGGAAAGGCCATAAAAAATTCTATCCCCCTCTTTCGTAACAGAGCCATGCAGGGATTGAATTGCTGCCTTTTCTTCTGAACCCTCATGGACAAATCTTGGTGTAATGTTAATTTTGCCCCCTTGTAGATCATCTCCTTTTTCGCCCTGTAAGCTGCCATGATTGCCTGACGATCCCCAAAGTGGTACATTCTAAAAATAATCTGCCTTGGTGGTTGATCAGCTGGGAGCTTGGGTGCCAACGCTCTGTGTGTGTGCTCAATTTTGATTTTACCCCCTTTAATCTCCATATCCAGAATTTTTGGGAGTTCCTCTGCACAGGAGGTCACCACACTCCTTCCTTCCATGTCTTCAGGTAACGCCCTGATTCTCAAATTGCTGCACCTATTATAATTTTCCTGATAGTCTAGGGAGTCTTTTAAGGACTCCAGCTCCTGTTCGAGTTGAGCCATGTGGTTCGCTTGTTGGGTTACAGTATCCTCCAGGTTGGACAATCACTGCTGCAATTCTTGTACATCCTTTGCCTGTTGCGAGATCTCAGCCGTAAGCGTGCCAATCTTATCCCTGACTAGATCAAGTTGGGGACTTAGGCCCTTTAAGACCTGCTCCGTTGTAGTCTTTTCCAGCAAGGCGAGCTCCGCAGCTGTGAGAGATATCGGGCCCAGGCCACTTGGCACCACGTTGTCCTGATGCTGAGTCTTCTTTACAGATTTTGCCACCTGCCATGATGTTTTAGCTGAGGCAAGGTAGTCATTCATTTTTCCACACTTGAAGCTACGGGATAAGTCCAGCTTTTCTACAAAAATACTGCCAGAAATGTAATTTAAAACTTATATAGCATGGAGCTCTGGAGGGATGCATCTGCTACTAGCTGTTGCTCATTAGCACACCCCCGTAATTTTTTTTAATTGTGTAATCTTGCTAATTCTCACTCAGACCTGGCAAGTCCATACTCATGGCGGGTGGAGGGGGCAAGCAGTGGCACAACAAACAGTTAAGTGCCATAGGCTGCTATGACTTAGGAACTTTTTCCAACTGCTGCACATATTACTAGTCTGATGCCTCCCATAAACCCATAGGGAGCGGTTAAGTAGTCCTAGGAGCAGGTAATACTGGAGAGCAGGAGCAACAGAGCAGATAACTGAGCCTCCACTGCAACAATCTCTAGTCTACCTACTAGAAATGTTTTTCTACACCCGCAAAGAGCATAGCAGTTGGTCCTACTTGTATTAGCTGGCTCCTGCAGGCATTACACAGCAGAGGGAGGGATCAAACTGGCAAAGGAAAACAAATGATTTTTACAACTGTGGGCGGAGCCTACAGGAGTATTGCATGTACAAAAGGAGTGATGTCATGTTTTCTGTCCTTGGAACTGACTGAAGGTGTAAATAGTCTCCTCCGCCTTACCCTCCTCCAAGAAATGTTTTCTGCTCTCAAATAAATATGCCTTGATGTTAGTCATTGGTTGCAGGGTACTATTTTCTTTCTTAAATGGGTGGTACAAGAACTGGAACCTGAGTAGTGGGAGGCAGCATTATTTTTTTGGGGGAAGTAAGGTCCACCCCACCTCCACCCAAAAAGCTCCAAAAGGTCCATCTCACCTTTTTTTATTCATGTGGGAGGGGCATGATGTGGATCTATCATCCTGAAAGAAGAGTCACATGTTTGGGATGTGGACCAAGGAACAGAACAAGTCTGGAGTCCCTGCATTTTGTTAAGGACTAGAACAGAAGATATTTAACATGCCTTCAAACTGACTTAAAAACCCTTGGAACAAATGATTATCAGAGTCACCTGGTGTCTCAGAAGGAAAGACTAAGAAGTGTCTAAAAACTAAGGAAAATAGACAGCTTTCATGTATTTCTTAAACATTTATATACTAAAAACAAAGTTCAGCTTTTGGGATTAACAGCATGTGTTTACCATATTCTATCTATCTATCTATATTTATAGTTTGTCTTTTTAGTAGTTTCAAAATCTTGAAAACATTGCTGTTACTAATGCATTTAGAAATACATTTTTTTAATTGTCTTTACAGATAACCTTGAAAGCAACTGGTGTTACTAATGCATTTAGAAATACATTGTTTTAATTGTCTTTACAGATAAATCATGCATGTTCATGTGAGGGCATATTTTGTGATGAAGAGTATTTTTCTTTTTAAAGGAGTAGTCCACCCAGAATGTGCAAAAAACACATGGGGCCAGATATTCAAAACTTTGCGCTGGGCAAAAATCATTTGCGGAGGTTTAAAAGCGCGGGATTAGCGCAGGTCTGCCATATTCAAAAGGCCAAATAAGAGCGGGCAAACTGCATTAGCGCCAGGCAAAAGTATAATGTATGCAAGGGCAAACTGACATGAATACAAGCGCAATACTATATTCAGTGGCTAAGCGCCGGCGCTAAGTGGTTTAAGCGCGACCTAGCGCGACAGTTAGCGGTGTAGATTACCGCCCAGAAAAAGCTGGTCTTAATCCTGGGCAATCAGCTTTCAGCAACATAAATGGCTGTGCGCTGGGATTGCTGGGTTTAGCTGGTCTTATGCGACCCTAATACATAAATATAACACATAGATAAAGCCAAACATAGTGGAAGCTTGCTGCTAACCAATGGCATCACAATGATGCCATCATCTGCCACCAGTCCCAGCCATGCCAGGCAGTAAGTGGTGACCCTGCACCAGTGGACAGCATGGCAGTGTAGCCATACAGCACACACCTGGACCACACATATCTGTGGACAAAACAGATGCCAGCACACACATGCAGCACTGTGGGCATGGAGGATGTTGAGGGAGTGCGTATGGGTGGCCAGGCTGTGCCACGAGACCAGGTGGCCACAAGGCTGGGACTCAGCATGCAGTGCACATGGGCCAGTATTAGGAATACCCCAACACTAGTGTGCCTTTCGGATACTATATGCCCCCCAGCCACATACCACACAGCTGTACAACTGCCACAACACACAAAGCCAGATATGTACATGTCACTGTGGGCATCACATGCCACAGGTACAGCATCTGGGTCACACAACAGTGTAACAGTAATGTCGACTGTCAGTAAACACCTGCAGGTTGGGCCTGTCACTGTGTACAGTGCAATCAGCATCACTTGCCTACACACCATAGGCAGTGCTATGTCCCTCACACTACTGTCTCCCTTGCTACTGAGTGTCTGCTGTGCACTGTAGCATGCCCTACAGTGTGACAGTTGCATGCAGCACCACCACCACCTGTGCCTATGCTGTCCTGTCCCTGGGGTACAATATGCTATGCTATGCTATGCTGTACTGTTTACCTGTAGCCTGTGCTATCCCGTGCACTGCCAGACTGACCTACAGATGGAGCTGAGTTGGACCTTGTCTGCCCTGTACTTCCAGACTGACCTACAGGTGGCTCTATGGGACCCTGCAGTAACGCTAGGCAAACTGTGTGCAAATCAGGGTATAATGAGATGCTAATCCGGTTGTTTGCCAGAGACTACCTAAGTAGGCTCATTTGCATGCACTTTTGAATATGGCACATTTTAGCTCCGGGCAAGCGTGTTTGCTCCAGGCTAACTGCTTAGCTCCGCTAATGTGTTAGTAGCGCTAATGGTGAGGGGAATATTGTAAAGTTTTGATCACTGTTCTTTCTCATCTGCTGCTTCCTGCAACTGTACTGAGTCCATGCATTTGCTGGCACATCATTAGCGATGAGTTCGTCTGTACCTGCCCTCACGTTGCTGTGTACTGTGTTGTTGTTGTGGGTTGCACTTCCTGGTTGTTTTATTCAGTGCTGTCTTATTCCAGGGCAATGTTTGCCCTGCACTCCCAGCCCAGTTTGCATGGCCTCATTACCATGCTATATTCAGAAGCTGTTTGCCCTGGGCTATTCCGTTTGAATATGGCTTGCTTTGTGCTCCGGGCTCAGTTTGCCCACTGGGCAGTGCTAATTTTGCCCCTGGGCAAAGTTTTGAATATCTGGCCCATGTTATGTAGAGTGTTTTGATATGTATGTTAAATCCTAGTGTGTCCTTCCCTTTGTCTGCTATTAGAAGTTTTTCCTAAATTAGCTTACTAGCTGTATGGTAGTTTTATGACCCCTGGGAATCTCCATAACAAATAGTTTTATTGGCTTTCTTCTCCTACGATGCCCCCTGTCTCATGTGACAGTGATATAGCCATGCCCTTAGATTTAGCATGTGTACTTCTTTAAAATTAGTTTAGCAACAGCAGAGCCTTGTAACTGTTCTTATCCTGGGAGCACAAATGTCAACAGTTAGTTTAGTAGATACCTGAGAGCAAGCTAACTAGGGTTTCTGTAATACAACAGCTATTAAATAACTCTAATTCACTATTTTTGTTTTCTCTGTGCATCAGGTCTAGCTTGCAGGAGTGTTTTAACATCAAAAACACAAATAATGAATTAAAGTTATTTAGCAGCTGTTTTCTTACAGAACTCCCAGTTACATAGCTTTATATATGTATTACTACCAGTTTTGAGTTCTCACTTCAATCCAGTGTTTTGTTTCTGCCTAGGCTGTTAGAGGAGTTTTTCTAATTTTCCCTGGGTGTTTTATGACGTCTGGAGGCTGTCATTCAAGTTTGTTTTATTGCATCTTCTCCAAGTTAGTCTTCACAGCATACCCTTTGGTTTGATGTCTAATAGCCCATACAGCAGGCCAGTGTCTTGTTGCAGTATCTTGCTTAGCCACAGCAGAGAAAAAACACTGCAGCCAGGATTCACAGTGCTATACAATATACCATAGAAAGTTACATGTTTAAACACACACACACACACACACACACACACACACACACTCACACACAAACCCCAAGCAGAACACAGCTGGATAAGGTACCAGTATTTAGGAAACTTGTCATCACTAAGCCATATGCAGTGTGGTATGGGTAAAACCCAGATCACCAGACCTGGACCAGTGCTGTAAAATCTGCACTGGGCACAGCTTGTGCAAATATTGCTGATCCAGTGGATCAAATAAATACGTGCAAATAAGTAAGCATTAAGCCACGATAAAGGAGGCTTCTACTAGGGAATTAATGCATGGTGGGGGGGGTCGTGGCACGAGGCTGAAGGCTGAGTACCTACAACCACCCAACCATGCATTAATTCCCTAGTAGAAGACTCCTTTCAAGGGGCTTAATGCGCTTGTAACATGGACAAACATGGTTTTAAATTATTATTTGGTTAACAGAATTATTTCAACAATTATGTCAACATTTAGATGATTTAATATATCAATACAAAGACATTGGTCGTGTTTTTTAAGCCATATTTATTTATATGGTGGTTTCCAATTTTTCTACATGTGCTGTAATGCACAGTCACAAGTAACATCTTCAAAACATTGTCACATTTTTAACTTTTTTAGTCACTACATGTCTGTAAACAGTTTTAATAACACTTTCAATGTTTTAAACTGACGTTTTAGGAGATTTTTAGTAACACCACTGTTACTCATTTGCATATTGTCAAAACCCTATCTTTTCGACAAAATGACATCTACTTACATTGTGGAGACTACTGCTTCATTGTTGGGCTCAAAATGTTAGCTACATATCGGACAATAACATACCTTGTTTTCTGTGTACCTCTCACTTTCAGCATTTTACTGTTGTCATCAAAAATCACTATCACTACGATGATGAAGCTAAGGACTATGGGATTTCTTTACTTATTAACATCGTCATTTACATATTACCGATGGAAATAGTAACCGCTCTCCTACATGCAGCCACACAGTGCATACCTAATTAATGATTCTGTTCCATCATAGCCAGCTAAGAAGCTGCAATACTGAACTAACAAGCTGCAAAGTAAGTAGTTGACATTTTATTTCAGAAGCGCCTAGTCCCACTGTATTACTATACACATTACTGAACAGTGCAGAAACATAGAACTGTTCCCGATGTGATCCACGGAGGACGACTCATACCAGTGACCTATCCCCACTTGCTGTGTACTCTGTACCTGCAAGGATCACGCTATGTGTCTGCGGAGTAACATCTACATGTATATTATACTCTCCTGCTACGTACAGCTTACTGTTCACTTGGGACACACTGTACGATGTGTTCATGGAGGCAATACTTGATTTCCTATGCAGTGGCTTTTTCTGTTTCATGCTTCTGTGCCACCGTTACAGACTTGTCTGTGTCGACAAATTATTCACTCTTCTTTGCCATGGCATTTTATCACTTATCCTCCATTTCTGCCACTTCAGAAACAGGACTGCATTTTACCACATTACTTGTGCCAATAGCAAATTGTACGTCGAGATCTGACAGTCAGCCTGGGTGGGTGGGTGGATAGGAAACCAACTGTCACTTCTCCATCACTCTGTCCACAAGTGTCTGCATAGAAAAACAAATATGACTTTTCCATAAGTCAGCAAGCGCAACACATGTGGCCACTGCAGGTACTACTGCAGCGGGCATTACTTGGGAATTAATACCTGCTGGAAATACAACACGTGGCAATATCTGACCATTCATTGCCTTCTAAATTCTGTTGTATTACTGTCCATGTTACAAATACTTACTCGGCTACGCCTCGTGCTTCAGCCCACCCTAGGAGTGATGTTATTACGTGATAACACACACCCTGTCATGCCTTATTGCTTAAGTATGCCCTTTCTCAATGTACTATACTTTGATTCAGTTAGTGTATGCAACAGCCTTCATATGAACACTCTGGGTTTCTCTTTGACTCCTGATGTCTATTTGCTTTAGCTATTGTATATTGTTTGAACTTCTTGATGTGGTGCCTGTGTGCCTAAACTATGTAATATGTTTATCTACTGCTACCCATGTATCTCCAGTGAACGATTGTTATAACTGTCTGCTCTCCAAGCCATTGTTTTTGGACTCGTTAACTGTGCTGTCTTTGCATTAGTTTCAACGAGGTGCCTTTGTAAATGAGTCTCTGACTCAAAGGTTTGTAAATCTGATATTTTTAAAATAAATAAATGTTAATGTTTAAGCCCATGAAACACCCTTATCTAGTTAATGCATTCACAGTTGTAGCGGCTCTGTCAGATCTTGTTTAAGGGAGCCAGTGCAAGAGAAAGAAAGAGGATGGATCGGATGGTGAAGGGAAATAGAGGATTTTTTTAAGGGAGCCAGTGTGAGGGAGAGAGACAGAGAGAGAGAGAGAGAGAGAGAGAGAGAGAGAGAGAGAGAGAGAGAGAGAAAGAGAGAGAGGATCAGGGGAAGCAACCATGCTTTGTAAAGAAAGAAGTCTATCCGGTATGGAAAGGGGGAAGGAAGAGACAGAGAGAGAGAGAGGCCGAGGAAGTGCACTGGTCCTTGCATACTCATTTTGTACTTTAGTTCCACTGCATGGAAGAAACATTTGTGATGTAGTCGGTATCCTGTCATGCCCTTCCAGATCCACTATACCCCCCCCCCCGGTTCGCAATGCATTAGCATACTGTAGCTCTCACTATGCAGTCATAAAAATAGAACAGAAGACTTGTGGCCCATCATGACCACCCCCACACACTTTTCAGTTCATGTGCTTTAAAGCATTTAACATGGAATCCTTGTTTATTGTGGCAATCACCGTGGCAAGGCATGTGAGCGAGTTGCAAGCATTACGAATAGAAAACATTTTTTTGGGTCTTCCATAAAAAAAAGATAGTTCTTAGTACAAATACCACATTCCTACCTAAAGTTGTTACAAATTTTCCCATGAAACAGATAATAAACTTGCCTGTGTTTTTCCTAGACCATGTCCAAATGATGGAGAGAAAAGGCTTTATACATTAGATATAAAATAGGCTTTGAGCTACTATAGACAGAGCAATTTTAGATTCAGGGTTTGGGGTTTCTGTTTTCAGAACCTGTTTCCTAAACAAATTTACAAACAAACATTTGTCAGCGCCGAATGTTGATTGCGTTGGTCTGTTGAGCTTGCTCACTGGCCCTCTGGCAGTCGCTCAGTTTGTTTCTTCAGGTGCTGCAGGCTGCTCTTTTGTACTGGGCTCCTGCCTGTGTTGGTACCTTGTTCTGTCCAGTAAGAAATCTGCAGCTGTCCCGACAGAGCTCCGTTGAGGTGGCTCACTCCCCCCCTCTCTCATTCACTCATTCTGTTTCTCCTGGCACTGCAGGCTGCCCATTTGTACTGGGCTCCTACCTCTGTTGGAGGCTTTTTCTGCCCACAAAGAAATCTGCAGCAGTCCCGACACAGGTCTGTTGAGCCTACTGACTCCCCCTCTCTCACTCACTCATTTCATTTCTGCCGGCGCTGCAGGCTGGCCTTTTGTACTGGGCTCCTGCCTGTGTTGCCGCCTTTTTCTGCCAACAAAGAAATCTGCAGCAGTCATGATAGAGCTCCATTAAGCTCGCTCACTCCCCCTCTGTCACTTGCTCGTTGTGCTTCTCCCAGCACTGCAGGCTGCTGTTTTGTACTGGGCTCCTGCCTGCGTTGGCACCTTTTTTCTGCCCATGAAGAAATGCACAGCTGTCCTGACAGAGCTTCGTTGAGGTCGCTCACTCCCCCTGTGTCAGTCACTCATTCTGTTTCTCCTGGTGCTGCAGGCCACCCTTTTGTACTGGGTCTCCGTTGGCGCCTTTGTCTGGCCATAAAGAAATCTGCAGCAGTCCCAACAAAGCTCCGTTGAACTTGCTCACTCCCCTTCTCTCACTTGCTCATTCTGTTTCTGCCAGCACTGCAGGCTGCCATTTTCTATTGGGCTTCTGCCAGCATTGCCACCTTCTTCTGCCCACAAACAAATTTGCAGCAGTTACAATAGAGCTTCGTTGAGCTCACTCACTCCCCCTCTCTCACTCGCTCATTCTGGCTTCCCCGCCACTGCAGGCTGCCCATTTGTACTGGGCCCCTGCATGCATTGCTGGCTTTTTCTGCCCACAAACAAATCTGCTGCAGTCCCAACAGAGCTCCGTTGAGCTCACTCACTCCCCCTCCCTCACTCACTTGTTCTGTGTCTCCTGCCACTGCAGTCTGCCCTTGTGTACTGGGCTCCTGCTTGCATTGGTGGCTTGTTCTGGCCAGAAAGAAATCTGAAGCAGTCCCGACACAGCTCCATTGAGCTCTCTCATTCATTCCGTTTTGTGGCCGGCGCTGCAAGCTGGCCTTATGCACTGGGCTCCTGCATGCGTTGCAGCATTTTCTGCCCACAAAGAAATCCACAGCAGTCACAATAGAGCTCCGTTGAGCTCGCTCACTACCGCTCTGTCACTCGATCGTTCTGTTTCTTTTGGCACTGCAGGCTGCGCTTGTGTAGGGGGCTCCTGGCTGTGTTGGCACCTTTGTCTGTCCACAAAGAAATCCCCAGCTGTCCTGACAGAGCTCCATTGAGGTCGCTCAGTCTCCCTCTCTCACACACGCTCATTCTGTTTGTCCTGGCACTGCAAGAGGCCCTTTTGTATGGGACTCCTGCCTGCATTGGTGCCTTTTTCTGCCCACAACGAAATTCACAGCAGTCCTGCTAGAACTCTGTTGAGCTCACTCAGCCCCCCTGTCTCACTGGCTCGTACTGTTTCTCCCACCGCTGCAGGCTGGCCTTTTGTACTGGGCCCCTGCTTGCATTGATGCCTTTTTCTGCCCACAAAGAAATCTGCAGCAGTCCTGACAGTGCTCTGGTGAGTTCGCTCACTCCCCCTCCATCACTTGCTCTCTTGTTCTGTTTCTCCCAGTGCTGCAGGCTGCCCTTTTGTACTGGGCTGTTGCGTTGGGGTCTTTTTCTGGCCACAAACAAATCTGCAGCAGTCCTGACAGAGCTCAGCTGAGCTCAGTCACTCCCCCCTCTCAGTTGTTCGATCTTAATCTGCCCAAACAGTGATTCCCCCACAGCGACCGTGCTATTGTCCGGCAGGAGTGCAAAAACATATTTTAGCCAGGATGTTAAAAATGGCAGCTGTACTGTTCATAAGGAGGTATGGAAAAATGCCATTGTTGAAAATGTGGCGTGAAAATATTACAAAATTGTGAAGTTACAATGGTGCGTGGAAACAGTTCAACGCACTCTTGTAATACAGTCATGTTATGGAGTTTCGTCACCAAATTTTCAACATAGGTATTTTAGGACCTCTGCTCATGAACAGTATCACTCTCAATTTCTTAATCTGTCCCGGACAGTGATTTCCCACAGTGACCGCTCTATTCTGTGCCCGAAGCGCGAAAACACATTTCAGCCAGGATGGGAAAAATTACAGCTGTACTGTTCATAAGTAGGTGTGGGAAAACGGCAATGTTGAAAATCTGGAGTGAAAATTTTATAAATTCGTAAACTTACGAGCGTGCATGCAAACTGCATAACGCACGCTCGTAACAGTCATTTTATGGAGCATCATTACCAAATTTTCAATATAGGCATTTTAGGACCTCTACTCATGAACAGTGTCACTGTCATTTTCTTAATCTGTCCTCAACACTGATTTCGCACAGCGACTGCACTATTCTGCACGGAATTGCGAAAATGCATTTTGGCCAGCATGTGAACAATGACAGCTGTACTGCTCACAAGGAGGTGTGACAAAATGTCAATGTTGAAAATCTGGTGTGAAAATCTTGTAAATTCGCGAAGTTATGAGCGTACATAGCAACTGCACAACGCACACTTGTAAAACAGTCATTTTCTTGATTTTTTCAACCAAATTTGCAACATAGGCTTTTTGAGAGCCCACCTCATGAACACTGCCACTGTCATTTCATTAATTGGCCCCAAAGGGTGATTCTGCACAGTAACTGCGAAACCACCTTTCGGGGCCGATTAACGTCATGACAGTTCAAGAATTCATGAGGAGGGGTCTCAAAAACCCCATGTTGAAAATGTGGTGGAAAAATTCCAAAAAATGACTGAGATATGCATTAAAGTTGAAAAAACCTGATTTCTACCATTATACAGCTTACCAGCATTTCCTCAGTTCGCGGTCAGCTTTGAAGAGTGCAGACGTGTTCCCAGTCCACAGAAGATCGTTGTGCCGGACTCTAGAGGTAAATATGGGGTGAGGGGGGTGTGGGGAGGCAGGGTCCACAGTGGGTGGGTGCGGGTGGTGGGAGGGGGGCCAGGGAGACTGCGAGGGATAGTTTTCTTATTTCACAGGTTTAAAAACAAAAAAAACCCATCGCGGGACAGTTATTTTCTTCACAGGGGCATTAGGCATGCTGGGGTGGGCTCCCAGCGTGCCACCCAACTGCTTTTTTGGGGGGGCCAGTGGCCAATGGGGGATTGGGCACCCTCGTCGGCACACAAGTAGGGGGTTCACATTATGTTGGCGGGGATTGGGCACCCTGTCAGCACACAATATCAGCGGGGGTGGTGTTTGACATAATGCCAGTGGGGAGTGGGCTCCCCGTTGCACACACAAGTAAAGGGGTTATGCCTGACTGCTTTTTGGGGCCAGTAGCCAGCAGAGTTGGGCACCCCCATGCGACTACCGCAAGTAAAGGGGTTCACATTATGCCGGAGATTGGGCACCCCATCGGCACACAATATCAGTGGGGGTGTTTGACATAATGTCGATGGGGAGGGCTCCCTCTGTCGGCACAGTCAACATCGGGCCAGGTAGGCTGATGGGATTAGAGATTCATCCCGGCAACTAAGTATGGTGGGGGTTTATATTGTTTGTGAACATGCGGCAAGCCACCACCGTGTTCACGAACAATATCAGGGTTTTTACAGCCCGGCCTGCAATGACGAGGTGGCCCCGATTGCAGCGGCTGATTTTTTAGAAAGTTGTGGCACACTGGCTGAACTAGTGTCAGCAGCAGCGTGCCATGGCATTGGGGATGGGGGACAAGCCTTTGCAGGCTGTGGGGGCATTGGGCACAACAGTGCCGCGTCTCCGTAACCTGCTTGTGGAGAAAGCTGCCGCAACATGTTTCTTGCGCATGCACGCAATCAACATAAAAACAGCTCCCCAGGGTCTGCATAAGTAATTCATGATAAGAAATACAATAACAAGGTGTGTAACCTTTTGTAGTATCTTATGGAACCCTGCCATCTATTTTAGGTAAATAAATCCTTATATCTTTAATGTCACTGTTCATGTTACCTGAAGAAAAAAATAGTATTGACTACTTTTCTTACTAAAATCAAGCACCAAATTGAATAACAGGGTTTAAAAAACCAAAACATTAAAAATGTGTTATATTTTAGCTTTGTAAAGTATACCGAAGCCATCATTACAGTAGGGTGAGGTGGTGGTTACTAAGTGTGAAAGACAACAACAACTGGGTTAAACACAGCCTTCCCGGGTTAAGGGAGTTGACTGTTGACCATGATGAATTTGCACAAATTCACTATTTTATTTCAGGCAGACTAAATCAGTGTAGTGCAGTGCAAAACAGGGATCTAGTGTCCTGACGTTTTGCACCAATCTGGGCTCTTAATCATGGGAATGTGATCACCCAGCGGCAGTCAGTATTTATACAACTACAGTTAAAGAAGTATTAAAAAGCACCTTTCATATTCTGGTACAGAATACTGCCCCCACCAAATGCCACAAAGGAGCCTTACCTGGCTCTAAGTCCGACGGTATAAAAAAACATTTTTACATGCTGCCATTTTCTGGAGTGAAGAGATTGTATTTTTGCTCCGAGGAGGACGCGCTCCAAACATGCCTATGGGGCGCACCCTTGTACAAGCACATTGTGATGTCACAATATGGAACAGCGTGGGGTGTGTCTCTAAACCAGGAAGTGGAAGGGATCGGCTGCTTGGCTCCTTGGAGAAAAAATACGATCCCCTTCACTCCTGAAAATGGCAGCATGTAAAACTGCTTTTTTTAGACAGTCAGACTTGGAGCCATGTATGGCTCCTTCATGGCTGTGAGCACTCACACCATGAAAGGTGCTCTTTAACACACTAAATAAAGTGAACAGTGCTGTTGCCACCAACTGTAGTACTAGTGAGCACAAATACATACAAACTATCACAGACAATAATTAAAATGTTCAATCAAAGCAGGATTTGATAAAAATGCAGCTCATAATGTGTAAGTAAATCTGCATCAAGAAATGATTATTGTTTTGCTCAGGGAAATGGCAAAATTGTCAATTATATATCTCTGGATATCAGCTAAATGTAAGTAAGAGCTACAATGAACTACAATAAATGAATAATTAAAAAAAAACAAAAACACTGTGGTTCTCAAAAGAGGTGGTGGGGAAGGTTAAGGAGAAAAAGATAGCATTCAGGAAGTATAACGAAACACAGAAGGAGCAGGACAGAGAACTGTGTCAGTTAAAGCAAAAGGAAGCAGGGAAGGCAGTCAGAATAGCAAAGGCCCAAACTGAGAAAAGGATAGCCAACTCGGTTAAGAAGGGGGATAAAACCTTTTATAGGTACATTAGGGAGCGAAGAAAGACCAAGGGAGGGACAGTGAGGCTTAATTAATGGGAACGGTGGGCGGACAGAGAGTGACAGTGAAAAAGCAGTGATACTGAACAAATACTTCTGCTCAGTATTCACCAAAGAAGAGGAGGGGGAGGTACCTAATCCAATCAATAGAAGCACTCTGGATAGGTGGGTCGATACCTGTTCTTTCACAGAAGAAAAGGTTCTGAAAGAACTCCTAAAACTGAAAGTGGATCTGATGGGAGTCATCCAAGAATTCTGAAAGAACTAAGGAGAGAACTAGTGACACCACTAATTACCCTTTTTAACAAATCATGGGAGGATAGTGTGGTACCTGAGGACTGATGGAGGGCATATGTGATTCCCCCCTTCACAAAAGTGGGAGCAAAGCAGAGGAAGGAAACTACAGACCTGTTAGTTTGACCTCAGTGGTAGGGAAAATGATGGAATAACTTCTGAAGGAAAGAACTGTCGAGTACCTGGCGGCCAGTGGGGCACAGGACCCAAGGCAGGATGGTTTCATGACATAATAGTGATTGCAGAATAGTGATCGCTATTATGGTGAGCGTATACTGCTGAAAAGCAAATCGGTGATATATACATTCAGGCGACCCAACATCCGGAATCTAAATGTGTTTATGCAGGGGGACTGCATCCCCTCCCATAGGGGGCTTTGCCCCCCGCACCCTCCTGAATAAGGATTACCAATTCCAGGGGGATGCATGTCGGGGAAGGGGTAAAATCCCACATCGTAGAAAAAATTAAGTGCTAGAGCCGCAGGCAGCGGCAGAAGTTTTAGGCACCCGGTCCCGGTCCTGAACCCTGTACCTGCCGCACTGCAGCTAGCCACTCACACCACCACACCACATGGCTAGTAGCTCGGTGGCAGCAGGTACACCTGTCCCCCAAAAATCATTCCCTGTCCCTCCCTTTCCCCTCGCTATTCCTCACTTCCTGATTCCGTCCATTACCATAGCGGTCCACTACAGTCGCTACTCTTCTAGGGTAGCCCAGGAGTATATCGCTAAATATGAGTCGCCGTATTGACGTGGCACCTATATTCGGTCGCTATACTCACTGGATACCAGGAAGCATGGATTCACAGGTGGGAAGGTCATGTCAGACGAATATAATAGATTTCTTTGACTGGGTGACCAAAGTAGTAGACCAGGGAGGTGCTGTGGACATGGCCTACCTAGACTTTAGCAAGGTATTTGAAACAGTCCCACACAAAAGATTAATAAACAAATTAGCCAGCCTGGGAGTGGTACCCACGGTGGTAGCTTGGGTAAAAAATTGGCTGGACAACAGTACACAGAGTGTATAGTAAACAGAGTGCACTCAGAAGAAAGGGGGGGGGTCTACTAGCGGGGTACTGCAGGGTTCAGTACTGGGTCCAGTCCTTTTAAACCTCTTTATAAGTGACATTGCAGAGGGACTGGAGGGAAAAGTATGCCTCTTTGCAGACGACACAAAGATCTGCAACAGGGTTGATACACAAAGAGGGGGTGCAAAGGATGAGAAGGGACTTGGCAAGGTTGGAGGAATGGTCAAAAGTATGGCAGCTTAGATTCAATGCAAAGAAGTGCCAAGTAATGCACCTGGAAAACAAAACCCAGAGGAAGAGTTCACAATGGGGTTATTAACAACAACACAAATGGAAAGGGAGCTGGGGGTAGTCATATCAGATGACCTAAAGGTAAGCAAGCAATGTGAGTAACAGTAAGAAGGGGTGGGGGGATACTGGGATGTATAGGGAGAGGCATCACCAGTAGAAAATAAGAAGTTGTTATCCCTCTGTACAGACAGTTGGCGAGACCCCATCCGGAGTACTGCATGCAGTTCGGGAGAGCCCATCTCCACAAGGACATAAACAGGATGAAGGCAGTCCAGAGGAGGGCAACTAAAATGGTGCAGGGTCTGAAACAGAAGCCATATGAACAGAGACACAAGGAGCATAATATGTATACCCTTGAGGAAAGGAGGGAGAGGGGGGACATGATAGAAACTTTCAAGTACCTCAAGGGAATCAACAAAGTCCAAAAGGGTAGCATCTTTCAGAAAAAGAGATGTGCAAGATAGAGGGGGAACGGCACAGAGGCATGTGAGTGACATTGCGCAGGACCTAGAAGGCAGAATTTCACTGTTCGCTGATGACACAAAGCTCTGTAACAGAGTAGACACACCAAAGGGTGTAGACAGAATGAGAAGGGACCTGCAGAAACTTGAAGAATGGTCAGGGGTTTGGCAGTTGAAATTCAATGCAAGGAAGTGTAAGATAATGCATATGGGGCACAAAAACCCTGGCACAATATATCAGTTGGGGGGTGAGGATATAGCATGCACCAAGCAGGAAAGGGATCTTGGGGTTATCATCTCTGATGACCTCAAGGCAGGGAAACAGTGTGACAAGGCAGCAGGTAAATCAAATAGGATGCTGGGATGCATAGGCAGGGGCATCACCAGCAGGAAAAGGGAGGTCATAATTCCACTATACAAGACACTAGTGAGGCCGCACCTGGAGTACACTGTGCAGTTCTGGAGACCTTACCTATGTAAGGACATAGACAGGGTAGAGAAGGTTCAGAGGAGGGCAACAAAGATGGTGCATGGATTGCATCACAAGTCTTATGAAGACAGGTTGAAGGCACTGAACATGTACTCCCTGGAGGAGAGGAGGGAGAGAGGGGATATGATAGAGACATACAAGTATCTTACAGGGAGGAACAGGGTGCAGGTATGCACTATTTTTAAGAGAAAAAGATGTTCCAGGACTAGAGAGCATGGGATGAAGTTGGAGGGAGGACGATTCAGAGGAAACGTGAGGAAGAATTTCTTCACAGAATGGGTGGTGGACAAGTGGAACACCCTGCCAGAGGAGGTGGTGGGGCCTGAAACAATCACGGGATTTAAGAATGCATGGGACAGACATAAAGGAATTCTGGAGGTCAGGGGTAAGGGGCAACAGACTTCTTGGAAAACATAAACTGAACTTACAGACTTAAATGGGCAGACTGGGTGGGCCATAGGCCCTTATCTGCCGACACTGTCTATGTATGTATGTATCTATGTATTTTTTCACAGATATGGTGGTGGATGCATGGAACAGTCTTCCTGAGGAGGTCATGGGGTCAAAAACAGTGGGGGAATTCAAGAATGCATGGGACAGACATATGGCAATTCTGGTGGGGTAGGAAGAAGTACAGTAGGTTATTGGTTAACTAGGATCTGCAGCTTATCCAATAAATAGGGAAATGGGCAGACTAGGTGGGCCAAGCAGTCCTTATCTGTTGACAAATGTTTCTATGGGTCATGACAAACAGGGAACTCCAAAGAGAATTACGATGCTACTACTACATGCCTGAAAACTGCCAGAACTAAAAAATACAGTCCATTTTACTTAAAGCAATTTAAGTATTACCGAGCAAAAAAAGGGTCATATTAACCTTTTTTGGGTCATATTACCTTTGAGCATATTTTTCTCACTTGGTAATACTTAAATTCCTTAAGTAAAATAGTGCTTAAATACTAAGTAGAAACATAGCATTTGCTGGCAGATAAGGATCGCTTGGCCCACCTAGTCTGCCTATTTTTCTCTGCCTACAGTATCACTGCAGATCTTACTTGATCTTTGGTTTGTTATCCATCACCTCCTTTCTTCCCCATAAGATTCCCTTGTGCCTGTCCCATGTACTCTGAACCTCACCACTGTTCAACCTCACCACTGTCCCCCCGGAAGGCTGTTCCAGGAGTCCACCACTTTTTCTGTGAAGTTCTTCCTTACATCTCTCCTGAATTTTGTACCCCTCCAGCTTCATCTTATGACCGCTTGTCCTTGAGCACCTTTTCTTCTGAAAAATACTCCCTTCCTGTACCTTATTTACTCCTGCAAGGCATTTAAAGGTCTTTATCCTTTCTCCTCTCTCTCCTTCCTCTGTTCCAGGGTGTGCATAATGAGGTCCTTTAGTTTCTCCTCATAGGGCTCTTGATGCAGAACCTGCACCATTGTAGTTGCCCTCGTCTGGACCACCTCCACTCTGTCTATGACCTTCCAGAGATGTGGTCACAAGAACTGGACACAGTACTCTAGGTGGGGTCTTACCAGCAATCTATACAGAGACAACACCACCTCCCTCTTTCTGCTGGTGATATCTCTTCCTATGCAACCCAACAACCCATTAGCCTCCCAACTGCCTTATTGCACTGCCTTGCCACCTTTAGGCTATCCAATATGATTACCTCTAGGATTTTTTCCTGTCTGATCATCGTCAGTACCACCCCACTCATTTTGTACTCCACCCATGGGTTTCTGTGCCCCAGTAGCATTATTTTGCACTTTTTTGCATTGAAACCCAGCTGCCATACCCTTGACCAGTATCACTGCTCGTCCTTTTCAGCCCCTCTGGAGTGTTCACCCTATTGCAGATTTTGGTGTCATCCTCAAAGAGGCAGAACTTCCCTTCCAGCTCCTCTGCAATGTCACTTATAAAGACATTAAAGAGGATTGATCCCAGCACTAATCCCTGAGGCACCCTGCTGGTCACATTCCCTTCGACAAAGTGAACTCCATTTACTACCACCCTCTGCCATCTATCCTCTAACCAATTTCTTATCCAGTTAACCACCTTTGGACCCACCCCTAAGCTACCCAGCTCGCTTATGAGTCTCCTATGTGTAACAATGTCAAAAGCCTTACTGAAATCTAAGTAGGCTATGTCCAACGCTCAACACTGATTTAACTGCTTGGTTTACCAGTCGAAGAAATCTATCAGATTCGTTTGACATGCCCTCCCCCCGTGAATCCATGCTGCCTCAGGTGCTGTAACTCATTGGATTCAAGATATTTCACAGTCCTTTCCTACAGCAGTGATTCCATTAACTTTCCCACCACCTGTGCCAGGCTGACTGGCCTGTGATTGCCAGCCTCTTCCCTGCTATCACTTTTGTGTAGTCGGAGTACATCCACCCTTCTTCAGTCCTCCAGAACCACCGCAGTTTTGAATGAGTTGTTAAGCAGAACTGTCAGAGGTGCAGCCAGTACCCTTTGAGCTCCCTCAGTACCCTTGGATGCATCCCATCTGGTCCCATCGCTTTATCCACTTTCAGATTAGTGAGGCCCTTCAGGACTTTCTCTTCCAAGAATGGTTCAGTGTCCATCTCCCTCTGGTCAATGCTCCTATTATTTTTTTGTGGCCCCTCCCCTTTTCTTACTCTGTGAACCCTGAACAAAAGTATTTGTTCTGGATGTCTGCCTTTTTCCTGGTATCTGCACATTCCTTCCCTTCTCTTTTCTAACCTAACAATCCCACCACTGGTCTTCCTTTTTTCATTTTCATACCTAAAAAATGTCTTGTACCCTTTCATTACTGCCTGGGCTATTCTGCGTTCCGTATGCACCTTTGCACTCCTTACTGCTCTCCCTGCTTCCCTCTGTTTGCCCTGATACAATTCCCTATCTTCCTCCATCTGCATCTCCTTATACCTTCTGAATGCTACCTTCTTAGTCCTTATCTTTTTTGCCACCTCTTTCAAGAACCATAGCAGTCTCTTTTTCCTTTTGCTTTTGCTTATTTGCTTGACACATAGGTTTGTTTCCCTTACTATGATCCCTTTTATCTTTGCCAACTGTTCCTCCACCCCACCCAGGTCATCCCCCTCTGCCATGTCATCCCTGAGGTGTAACCCCTAGGTGGTGCTATTCTAAGGGCTACTACCCCTGCCTGTATGGCTGTGCACAGGTTGAGGTGCCTGAGTTCGCTAATAAGGTGCCTCCAAGCAGAGAAATGGTATTGGGGTTGCTTGTCTGCTCTGGTGTCGGCCTCTGGGAAGCTATAACCCTCCACCAACCCTACTAGTGGCCTAGTCTCTTTGGCAATGGTAACTTCACAAACAGTATAGAACAGTAATAATATGCACATACCCTTCACACTTACCACCATGGTTGGATCTTCAGCAGTTTCCCTGGGGACCCCCTGTAAAATAAGGCTAGCAATGCAACAACACACTCTTAACACTGTAACCCCACTAATAATATGCACACTAGCCAGATTAAGTATCACACAAGGTAATCAGGTTTATTTAGAGACAGTGAACAAGGAAGGGGCATGAATCTAGGCAAATGATTTACTCTCTGATTTCGTTCAGTGACTGCATGTACTTTTTGTCCCCACCTGACAGTCACACAACACTGGGTACCCAAGATGGTAAGTCTAGCTAGCCAGAGGTGTTGCCGGGGGGTGATTGGTGTTGCAGCTGATGTTGGGGCTCTTGATGGAAAGAAAAGCAGTTGACATGCAAAACACCCAGATTATTTGTAATTCGAGCTGGTTGGCTCAGTCCTTTGTAAATCCAAGAATGGGAGACAATTAGATGGTATCACAAATGATTTAAGTTTTCAATGCAGGGAGCTACCCTGATTGTACTCACTCTACCAGGAATCTACTGCAAGGCAGGCGATATGGAAACCTCGTGGTGATGACAGAAAAGCATGGGGAAACAGGGCTGACATGACACATCTCCTCTTCACGGCCTTTCCTCCAGGTGGCTGCAACCTGCGTGTTGTTGCTGCACAGGGGCTGGATTCCCCAGTTGGTCTCTCACCGTGACAGTCTCTGGTGATGGGGTAGCAGCCTAAGCCAAAGTGGCAGGGCCCAGGCAGGATGAGCCATCTGGCAAAGTTTGTGATCTTCTGCTGGTGAAGCCTCCAGCTGGCGTAACAGGTTCTTTTGTGGGAGAGCAGATCTCGACCCACTAAACACACTCAGCACATTTAAAGCAATAACTTCTTCAGAAAACAGTTCAGATTCAGTCTGGTTGCAATTAAGCAGCTTTACTGAGCAAACCTTTCAATCTTAGTATATCTTGCACATAAGCTGGGCCGATCGCTTCAGGAGCAAGTCTCCAGTCCAGACTGCAAGTTGCACTAACACTTCTTCTTTCTGCTGCAGTTCCAGACTGGAATCGGACAATAAATAAGCACATTTCCTACATAGGCGTAAGTAGCGACTGTGGAATAGAGCAAAACAGAGCACTGTCTGGCCTGCCAGAAGCCCTAAATCGCTCAGACCCAGCACAGACCATTTGCTACACACAGATTAGCTATTTTCTTAAAGGGACAGGTGTGGAGGCTTAGCATGGCACTCTCATGCAAATACACAAAATCACACATTGGACAGGACATCAGCCTAACAGTGGGCATTAGGGGCCCAGGAGACATTATAGTAAACTCCAAATTGGAAGGGGGTTACACTCTTCCCTGCCTGGAAAAACTTGGCGTCCGCATCAAGTTTACACATGGTATCAGATGCTATATAGAAAACATTATACAAAAATACATGCATGTTTCATTTGTATACCATAAAATAAAATCTGATGCATCAGCAAAATAACTAGTTATGACTACAGCATTACTATACTTTTTGCCTAGTATTAAAGTTTCATAGAAACACAGTTTCATAAACTTTTCATGAACAGGTTAACAGATTCAAGTAGCTAGACACATTACTCTTACAACCCTTGTTTGTACTACCTCCTGTACACTAACCCACATGGCTTGGGGCCTATTCCTATCAGCTACACTGGGGCTGCATTGGGCAAGGGCATTGATACACTGATTGTAGGGCTTAACTATCAGTCTTGAAGTGGCAGAGTACCCTAGTTTTGGAAGAGAATTTTCAGAAATGTACACCCCTTTGTGAACTACATGGAATGGGAGGTCTACAGGCCTTTCTGGGGAGTCATAACTGAGGCGCACTACAGGCTTTGTGGCTCTTCCAGACTTTCTGAGAGGGGCAGGCACAGGCTCAGTCCTTTCAACATTTGTACTTGGGTTGATCACTCCTGGCTCACTGCAGTTCAGTAAGTCTGCTTCTGAAGAAAGGGGTACCTCAGCACTGGCTGCCTGTTCTGGAATATAAACACTTTCAGCTTCTTGCTCTGTTAGTTCTGGTTCAGCAGAATTACTTCATTAATTTGCTCTGAAATTCCAGGTTCATCATCAAGAGAAAATTCCATGGAATTGAAATCATGTAGCACATTACTGATACTGTCAGAATCATCATTTTCATCTGCTTTATTGTCCATCATGTTATTTATTTATTTATTAAAGTCTCAGATTACAATCTATGAGCTCATAGCTCATTTACATAGGTTCCATGTCATGGTACATAAAGCAAACAACATACAAGAGTATACACATGAAAGGCATAAGTAAGCAAACATTGGTAGCATGGAAATTACATGTTTTACATAAAGGTGATTGGGTAACACAAATCGAGGGTGCATTTTGGTAAGCGGTGATCCAGTAAGGCACAATTGTAACAACTGAGCAAGTACCTTAGTTGAGTCAACACTGGAATTACATAATTCGAGTTAAGCAACAGAATCACTTGCAGACTAGGTGAGAGGGGATTATACCAGGAGTAGAGGATTGAGCGGGGAAGAGATGGTTAGTAAATGCTGGAGGTGGGCAGGCGGTATGGAGGGGGTAACAGGTAGGGGGGAGGCAAAGTTGGGACTGTAGGCTTTGAGCAAGAAGGGGTTTGTGATAGTGGTAGAGAGGGAAGTGGGTGAGAAACAGTAAAGAATAGTGGAAGGGAGGCAGTGCGGGGGTGGGAGACATAATCCCAGGAGTTGGGTATTGAGTGGGTGAGGAATTGATGAAGATAAGTAGCGTAATTGAAGAACTTTGGATCAGTTGCTAGCTTATATGAAGCAGGAGCACTTTCTTTGGCTGGTTATGTGGGAGTGGAGATTTACCTTAAATTGGCCACTGTTAGGACTCTCTAGTAAGTCCAGGGGTAGAGAGTTCAGGGTGAATGGAGCCTGGTATCCAAAGGATCTCTGGCCCTGAGTAGTTTTGCATAATGGGATTTTGAAAGTGTTTCTGTTGGTAGCTCTGGTTGGCCTGGATGTTGTAGCTGGGTAGAGCATATTGCGAGTGCTACTCGAGGTTAGACCAAGGATTGCTTGTTTGGCTTGGAGACATGTCTGGTACAGAATCTGATTGTGTAGGTCCAGCCAGCCCATCTGTGAGTAAAGGTCACAGGTATGATTTAGTTTAGGGACACCAAGCCGAAGTCTGCATGCCTTATTTAGCATGGTGGCAAGTCTTTTTAGGGTTGTATCGGAGATTGCATTGTATACGATGAGTTCATACTCGATGGATGAAAAGACTGAACTAGTAATTGTTAGGTTAAGGGCAGTGTCATTAGGGCAGTGCCTATACCTGTAGAGTTGTCCAATTTTCCTGTTAGCATTTTTAGCAATTTGGTCAACATGGAGGTAATAGGAAAGCGTGCTATCCAGTGTGATGCCTAAATATTTAAAGTGTTTGACCATCTCAAGCGGTTCCCGTTATTTGTTATTGTTAGTGTTGTGAATTTGTGTTTGTTATACGTGGAGGCAAATAACATGGTCTTTTTTTTTGTGATTTAGTAACAACTTTGCATTCAGAAACCAATCTTCTATATTTCTGAATTACGACTGTAGTTGTTGTTCAGTGATGCTAGGGTCATGGTGACTTGTATATAGGACTGCATCATTGGCATACAGGAGAATTTTTTCACTACATACTTGGTGGAGTTGATTCAGGAATAAACTAAAGAGCGGAGGCCCTAGGATGGAACCCTGTGGTTCTCCAGTTGTGACTTTTTGGCAATCAGATAGAGTTTTACCTATTTTTACCTTTTGCTCCCTCCCAATTAGGTAGCTTCTGAACCATGGCAGTGTGTCAGCAGATATGCCAATACTGCTTAGCTGTGTAAGGAGGAGATAATGGTTGACTGTATCAAAGGCCTTGGTGAGGTCAATATATATTGCACCCACCAAGTGCCCTCGATCCAGTGCATCATGTATATAGCCCATTAGTTCAAGCAGAGCTGTTGTAGTGCTAGACTGTTTACGAAATCCATGTTGCTGAGCACACTGTAGTTGGTGCTTGTCCAGGTAGTCTATCAGCTGGTCATAGACTATCCGCTCCAGCGCTTTGGAGATAGGCAGTAAAATGGAAATAGATCTGTAGTTGGTGTGCAATAGTTTGCCCCTGTTTTTAAAAAAACAGGGTTATCAGTGCTAGTTTCCAAATTTCTGGAAAGTTACTGGTTATGAGAGAGAGGTGAATTATTCTAGTCGGTGAGGCCAGAACTTCATCAAGGATAAGAGATATTAGCTTCAGGTTGAGTCCATCACTGCTATGCCTGGTCTTCCCCAGTACTTTTGTTGGGTATTTTTTTGCTTCTGATTTTGCATTTACTCTGAGGTAGAAAGGGTGGATGGTGTTTGTGGGTGGGGTTTTAGTGGAAGATGTAGTTCAGCATGTGCTGGTTTTAGAAAGTCAGGGTGGAGAACACCAGTCAGGTTTGTGAAGGTATTGTTGAATACATCAGCTATTGCTTTAGGGTCCTGGGTTATGTTACTGTTTAGACTGAGCATCGTAGGGGTTGTTTTTTTCCATACCACCTGTTAGAGCTTTTATATTCTGCCAAAAAGTTCAGCTATCACCCCAAGTGTTGTCTAACTCATCTCTGAAATATTGTGCTTTCGCCTGGCGGATGGCTTGGCTGCCTTATACTTTTGGATGTCAGAGCTGGTCCTTGTGCTATGAGCCTTGTGCCACATGTGATCTCTGGCTTGAAGTTGGCTTAGAAGTTATGAGGTGATCCAGGACTTATGTGAGCCTTTAACCTTTCACTTGGTGACTGGAGCAAAGGTATTTTTATTTTTATTTATTTCGTTTTTGTTGACCGGGTAAGTGCACTAGACAAATCTTGCCTATTTTCAGGCACGACCCGGGGGAGGGGGATACAGAAGAATGCCAACTGACCTTGAACCAGATTAAGCTGTTGGTGGTATTTTTAGCGAATGAGGGAAATTTGGCCAGGACACCGGGGAAATTTCCATACTCTTTTCGATAAGTGCCATGGGATCTTTAACATCCGCCTGAACTACCACCAGTCCAGGCAGATGGGACCTCGGTTTAACGTCTCATCCGGAAGACGGCACCTCAGAAGTGCTGCACCCCTCTCATGCTGCACTACAGTGTCAGTACTGGGATATTAACCCAAGTGCCAGATGTGGGAACTGAACCCACAGCCCTCTGATCTCCCGGCCTCAGAGGCGAGTGTGCTACCTACTGAGCCACTGACACAGATAGTGTTAAAGATTTTTGTGAAGGTTTCCAGTGCAACATTTACATCCATTGCAGAGAAGACGTCTAACCAGCTTTGTTGCTGGAGTCACATTTTGAGATTTTTTAATTGACCTCTTCTTAATACTCAAGCTGTGACAATGTTTACTGGGGGTTTAGGAGCTTTATTGTCCAGGTACAGATGACAGGGGAATGATCACTCAGAGAATCTGGTAGTACATTAGAGTGAGTGATTCTCTTGGAGCAATTTGTGAGGATCCAATCTATTAGTGTGCTATTCCCTGAGCGATAGTTGGTACGTGTGAGCAAGTCTACCATCTGGTGTAGGTTCTGAGTGGTGATTGTATCTCTGTAGGGTGCTGCACCAGGGGACAGCCAATTTATATTGAAGTCCCTCAGTACTAGAAGTTCAGTGTTGGTATGCAGGCCTGCAAGGTATTCAATAAGAATATTGAAGCCTACCTTTTGTTCGTTCGGCAGTAGGTAGACCATGACGATGGTTATTCCTTTACCCTGGGACCAATGATCAATTTAACAGCTAGGATTTGAATATTCTTCCCAGTGGTAATAGGAGGTAGGATTCTCCCCTTAAAGTGGTTCTTTATATAGAGTGCACAACCACTACTTCTTTTTCCTAGCCTGTCCAGGCAGAAGGAGGTATAGCCTGGTAGTCGGATTTCGCTATCAGTGTTCCTTGGCATGAGCCACATTTCTACCATTGAGATGATGTCAGGATTATGCGGCACCACCCAAGCTTGCAGGGAATCTAACTTTGGAATGAGGCTGCAAATGTTGATGGTTGTAATTGAGATTTTACCTGGATTGTTTTTAGGGCTAGGATCAGTGGTTCTGAGGCCAGGGTTGGGGTGTATATTGCAAGACTGAAGAAGAAGTGGCATGAACATTCTAAGCACTTATTTATTGATTTGTTTCAGGGTGCGTGTATGCTGGTGGAGAGTAGTGGATCGCTTAGTAAGTTTTCCAGTCATGGAGATCAAACTAGTGATCAGGGGGTGGGGGTGGGGTGGAATATATGGCATCATTTGTAGATAGTAGCCAATTACGGTGGCATCGACTTCCAGAGAATAAAGGGATAGCTGGAGCAGATGTAGATTTGGAACAGCCATCCCTGTGTATGGACATAGATACTACTTTGTGTTGTGAGGAATTGCTCAATAAAGTTGTAGTTGCTACTAGGAGGAGTCAGCAGCTGTAGGACAACATCTTTGTGAGAGTAGACGGGTGCAGGGAGAGAAAAAATACTCAGATAGGGCAGGTCCCTTTAAGAGGAGTGCCTCTTGAAGATAACCACGGATAGGAGAGGAGCAGAGGGGGCGGTGTCCTGTGGGGGAGGAGATGCATTTAATAAAGTTCAGGGGTGAGGGTAGGTGTTATCAGAATCATTAAGTTCAAACATTTCAGTTTCATCTGGTATGTCACCAGCTGTGCTGTCTTGATCAGGATCCATCTCCTGAGGCTCAGTTAGTTCCACAAGATACAAGGAGTCAGCTACATCAGAGGTTATGCTTTACATCTCACTCTCAGGGGGCACAGGAGTAGTAGAGAGGGCTGGAAGATTAGGCAGTTCTTAGAGTCCAGTCTCATCTCCCATATTATACAGAGGGTTTCCTTGAAACAACTGACTCAGTTCATAAGAGGGATAATAAGGAATATTATTCAAAAAGTATAAGGAATCACAGAAGGAGCACGACAGGGAACTGTATCAATTAAAGCAGAAAGAAGTGGGGAAGGCAGTCAGAATAGCAAAGGCCCAAATCGAGGGAAAAATAACGAACTCAGTTAAAAAGGGGATAAAACCTTTTATAGGTACATTAGGGAGCATAGAAAGGCTAAGGGAGGAATAGCGAAGATTAATAAAGGAGAGGGGAGGTGGGCAGAGGGAGAGAGTGAAAAGGCAGAGATACTGAATGAATACTTTTGCTCAGTATTCACAAAAGAAGATGAGGAGGAGTTACCTAAACCAGACAATAGAAGCACTCTAGGTAGGAGGGTTGACATCAGTCCCTTTACAGAAGAAAGAGTCCTGAAAGAACTCCTAAATCTCAAGGTGATCAAAGCAATGGGGCCTGACGGGATTCACCCCAGAATTCTAAAAGAACTGAGGGAAGACCTAGTGACACCACTGACCACACTTTTTAACAAATCATGGGAGGATGGGGTGGTACCTGAGGACTGGAGGAGGGCAGATGTGATTCTCCTTTACAAAAGTGGGAGCAAGGCAGAAGCAGAAAACTACAGACCTGTAAGTTTGACCTCAGTGGTAGGGAAAATGATGGAATCACTTCTGAAAGAAAGAATTGTTGAGTACCTAGAGGCCGCAGAACAGGACCCAAAGCAGCATGGATTTACAGCAGGAAGGTCATGTCAGATGAATCTAATTGATTTCTTTGACTGGGTGACCAAAGTAATAGACCAGGAGGGGCTGTGGATATGGCCTACCTAGACTTTAGCAAGGCATTTGACACAGTCCCGCACAAAAGACTAATAATCAAGTTAGCCAGCCTGGGAGTGGGTTCCAGGGTGGTAGCCTGGGTAGCAAACTGGCTGCACAACAGGACACAGAAGATAATAGTGAATGGAACACATTCTGAAGAAAGGGGGGTTACTAGTGGAGTACCTCAGGGCTCAGTACTGGGTCCAGTCCTCTTTATCATCTTTATAGGTGACATTGCAGAGGGTCTGGAGGGAAAGGTATGCCTCTTTGCAGATGACACAAAGATCTGTAACAGAGTTGATACACAAAGGGGGGTAGAAAGAATGAGAAGGGACTTGGCAAGGTTGGAGGAATGGTCAGACATATGGCAACTTAAATTCAATGCAAAGAAGTGCAAAGTAATGCACCTGGGAAACAAAAACCCAGGAGAAGAGTACACAATAGCAGGGGAGGTACTAACAACAACAAAATGGAAAGGGACTTGGGAGTCATATCAGATGATCTAAAGGTGGGTAAACAATGTGAGAAGTCAGTAAGGAGAGCCGGGGGATACTGGGATGCATAGGAAGGGGCATCACAAGTAGAAAAAGGGAAGCGGTTATCCCTCTGTACAGACAGTTGGTGAGACCCCATCTGGAACACTGTGTGCAGTTTTGGGGACCCCATCTACACAAGGACATAGACAGGATGGAAGCAGTCCAGAAGAGGGCAACTAAAATGGTGCAGCGTCTGCATCAGAAACCATATGAAAAGAGACTGAGAGAGCTTAATATGTATACCCTTGATGAAAGGCGGACGGGGGGCATGATAGAAACTTTCAAGTACCTCAAGGGAATCAACAAAGTCCAGGAGGGTAGCATCTTTCAGAAAAAGAGATTGTAAAAACAAGCGGGCACAATTTAAAGATAGAGGGGGGACGGCTCAGGGGTAATGTGAGAAAAAAAGTTTTTCACATAGAGAGTGGTGAATGCATGGAACCACCTTCCTGGGGAGGTTGTTGGGTCTAAAACAGTGGGGGAATTCAAACATGCATGGGACAGACATAAGACAATTGTAGTGGGGGGGTTGCAGGAAGTAGGCTGTTGGTTAACTAGAATCTGCAGCTTATCCAATAGGTAGGGATATGGGCAGACTGGGTGGGCCAAGTGGTCCTTATCTGCCATCAAAGTCTATGTTTCTATGTTTCTATGTAAGTGGCTTCACACTCACTGTCACCAGATTCAGACTCGCAGTCAATTTCATTGAGAGCATAGCTGATGCAAGGTCTGGTGTCTTTAACAACCAGAGGAGAGATTAACTGTTTCTTTTTAGCTGCGGCATGGGTTACAGGCCCGGGAGGGGCAGTGTCTTGAGGGACAAAATCAGTGATGATTTGCTCAGTTGGTAACAAATGATTTCTGTGCATTGTCTTTACAGCTCGTGGGTCATTCTCAGGATGCACTTTGTAAACTGGCAGGTCCTCCAGCTTGCTGACAACAATGTATGGGGTGTGATGCCACCTGTCGGCTATCTTGTGTTTTCCATGTAGTCCTAAATTCCTTAGCAAGACTCGATCTACCAGTTGCAGTTCTTGGGCCTTAACACACCTGTCGTGCCTCTCTTTATTTGCTAAATTTATTTTGGCCGCCTTGGTGTGGGCTAACTGGTAGGCATGGTTTAGCTGAGCTTTTGGTTTCTGGACATACTGGAGGTAGTTCTCTGCTTTGACTCCATCAGGGGACACTCCAAAATAGATGTCTACTGGCAACCTCACTTCATAACCAAACATTAGGTGGTAGGGGGAGAACCCAGCTGCATCACTTTTGGTGCAGTTATAGGCATGAACTAACTTGCTTATCTGCTGTTTCCATCTTGGTTTATCACTGGGGTGAAGGGTGCCGAGCATGTCCAGTAACATAAGATTGAATCTTTCAGGCTGTGGATCTCCCTGAGGGTGGTAAGGGTGGTTCAAGACTTTTGCATCCCCCAGAGTGAGAGCATCTCTTTAATCAAATGGCTTTCACAGTGTCTCCCTTGATCAGAGCAAGTTCTCTGGGGGGCACCATAATGGATAAAGAACTTTTCTAGTAGAACTTTTGCCACAGTGGAAGCCTTTTGGTCTTTGATTGGATAGGCCTGGGTATAGTGAGTAAAATGGTCAGTCACGACTAGCACATTACCAGTGTTTTGATCTGGCTCTAAATACAGAAAGTCAATGCACACAAGCTCCATGGTGGCACTGGTAGAGATGTTAACTAGGGGTGCAGCCCTCTGAAGCTGAGCTTTTCTTTGTAGGCAACGACTACAAGTTTTGATGTGAGTCTCAATGTCAGCACCCAGTTTGGGCCAGTAGAAACAAGCAGGGGCCAGGTCAGCTATCCGGTCACAACCTAAATGCCCCATCTGGTCATTGAGGGCTCGTAGGACCACACATTTAAAAGCTGTAGGTAATACTACCTGTTGCTTGCTAACTCGACCTTGTTTATTGGTAATCTCAGTAAAGCAAGTTGTTGTGCAATGTTAACCTGGGCCCTTCTCTGAACAGCAGAGCAGTTCTGGGGTCTGAAGAACAAAGCTTTGATACCTTTTTTCCAGCATGAATGGTGTCCAACACTGGCCTGATCATGGGATCTTGGTATTGAGCCCACTGTATGTTGTCAGGAGTAAGTTGGGCAGGGTGCTGATATCCAATGCTGCAAGATGACAGTAAGTCAAAGGAACACAAGTGTCAGGAGGGCTCAGACAATCCACCAGGCAATCAACGGCTTCAGAGAATGGGTGTTCATCCTTATCAAACTTTTGACAAAGAGCTTTAACAGATTGTTCAGACATTCTTAACCACTCAGAGTTGCGGTCAGGTCTCCTCGAGAGGGTAACAGCATCAATGTGATTTAAACCTGATCGATACTCTACTGAATAGTAATATGTGAAGAGGGCTGATAGCCAATGATGCCCAGTGGCATCTAATTTTGCTGAGGTTTGAACTTAGGTAAGAGGGTTGTTGTCAGTTTTCACCAGGATTTTCACACCATACAGATGCCCGTGAAACTGATCTACAATGGCCCACTTTATTGCGAGGAACTCAAGTTTGTGTACAGGGTAGTTCTTTTCAGATGGGGTCAGGCTCCTGCTAGCAAATGCCATTGGGCATAGGCCTTCCTCATACTCTTGGTACAGTACAGCGCCAAGTCCCTTTAAACTGGCATCGGTATGTAGCACATAAGGTTTGGTGGGATCTGCATAAGCAAGAAGAGGGGCATGGATAGGTTGGTAAATAATGTCATAAAAGGTCACATCACACTCTTGAGTCCACCTTGTTCTAAAAAGTTCATTTGTTTGAAAATAAACGTTCTCTTCCTCCTTAACAGCTTTCCTTTTATATTTTCAGTTTGTTGGTGGATAACCTTGAGTTAAGTTATGCAAAGGGCGGATGACTTCAGTATAATCCTTCACGAATTGGTGATAATAGCCGCAGAACACCAAGAATCTTTGCAGCTCCTTAAGATTGTTAGGCTGTGACCAGGTGATCAGGGCCTCTACTTTGTTTGGATCTGTTTGAATCCCTTCAGATGACACGATGTGGCTGACATATTTTACAGACTGCTGGAAGAACTGGCACTTGATAGATAATTTTAAACCAAAATCCTCTACCGGTCTAGAATCTTAAACAGGCGAGTCTCATGTTCCTTGTTGGTCGGGCCAAACACAATAACATTATTTAGGTAGACAAGGCAATTCTAGTAGATTCATGTCCCCCACAGCTCGCTCCATCAACCTCTGGAAAGTGGCAGGTGCTCCTGAAATGCCCTGGAGCATGCACAGAAACTCATAAAAACCCAATGGGGAGATGAATACTGTTTTTTCTCTATCTTCTGGGGCCATTGGGATCTGGTAATATCCACTCCGAGGGTCTAACACAGAAAACCATTGACTCCCATTGAGGCAATCAAGGGCATCCTGGATGCATGGCATAGTGTATTGGTCAGGTATAGTTCTCCGATTTAGAGTCTGGTAATCCACACACATCCTCACCAAGCCACTTTTCTTCCAGACTACCACAACAGGGGAGACGTATGGACTGTGAGACTCCTGTATAATTCCAGCCACCAGCATCTTCTGGAGATGACGTTGAACATCGGTGATGTCTGCTGGGGCTAGGTGACGAGATCTCTCACGGAAAGGCCTTGCGTTGTGCAGTCTAATGTAATGTTCAGCCTCAGTGACGCATCCCACATCCCATTCTTTCAAAGAAAACACCTTGCTTCTCTGGGCCAGTTTCCGGATGGTTTTAGCTCTCCACTTTTCGGAAATGGGGGACTCTCCAAAGCCGAACAGATCAGAAGTCACCTCGTCATTCTCTCCACTGCATTTTTTGCTAGGCAACACAGCAGCATCTGCACAATATACAGTAGCCACGGTGCAGCCTCGATCTACTCTTATATCCCCGGTCAGACACGTTTTGGACCTGTATCACTACCCGCTGAACGTAGGCATGAACTCAGGCCAGCAGAATGCTAGGCATGACCAACAGTCCCTCAGGCAGTTTCCCGTCTTCTGGGGCATCCAGCATGAGAATTTAATTTTTAACATCTTTTTAATTCAGACCTCCTCACTGATGGTACACTGAGCATTGGGTGGCAATACAAGTGATTCCAGATCCTTCTTCCTCACTACTCCCACAGGTTCATCTTTCTCAACTTCTTTGGCTTGCATCTGCAAATCATATGTTCTGCACACCATAGCCAGAATGTGTAGAGCCCCTCCAGTCTGTTTTGTTTGTTTCTCTTGACAAAGCTGGGCTAGCCAGCTGAACACATGAGCGTTAGTGCTGATCAACAATGGGATACCATCATACATTCGAGTCGGTGGGCACACCAGGTCCAAAGTCTCCACAGGTTCATCCATGCCAGCAATTGCAGTAGGGAAAGACAGCCAGATTCGTACATACCCCTTAGTAAGTTGTAGGATTTATCACTTAACCCCCACACATGCAGTCCTTCAAGGGTTAAAAGTGGGAGGTTGGACAAATGTTGGTTGTACCAGTCTTTAAATACAATAGTGATCTACAAGCCACTGTCTAGCACAGCTCAAGCGGATATGCTTTTTAACAGTCACCATGGTTTCCATGGATGGACCCACCATCTTGCACCAGTCTGGAGAGGTCTGTTTTACATACTGGCTCACAGCAGTTTTGGAGGAGAAAGACTTTCATGGTGGGCCTGATAGGGGTTTTAAATTGCTTTGTCAGACTAAATTGAGCAGCTTGGTAGTGACTCTCTATAGATCTTTGGGCGCACTGCAGACACGTTGGGTGTGCCCGTCCTCCCCGTACTGATAACAAAACACCTTGCCTCTGGGGTTGGCAGGATGGGTTGGTTCTTCATGAGGTTTGTAGTGATCAGGAGCTAGAGTCCTACTCTCTTCTTTGGGTTTGGGTTCGGGCTCCTCTCCCCCACATTCCTACAGGGGGTGGGTGATCGGGTGGCATAAATAAGATCTCTCACCATGACTTGCAATTCCCTCATCTCTTCTACTAGGGTGGGGTCAGTTTGAGGTTCAGCGGCAGGGACACTGGCCCCCACACTTATGGGCGGGGTCTCACTACTAGGCTCAATCTTAGCGGGGCAAAGGCCAGGACTTTTAGCAGACTCGGCCACAGTTTGCCGGTTGGCTCTCAGTTCTTTCAATTCCTTTAGTAGGTCACTGACTTGTGTTGATTCGGAGTGGTCCTCTTTCTCAAAGGGGCTATCAGGGGTCAGAGCAGTTCATGCAACCCCTGCATATGGTTCCCAACCATCTTTGTCATTTTCAGCCTCCTGGATTTCCTTCATCAACCAACAGTATTCAGGAGGGTTAGCTTTTCTGTCTTGAAACTTTAACTTCAGCACAAGCACACTTGAATAATGTGCAGACTTAAGGATATGTTCCAGCATGCTACAATTCAGTTCACTAACTGAACCCCCCCTTTATGATGGTCCAGTTTGCAAGGCCCATTCCACCCGGGTCACAAAAGCAGACAGTTTTTCATTCTTCCACTGTTTAGCAGATTTGAATTTCCACAGCAAATCCTCTTCGGATTCAGTACTGCCAAATACCCCTTCTAAAGCAGATAAGTACTCAGCTGCAGAGGCCTCCGGATTAGTGGACTGAAAAAAACAGATAGCTTCCAGTGCAGGGCCCCTCAAACTTTTCATGAGTCTCTTGCATTTCTCCCCTTCAGAGCACTGCCACTCTTGGACCGGGAGGGTGGCATAGTCCATCCAAGTTTCCAAATCATCTTCCCCTCAGGCATGGGCTCAGCACCTGAAAACAACCTGAGCCTGCAATAAGAGTCTAGGTGCACTGAGGGGATCACAGTGGGGGACATCACAATGGTGGCGGCCAAAGGAGAAGTGGGGAGGCCAAGGGAGACTGAATGGGACTGACCTCCTCAGAGTCCTCCAAAGTCTTCCACAAATCCTTAACTGTCTGCCCTTCTGCAGTTAGAAGTCTCAATAATTTGTCCTTAAATCCTTCTACCATTGGGGACCCCCCCCCCCCCCCCGGGAAGACAGGTCGCTGTGTAAGTGAATGACCCTCTACACCTTCTGGGACCCCTCCGGCATGATAATAGGGGGTACTGTCTCGAGATCTATAGGGAGGCTACATGAAATGAGGGCCACTAGAGTCTGGGCAAACAGGTCTGAGTCCTGCCCATGTACTTCAACCTTCCCTAGGCACTTGACATTCCCCACGGTTTCTTCAATAGTGTCATTGGTAGTCCCCATAGGGATATCTAGTAGTAATAAGGCATGGCAGGGGTCGACCCCTTCAGCCTCACTTCACGCCATCATGCAATGCACAATCAACTTGTGGGGGGAAATTTTTCCTTTAAGCATAGTAAGAGCCTCCATTTCAAATTTTCCCTTAAAATTTCACTTACCTGAAATGTTACCATTTGGACACTATGGAGCGCTAATCCTAGTGGTGCCTCCAAGAAGTAACCCCTAGGTGGTGCTATTCTAAGGGCTACTACCCCTGCATGTATGGCTATGTACAGGTTGCGGGGCCTGAGTTCACTAATAAGGTGCCTCCACCCAGAGAAATAGTATTGGGGTTGCTTGTCTGCTCTGGTATAGCCCTCTGAGAAGTTATAACCCCCCACCAACCCTCCTAGTGGCCTAGTCTCTTTGACAATGGTAACTTCACAAACACACACCCTTCACACTTTCTACCACGGTTGGATCTTCAGCAGTTTCCCTGGGGACCCCCTGTAAAATAAGGTTAGCAATGCAACAACACACTCTTAACACTGCAACTGTTTTATTTGTATTTGTTTTATTCACTTTCATTCGTTTTTGTTAATTAGTTATGGTTTAGGCTTTTAGTGTTAGTGAGTTAGGGCTGGACAAGTGAAGACATAAGTGTTAGGTTCGATTATCGGTATTAGAATTAGCTTTGTTTTAAAGTAGCTGCAAAAACAAACATCTTTTTTGACTAGCTGATGTTTGTTGCTGGTTGCTCTCCATTGTGTTTTGGGCTCTGGTGACAAGGAAAAAACAAGATTTGGGCAAAGAACAGATCTGTTTCTTTTTTCTTACCTGGTGTCGGGACCAAGTTCTACGGAGAAGAGGAGTCGGTGAGGGCTACCTGCTGTTTATCGTCTGGGGAGCGGAGTCTGTTGCTGGGAGCACGAATTCGATCTCTGGAGCTGTGGACCATCCAGAATTGAGTTGCACAGATTTATTTCAGTGGAATACTGCTGACCTGGAACGTGAGCTGGAATTGAACCATTGGCATTTTGGCACCGGATGGGGAGGTCTGTTGGCGGTTCCTGTTTTGGGCCTCGGCTGCTGGTCTCCTCTTCGACTGGATTCAGATGGACTGATCTCTTGACCTGGCCTGACACCAAGAGATGCAAGTTACAAGTGGGGTACCTCAGAAATCAGTCCTGGGGCCAGTCCTCTTCAATATCTTCATCAGTGACATTGCAGATGGACTGGAGGGTAAGGTTTGTCTGTTTGCAGATGACACCAAGATCTGCAACACAGTAGATGATCCAGATGGTGTGGGCAGAATGAGAAGAGATCTGGATAAACTAGCAAAATGGTCGGAAGAGTGGCAACTGGGGTTTAACGCAAAGAAGTGCAAGATCATGCACATAGGGAAGAGAAACCCTGAAGCCACCTATAGGCTGGGAGGAGTTGCTGCAGTCACAAGGGAAGAAAGAGACTTGGGCGTCATCATCACTGATGACCTGAAATCATCCAAGCAGACCTCTAAAGCAGTAGGTAAGGCTAGAGGGATGTTGGGGTGTATTAGTAGAGGTATCACAAGTTGGAAGATGGAGGTAATAATCCCCCTTTACAAGACACTGGTTAGGCCCCATCTGGAGTACTGTGTGCAGTACTGGAGGCCACACCTTCTCAAGGATATTAACCAAATTGAGGCAGTCCAGAGAAGGGCAACCAAAATGGTGCAGGGACTGCATCAGAAAACATATGAGGACAGATTAACCGGAATCAATATGTATACCCTAGAGCAAAGGAGGGAGAGAGGTGATATGATTGAAACATTCAAACACCTTAAGGGCATTAACAAGGTGAAAGAGTCTAACATGTGTCAATATAAGAAAAATAGCAGGACAAGAGGACACATCATGAGATTAGAGGGAGGCCGATCAAGGGGTAATGTGAGGAAGTTCTTTTTCACAGAAAGGGTGGTGGATGCATGGAACGGCCTGCGTCAGGAAGTGGTGGATATGAATACAGTGCAGGGCTTCAAACAAGCATGTGATAGGCATAAGGGAGCAATACAGATGAGTATGAATAGATAGGCCATTGACAGAGCACAGGCCTATGGCACATTCATAAGGTAGAAAAAGAAATGGACAGACTGGATGGGCCTTGCGGTCCTTATCTGCCGTCAACTTCTATGATTCTATGTTTCTATGTTATTTTTGACGAGGGCCTAACTCTGAAATCTCAGGGGGCGGCAGTAGTCAAAACCTCTTTCTATCATCTGCGGAATATCGCCTGGGTGAAACATCTGGTTCCTCCTGAGGATCTTCCAACTCTAGTCCACTCCTTCATTACCTCCCAACTTGACTACTGCAACACCCTTTACCTAGGGCTACCGGGGGTTGATATCCACCGTCTACAGCTAGTACAGAATGTGGCAGGCAGGCTATTGACTGGTACTTCTAGGACCAGTCATATAACACCTATGCTCTGTGGACTGCACTGGCTGCCAGTACAGTGGTGGATCATCTTCAAAGTCAGTTTGCTGACCTATAAAGTCCTGTACGATCAGGGACTGAATTATTTGCAAGATATTCTTTGACCTTACTGTCCCCTCCGCCCTCTTCAATCCACCGAAGAGGGATTGCTAGAGAGTCCCAGGGTCCGTTTAAAGATATCTGGTGCTCGGTCTTTTGGTTTTGTGGCTCCAACTCTGTGGAATTCTCTAACTTGTCAGGTGCGAGACTGCCTGACTGTCGAGTTTCAAAACTGCACTAAAAGCCCATTTATTTAGCCTGGCCTATTTATATTGTTTTAACTGTTGGGTTTTACTAATTATGGCTTTTGCTGTGATTTATTATGTCTATTTTATGTACTAGCACCTTGGTTGCAGAAAAACACTTTTTTACAAATAAAATTTTGATTGATTGATTGATTGATAATAATATGCACACTAGCCAGGTTAAGCATAAAACAAGGCAACCAGGTTTATTTAGGGGCAGTGAACAAGGAAGGAGCGTGAATCTAGGCAAATGATTTACTGTCTGATTTAGTTCGGTAATTATATGCACTTTCTGTCCCCACCTGACAGTCACACAACACTGGGCACCCAGGATGGTAAGTCTGGCTAGCCAGAGGTGTTGCTCGGGGCCCGCCATCATTGCAGCTGATGTTGGGGCCCTTGATGGAAAGAAAAGCAGTTAACATGAAAAACACCCAGATTATTTGTAATCCGAGCCAGTTGTCTCAGGCCTTTGTAAACCCAAGAATTTGAGACAATTAGATGGTACTACAAATGATTTAAGTTTTCGTTGCATTGTACTCATGCCACCAGGAATCTGATGCAAGGCAGGCGATATGGAGATCTCGTGGTGATGACAGGAAAGCATGGGGAAACAGGGCCGACAAGACACACCTCCTCTTCACGGCCTTCCCTTCAGGTGGCTGCAACCTGCATGTTGTTGCTGTGCAGATGCTGGATCCCCCAGCTGGTCTCTCGCTGTGACATTCTCTGGTGATGGGGTAGTGGCCTAGGCCAAAGTGACAGGGCCCAGGCAGGATAAGCCATCTGGCAAAGTTCGTGATCTTCTGCTGGTGAAGCCTCCAACTGGTGTAACAGGTTCTTTTCGTGGAAGAGCAAGTCTCGACCCACGAAATGCATTCAGCACATTTAAAGCAATAACTTCTTCAGAAAACAGTTTGGATTTAGTTTGGTTGCAATTCAGCAACTTTACTGAGCAAACCTTCTGATCTGAGTATATCTCACACACAAGCTGGGATGATCACTTCGGGAGCAACTCTCCAGTCCAAATCACAAGTTGCACTAACACTTCTTTTTCTTCTTTCTGCTGCAGTTCCAGACTGGAATCGGACAAGTCCGACTTCTACTAAAGGCAGTTGTCAAGTAGGAGAAATGTGGCAGGAAGGCAAGTTAGGCCTTTTCCCGCCGATTCCCTTATGCTCCTTCTGGGAGCAGCTGCTCGAAAACTCAAGCTGTTCACACTTCAGTCTCTAACTCTTAATTGATCCACTGTCACATGGCACACAGGGCATTTCCCTTGTCAAACCAAAGGTACAGTTGGCTGCAGGAGCTGTCAATCACAGTAAGGGCTCCCCCTCCAAGTCCATTTGGGCACCAACTGAAAAACTACAAAACTACAGAATTTTCTTCCCACAGAACATTGGGGTTTGGATCCATTTTAGGTCCCCAGTGGTTCTATTGGTCCAATTTGTGGAAGTCCCAGATCTAACATGGTGGCTTCCATCCAAATGATTGAGCTGCAATTAAAGCAGGTTAGACAAACATCTCTATCTCAAATATAACAGCAGATAAACAGTAAATAAGCACAGTTCCTAGATAGGCTCCCTCTGCGTAAGTAGTGACTGCAGAATGGAGCAAAACAGAGCACTGTCTGGCCGGACACAAGCCCTAAATCACTTGGACCAAGCACAGACAATTACTACACACAGATTAGCTATTTTCTTAAAGAGGCAGGTGCGGAGGCTTAGCATGGCACTCTCACACAAATACACAGAATCACACATAGGACAGGACACCAGCCCAACAGTGGGCATTAGGGGCCCAGGAAGACATTATAGTAAACCTCACATTGGGGGGTTGCATGAGGCATTCACCCATCTTTATAAAATTTGCCCTTCTGAAGTCCAGGACCCTCATCCTTCTGCGATTCGGTTCTGCAGCTGTCCTTTTATTGAACCACACTGTACAGTGATCGTTGGTCCCTGGGTGGCCTCCCACCTTGACATCTGCAACACTGTCCCTGTTAGTGAGTATCTGGTCCAGTATTGCACCATCACAAGTGGGTTCACTGACTAGTTTCCTGTGGAACACCCCCTGCAGGGAGTCCAGGATGTCCATGCTCCTACCTGAAGCCGCAGCTGGGAGGCTCCAGTCTACATCCAGCAGATTGACATCGCCCATCAGCAGTAACTCCCCCCTTTTCAGCCATTTTGCCAGTGGCTTCCACCAGTACCTTATCTTACTCCTCTGCCTGTGCTGGAGGCCTGCAGATTATGCCAGTGTGAATAGTGGCTTTGATCCCTGTCTCCAGGGTAACTTACAGTACCTCTGCCCCCTGTAATTTCTGTATCTCTGTTGTTTTTATTCTTTCTTTCACGTAAAGTACCAAACCCCCTCCTTTCCTTCCCACCCTTTCTTTCCTAAACAGAGTATAGTCTGGTATGGCCATGTCCCAGTCATGCTTTTCAGTGCGCCATGACTCGATAATGGCCACAATATCCAGGTCAGCCTCTGCCATGATGGTCTCCAGGTCTAGAATCTCATTTCCTTGTGTAAGCCCCCTCCCCAGCATCTAGGGGTGTGAGGTGGTACAGTTTCATGGGGAGGGGACACTCACAACAGCAGAAACAAGATTAGATGTATCTTACCAGGATGGCTGGCATTGGAAGGTTCACAGAAGGGGGGTGCCTTCTTCTTGTGCTGGGCTGCAAGGTAATTCATGTTAGAAGAAATACACAATCTGATTAAAATAGCTGCAGTCCACACAAGCTCAAAAAGTTTGCAGGGGGATTCCATTTAATTAACAAATTCCATGGTGCCATATAGACAACTTGACTGTACATTGGGACCAGGGAGATCCCTACTTTGGGTTTAGTGGATACATTTTGTGGCTGAGATGACCCCACTAATCCTTAGGGAGTTTACTTCTGGGCTGAAAAAAAAAACACAAATTAAGTTAAGCAGCAGCTCAACAAGACTGAAAAGGCCCAGAAACGGCAGTAGGCAATATCTCTCCCTCACATTCTGGCTCCAGAAACCTTTCTCTCACTCTAGACTGAGTCAATACTTTTTCTACTTCCCAACCCCTGGATCGCCATACAGATTGGCCCTAAATGAGTGACTCCACCCCAGCACAACAGGCAGACATCTCCATCGACCGAAACCCTCCGGGAGGGCATACTGGACTCTGAGCTTTGCTTTTAGCCCCGGCTTCCATGAAACCCCCTCATTGACTGGCTTCACACTCCCTGGCACTAGCTCCCAGAGACACTTGGGCACGGCTATGACCCACATACTTCTTGTTGCCCACTGAAGCTGCTACAACCGGATTGGCCTATTTTTTCCAGGTCTACAGCTCTCTTAGCTTTCTCTTTCTGGCTTCCATCCTCCTCACGGTTCTCTAATTTTCTGTTTTTCGGCCCAGAACCAAGGAGCCCACAGAGGAGCCATGAAGCACTCTGGACAGCAACTCCACTGGGGTAGTTTTACAGAGGGAAAACCCAATGGCAGAAAACAATGGCCACTGCCATGTCCACCACTGGACTGGATCTCGGATGCCCCACACATAAACTGCTGGCCCCCGAGAGCAGTCAAATGGCCCTCCTCTCTTATATTACCTCCCTGAACACTTTTCCTGCAGCTTCTCCCTCCCTCTGCACCTGCTCTTGATCTCAATCCTGCAAAAGGCACCAAAATCCCAAATTTATAACCCTGAGCACCAGAGGTGACTTGCAACCCGAGGAACCCCTGCCAGTGCACAGAGGCAAAATTAACCATTTAATTGATGGCGAAACTTAACACTTTCCCAAATTTAATACAAACACCCCAACGGGGGGGGGGGTACATCTCTCCCTTGACTTTAACACTCACAGCCCTCAGTGAGTATCTATACCAGCTACCTCGCTGATGGGCAACAGAGAGGTATGCACACTCCCTTACCACTCCCACAACTCAGTGACACTGGCACATACCACCAAGATGGTGGATTCGCCCATCCCACTAAACTTTTGGGACCTAAACACAGGCTCCCCTTCCCTTTAGTTTGGCAACCCACCTCCTGTAATGTTCCGGATGGATTGCCTGGCAACAGGATGGTGTCCCAGCCCTAAACTCTCAATAATCCCCAAAACTGCCCTGCTTAGCATTGCTCACCTGCCTAAAACCTGCCAACTGCCAAAACATGCTCAAACTTTAGCCATAATACACAAATATAAATTCACACCGTTACAGCATTGTGAAAACAGCATGCAAACAAGAACTGCAAAACACATGACAATTATTTGTGCAGTCTTAAACAGTAGTAAACAGTATTACAGTACCCCGCTCCCCCCCTTACAACATCAAGGTGAAGAGTCCACTTGCCAAAATATTAATATCAAGTTTCCCAAAAGTCTCTGCAATTACTGTAAATAAAAATAAAGTCATTGTAATTACTATAAAAAAAGAAAAAGGTTTATCTCACTCATTTTAGGCTGACTGTGTCTCAGTCCAAGTCCTTTAGCATCAAACCATGGCAGCACCTCCAGGGGGAAGAAACAGTAAAAATCATGGAGCAATGACATTGCACAGAGTCCTAGGCCATAACAGTTACTTTATTGCTTGGAATAGTAATAATGGGTTCTATGTCATACTGGCGATCATGGAATAGCGAATGCTGTTTGGGCGAGTGTACATCGCCGAAAATGAATTATGGCGATGTACATTCGCAGCGACTAGAAAACCGCTACTGGTTTTCTATGTTATGCGGAGCCAGCCCCTGCATCCCCCACTAAGGATTCTCAACTCCAAGGGGCTGCATGTCGGGTGTGCGGTGAGTAAACTTAAAAAATGAAAACCCCGACCCGATGCAAAAAAAAGATTGCACCCAGAACCGAATCTGGCACCCTCCCAACCCCAGCCTGCCACCTACCCACCATGCCACACAGACAGATCAGTAGCTGACTGCCGCACTACACCCCACATGCCCTCCCTCTCCTTCCACCCAATGCGTGACGTGGTCCCCCCCCCACGAGCATGTATATATAGCAACATTCTGTCGCTGTACCTGCCTACCCCTGTATCTGGTTGCTACCCTGCCAGGTAGCCCAGAACACAGGCGCCGTGACTGAGTCATCCTTTTTTAAAGCGCTCAATAGTGGTCGCCTTGTTCACTGAATTCCGCAATAATGAGGATTCGGCTTGGTAGTTACTTGTCCAAACGAGTCCACATCAGTCACAAAGTGCTTGGTTCACTTCCTACCGAGGTCTTGAACTAATGCAAAAGTCCTGAAGATGGTAAGTCCCTCATAGACATGCCTGGAACACATTCCATTTGCTATATGCTGTATCTCCTGCAGGGGCATATTGGTACTGTCCGGACCCAACTTGTGCTTTTTGTACAGCTTGTCAATGGTGCCTCAATACACCCAATCTTGGCAGTTCTTCTCAATTATGTCTCATATCTTTTCAGGCAGGTATGGGTACACGTACTGAGGGTAGTCCTGAAGTACAGTGAAGCCTGCCGGGATGAAGCACAGTGTCACAGGTTTACTGCATGACAAAAGGGATTAACTCCCATTGAAATAGTATTGTTTGCTGGTGTATCTTCCTTCTGATGATCTGCTCAGCTTGTGACCATTCAGGCAAGCTTCTTACAGTGGTTTTGGATGCCTGACCATCTGGCAGCCACACTCCCTCATGATAACGCCACATCTGCGGGTCGCTGTCCTGGACCCCTTCATACTGCTTTCGCCTCTTCAGGCATTTAGGAGCCAGGCTGGGTTGATGCTTCCAAGGGGTCAGGCACACAGACTTGTACCTCGATGAGATGTCTCTCTCCAAATCGCCATCGCCAGTTCAGTCACAGTCTCAGAGTCACTTGACTTCTGCAGCAGCGGGGCGGGATTGCCTTCCACTGGGTTCTTAGGCTGCCACTTTGGTTTGGTCACAATTGCACCCTTGGGCTCTTTGGGCATATACAGTGATGGCTTGTCTGGTGTCAAAAAGTTATTAGGGGTCAGAAGCTTCATGTGTGCCCATCAACCTCTTCCTCGGGCTGTAGTTATTGGTTCTTTGAGTGGAGCTGAGGGTTTTGGCAGTGCCACTCTACTGGGCACAGGGGATTCCTGGGGGTTTGAAGGTTTCTGGCTGGCTTCTTCAACTTTTGCCATTGCTGGCACACCAAGCTCCTGCTCATCTCACCCCAACTTTTAAGGGCAGATTCAATTGATGTCACTGAACCGCTAAGCCAAAGGAAGGATAGGTACCTTACATCCACAGGGAACCTCCATTTGAACACTGTGCACATGGGCAATAACGTCACTCCTGGGCCCTCAAACTGGCACAAGAGACATTTAGAGGCAGTCACTTTCTTGATTACATTCCAAAGCTACCTCAGCATGGAAGAGGGAACAGTCACATCAGAAGCCGCTGAAGCCTGAACTATTTTGAAGATAGACAAATAGCTTTCTTTCTCTCACTCTCACACGCTGCTACACAGCAACTTGGCTTGATCACTCTCTGCTCACAGTTTCACAACATGCCCAGCAACAATCAACTCCATCCCCAAAAAGTCCCCAAGTCCAATCGAGAGAAATGTCCCAGGGCATTTATATATGGTGCACCTGTTCTGGCTCTGTGTAATACACCAGCTACAGATCCACTGGCACCACTTCTCTGTGAGAAGGTGGGAAATTCCTCACTACTGCACCATTTTGATCTCGTTCCAATTTCCGGATTGCCAGCCTGCAAATTCCAGGCTCGGCCCAGCACTCAACATGTCCAAACTGTCCTGGCACCCCAAATTGCCATCCCAGACGAGCCCCCATGTTGTAAGCCCCCTCCCCTATATTTAAGGGTATGAGGTGGTACAGTTTATGGGGGGGGACTCACAGCAACAGAAAAAAGATTAGATAAACCTTACTGGGATGGCTGGGATTGCAGGGTTCACAGCAGAGGGGTGCCTTCTTCTGCTGCTGGGCTGCAAGGTAATTCCTTGAAGGAAAGAAATACACAGTCCCATTAAAATAACCAAAGTCCACACAAGCTCAAAAAGTTAACAGGGGATCTCATTTAATTGACAAATTCCATGGTGCCATATAGACTGACTGACTGTACATCAGGACCGGGGATGTCCTTATTTTGAGTTTAGTGGATACATTTTGTGGCCGAGGTGACCCCACTAATCCTTAGGCAGTTTACTTCTAGGCTGAAAAGACAACAAGTGAAGTTAGGCAACAGCTAAATGGCTCAAAAAAGCCCAGAAATGGCAGCAGGCAATATCTCTCCCTCACATTCTGGCTCCAGAAACCTTTATCTCACTCCAGACTGGGTCAACACCATCTCCCCGAACACTTTTCCTGTGGCTTCTCCCTCACTCCACACCTGCTCTCCATCTCGATCCCCCAAAAGCCACCAAACCCCCAAATTTATAACCCTGCGCACCAGAGGTGACCTGTGGAGCTCCTGACAGTGCACAGAGACAAAATTAACTATTTAATTGATGACGAAATTTAACAGTTTTCCCAATTTAATATGAACACTTGACGGTGGGGTGGGGTGGGGTGGGGGGAAATACACTTTACTTTCTAGCATTTGAACACATGGCCTTCCAGATTTTGTTACCACTCTGCTTGTTACTCCTTTTTCCATTTTTTCCCTTCCTCCCTCCTTTTTTTTATGTTCTTCCCATCCCCCTTGCCTCTGTCTGCTGCCTTCCTACTTTGCATCCTCGGGGGTTCCTCTCATTTTGGATTTTCCTTACTCTACTTCAGCCGGGGGAGCAGTTTCTGTCTCCTGATTTTTTTGCCACCCCCTTGGCTAATTTAAATATTCAAGGTAACATTTAAACCATCCACTGAGGACTGCAATTCCCCTCCTGGATGGATAGATGCAGGCCATTACCGCTGTATAGGCCCTTATCTGTACAACAGGATCTCCAGTTCTCAATGTAGCCAAATTCCTCCTCTTTGCACCATTCCTTCAACCACAAGCTCCTGGTGCAGAGATTCCTCTCCTCCCCATCAGAGACAGGCAACACCTCAGATAAGACCACTGAGCACACTGCATATCTAAGACCACTCCCCAGTTCCCTAAACTCCTCCTGCACTATCTCAGTCCCATCCCTAGCCAGATCATTGGTCTTCAGGTGGACAATGACATCCAGCTCCCCCTTCTATCCTTCTGCCCTAGCGATCCCAAGGATTCACTTCCCGTCCGTCTGGACCATGGTGCCACATAGGTACCTGACCTCCCTATCTGCCTCCCTTCTTATTCTCAAATCTATCCCCCTGACATTCGAGTCCCCCACCAGAATTTGCATCCTTCTCCTCCTCTGGGGTCCTCTCTGACTTTACTAAGGGCCTTCAGTATGAAGGATCCCCATATCCTCCCTGAGCACTACCATGAGTGCCTCCTCCTGGCTGTACCACTAGAACAGCATTGGAATTTTGTAGTGGTACTAATTGAGGAGCATGTCTCCTTTCCACCACTCCCGTCCTTCCAAAGTCCAACACCCCTACCTTTCTAGAGCCCGCCATAGTCCAGCCATTCCTCCTCCCTGGCATTCTCTGAGATAATGATGGCAGACTAGTTGGTCCCTGGGTGGGATAGAAGGTCCCCTGAGTCCTAGCCAACTTGACCTGGAGTCTGGCAACCTGCTCCCTCAACCCAGATGGATGTGTGCAGGTGTGGCAGCACTGCAGTCTTCAGAAGATCTCTCTGAAAATGGCCACCCCACAGCCCCTGCACTGCACCACTCCCTGCATTTCCAATTTCTACACTCCCTTTGTTACTTAGAAATGCTTTTATACCCTTACCCTTGATAGGGTGTATAAAGTGTTTCCCCTTATGCCATTTGTTATATCCCTTTGTACATCTACCCTAGATAAGGTGTTCCTTCTACTCCCAGTTTTGGCCTACTGTTTTGGTTTTATCAATCCCATGTGTACTCTTTACTCCTGGTAGTGTGTTTTTAGTTTTACATAGAAACATAGAAACACTTAATGTGACAGCAGATAAGACCGCTAGGTCCACCCAGTCTGTCCATTAGTTTTTTAATTTTACCCCTTTTGTTGTTTGTTTTTGCCCTTTGTACATTTGCCCAATAAAGGGTGTTGCTCCTGTTCCCTGTTTTCATCTACCCTTTACCTTCCACCCCTGCTGGCAGTGAATGCAAGAACAGGAGTGAACAGGTATCTTACCTTAGTCAACCGGCAGTTAAGTAGTGGTAGCATCATGATTCTCTTAGGAGTTCCCTGCTTTGAATCTTCTGCATGCTTATAACACCTGGATATGTCAGTGTCTGCTTGTCATGACCCATTGTAGTGTCCGAATTTTGTAGCTCTTACTTGCATTTAGCCGATATCCAGGGATATATAATTGACTATTTTGCCATTTTCCCTGAGCAAAACAATATTCATTTCTTGATGCGGATTTACTTACATATTATGAGCTACATTTTTATCAAATCCTGCTGCGATTGAACATTTTAATTATTGTCTGTGATAGTTTGTATGTATTTGTGCTCACTAGCACTACAGTTGGTGACAATAGCACTGTTCACTTTATTTAGTGAGTTAATATGTCTTTAAATGTAGTTGTATATATAGCATTCCCATAATTAAGTATCCAGATCAGTGCAAAACTTCGGGACACTAGATCCCTGTTTTGCACTGCACTTCACTGATGTAGCCTCATGAAATAATGAATGTGCTCAAATTCGTTGAGGCCAGCAATCCACCACTTAACCCAATAAGGCTGTGTTTAGCCAAGTTTCATAGTTTCATGGATTATCAGAGCATTTAAAGACATTAGTCTATGAGCTCTCCTTCCCAAAGTTTATGTATACCCTCCAATTTCCTTACTTATCAGAAATCTAACTTTGTTTTGAATTCTAACATTGATTTACTCTCCACCACCTCACTAGGTAATAAATTCCATATCTCAGTCACTCTGTTATTTAGTCAAAATCTTCTTTTATTGGTTATATTTCTTTGCTTAACCAGTTGGTAGTGATGGGCTCTGATAGCATATGTTTGATCCCTATGTGTTAATCCCAGGAGATCCCACATATTGGTGTCTGACAGGGCCCTGTAGATCAAACACATGTCCCCTCTCATTCTACGATACTCCAAAGAGTACAGATTTAGAAAGTGTAACCGCTACTCATAACTCATGCCTTTGGTCCCCTTGATCCCTTTGGTAGCCCTTTTCTGCACCCTCTCCAACAATCCAACATCCCCCCTTTTGTAAGGTGCTCAGAACTGCACACAGTACTCCATGTGTGGGTGCACCAATGCAGTGTACAGGGGCAACACCACCTCCTTATCCTTACACTTAATGTGTTTTCATATGCAATGTGTTATGTTGCTAGCTTTTTTAATAGCTTTATTACACTGCATGTTAAAACTAAGATCTCCACTGATGGTAATCCCCAGATCACTTTCATCTACTACAGTTTTTAGTACAGTTCCTCCCAGGGTATATTGAAACTGCTTGTTATATTTCCAAAATGCATGATTGTACACTTATCAATATTAAAAACAAATTGTTTTTGGGTGGCCCAAGATTCAAGGTTGTGTAAAGCAGTTTGCAGAATACACTGATCTGTTTTATTATTTATTGGACAACCTATTCTGGTGTCATCTGCGAATTTTGAGAGCAAAACCACTGTATCTGCCTGCATTGATGAAATATATAAATTGAATAAACATGGTCCCAATACAGAACCCTGTGGAATCCCACTGGTCCCTTTAACCTGGCTAGATGACTCCCCCCTGTTTGCAGACCCTCTATGTTCTATTATTTAGCCATGTCATAACCCACTGTGGAACCCAGCTTGGGAGACCCGACTCCTTTAGGGCCATCACAAGTTCTACATGAGGGACTTTGTCGAAAGCCTTGGCGAAGTCGAGGAAGACAACATCAACAGAATTTCCTGACTCTTTGGATTTGCTAACCTTGTTATAGAATTCCAACAGGTTAGTTTGGCATGACCTTCCACTAGTGAACCCATGCTATGTTTTATCCACGTTGCTTGATGCTATATGGAACTCTGTGCTGTAGTATTTTATTATCCCCTCTAAGATCTTTCCTAACACAGAGGTCAGGCTAATGGGTCTATAATCTGAAACCTCCATTCTTGACCCTTTTTTGTGGATTGGGACAACCACAGCTTGCTTCCATACCTCGGGGATTTCACCAGTTTGAATGGATTTCCTGAAAAATCCAGGTTACCGGGTTGACCAATACCTCAGCCATTTCTTTAATTACCCTGGGGTGATCTCATCTGGTCCCTGTGCCTTGTTCTGGTTTATTTTTGTAAGCCTTTTTAAGACATCTACTGGATCTATGTTAATACTATGTCTCAAATGGATTTTTTTCTCCCAGATCCTGAACAACTTGCGGGCCTATATTGAATACTGAGGAAAAATATATATTGAATTCCTCAGCAACCACCAAATTCTCTGCTATTAGGTCCCCATTCTGTGCTTTAAGGGGTCCAACTGTATTGTTTCTGCCCTTTTTCATTGATGTATGAATAAAAGGACTTATAGTTGTCCCTAGCTTTAGATGCCAGAGTAAACTCATAATTTTCTTTGGCCGTATTAATACCCTTCTTAGCAATTTTGAGGTATTTTTTGTAATTTTCTCAACCAGGTTCTGTGTTGTTATGTTTTGCCAGATGGTATACATTATTCTTTTTTTTTAATCAACCCCTTAATAATTGGAGTCATCCATGGGGGGAGGGTTTTTTTGGTGCTACTATATTTGTTATCAGTAGGTACATACTTTTGAACCAGATAGTTAAATATTCCTGCTAACCTGTCCCACATTTCAGTGGCTGACAGGTTTATCACAAACTGATTGCCAATCCGATGTAGACAATTTGTCTCTCATTAATTTGAAGTTTGCGTTATTGTACCTATATAGTACTGTCTTGCCTTTTTTTTCCCAAGCTACCAATATAGTGGAATTCAATCATACAATGGTCACTGGAACCTAGGGGGGATGTATACAGCAATTAGTAATATTTTCACTGAGATTGCTTAGTACTAGATCTAAAATATAGTTACCCCTGGTATTGGATGTAACATATTGGTCCAGCCCAGTCAGGCTGAAGGTTTCCAAATATTTAGATTCCATGACTGTATTTGCTTTTAATATATCCCACCCTAAACCGGGAAGATGTTTGTTATTTCGTGGTTGCATTACTGTTATAGTGAGCTCCAGCCATACTAGAAGTTGTCCCTCTCTTCTGTTTAGTTATTAAGTGTTCCCAGTAGAGGGAAAGGTGCTTTGGCATCACCCTCTTTGGAAATTGCTGATGTGTGTGGAGTTTAGGTAGTAGGCAGGGTGGCTTTGTAGTACCCATTCATTTCTCATTCAGTCTTAGGGACTGCTTAGGAATTATTTTCAGAGGAAGAGAATGCCATGTCCCAGATGCCCTTGCCAGGGAAATGCCTGACTGATACTGAAGAGGGGTTGGCGTGGGTGCCCTGAACTGAGATTTCAACCAATGGAAACTGCAGGTGGTACCAGCAATGTGCTGGGTGCCAGGGATCCTGGAAGGTACTAGAAGGGCGGGCACATGCTATGCTCCACCATGAGGCTGGCTGCAAGACTTTGGCAGGGGTGCAGAAGATCTCATTGCTTACTTCCACTTAAAGAAACAGTTGCCATGTTACCCTCAGTGCTTTAGGGTGTCACAAGGCTAAACACACCTTGCTGCAGAGAGGGCATTGAGGAACACTGTGAACATCTGGCAGCTGCCAGGGCGAACCTTGGGCACCCAAGATGTTTCCTGACCTGTGAAATTCTAAATGACAAGATATAGAGTTGCCCATACCTTGAAAGTGTAGAAGGAGCATCAGGAGGATACAGGAGCCCTAGGAATGTATCCCCTTAAGGGATACCACCTAATGGCCTTTAGGCCTGAGGCAGGTTCCTCAAATAAATTGTGGGCATCTAAAAGGTTGGGGCAACCTCAGAAACAATATGGAAACCATTTAAGCATACAGAAGATAAAGAAGCAGGTATCACCAGCAAGAGCAGGCAGAAGTAAGATAGGAGATGGTGTTTCTGTGAATGTGCAGAGGGGAATCCTAGAGAGTGGGAGAAGCACCTGCAGCCTGCCTGCCAGAATGTCACCGCAGCAGTGCATGGAACTGCAGTGTAAAGCTTACCCAGCCCTGTGGTTGGAGCCTCGAAAGAAAAGAGCGCCATGGCATGGTGGTGAGGGATTCTCAGGCCAGAGGGTCTGCATATACACAAATTACTCTGAAGCATGGATGCCACCCTAGTGTGCCAGTAGACCCACTAGAGAAAGCTTCCTGAGAGATGTAGCCAGCAGTGCTGAAGATGGTGAGAAACTTGGTGAAAGGAATTGAGCTGCTGACCAAGGTAGGAGATATGCTTACAGTTTGAAAGAGGAATTCTATGTCAGGATGGACATTGGAAATGTTACCTATGGCATAGGAGTTGAGGTGACAGCCAACTGCTAATTGCAGGCAGGCTGGAATACGTACTGCCAGGTAGTGCACAGCACTGCATTCAGTGAGAGAAGGAACTGGTTAATTTGAGGTGCCCAGAGCTGGGGTAGCTGTTAGCCAGGGGTCCCTGAGAAAGTCCTTATAGCAGTTTTGCCTCCTGCACACCAGTTGATCAGATGCTACGTACTGTGTCACAGTATGTTGTATGAAACAGTATAAAAACAAGCATTTGTCAATGCCGAATGTTTGCTTGCTGATATTAGCATTGGATGTGCAGGAGTTAGACAGATTCAGAATAGGAATGGCAGTGAAGTATTGAACTCATGTCAAACCCACCTCCACCCTGCAGAGATGGACAGGCATTGGGGTGTGCCTTTGGGTCAGCGCCCATAGCGCTCACGGCATTTCACCTCACCCTATCTTGTAGACATCGACAAGTGTTGAGGTGTGCCTTGGGGTGTTCGGCTTTACAATCACCCCATTTCATAAGGATATACGCTGAAATGGGTACAGTATAGGAGAATGGGGTGAACTCTGGGGCCAAACAGTCCAAGACACATCTCGATGTCTGTCACTGGCTTCAGAGTGGGGGTGGAATGGCGTGAGCATTACAGCCAGCAATCCAAAAGCACACCCCTGATGCCTGTCAGTCTCTACAGGGTAGGACGTTATGGTTATTTATTGGTATTTGCAGTACAGATTTTCAACATGACCTTTTTGTGATCCCACCTCATGAAAGCAGTTGGGACCTCTACTCATGAACAGTGGCACTGTGATTTTGTTAATCTGTCCCGAACAGTGATGTCCCACAGCGACCGCGCCATTCTATGCTAGATGTGTGAAAACACAGATCGGGCAGGCTGTGAAAAATGACAGCTATACCATTCATAGGGAGGTGTGAAGAGATGGCAATGTTAAAAATCTGGAGTGAAAATATTAAAAATGCTCGAACTTATGAGCGTACATGGAAACTGCTCAACACATGCTCATAACATAGTCATTTAGTGTAAGTATTTCACCAAATTTTCAATATAGGCATTTTGTGACCTCGCTCATGAACACTGTCACTATGGTTTTCTTAATCTGTCCCGAACATTGATTTCTGACAGCGACTGCACCATTGTGTGAAAACACATTTTGGACAGGATGTTAAAAATGACAGCTGAACTGTTCATAAGGAGGTGTGCAAAATTGACAATGTTGAAAATTCTGAGTGAAAATATTAGAAATTCTCAAACTTACAAGTGTGCGTGGAAATTGCGCAATGCACACTCATAACATAGTCATTTTATGGACTTCTGTCACCATGGTGATCTGCTGCTTGGACAATCATTTAAAACACGCACACGCACATTCCATTCAGTTACAGACCCATTGTAGTATTGATCACAATGGCTAATTTCAGCCTCTTCGGTTGCTCAACATTCAAACCAGTAGGCATTCATAGCCGAGCATGAGAACAAACGCACATTGAAAAAATAATTATTATTTATGTATTTATTTATTTGCTTTTGTTAACCAGGTAAGCACACTAGACAGCAACGTGCCTATTTTCAGGAGCGACCCGGGAGTGGCCCACAGTGGCTAGTTTTTCCAAACACTATAAAATACAGTGCCTGAGTAATGGTGGTCAACCATGGATGTAATCACCTCTCACAGTTGCCATGACAACTGTAAACCTCTTGAGCTGTGCTGTTGAGGTTTACTTGGTTGTCCTGGCAACTGCTTGAGGTGATTACATCATGGTTAGCCACTGTTACTTAGGCATTATCCTCTATATTGTGCCACTTGGAAGGGTGCAAGAAGAATAATTATACATAGTCTGGAACAGAGATATGAGTTGAAATTCTAGAACCAGTGTGGTAGGGTTCACAATAACCACCTGAGGAGAGAGAGATCGTGAGTACTCTAGTTATAATAGGTTCAGGACCAGGCTGATTAAAATAAAAAAAAAAAGGTATGGAGAAAACTGCCCCACAAATATGGAACACGTGCAGTCAGGGTCTTTGAGAGGGAATGGGTTGGAGAGCTGGGGATAATTGTTCCCGAGGTCCAGCACTAAAGTGAGGGCTCCAGGCCATCCAGCATGCTACTGTATGCAGCTACATTGGGGCCAGGGCCCCAGAGTCTGAACTTTTCCCAGGGGTCCAGAATTTCTCTCAAGGGGCTTGAGTGCAGTTGTTGTGGGTATACAGAGGTCAGTTTCTTTAGGGTAATTGGCTATGGCTGGCTTGGAAGACTGCTGCACACCACCAGTAGCTTGGCTTGTCACAGTGCAGGTTAACCGGTTTTCAGTTTTTTTGTCTGCAGGCAAGGGTGCACTTAGGCTGCTGAACCTCGATGAAAATCTGTTTTTAGCTTAAGTCACACTGCAATAAACAGGTCTGGTTGATGGCTTGATCAAGAACACACCGGGGGGTTGGGGAATCTCCCGCCACGCTACTGCTGCAGTAGTCTGCCAAGCCAATGTTAATACCCTATAGAAACTGATCTCTATACCCACAACTGCACTTGCTATCCATATTTGCAGGACAGTTTCCTCCTTACATCTTTTTTTTTTGGTTTGCTTAGCAAGCTGCTATAGCTTTACTGAGGGTTATTATGAACTACAGTCTGGTAAGGTGTGTTACGATACAGTTCAATGGTCGGTGCTTATTCAGAAAGTGGCAGCCAGCCTCTTTGTGGTTATTATGAATCACTGGTTCTAGAATCTCTGTTCCATCCAGTCTGCATAATCTTATCCAATATCTCATAACCTTCCATGTGGTAGTGGCACATGAAACATAGAAACATAGAATCCCGTGGTAGAGAAGCACCATATGGCGAAACATAGAATCTCGTGGTAGAGAAGCACCATATGGCGAAACATAGAATCTCGTGGTAGAGAAGCACCATATGGTGGCCCATCTAGTCTGTCAATTTTCCTACTCAGTGCTGCAGCTCCAGATCCTATTTCATTTGCTGCTCTCCTGTTCTGCACATCTCCAGGGTATTGTGACCAGGACCCCTGGGAACCTAGGGTTATGAGTACCATGTGTTTTAGATGTGGGAGTGGGAGTGGGACAGGAAAGCATAGATGGTTTTACTACTGGTTGTAGCATGCTGTCAGCTACTGGGAAAGATAAAAAGTAGTGCAACAGTGGAGTGGGACCATGGTGCACAGTCTTGGAGGCACTTCTGACACCTCATGAGGTTGTTCGTTTGTAAAATGCTTTTCTAATAGTCCTCCCAAGTGGAAATTGAATTTCTGGATGTACTGATTACAAAAATAATGGCAATTTGAAAAACGCATTTATTGCATAAACAAACTTATAGGAACAACATTTTCTGGCCAGCTGAGGAGGTAAAACTGAACATGAAAAAGTCTCACTCTGAAAAATGATGTCAAATATTTAATTCTGAGAATTCACCACGTTCAAATCAGCTTAAGGTAATCCTGAATTCTGTGTTTCTTTGTTTTTGGCTTGTATTACAAAGGAGTTTTTAAGTATTACCAAACTTATTTACAAATAATGATAGTGCAAACAGGGTAGTAGGAAACAATCAGGATAAAATAACCATGCTAATCAGCACAATTGCAAAATTAAGCAAGCTCTTACCTATCACCAAGTTCAAAGCAGCTATAAATATTGCTGATTTCTTTACCTTCTTTACTAATGTGTGGACGCATTTGCAAAAGATCACCAAACTTTGAAAAGAGTGAAGTACAGTAGTACAGACACGTTAGTAGAAAAAGATCAGTATGAAGCAATTGTGCTTGGTACTAACGTCCATAAAGGCAGTCTTGCGTATAGGTAATATCTTGTAAAATTACTATAGGCAATTGATATTAAAAGTCTGTATTATATACTAGGCTCAGAGAATAGCAAAATACTGGGTAAATGTATGAAAAGAGAGATGGGGTCCTCCCATAAAAAAAATTGCTCAACTCCCCCCATTTGTTTTTCACTGGGGGAGTGTACAACCTCAGTCCTCTTCTCAAAAGCATCAACACTCAACCCAAGTCTCCTTTGAAGTCCTTTCACAAACATCTGTTAAATGTGAAGTGTTAAATCACTTTGTAGCTGAATATGACTGTGCCTTTTACCTGAGTCTGAACCAAGTTACCACATCAGAAATTGGGGTATTTTATTCACTCACTTTTCCCCTTACAACCATTTTCAGCAAGTGCTTTCAGTAGGGTTTCACTGTTCAAAGCAGAACTGTCAGTTGTTGGCCATGCAGAGGTGCAAGTTGCAGTCGTGTGATGTGATGTCGCTATCATAGACAAACTGTAAATGGAACGGAAAAGGTGCTAGTTTTTGTTCTGTCAAAACAAAGTGCATGTGATTTGTAAAGAGTTAGCAACTGGCTTCAATAGGAAAAAATCTACATACATCCATTTATCAAATAGTCACTAGCATTCAGCTGTTAGAAGGTAGGCTGACAAGATTTTCTGGCTAGCGGTCTCTTTGTACAACAGGCTCTTACAATTGTTCCTCAATTTGACAACAAATGTCTAATTATTTTTTTAACAAATGAATCATAATAGTTAGAGACATAACAGTTTAACAGCTGACATTTGCTATCAAAAGGAAAAACAACTGTAAGAACCTGGGGTACAGAGAGAGACCATGTGGCAGAAAATCTTGCCAGTGTTTCTTCTAACAGCTGACTGTCAGTAGCTTTTTGATATGCACATAGATTTTCCTTGTTGATAACAGTCTAACAGCAACCAGTCATCAACTGCAACTTCATTAGATCAGAAACTGTCTGTCCCAAAACTGTTGGTCTATGAGATCAAAAGTGGTAAACCCGACATGAGTTTGGGGAGGGGGGTGTATGATAAATAAAGATAGAGAATAAAATAATTTCAATAAAAATTCATGGATCTTCAAAGATCTGCAACAATATTGAATCGAACCAGAACAATTTCCCAATTAACTATACATGTTATACTATTTTTGCATAACTCAATAAAGTAAAAAGACCTTAATGCCAGCAAGTAGTATAAAATAAATTGCTGTTTAGACTTACTTCACTAGAGATATATTTTAATGACTCTGCAACATAATCTTATTTGTTAGCGGCATTCTGCACATAATTAAAAAGAACTGAAATAATCTCGCAAGTTTTACAAATAAGAACAAGTTGGAAGCAACTGCAATGTCCACACATGCTGCTAGGCTTCACGCTGAACCCTCTCCAACAGACAAGCTGCTCTCTTAACATTAAAACATCTTTCCCTGTTATTTTGGCTTTATAGCCATAAATCACCTTACCAAAGAAAACAGATGCGATTTTTAAACACTTGCAAGTGTTATACTTATGTGGTGATTTACATGGATTGTGTGATCAGAAGAATTAAATGAACATCTGCGATCTGATAAGCAGGAAAATGAGTACTATCTCTGCAGCATGTCATTAAACTCCCAAGTCCATGATCTCATTTACATCAACATACTCCAAGAAATATATGCAGCTGTTGGACAATAACATATCTGCTAATAAAACCAGCACCAAAATTGTAAGTAATTGCTTTGGACTAAATCCAATGTATTGTAAGCTGCATGCAACACTATCAAATTGGGAATGACTGGGCTGTCAGATGAACTGATGGATGCAGTATTACGCTATCACAGAGGTAGCGATGTCATAGCTGTTGCATGCTACACATACAGTAAGACAATTTTGAAGGTTAGAAATGGCACCTGAGCAAAAACCAAAACATAATCTAGAAATAATACATTGCCTATTTATAAGCTACATGTGCACTGGACATAAAAATAAACACACTGACAAGTCCATACACCTTTTTTCCTCACTTCACCTTTAATGGTGATGTGCCTGAATCGCCATTGAATAGACAGACACTGGCTTTCTTGGTGGCTCTGGCTGCAAGTTAGGCTTCTTGTCCAAAATGCAAAAAAATGGGGTCCCCATCTCTAAAGGCAGATAAATGGCTTCAGTTCATGCATACATATGGAGATAGCATCTCTCAGTAATAAATATTGTCAGATAAAGATAACTACTTATCTCCAAACTTTTAAAATCGCCATCTCACTGCTGTATTCCCCTATTCAAATCCAACTGTGACAGACCTGTGCAAGGATAGAACTTTATCATGGTCTGATGGAGGGTTCCACCTGAAACATCACCACTGCCTGTTTCTTCCATGGTTTGGTGGTTAGAGGAGAACTCCGTTGTTAGTCTTCGATTTGATTTTTTTATTCAACTCTTTTCTGCTATGGAGCAGCTAAGTTTAATGAAGTTCGATCCTGGCACAGCTCTGTCACAGTTGGATTTGAAAACGAAAATAGGAACATACGAAATTTGCCAGCAGATAAAGGCCTAGAGGTCTATCAAGTCTGCTCGAATGTGCAGCTAGCACCCCTTATTCTGCAGCTGCCCCTCCCTTCCACCCTTCCCCTTCATTAACCCTCCCCCTTGTCCTGTCCCATCCTCGTTTGAAGCAGTCCACTGTTCTACTGCATACCACTTCAGCAGGTAACGATTCCACCCAGCCACCACCCTCTCTGTAAAAAGTGTCTCCTCCTCCTCCTGAACCTTCCTCGCCCAGTCTCATATCAGGGCACCTGGTGCCCTCCCTCCTTACTTTGAACAGCCCTCTGTACCTGTCTTGTTTATTCCTTTCATGTATTTAAAGGTTTCAATCATGTCACCCCTGTCTCCTCTCCTCCAGTGAGTACATGTTCAACTCCTTCAACCTCCTCTTGTATGATAAGTCCCCAGCCCTTGATCATCTTTTGTCGCTCTGTGCTGCACCCCCTCCAGCAACTTAATGTCCCTCTTCAGATATGGACGCCAGTACTGCATGCAGTACTCCAGGTGTGGTCTAACTAATGACCTATACAGTGGCAGAATCACCTCCTCCCTCCTCGAGGATATACCCCTTGCAATACAACCCAGCATTTTGTTGGCCTTCGCAGCTGCCTTCCTACATTGTGCCGAGTTGTTCATTGACCCTGTAATGAGCACACCCAAGTCCTTCTCCTCCTCTGTCTGGGCTAGCTGCACTCCCCCTAACTGGTAACTCCTCCTTGGGTTCTTCATCCCAAAATGCAGCACCTTGCACTTTTTGGCATTAAAGCCCAGTTGCCAGGTGTCTGACCAGGTTCCAAGCTTTGCCAGATCATCCTGCAACCCCTGCAACACCCCTAGGTCATCCACCACTGCTCCTACCTTGGTATCATCAGCAAACAGACTGATCTTGCTCTTGATGTCCCATGATATGTCTGCAATGAATATCCCAAACAACACTGGTCCCAACACCAAGCCCTGTGGGACACGCGTCACTGCCCTTGGGTGTGAGAGTTCCCCACCCACCACCACCCTCTGTTGCCTTCCCTGCAGCCAGTTTCCTACCCATCTCACCAGCTTTGCACCCCCCGTGCTTACTAACTTCCTTCCCAGCCTTCCAAGTGGCACTGAGTCGAATGCCTACTGAAGTCCAGATACAGGACATCCACTGCATGGCCCCTGTCCAGTTGCCTAGTTACCCAGTCATAGAACTCGACCAGGTTGGTTTGGCAGGATCTGCCACGTATGAAGCCATGCTGTCTGCTGTCCTGTAGTCCTTTGGCCTCTAGGAGGGCCACCAGCCTCTCCTTCAGGATAGTCTCCATTAGCTTACCCACGATGGATGTGAGGCTCACTGGTCTGTAGTTTCCTGTTCATCCTTGGGCCACTCTTGTGGAGGGCACCACATGAACCATCCTCCAGTCCTGAGGTACACACCGAATGTAGTGAGGTATTAAATAGGTCTGCCAAAGGTCTTGCAAGGACCTCTGCCAGCTCCTTCAGTACCCTGGGTGGATGCCATCTGGGCCTGGTGCCTTGTCCACCCTCAGTGCCTTCAAACCCTCTGAACTCTGCTCTCCATGATTTCCCCATCTGTCACCACTTCCCTGCTTCTGCCATTTCTCCCACCTTGAGTGTGTCACCCTCTCTCTTTAGTAAATACTGAACAGAAGTACTCATTTAGTACTTCCGCCTTATCGCACCCTGCTTCCACCCAACCCCCCTCCTTCCTAATCCTTGAATAAGGAAATACATGAGAGAAACAATGATTTTAAAAGCTCAGAGATAAGTAATCTGACATTATTTATCACTGAGAGATGTCTCCATAAGTATGCAAGAATTGAAGCCATTTATATGACTCTGCCTTAGAGATGGCGACCCCATTTCTTTGCTTTTAGGAAAAGAAGCCTAACTTGCAGCCAGAGCTCATGAGAGAGCAAGTGTCTCTTTGACATTCTGTGGTGATATAGGCAGGTCACCATTAAAAGATATTTTAAAGTTTTTAAAGTAGAATGGAGATGGAATATCAATGCTTTTGTGGAAGGGAGTGAGGTTGTAATCTCCCCCCATGAAAAAAAAGGGGGGGTGAGCGATGGCTTTGAGAGACTTTTTTTTATCGTCGGACACCATTTCCCTTTTTATATATTTATTTTATTATTCTCTGAGACTATTGTATATTGCAAACTGTTAATGTCATTTGACTACAGTTGTCTTACACCATATTACCTCCAGAAGACTACCCTTGTGAAAGCTAGTACCAAGCACTGTTGCGTCACACTGATCTATTTCTACTAGCGTTACTGCACTTTAGTCATTTTATAGTTTGATGATCTTTTACAGATTTGTCCACACATTAATAAAGAAGGTGAAGAAATTAACAATATTTGTAGCTGCTTTGACCATGGTGAAGCATAAGTGCTTTGCTTAATTTTGCAATTGTGCTGATTAGCATGGTTACTTCATCTGGTTGTTTCCGATGAACTAATTAAAAATTCCTTTGGAATACAAGCAAAAAACAAACAAACAAACAAGCTTAGAATTCAGGATTAACTTAAACTGCATTGAACTTAGTGAATTCTCAGAATTACATATTTGATATTCTTTTTCAGAGTGAGAAGTTTTAATGTTCAGGTTTATCTCCTCATCTGGTTATGATTTCCAGTTAGGTGCTAGTATTGAAACAGGTCTGAGGAGGGTGGAGTTACTTTTCTACATACAGGTGTCCTGTGAGGTCATCGCTCATTCCCATTTTTGCAGTTATTGAACCTAATAGTCCCTACTGCTTTGTCATCTCCTACAGTGGAAACCGCATTTGTCATGTGCAATAGCGATGAGTCTGGGAAAGAAACAGTTTCATGACTCACAGCACCAGTGGAGAAACAGCCAATTAGTAAGACCCATTGACATATGCTGGTTTAACTTTCCATGGATCTTGGTATTGTGCAGTCACTTTTATTAATTTTGTGATTTGCTATTCTTAAATGTGACTGGGCGAGCGACTTACTTTCTTTTCCCCTATAGTTTCCTTTCTAATGGCACTCAAATCTCACTGAATAATCAGAAACACTTTATTTTTTAATATAATGAAGGGCAAGAGCATTGATTTTAATTAGCAGTCAATACTGACCCCATGCCATCTGTAATGCTGCTCCGCTTTGCTTAGTCTCTCTGATAAGTTTCTCTGTTTTCAATTACAACCTTTTATTAAAAGCAGGCTTTACCTGTCCATAGCACTTTGCAAAGGGGTTCTTCTGTTTTTTTTTTTGTTTTGTTTTTTTGAAACAGGATATCCTGTAATGTTTAGCTAGGAGTTATAGGTTCAGAATGAAAACCAGGGTTTTTGAACTGCGGGTAATTTACTTGTGGTAGAGCCAAATGGATTTGTGAGGATCCTCCTACCTGGAACTGGATCTAGAATGAACCTAGAGGGACAAAGAGCACTCATGCCAAGAGTTTCCCATGTGCACTACCTATGCAGGTTTCTGACTGTCCTGCAGGTATACAAATATCTTTTCTGTCCTGCTATTTTTAAAACAAAACAAAAATACAAAAATTACTTTAAAGATCTTGAAGCAGCTCCAGCATCCAGCACTCTTCAGTACTGCCCAGTTTTAAAAATAACAGGACAGAAAAGTTATACGAATACTACAGGATAGTCAGAAACCTGCACACTGTAGGTAGTGCATGTAGGAACCCCGTGGCATTCGTCCACACATTAGTAATTAGCCTGGCTTCTTATGCTTTCCCCATTGCTCCAGCACAGACAGGTAGTTGGTAGAGGTGCCACCACAGGACACTTCAAACACTGAGTGCCTCTGAACAAGCAAAACAAGTATTTACTGTCTATTCGAACTTTTTTTATGATTCAGCCTTTTCAATCTGGAATGTTCAGTTTTGCTTTCAACACAGCTAATGTGAGCAGCATTTGCTACTTGATGTACTCATGCACTTTGAAGATGCTGTGCTCACAGATGTGCAGTTTAGCTCAGACACAGGCGCTGTAACTTCACCACCTGCAGTGTCTGTCTAGTTCGTGTTAATCAATGTCATTTTCTGAGGTATAATGGTCTTTATCTAATTGATTTAAAACAAATTAAATGTTCTTGTTGTATGTGAAAGATGTGCATTTTGACTACATCTATTATGTCAGTCACGTACATGCAAAAATGTTTCATTTTCTTTATTCCGTGGCAATATCATATTTTATTATTCTCCGTGCCCTGCCCCACACACACTGTCAATCAAATTGACTATATTTTAGATAATAACAGGACTGCCAGAAAAACACATTTTACAGTGTCAATAGAATTAGTGACATCTTATGAATACTGAGATGGAAAAATACAGAATTTTTATGAGGAATTGATAAATTGCTTGGTTGTTGATGGGAAATGTAACAAACTACCAACATATGTGTTTTGAGGCAGAAACGATTACGATCTTCACTCATGCATTTCATTGCTAGTGGGGTGTTTGAAATGACTAGATACCAGTTAAATTCTGCAGTGGCAGAACAGTCTGCCAATATGTGCATGAGATGAACTGGCTGTCTGAATCAAGAGAAGACCATTTCTGTAGGGATTACTGCCCTATTTTAGAAAAAAGTGAGCACCAGCCAGTGTCTACCCAAGAAAGAATACATTTAGAAACAGACAAGTCTTTGTGCTGGGTATTTATGACAGCAATCACAGGGAGAGGGAAACGCTTGTGTGGAAACAAACAAACAAAAATCCAGCAACTGACCAAGAAAACGGGCTGTAAGTGACTTGGCTTTCTTTCTTTCCCGTAGTACTGTTTACTGTTAGACCCGGGCTGGGTGGGCGTTAACGGGGAGGAGAAGAATGCTGCAAGCCCAGTTTGGCAACTTTGTAGGAAAGTCTTTCGTCTGCATCCCCTGGGGTGTGATCTGCTCACTGATCTCTCGATCCTTTGAACATGATGTCAATTTAGTGTGTGCGTGTGGGGGGGGGCATGCTGCTCATTGAAGCATAGCTCTCCCTTTCAGCTGTACGCCACTGCATTTTCAGTTGCTATCATAGACTGCCGCAGCATTCATTGGCGAACTGTGGCCATGCCTGCAAACACACTGACTGCATTGGAAGACGGGTGCCACACCTCCGAAAACTTGGATGATGGCACTATGTTTCTTGTACATGCGTGCAAGCAAACTTAATAAAGTGGGAGTTCTGATAAATTTGGTGCAGAATAAGAAAGGTTCTGTCCCAAGGTATAACCTCACCCACTGATGATTCAAAGAATAAGAAGGGCCGTGGGGTCTCAGGTGTGATAAGAGAGGGTACAACTTATACAAAGAAACCTTATGGTTTGATTTGAGTCCAGACAGTGCAACCAGGAAAGTGGGGACTTGGTCCTTGTTATATATTGTGGGTCAATCAATCAAGTCTTTATTTAACCAGGCGTTCATCGTTGAGCAGAAGCTCATTTGCAAGATGGACCTGGGTCAGTGCAGGAGAGTCTCATACATGGTGTGTCAGTTTAGTGGCCATCTTTTATTCTACTCAGAGATAGCGGTCTTGCATCATTGGACATACACAAAGAAAGGCTTACTGTGCATGACAGGAACTTACATATATAATGGACTACAATACATGTATGTATAAACTACAACTCTAATCAACTTCCTACCATATATATATACTGTATATATACACTACATATATATATATGCACTACCATACATATCCATGCATATACTACACTCCTCCCCCTTAGACAGAAACTTGTCTGAAATACTTCAACAGCAACATTTCTAACTTCCAGGCTGAAGTAGACTGTTTGGTACCCAAAAACAAGTTCAGGGGATTATTCTGCCCCTTGGGAAGAACTTGTCACTAAGTACCAGTACAAGTAAGAGTTCAGTTACACAGTGGTACAAGTTCATTATATGACTTTAAAAGTCAAGTCTTTGTGGTAGTCTTTAGTGCCTCGGGATATCTGTGGGCTGGAATAACCACTGCTGGTGGAACAGGTGATTCATTATTATTTGGCACCGGCTCCAGTGGAACTTCACGAGTAGGAGCAAAGTCCTCTGTGTCACTGTCCTCAGATGGGTTTACCCATGCCGCAGTGACAGTCAGCAAGGAGACATCCCCAACAGCTGCAGTGCCGACTGTTGGCATTGCAGTGTCAGGGACGCCTCTATGCATCCAATGGGGGGTCTGCACCCCCAAACCTCCGGTCTCTAGGATTCTAACTCCGAGTTGGAGTTGGACCGAGGGGAGGGGCAAACACCCAGCGAGGCAGTCCTGATCACCAAACAGACCACCACAGTGACAGGTGGATTTTGCCCGATTCCTGTCACCGTGGTGGTCTTCGTGATCTGGGAGTCTCTGCGGCAATGGTATACCCCTCAGATGGAGTGACATCTTCTGCTGCATTTGCTGGAACCTTGGAATGCAGCAGGTGATCCATATGTACGTGAACAAGTCACTGTCTCAGGTGAACTGCATAAGTCAAAGGTCCATGTGTTTCAATCACCACCCCAGGAATCCAAGAACCCTTGGGATGTCTACAGTATTGAACTATCACCCTCTCCCCAGGATGAAAAATCTGTACTGGCTTGGCGGACTCATCATGACCCTTTTGCTCTTGTAGTTGATGCTCTGTGACAGTGTCAGCCAAGTCTGGCATGAGCAATGACAAGTGGGTACGAGGTTGATGTTTTAGGAACAGTTCAGCAGGTGTTCGCTCTGTGACTGTGTGAGGAGTGTTTCTGTAAGCAAACAGAAAATGAACCAGCCTTTGAGCTGTAGGTACTTGCTGTGAATCAGATCAGGTTTATTCCAAACTTTTTTGAATGTCTGAACAGCTCTTTTAGCTGTGCCATTCGATGCTGGATGGTAAGGAGGAGTCAAAATATGTTGGACGCCATTCTGCTTTAAGAACAGTTTAGACATGGGAAGAAAACTGGGGACCATTTTTATTATGTTGCTTGCACGCATGTGCAAGAAACATAGTGCCATCATCCGAGTTTTCGGAGGTGTGGCAGCCCTCTTCCAATTCAGTCAGTGTGTTTGCAGGCGCGGCCCCAGTTCTCCAATGCCTGCTGGAGCTGTCTATGACAGCTCCAAAATGCAGTGGAGTACAGTTGAAAGGGGGAGCTACGCTTCAGTGAGCAGCGATAAGATATCACCTGCTCATGTGCGCCCCCCCACACACACACACACTGCTGTGCTTGCCCCCACACTGTATAGCTGACGGGGTGCCCAACTCCGCCGCCGTGCTGCGCCGCCCCCCAAACAGAGTTGCACATGCCACGCTGGGTGCCCACCCAGGGTGGCAACTCATCGATAGCTGATGGGGTGCCCAACTCCCGTCAGCTCCAGACCCCAAACAGTTTTTCCAGCTGCCACACTAGAGCCCACCCAGCGTGGCAAATGTCCCGCATCATCTTTTAAAACAAAAACCCTGTAAAGAAAAACGGTCCTCGCAGTCTCCCTGCCCCCTACAACCCGCACCCACCCACTGCGCCTCCCTGCCTCCCCACACCCCTCACCCCATACTTACCTCCGGAGTCTGGCGCGACGATCTTCGGTGGACCGGGAACACGTCTGCACTCTTCAAAGCCAACCGCGAACTGAGGAAATGCCGGTAAGCTGTATAATGGGATAGATAGGGTTTTTTCAACTTTGTTGCATATCTCAGGCATTTTTTGGAATTTTTGCACCAAATTTTCAACATGGGGTTTTTGGGACCCCTCCTCATAAATTCTTGCACTGTCATGGCGTTACTCTGACCGGAAGGGTGATTTCGCAGTCACTGCGTGAAATCACCTTTTCACACCAATTAATGAAACGACACTGCAATATTCATAAGGTGGGCTCTCAAAAAGCCTATGTTGCAAATTTGGTGGAATAATTCCTAAAAATGACTGTTTTACGAGCCTGCATTGCGCACTTCCTATGCATGCTCGTAAGTTTGCGAATTTTCAATATTTTCAATCCAGATTTTCAACATTGTCATTTTACCACACCTCCTTATGAGCAGTACAGCTGTCATTGTTCACATCTCACCCAAAATGTGTTTCCACCCATGTAGCGCACGATGGCACAGTCGGTGTGCGAAATCAATGTATTGGACAAATTAAGAAAATCACAGTGACACTGTTCATGAGCAGAGGTCTTAAAATGGCTATGTTGAAAATTTGGTGACAAAATTCCTAAAAATGACTGTTTTACGAGCCTGTGTTGAGCACTTCCTACGCATGCTCGTAAGTTTGCGAATTTTCAATATTTTCACTCCAGATTTCCAACATTGCCATTTTACCACACCTCCTTATGAGCAGTACAGCTGTCATTTTTCACATCTTGCCCACAACGTGTTTCCGCCCATCTAGCGCACAATGGCACAGTTGGTGTGCTAAATCAATGTATGGGACACATTAAGAAAATCACAGTGACACTGTTCATGAGCAGAGGTCTTAAAATGACTATGTTGAAAATTTGGTCACAAACTTCCTAAAAATGACTGTTTCATGAGTGTGCATTGCGCAGTTCCTACGCACACTCGTAAGTTTGCAAATTTTCAATATTTGCACTCCACTGACTTCCAAATACCTACACAGCACATACAAGCAAGCAACATTCGGCATTGACAAATGCTTGTTTATTTATTGGGAATTCAGAATTAACACCTTTGAGCCATAGGCTCTTTTACAAGGTTTCCACGTTGACAATTTGTAAAAAAAGACAATAAAAAACATTGAAATTGGTTTGCGCCATCCAGGGTTACTTACCACAAGAAACAGTACAGCTAGACATAGTAGCTAGGTTAGATACAATGAAAAAACAGGGAATATCTTTACAAACAGTGGAGTACATGAACACAATTATACAGAGAATTATAATGCAGTAAAATTAAGCCTTCTCATTAGAGTAGAAGAGTTTCAAAAGTAGCAGGGATTGAAGATACAAACTGATACAGACATACAAGAGAGGGGGTACTTAAGTGTAGGGAGGTAGTTTAGGGTGTGGGGGGGATGGGAGGTCAGAAGACATTCAGGACCTGGGCTAGTGGACAGGGGAGCAGGAGGAGGGGGGGGCAGAAAAGTTGGAGAGCTAGTGGAGTGATAGAGCAATTGAGGGGAAAGGGGAGGTGAAAAAAGAGAAAGAGAAAAAAGGGGTAGGGGGATTATGGGAGATGGATAGAGGCACGGAAACAGAGAAAATGGAGATGAAGGGAGACAGGGGTGTCAGCCCGGGGTAATTAAGTGAAGCAGTCACATGAGGCCTGAGTCACAAGGGTATGATGAAGATTACGTTTGAACAGGCCTAGAGTGGCTGAATTGGTGACTTCGCTGTCCAGTGAGTTAAATAACTTAGGGGCTTTGCCTGCAAATGACCACTGGCCCTGAGAGGTGTGACAGCGGGGGACAAGTAGAGTGGAGTTATCAGAGCTTCTGGTGTGGTGAGTGCTATTGGTTGGTCTAAGGAGATTCTGTACCCCAAGGGGCATAAGACCGAGGGATGCCTTTTTTACTACTAGGCAGGCTTGGTAAGTGATTCTTCTGAGAAGTTGAAGCCAGTTAGCCTGCTTATAGAGGTCGTAGGTGTGTGTGCGGGGGGGGGGGCAGCACCAGTCAGTAATCTACAGGACTTGTTCCAAGCAATGGCGACACACTGTAAGGCAGAGACAGAGGCAGCTCTGTAGATAACAAGCCCATAGTCAATGATTGATACAATCACATTTTGTATAGCAAGCTTAAGTGCTTCAGGAGTCAGGCAGTGCTTATGTCTATACAGAAGGCTGATGTGGATATTCACAGATTTGGTGACCATATCAATATGACTGGAGAAAGATAGAGTACTGTCCAGGGTCACCCAAGGTACTTGAAAGAATGCTTCTGATCTAAGACAACACCAGCCTTATATCTGACTGTCAGTTGTTTACTTTTATGTTTATTATGTGTACTATGGAAAAGCATAATCTTCGTTTTCTTGTAGTTGAGCACTAGTTTCTGCATGACAAACCATGCCTCTACATCCGTGAAACCTTCCTGAAGGTGGTCCTCCAAAAGAGAGGATTGGAGTTCTTTGAGACAATTACCACATCATCTGTGTACAGGAGGATAGGCTCATGACAGGAGGCAGGGAGTTTGTTCAGAAAGATGCTGAATAGCAGGGGCCCCAAAATTGACCCTTGGTGAACACCTGACCGAACAGGCTGTTTGGAGGAGAGGGCATTACCAATCTTAACCTGTTGAGTGCTGTTGAAGAGACAGCTATTAAACCACCTTAGGGTGTCAAGGGACAGCCCTAGATCAGCAAGCTGTTCAATTAGTAGTGGATGGTTGACCGTATTGAAAGCCTTTGACAGGTCAGTGAAGGTGGTGCCGACAAGTTGACCTTGATCAAGTGCCTGATGAATGTAGCCCATAAATTCAATGAGTGCGGTGGTGGTACTGCGGTATTTTCAAAAGCCATGCTGCTGTAGGCATTGCAGGTTGTATTTTTCCAAGTAGTCTACCAGTTGATCGGCAACAATTTTTCTAATGCTTTGGATAAGGGAGGGAGGCGGGAGATAGGCCTGTAGCTTCTGTGTTGTGCTCTGTCACCATTCTTGTGGATTGGGGTCACCAGGGTACACTTCCACTTGAGAGGGAAGTGGAAAAGCATGAGGGAATGGTTGATAATCTTGGTTAGAGGGGTCAAGACAGTGTTAAGGGTGAGGCTTATGAGCTTCAAGTCAAGAGAGTCACCACTAGTTCTGTTTTTTCCAAGTACCTTCAGTAGGCATTTTTTGGCTTCATGTTCGGAGGTTGCCTTGAAATAGAAATGTGGATGCTCCAGCTTCTTAGCCGGTATGCCATGAGGAGCCAGGGAGGAGTTTGGATCAAAGAAATTAGCAGGCAGCACATGACTAAGGTCGGTGAACGCCAGATTAAAGGTATTGGCAATTGAGGTGGGGTCAATGACAATGTAACCATCTACGTTCAGCATGGTGGGTGCCTCTTTGGAACCTTTCCCCATGACTTCTAATATGTTGCTCCAGAATTTCCTTCCATCCTTCCATGTGTTGGATAGGGCAGTCCTATAATAGTTGGCTTTGTCCAAGCGAATGGTTTTGGTACAGGTGTTTCTGGCTGTTTTATAGGCCTGTATTCAGCTGGTCTGCCAGTAGCTCTTGCCCGGTCCCAGAGATGGTCCTGTGATTTCATTTCTTCCAGTAGATCACTTGTAATCCAAGGGTTGTCAAGGCCCTTCATTTTTTGCTTCTTGAAAGGAGCATGGACATCACTCACTGCATTGATCCAGGAGATGAAGTATTTAAGTTCATCATTTAGGTCAGTTGCAGTATCAATTAGGGACCAGTCCTGTTGTCCTAGAAGCAATTTTTACAGTTCTTGGTGCCCTCTGGATAGAATCCTACTATTGACAGTTTTTGCCGGGGGTTTATTGAATTTATTTGACTATAAGCACATGACCGGGGAGTGGTCACTTATAGAATCGGGAAGGACTTCCGTATGAGAGATATGGTCTAGGCAGTTTGTGAGCACCCAGTCCAATAGGGTGCTTGTCCCAGTTCTGTAGTTGACCCTTGTAGGTGAGGTTATGAGCTGGGCGAAATTTGCAGTAGATATGGCATCCTTATAATTGTTCGCACTGGGGAGAGCCAGTTCACATTGAAATCCCCATGCATTATAACTTCAGCGTTGAGGTTTAAGCTATTGATACAAATTAGGAGTGGGTCCAGGCTGGATGATGTTGATTTTGGTGGAATATACAGTAAACTGATGCTATTGTTAGGGCCTTATTGTGGGCTCCGAGCAAAGTCTTGATAGCTAGGACCTGTTGGTCATCACCAAAGTTGGGCAATGGCAGAGCATACCCCTGCAAAAGAGTCTTTCAGGTATAGGGCACAGCCTCCCCCTTTTTTAGATAGTCTATCCTGCCTGAAAACAGTATATCCTAGAATTGCAACAGCAGCAGCATCAGGAATCGCTGGTGACAGCCATGTCTCAAGTCACTGCAAGGATATCTAGACTGTAGTGGATCCAGGCAGTGGACTGTAGTGGATCCAGGCAGTAAGGGCATCACGTTTTTTGAGCAGGCTGCAAATGTTAATGCAGTCTAGTGAGAGAGTCCCAGATCTGCTTGTGCTACTAGGTCTGGAGAAGAGTGGACTAGGGTTAGGGTGTCTGTTTCCAGACATAAGCAGGAGAAGCGGTATTAGACATCTTAGTAGCTCCTTCAGACATCTACTATGCAGCAACCGTACCCTTCACCTTTTGCACTGTTCACTAGCTCCAGTCTGGACTGACCGGACATTTGATAATAAGAGCAAGGACCAGCAGTGAGTGGGTGATGTCATGCTTGGACGTAGGAGCAATCTTGTGCGTTGTAGGATTTGGTAATGGAGACTGGAGCCATTCATATTACAACTGCAGGTAGCCATTCCAAACATGTAATGGGGGTATTCATCAAGGTTACCAGCAGTAGGCCTTGGGGAACTCGTAGAATTAGTGCTATTTGGAGAAGTCGGCACAGCCAGAAAAAGCATGAGCAGCATGATCAGAGGTGAAAACATTATTAATGGTAGGGCTACGCACTGGGGTGATCAGGGAAAAAGCCAGATGAGAGATAAGGATCAGCGAGGCCTACTGAGATGGCTGCGATTGGACATTTAAAGTTGATTTCAAATGAAAATGCTGATATCTGATGGTAAGTCAAATCCAAAGTCAAAGCCAGAGGAAACTGTGAACTGCTAAGGTCCAAAGTCAAGGAATGTGTTAAAATTCCTGACAGTGATGAACTGTGACTGCGCATATGCAGGAAGTGAAATCCTTTTGTCTGTATGTTTCCATTGTTCTTCAAAGAGGTTGCTGAATAGCCCACATATAGTTCCTTTAGGAGAGATCAAATGAAAATGTAGATACCTGGTGGTGATGTTTTGCAGAAGTTCAGTCCAGGAGACTTTCACAGATCTTAAGAGGGACATTGCGCTGCTGGAGAGGGTCCAGAATAGGGTGACCAGGATGATTCAGGGCATGGAAAGTAGGACCTATGAGGAGAGACTGGATGAACTCAATCTATATACACTGGAGGAGAGGTGGGAGAGAGGGGACATGATAGAGACTTTCAAGTATATAAAGGGAATAAATAAGGGCAGAGCCAGGGAAGTGTTTAGGCTTAAGAAGGGGGGAACTACCAGGGGGCATGAGTGGAATCTGGAAGGGGGAAGTACAGGAGGGAGCGCAGGAGAAACTTCTTCACAGAGAGGGTGGTGGAACCATGAAACACACTGTCCAGGAGTCTGGTGGAAGAGACCAAAGTGGAAGGATTCAAGAAGGGTTGGGACAGGTACGGGGGAAGCTGAGGCCAGGAAGGGCCACCTCTGGGGCTGGAGGGGTGGAGGAGCGAGCTCCCAGTAGGGGATAGCTTCTGAGCAGACACGATAGACCATGGGGCCTATTCTGCTGGCTTTTACTATGATACTATGTTGTGAGCAAAAATGGCATAGTTACTCCAGGCAGAAAAACATGTAAATCCACAAAAATTAACCTACAGACACAGACAAACACAAACAGCCACCTACACAGACCCAGGAGGTGTGGTCATTGTCCAACACTAACTCCCATGGTAGTCCATAAGAGCCAAAAAGTTGTCTCAAAAGGTCTATAGTCTGTTCAGTAGTTGTGACTTGTGTGGGTAATACTTCCAGCCATTTGGAGTGAACATCAGTTACTACCAAGAAGTGCTTTTTGTCCACCTCAGCATAGTCGACGTGGATGTGATCCCATGGTGTGGTAGCCCAGGATCAAGGATGCAGGGGTACACTAGCATGTTGTTCGTAGACAGCCGCACATGGTGAACTTTGGTTGACAAGATGTTGGATATCTTGATCAAGTCCTGGCCACCAGAGGCATCCTTTGGCCAATGCCTTCATACCAGAGATTCCAGGATGACTGCCATGTAAGTCAGAAAGTAACCTCTTGGGAAACTTTGGCGGTATCACAACTCAAGCTCCCCACAGAACACAGCCTTGCTCTGTGGACAACTTGTCCTCCTTGTCTAAGAAAGGTCAGAGTGTTTGGTCTTTCAAGAAAATAGGCCAAACATTTAGAGTGAAATCTAGGACTTTAGAAAGGACAGGATCTCACTGTGTCTCTGTTGTGACATCCTGTGAAGCAATTGGTAAGTCCTTGAGATGTGAAAGATGGAATACTGTTGTATCATCTTCCTTTGCGGTAGCATCCTTGCATGGCAGTCTCAACAATGCATCTGTGTTAGCGTGATAGTGAGAATGTCGGTATTTGATGTCATTTATTTATTTTATTTTATTTATTGGAAAAGTAGGATTTACAACCTTTGAGTCATGGACTTACTTACAAAGGCACCTTGTCGCGGGGGGGGGGCAGATTTACATAGTGTGGTTACAACAGTGAGACCAGTACAGGTGCAGAACGTTAAACATAGAGTACATATAGGTTACATAATAGTGTTACTTATAATAGGTTACAGTCATATACAAGGTACCCAAGGGTTACATTGGGGGTACAGCCCTGTACATACCTCTGGTGGCCAGGACTTGATCAAGATATCCAACATCTTCTCATAGTCACATGCCAACAAAATCAGGGCCCATTGCTGCATCCAGAGTGCTGCGAGAGTTTGTATTGTGGTCTTTGGCCCCAGAATTGCCAGTAGAGGCTTGTGATCTGTTGGCAGAGTGAATTTCCATCCGTACAAGTATTTATGGAACTTCTTGACACTGAAAATTATGTTCAAGGCTTCTTTCTGGATCTGAGAATAGTATTTATTGCTTGGGGACAATGTCCTGGAAGCAAAAGTGATCAGGTGTTCCTCTCCAGAAGGTAACGCATGTGAGATGACAGCCCCCACTCCATATGGTGACGCATCGCATGCCAGCCTCAGGGGTTTGGCTGGGTCATAGCATGCTAACCATTTGCTGCCTAGAAGACATTTCTTGCAAGCCTGGAATGCTTCCTCACACTGTGGTGACCAATTCCATTGAACTTCTTTCTGTAGCAAGACACGGAGTGGTTGCAATAATGTGGACAGATAAGCTAAGAACTGTCCATAATAGTTCAAGAGGCCTTAGAATGATCTTAACTCTGTCACATTAGTTGGTGCTGGTGCTTTGACTATAGCATCCACCTTGCTGTCTGTTGGGCATAGGCCTTGGGTGTCGATCCAGTGACCTAGGTACTCAACAGAATTTTGCAGAAATTGGCATTTCCCTAGCTTTACTGTTAGTCCACACCGTTGCAGTCTGGTCAGAACTTGGTCCAGGATTGTCAGATGCTCTTCCACTGTGGGTGCTGTTACCAAAATATCATCCATAAAGCATACTACGTGGTCCAGTCCATGCAGTATCTGGTCCATTGTGTTCTGGAAAATTGCTGGCGCTGTGGAAACTACATATGCCAAGCAATGATACTGATAAAGTCCCTTGTGGGTGTTGATGGTCAGATATGGTTCTGACTCTGGTTCCGGTTCCAGTTGCTGGTATGCAAAGGATAAGTCCAACTTGCTAAAAGCTTGCCCGCTGAGAGTGTAGCAAGCAAGTCCTCTGCATTGAGTAGTGGGTATGGATCTTGCTGTATACCACAGTTCACTGTAACCTTATAGTCACCACACAACCTCACTGCTTTGTCCCATTTTGGTACCACAATGATAGGGGCAGCCCAGTTGCTCATCTCTACTCGTGAGATGATACCATGACTTTTGAGATGGTCCAGTTCCTTCTCTACTGCTATCTTTAAAGCATACAGTACTGACTGAGGCTTGTGGAAAATTGGAATGGCTCCTGGTTGCACTCAGAGCTTTGCCTTGAAATCCCGGATCGTGCCGTAACTGTCCTGGAAAATAGGACCATGTTTGTTCAATAATTTCTTTAGTGCTTCTTGCAGTGCTTTGGTCACTGTATTTAAGCTGAAGATCTTTTCCCCAGTTCAATTTGATCTGCATGAGCCAGTCTGTGCCTTGTAATGCAGGTCTTTCTTTTTGTACCACCACCAGAGGTAAGGTCTACGTTCATAGGTGACTGGCACTTGGAGTTCCCCTAGCACAGGGATTTGCCCTCCCATGTAAGTTGAGAGTTGAATAGATGATGGTTCCAATGGGCACTGCTGAAGTTTCTCTCTATAGATGTTATCTGGCACAAGAGATACTGAGGCTCCAGTGTCTAGCTGCATGCTCACTGGGTTGCATGCTAGCTCAAGCTGGGGGTAAATTTCCTTTCCAGTTGTCCATGTTGCATAAACCATGAACAGGTGCAATGCCTCATCTTCTATTTCAACTAGCTAGCAGTTCATAGTTGCTCTTTTGCTTGTTTTATCTTTCTTTAGATAAATCTGTAGCCAGAGTGTGCCTGAGCAATTAAAAGTGTTTTAAATAGTCAGGTGTAAAGGGACAATAAGGAAGCCCCGACAGAACGGAATATAAGTGCAAGGAGCTGGAAAGATTTACAGGACAGTTTAAATAAAAAAAAACATGCATTAGTTTACATTTATTTATTTATTTTATTTAGTTTTTGTTGACCGGGTAAGTGCACTAGACAAATCCTGCCTATTTTCAGGCACGACCCGGGGGAGGGGAATACAGATGAATGCCAACTGACCTTGAACCAGATTAAGCTGTTAGTGGTATTTTTCATGAATGGAGGAAATTTGGCCAGGGCACTGGGGAAATTCCCCTGCTCTTTTCGAGAAGTGCCATGGGATCTTTAACATCCACCTGAACTACCACCAGAACAGGCAGATGGGACCTCGGTTTAACGTCTCATCCGAAAGACGGCACCTCAGGAGTGCAGCACCCCCCTCATGCTGCACTACAGTGTCAGTATTGGGATATTAACCCAAATGCCTGGTGTGGGGACCCTTCAGTTGCACTCATAGAAGTTCTGGTGTTAATCCTCGTCACCAATGTGATATATTGCGGGTTATCGCAGGAGAGACTCATACATGGTGTGTCAGTTTAGTGACCATCTTTTATTCTACTTGGAGATAGTGGTCTTGCATCACTGGACATTCACAAAGAAAGACTCACTTTGCATTACAGGAACTTACATATATAATGGACTACAATATCCATATGTATAAACTACAACTCTAATCAACTTCCTACCATATACAATATATCTATGCATACACTACGTACATATCCATGCATATACTACAGTCCTCAGGAAATAACTAAATGCAGAGACTATTTAGTAAAGCATGCCAAGTGCTTAAACACTGTCTAGTGTGTGGTCATTGTGCACCTGACTGAGCAGGGTGATGTCTACTGAACATGGTACTGAAGAGGTGTACAGAGAGTGTCTGTGTGTGTGTGTGTGTTTTCTGATATTGTGTGAGACCCTCCGGCCAGCATTCCACCTAACCCTTAGGTGCAGAGGATATACCTGGGCTATGCCTGGGCCCCAACTTGCACAGTGTCAGATAAAGGATTTTACAATAAGTAATGCAGGTGTGGTTCTTGATATGCAAATTTCTTTTTCTTTTTTTTTTAAATCCCTTCATCTGCTGTTTCCTTTTTTTATTACATTTTTTAAATAGGAATAGTCTATAGTTTGTAGTGTATATTTTCTTCTTACAATCAATAAATCATACTTCTTCAACAAAGTGAAATGCAGCAGCGGCAGCAAGCAATTAAGTTACAATGGAGATGTGGCTGTGCACTTTGCACCCCCTAGATTCACCACTGCACTTGCACCAAGATGGGGTTGTCATATGATGTTAACTGCAGCTGGGAGAGGAAGAAAAATCAGCAGCAACTGAGTGGATTGTAGGATCTCACAGCATTTGGCTCAGGGGTTACACTCACCACAGAAAAGTCCAGAAAAACATTTGAAGCACAAGCCACATGAAGCAGGAAGGGGATGCAGGCTTAAGAAAAGTACTGTTCAGGAAAAGGATTTTAAGTTCTGTAATGAAATGTATAGTGGACAAATGATTTTGGTCCTTGTGCAAGTGAACAGCACACTGTACCAATTAATTCTGACCAACACCCCAGTAAAGAGTCAAGTGTTTCAAGCCCAGTTTTCTGTATGTTTTGTTCACCCACAAATGGTGCCCACATTTAACATCTCCTACTGGAAGTTAGGCAAACCAATAATTGAGTGCATGGGGCTCCAGGAAAGAAGTACACCTATAACCCTGGGGCCAGAACTTCCCTGGAGGATGCCTAGACAGAGACAAAGCCGATGAACCTTGGTGGGCTCAGGATAGGTGAGGGTGCATGATCCTCCTCCTATACCACTGCATAACAGTTCTGCTGTACTTGCAGAAATAAGCACTCGAGAGGAGGTACCAGTTGCAGTGGGAAGGGAAGAGGTGGGGATCCTCAGAAGTGGAGGCCCCATGGAGGGAGAGAGAGAGTCGCCCTGCCCAAGAGGAAGCATCTTCTGGTTGGCAAGTGTATTGTGAGGGGAACTGATTTGGGAACTGGGAGGGGGTGATAGGGAGGTGGTGCGCCAAAGTGGTGCTTCAGCTTGGACTGATGGATAGTGTGTTCTGAGGATCACTAGGACAGCAGGAGCTGGGAGGGAGCTAGATGTTATTCTGTAGCGCTCCACATTGTCAATGGGTATTCATTACACTTGGGTATTGTGCATCCCTACAAGGGGAAATGGCACAGCCCAAAGCTTTAGAATGCTGTGCATATGAGGATTCCGGACAGCAACAGCTCCCCTGTTTAAACTGTGCCATCATAGGGGAAAGATGGTTTCAAGCTTCTCTGAGAAAAACTTAAGCCTTTAGGCTTTTGGGCTGCAATTCTGCATAGCATGTTGAGGCTACCTGGTGACAGAGAGCACTCCTAAATCATAATCGTGCCTGTTACATTGTGGCTTTCAAATTGGCTCACCTGCTAACTCATTTTCCACACTCTGTGTTGGATTAGGGGCCAAGTCTGCAACATTTTTCAGGGGTGTGCATATTGTCTAAGGTCTCTGATAACAAAAAAAAAGAAAGGTACCTCAGGTGATATCTGTCTTATTTTGTTTTTTATTTTTTAGTCAGGGTCTGTCTTATTTTGTTTTTTAATTTTTAATCTAACAGCTAATATTTTTCCTAGTCAAACTATCTCTTGTTGGGAGCTGCAATACTGAACATAGGATTTGCAAGAAAGCGAGTTGTGCTCACAACAGAGGGAGGGGAACCTTTCAATTGTCCCTGGTTTGTAGCAGATATACTGCAGGTGGAGGCTGCTTCTAACTGAAAGGTGAAATAAGGAATTTACAATTATCAGGAAAAGACAGTCTTGTTACAATTCTTAAGATTTTTAGTGCAGGAAGATTTTAAACTCTGGGCGAAACATTTGTCACAAATCCTGAAATAAGTGCAGGTACAGGTTATGTATTTGACCCAGACAGTAAACTGTTTTCTGTGTTTATCATTGTTTGGCTTAAAAGGCAATTCCAAACTTTCTCAGGAAGTGATTACATCACAGAGACTTAATCAGCCAATAGCTTTGGTAATAGACCTGAGCACGATAGTATTATAAGCAAGTGTTTATAGCAAATTCATCAGAACAGCTAATATTTTTCCTAGTCAAACTATCTTTTGTTGGGAGCTGCAATACTGAACATAGGATTTGCAAGAAAGCGAGTTGTGCTCACAACAGAGGGAAGGGAACCTTTCAATTGTCCTTGGTTTGTAGCAGATATACTGCAGGTGGAGGCTGCTTCTAACTGAAAGGTGAAATAAAGAATTTACAATTATCAGGAAAAGACAGTCTTGTTACAATTCTTAAGATTTTCAGTGCAGGAAGAGTTCAAAGCACAGCTGACTTATTTTGGGGCTGACTGCTTTCAGAGCACAAACCACCAGGCTGTTTTGGGGCTGGGAGGTTTACCTGTGTCTGACTTGGATGTCTGGATTTTCTCTGTTTGATTAGCAGGTTTTCTCTGTCAAATTGTTGTGTATAGTATCTTGCAGACAGGAAGGCACTCATCGCAGCAGTGGGTCAGAGCTCTTAGCTGATTGTTTTGTGAGGGCACAGTTTAGGTCCAACCCTTCCCACCTCACCCCACCCACCCCTGGAAATAGTCCTTTATACCTGGGGTTCTGACATCATTTCCTCAAGAGTGCAAGGTGCATATCAATGTCATATCCTCTCAGCACACAGCACTGAAAATATACGCATACACATTGTATAATATATATATATATATATATTTCTATATAACAAACCAATCACACACGCACAAAAAAAAAAAATTGTCATGTGGGGAGTAGTGCAATGTAATGGCTGTGGGGCAGCAGTCTTCCGGGAGTCTACCTGGAGGCTGAGATGCTGCCCTATTTGCAGACAACTCTCTGCCCTGAGGGAGGAAGTTGCACGTCTTCAGGCCACACTGGACAGCAGTAAGAGAACCTTCCCCCAGGCCAGACTGGATGGTAGGAAGGGAACCCCCATCCAGGGCACCAGAGCCACCACCACTACCTCAGAGGTTGCAAAGAAAGCACAGCAGTTGGACCACAGTGGGCTCAGGGAGGGTGAGGAGGGTGGAACAGAGCACACCCAGTCAGTTGTTCACTCCACAATCCATACACCATTCTGGGGAGCACAGCTCCCCATGGATGCACCATGGAGGAGATTAAGGAGGCTGAGGACACCTGTCTAAGGAGGCCCACAAGAAGGGGCAGAGGATGCCACAAGGAAAGGAAGCAGCTCCTGGTGGGGGACTCAATATTAAGGGGATAGAACTGGGGAGCAGGGAAAACTGAAGTAAAGTGCCTGCCTGGTGCCATGGCTTGTAGGGACAGGAAGGGCATCCTCAGGATCACGAGAACAGCTGCACGGGAGTCTGACCTGGATGTCATTGTCCACCTAGGGACAAATGACTTGGCTCAACATGAGATTAGAGCAGTGCAGAAGGACTTTGTAGAACTGGGGAAGGGCCTAAGACAAGTAGCACACACAGTATCCTTCTCAGAGGTGCTGCCTGTAAATGGCATGAGTGAGGCAAGGGTACTTTGCACCATGCAGTTTAATGAGTGGTTGAAAAAATGGTGTGAGCACAGGGTTTGGCTTCATTGGAGACTGGGGTTCCACCTGGAGACACCAGCCTATACTGGCAGGATGGTCTGCATCTGTCCAGAAGGGAACAAGTCTTTGAGCAATCAGTTTAAATGCTTCATTGGCAAGCTTTTAAACTAGTCAAGGGAGGCACTGATAAGCAGCAGGAAAATCCCAGCCTCTCCCTACAAAACAGGGTACTAAATGGGAAAAAGACCGAGGTAGAAAGGTCAGTGGGGGATGCTGCAACAGAAAGTAAAGCCATCAAAAAATGGAAAGCAATGAGTACCAATGCACGTAGTCTGAGTAACAAGCTTCCTGAATTAGTGGCCTTGATGGAGGAGGAACATCTGGATATCATGGCAGTCACAGAAACATGGTTTGCACAAAACCATGACTGGGATGTAAACATACCAGGATACACTATCTACAGGAGAGACAGAGAGGGTAAAAGAGGAGGAGGAGTAGCTCTTTACATAAGGGAAGGAATCAAAGTAACAGAACAAAAGAGAAAACAGGGAGGGAAGAAGCACTGTGGGTAAATTTGGAGACCGCAATGCACACAATCCCACTGGGTTGTATACGAGACCCCTTCTCAGGGGGAGGAAATGGACAAGGAAATGATAGAAAGTATACTTAGTATGGCAAAAAAAGGGGAGATATTGCTAATGGGTGATTTGAATATGCCAGATGTTAACTGGAGTGCAGTTGCTGCAGCCACTTCAAAGAGTGGGGTTATTCTAGATGCCCTACAGGGGGCATGCCTTAGACAACTAGTATTGGAGCCCACTCGAGAGGGAGCAATCTTAGACCTGGTTCTCTCAAATGGAGATGAAGAGAGGATCACGGATGTAAAAGTGGGTAGCCATCTGAGACTAGCGACCATCGAACAGTATGGTTCACAATAAACACAGCAATAGAGTCAAGCCATACAAAGGCAAAGGTACTGGACTTTAGGAGGGCTGACTTTGCCAAAATGAGTAAGTGCCTAAGGAATGCACTAGCAAATGGGCAGGAAGGAGGGTGGAAGAACAATGGGGAACAATAAAAACTGCCATCACAGAGGCAACAAGCCTTTGTGTGAAGCAAATAAACAAAACTAAACGATGTAAGAAACCACTATGGTTCTCAAAGGAAGTGGCAGTAAAGGTTCAAGAGAAAAAGAAAGCTTTCAGGAAGTACAAGGAATCACAGAAGGAGCAGGACAGAGAACTGTATCAGTTAAAGCAAAAGGAAGCTGGGAAGGCAGTCAGAACAGCAAAGGCCCAAACCGAGGAAAAGATAGCCAACTCAGTTAAGAAGGGGGATAAAACCTTTATAGGTACATCAGGGAGTGAAGGAAGACCAAGGAGGGATAGTGAGGCTTAATAAAGGAGGGGAGGGTGGGCAGAGGAAGACTGTGAAAAGGCAGAGATACTAAACAAATATTTTGCTCAGTATTTACAAAGGAAGGGGGGTACCTAGAACAAACAGTAGAAACACACTGGATACAGAAGTTGATACCAGCCCATTTACAGAAGAAAGGGTTCTGAAAGAACTGTTAAAACTGAAGGTGGACAAAGTAATGGGGCCTGATGGGATTCATCCCAGAATTCCAAAAGAACTAAGGGTAGAACTAGTGACACCACTGACTACCCTGTTTAACAAATCATGGGAGGATGGGGTGGTACCCGAGGACTGGAGGAGGGCAGATGTGATTCCCCTTCACAAAAGTGGGAGCAAGGCAGAAGCAGGAAACTACAGACCTGTTAGTTTAACCTCAGTGGTAGGGAAAATGATGGAATCACTTCTGAAGGAAAGAATTGTCGAGTATCTAGAGGCCAGAGGGCACAGGACCCAAGGCAGCATGGATTCACAGCAGGAAGGTCATGCCAGACAAATCTGATAGATTTCTTTGACTGGGTGACCAAAGTAGTAGATCAGGGAGGGCTGTGGACATGGCCTACCTAGACTTTAAGCAGTTGACACAGTCCCACACAAAGATTAATATACAAGTTAGCCAGCCTGGGAGTGGGACCCAAGATGACAGCCTGGGTAAAAAATTGGCTGGAAAATAGGACACAGAGAGTAATAGTAAATGGAGTCCACTCTGATGAAAGAGGGGTTACTAGTGGGGTACACTGAGGGTTCAGTATTAGGACCAGTCCTCTTCAATGTCTTTATAAGCGACATTGCAGAGGGACTGGAAGGAAAAGTATGTCTCTTTGCAGATGACACAAAGATCTGCAACAGAGTTGATGCACAAGGTGGGGTGGAAAGGATGAAAAGGACTTGGCAAGGTTAGAGGAATGGTCAAATGTATGGCAGCTTAGATTCAGTGCTAAGAAGTGTAAGGTAATGCACCTGGGAAACAAAAACCCAGGGGAAGAGTACACAATGGGGGGTGAGATACTAACGACAACAAAAATGGAAAGGGGCCTGGGGGTAGTCATATCAGATGACCTAAAGGTGGGCAAGCAATGTGAGAGGGCAGCAAGGAGGGCTGGGGGGATATTGGGATGCATAGGGAGAGGCATCACCAGTAGAAAACAGGAAGTTATTATCCCTCTGTACAGACAGCTGGTCAGACTCCATCTGGAGTACTGCGTGCAGTTCTGGAGACCCAGTCTTCGCAAAGACATAGACAGGATGGAAGCTGTCCAGAGGAGGGCAACTAAAATGGTGCAGGGTCTGCACCGGAAGACATATGAAGAGAGACTAAAGGAGCTTAATATGTATAGCCTCGAGGAAAGGAGGAGAGGGGACATGATAGAAACTTTCAAGTACCTCAAGGGAATCAACAAAGTCCAAGAGGTAGCATCTTTCAAAAAAAGGTGTGCAGAACAAGGGGCTAATTTGAAGATGGGGCGGCTCAGAGGTAATTTAAGGAAGTATTTTTCTCACAGAGAGGTTGTGGATGCATGGAATGGCCTTCGGAGGAGGTAGTGGAGTCAAAAACAGTGGTGGAATTCAAGCATGCATGAGACAGTCATAAGGCAATTCTAGGGGGTGGGGGTAGGAAGAAGTAGGCTGCTGGTTAACTAGGATCTGCAGCTTATCCAGTAGGCAGGGAAATGGGCAGACTGGGTGGGCCAAGCGGTCCTTATCTGCCGTCAAATTCTATGTTTCTATGTTTCTATGTAATCAGGGTCTGTCTTATTTTGTTTTTTATTTTTTAGTCAGGGCTCTTCTGAGGGTCTCTCCACCATCTCTGGGTGTTGCTCCCCTCTTCAGTGTTTAGGGTTTATTTTAACTTGGTTTTGCCTGTTAAATACCTTGTCTTGGTTTTTTTAAAAGATGATCCTTTTGGATTTTTGCTGTCTGGCTCCAGTCACACTTTTCCCTTAAGTGCCATCTGTGGCAGGGGAACAAATAACAGTAGCTGCTGTGAGAGTATGGTTTTCTCTCTTTCCTCTAGCCTTCCCAGTCTTGTTGAGCCTCAAGTAGTGTTTTTTTTTATTTCAGTTGTTGGTTTAAACAAAATTGCCCTTTTAAATGGCATTGCCATTTTAAGTAGTTTTCCTTGGCAGCATAGCCCAGTATACAGGCTATTTGTGCTGCACTCTAGCTGGCTGTTGGATGGCGTGTTATATTTTCTTCATGCATAGTTAATTTTTATTTAAGGCTTTTAGCCTGCGTCCCCTGTCGGCGGGTTTAGCTGCTCGTTTCTTCAGTTGGGCATTCGCTGGGGTTTTCAAGATTAGGTCTTCCACTATACAGCTCATGATCTACATGCCCATAGTGTGCGTGCGCCCTCCTTGAACATGACAACATCACGCAGCTAGACGCGTGGCTCTCATTATGGACTCTGTTATAACTCTTGTGTAACCCCCCCCTGCAAATGGGAGTTCCCAAAAGTCTTCCAGGAGCTTGCCTGAATGCTCCAAGTCTGGGCGGTGTTCGGCGTCTGAGCTGTTTAAATGTGGTTCCAAGTGAGTGCTATTTGAGCCTCCATGTACTGTCTCTTTAAGAGCTGTCTGCTTGCAGACTTAATTAGTTTGTATGAGGGGACTGTGTAGTTAATGCTCGAATCCCACCCGGGCTGCTGTCAATTTGCTCCATTTCTGCCGTTGCTACATGTGCAGACGGAGCCTTGTTGAAAGATATAACTGTTTGCCAGAAATCATTTAGGGTGACTGAGAAAATGTCGTTTGTCTAACCTGTCTTCATTTCAGCACAAACTGTTTCAGTGTAACTGTTTCCTTTTGGTCCTGAATAGCTGACTTGGACCAATCAGGATGATAGGGAGACCCTAAAATGGAGCCTGTGGACAAATCGGAACTTGGACTCTCAATTTTGAGCCAGCCACAAGGGGATTGTATGGGCAGTGACTCTGGGAAATGTAGTTTTAACCTTGGCACCTTGTTCCACCAACAGATGGAGTCTTATTGTGAGTGACAGCTGAACCAGCCAACAGAATGGTGTGGGGCTAAAGGAAATGCCCTGCTCTGTGACTGGAAAGATTAGATCAGTTGTGACTGTGAAGAGAAAAGGAACTCTGTGCTTCTGCGGTGTATAATTTCGTGCGAGAAGAGCGTGAGGCCCTGAGTTTCGGTCTGTAGCCTTTGTGAGTGCCAGTTTGGACTGAATCCGAGTTGTGAGGAGAAAGAAGCACTAGAAGTGTGGAAACCAGGCTCACCCTGTAGAAGACTGGAGAAATTGTTGAATCGCGCTTGGTCTGTCAGGAACTGAAGCTGCTGTGTGTGCTCCCGGGTATTTTGCAGTAATTGATTTCGGGATTGAGGAGCAATCTGCCTGGTATAGTACTTTCCTTTCCCATATGAATGTGCGTAGTGCTTGTGGGGAATCGCTATTTCCAATCCCCAGTGCTGTGTGCTGTGTGTTGAAGCTGGAAGCAAACTCCAGCTTGTCTCGGACTAAATCTGTTTGCTATCAACTGCAATGGGGTCCAGTCACAAGGACTTTGTCTCCATGCCTTGTTGTTCTGGCAGTCCAGAAGAACATCCACCATCCGGTTTTCAGCTTGAGTATTGTGAGTACAAGTTAGGGTATTCCCCTGCAGCCTGTTTTCAATCACAAGTGTGTCATCTAATTTGTGCTGTTTCACTGCTTTATGGACTGAGCCACCAGGCTCCGGATTACAATTGGGTGTTGTGCATATATTTTCTTCTACAGGGCCATATCCATCTGCACCTGCCAGCCAACCCCGGGCAATGGACCTGGCTAGCCCCCCCAACCTGGGTACCCAGAGTGTGACTTTTCAGCCCCTGTATGCGCGCACAGTACTGTGATTTAATGCCACCAATAAACCTGATTTCCCCCTTCCGTGTTACTGCCCCCTAAATAAATCAGATTTGTTGTTGTTGTACTATACACTGTCTGTGGTGTTGGCACTTATGGAAACAGCATTGTGTTTTGCTGTGTATGTGTTTAACCTTATTTTACAGGGGGTCCTCAGAGACGTTCTGCAGAATCAGTCTCGAAGGTAAGTGGTATCTATATAAGTGAACAATGTGTATACATGGGGTATTGGGGCTGTAACTCTGGTGTACTGTGTGAGCCACTAGAGGGAATAAAAGGGGGTCTCAGTGTCCCAGAGGGCTGTGATCAAGCTAGTCTAACCACTACAAACCCTGACCTCTGGGTGGAGCCACCTGCCATAGGACCTAGGCCCCTCAACCTGTCCGTAGTCAAACAGGCAGGGGTAGTGGCCCTTTGGATAGCGCCACCTAGGGGCTACATCTTGGAGGCACCACTGGGATTAGCGTCCTCTAGTGGCCACATTTATGAATTACTGTTAAAAATAAATGGGATACCCCAACAGACGTGGCTGTACACCAGTTGGTGGAGTGGTGTACTGGGCAGGAGATCGACCCCCCAAATGCTATACTTATCTTGGATATCCCACTGGGTACCAGTACGGACACTGTAGAGGGAGTACTTTCCAAGATGGAAGGTTTACAAAACCCTGTGGTGGCGGGTCAACATGCTAATCTGCTCACCCACACTTTCATGGCCCTAGTAGAGTATAAGGACCCCACAGATGACTTCAAAGTGCCACAGACTATTACCCCAGAGGGGAGCCCTCACTGCTTGGAGAGTGATAACTAAGGACAGTAAAGACCCGGGGGGGGAATGATTCCCCCGCATAATCTGAAACTTTTGAGGAGAAATTTGCTAAATTGTAGCTGGAGGAAGGGAAAACTGGACGATTTAAAGAAACTATTATTGCCACCTGGGGGTGTTCCTTCCCTAACACTCTCTCCCCTCCTGCACCCGTTATTGCCCCTCCTTCTGTGCCAGTGCTAGCTCCTACGTTTGTACCTGCCATTAATCATGACTCTTACCGCAAGCTCAAAGTATTCTCTGGCATCTGCCCCACACCAAATGGGGAGGTCGATCTGGAAACCTGGATAGACTCTGCTACTCTTGCGGTACAAGACTGGCAATGTTCTGAGGCAGAAAAAAGGGCTCGCCTGGGGGGAGAGCCTCCAGGGACCCACCCAATGTACTTTTCACTCCCTGAGTGTCTCTGACCCTGATACCAAAGCCCAAGAGTACATAATTGCCCTTGAAAATGTGTTTTGGGGTACCACTAGTGTTGAGGCCTTGAAATGGAAGCTTAAAAATGTTAGACAACAGCCAGGGGGAATTGTTATCTGCCTATATGGATCAATTAGAGGGAATCTTGCAAACCATTTTTCAAAAGGGGGGTTGGACCCCTAGTGAAATGGACCGGGTAAGACTAGATCATATACTCTGCTCTGCCCAGCACTCTAGCGGGGTGTTGCTCAAATTGCAACTGCATCAAAGGAAATCTAGTCCCTTGCCTTTCCATGTGTTGATGAAGGAGGTATGGGAAGTTGAGGAGGAGGAAGGTTTTTCAGAGCCCTGTGCAGTTGTAGATGCTACATCCCCTGCCCCAGGTGTGGGATCAGACGCTGATGGTCTGGAATCACCGAAATCACATGACAGAACCCGAGACCCAAATGTCAGCCAACGGGGACCCAGCCAGAGAGGGATGGCTACCGATGTTCTGCCATGGGATGAACTGCTGAGGGAAATTAGGAAAGCAACAGACAGTCTCACCATGAAGGCTGCTCCTATGAGTACGGGCCCTGACATTTGCCCAACTGCTTCTGCTATGGGGGTGGGGGTGCCCACCCAGGCACCTCCTGCTGACAACAGCTCAAAACTTGATATCTTGGCTATGGAGGTGAGGGAACTGAAGAGATATCTCCAAATGTCCAACCCACCACCGGCTAAGGTGGCACCAAGGTTTTCTATTGATATTACCAATGCCATAGCCCCCAATGTGATGCCTTGGTCGCCCCATACTTCAGCAGATATATTTTGCCATAATTGTGGGAAGGATGGGCACATGAAGAGGGAATGCTGGTGTTGGAAAGAATTAGAGAGAGTGGTGAGCCAGCTATAAGGAGAGCTTTGGAGCACAAAATAGTGGTTAAGAGGTGCATGAAATGACCGCAGTGAAGGTCCCAGAAATGCTAACTCATGTCCCTTTGTGGCTAGATCATTTGCCCAGGCCCTTGCTTCTGCCTCTCCAGACTGGTCCAGAATAGTGAGTCCCTCCATGGAGACCACTGTGAAGATGAATGGAGTGTCTACAAGAGCTGTATTGGACAATGGCTCCCAAGTGACAATTATGTTTCAGGACTGGTATCAGACGCCCCGTCTGATGTACCCTTACAACCGTTGGAAGGACTGCATGTCTGGGGGTTAAGTGAGAAGACCTACCCCTATTCCAGGTATATCAAATTTGGTCGTCTTTTCCCACCTCCGTGGCTGGAGTGGCCGAGCAAGTAGAGACCCTGGCATTAGTGTGTCCCCCTACCAGACTGTGTGATGAGATTCCTCTACTAATTGGGATGAATAAGCATATGTTTGGATGGTTGGCACAGTTGTGTTATGAAAAACAAGGTTCAAGGACTGGCAGAGCTTTGAGAATCCCGGCCTCGATCAAGAAGGCCTATGAGGCACAGAGAGATGCTGAAAAAGTGGACCTAGAGGAACCGATTGGAATTGTCTGGAAGAAGGATCCGGAGTCTCTGATTCTGATGCCAAATGTCCAGTGTACCTTACAGGGGGAAGTCCATATCAGAAAGGATGTCAAGAATAAAATCATCATGCTGGATGCACCAGACAATGGGAAATTGCTGGAAGGACTGCTGGTCAAGCCAAGTATTTTGCCTGCCAGAGCCCATGCTTATGCCAGAAGGGTAATGGTTCAAGTTCTGTGTTCAATGTGTGATAGAGAGATTCGAGTAAATAGAGTTTGCACCCTGGCTAATGTACATTGTGCAGATACTGCAGTGCTACCCAGTAACAAGTGTTCGGGGAAGAATGACAGAGTGATGCCCGACTTGTTTGATTTTGGGGACTCCCTGTTGCCAGCCGAATGGAAGATGAGAATTAGTAGAAAACTTGCCCAGAGAGACCAGGTGTTTTCTTTAAAGGAATGGGATGTAGGATGTGTGCAAGAAGCTGAGCACCACCTCCGGCTGCATGATGAAAGGCCATTTCACGAGAGGTCTCGACACCTGGCCCCTGCTGACATAGATGATATGAGATGGCATCTGCAAGAGATGCTTGCTGCTGGTGTAATACAAGAATCCAGAAGCCCATACGCTTCACCTATTGTGGTAGTGAGAAAAAAGAATGGGGCAGTAAGAATGTGTGTGGATTATCGCACCTTGAACCGGTGGACTATCCCTGATCAGTATACAATGACCCGCATTCAGGATGCTTTAGACTGCCTGAATGGTAGCAAGTGGTTCTCCGTGCTGGATCTTTGCAGTGGGTACTACCAGATCCCGATGGCCCAGGAAGACCATGAGAAGACAGCCTTTATCTGCCCACTTGGTTTCTATGAATTCATGAGGATGCCTCAAGGGATTTCAGGTGCTCCAGCCACTTTTCAACGACTGATGGAGTGTGCGGTGGGGGTCATGAACTTATTAGAGTGCCTGGTGTACCTAGATGATGTTATTGTGTTTAGCAGCTCACTGGAGGAACATGAGAGCAGATTATTCAAGGTGTTGGACCGGTTGGAAGACTTTGGCCTAAAACTGTCCATCGATAAATGTCAATTCTTCCAAACATCTGTAAAGTATGTGGGACACATAGTCTCCACCGAGGGTATAGAGACCGACCCAAGTAAAGCTGGGGCCTTGACCACCTGGCCACAGCCCCACAATCTAAAAGAACTGCAAAGATTCCTGGGATTCTGCGGCTACTATCACAGTTTCATCAAGGACTATTCAAGAGTGATCCGTCCTTTATTTAATCTTACTCAAGGTTACCCTTCTACCCACAAAAAATACAAGAGGTCGGTTTCTTCTGAGCCTGAGAGAGTGTATGTCCATCCCAATGAAGTATTTGGAGCCAGATGGACACCTGAGTGTGGAGCTGCTTTTCATGAGATTGTATATCAACTTACCCACGATCCTGTCCTTGCCTATGCAGATCCAGTGAAGCCCTATGTCTTACACACTGATGCTAGCCTGCAAGGCTTGGGGGCTGTATTGTACCAAGAGCACGAGAATGGCCTGAGACCAGTGGCCTTTACCAGTAGAAGCCTGGCCCCATCCGAAAATAACTATCCTGTATATAAGTTAGAGTTCCTAGCTTTGAAGTGGGCTATTGTTGACCAGTTCCATGAGTACTTGTATGGGGCTAAGATACTAGTAAAAACTGACAATAATCCTTTGACCTATGTTCAGACTTCTGCTAAATTGGATGCCACTGGCCATAGGTGGCTTTCTGCATTATCTACATACGACTATGCTGTTGAATACAGAGCAGGCCTGAACCACATAGATGCTGATGCTCTCTCCCGGAGGCCTGTTCCCCAGAATGACTGGGTCAGACTGTCAGAACCTGATATTCGAGCACTCTGCCAGAAGTTTGACAGGGAGGAACAAATGTCCACGGACGCAGTGGACTGTATGGTGGATTGTTTGGGACCCTCTGAGAACTGCATACCTGCTGCTTATTGCCACTTTTCTGCAATGGACATTGGTGCACTGCCTCAGCTGGACAATGACAGTATTCAGCAGGCTCAATCCTGAGATCCCATGATCAAATCAGCTTTAGAAGCCCTCTATGCAGGGAAAGATGTGTCCAAATTACGCTCCACTGATCTGAGAACTGCATTGTTATACAAGGAAGGTCCTAAGCTGAAATTGATCAATAGACTGTTATACAGAGAAACAGTAGACAGAGGGGGACAAACAGACAGACAACAACTAGTGCTGCTCACTGCCTTTCGAGACTCAGTACTGAGGTCCTTACACAACCACATGGGGCACCTTGGTATAGACAGAACTCTTGACTTGGTGAGATCCAGATTCTGTTGGCCTAAGATGGGGGCTGATGTTGAGCAATACATTCGAACTTGAAGTCGCTGTTTACAGAGGAAAGCCCTGCCCCAGAGGGCTGCCCCCCTTGTTGACATCACCACCAGTGCCCCCATGGAACTGGTCTGTATTGATTTCCTGAGTTTGGAGTCAGATCAAAGAAATATTAGTAATGTGCTGGTGGTCACTGACCATTTTACGAGATATGCCCAAGCTTTCCCCACCAAGGACCAGAAGGCCAGATTTCTTCTGGCAGCCATGTGGCAAAAGTACTTGTAGAAAACATTTTTGTTCACTATGGGGCTCCACAAAGAATCCATTCTGATCAAGGGAGGGACTTTGAGAGTCGTCTGATCAAAGAGATGCTTTCTCTGTGTGGTAGTGCTGAAGTCCAGAACCACCCCTTACCACCCCCAAGGGGACCCGCAGCCTGAACATTTCAACCGCATTTTGCTAGATATGCTAGACATCCTCCACCCAAAGGACAAGCCTAGATGGAGCCAACAAATTAGCACTCTGGTACATACCTACAACTGCACCAAATGTGATGCCACTGGGTTCTCCCCCGACCGCCTGATGTTTGGAAGAGAAGCTCAACTGCCGGTAGATGTATGTTTTGGAGTTTCTCTTGATGGGGTTCGAGCTGACAACTATTTACAGTATGAGCAAAAGTTAAAGGCCCAGCTAAATCATGCATACCAACTGGCTCAAACCATGGCTGCCAAAAGAAATCTGGCCAACAAAGACAGGTATGATAAAAAGGTGAAAGCACAGGAACTCCAGGAGGGAGATCGGGTATTGCTAAGAAATCTGGGACTGCATGGCAAACATAAGATTGCTGACAGATGGCACCATCTCCCTCACATTGTAGTGGGCAAACTAGATGATCTGCCTATGTACAAAGTAAGGCCTGAGAATAATTCAAAAGATGTGAAAACAATGCATAGAAATCATTTACTGCCCATTGGACAAATCTTGATTGAGTCTGAGCCCCCAGAAAATGCCTCCTCTGGACCAGTGACTAGAGCTGCTGCTGAGCAAACATCAAGAAAGTCCACACCTACAGAAGCTGAGTTAAAGTGTTCCCCTCCACAAGTCCCAGTTGAACATGACTGTCAGTCCATGTCAGAGGAAAGCGAGTGTGGTTTTGAATACTACCCTTCTTACGAACTGAGTCAATTGTTTCGGGATAATCCCCTAGTCAATCTTGGAGATGAAGCTGGGCCTTCTGGACTGTCTAAGCCCCCAGTTTTGTCCCTGGAGCCAATGCTCCCAGAAAGTCAAGTGCAAAGCATGAAGTCAGATGATATGGAATCATTGTGTATGGTTGAACTGTTTGAGTTTTCAGAGGAGGAAAATGATGGACTGGGACAAACTGGTGATATACCAGAACAAGAAGAGTGTGTTGAGTGCCCTGATAATTCACTGTCAGTGTCAGAAAACTCCCCATGTGAGCCAAGTGTTGTGGACTCAGAGATTGTAACCTCCAGGAGCTGAAAGTGCCCCAACTTCTAGCCTCTCTACCCCAGTGGAGACTCCCCTGACAAGTGAGGACAATGCTGAAAATGAGGCTCAGGGTGCAGAGACTGTAACAGTTCCCCCTTGAAAGACTGGTCGAGCTGTAAAGCCTGTAGTGCGCCTCAGTTATAATTCCCCTAGGAGGCCAGTGGACTTGCCTCTCAATGTTGTCCATAAAGGAGTGTATGTGTCCCCAAGCTCATTGCCCAAACTGAACAGCAGTGCTAACTCCAAGTTACTTGTGTTGCCCTCTAGGTATGGGGCCCCTGCCCCATCCAGCCCCAAGGTAGCTGATAGGGAAGGGTCCCTTCTCTTCAGGTTTCATGTACGGGAGGTAATAACCTGAGTTATGGTACAATGTGTGTATAATAGAAACAGAAACATAGAATTTGACGGCAGATAAGGACCACTTGGCCCACCCAGTCTGCCCATTTCCCTAGTTACTGGATAAGCTGTAGATTCTAATTAACCAACAGCCTACTTCCTGCCCCCCCCACTACAATTGCCTTGTGTCTGTCCCATGCATGTTTGAATTCCTCCACTGTTTTAGCCCCAACAACCTCCCCAGGAAGGCAGTTCCACAAATCCACCACTCTCTCCGTGAAAAAATTTCCTCACATTACCCTGAGCCGTCCTCTATCTTTAAATTGTGTCCCCTTGTTCTTACATCTCTTTTCTGAAAGATGCTACCCTCCTGGATTTTGTTGATTCCTTGAGGTACTTGAACGTTTCTATCATGCCCCCTCTGTCCCTTCTTTCATCAAGGGTATACATATTAAGCTCTCTCAGTCTCTCTTCATATGGTTTCTGATGCAGACCCTGCACCATTTTAGTTGCCCTCCTCTGGACTGCTTCCATCCTGTCTATGTCCTTGCGTAGATGAGGTCTCCAAAACTGCACACAGTACTCCAGATGGGGTCTCATTAACTGTCTGTACAAAGGGATAACCACTTCCCTTTTTCTACTTGTGATGCCCCTTCCTATGCATCCCAGTATCCCCCTGGCTCTCCTTACTGACTTCTCACATTGCTTACCCACCTTTAGATCATCTGATATGACTACCCCAAAGTCCTGTTCCATTTTTGTTGTTGTTAGTACCTCCCCTGCCATTGTGTACTCTTCTCCTGGGTTTTTGTTTCCCAGGTGCATTACTTTGCACTTCTTTGCATTGAATCTAAGTTGCCATATGTCTGACCATTCCTCCAACCTTGCCAAGTCCCTTCTCATCCTTTCTACCCCCCTTGTGTATCAACCCTGTTACAGATCTTTGTATCATCTGCAAAGAGGCATACCTTTTCCTCCAGACCCTCTGCCATGTCACCTCTAAAGATGTTAAAGAGGACTGGACCCAGTACTGATCATGAGGTACTCCACTAGTGACCCCCCTTTCTTCGGAATGTGTTCCACTCACTATTACCTTCTGTGTCCTGTTGTGCAGCCAGTTTGCAACCCAGGCTACCACCCTGGGACCCACTCCCAGGCTGGCTAACTTGATTATTAATCTTTTGTGCGGGACTGTGTCAAATGTCTTGCTAAAGTCTAGGTAGGCCATATCCACAGCCCCTCCCTGGTCTATTACTTTGGTCACCCAGTCAAAGAAATCTATTAGATTCATCTGACATGACCTTCCTGCTGTAAATCCATGCTGCTTTGGGTCCTGTGCCCTGCTGACCTCTAGGTGCTCAACAATTCTTTCCTTCAGAAGTGATTCCATCATTTTCCCTACCACTGAGGTCAAACTTACAGGTCTGTAGTTTTCTGCTTCTGCCTTGCTCCCACTTTTGTGAAGGGGAATCACATCTACCCTCCTCCAGTCCTCAGGTACCACCCCGTCCTCCCATGATTTGTTAAAAAGTGTGGTGAGTGGTGTCACTAGGTCCTCCCTTAGTTCTTTTAGGATTCTGGGGTGAATCCCATCAGACCCCATTGCTTTGTCCACCTTGAGTTTTAGGAGTTCTTTCAGGACTCTTTCTTCTGTAAATGGACTGGTGTCAACCCCCCTACCCAGAGTGCTTCTATTGTCTGGTTTAGGTAACTCCTCCTCATCTTCTTTTGTGAATACTGAGCAAAAGTATTCATTCAGTATCTCTGCCTTTTCACTGTCTCCCTCCACCCACCTCCCCTCCCCTCTCCCTTATTAATCTTCACTATTCCTCCCTTAACCTTTCTATGCTCCCTAATGTACATATAAAAGGTTTTATCCCTCTTCTTAACTGAATTGGCTATTTTTTCCTCAGTTTGGGCTTTTGCTATTCTGACTGCCTTCCCCACTTCTTTCTGCTCTAATTGATACAGTTCCCTGTCATGCTCCTTCTGTGATGCCTTATACTTTTTGAATGCAGCCTTTTTATCCTTAACCTCCCCTGCTACCTCTTTTGAGAACCATAGTGTTATTTTACTCCTCTTTGTTTTCTTTATCTGTTTCACACAAAGGCTTGTTGCCTCTATGATGGCAGTTTTGATTTTTCTCCATTGTTCTTCCACCCCTCCTTTTTGGCCATTTGCTAGTGTATTCCTCAGGTATTCACCCATTTTGCCAAAGTCAGCCCTTCTAAAGTCCAGTATGCTTGTTTTGTATGGCTTGTCTCCATGGTTGTGCTTATTGTGAAGCACACTGTGCAGTAGCAGCTTGTTCCCAGATGTCTACTGACTTCTAAATTTGTGATCCTCTCCGTTTGAGAGTACCAGGTCTAGTATTGCTCCCTCCCGAGTGGTTCCAACACTAGCTGTCTAAGGTCTGCCCCCTCAGGGTATCGAGAATGACCCTGCTCTTGGATGTGGCTGCAGTACATGTCATCCAGTTAGCATCTGGCATATTCAGGTCCCCCATCAACACTATCTCCCCTTTTTCAGCCATTTTGAGAATGTCCTCTATCATTTTCTTGTCCATTTCCTCCCCTTGAGATGAGGGTCTGTATACAACCCCTGTGCGGATTGTGATGCCTTTCCCTGTCTCCAAGGTGACCCAGAGTGCCTCTTGTCCTCCCCCTTTACTTTTTAGTTCTGTAGCTTTGATCCCTTCCCTTATGTATAGAGCTACTCCACCTCCTCTTTTCCTTCCCTGTCCCTTCTGTAGACTGTGTACCCTGGTATGTTGACATCCCAGTCATGGTTCCCTGTGTACCATGTTTCTGTGACTGCCACAATATCCAATTTTTCATCTTCCATCAAGGCTACTAGCTCAGGAAGCTTGTTTCCCAGACTATGGGCATTGGTACTCATTGCCCTCCATTTAATGTTGGCTTTATCATTTTTTCCCCCATGCCTGCTCTTTTTGCTCTTGTCTATTTTTCCATTTACCCCTGTCCTGCCCTCTGTTGAGCACTGTACCTCTGTGTTTACCTTACTACCCGTCATGTTTTGTGGGGGGAGGCTTGAAATTTCCTGCCTCTTATTAGCACCTCCCCCCATGGCTAGTTTAAAAGCTTGCCAAGGAAGCATTTAAACCTGTCACTTAGGATCTTGGTTCCCTTCATGGACAGATGCAGACCATCGTGCCAGTATAGACCTTCATCTCTCCAGGTGTACCCCCAGTCCCCAATGAAGCCAAAGCCCTGTGCTCTGCACCAGTTTTGCAACCATTCATTAAACTGCATGGTGTGTAGTACCCTAGCCTCACCCCTGCCATGGACTGGCAGCACCTCTTAATACTGTGTAAAAAGTGATGTACTGAAAAGTTTCAGAAATGTGTTTCTGGTAAGGTGATACATTGACTGATGATTACATGTATAAGCCTAATGTGATACTGATGTAAATGTATATGGCTGTATTGAAACTTATGGGGGTACTTACTTGATGCGGACGCCAAGTTTTCCAGGCCAGGAAGGGTGTAACCCCCCCTGCAAATGGGGGTTCCCAGAAGTCTTCCAGGAGCTTGCCTGAATGCTCCAAGTCTTGGCGATGTTCTGCGTCTGAGCTGTTTAAATGTGGTTTCAAGTGAGTGCTATTTGAGCCTCCACGTACTGTCTCTTTAAGAGCTGTTTGCTTGCAGACTTAATTAGTTTGTATGGGGGGACTGTGTATTTAATGCTCAAATCCTACTCGGGGCTGCTGTCAATTCGCTCCGTTTCTGCCGATGCTACCTGTGCAGAACGAGCCTTGTTGAAAGATACAGCTGTTTGCCAGAAATCATTTAGAGTGACTGAGAAAATGTAGTTTGTCTAACCTGTCTTCATTTCAGCACAAACTGTTTCAGTGTAACTCTTTCATTTTGGTCCTGAATAGCTGACTTGGACCAATCAGGATAATAGGGAAACCCTAAAATGGAGCTGTGGACAAATTGGAACTTGGACTTTCAATTTTGAGCCAGCCACAAGGGGATTGTATGGGCAGTGACTCTGGGAAATGTAGTTTTAACCTTGGCGCCTTTTCTACCAACAGGGGGAGCCTAATTGTGAGTGACAGCTGAACCAGCCAACAGAATGGTGTGGAGCTAAAGGAAATGCCCTGCTCCATGACTGGAAAGATTAGATCAGTTATGACTGTGAAGAGAGAAGGAACTCTGTGCTTCTGAGGTGTATAGTTTTGCGCGAGAGGCGAGTGTGAGACCCTGAGTTTTGGTCTGTAGCCTTTGTGAGTGCCAGTTTTGACTGAATCCGAGTTGTGAGGAGAAAGAAGCACTAGAATTGTGGAAACCAGACTCACCCTGTAGAAGACTGGAGAAATTGCTGAATCGTGCTCGTCTGTCAGGAACTGAAGCTGCTGTGTGTGCTCCCGAGTATTTTGCAGTTATTGCGATCGGGATCGAGGAGCTGTCTGCCTGGTATAGTACTTTCCTTTTACATATGAATGTGCGTAGTGCCTGTGGGGAATTGCTATTTCCAATCCCCAGTGCTGTGTGTTGTGTGTTGAAGCTGGAAGCAAACCCCAGCTTGTCTCGGACTAAATCTGTTTGCTATCAACTGCAATGGGGTCCAGTCACAAGGACTTTGTCTCCATGCCTTGTTGTTCTGGCAATCCAGAAGAACCTCCACCATCCGGTTTTCAGCTTGGGTATTGAGAGTACAAATCAGGGTATTCCCCTGCAGCCTGTTTTCAATCACAAGTGTGTCATCTGGTTCTTGTTGTTTCACTGCTTCATGGACTGAGCCATCTGGCTCTGGATAACAATTGGGTGTTGTGCATATATTTTCTTCTACAGGGCCATATCCATCTGCACCTGCCAGCCAACCCCGGGCAACGGACCTGGCTAGCCCCCCCCCAACCTGGGTACCCAGAGTGTGACTTTTCAGCCCCTGTATGTGTGCACAGTACTGTGATTTACTTTCTTTTTTTTTATCCTCCTTCCTACCTCCAGAGCCCCCTCCTTCCGTCCGCTCATGTCTCCCTTGCCTACCTTAGGGATCTGCCCCTAGAGTGACCATCCTCCTCTCCTTGAACAGTGGGGTCTGTCCTGTAGGTGGTCCGGGTGGACTTAGGGCGGCCTTCATCTAGGGCTATCGGTGGGAATTTTCCGTTTTTCTCCCCTTACGTCCCCTACCCTCTGGGACGCTGAACGCTTGGGACGTACGTCCCGAGTGATGGCGTGCTGACGCACGCCAGAGCACTCATGCGTCGGCGAAGTCCCCCCTCCCCGACTCCGTTAGACGGAGCTGCCTCCATCCCCTCTACTGTCGGTGCTTCCACCAGCTACGAGGGTGATGTAGAATGCGGAAGCGTTCTTGGTTCCCACCCCTGAGGGAGGAGAGCGTCCGTTGGGACGTTCGATCCTCCCTCCCCCTGCTGACCCCCGACCACCCGAGTCCGTTCCCGAACCCGGGTCGCCGGCGCAGCGCGAGGTGTGGCATCCAGCGCCTCAGCCCTCAGCGCCACCGGGCCGGCAGTACTGTGATTTAATGCCACCAATTAACCTGATTTTCCCCTCCCATGTTACTGCCCCCTAAATAAATCAGATTTGTTGTTGTTGTACTATATACTGTCTGTGGTGTTGGTACTTATGGAAACAGCATTGTGTTTTATTGTGTATGTTGTTTAACCTTATTTTACAGGGGGGTCCTCAGAGACGTGCTGCAGAATCGGTCTCGAGGGTAAGTGGTATCTATATGAGTGAACAGTGTGTATACATGGGGTATTGGGGCTGTAACTCCGGTGTACTGTGTGAGCCACTAGAGGGAATAAAAGGGGGGTCTCAGAGTCCCAGAGGGCTGTGACCAAGCTAGTCCAACCACTACAAACCCTGATCTCTGGGTGGAAGCACCTGCTATAGGACCTAGGCCCCTCAACCTGTCTGTAGTCAGACAGGCAGGGGTAGTAGCCCTTGGGATAGCGCCACCTAGGGGTTACACTTGAAACAACTGTGACTGTTTCAGTGTCTGCACTACAGGTCAGACTCATGTTTTTTTTCCTCTTTTATTTTTTGATAATCAGTAGACCTGACAAGGAGCATGTTTTTCTGATATTACTGCACAGGGCAGCAGGCAATGTAGTATAATGGTTAAGGCTCTAGGTTTTATCCCGAAGTCCTGTGTTTGAATCCCACAGTCACCAATGAATATTGTCAAAGTTTTTAAATATCACATTTTTAAGTCTCTAAGAAAAGGAGGGACAGGTGGTGATATGCTATTAGCCTAGGATCTGTCAGTAACTCCTGTAGGGCTATTTTAAAAACTTTAAGCAAATGAGCACACGTTTTTCTACTTTAACCCAGTCATTGCAGGCTATGTTGTCTGGCATAATGGTTTATCAGACCCCTCTGTGAATGACATACAAGAGTTCTGGGGCTATTTTCTGCAGCCTTATCCTGCATATTGCAGGGCTCTGAGCAAGTAACCTAGCCACCACGATGCTGTGGGGTCACCACCCAGGTCAGACTTACCAGTACTACTACTGAATATAAATGTTAGATAAACAGCCTTTTTATCAAGAATTATTGTATCTTGGCACTATAACATATTGGAGACCTACTATTTCCAGACATTTAGGACATGCAAAGGGTAATGGGGTCCTCATTCATGGGTTCCTTTAGCCTTCCTTTGTATTTTTATCAGATAATATGCATCTTACGCCCCTCCCCCCATCGGTCCTCCGAGTCAGAGGGATGGTGCACCTGGGTTAACAGTGGGAAACAGAGTTGTGTATATTTTAAGATTATTGCTCGTAGGAGAGTTCTTGAGCCCCAGTGTCCCACAGGGCATCCCATCAGACACACCTGACCCCAAAACTGTGCCCCTTAGGTCAGATGGTGCTCACACAGGCATGTTCAGGTGCGCTGTAGCATAAACAGGGCTGCAGTCTTCTTTGGATATGTAGGCAGACCCTGAGCCTGGCCACCTAGAGGGTCAGGAATAGGATATTGGGAACTTAACTTGGGGAAAAACCTTGACCATAGGGAACTACTTCATGATGATGAGGACAAAGCCTCTGAGGAGGTGGAGCAAATGGAGTGGACAGAGCCATAGAGGTTTATTATCCCTCCCCTGTTTTGATACTAAAATGTTTGTCCTATCTGATTGCTAAGGTGTATAGGTCCTTGTAGCTCATAGAAGTGCTACCCATGGAGGCAGTAAAAAAAAAAAAGGAGGGGGGATCCTCATCTGGCAGATAAAGTGACTTATAATTCCGTCACTCTTTTATCCTTGAAGGGTGATGCCCTAAATGGATTTGCACGACCAGCGAGCAGTTGCTGTGTATAGAGGGGCCTCGCCTCTGTCAGTGTAAACTGTGTGCCTCCTACACCACGGTGTTGTAGCCAGAGCCTTAAACTTGTGGGTTTCTGCCCTGGACAGCCTTGTCTCTCCGGATGGGGAGGGTAAACTTTTTACACCTGGTTTTGTTGGCCTCCACCTTTAGGGAATGCCACAGTGTAAAGTTTATTTTTCACCCTAGGAATCCATCAGTATGCTTGACTTACGTAGTATTGCCAGCTGGGTTCAACTGCCCTGGAGGTGGAGTTTATGCTAATGATGATAGAAATTAGCCAATCAAGTTGTAGTTGGTGAGCGCTGCCTGTAGGTGCTGCTGTTAGCCAGTCAGATTCATTTCTCCTCCCGAATGAACAAGTCTGCCCTGGAACTCTCTCTGTACCTCATCACATGAACAAGTTTATTTCTTTCAAAGTTGCTTTATTTTTTATACTTTGTGCTGCCTTTAGTGGTTTTTAGTGTTTTTTTTTTTTTAGTATTTTATTGTTTTTTTCCTCGCTTCCCATTGGTTCCCAGGAACTGAGGAAACCACCCCTGATGGGGGGGTTTCTTTGCAGTTCCTGTGCTTTCTTCTGAGGAAAATTTTTGTTTGTGCTATTTAACTTCATTTTTTTATTGGTTCCCTTGTTTTGAGGGAACTGCGATTAGTGCTAACTTTTTCTTTTATATTTTGTATTTTGAAACCGTTCTTCGTGGTTCCATTGTTTTTGGGAACCGACTGCAAAGTTTTACTTTTTCCCTTTTCAGAACTGTTTTTAAGGTCTTCTGATGAGATTGGCATGTCAGATAGACCTAAAAAGAGAACTGGACATACAGGATTTAAAACTGACTAAAATGTATTAAAATTAGGGCCAAGGCAGACGGCCACGATCTTTGTTTACGTTGTTTAGGTCCAGCCCACACTTCTGCCAGCTGTAAACTTTGCACTACATTTTGCTTAAAAACGGTTAGAAAATGAGCCAAAAGGATAGAAATAATGGCTTCTCAGTCTGCCTCCTCCTCTAACAAACCTTCTGAAGAGGGGTCCTTCTCTCATCATACAACTGTAACCCCTCATCCCTGCCTTTTTAGCAAAATGACAGGTGGCATGCTGTTGAAGCTGACAGTAGTACCTGGTAGGGACTGGGTTCGGGAGGACGAGGTTACTCGGCACAGGGGACCTAGGTTTGGCTACTCTGAACAGGGGCTTCCAAGTAAATCCGAACACAGGAAGCAATAACTGTAATGTCCAGAACCAGGAATGGGATTCTTCAGTGTGGCTTTTATTCACATCCAAGCTGAACAAACAAAGCATAGATGGAACCCTATGGGGCTACATTCCTGGTAATGCAGATTAGAGACTACAGAACACTTTAGCACTATTTCCAGCCCTCAGGCTCTAAACCCACTAGGCACACAGCCCGGACTTGCACGCAGCTTTTGGTACACAGCCCGACTTGTACGCTACTTGGGTTTTCCCCACTGGTCTGGCTCCCCCGTTGGCCACTTGATCCGCGGTCCATTTGAGGAATGAACCAATTATCCTGTTGTGGCTCCACAAACCACACTAGAGCCTTCAACTCCTAGAGAGAATTTTCCTTACAATCCCACGTCTGGGTACTTCCTTCATCACTGGCCAAGTGCCTGAGGTAAACTAGAAATCCACAGAAGAAATCCGTAGAGGTGGACCTGGTCACTAAAGATGGGGGGCCACCCACCTCCAGCTCCCAAAGCCCATACCCGGCCATTTCTCTGGAAACTGAACAATTCCTTTACTGAACTTTCAAATGTAGATTCTGGGTAGACATCTGTCACATCTCCTCTACATATCATTTGCATCCCAACAGCTCTGGACTTGAACCTCACTTCTTTGCTTAGCCCATTACTCTAGTCTTCCCAATATTTAGTAGTTCAATCCCCACATTGTCACACAAGTCCCAGGGTGAAAAACATAGGCCCTTTTAGCAAGAGCAGACACTCACCCTCACGTTGCAGGTGCCCCACAGGCGACTCACAAATCTTCTTGTTCTCCCAAATAAACTCTGGAACACATAGGCAGCTTTTCCTTCACAAGCAGAACTAGGGGGTTGCCCCAGGAATCTGCAGGGAACCCTTTCCTGCCCCCCCTGAAGGGAAGGGGCACTGAGACCTGAAAACAGCGGTCTCCACCACTTCAATTATCTTCTGTGTCTCTCTCCTTAAGGTGGAGACACACACTCTTTTAAACTAAAAGTAGCCCTCTATCAGGGCTGAGGCTCCTAGAGCCTTCACTGAGCTGCTTTCTCAGCAAGCTCCCAACTTCACACTTCACTGACTCACACTCAACCTGACTGACTTCAAAATCTCCCAACATTCTAACTCCCTTGCTGCAGATTCCAATGTGGCTCATGCAGCTGCGATAGTTCTATTGGTGATGTCATCCCTCGGTCTCAGCTGAGACTGAGAACAGAGTGAGACAGTGTGAAACCCATTTAACTGGAGTTTCACAAGCTGCCTTCCCTGCCTACCACTAGGTCTGACTGGGATTCTAGTAACCCCGGGTAACAAGGGGGGTTACACAGCAAAAGACAGGTCCTTCAAGGACCGACTAAAAAAAGATTGACAAAAAGAATTCAGACCAACCCAAACAAGAAAGACAGAACAGGTTCCTGATTCAGTGCCTGCCAAAAAGAAACAAAAAGTAAAAAGATATCATTGCCCCGCCTGCTGAAGAGCAAAGAGAGACATCAGTGTCATAACAATATATATTCTCTGCTGAGGAAATGGCAAAGGCTTGGCCACTTTATTAGACCTTTCAAGCTATGAGCAATCTATTTGGCGCCCCATCTGGCCCTTCCACACCTATTCCCAGTGACCCTGACCCTGGTTAGGGTTTTTACTTTGAGAAAGGAGAAGATGAAGAGGAGGGTGCCCTTAGAGCCTGACTACACAGATTACACAGAAATTTGACAGGAGAAAAGGACCACATGGCCCATCTAGTCTGCTCTTACATCCTCCCCTGCCCCCCCACTTTTTATACTTCCACCCCCTTTCCCAACCCCTTATGTCTGTCCCATGCTCTCTTGAAGCCCTCCACCATTTCAGCTCCCACCACCTCTTTTGGCAGTCTGTTCCAGGCTTCCATCACTCTTTCCATGAAGAACTACCCTCTGACATTACCTCTGTGTCTCCCACCTTCTAATTTGAGGCTATGTCCTCTCGTGTTTGCTTCCTTCTTCATTTTGAACAAACTTCCTTCCTTCACCCTATTTATTCCCTTCAAGTACTTAAAAGTCTCAATCATGTCCCCTCTCTCCCTTCTAGTCTTCAGTGGGTACAGATTCAGCTCCCTCCATCTTTGCTCATATGGCATATCCCGCATCCCTTGTACCATATTGGTCGCTCTTCTCTGTACCCTGTCCATCATCTCAATATCTCTGCATAAGTGCAGTCTCCAGAACTGCAACCCATACTCCAGGTGCGACCTTACCATAGTTCTGTACAATGGCATTAGTACTTCACTCCTTCTACTAGTAAAGCCCCTTGTAATGCAGGCCAACATATCATTTGCCTTACCCACTGCCTTGCTACACTGGTTTCCCACCTTAAGATTCCTTGATACCATAAGTTGCCTTCATGTTTTTCCACCCCAGGTGCATCATTGCACACTTTTTTGCATTAAATTTTAGTTGCCAGGTTTCTGACCACTTCTCCAGCTTCTCCAGGCCCCACCTCATGGCCTCCACTCCCCCTAGTTAATCCACCCTATTGTAGACCTAAGTATCATCCACGAACAGGCACACCCAACCCTCCAAACCCTCCACTAGGTCACTAATATAGACATTAAAGAGTAGTGGCCCCAGCACTGACCCCTGCGGCACCCCGCTGATTGCCTGTTCCATGGAATATGTCTCATTTGTCACCACTCTTTGATGCCTTCTCATTAGCCAGTTCTCCACCCACCTAGTGATTTTGTGGCCCACATCCAGACTGTCCAGCTTATTCACCAGCCTTTTTTGTGGAGCGGTGTTGAAGGTCTTACTGAAATCTGGATAGGCCATGTCCACCACTCCTACCTGTTCCACTATGTGTGCCACCCAATCGAAAAACTCTATCAGGTTAGTCTGGCAGAACCTACCCTTAGTGAAGCCATGATGCTTTTTGTCTTGCAGACCATTGGCCTCCAGGAATTCAACCAGTCTTATCTTTAGTAATGTCTCCATTACCTTCCCCACCACTGAGGTGAGACTAACAGGGTGGTAGTTTTGATCTCGTCCTTTCTTCCTCTCTTGTGTAGTGCAATCACCTCTGCCCTCTTCCAGTCCCCTGGCACCATGCCTGTGGTCCAAGGACAAGATAAACAGTCTCACCTGATGTGGTGCCAGCAACTCCCTCAGCTCCATGAGTACTCTTGGGTGTAGGCCATCAGGCCCCATTGCCTTATTTAACCTAAGTCTACCCAGCTCTTCACTTACTCTATCAGCGTGAACTCTATAGAATCCATTTGCCTGTGGTTTTCTCCTTTCCCTTCCTGGACTGGCCATCTGCCCCCGCCCTTCTGTGTGAAGATTGAACAGAAGTAGCCGTTTAATGCCTCTGCTTTTTCAAAATCTCCCTCCAGCATTGTTCTGGCTTCCCCCCTTAACCTCCCAATTCCTTGCTGTGCCTTCCTTCTTTCTCCAACATACCTGAAAAAGATGTTATCCCCCCTCCTGGCCTGTTTCACTATCCTCTCCTCAGTGAACTCTTTAGCCCTCCTTATCTTTTGGTCTGCCTCCCTCCTCTTTTTCTATAGGCCTCCCTATCCTCAGTCTTTTCTGTCATCCTGTACCTCCTGAAAGCCCTGGCTTTCTCCCTGACCACCTTCGCCACCTCTCTAGTAAACTAAAGAGGTTTCCTCTTTCTTCTGTTCTTCCTAACTCTACTGATGCACGTGTCCATGACTTTCAGCACCCCTCCCTTAATAGCTGCCCATAATTCCTCCACATCCTTTATGTCCCCCAACCTTGACATTTCTTCACCAAATACCCTCCTCATCCTGTCAAAGTCTGCTTTCCTGAAGTCCATTACCCTGGTTCTCATCTTATTCCTTTCCTTGCCTGTTCTCACCCTGAACCTGACAGCTCTGTGGTCACTTGTTCCTAATTCTTCCCCCAGCTCCACCTCCTCCACACTGTCTCCATTTGTGAGGACTACATCCAATAGGTTTTCACCCCAGTGGGCTCCGTGACCCTTTGTTGTAGAAATATGCCCTGTAGTGCCTCTAGGATGCCCTTGCTCCTCGTTGATACTGCTGTTGGGACCTCCCAGTCGATGTCAGGGAGGTTTAGGTCCCCTACCAGCAGAATTTTCCCTGTCTGTGCTATTCTCATTACTGATCTTACAAAGTGTTTATCCCCCTCTTCCCCCTCCCCATTTTTCCTATCTAAGGTGACCCACCTTATCTCCATTTCTCCTTCCTCTTCTGGCCCCTCCATGGCCCCAATTTCTTCCCTGATGTATAATGCTATCCCTCCTCCCCTTTTCCCCGCCCTGTCTTTCCTAAACAATCGATACCCAGGAATCACTGTCCCCCAGGTGTGATGCTCATTCCACCACATTTCACACACTGCTACTATGTCAAGACTCTCATCCACTATGGTGGTCTCTAGTTCCCCCAGTTTATTCCCCACATTCCTGGCATTTGCCACCAAACCCCTCCACCATGGAGCCCTATCTTCCCTATCCTCCTTTTCCAACCCCTCCTTGCTGCTACCTGTTCTCTTTATGTCTGCTTTGTCCTTAGAGGGAGGCTGATAGCCTCTCAGTTTTTTAACCTGTAAGGGTGGCCCTGTCTGTAGCACCCCCCCCCAGGTTTAGTTTAAATTGATCTTCCGTACTATGAAGTCTTCCAGTTTACTCTTTAGTACAATTTCTCCAGCAGTACTCAGGTGCAGCCAGTCGGGGCTTACAGCCCCTCCTCCTCCCATGTAGATCCCCAGTCACCTATGCAACCGAACCCCTTCTGCCTACACTATTTTTGCAGCCATCTATTGAATTCCACTATTTTTTCCTTCCTGGGTGTGCTTGCCCTTGGTACAGACAACACCTCCGAGAAGGAAATGGAAAGAAAAAAAGTGTTACTACAGAACCTAGCAAGCTTCTTGAACCTTGCCTGTACCTCCATCAGACTGTTTCCTTCCAAGTCTTTGGTACCTAGGTGAAACACCAGATGCATCCCCTCATCTTGATGCTTGCCCCAAGAAGGAATATGGTGCTTTACCTTGACAGTTGACATTCCTGGCATACACTGTACCCATACTACATTGTTTTTTGCTCCCTTTCTCCCCCATCTGACTTCTTTGATTATCGAGTCCCCTAAAAGTGTACCTTCATGCTCTCTGCTTCCTGAGTGTCCTGATGGTATTCAAGTTTATGGTCAAGGACTTGACTCCCCACGGACTCCATGTTTCCAACGTCCAACTTGTCCTGGTTTCTGCCCTCACCCAGCATGGTTTCCCCCACCTCCTCCATCTCTGGACCTTCCCTCAGACCTCCCCATCCACCCTCTTTACTTGCACTGCCTCTTCCATGTTCACAGTGGGCCTGCATCTCCTGCCTGTATCACTTTTGGAGAATTCGCTAACCCCCATCAACTCCACCTTGCCTTTTACCCCACCTGTTCCTGATGTACCTGCTATTTCTGAATGTTCTGAGCTCCGTGTCCCCCTTGAAGGAATTCTCCTCCTCACCACTTGCTCTGTTTGCATATCTCCCACTGCATGCACTTTGCCTGGAGCATCACTCATCACTTTACTTCTGGTTACTCCCTGCTGTATACACCCATTTTCACTGAGGACCTCCGAAGACCCCATCACTAGCTCCTCTGGTTTCCCAGCCCTTGTCTCCTTTCTGTTTCTTGTCCCATGCCTCTGCTCCACTCATGCCCCACTCTGGTGTGTTCTCTGACTATCCGTCCCCTTTTCAGCCATCATTCCTGCACCTGAGAGCTTTTTCCCAATTTCTCCCAACCACCTTGCCCCCACTGCCTCCTCTGATGGCTCCTTGCAGTCACTCTCCACTCCAGTGTCCTCGACTAGTATATCTAGGGGAGTAAATCTGTTTTTCAGTTCTGCTCCCATGCTATTTTTTTCAATGCTGGTTTTGCCCTGAGTTTCAGGCATCTGCCTTCTTTTTTCTGGGCCTATCGTCTTCCACACCTCCTGATCCCCAGCTGTCTCCTTACCTCCTGTATCGAGCGTTCCTGCCCCACCTCTGGATTTACTGCTATCATCTTCCATTGCTCTATTGCACTCTCCGGGCCTCCTCCCATCCTCCTTCTTCCAAACCCTTGTCCTCTCAAACCATGTATCTGGTCTTCTGGTGGATCCCCCTAATTCCTCCCTCTGCTCCCTCTCCTTCCCTGGCTGGTAGTGTCTCAGACTCTCAGACTCTCAACCCCTTATCCCCTTTCTTGCCCCCCACTGTTTAGTACCCACCTCAGCCACCCCACTTCCTCCCTCAGCTGACATATCCCCTGAACAAGAATTGGGCTCTCCTTTTCATGGTCAGTAGGATTTTTCCTCCCATTACACTTTTGTCCAGAATGTGGTGGGCACACTTGACCTCTCCATACAAAAGGCTACTGAAGAGGATGAGGAAGCAGACTTTCTTGAAATAACGGGTCTCCCTCCCCCAAGAAGTTGATCCTGCCAGTACACAAGTCCCTTTGCAGGGTCACTTTCAAATTCCTTCAAATTCCCACCTCTGTTCCAGGTGCGGATAAGAAAATAGAGAAAAAGTACCAGCTGGATAAAACAAATGCTGGGTATCTTTATACTCATCCTGATCATGAAGGCATGGTTCAAGTTGCAGCCTCTGACAAAGCTAAGGTGTTCTTGTTATCCCAGCCTCCAGACAAAGAGTCCAGAAAACTGGACACCATGGGCAAGAAATCGTATACCATAGCCTCTCTACTGCTTCACCGCTCTACTTATATGGCTTACACAGCACAGTACCAAAAGGCACTGTGGAACTCAGTTCTGGCCATCAGCCAGAAAGCTCCTGATAACATTGCCCAGGATTTGGCAGAAACTGTGAAAACTGACTTAGACACCACAAAGTACCAGTTTCTTATGGCTGCAGATGCCAGTGACACTGCCTCCAGGCCCATGGTTCAAGCCATCTCACTCAGGAGGTTTGCCTGGTTGAGAACAACTAACGTCTGTCAGGATACCCAAACAAAAGCCATGGACTTCCCCTGTGAGAACAATTCTCTCTTTGTGGACAAGACAGAAGCTTACATGAAAAAGGTGGAGGAATGAAAATCTACCTACAAGAGTAATGCAGAAAAGAGAAAGTCTCCACCTCTTATAAGCCCCAAGGAGGAGGGGGCAAAGGCAGAGGTTACTACCCAAGGGCCTTCTACCCTATGCCAATGCCCATGCTTGCAGTTTACTCTCAGATGAGAGGATACTTTAGAGGAAGAGGAAGGAGGACTCAGAAGCACACTGACCCCACCCCTTCACCAAAAGCTCAGTCCCAACAAAACCCCTAACTCGAAGGCACAGGTCACCTTCCCTCTGCCAGTAAGAGGGAAGCTGACCCACTATCTCCATCAGTGGCAACACATCACCACAGATGAGTGGGAACTAGAGGTGGTGGGTCAAGGACTTACTCTGTGGTTCAAGAAATTCCCCTCACAGCAGGACCACAGGAATTTCAAACCTCTGACCCCCACAGAAAAGATTCTGTTGGAGTCAGAGATTAAATCTCTCCTGTTAGCAAATTCTATAGAAAGAGTGCCCCCTCCTAATGGGGAAGGGGTCTCTATTCGAGATACTTTCTCAACCAAAAGAAAAACTGTGACTGGTGACCTATTCTAGACCTCAGGTACCTGAACAAGCACCTGGTCAGTCCCAAATTCAAAATGGTCAAACTGTCATTAGTGATCCCCTCGTAGCAACAGGGAGATGGGCAAGCCTCCCAACACCTCAGAGATGGCTATTTTCATATTCCAATTGGCCCTCTCACAGAAAGTATCTCAGATTCAGACTGCCATCTGGCCACTGCCAGTTTACAGCACTACCATTCAGCCTTTTCTCAGTTCCCAGGGTCTTCACAAAGTGCCTGGCAGTAGTGGCAGCCCATCTCAGAAGACAAGAGGTTTCTGTCTTTCCCTGTTTGGATGACTGACTCATAGTGGACAAGTGTCCCCAAAAGGTCAGAGGCTCTCTCTGCCTCACACAACTCACTCTAGAGTCATTAGGCATCCTGATCAACACAGAAAAGTCCCACTTGGAGCCAGTTCAACTACTGGAATTCACTGGAACAGAGCTGGACACACAGTAAGGCAAAGCCCTGCTCCCACTAGGCAGGGCACAGGACCTCCAGACTCTGGCACACTCGTTTCTCCTCAGACAACCAAGGCCAGCCAGACACTTCCTCAGGCTCTTAGGCCACATGGCCTCTACTACAGCAGTAGTTCCAGGTGCCAGGTTTCAGATGAGGGACATTCAGTACCATCTGAGAGCTCATTGGTCACAGAAAAGAGACTCTATCAAAACTGGTTCCAGTCACAAGGACTCTCTTTCAAGACCTGGACTGGTGGAAAGGCAGGCACAACCTCAGGGAAGGAATCCCTTTCCAGCAAAAGGAACCCTCCAGAGTACACTACAGACGCCTCCCTCCTGGGGTGGGGAGCACACCTGGCAGACCATTCCATAAGTGGGGTGTGGTCTCCCAGAGAATCCAAGTGTCACATAAACCTCCTTGAGCTCAGAGCTGTGTACCTGGCATTAAAAGCCTTTGCCCCCAGCTAAAAAAACAGTCTATCCAAATCAGGACCGACAATACCACTGATGATGCGTTAAGCGAAATAATTCAGAGATTTCTGTTGGAGGTACTCCTGCTGGCGTTCCTGAGAAGAGGTTCTCCTTACCATGGCTACTACAATAAACGTTTTATGCACCTAATACCGTCTGGTGTATGACTGCTATTTATGGTTGGTGGAGGGTGCTATAATTTAAGTATAGCTTCTGACTTTTGTGTGCACATCCAGTTGTGGGGTGGCTTTTTTCTCTGTTCAGACAATACCACTGCCATGTTCTACATCAAGAAGCAAGGAGACACAAGATCCTCGAAGCTCTGCATGGAGACCACGAAGATCCAGTCACTGACTTACTCCCTGGATATGCAACTAACTGTCATTCACCTGCCAGGCAAGGACAATGTGCTGGCAGTCTCTCTGAGCCACATCAGTCAGGGTCACCATAAGTGGACCCTAAATAAACAAGTGCTGGCTACAGTCTTCAGGAAGTGGGGCACTCCAGAGATAGATCTCTTCGACTCCTAACACAATTATCAGATTCCCCTGTATTGTTGCAGGCTTCTGGCACTGGGCTCAGTGCCAGTGGATGCCTGTCCCTGAACTGGACAGGGAGGTTCCCGTATGCTTTTTCTCTATTTCCTCTGATCCTCAGAGTGCTTCTCAAACTCAGAAAACAACCAGTAACAATGATCCTGGTGGCTCTGGACTGGGCAAGGCAGCCTTGGTACTCGCTGTTTCAAATGACCCATTCGCCTGCCCTCGACCAACAGTCTCCTGACCCTGCCTCAGATTGGGATAACATACCCCAGCATAGAGTCTCTTCACTTCAAGGCCTGGTACTTGAAGAGCTAGAGTTCCCAGATTCCCAGTATTCAGAGGAAGTCTTGAGGATCCTTGGACTAGCCAAGAAACCAAGTACCAAAAACACCTATGCTTCCATATGAAAGAGGTTCTCTTTCTGGTGTAAAGACAGGCAGATTGATCCACTGCAAGCCAGCCTGTCCTTTATTCTAGATTATATGGTACACCTACAAGCATCAGGCCTTAGGATCTCATCCCTGAGGGTCCACGTGGCAGCCATTTTGGTCTACATTTCAGCAGACAAGGAGAAATCTGTAATTTCTCATCCCATTTTCAAGAAATTCTTTAATGGCCTGCTGCACCGTCAACCCCTACTTAGGGAACTTGTTCCCCCGAGATGTGAACCTGTGTATAGCTGAGCTGATGGAGTCTCCATTTGAGCCCATGGCTACTGCAGATTTAAAGTATGTCACCTGGAAAACTGTATTCGTAGTGTCAATCACTTTAGCCAAAAGGATTTCAGAGCTGCAAGCTCTATGCACTGAACCAAACTATGTTATTTCCCACAGGGATAAAGTAGTCCTCAGAACCAACAGGAAATTTCTTCCCAAAGTGGTGTCTGAATTTCACTTCAACCAATCTGTAACTCTCCCTGTTTTTTTTTTTACAGAAAAATCCACTCCTGGTGAGTGCAGGCTCCACATCCTGGATGTCAAAAAGGCACTGACCTATGGCTTAGAGCACACCAAGCAGCTCAGGTCCTCTCACACCTGCCTGTTCCTCACCAGTGGCGAGGTGAGTAAAGGCAAACCAGCCTCTAAGAGAACTATCTCTCACTGGATAGTCTCTTGCATCCAGTTCTGTTACAGTAAGGCTGGCAGACAGCCACCTCAAGGCCTCAGGATCCACTCCACTAGTGGCACTGCAGCCTCAGTGGCAGCAGCAAGATATATATCCTTGCTGGACATCTGCAAAGCAGCTACCTGGAAGACTGTACACACCTTCACAAAGCAGTACTGCTTGGATGTACAGTCCAGCTCAGATGCCAGATTTGGCACTGCAGTCCTGCAGAACCTTTTCCCAGAGTAGGTTCTGTTCCCTCCTCACAACTACACTGCTTTATAGTCTGCTATAGTCAAGCATACTGAGGGATAACACAAACTGCACATACCCCAATAATGCAACACACCATGGGAAGCATATGCAAATGCCCATGAATTAATTTGGACTGGCTCACCTTTAAGCAGAATTGAATGGTGCCAGAAGGCCTCACAATACAATCAGCAAAGGCTGAGAACAGCAGACACAGACACGTATTTCATCCTCATTTGGACTCATCAGTGTGCCATATCTGTACCTCAGCCCAGGGAGAGATAGCCAACCACTCTATAGGGGATCTTATTGGTTTGGGTCATGGGCAGCCCAAAGTAGAGAGAGAGAGAAGAGAACAACAAAAGAACCCCAGAGGAAATGCACTGGGGCAAGGGTTATCCCGGATGATATTGGCCATACAGCCAAATTTTAAAGAAAACACAAATTGCACATACTCTAATAATGCAACACATCATGGGAAGCATATGCAAATGCCCATGAATTAATTTGGACTGGCTCACCTTTAAGCAAAAGTGCATGGTGCCAGAATGCCTCACAATACAATCAGCAAAGGCTGAGAACGGCAGACACGTGTTTCATCCTCATTTGGACTCATCAGTGTGCCATATCTGTATCTCAGCCCAGAGGCAGATAGCCAGCTACCCTACAGGGGATCTTATTGTTTTGGGTCATGGGCAGCATGAGGGATTCCTGGAGTGAGAAGAAAAAAATGACTTACCATAGTAAAGTTGTTTCTTCCGGGGGATCCCTCAGTATGCTTGACCTCCCTTCCATCCTCCTCTCACATAATATTGCTAAAAAATAGTTCTGCAGTCCTTGCCACAAGCCAGATTTCTTACTGTAGAGCCTAGCATGTGTAATGTTCCACAGTAAAGCATGACGTACTATATATAGTTCACCTGTAGGTGATTTCTTTTTTTCCATTTGTTCCTTTTTTCCCATTTTTATGTTGTTTTGCACTTGTAGCGCAAGCAACATTTTGTGACAGCTTGCTGGAGTAGCAGGTTGTGGAGGTGCAGCTGTGTTGTGGTCAGTGGTGCCACTGCTTTTTTGGGCTGGTCTCTGTGGCACCAATGAATGATCATGATGTCTATGACAGCAGTTCAGAAGAGTGCCACCAACTTGAAAGAAATCCACCGCTGCAATGAAAGACAAGCTCGTCATTGCAGTGGCAGATCTCACAAGCCTCCATTATGTGCCCCTGGCAAAACATTTCAATAAACATGGTGGCAGCTCCCACTGTCCACCTCTCACAGTCCCTACAAAGCTGATGTCAGGGGTGCCCAATCCCCCAGTTGGCATGCCCCCTCCCCAGTTTGTTTGCCAATGGGGGAGCCCAATTCCCATTGGCATAATATCCCCTTTGATTTGTCTGCTGAGGGGGGTGCCCGGTCCTCCTCGACATCATGCCCTCCAAACACAGGCACACTTTCTTTGCCAGTGGGGGGCCCAATCCATGTTGGCTTCAATCCACTCTCCCCAAAAAACACAGGTGGCACACTGGGAGCCCACCCCAGTGTGCCCAAAGCAAACCTGTAAATAAAAACTTTCCCACAATGTCCTTTTTTTTGTTGTTCCCTGTAAAACAGAAAACGGTCCCTCGTGGTCATGACGCCCCCCTCCCCCAACCTGCACCCACCCTCTGTGCACCCCACCTCCCTGCACTCCCACCCCATATTTACCTCTGGAGCCCGGTGCGATGATCTTCAGTAGAGAGGGAGATGTCTGAACTCTTCAAAAGCTGACAGTCAACTGAAGAAGATCACAGTAAGCTGTATAATGGTGTATCCCCCCCCCACAAATGGGGGTTCCCAAAAAGTCTTCCAGGAGCTTGCTTGAATGCTCCAAGCCTGAATAGCATTTGGTGTTTAAGCCGTTTATCTGTGAGTGTTTTAGAGCCTCTGGTACTGTCTCTTTAAGAGCTGTCTGCTTGCAGACATAATTAGTTTGTATGGGGGGGGACTGTGTGTTTCTCTGCTTGAGTCCCGCTTGAGCTGCTGCCAAATCCCTCCATTTCTGCCGTCGCTAAGTGGGCAGAGTGAGCACTTTTCAAAGATGTAACTGTTTACCCAAAATCATTTAGAGTAATAATGAAAATACAGTTTGTCTAACCTGCTTTCCTTTGCAGTCTGAACTGTTTTGCCTAGCCCTCCATTCTGGCTTTGAACTGATGAACTGGACCAATCAGCGTGGGGGAGCTTTAAAATGGAGCCTGCTGCTGGCAAATCAGAACTTGGACTCTTAAGTTGAGCCAGCCACAATGGAACTGTATGGCAGATGCCTCTAGGAATTGTAGTTTGGACTTCGGCACCTTTTTGCACCAACAGGGGGAAGTTTATTGTGAGTGACAGCCAGACCAGCCAACTGAACTGGGAGGAACTCAAAGGAAATGCCAAGCTCTGTCTACTGGAAAGATCAGATGAGTTTTGGCAGTGAAGAGACAAGGAGCTCTGTGCTTCTGCGGTGTATAGTTTCGTACGAGAAGCACTTGTAAGGCCCTGAGTTTTGGTCTGCAGCCTGTGCAAGCGCTCGTTCGGACTGAATCCGACCTGTGAGGAGAATCAAGGAGATCTGAAGAGTAGAAACCAGGCTCACCCTGTAGAAGACTGGAGAAATTGCTGAATCGCGCTCGGTCTGTCAGGAACTGAAGCTGCTGTGTGTTCTCCCAGGTATTGTGCAGTAATTGTGGTCGGGATCGAAAAGCAGCCTGCCTGGTATAGTACTTTCCTTTTACATATAAACATGTGTAGTGCTTGTGGGGAATCGCATTTCAAATCCCCTGTACAGTGAATTGAATGCATGAAGCTGGAAGTAAACCCCAGCTTAATCAGGACTACATCCATTTGCTATAAACTGCAGTGGGGTCCAGTCACAAGGACCTTGTCCACATGGTCTACTCCTCCTGGCAATCCAGGACAATCTGCCTTCCATCTAGTTTTCAGTGTTGAGTTTGTGAGTACAAGCAGGGTAGCTCCCTGCCATCTGTTTATCAAATTACAAGTGTGTTATCTAATTGTTGCTGTTTTATTTCTTCACGAACTGAGCCATCCGGCTCCGGATTACAGTTGGGTATTGTGCAAGTGTTTTTTCCATCACAGGGCCCCAACCAGCTGCACCGATCCTGGCTAGCCCCCCCTTCCCGGGTACCCTGTGAAAGTGACATTTTGGGACTCTGAATATGTACACAGTACAGTGATTATTAATGTGTTTAACCTAATTAATCTAATTTCCCCCTTTGTTGTTACAGCTCCTTAAATAAATCAGATCTGTTTGTTTCAGCAAAATTACACTGACTGAGGTATTCATTTATATTAAAGTATTGTACTGTGGCTTTTGCACTGTGTCATCTTGTTTTACAGGGGGTCCCCAGAGTCCAGTCGACAGAGCCAGTCCTGGGGGTAAGTGTACGTTGTGAAGATATTCCTGATGCATTGTGTGGGCCACTAGTGGGAAGAAAGGGGGGTTGCAGTGTCCCAGAGGGCTGTAACCAAGTTAGTTTAACTACTGCAGACCCTGACCTCTGGGTGGAGGCACCCGCCATTGTACCTAGGCCCCTCAACCTGTTAGTAGTTAAGCAGGCAGGGGTAGTAGCCCTTGGGATAGCGCCACCTAGGGGTTACAGTGGCATTGATGAGGGGTTTCAAGTTAGGTGGATATCTCGGCCATTTTTGTGACTTTTGGCTCCAAATTTTCAACATGGGGTTCTTGGGACCCCACCTCATGAACTCAGCCACTGTCATTTCGTTATTCGGTCCTGAAAGGTGATTTTGTGATCACTGCACGGAATCGCCTTTTGGGACTGAGTAATGAAATGACAGTGTCACTGTTCACGCGGTGGGCTCCCAAAAAGCCTATGTTGCAAATTTTGTGAAAAAATTCCAAAAAATGACTGTGTTACGAGTGTGCATTGCGTGGTTTCCATGCATGAATTCAAGAATTTTTAATATTTTCACTCAGAGATTTTCAACATTGCCATTTCTTCACACCTCCTTATAAATGGTATAGCTGTAATTTTTCACATCCTGCCCGAAATGTGTTTTTGCACATCTGGTGCAGAATGATGCAGTCGCTGTGGGGAATCATCATTCAGGATAGACTAACAAAATCACAGTGCCACTGTTCATGAGCAGAGGTCCCAAATGCTTTCATGAGGTGGGGTCACAAAAAGCCCATGTTGAAAATTTGGAGTGCAAATACCAACAAATGCCCGGGGCGTTAGAGTTTCTAACCATAATGTCCCACCCTGTAGAGACTGACAGACGTCAGGGGTGTGACTTTGCATTGTCAGCTGTAATGCTCACACCATTCCATCCCTACCCCCCAACCTGCAGCCAGTGACAGGAATCAAGGTGTGCCTTGGACTCTTTGGCCCCAAAGTTCACCCACTCTCCTATACCGCACCCATCTCAATGTATTTCCTTATGGAATGGGGTGAACGTAAGGCCCAATGACCCCAAGGCACAACACAACACTTGTCGGAGTCTGCAGGGTAGTGTGAGGTGAAATGGCATGAATGTTATGGCCGATGACCCAAAGGCACACCTCAATTCCTGTCAGTCTCTGCAGGGTGGGGTGGGGTTGTCGTCAGTAGTTCCATACTTCACTGCCATTCCTATTATGCATCTCTCTAACTCCTGCACTACCAGTGCCAATGCCAGCAAGACTATAGTTCTAAGTTAGACTTAGTATTTGGGGCCTTTTTCCCCTCAGGCTACAAAATGAATCTGACTGGCTAACAGCAGCACCTACAGGCAGCACTCACCAACTACAACCTGATTGGCTAATTCCTATTATCATTAGCATAAACTCCATTTCTGGGGCAGCTGAACCCAGCTGGCAATACTGCATAAGTCAAGCACACTGAGGGATCACCTGGAAGAAACAACATTACTGAAGTAATTTTTTCATATGTCTGCCTGTTCCGCCTATGGCATTGTGTGGATGATGTGAAGTGTGTGACTCAACCATTGGATGGCTAAGCAGGCTTCGACCTCCAGGCTGTTCCCACCACTCTTCAGGGAGTTTCTGCTCTTCGGCTGTGGCCTAGATGATATTTTGAAGGATATCTAGGATAGAATGGATCCTACTTAGGTTACTAAGCTATTATTTATTTAATTATTGAAATGTTTCACCAGAAAGGCACACTGAACAAAAGGTTGCTCATCTCCCAATGCTACCTGGGTAGTAAGGGAACCTGGGGATTGAGTACAGATAACTGGTACAAAAGCTCCAAATATTCAAATGAGTACATACAACAAGATGCATGAGGACTATAAAGTGAACAATGATTGAATGGAAGTTAACAGTTTTTATTTTATTTTTTAACTAAAAAACAGGGGGATTGACTACTCAGATAGTTACAGAATGCAAAGTACAACAGTTGATGCAAGCAGCTAGGAAACACGTATCCCGTGAAGGTAAACAATAACAGACTGGAGACAAATAGTTGAGCTAAGACAAGCTAGTAAGCAGAGTGCAGTCAGTGCAAATTATTATGTTACAACAATAGTGCAATTAAATTAAGCTGCAAGTGCTGTTGGGAGTTAGTGGCTGACAGAGATTGATGAGGAGTGAAAGAGTGGGGGAGGAAGTGGGAGGGAAGGTAGAAGGAAGAGAGAGAGAGAGGCAAACCATGGATCTGGCCCCTCCAGGATGCTGAGAACCCTGCCAGGGGTAATAGAGGTGCCCTTGCCTGAAGTTGCAATGAAGGACTAGGGCAAAAATAAAAAGCAAGCATCTTGCTCTGAAGGTATGCAGGCACATTTTTGCCTTTTCTTCCTTGTGACAGCTGGGCAGATAATCTCAGTGCTTGAGTTTTGGGATTCAACCTTAGGGTATACAATAAAAAAGAAAGTCCCAGCTCAGTGGTGTAGTGGAGAGGTCTACAGCCTGATACTCAAGAGCCTGATAGTTCAAATCCACACAAGGTCCTCTCACTTCGAAAATCCACACAAGGTCCTTTCACTTCTCAAATCCACGCACGGTCCTCTCACGTCTCAAATCCACACAATGTTCTCTCAGTTCTTTAATAACAAATCCCCATAAGAGGCGTTTTGTTTTCTGTTGTTTCTGGTTCTGAATTAGCTGTGAAGAGGCAAGAGTTTAGAGACTGGGCCCACCTTACTCAAGTGGGGCGATTTTGCTGGAGTCTCTCAGCCAGCTAGGCTGGGGCTGCTACCCAAATCCAAGCTGCCCAACCAGGGAATTCCTAGCTTCATAGATCTGAAGGATGGGAATCTCCACATACCCATCAACAAGGTTCTCAGTCCTGTGACCACTTCCAGTACAGGGTGCTCTCATTGGGCTGGCATCACTTCATAGTACTGATAGTTTGCCTCCATCAAGAGGGCCGATTGCCCCTTTGAGTACCGTTTTGAGCCATTAACTAGGAAGTCAGGGACCGGGACACTGGAGGTGTTTGGGTCTCACAGCTGGAAAGTGATTCCAGAATACATCTCTCTCAAAAGTTTTTCTCTCGCCAGATAGGAAGGAGTCCTTCCTAAGAGAGGTCCAATGACTGAGCTGCCAGTTGTCAGCTTCACTTCTCTCTCTGGCTACAGATTCTAGACCTCAGCTCAACAGACATAGATCTAGTCTGTGGATTCACCTTTTTATGCCGCACTGCTCATAGTTTTCTCTCAGACTGGGCTCCAATTTTGGAGCCAGGATCAAACTCTCACTACACTTGGTGCAATCTGCTTGGTGGATGAGTTTGGACTATTTGAGCAAGGGGCTCTCCTTGGAAGTTCTCCACACAGTGAATTCCGTCTTACTATTCAGCTTATCAATTGGAGGGCAATCCTGAATCACTTCCCATCCAAGGGACTTGGTCAGTGCAGGAACACTTCCTACACATAAATGTTCTGAGCATGAGAGTGGTTCACCGTGATCTCTGTCTTTTTCAGGTTTGAGGCAATCAGAAATCACGCAAATGTTCATCCAGAGGAGTGGATGTTGAAACCGCAAGTATTTGACCTTCTGTACCAAAGGTACATCTGGTTTCAGAATTGGCCACTCACATCCTATCACAATGCTGAAGCCTTGTGGTTCTTCAGCTATTTCGGTGTCCAAAGGCAGAAGCAGTGGGTGCCCTGCCACAGGAGTGGTCCTTCTATGGCTCATTGTGTGGCTCCTGGAAGAAAGAGTTACCTAAACTAGTCTCTCCAGGAAGGCGATGGCCATTCTGAGGACTGCCAGGTGAAATTCCATGACAGCAGCATTTTGTCCGCGTATGAACCTTTTGCAACCTGAACCAGGTATATGATACTCGGCTTTTCAGAGCTCATGTCCCCTGGTTTTCATTTTCCTTACAAAGAAAAAAAAAGGGCCTTAGGTCTTGGCCACACTGAAAAGTCAGGTGTTGACCCGTGGAGCCTCCTTGGGTATTCCCTATGTGGGTTGTCAGCAGGGTATAACTATGTTACGATTCCTGGTTCTCCATGGTACCTAAATTTGGCTCTGAATGATTCTGTAAGGTGTTTCTTGAACCACTACATAGTCACTGCTGGGCGGGCTGTCATACTACATGTGTTTTCTTAGTTGAGGTTGTGCTGAGCCAGGACGTTTGGTGAGTTCCAGGCCCTCTTCCCGAATGAGCCATATTCTGTCAGGCATATGGACAAGGTGGTACTCAGATTGGTTCCATCCTTCATCCCAAAGATTCCTAGCCTTCCAGGTGATCCAAACTGTCCCCTGTTTAGTTGTCTGCAACCTTCTTTCCTTCCGGAGAGACGAGCTCAAGTTGAATTACGGTGAGCTGCTAGATCTTTCCTGAGACAGACTGCTAAGTTCCATTTTTCTAAAAGGTTGTTTGCCTTTCAAAAAAAAAAATCCTAAGGCCACCTTAGCTAAGTGGATGAGTGCTAGCGTTGCGAAGGCTTGTGTCGCAGTAATAGAAGAGGCCTCTAGCCCTCTCCAGGACTTTTTTCTCATCAGGGATATGTCTTCTAATTGGTGAAGAGACATAAGAAATCTGTTTTATAGTTGTGTAAGGCAGACATGTGTCCACACTTTCTCTCATTGCTACAGCTGCATGTTCAAACTTCTGCAGATGTGGCCTTTTGTCATAAAGATTTATAGTGGTAGTTAGCAGGTACATTCTTTTTATATGTGGTTGACATATGGGAAAATTTTCTCCCCAGCCAGTTTATTTTTAAATACTGCTTATTAAAACCCAAGTGTAATGAACACCCATTGACAATGTGGAGTGCTACAAAGAAGAAATTTCTTAATACTTACTGTAATTTTCTTTTCTGTTAGCTCCAACATTGTCAATGGGGCCCTTCCGGGAGCTTCGCACCTGCATGAGAATATTGTCTGATATGTCAGCATGGGAATGTCCTTGTACTATTATAATCTCTTTTGCGCAGGCCTATCTGGACATTCCTTAGTATACCAGCTGTGCCTGTGTTTGTTAAAAAAAAAAAAAAGAAACTCAGTAGTAATAAGGAGAGCACTTCCACATCACAATGTTGACTGCTGCTATACAGCTTCTACAGGTTCAAGCTTGATGCTAGCCAGAGGAATTTCCTTTGTTACAGGTGAGTGCTTGCAATGCATGCAGTCTTCTCATTGCTAGTTTGGTTTCATTCCAGTTGTCACTCTTTGGAACATGCAACACGTGAATAGTAGAAGAAGGATTTTGAGTGATCACCTTCCTTAGCGGTCAAGTCTCCACTTCATTGGGCCGTGCAACATGTGAACGGTAGAGACAGACTTTCAGTGTACACCTTCCTCAGCGGCAAGGTAGGCTACTGCTTACTATGTTTGTGTTTTTCTATTAGATTCATTTCATTATAGACAGTTAATTTTGCGATCTAGTGCCAAGTTGAATGATACAGCATTTATTTCATGTTTGAAGGCATTGAGAGGATAATGATAACTGGAGAGCTGTTGCTGTCTGGAATCTTCATATACCCAGGATTCGAAAGCTTTGAGCGGTGCCATTTTCCCTCATAGAGGTGCACAATATCCAAGTGTAATGAATACCCATCGACAATATTGGAGCTAACAGAAAAGGGAATTATGGTAAGTATGATGAAATTTTTTTGTTTTGCATTTTTGGACAAATTAACTGGCAATGGAGAAGGTAGCAGTGTAGGGAAACTTCAGGGAGCTGGGGAGGGGCCTCAAGCAGGTAGCATGAATGGTGTCTTTTTCCAAGGTGCTACCCATATACAGTTGGGGAGAGGCAAGGATACTCCAAACCAGGGCAGTTAATGACTAGTTGAAGGTATGGTGCATGGAGGAGGGCTTTGGCTGCATTAGGGACTGGGAACCAATGTGGGAGGATATGGGCCTCTATAAGGGAGATGGCCTGTATCCTACTAGGAAGAGGACCACACTCCTTGGTGGGATGTTTAAATGCTACTTGGATAAGCATTTAAACCAGCAGGGTAGGGGAGGTAGGCAGTAAAAACAAGAGGCAACAATTGCCTCCCCCAACAGGTGTAGAGTCAGTGGAGGGAGAGCTGGAGAGGGAAAACTCCCCTAGTGCAGAGGTGCAGCAAGGCAGGAGCTGGGATAAAACAGAAGAAAAGGGCTATAATTCAGGTAGAGGAGTATACAGGATTGAAAGAGATCAGGAATGCTGAAAGTAAAAGGGAAAGAGGGGGCTTTAGGGAACAACACAGGCAGGAATGGGAGAGAGAAGCAGGCATGGAGGAAGGAAGGTGTGGAGAGCCATATATGATAATGCAAGAAGCCCTGGAAGCAAAATTCCAGACCTGGAAGCCATCATGACAGAGGATAACCTGGATTTGGTGGCCATAACAGTCATGGTGCACTGAGCACCACAATTAGGACATGGCCATAATGGGCTACTCTCTGTTCAGGAGAGATGGAGGGTGGGAGGATTGGTTGTATTATATGTAAAGGAGGGAATTAAGGCCACAGAGGTACAAGTGCTCCAAGACGAAAAGCAGGTGCCAAAAGTGTGGTGGGTCCTCTTGGAGACAGACTCCATATCAGGGTAGTGTACAGACCTCCAGTACAGGCCCAGGAGATGGATAAGGCACTTGGGGAAGCCTTCATCAGAATGGCAGGTAAGGGTGAGGTACTGCTAGTTAGTGACTTCAGTCTGCAAGATGTGGAGTAAAGTCTTCTGCCTGTGGCTTCAGCATGGAGCAGGCCATCCTTGACTCCCTACAAGGGGCTTTTCTCATGCAGTGTGCCAAAGATCCCATTAGGGATGAAGAAGTGCTGGACCTGATGCTCACAAACAGGGACAGCACTGCAGACATCACATTGGGCAGTCCCCTAGGTACCAGTGGAGCAGAGGTAAATCATATGCAGTACGATCCTGGCATGGTCACTGGAATACCTGCACATAACAACGTGGACCTAGGCAGTTCTAGCTGGATCTTATTATACCTTCGGAGGTTACTGATTCCAGACACTACTGTGTACTACCCCCCCTTCAGTTCTACCGCTCTGCCTCACAGTGCATACACCCAACTGTTGTCCTAAAGTTAAAAGACAACCACCCCCCCCAAGCTTGTCTGTAAAATGCTCAAAGGTTACCTCTTGAGAATCCTGCTAATGCTACTTCTCCTGTCTGGCAATATCCACCCTAACCCTGGACCCACTGGACCAACCGCACTACCTGGTCAAAGGAAGGGTGGGACCCTCACGCTTGCTTCTCTCAATGTCTGCAGCCTCCTCAGCAAGCTTGATAATCTCTGTACCTAGGTTCAGCAACACAATCCCAACATCCTCTCTGTAGTTGAAACTTGGCTTAACCCAAAAATTCCCGACTCTGCAGTCGCTATCCCTGGATATGTTATATACAGGCAGGACAGGACTACAAAAAGGGGTGGGTGCTGTGCTATTTATCTCAGGGACACTTACACAGGACATGCCCTACCAGTACCAAACCCGGGTCCCCATCCCATGTCCTTGCCATAAAAGTTCTCCTTGGGGCACATAACAAAGCGCTGACAACAGCCTCTGTGTACCTTCCCCCTAAGGAGCAATCTATTGGTTTCAACAACATCTTGGAATATCTAAGGGGAAGCGTCTTAACTCAGAAACAATAATCCTAGGAGACGTCAACATAAACTGGCTCTCACCTGATGCCTGCTCCTATAAGGATGCTGCCACAGCGCAGCACCTCACCCAGCTTGTCACCACCCCCACCAGATATAACTATAAGTCAGATTCTCACACCCTGCTTGACTGGATCCTGTCTAACCATCCAGAACATATTTCCCAGGTGGATGTGATCCTGACACCATTAGTGATCACTTCCCCATTACCTTTGTCTGGTCCAACAAGTTCTGTAAGCCCCCTCCTAAGTTTATATATGCAAGGGTATTAAAGTGGGGTCACCATGAATCTCTCAGATCTCATCTCCGAAACATGGACAGGTCCCCACTAGACACTATCACCGTTATTAACACAGCGCTGTATCTCCTCATCTCACAATTCACTGCAACCTGTGATACTTTTGCATCTGTTAGAAAGATGAAGGTAAGAGGGAACCCAAACCCATGGAAAACACCTGAGCTAATATCTCAGATGAAACTGGGGGATCACCTCTGGCATTGTGCAAGAGCTTCATCTAGGCAAGTGGACATCCAAAGATATAAAGCTGCCAGAAACAAATGTACGCGTGCTATTCGAACCTGTAAAAGAAACTACTTCAGGGAAACACTCACTAACTCCTGGGGAGTTGTAAAAAAGTTTTGGTGTAACCTAAAAGATCTCACGGGAAAAGATCCCAAGCTACCACCCACAATGCTTAACATCAATGGAGCCCCAATTCTTGATCTCGGGGAAATTGCCAATACCTTCAATGATGCTTTCTTGGATCTGGGTAGTGTACTGCTGCCTGATTTCTTTGACACACCTAACACTAGTACTCATCATGTTGACACATCCGTTGACAGCAGCACCCCACAGTTCCATCTCAAAAAAACTCCAATTCACCTGGCAAGAACCTACATTCACAAGATCATCCATAAACCGTGTACTAGCAGTGACTCTCTTGATCTCAAACTAATCTCACTCGTCCTTGAAGAAATCCTTTTGCCTATCACAAAGATCTTTAACCTCTCACTAAGAGCAGCACAGTTCCCATCTCTCTGGAAAAAGATGCTTGTCACACCTGTGCATAAGAGTGGAGACAGGACGCTCCACACCAACTACAGGCCCATTTCCATTCTCCCTCCACTTTCCAAAGCACTTTAATGCATAGTCTTGGACCAGCTAGTTGAACATCTGGAGAAATATGAAATCCAATGCCCTCAACAGCACGGATTTAGAAAAGGGCACAGTACCACCACTGCCATTTTGGAGTTTATGGGTTTCATCCACAACACACTTGATCAGGAAAACTGTGCTGGTGCGTTGTTCATTGACCTAACAAAAGCTTTCGACACTGTCAGTCACCCACTTCTTCTCAGACTGATTTCCTCCATTGGTGTCTCCAATGAAGCGCTACAATGGTTCGAGAGTTATCCTGTAGGCCAGTTCCAACAAGTCAGGATTGCCAATACCACCTCGAATCGGAAGCCAATCCTCTCAGGTGTACGCCAGGGCTCCATCCTGGGACCGTTACTGTTCAGTCTGTTCATGAATAATCTCCCTAGTGCCCGTCACCAGAGAATGTTACTATATGCAGATGATGCTGTCATCTTTACCAGCCACCAGGACCTGAAACTCAGTGAGCATCATCTACAGCTTGACTTTGTGAGGGTAGAAGAATGGTTCAGTGCCCACAAATTGTTCCTGAACCTCAGCAAAACTAAGGTTATGCTTTTCAGCAGTGTGCATAGCAAACATAAAGCCCATTCCCTCATCATCCAGAACAGCTCTGGCGCCCAGCTTGAGCAGATCAAGCATTTCAAATACCATGGGATCACGTTGGATAACTTCCTCTCCTACACACAACACATCAAGAATGTCGCCAAGCCCGTAAACATTCGAATTAGAATGCTACATAGGCACAAGCATTGTATGACTACAGATGTTCTGCGTCTGGCAATCCACAGCTCAGTCACCACTGTCATTGACTACAGTCTAGCCATCTATGGCTCTGCCTCCCATACTGCCCTCCGTAGGGTAACAGTGGCACTAAACAAAGCCTGTAGACTACTCGTTGGCTCTGCCCATCTTACTCACACCTGTGAACTATATGCCCAATCTGGATGGCTCCAACTCCTTTGTAGGATCCAGTATCAGACCTGCCTGCTAACAAAAAGGTACTCCTAGGCCTCATGCCACCAGGTGTCGAAAAGCTCCTAAACATGCACTGTACCACTCAGCATATCCGTAACTCCAGCAATCAAACCTTCCAGGTTCCCAGATGTCGGACCTCTATGGGACAGAGATAATTTGCCTACGGGGTCCACACTGGTATAATGCTCTCAACTGGGATATCCTGACTACTCCCAAAATTGTCCCCTTCAAACGGCTGCTCTGGGTACACCTCACCTCTTCTAGTAGCTGCGATTGTTTCACTTAGAGCTCCACCTCCCTTAGCACTCCAGACTTTCCTGCTCCTCTCCAATAAATTTCTGCTACCTAGTCCACCTCTTCGTTCCCTTCTGCTACCCCCACCCCATCACCGCTAACACCAGCACTTATAGCACCCTGTCCCCTACCCCTACCCAACTAGCACTTCTCAATCCCTCCTCCCTTCTTGACAATGGCTTTCTAGCCTGCCCACTCCTCTGGGGCTACCCTCCCTACTGTTCTTCCCCAATTGCCATCACATCTAGTCTATTGATGCACTGCTTAGTTCTCAGTCTGAGCCAGTCTCTCCACGTATATCACTGGTCTTAGCTCTACTCCTATCTAACCTGTGTAGTCTCGAATGATGAATAATGACACGCACCCTTGTATGCTCTCTACCATCTGTGTAATCTCTGTGTAATTTTTGTAATGTTGTTCACCCTGTTTATCTGCCCACATTCTGACATGGAACCTTTGTAAATGAGCTGTTCTTGCCCAAAGGTGTTAATCCTAGAGTTAATAATTAAATATATAAATTAATGTGAGTACAAGTGTTCTGGACTTCAGGAGGGACTTTAGGAGAGTGGATTTTAAAGGAATAGAAGACTGCCTCAGAAATTGCCTTGAAAGGGGGAATTGCCAAGGAGGGGTAGAGGCACAGTGGGGAAAAATAAAGAAGAGCATAATTAAAGCAACCAACTTCTGTGTAAAGGAAGTGAGTAAGAGCAGAAGGAAAAAGATACTGTTATGATTCTTCAGGGAAGCGGGAAAGGTGGTGGAAAAAAAGGTGGCATTCAAGAGGTATAAGGAAGTGCAGAGGGAGGAAGACAGGGAGTATACCAAGCAAAGTAGAAGTGAATAGGCAGGCGGTTAGGGGAGCAAAGGCACAGACAGAAGAAATGATTGCCCAACAAATTGCTAAAGGGAATAGGGCTTTCTTCAGGCACATAAATAAGAAGAGGAAAACAAGGGGGGGAATAGTAAGGATTAGAAGAGTGAAAGGGGGAGACTGTGCAGAGTGGGACCAAGAAAAAGCTGACATCTTGAACAGGTTCTTCTGTTTAGTCTTTACAGTGGAGGGAGAAGTGGACAGACTGTCAGGGAGAACTAGGAAGGAGATGGTGGACAGAAGTCCATTTTCTGAGGAAAGAATCCTGAAAGAACTTGCAGCCCTGAAGGGGGACAAGGCTGTAGGACTGGATGAGATGCACTCCAGGGTCTAAAAGAACTCAGGGAGGTTCTCGCTTTCCTGCGGGCAACCTTGTTTAACAACTCATTGGACACAAGTATGGTTCTGAAGGACTGGAGAAGGGCTGATATGGTCCCTCTACATAAGAATGGTAGTAGGGAGGAGGCTAGCAATTATAGGCTGGTCAGTCTTACTTCAGTGGTGGGTAAATTAATGGAAATTAATGGAAATCCTTCTGAAATAAATATTATATTGGTACTGGGACCAGTTCTCTTCCATGTCTTCATAACAGACATTGCAGAAGACTGAAGGGAAGTTATGACTTTTTGTGGCTGACACCAAAATCTACAATGGTATGAACACTCAGGAGTGGACAGAGAAAATGTGCAGGGATATTGGGAAACTTGAGGAGTCATCAAAAACATGGCAGTTGGGGTTCAATGCCATAAAGTGCAAATTCATGTACCTAGGGCATGGGAACCCAGGCACTGAGTATAGGATTAGGGAGCACTGACAATTGCTGGACAGAAAAGGAACCACGGGGCTTTCATATCTGAGGACCTCAAGGTGGCAGAGCAGTGTGATGAGGCAGTAGCTAGGGCTAGTGGGATTCTTGGGTGCATTTATTTATTTATTTTTTTAATTTCGTTTTTGTTGACTGGGTAAGTGCACTAGACAAATTCTGTCTATTTTCAGGCACGACCCGGGGGAGGGGGATACAGATGAATGCCAACTGACCTTGAACCAGATTAAGCTGTTGGTGGTATTTTTTTGTTAGTGAATGAGGGAAATTTGGCCTGGACACCGGGGAAATTCCCCATCTCTTTTCGATAAGTGCCATGGGATCTTTAACATCCACCTGAACTACCACCAATCCAGGCAGATGGGACCTTGGTTTAACATCTCGTCCGAAAGACGGCACCTCAGAAGTGCAGCACCCCTCTCATGCTGTACTACAGTGTCAGTACTGGGATATTAACCCAAGTGCCAGATGTGGGAACTGAACCCACAGCCCTCTGATCTCCTGGCCTCAGAGGCGAGTGTGCTACCTACTGAGCCACTGACACTGCATTGGAAGGGATATCTCCAGCAGGAGCAGGGAGACAATGTTGTTGTTGTATCGCTCACTGGTGCAACCCCAGCTGGAGTACTGTGTCCAGTTTTGTAGATTACACTTCAGAAAGGACATAGGGTGGAGGCAGACCAGAGGATGGCAACTAAAATGGTGCAGAGTTTGCTCTAGAAGCCCTACCAGGAGAGACAGAGGAATCTTAACTCCCCTGGAGGAGAGAGGAGAGAAAGGTGACATGATTGAGACCTACAAGTACCTCACAGGGTTATCAGGGTGAAGGGAGGAGTCTCTCAAATGAGAATGGGCACCAGGAGCAGGGGGCATGCAGTGAAGCTGGGGGGGAGTTTAAAAGGGATGTGAGGAAATAATTATTTACCGAAAGAGTGGTACACACCTGAAACAAACTGTCAGCGGAAGTGGTGGAGGTTAGAACAGTGGGGGGGGGGGCTTCAGACATGCATGAGATAAACATAGGGGTATATTAGAAAAAAGGCAAGGCAGCAGGAGGTTTGTGGGAAATCAGAGAGTGTCTGCGGAGGCTGATTAGGCAGGGAACATCTAGGCTGACTGCATGGATGAAGTGGTCCTTTCTGGATGACAAATTCTATGTTTCAGTATTAGCCCTAGACATGTGATCCCTGTGCCATGCCCACCCCCACCCAGGGCATCTACGAAGGCTGGTCATCATGACACTTGAAAGAGGGGGTTACATAAATTCCAATCAATCACTGCAGATCTAGAGAAGAAAACTGCCTTCCTGGTCACTAGGCCCTCCCTGCTGAAGCATCAACAATCACAATAAGATGTCTTTTCAGATATCTCAGACAAATAGTTTTGGTGTATTGTGTGTAGTGTTTTCAGGATGGCCTTGGCACCAGAAATATATTTAAATCTCTGGATCCCCAGTAATTAATTAAAGTTGAAATAAAACACTTTTAAAGCCTTTTTTTTAAATAAGAAAGCTGAACAGTTGATTTTTGGTAAGAAAATCAGTCAAGAATGTTTTTTCCTGACTAACCTGAACTGCTGCTTCAAGGGGAACAGCTTTCACTCACATTGTCAGCCTTTTGTAGATCACTGCCTTACAGGTGCATCACCAGAGCTATACTGAATTTTATTTAATATTCTTTTGTCTCCTTTTCCCTTTTCTGGATTCCTCTGTCCCTATCATAGTGCTAGTGACTGCCAAGGCTCCACCCTTTCTCTGTCTGGGAGAGCTAATGAGTGGCTGGTTTTGAAAATGATGCCAGTATCACTCCATAATCATCCAGCATGAGGGGGTATGACCAGGCAACCAACGCCTCCCCTTCTAGAGAGCTGAATGCGTCACCACTGCAATGCACCTGGTCCCCAGGCAGCTGTAGCATGTGATTCTGAAGATTGCATTCAAGCCCTGTTCTGCACTACTGCTGTCAGATAGACAAAAAGGCAGACAGACACACACACGTGTAGGCAGGCATATTTAGGTACTTTGCCGAGAACAGTAAAATCTGGAAAATCCAGGAGCAACATGAGCTTCAGGCCAGGGGAGCAAGCACAAACCGAGCCTGATGTACCTGAAGAACTGGTTTTTCTTCCTTGGATGCTTTAGTAAGAGTCTGTGAATGATCTTTGGAAGATGTGTGGGTGCTAAACCTAGGGGCTATGATTGTATGAGTGACCAGATCTAGTATGTGTATGAGTGTTGGTGTAAATGGACTTCTGTAAGGCTGCTACCTTGATGTGGTACAGAGCCTTATCACAATGTATCCTAAACATTGTAACTAAAGGCCAGCCAACTTCTGTCTGATTTAGTTTAGTTGTTTAACCAGGTATAGCACACTAAGCTGAAAGCTTTTTTACAGGAGCGACCTGGGAGCACAAGGAGGTTAAGTGACTTGCTCAGGGTCACACAGTATGCAAGTGGAAGCTGTGGGATTCAAACCCAGGTCGGGTCTGCTGGATGTCACCAGATTTGCAGCTCAGAGCCTTAGACCACTGCGCTATACTGCCTCACTGCCTACTGCCTATACTGCCTACTGACTGAAATGGGGGTGGGTCAATATCTGTGCAGTGGGACATCACATCTTTTGGTTTGTGTTTACATGGGAGGGCAACAGTTCTGTCAACTCTCAAGTACAAGTTTAATATTCCTAGCTACACCCCTGCACACACACACACACACACACACACACACACACATATACACATACATGTAACCCCCAGGTGGTGCTATCCCAAGGGCTACTATCCCTGCCTGCTTAACCACTAACATGTTGAGGGGCCCAGGTCCAATGTCGGGTGCCTCCACCCAGAGGTCGGGGTTAAGACAGTCTGGAATGACTTGGTCACAGCCCTCTGGGTCACTGCAACCCCCTTTCTTCCCACTAGTGGCCCACACAAGTACCCACAGTACCCTTGCAATATACACTTACCCCCAGGATTGGTTCAATCAGCTTGACTCTGGGGACCCCCTGTGAAATAAGATGCAGTAATACAATTGCCACTGTACAGTATTTCAACACAGACACTCAGTTCAGGCAGTATACTTTGTAAAACAATCAAATCTGATTGATTTAGGGGAAATAACAAGGGCAGGGGGAAATCAAGTTAATTGGCTTAATCACACTACTGTTTCAGTGTACTGTGCACAGGCTAAAGTCCCTACAAGACACTGTCACTTGGTACCCAGGCAATAAGGGGGCTAGCCAAGTTTGGTGCAGCTGGTTGGGGCCCTGAGGATGAAAACACTTGTACAATACCCAATTTGTAATCCGGAGCCGGTAGGCTCAGTTTGTGTAGCCAGAGAGGGAAACAGTTGAACACTTGCTATTCAATGGATCAGTTTGCAGGGAGCTACCCTGAATTTTACTCACGACTCTTGTGGCAAAGCACCTTTCACACTATTGAGGGACACAGACCTGTGGTCAGAACACTCCCCACACATTCATATGTAAAAGACGGTTACCATACCAGGCAGCTGCTTTCATATCCCGACCGCACTCACTGCTACCCTGGGAAGTCATAGTGCAGCTTCACTTTTCCTGACAGACCGAGCGTGATGAAGCAGATTCTCCAGCCCTCTACAGGGTGAGCCTGGTGGCTGGCTGCAAGCTGCACAGCCTCTTCTGATGGCAGCACACAGACGGATTCAGTCCGAATCACTACGGCGAATGAGCCGCCCGACTTATGGCCTTCCACACGCGCTTCTAGAGTGAAAACTCAAAGCGCAGGAGCCTGGAGCTCCTTCCTCACTCACGGCCACAACGACTCTGTCTCTTCAGCCGTTAGGCAGCAGAATCAACATGGGTGCGACCCGACCCGATTGGAGGGTTTCAGAAGGAAGAAAGAGACTCAGGCATCATCATCACTGATGACCTAAAATCATCCAAGCAGACCTCTAAAGCAGTAGGTAAGGCTAGGGGGGTGTTAGGGTGTATTAGTAGGGGTATCACAAGTCGTAAGAGGGAGGTATTAATCCCTCTGTACAAGACACTGGTTAGGCTCCATCTGGAGTACTTCGTGCAGTATTGGAGGCCACACCTTCACAAGGACATTAACCAAATTGAGGCAGTCCAGAGAAGGGCACCAAAATGGTGCAGGGACTCGACCAGAAGACATATGAGGACAGATTAATGGAGCTCAATATGTATACCCTTGAGCAAAGGAGTGAGAGAGGTGATATGATCGAGGCATTCAAACACCTTAAGGGCATAAACAAGGTGAAAGAGTCTAACATGTTTAAATATAAGAAAAATAGCAGGACAAGAGGACACAGCATGAGATTAGAGGGGGGCCGATTAAGGGGGAATGTGAGGAAATTCTTTTTCACAGAAAGGGTGGTGGATGCATGGAATGGCTTACCACAAGAAGTGGTGGCTATGAATACAGTGCAGGGCTTCAAACAGGCATGGGATAGGCATAAGAGAGCAATACAAATGACTATGAATAGATAGGCCACTGACAGAGCAAAGGCCGATGGCACATTTATAAGGTAGAAAAAGAAATGGGCAGACTGGATGGGCCTTGTGGTCCTTATCTGCCGTCAACTTCTATGTTTCTATGTTTCTATGTTTCTATACCAGTCTCTCACACCTTCCCCTATTGGTGCAAAAAGGCGCCACACTTCTGGACTTCACTTCCCAGACTCACTGGCCATATAGTACATCGGCAGCTGGCTCCCGAGAGAGTCCTTTTCCTGGTTGGCTACTCAATACTGCATCTTAAGCACCCCCCCCTTCTCCTGATTGGAACCATCTTACAATTCTGATCCAAAATGGAGGGGGCAAGCACACAAAATCCAGCTGCAAGAAAGGCAGGTTAAACAATTTACATTCCCACTAACACTCTAAGGGGTATGGGGCAAACAGTTGCATTTCTAGAAAGCACTTACTCTGCCCCTTCAGCGATGGCAGAAACGGAGCGACTTGTCAGCGGCTTGAGCGGGACTCGAGCAGGAGAACACACAGCCCCCCCATGCAAACCAACTATGTCTGCAAGCAGGCAGCTCTCAAAGAGACAGTACCAGAGGCTCTAAAAGCACTCACTGATAAACAGCGTGAACGACGAACGCCATTCAGTCTAGGAGCACTCGACTAGCTCATGGAAGACCTCTGGAAACCCCCTTTTGCAGGAGGGTTACACACAAACACACACACACACTGCGTTGACTCTGGCAGAATTATAAATTCTGTATTGTATGCAAAATCCGGTGAAATATTTGTGGAAATTAATTTTTTCCTGGTAGATTTCTACTGGAGTAGTGTCCCATAATTTTGTAAAGGTGTTTATCACCGCTCGTAGCATTGGTTCATGAAAGCTGCAGATCAAGGTACTTGACCTCTGATTTGGGAATTATCTGTAATCTGTCAGATATGGGGCCTATTGTGAGTACAGTATAAATAAAAATCTGGTCAAAAAAATTAATAAAACACAGAGATGATGTTTTAAAATGGTAACATCATGATGTTTAAAACACCATCCTATGTTTCTCCATATTTGAATCCTCCAGTGCTGCTTACGCATTGGTGTGAGACTTTCTGTGGGCCACAACCTCTCTATGTTTTTTCTCTCTCTGATTGTCTTTCTCTGCAGGTTTGCCAAGAGGTTTTCACAAACTGGTACTCCCAGTCTTTAACAATGTGGAAGTGGTCTATGGCTCCACCCCTCCACCTCCCTGGCCAGACTGGATTCCCTCTGTGGTTTTGCAGCCAATTCCCCCTCTGAACTCGTCACTGCTCACTTGACTCATTGTTATCCATTCTCGCTCTACCATCCCGTTGCCAGATGCAGTGTGCCTCCTTTATATTTAAATACTGGTTTTGGGTCCCTTTCCTCCCTCCTTTCATCACTCCTCTCCATTGTTCCCTCTGCCTCCTCCTCCTCCCTCCACTTCAGGGACTCTTGAGTCTTTACCACATCCCCAACCTCGGCTGGCCAGTCAGCCTTCGCCTGCCATCTTCCCTCACTTTGGAAACCAGCTCACCTCTTCCCTCCACTTCACTACCTCCTCTGATCCCCTCAGATATCAGATGAGACTCCTCCTCCCCCTCTTGCTCCTGTTTTCCTCTACCTTAACAGTTCCCCACACACTTATTTACTTAGCAGTGTTGCTTATGCCTTGTTTGTTCATTATGTACTTTCTGCAATGTTTGTGTGCTCTGATTTGCACTTTATTGTAACACTGAATGTGTCTATGCCATGTACTTGTATCCTTTGTTTCCCTTCCCTGGGTTGCATCTGGAAACAAGCCTCAGCTCAGTGTGCCTCTCCTGGTCACCAATTTTCAAAATAAACAAATAAATATTTTGTTTTCTCTTCCTTCTGCTCTCCTTAACTATCCTGAGCTTTCCTTAACCTCTGTCACTCTCCTGTAACTTCCCTTTGCTAGCTTAACAGCTGATGTGACAGGTACCATGACTTGAAATGTGCTTTGAAATACAGTGCGAATGAAAGGCACTGTATAAAAGCAAATTCCTATTCATTCCTGCTTCATGGCCCTCTAATGTTGCACTCTTATTTGTCACCAGGAATTCCAAGGTATTGTAATCCACTCCTCCACCACACCCTGCCATTCAAGAAGCAGAACCTTACTAGACATAAGCCCTTGAATTCAGTCTGTCACGCTCTACCTAGTGTACTTCTCAGTACCATCTACACAGTTTGCAGTGGTGAAATAAGCAATAGTTAGATAAATTATGGGTAGACAGAGGCAAAGAGGACATGTAGGAATGTGTGTAGACTTATAATATGTATTTTAAAAGAAAGATTTATTGACAGAGAGAGGCAGAGACAATTTAAATAAGTCATCTTTCACATCCTGTATCTTCTGCTTAAAGTGAAAGAGAAATCAGTTTTATGAGCACTTGAAAACATTTGACTGAAACAGTAAAAAAAAAAAAAAACACTACTGTAGCAGACAAAAATCTATATTTTTTCCTTTTTGAAAACAAAAGTGATCATTTATTGGACACCACCACTGTAATTATATGTACAGTATGTTCATAAGGAGAAGGAGTTTTACAGATAAGAAATTGAGCACTGAAGGAGTTAAAGTTGTTGCAACACCCCTCCCAGAGAGAAAGAGAGAGAGAGAGTGAGAGAGAGAGAGTACATGTGAGAGAGAGAGAGAGAGAGAGAGAAAGCACGTGAGGTACAGAGAGGAAAGGGGAGATCAGAAGTGGTGAAGCAGAGTGAGCAATCAGAAGGGGTCACTGTGTGTTTACATTAAGGCAGAACTGAAAAAAAAAAAAGCAGTCAGATACAAGAAGTGAACCAGGAAGTCATTCAGAGCACAAGTTTACAACCTAGTGCCAAAGTCTGAAACAAACGGGCGGCGAGAGAAAGATAAATCAGATTCTAAATTCAAAAGTGCCTGGCCAGGGGAAGAGGTTCTCTATGGTACAGTTTGCAGGTCAACATGACCCACCATATCCAACTCAAAACCCAAGGTTCTTCCATCCAGGAGCCAAGATGCTGTGCTGGGGGGAATACTTCAGATTTGGGCAGTGAAAGGAGACTAAGCGTGGAGCAGCTGAGATCCTGGTTTGAATCCCGTTGCGCTGAGGTAGCAGCTGATGGTATTCCCAGTGATTTGTCCAAGGGGAGGAGAAGGGGCAGTTATGGCAGATGCATACCAGACAGGCCTGGGGGGACCACTGAAGCAAATGTTGGTGCTGATCATTCAAGAGACTGGAGAAAGAACCTTGAAACAAATGGCAAGACTTCCAGAAATTTCAATGGACTCTCACTGGACGTAGTTCCAACAGATCATGGTAAGCAGAGCCGAAGATATTCAGACCAGTACTCTTACAGATATGATGTTCCTCAGTTAACCATCACACCTGATGAAGGGTGTCCAAGGGAAATGGACCAGGATCTGGAGCAGGAACTCAAGGGCACAGATTCCTGGAGAACACTGGGCAGGAAGCAGTCCAACTCATCTGTTTCATCCACTGGGTCCTCTTCTGTCTTGGAAGAATCTGAGGATGACCTCCTTAGTGACAATGAGAACAAAAGTAAAGGTATTGTGGACCTGGAGCATGCAGAGGACTGTTTAGTTGTAAGTAAAACTTTTTATTTTTAAAATGTCTACCTGAGAAAGGTGACAGGAATCCCTGCCAGTTGCTACAAAAATATAGGCAATTTAGCTACAAAATACAGGCAATTTAGCTACAAAAATATAGGTAATTTAAATGTGTATATTTAGTGCCATCTGGTTGACATAACTTTTCTCAGGATTTAAACTGTTACTGAATTTGTGACTGGTTCTAAACTAGACTTTCTTTTTTACTTGTATTTATTCCCTTACATACCCTACTGGCCCTCTCTAGCTCAGTCACCCAGCTTCTCTGGTACTTTCCCCTTGTGCTGTCATGATTTATCCCCTTGTGGCATGGATGGTGGGGAGCGACCTTTGTCTCCTCAAAAGCAGGACCCGGTGTGGGTGCCCAGTCACTGGTGCCAGGTCTTTGGGAGGGCCGTCTTCATTCTGTGTGGCAGGATGTGTTCCCCACCCCCCGACATGCAGTGATGCATTGCATCTTGTCAACATAACCACCCTACTGGGCCTCCTGACTTCCATGGCTCCCAGCATCCTCTGGGCATCAGGTGTACTGTGAGAGATGCACCCCCCCCCGGACAGGAGAGAAGTCCACTGGATGCTCTGTCCTCTCCCAAGTCAGCCACTTCCTGGTGACTCGAGTTCGCTCCTGTACCAGGGTTGCCTGTGTGGCAACCGGTGGAGCTAACACCGTGCTACTTGGCTGCTGCAAACAAGACATTTTATATTATTTATCTGCACTGGATAAATATATATACCTTATTTATCTAGCATTTAAGGCTATTCTTGTAAGATTGTAAATGTTTTGAAAAATTGCTGTAACCAGATGGCTTTAATTTCCCTGGGACTCCTTTGCAAATAAGATTTTTTTCCTGTAGCTGTTTGGCCATCCCAGTTGCCACTTTGCTCCTTCAATGGGCATCCCTCAGTGCTCCAAACTCCAACCGCCACTCCCCATCTACACTGGGGGGGAAGGTCCAAGGGGTCCGATGGCTCTAGGGCATCGTCATACATGTTGGCCGTGGCACATTACTTTTCCCCATTTTCTTTCCCCTTCTCAAGCTGGCTGACATGTCATGGTGTGGGCGTGCACAGTTAAGACCCCCATATGCACTCAGTGCCTGCCTCCAGCCAATTAGGATACTGTCAGTGCAGTACCACCCAGCCTCCACTAGATGGCAACTTGGCTGTGATTAGGCAAGAGACATTTTTCTTAAATGAATATTGCCTCTGAGGCAGTGCTCCCTCAGAGGCAGATGACTCAATCCCACCCTCCACTATGTCTCATTGGTTAATACCTTCTGAAGGCAGTAACTGAGGTTACTACCTGTTGCTGCTGATTGGTTATTCATCTGGTTTTTAAATGGCCCTTCCATATGCTTTTTCTTGCTCTCATTGGGTGGTTCTAGCCTGCCCCCGATTGGTTGACATACAGAAAGAGCCTTTTTTAAAGACACTTTTTTTAAATGAAAGTTGTCTCCAAGGCAGATATCCCTCCAAGGCATCCCTGCCTTTGAGGCACGTATGGATAGGACTGCCTCCCAGGCAGGGCTTTAACCTCTATAGCTAAAGACCTGAGCTTCACTGCTGTGCCAGTTTGGTGGTGTAATGGAAAGGTTTATAGCCTGATATAAAAGAGGTTGAGAGTTTGAATCCACACAGCATCTCCTCAGTTCTCTTTTGTCAGAATTTCACTTGGGTGGTGATCCATGGCAGCATGATGTTAGAATAGTAAATATATGAGAAAAGGAAGTAGCTGTGAGAAAAAATAATTGCAACAATAAAGTTTTGCATCGGAGGCAAATCTACAACACTTTTCTTAAATGAATATTGCTTCTAAGGCACGGCTAAGTCCTTTTTCTTATATATTTACTATTCTAACACCATGCTGCTATTGATCACCACTCCAGTGAAATTCTGACAAAAGAGAACTGAGGGGACCTTGTGTGGATTCAGACTCCCAATCTCTTGTTTATCAGGCTGTAGACCTTTCCACCACCATATCACTAAGCTGTCACAGCAGTGGAACTCAGGTCTTTAACTATAGAAGTTAAAGCCCTGCCTGGGAGGCAGCCCTATCCATACCTGCCTCAAAGGCAGGGCTGCCTTGGAGACAACTTTCATTTATAAAAAGGGCCTTTAAAAAGGTGCTTTATGTATGTCAACCAATGAGGGGCAGGCTAGAACCACCCAATGAGAGCAAGAAAAAGTATATGGGAGGGCCATTTAAAGACCAGATGAATAACCAGTCAGCAGCAACAGGTAGCAACCTCAGTTACTACCTTCAGAAGGTATTAACCAATGAGACACAGCGGAAGGCAGGATTAAGTTGTCTGCCTCTGAGGCAGTGGCATGTATAACCAATCAGTAGTAACAGGCCAACCTAAGTTACTATCCTTCATAAGGTATTAACCAATGAGACACAGCAGAGGGTGGGATTAAGCAGTCTGCCTCTGAGGCAGTGGCATGTGTAACCAATCAGCAGCAAGAGGCAGGCAATCTCACTTATTGTCCTTCAGAAGGTATTAACCAGGGTTCGATCTTAACATTGTTTTACTAGCCCAAAACCTAGTGCAAATTGGCCAGGGCTAATGCAGATAACCCTCTACTTGTCTGTCTTGACTAGTGCAGGTTTTCTATGGCTGCAGAATGAAGTTGAAAATGCCCTGCTTTAGCTGGCTGTAGTCCTTGTGTTAATCTTTCTCAGTGTTGAAGATACCTGGTGTGATTAACACCTCATTAAGAGTTGCAGTTATCTGGCAGTTCAAGAAGGTGATCCCACAAAAGGCTCAATGTGAGTAATTATCACTCTACTGTCAGAACTTTCAGCTGGTGTCCAGGGTGTGATCAAGGGTAGAAGCTGTTAAGTCACTAGATTCCAGTTTTCTGAATATGTCTCTGTCTGACAATTTGTCCCAGGTTATTAAGACCAGTGCCCCTCATTTCCCTGCTTTTTGAGTGTTTGTATCCAATATTTCAGTGAAAAAATGTGAAGAGGTATACAGAGTCTGCTCTGTAGGTGGTGGGTTTTATCTCAGCTTCAACATAGCTGCTCACTCTCCCCTTCAAATCTCTAAACTCTGTACTTTCCCTGGACACCACTGCAGACCATACATCTGAAATTACTATACATAAGCCCATAGTTGCCACTACTGGTACTGTAAGGTCATCAGCTCTTCTAAATGGACCATGTCAGCCAACACCATCCATTTAATCCCACCCTGTCCTACCCAGCATGTCCTTTCATCCTAAAAAAACAAAGCTTTGGAGCATGTATGGTAAACCCTTAGGTTTGTGTAGTACCCTCCCCAAAGAAATCCTAGATGTGCTCCTAGCTGACTTGACAGTGTATGAAAATGTCCAGAAATGCTGGGCTCCAGTTGATCACAGGGTGGGGGCTGAGCGTGTCCTTCTCTGCCTGATTCTGTTCATTGCCCTGTGGGTGGTGGTGAGAGTGTGGTGAGGTGAATGATGATGCCAGGAATTGTATGTGCAGAGCTAGGTCAACTTGACTGAACATTTTATGCTGTGTTATTCTGTGGTTCAGAGGGTGCAGAAAGAGGAAGAGAGGAAGTCATGGTACAAAACAATGGGGGTGCACACTGTGTGTAATGGCATTGTAGTCTTTTTTGCTGCTGGAGCTAGAAGCAATGTAGGAGCAGGATAAACGTGCAATAATAAAAGTATTTCTTGGCTTGCATTTTTTGCCTGTATAAGTGATCAAAAATTACTATCATAATTGTGGGCTAGTTAGGGTTGCCACTGGTCAGGTTTTTTACCTGGTGATCAGGTTTTCAGGGTCCCTATCAGGTAATCCGGTTTTGCTCTGTGCTGGTCAGGTTTTTGAGCCATTTTGAGCGGTCACATACTTTTGAAACACATTTTGTCACATCATTTATTGTTTCAGCTACATGTACAGGTTACAAACAATTTCTGTTGTCAGTATAACCCTTTGTTTGTGAAAGCAGTCGGCCTGGAGGTGTAAAGCATGGCCAGTAACACCATTAGCACTTATTTAACCTAATCTTTTCCACTGCCTCTTAAAGTGGCATAGCAGCACAGCTGCCCCCACCTTTTGTAACAGTAACAGAGCCAGTTGTCTTCCACTTTCATTTTCTAGTAAACATTTTTATCTCTAACAGAATTTAGGCATTTTTAAATGTTTTAAATTATTTTTTTTCCTGAAGAAAAAAGCATAGTCACTTCTTTGGCTTTGAAATAGTACTGTGGACATGAACAGGAAATGGAGCCAGAAACCAATATAAAGTACACATTACAGGAAACAATTTCTTTATTATGTATTATTATATACTATGTATACTGTTGTATGCTCTTTACAGTATTTCCCTTGTCTCCCCCAGATCATATCTGTACATGAGATTTATTTTATCTCTGTACGTTTATATGGTCAACCAATGTCAATAAATAAATAAATAACTAGGAAGAACCAGGAAAGTAACTTTAACAGGTACAGTGCAACATCTTAACATTTTTGTTGAGTGGCTGTTTTAAGTGTTGTCTTTTCTACATATAACAAATGGCCTTCTAGGAGGAACAATGCATGATGAGTCATGAAAAGGGGTTGGGGTAAGGGCGGAGCTTAGTATCTGGTTTTTGCCTCATCCAAAGGTGGCAACCCTAGGGCTAGTGCAACCATCTGCAGGCTAGTGCAGTTTTGAATCAACTTGTCCTGCTGGCTAGTGCAAAGAAAAGTTAAGGTTGACCCCTGGATTAACCAATGAGACACAGTGGAGGGTGGGATTAAGTTGTCTGCTTCTGAGGCAGCACCAGTGACTCATGCTATTCCTCCTCCACAAAGGAGGTGAGCTGTCAGTGGATGATCAGTTCTCCTTCTCTTGGTTGGCTCTGACAGTCCCAGCTCTGTTCCTGAACCATCATCGCAAGCACAGTGGCACGTGAGTTGCCTTGGTCCTCAGCCCTCCACGCCACCGGACCAGCTTGCAAATAATATATTTTATTTAAAGAGATTGTACCAGTGAATGACATTTTAATAAATAAGTAACTAAATAAATAAATGGCCAAATGGGGAGGAGGGAGCTTTTGGAAGGGAAGGGTATTTTGTTTGTAAATCTGACATGTGCTAAGTTCAAAAACAAAAGTAGAGTGTTCCCTTGGGTGCTGTTTCAACTTAAGAAACCAAACATTGCTGTAAGAATTATTTTAAAACATTTACATCCCCTCCCATGGGTGCAGTGAAACATAGTCTTCACAGCAGTGCTGGGTTCTCTGTCACAGTTTGACCTGCATTTCAAATTAAGCATGGCAGCCACTTGATTGGGACTCACGCAGTACAGTGCACTCTGGACTCATTGGTTTGAGGATTTTATTCAAAATTAAACATCTCTGTAACTGAAAGACTTAAAATTATGGATTTTGCCTTGTTGGAATTTGGCTCTAATATGGTATGTCAGCACAGCAGCTATCTGCAGTCAACCATTGTCTGTCACCTTTAGTTTTTTTGTTGACTGGGTAAGTGCACTAGACAAATCCTGCCTATTTTCAGGCACGACCCGGGGGAGGGGGATACAGATGAATGGCAACTGACCTTGAACCAGATTAAGCTGTTGGTGGTATTTTTTTTAGTGAATGAGGGAAATTTGGCCAGGACACCGGGGAAATTCCCCTACCCTTCAGAGGAGGAACCTCTGTCCAAGATGACGGACGCACCCTTGCTTGCTGAGAAGGTAGCGATGGAGGTGGGAGACCTGGTCTCAACTCCTGCCTCTGTGTGTATAGAGACCACGTCTGCAACTACTGAAGCAAAGCTGGTTTCTGTGTCTACTGCAGAAAATGAATCTACACTACAGGTTACAACTTTAGAACCTCTGCTGGGTCACCCTGACATGGACTCTCAAATGTCTTTACCCCTTGCCATCCCAATGAGGGATTGTTCCACTTTTGACTCTGCTACTGTCTGTTTGGCTGAAAAGGAGCTTCAGGACCATTTGAGTGATGCAGAACGTCGATTTGAGATTACAAAGAAGAATTTGAACAGAGAACTGCAACGGATTCGTGAAGTCAGATTGGCAGGATGTATGTCTCCTGCAGCCCACAATAATACTTTGCAACAGCCTACATTGCCTTTTCAAGTAGCTGAGGTGCTGCCCTGTGCAGCCCATCCTGGCGAGTTCTCAGCTGGAATACTCCCGACTGCTTCTCAGCTGCCCCTGCAGACTACAGTGACTTCATTGCATACAGTGCCTAGTTTGCCTATTGTGACACACTCTCCCTCTCAATTGCTATCTCTTGATACCAATCCTGCTACAACACCTACCTGGTCTGTAGAAACAGCATTGCAAGGAGCTGGCTGGGTGCAGGAACCTACAGAGGGAAGTGGGTTTCTGGCCCACCCTATTCGGTCCCCCTGTCTCAATGATTTTCCTGAGCTGCAGCATTCACCAAACAGAAGTCTGCCTATGTCTGACCCTAGTGTCTCCCCAAGGAATTGGAACTTACAGCACCCAGTCTTGGAACCTTTGCAGGGTTCTCTTATTTGTGCTGCTTCTCCACTACCATTACAGAGAATACAGCTCCTGCAGTGGTGGAGCCCCCTCAAAGAAAATAGAGCCAAATCGTTCTTTTCCTCATTGTTTAATTTCCAATTCTGGCTGCAAGCGGCATAATGCGGTACGATTAGCTTATATGGGCGGTTTACCTGAGCCACCGGACCGAGTGTATGTAGCTCGGACACTACTCAAGGACTCTCTGAAATTCTTTTCTCATGAAATATATGCACTGATTCATATTTCCGGCGAAACTACGTTTGATGTCAGCTTCCAAACGCCTCGTGGCTTGGAGTGTTTTTGGTCACGATATCATGCCTTAAGAAATACTGTCCTGTGGACCCCGTTTAAGCCATTCCCTTTCCAAACCAGCCTTTAAGAATATTACTGTCCTGTTTGAATGAAGGTGTTGGCGTCACTGACGTTGTCTATTGGCTAAAACAACATTGTACTGTTCAGGGTCAGCCTGAGGCAATATTGGACACGGAGAATATTTGGACTGGAGGTTGGAAGGTTAAGGTTTTGTTACACTCTAATGATCCTGGTTCAGTGCACCTACCTAATTCTTTTTTTATAGGTCGTGATAGGGGGGTCTTGTTTTACCCTGGACAACCGAAAGCTTGCTACTGGTGTGGAGACCCCTCTCACCTTAGTAATGTCTGTGATAAGTTGAAATGTAATACCTGTGGAGAATTGGGTCATGTGGAGATTCACTGTCTAAATGAGTGTAAATGTAATCTTTGTGATGAGCTAGGTCATACTTTTCAAAATTGTCCGTGGGCTGCTCATAATCAGTATTGATGATGATGGTGCTGATCAACGTTTTGTAATCAAGCAAGCCCAGAAGTCTTGTCTTAGGACCACCTTAGTAGAGCCGACTTCAGTAGTCACTCGACCTCTATTGCAGGTCCCTGAGCCTGTTGTAGATCAGGTTGTGGTACCCCCGGTGGCCTCTTGTGTGGCACCACTTACTGAGACAACCCCTCCTACCCCTGACCCTGTCCAATCTGTCCAGCTTGTCCTGGACCCTGTTCCAGGCCCGAGTACTATGCCACCCCCCCGAGTACCCACTAGTGTTATGCGTCGGAGGTCTATGAGAAATTATCCCCGGGCATTACCATCGCCTCATTTGCTTTTGGAACCCCCTCCTGTGGTTTTGTCTAATGCCTTTGAGCTACTCCAAACTGTTTCTGATGATGCTGGAGGAGAGTCTGACTTCCTCTGTTGCATCTTCCCTCCCGGATGGTATTACTGATTCTGAGATTCAACTGGGTATTGGTCTTTCTCAGAAGCAGAAGGCCAGAGTTAAGCTAAAAAGGAAAAAGGTGATAGGGAAAAGGAAATCGTAAGGTGTCTCTGTTCTCCTTGTGTTATGTCTCACTTTGTTTGTCATACTATTAATGTGAATAGTATTAAGCGTCTGGCAAAAACAAGATTGATTTTTTCCTGTTTACGGCTTTTACCTATGGGGATCTTTCTGTTGCAGGATACACAACTCCATACCACCCACGAGATTCGACAGGCACAGCAGGACTGGCTTCTAGGTCCTTCTTTTTGGTCCATTGGCCTGGACTCCTGTTCTGGACTTGGGATCTTATTCAATATCCCAGATTTTCGATTGCTAAAAATTGATAGACATAACCCCTGGCAGAGTGTTAGTCTTAGATTTTTTAATTGGGCCCTGCCCTTATCGGGTTATTAATATTTGTGCTCCCCAAATTAAGTCTGCAAGTATAGCTTTATTTTCTTTACTCCGCCCTTATTTGCATACCTCCTTTTAGTTGATATTTTCTGGTGACTTTAACTGTGGCTTAAGTCTTCTTGACAAAAGCTCTTTTATTACTACCCAGAAATTGTTTTGTGACTCCCATGAATTAGGGAAGTTGGTTCGTACTGCTCATCTGATGGATGCCTATTACTCTTTCACTAAAAAACATACTCCTACATTTCAAAAGGGTAAGCTGGCTACCAGAATTGATTTTGTGTTTTTGTCCCGTACACTCCCAATTACCTCTGCTACTGCATAAGCTGTGGAATTTTCTGATCATAAACTGCTTTCTGTAGGCCTTGGTTCTGATGTCACTGTTCTAAAGGACCAGGACTCTGGAAATTCAACATATCTCTGTTGCAAATTCCGACTTTCATGCAGTCCCTTTTATCCTTTATTCAGGCCTGGAAATCCGTTTTTATTTGTTACGCAGACCCTATTGCATGGTGGACAGACACTAAACATGATTTGGTGCTCTTTTTGAAAAGATATAGTCGTCAAAAATGTCGAAGAGAATATTTGGAATGTTTACAGAAAAGGGTACATTTTCAGTCCTGTTGACAATAGCTTATACGGCAGGACAAGATCTTTCTCAACAATTGCACTTAATTCAGAATGATATGTTGAAATTCCAATCTAGACAATCACAGCAACTTTATCATCAACAAATTTAATGTGGTAGGCACGAGGGCTGTTGTTTGCCCTTTGAATGAATTCTCAACAAATTAAACAAAAGAATATGTTGTGTCTTGCTGATTCTGATGGCACCTTATGTACCTCTCAGTCGGACATCTGTCGGATAGTGACATGTTACACGACTGCCCTCTTTTCTTCCTTTCTAGCTGCTGATGTTGATCCTGTGGTGTTGTATAGGGACCTTGACATCCCTATCCCTTCACAGCCGTGTTCTGACTCAGCCTGTATACCTGTTACTGAGTTAGAATTGAAGTCGGTTATATCTTCCTTACCCTTACGGAGGACTCCTGGTCCAGATGGACTCCCCGCTGCCTTATATAAAGTACTGGGTGACCACCTGATCCCTGAATTAACTTCAGTATTTACCTCCCTGTTAGCTAGTGAGTTTATCCCTTTAGATTTTACTAAGGGTACTTTGATTTATATCTATAAACAGAAAGGGGATATACATTCTCTTGAGAATTGGCACCCCTTATGTATGCTAAACACTGACTTTAAGTTATTAATGAAAATCATTGTACAATGTCTTATGAGGACAGCTGAAGTGGTTTTGCACCCTGCTCAGTCCTGCTCTGTACCAAACAGGAGAATCTCTGACCATTTGATTCTCCTTCGAGAATTATTTTCTCATGGCTATGCAGACTCTGTTTCAGGTTTTATTGTATCGGTAGATCAGAAGGCGGCTTTTGATTCAGTTAACCATGAGTTTTTATGGAAGGCACTACATTTTATGCATGTGCCTGGTGAAATGATTCGCTGGATTAAGACTTTTTATAGGACTGCCACTGTTGTGCCTGTTGTGAATGGTTGGGTTGGACCTATGATCCCCATAAAAAGAGGGGTTCACCAAGGGTGTCCTTTGAGCCCTCTGTTATATGTATTTTTTCTAGATGTTTTGCTTCGCTGTCTGAATACTCATCCTCAGATTCATGCCCTTTCTAGTTCTACTTTAATCTCGCCGGATACGGCAATTGCATATGCAGATGATGTCTGCATTATTGTGGCTAATGCACCCTCTGTGGTTACTGCCCTCCAGGAATGTTCTTACTTTGGTGATTTTTCTGGTGCGAGTTTAAATTTTACCAAAAGTTTTGGTATTCGGTTAGGATTGAAAATAGCCCCTTTTCACGTATTGGTCCTTTACAACTTGTTGAGAGGCCTCAACGCATTTTGGGAGTTTATTTTGGGACTGTAGATTCTGACCTTTTTAATTGGTCTGCTAAATTACAACAAGGCAAACTTAAGGTTGCCTCATGGAATAAGGGGCAGATTGGGAAGAAGAAGTGCGTTTTGCTAATCAAGACTTATCTGATACCAACTTTTCTTTATTTAAGATATGTATTCCCAATCCCTAAACAATTAGAAACTGCAGTTCTTAGTCTCTTCTTTCAAGTTCTGTGGGGAAGCCGACTTAATCCGGTAAAACGGAATGTTACTTACTTACCTATTTCTGAGGGTGGTGTTAACGTGATTAATCCTCTGTTATTTTTTTCATGCATTTTTTTGACTGCAAATCTTCAGCCTCTATTGATAAATACTCAGAGAGGGTGGGAACCTTGGTTCTATGATTCTTGCAGATTATGGTTTCATTTATGGGAATGTGATTCATTAACTGTGATACGACAAACTTTGGGTATAACAGTATATATTAAACACATGTTTTTACGTTTGAAACAGTGGAGGATATCTACCCAGATGTTGTTAACGAATTCTCATAAAGTATTATATAATAATCTGCTCCTGACCGTTTGTGCAATACAGTTGCCCTTTGAAAAGTGCCCTAGCCAACATCTTCCTTCCCTATTGGTTTTGTTATGGTGTAAAAGGGTTCCTGCTCGCATGTGGGACTTTCATTGGCTGTCGTGTCATGAAAGAATTAACGTCAAAGATAATCATAAACACAAGCAGTCTCAAGACTGACAATGTTCTAGACTATTGTGTATTTCTAAATTGGAAACTATATCACACTTATTTTTTGAGTGTTCTTTTATTCGGCACTGGTGGTTTTTTTTGGCAAGAGTCTGGGCCACTCCATTATTTCAAGCGGTTTCTTACCAGAATATTATGTATGGTGTTTTTTTCTCCCCAGTGGTCCCTTTGGACTCTGGACACGTTAAATCTAGTTTTTATAGTAATTAAGTGGAATATTTGGATGGTTCGATGTCTGTTTACTCTACAACAAAAAAACTGTTCTTATTCAGAGCTTGAGAAGAAAATCGTAACAGACCTAACTAACATTTGTGTACATGAAGGTACATTATTTTCCAAGGAGACATTACTTGAACTTTGGAAAACTCTTCCTTGGATCACGGACTCTGATTTTGCAGTGACCTGATGGATTGTCTCTTGATATGCATAGTTCTGTTCTGTTTTTTTTTGTTTACTTCTGTTTTGAGTCCACATGAGTTTTTACAAATTGCTTTTGTTTTGGTACTGTACAATTTATTTTGTTTCAATAAAACTTTCCCCTACTCTTTTCGATAAGAGCCATGGGATCTTTAACATCCACCTGAACTACCACCAATCCAGGCAGATAGGACCTCAGTCTAACATCTCATCCGCAAGACGGCACCTCAGAAGTGCAGCACCCCTCTCATGCTGCACTACAGTGTCAGTACTGGGATATTAACCCAAGTGCCAGATGTGGGAACTGAACCCACAGCCCTCTGATCTCCCGGCCTCAGAAGCAAGTGTGCTACATACTGAGCCACTGACACTGTTATACTTTAACAAGAAGACCTCCATCCCACCTCATTCTATCTTAGATTTGTCATTGAAGATGGGGGTGGGGTGTGGGTGGGGTGAAACCTTCTTATTAAAATACAGAACCCAGTAGGAGCTTTCTGTTTAAAGTGGTCTGGAAATGCTTTTTTATATCATTTTGCAGGCAGTGATTGGCATCAGGCACACAAGAATTTATTTTTGTTTTGATTTCACTCATTTGTTATTCATATAAGTACACTGGGCCTAAAGGTCCTGTTTTCAGGAATGACACTGGCTAAAGGTATGAAACAAATCAAGAACAAGTAAGTTATAAGCATTTTTATACAATAAAATAATACAAATAAAAAGGCTAAATTGATGCACAGAATGAGTGATCCACAAGATGGATTGGTTTGTGTTGTGCCTTTTATACATATTGGCTGGAGCTATCAGGCACATACAGAATGATGACATGAGACTGATGAAGCTTTAGTAAAGCTTGGGAAGGTGGGATAAACTAAGGTTGCACTGCAGTACCTGTGGCCTATGGTGGAACTGACTTTGGGGGTCCTTCTGGAACCAGCAGCAGCAAATAAAAACCCATCCCTCCCTACCAACTTCCAACATGTTGTAACTGTCTGTCAATTACTTCCCTCAATTCCAAATTAGCCATACTGATATAAAACCTGAAAAACAATGGTTTACCAATGTTTCTGTTGCATTTTCTGTGTGCAGTCTCTTATTCTTGCCTCTAGTCTCCACTTGCTGTCCACTGGCAAGAGAAAGATAATATCCTAGTCAAGTACTTCTGCTCCATCTTTGTAGTGGAGGGAGGGGGGGGGACAGACCACCAGGGAGTAGCAGGAATGGGGGAAGATAGAGATGGATGCAAATCCCTTTTCAGGGAAAAGGTCTGGAAGGGAATTGCAGTTGTGAATGTGGTCAAGGCTATGGGATCAGAAAAGGATACACACAAGGGACTAAAAAAACTCAGGGAGGTGCTAGCTGCCCCACTGACAGCTTTGTTCAACAGCTTATTGGAAGCAGGCATGGTTATGGAGGACTGGAGAAGGGCTGACATGGTCCCTGTATGTAAGAGTGGCAGCAGGAAGGAGACCAGCAACTATAGTCTGGTCAGTTGTACTTCAGTGGAATGGAAATTAATGGAAACCCTCCTAGAAGAGAGATTTGTAGAGTATCTTTTTTTTTATCATTTAACACCTTTTGCACCCCCTGTACAGCCCCATCTGACCAATTCCCCCAGCCCCATCACCCGAAATTACCAGGGCTTACCTTATGCCTGGCCTGGGAGCGGAGGCTAGGGGAGTCAGTTGCCATCCTGCCGCCAGTGATTTTCTTACTCTGTTTATGCCCAGGGGCCCCAGGAGTGGGTACGCATGTGTGTGGAGGCATGCATTAGTCCCACGGCCCCGGTAATGGCCCCTTTCCTCCCACCCCAGGCCTAGTGCCTGGCTTCTCCTGGCCCGTGCTGTTCCCAGCCTTCACCAGGTGGCAGCCATCAGCCAGAGGAAGCCCTTACACCTCCCCGGAGAGGAAAGCTTGTGTGTCAGCAGCTCCATCCAGTTCTGCCCTCCCCCATGCCGATCTCCAATGGCCCAGGCTCATTTCTGAACCCAGGTTGCCAGCGTGCCATGAGGTAAGGTGTCCAGCGCCTCAGCCCTCAGCGCCACCGGGCTGGCTGACTTGTAGAGTATCTTGAATCCAATGGGATGCAAGACCACAGGCATCACAGATTTGGCGGGGGGGGCATGCCAAACAAATCTGTTAGATTTCATTGACTGGGTGACCAGGGAAATAGAGCAGGGAGGGCAGTGGATGTGGCCTTTCTGGACTTTAGTAAGGCCTTTGGCACTGTGCTGCTCAGGAGGCTGATAAAGAAATTAAGCAGCCTGGGGGGTGGGATCCTAAGACGTGAATTGGGTTAGAAACTGGAGAGTGACTAGCCAGGTATGACAGAGCTCTCAGTACTGGGACCAGTTCTTTTCTATGTCTTCATAGGTGACATTGCAGAAGAATTAGAAGAAAGGAATAACTTTTTGCAGATAATACCAACATTTGCAGAAAGGTGGGCACTCAGGAGGGGGTGGAGAGAACACGCAGGGATCTTGGGAAACTCGATGAGTAGCCAAAAGTATGGCAGTTGGGGTTCAATGCCATAAAGTGCAAAATCATGCACCTAGGGTATAGGAACTAAGGGGCTGAATATAGGATGGAGGTGGTGCTGACAGTCACTAAACAGGTAAGGTATCTTGGGGTTATCGTATCTGAGGACCTCAAAGTGGCAGGACAGTGTGACAAAGCAGTGGGTAGGGCATATGGGATGCTGAGGTGCATAGGTAGGGGTATCTCCAGCAGAAGGGGGTCACTCGCTGGTGATACCCCACCTGGAGTACTGTGTCCATTGCAGATCACATCTTAGAAAGGACATTGACTGGATAGAGGTGGTCCAGAGGAGGGCAACTAACATGGTGCAGGGATTGCACAAGAAGCCCAATGAGGAGAGACTGAGGGATCTAAACATGTACACTCTGGAAGACAAAGAGTGAGAGGTAACATGATAGAGAGCTACAAGTACCATCACAGGGTTGAACAGGGTGAAGGGTGGGGAGTCTCTTTCAAATAAGAAAGAGCACCAGGACCAGGACCATGTAATGAAACGGGGGGGGGGAGTTCATGAGAGAAGTGAGGAAATAATTTTTCGGAGACAGGGTGGTAGAGAATTGGAATAGACTGCCAGTGGAAGTGGTGAAGGCTTATGGAGGCAGTATAGCATAGTGGTTAAGAGCAGTGAGCTGCAAACCTAAAAAACTGGGTTTGAATCTCACAACTACCACTTGCATACTGCATGACCATGAGCAAGTCACTTAACTTCCCTGTGCTACCGGGCTGCCCCTGGGAACAAACCTTGGGGCACAAGCCTTGCTTGTAGAGCAGAAAGCACCTAACCAAAAGAAGCTACATTTTCTTATTAATTTAACACTTATATCTCAGCAGGAGTTAGTGTCTGTTGAGAGTAAGCAAGACATATACTTTATTAGAAGTAGAAGGGGTCTTATTTAGGGTTAAAGAAAAGAAAGAAAGAAAGTCAGTGTGTGTTCTGTGCTATGAAGGGTACTGTATCAACGTACTTTGCTAAATCAGTAGGAGGATAGAGAGCTTAACTGGGGGGGTGGCTTAGACACTATAAAAGCAGGTGACTCAAATTATAACTTCCTGTTGCTAGCCTTGCTTGTAGAGCAGAAAGCAACTGACTAAAAGAAGCTACATTTGCGTTTGCACGTGTCTGCTGTGTCCGCTGGGCACGCTGAAATTGCTGGCATTAGACAAACTTGGATAATTTTAGCATATCCTCTACTTAGTAAATATACACCTTTAATAATGGAAAAAGAACTTAGTAAGTGTATGCAATGTTTGATGTATAGTGAGGGAAAGTATGGGAGCGAGTATGTATGTGCTAATTGCCATCTGATTACTACTCTTGTAGCAGAGATAGCGTTTCTGCTTAATATTAAACCAGTTTCTACTGATATTAGGGAATTGGAAAGTTACATTGATCTTATGGATGAACACCTTCATTCTAATGAACAATTTCCTTCACATTTAGGTAGCATTTCTATGCCTCCTGATGAGGAGACAATTGTAACAACTAGTACTAGTATACCTGTTGCCTCTGCCCCCTCTTATAAGGTGGATGATTATCCACCCTCTTCTCATGATAATGATGACTGGACCATTGTCACAAAGCCTCTTAAAAAAAGGAGGGGTGGTCAAATACACAATAGTGCCCCTACTGAAACTTGTAATAGGTTTGAGCAATTGACTGTATCAAATAATGAAGTGTTATGTGATTTATCCTGTGCATCACCCTCTGTTGATAATAATGGTTTAAAAACACTTTTCCATCAGGAGTTAATGCCCATGAATACTTGTCCTAGTAAGTCTCAAGCTACCAAATAAATACCTATTAAGTTAATCGCTCCAGAGTGTGTTAAACAATCACCTGTTTCTGATTCTTGTACCCCTACTGTCTCAAAACAAGTGTTAGTCCTGGGAGATTCAATCATTAAGTACATTGACAGGGCGGTATGCAATAGTGACAAGAGCAACCGCACTTGTTCTAGCTTCCGTGGGGCCTGGGTATCTGACATTACCTCCAGGATGCCTAAAATTTTACAAAATGCGCGGGAAAATCCACTGATTATCATACATGCCGGTGTTAATGATATAAACAACATCCCATTTAATCAGTTACAACAGGACTATGTGGCATTATGTAACCTGTTACTTGATAGGGGATGCTGTGCATGTATATCTGAAATTCTACCTGTCCCGAGAGCAACATCTACCATGACGCTGAAAATCAAAGCCCTAAATGAATGGCTGAGAAAGTGATGTTTTACAATTAAGTTTGAGGTCCTAATATTTTGGATTTATTATTTACTAACATAGAGCAACAAATTGACAATTTACAAATTTGGGCTCCACTTGGGACCAGTGATCATTCTTATATTCTTTTTGAAATTCAACAGTTTAAAACTACACAAAGGAAGTTATACTATACAAAAAATTACCCTGTATTACCCACTGGGAATCATTTTCAGATCATTCTTCCTTGTTTTGCTGGGACGGTTTACATCTCAGTCGTAGGGGTAGTACACTTACGGGGAAAAGTATCACTAAAATCATAAATCATTGTTTAAACTAAAAACAATGGGGGAGAATGGGTCTACTCCCAAGTCCCTGGATACTTACTAAAATATTATTGCAACTAAATGTAAATTCCTAGCTTTGAATGCAAGATCTTTAAACCAACTCAAATTAGCAGAACTCGAAGCCAAATGTAAAACTTTAAATATAAGTGTGGTGGGAGTAACTGAAACTTGGTGGGACGCATCCTCAATTTGGTCCAGAGAAATTCCAGGTTATAAGTTATATCATAAAAACAGATTAGATAAGCAAGGCGGTGGAGTTTATATGTACATACAAAATGATATTCCTTCTTTTGAAGTGTGTTCTCCCGTTCCTTTGGAAGGTATATGGGTTAAAATCTTATTGAAGGAGCAGTCCTATATAACTATTGGTAACATCTATTGACCTCCATCTGCAAATTCAGATTACACAACTGATATGTTTAAAGAAATTATACATTTTTCAGAATCTCAAGATACTGTAATATTTGGTGACTTTAACCTCCCTCATATTAACTGGGACTCATTCTCAGGACAGTCCTATGCCGGCAAAGGACTAATAGATGTGGTAGTTAGTACTGGATTACAACAACTTATTACTGAACCCACTCGAGGTCCTAATATTTTGGATCTATTATTTACTAACATAGAGCAACAAATTAGCAATTTACAAATTTGGGATCCACTTGGGACCAGTGATCATTCATCTATTCTTTTTGAAATTCAACAGTTTAAAACTACACAAAGGAAGTTATACTATACAAAAAATTATAACAAAGCAAATTTTTCTAAAATCAATGAATACTTACAAAACATAAACTGGGACTCTAAACTTCTTAATTGTACAACACACTAAGCTTGGGACTTTTTTAAAAACATTGCACATTATTTGGAAAATACCTTTATTCCATCTAAGAGGAAATTTAATAAAAAAGGAAAAATTCCCCCTTGGTTCAACAAGACAATTAAAAATCAGATTAAAATAAAAATTAAACTTTTTAGGAAACTTAAGAATAGTTCTGTTCCATTTAAAACTACTCTATTACATAAATACAGACTATATGTGAAAAACTTAAACAATTCTATTAAATTGGCAAAAAATAAGCTAGAATTTTAACTAGCTCACATAAAAGACTGTCACAAATCTCTTTTCTCCTATATAAATAGTAAAAAGGTATATCAAGGACCATTGGTCCCATTATAACCAATGGCTCTTCTCTATCTGATATAGAAACCTCGAATCTCTTTAATAAGTACTTTTGTTCTGTTTTTTCTCAAAAATCACCTATTAGTACATTTAAAGTTCACCATGTAGATTATCATAGGTTCTATCCAACTGACATTATACAGGCTATCAAAAAACTCAAAAAAAAAAAAATACTAGTCCGGGCCCAGACGGTATTCATCCATGGTTTCTGATCGAAACCTCTATAAATATTTCTATACCTTTGTCAATTATTTTCAATAAATCCTTACAAGAAAGCATTGTACCAAATGACTGGCGTTCAGCAATAGTTACTCCCATATTTAAAAAAGGCAATAGAGGTTCTGTGCAAAATTATCGTCCAATTAGCCTGACCTCAGTGGCTGGTAAATTCATGGAACGAGTAATGAAGACTCTAATAGATCAAGATTGTAAAAAATTAGGAATTTATGATTCAAATCAGCATGGGTTTACTCCCAAGTATTCCTGCACCACCAATCTGATATCTTTTTACAATAATATAAGTACTCTACTAGATGTGGGTATCCCTACTGATGTAATTCTTTTGGACTTTAGTAGAGCTTTCGATAAAGTCTCACATGAAAAACTCATTACTAAAATGCACAGTCTAGGTTTGTCACCTGATATTGTCAGCTGGACTTTAAATTGGTTGACAAGTCATTCTCAGAGAGTCAGAATTAATGATACCTTGTCTGATTCAAGTAGTGTGACAAGTGGTGTACCACAGGGGTCGTTCTTGGGACCAACATTGTTTAACCTCTTTATCAGTGATTTACAAAAGGGCCAAATAACTTCACGGTTAAATTTGCAGATGATACTAAATTGGGGGGCAAGGTTAATAATCAAGAAAATATTTCTGCATTAAAGAAGGATTTGGAAAAATTAACACTTTGGGCAAATGAAAATCAAATGCAGTTTAATCAAGACAAATGTTTAGTAGTGCATTTCAGTGTAAATAATCCAAAAATGATATATCATGTAAACAGACTACCACTTCACTCATCAAATTGTGAAAAAGATTTAGGGATATATGTTAATAATAAACTTACATCAAATGAACACTGTGTTAGAACTGCTTGCATGACCAACAGACTTTGAGGCAAATAAAATGCACTTTTGTTAATCGCACTGAACAATGCCTTATTCCATTGTATAGGGCATACATTTGACCGTATCTAGACTATGGCTCCCCTTTCTGGACTCCAAACCAAAAAACAGACATAGCAATTCTTGAACAGGTTCAAAGGAGGGTAACTAGAATGATTCCAAGATTAACAAACTTGGATTATCAGAACAGATTAAAAGCCACTGGTCTCTTCTTTCTTCAAACTAGAAGATTAAGAGGTGATATGCTTATTGTTTTTAATTTAATAAATTCACCAGATCTAATGGAAAAATGTGGTCTAACACTCTCCAAAAGGAGACACGTTCCAAGACTGCATAATAAACAGCTTGAAGTAAAAACTTCTAAAACCAGCAAAAGGGGAAACTTTTTTCCAATAAAAGCATCCATTGTATGGAACACCTTGCCACAAGAATTGGTAGATGCAACTTGTGCAACTGTCTTTAAAACCAAATTAGATGTTTGGTTGATGGATAATAGATAAATAATGTCCCACATAGTGTGGGGAACAGTCTCGATGGGCTCTGGCATTCTTCTGTTCTTTCAAACCAAGTAATACTAAGTAATACGTGCTTCCCTGTACTGCCAGGATGCACCTGGGCACAAGCCTCGGGTAGTTTGTCTTTCCTTGTCAAAAATTTAAAGTTTTTATATAAAGGTTTTTATCTTTCTTGGCAGGTATGGGTGGCTGGCTCAGCCCTGTCCCCATCATTCATGGCTGTCTTGAGTCTTTTCTGGTCTTGGGACAATTATCTCTCACAGATTGTCCCCCCATGGCGGGGCTGGGAAGGCAGGACCATCATCCACCACCCGGAACACAAATCCAGATGTCTCCAGAGCTAGAGAGACTAGGTAGGCCGTCAGCATGAGCAGGCAGGGCTTCATGAAGCCCATCCCCCATTTGTCCATCTTGGTTTTCTCCCCCCAAACAGCACAGATGTACAATGAGCATGGTGTGTGAGCTGTGAAGAGACACCCCTGATGCTCTTAATTTGCGCGCTCTTCTCACTTACTGTTCCTTGTACGTGCTAACATCTAGATTCCTCCAGATGACAGTCAAGCGGTGAGTCATGGGATCCCCCCCCAAGGAGGAGAGCAGTCCTGTGGATGCTCAATCCAACCTCCCCTGGCTGACCCTGAGTGACCTGAGTCCATTCCTGAACCTCGATCACCTGCATGGGACGAGGTAAGGCACTCAGGCACCTCAACCCTCTGTACCACTGGGCCAGCCCAAAAATTGAAACATTAAAAAATAAATAAAGCAGTGGGGGTCTTCACACATGTGTGGGCTGGATATAAGGGTGTAGTAGAAAAGAGGCAGGGAGGCAGGAGGGTCGCTGGAGACCAGATAGGGTCTGCAGAGACAGATTAGACATGGAACAACTGGGCTAACTGGGTAGGACAAGCAGGTCTTTTCTGCCAACAAATTCTGTTTCTGTGTTTCTAATTGGGATCAGGCAAGTGAGGGGGCAGAGTTTTTTGTAATTACTGGGAACCAGTGCTGCTAGGGGGATGGTGGAGGTGTGTGCACCACTATGCAAGATAAGAGTAGGGGTTTGAGGGCTAGCCAGTGATGTTGTGGGCTGAGGCACTAGTCACCTTAACACCTGCTTTACCAGCTACCAAGGTTCAGGAACTGGCCAGGATCACTTGAAGATTACCCGGGAAAAAGAGGATTTAGCATCTGCAGACAGCTCTACTGCTTTGGGAGGGGTGACCGCGCACAGTGCTGCTTGGCTGCCACCCAGTGGAGGCTAGGTGGTGAAGGAATGGTTGCCTCATTCTGATGTCCGGATGCAGGTGTCAAGGCATACCGTGTCTTCACACTGTATGTGCATTCCATGGCATGCATACCAGCTCCAGACTCAGAGAAAAATGGGAGGAAAAAGCTCCTCCATTGCCAGGATGACACCGGGGAGCCTGCAGGACTGGCACCACCTACCCACATCCACTCACCCAGTGAGGTACAAGATGCTGGGTAAGTTCCAGGATCAGTGGGTGACAGGGCTGCTGGTCGCCGGAAGAATGGGGGCTACCAGGGAGGGACAGAATGATAAGCACCTACAGTATAAAACAATAGGAGAGAGATTTTGGAACTGATAAATAGCACTGCTTTGGCAGCTATTTAGCACTTCCAGATTCCTCCCAATATATCACTGTCCATTGTATGCCAGAAGGTTCCTTCATTTGCATGGGCGCAGTGGTGTATTGTGTATCTTCACGTCATCCACACCATGTTATAGGGCTCTCCACTAAAAGGGAGCAATTTTACCAAATGGTGGAAAACTACCAGTTTAACAAATATAACCTCAGCAGCATTAGGGGTTATCCCAATACAAACAGCGGGGTTAAAACATAACCAAAAATTCTAAATCCTGAAAATATCCTGCCAGAATATAACATTGTAACTTGCTGTACACTTGTATCTAATTGTTATCCAGTTTAATGTCCTGATGTATATCTTTCACTTGCCATTATCAACTGTACTTAGTGTATCATCTGTACTCAATATATCAACTATACTAAATGTATTTCATGTTATTTTGAATCTGTATGTATCATTAACTGTGCTATCTTTATGGCGCGGGTCGTGCCTGAAAATGGTCCCTGGGATCAGTGCACTTCCCTGGTAAACATACAAACAAATAAATATTACTTTCCCACAGTAATTATTCCACTGAATCAAACATTTAGAAATGTGGGAGTGACTCAAACACAGGTCCATAAAATGTAAATCCCATTATCAACATCGTTGCTCAGTTTTCTCTCTCCAAGAACTCTGTGTCTTCCATCTGGGGCAGCCTTCTTGGAGCTTTTGCACTAGTTTTCCTGCATCCATCAGTTTGCTAAAGATGTAGCTGCGATCTTGTAACTGCAATAAAAAGTGTGCCAGCAGTAGTAGTCGATAAGAAATACAAAATCACACATGCCCCCATAATGCAAAGCATCATGGACTGCATATGCAAATCACCACAGAATATTATGCTGGTTCAACTTTAAGCAGAAATGCATGGTGCTGAAAGGCATCTCACACAGTTTGGAAAGGATGCCAGCAGAAGATATAGACACATGTTTCATCCTACCAGGACTCATCAGTATGTTTCGTCTGTTTGACACCCCAGTGGAATGAACCAGCTACCCTAAGATGGTCTATCTGGGATATGTTGTAGTGAACCCAATTAAAACAAAAAACAAGTTAAAACACAAAGAACCTCTGTGAACAAGCACTGAGGCAATGGTTACCCCAAAGGGCATTGGCCGGGGAAGCCAAGTTTCAAAGAAATACAAAATCACACATGCCCCCATAATGCAAAGAATCATGGACTGCATATGCAAATAACCACATAATATTATGCTGGTTCAACTTTAAGCAAAAATGCATGGTGCCGAAATGCTACATTCAAGCCCTGGACGGATCACCAGACATCTTGAAATGTATTTCTCTGCATCCTTGAGGAGTAATTGAAGTCTGTATAGTTCTATGCCAACAGTCTCTTGGATGTTTCCATTCTACTGAGCTGCCCAAATTACCTTGTCCCTCTCCACCGCTCCCTGCTGCACCAGCAGTATGGTCCTCTGCTCAGCCTGTTGGTTATGAGCCCTAAAGAGCCAGTATATACACCATGGCCCTTATTTTCAGAAGGTTCACATGGTGCTAACATAAACTGCACAGTGTTAACAGGAGATACATGTTCAATGGGGTGGAGCTATATTCAAAGTGCCTTGGGGTGCAGGGATCAGTGGATAACATACTCATGTAAATGAGAGCTCCATCTACAATACAGGATGCAGTGGTACAGTCAGAGGATTTTGGAAGTGATAAAAGACTGCTGTGGCATCAGTATTTACCACTCCCAAAACCTTTCCCTTAACAGACATAGTGGTCCACAATCATCTGAGGCCCCCCCCCCACCCATTCCCCCAAAAACTGTCAAAATCCCTGCTAGTCTAGTGGCTCTGTAGTCCCTGAGAAAATATTAAAATCCGTGGTATTCTAGTGGTCCCCCACTAACTGTCCAAATAATGGTAGTCCAATGGCCACCCAGTTCACTGAGTAAATGTCCAAACCCTTATAGTATAGTGGTCACCCCAGCCCAAGAACCTGTCAAAATTTCTGGTAGTCCAGTGGTCCCCCACCCAATTCCCAGCTGCAAAAAAATGGCCTTGGTAGTTCAGTGGCAACCCCCCCCCCCATCTTGATACTCAACTGCACACAAAAAATGTCCCTGGTAGTCTACTGATACTCTTCCTGCTCAATCCTCAATTTCAGAAATACATCCCTGGTAGTCCAGTGGTACCCCCAATTAAACATAGAAACATAGACAATTCCCGATTGCACAAAACATCCTTGGTAGTCCAGTAGCACTCCTCCTGCTTGATCCCTGTTATATCCATTATATCCCTCCCTCCCTGGCCCACCCACTCAGCACCGCCTCCCATCCACCCCTGATTCACTTGTTAAATGCCATCCCCAGCCTGCCATTAGACCATTACAGGCCCTCCACACACCACCTTGGCTGGATGCTGTCTGAATGACAGGGAGGGAGCGTGCATTATCTGTTCTACAGTAGGAGCATGCTCACTCCCTGCCATTCAGACTACAATGGATGCTGCTCTGCAATGGGGTTGGGACTGAATAACCATGGAATTTTACAAGTTATTGGTCATCAGGATGGGACCACTGGACTACTGTAACAGAGGTTTTGATGTTTGCTCAAGGATTTTGGGAGACTACTAGACTATCAGGGGTTTTACCATTTACTTGGGGAACAGAAGAGGGCACTAGACTGCAAGGGCTTTGACAATTACTCGGGGATCAGGAGGACTACTAGACTACCGGGGACTGTGACAGAGTCTCAGTATTGGTTGGGGAGCAGCTGAGGCTCTGCACAATGCATCCCTTGCATTTGTATATGGAAACTCTGTGCAAAGCTTCTAATGGTCGTATAATGACATGCAAATGACCCCTTAGCACCTTATCTGCCACATTTGGGCATTAGCATGCTGGTGACTGAATATGGCTGCCATGAGCAAAGGTGCTATCCTGTTTGGGATCTGTTCACTCTCTTTGCTGCTGGGAGTCTGTTGCCAGCAGGGGCTGCAGTAATGGTGTCCATATTTACTTTACACAGTGCAAACACAGCCCCCCTGTTCATACAGGCAGGGTACACTGCCTGTAGGAATATAGCAGCCTGACAGTCGCATGCTATTTCTTGTGCATTGTTGTCTGTGCAGTGCTAACATGTGCCTTTCAATATAAGGCCGCATGCCCAAAGTAGCAGGATTTCAGGAGGCAGGGGTAAGTTGTTGGTAAGCCAGGTGATAAACCAATTAAAGTGTTAGTCTCCAGCCCTCTGGAATGCCCATCAAGTATACATTATGTGCCCTGGCCTGATTCTCTAACTGCTCCAATGGGGCACACAGCAGGCCATTCTCTTACACTATTTTTTCTGCCTCAAAAATCAGTTTTCTGGATTCACTGGCTGCCTGTTGCATTTTCAGGTCTACACCATCAATTTTATTGTCTGCAGCTTGCATTCTGTTATTAACACCAACCATTTCTTGTCACACTCCTGCATACCCTGCTGCTGGGACCTGTCAGTGTAGCGGTCTCTTTCTGTTTGATCTCTTCTTGGAGCTTTTAGCCCCCCCCAATAGATGACCCATTCACAATCAGTACCAGTGGACATCCATTGCAAATTAAAAGAAGCTCTTTTAGAAGTGAAAAAAGGAGGTATTTCTTCACACAGAGAGTAATTGGCTTTGTGGAATGACCTTCCACTAGAAGTGATTATTAGTAAAGAAGTCAGAATTAAAAAGAGTCATGTGAAGTAATATAGCTGAGGAACCACAACTTGATTACTACCACTGAAGTAATAGGTGTGCAGCCACTATGTGCACTTATGGATTTTTCTGCTCTTACCAATCATAGTATGAACCGTAGTATGAACTGTAGTATGAACTGTGGTATGAACCGTAGTATGAACTGTAGTATAAACCATAATATGAACTGTAGTATGAAACATAGTATGAACTGTAGTATGAACCGTAGTATGAATTGTAGTATGAGTGCTAAATATTGCTGCCTCACCCTTTGGCTGCTTACCAGTGTTCCCACCAAGTAAAAACCTTTTCATTTTAAATTCAGGTTCTATCTTTTTAAGACAGAAGTCTTTGGCATGATTTATAGTATGTTGAAATGTACAGTTGTAGCATCTCTTGTACATGTATACATATACAGTATATCAGAGGTACCGTAACTGTAGATATATACATGTGTATAAGAGAAACAGTAACTGCATGTGTATGTTATGTATGAGATACTGTAACTGTGCTTATATACATATAACTAAGTAAGTGATTTTCTCATCATAAAGGATTTATGGTACAGAAACCAGCAAGTCCTGTAGCCCACAGACTTGGGGGGACTGATTTGCTGCAGATTTGGCATAAATTCTGCCATAAACCCTTTCGAAGTTTGGCCATTTATCTCTTTCTTTGAACAAGGTTAGCTGACCAGACCACATACTTACAGCACAAAACTGTTGTAGTACAATCATCTCAAATACGGGGTGTCACCAGGAATTTTAAACTTTTACTCAGGAATTGACAGATCCCCCCCCCCCATGAACACAAACCAAAAGATGTGCTGGCTTGCCACACAAACACTGCCCCACCCCCATTTCAGTCAACAATACATAGTAAGTCAATGATCCTAATACATTCATAGCATTTTATTTTATCTAACACACACACACACTACCAATCAGATAGATGTTGGCTGGCTTTTAATTAATGTTTAGGATACATTGTATTTTTTTTCCTGATTGTATTTTTGCTGTTCTCCCTCCCACTCTCTCCCAGGACACATCTGGAAACTATCAACACTGCTCAATGTGCCCTGTCTGGTGAAACTTTTAAATAAATAAATTGTGATAAGCCTCTGTATCACATCAAGGTAGCCAGCCTTACAGAAGTCCATTCGCACTAGCCCTCGTGCATACATACATACATACTTGATTGGGTCACTCATCCAATCATGGCCACTATGTTTAGTACCCACACATCTTCCAAAGATCATTCACAAACTCACACTAAAGCATTCAAGGAGGGGAAACACAGCTCTTAAGGTACACCAGTCTTTGCGTTTGTTGCCCTGTCCTGAGGCTCATGTTACCCCTGTATTTTCCTGGTTTTACTGTTCTCAACAAAGTACACCGAGTATGCCTGCCAACACCCATGCTCAAATATTGCACAGCCATGGGGAACAGTCTGCACCATTTTCATTTACCAGGGTTACTCTCCACTCTGTAATGCACTCTATGCCTTATCCATGAATGTTTAATCTACTGTATACTCCTGCCAATGTATGTAATATATGTCTATAACTAATCCAGGTCGCTCTTGAAAAAGGGACCTCCGGTCTCAGTGAGCTTACTGAGTTATCAAAATCTAAATAAATAAATAAATAAATGACCATTATTGAAACAAATCAATTCTACATCATAATGATTGCACTTCAGTGTTGACCAATATAATACAACTCGATAAGAATTTTCTTATACTGACAATAAAATCTTACTAATCATATTAACAGCATAGGGGATAAGATTGCCTACGTGTAGGTTTCCTCAGGCAACTGAAGAGGTACTAGGCATCTACTTCAGTATATAATTTTATAAATGGTCTCTTCAGTTATTACAGTATACTAGAGAATACCTTTGTTAACATTTAATTTTCATTCCCAGGCTTTACAGTGCATTTTCCTGCATATCTACAAAGTCTACATAAAATGCCTTCATCAGGCTGTTCTGACTTTATAGTCTGCTTTTATTACTTTATAGCACTTACTGTATCATGACAACAGATTGTGAATTGATAAACAGCCATTGTGAAGTCAGCTGGGGACAAATGATTTAAAAAAAGACAGTAGAATAAGTTCTTGTTAATGTTAAATATTTTAAAGATTGATAATGGCACATAATCAATAACCTAGAATGCATTAAAGTTGACTGCAACTGCTTAAACAACATGGTTTAAACATTTAATATTAGCCAAGACCTGCTGTTTAGACATAAACTTAAAGCTTTCTGCAAGGTTTGGACTAGGTTTATTTTTTGTAATTTCTTTTTTTTTTTTTTTATCACTTTATGGAGTTGTTTGAAAATACATTAAAGAGATGTCCTAACCTATCTGAGAGCAGCTATCACTCACATATTGTGGTAGCTGCCCTCATGGATAATTATTCTAGCCAGGATTTTTGAAGAAATAACATTCCATACCTTAGTGGTATGCCTGCGTAATATTTTGTGAACAGAGCCGGCCATCTGATTTCAGCCTCGGAGCTCCGACATGCCCAGCATGAGTATGCCCCACTCAGGAATGGGACTTGATTTTTTCTTTTCATTTTAAGCTAAAGAATGGTCATGTAGAGAGTAATAAAGGACATTGCTCGACTAACAAGGCCATTGTAAGTCAAGCGGTGTCCTTCAATAATCTCTACATAATCATTCTTTAGCTTAAAAATGGAAGAAGAATGAACCACCATTCATTTCGATGGGGTGCACCCCTGAGCTCTCCCTGGCCATGCATCGTCACATGCTGGAGTGCAGGGGCATGTCGGAAGCACCGGAGCACTAGAAATCGAGTGGGCTGGCTCTGTCTACAAAGAAGTTACGAGGCATACCACTCAGGTAATACGTGGTACTTGGTTTACTTGGGACAAAAGAAGGCCGAAGCCCATCGGGATTGTCCCCCACAATATATGTGGCACATTAATCTATGGTCAAATTATCTTTGAGCCATTTGTCAAGTCCAGATTTGAATGAAGAAAAAGAAAGTGAGTCCACAAGTTTTTGGATCAGGGAGTTCCAAAGTCTAGGAATCCTTATTGTGAAAAAGTTTAATCTTTTATTTGTGTTTGCTTTTGCTACATTAATTTGTTTATTATGCAATCTGGGGACAATACGTCTATTTCTAAAGTATAATCCAAATTGCTGCATTAATTCAGAAGATTGATGAACTTTATAGAGGAGCAGAACTGCTCTAATTCTTCTTTTCTGTAATGAATTAAGCCTGTAGTCTGCAATCTTGAAGCATAATTTTTTGAGGCCAGATAGGGAATTATTTTAGTTGCTCTTCTTTGAATTCTTTCCAGACTTTGTATATCCTGCACTAAATACGGACTCCAAAGTGGGGAACCATAGTCCATATAGGACCTTACATAAGTTCTGTATAGGGGAATGATACATTCTTCTGATTTCGTGACAAAGGTGCGTTTTATACGCATAAGTAGTTGGTTAGAGGTTTTAGCTGACTCAATACAGTGATCTCTATAAGTCAATTTATTATTAATTTGTATTCCCTGATCCCTTTCACAAGCAAACACTTTTAGGGAAATATTATTAAGGATGTATATCTGTAGGGGATTAGCTGTACCATAGTGTAAGACTGTGCATTTGTCGATGTTAAAGTGCATATCATTAATTTGTGCCCATGTTTCAATGTGTTTTAAATCATTTATAAGTGAAAGCATATTTGATAATGAATCAACTCTCCCTCCCAACTTAGAATCATCAGCAAATTATGAAAGAAAATTTGCAGATTTAATCTGCATATCCCTGATGAAAATGTTAAACAATGTGGGCCCAAGTACAGATCCCTGAGGGACCCTGCTTGTTACTTGTCCTTCTTCTGATACAGTACTTTCTATTTTAACTTGCTGGGTTCTATTAGTAGCCAGTTATTTATCCATTTAACTAAAATGGAAGAGAAACCTACTAGTTGTAATTTAGTAATAAGTTTATTATCCAAAACAATCACATCTTGGGGAATGTTAAGATCAAGACCCTGGCTTACATTTTCATAAAAGGCAATTAGATTTGTGGTACTTGACTGGCCTTTTTTGAAGCCATGTTGAGTTAAATCATTAAGTTTTAATAGCTCCATTTCTTTTTCAAGAAGTGCTTTTATGATTTTTTCCCATCACTTTTGAAAGAACAGATGTTAGACTATTAGGTCTGTAATTTCCGGGATTAGATCGATTTCCCTTTTTAAAGATAGGTACCACAATGGCCCTGTGCCAGTCATTTGGAACCAGACCCTCTTTAAGTGATTTGTTGAATATAAGAGATAGAGGGAGAGCTAAAGCTGTGGATGCTACATGTAGGAATCTAGGATTTACATTATCTGGTCCAGGACTGGAAGTTTTGTTTATAGATTTAAGTGCTGCCAGTGTGTCAGCTAAAGAAATAATATGATTATGATTGCTAAGCTCAGTAGTAGAGACCAGAGTTGAAGTTACCTTTGGAGTAAATACTGAACAAAAATAATTATTGAAGGAATTAGCAATATTTATATCTATAGATAATGTTGAATTGTTAATCATAAGAGGACCAATTTGTCTAGTGTACCCTTTTTTCCCATTAAGGTGTGAATATAGTGATTTACGACTATCCTTAGAGTATGCTAGTCTGATTTCCAAATTTCTTTCAGACAGAAGTATAAAGTCTTTTAGTTTACTAACTGCTTCTTTATATTTAAGTATAATTTCAGCCTTATCTTTAATATTGCAATTTTTAAGTTTCTTAAAATGTTTTTCCTTTTTCTTAATAGCTTTTTTGATGTTTTTATTAAACCATAAGGGAATCTTGCCCTTAGAATTTTACTTTTTCTGGTCTGGGACAAAAATACTTTCTAATGCTAAGATAATGGTTTTAACATACTGTAGATCCAAGCTTCCTCAAGTGATAATGGCAAAAGTATATCACACCATCCTAATTTGTTTAGCTGTTCATTAACAGAATTGAAGTCAGCTAGGTGGTAATTTTTGAATAGGGGAACAATTACGAGGTAGCTGATATTTCTAGATCAAGGAGAAGGAGATGACATACTAACATACTAAAATGCCAGCAGAATAGGCCTAATGGGCTTTCATGTCTGCTCGTTTGGTCAGCCCCCACCCTGGGAGCTGACTTTGCTGCCCCCCCTTGCCCTCTCTGGCTTCTCCCTTCTCAGTTCCGGATATTCTCGCGGCACTAGATTTTGCTTCCAGAACCCTTCCCCTGACATAATGATCACTACCACCTAAAGGGTCAAGTAAGGCAAGACTAGATATGTTACCAAATAAACTGGTAATTACAAGATCCAGAATATTATTTCCTCTTGTGGGTTCTTTGATGAGTTGTTCCAGCTCTAACTCAATTAGAATTGATATTAAATTATTTGCTATATGGGTTTTACTAGTAAGATTATGCCAATTTATTGAGGGCATATTGAAATCACCCAAAATAATAACATGTCCTTTGTCAGTCAATGCTGAGATGTCTTTAATCAATATATCCGTATATTCATGATCTGCTGAAGGGGGCCCGTAGCAAGTACCTACAATAACGGAATGTTATTTCTTAAAAAATCCTGGCTAGAATAACTATCCATGAGGGCAGCTACTACAATATGTGAGTAGCTCCCCTACATCAGAAATTTCCTTTAAGGGGTAACATAAGATAATCATGTAATTATATATCCCAGTGGCAGTAGGTAAGGCAAATCAAATGCTGTGCTGAATTAGAAGAGGCATGTCATGCTGTGAAAGGGATGTGCTTCTTTCCTTTATAGAGTACTGGTAAGCACACACTGTTCTGAGTACTGTGTGCAATTCTGGCCACAGCAGTATAACAAGGATATTGCAGCAACCAAGAGGACACAGCAGAGAGCAATTAAAACGAGTAAGAGAATTACGTGAGTGAGCTGTGTGGAATTGGAAGGCTATAGCCTGTAGTTCAAGGGGGTGGTGAAACTGGACACACACACACCCCTTTTGGCCTATTTAAGGGCTACTCTCCTCACTCCACACATAAACATTTTTCCTTCCCAGATGGAGGCTCTGTTCATCTGTCTTCTCACTTTAGGCCTTGCCCCCCCCCATCTGGTTTGTTTGTGCTCTGTACTCTGCTAGGTTTCTGCTGGATGTGTTCCTGTGTTTCTCTTACTTTGGTTGGTATTTGTTTTGCTTCCAGCTGCTGTGTGCTGTTTTTCTGTTCTACTGAGTTTATGCTTTGGTTTTGTGTATTCTTTTTTTTTTCTTTGGGGGCTTTCTAGTTGCCCTTTATTTGTGCTGTGTTGCTCCTTTGCTGTGCTCTGGTTCCATGTCCTCCTCAGCTACCAGGCATCCTCAGATTCCCTGCATTGCTAATTGGCATCCTCAGTTTCCTGCATTTGTTGTATGTTTCAGCTCTCGTTCAAACCCTCTGCTGCTGTTTCCACTTAAGTGCCTCCACCTAGTCTAAGCTCTTGCTCTCAGCTAGCTGCAGGGTGTGGCAGCAAGTACTGCAGCATTTTTGTTGCAACTCCAGGTAATTTGTGTTACTTTTACTCCTTAATTCTTTTCCTTGAGGATTTCTCACTACAGTCTTCACTATGTTTAAAAATAATTCTACCTGTCTACTGCATTTACTCAGCCTGCAATTGCACTTCCTTATTATTTGTGCAGACACACCTATTTCACTTTGCTTGGCTATTCAGTGCTACATAACAAGTAAGTGTATTGTATGGTTGTTTGATTTATTGTTTGAAATTTGATTTTACTTGTTTTATTGTAAAAGCGCCCTGAGCTTGGGAAGGGCACTTAATATAAATAAAATTTTACTTACTTACTAGCTATGCAACAGAATTTCATCTGATTCTCCTGCCCTTCCATGTTGCTCTCCCCTTGTGTACAGCCCTTTTGGGGTTCTTGATCTGCTCAAACACATGCCAGCCCAGCTATGGCTGCAGATATTCATCAGTTTAATGTCATCTACTAGTTTAATTCAACTGCTGGTACTTAAATTATTTTATCCTACTGGTTTAATTAGCTGTTTGGCATCATGGTGCCTCTCTGTGGCTTCTCCGTTTTACCCATGGCGGGGGACTGTGTTGTTGCAGTGAGCATTGTGGCTCTAGGCAGCAGGAGCAGCTTTCAACTTCTTACATATTTTATTGGTCACTGGCTCACCCCAGCCTTCTATTGCTGCTCCACACAGCCTTTATGGCATTCCACAATCAGCTATTCCAGGCTACTCTCTACCTTAGGGCAGCTGGCTCTGCCAAGCCTTCTACCATCCTTTCCTCACTATTCTACACCTGATTTACACAGTCATCCCAGCATTCCTGTCCCTTGCAGTCCTTCCAGCCTTCCTGTCCCTTGCACTACCAGTATTGCTCATACACCAGCTGCCATGGCACTAATGCAATCAGCTTGCAAGTCCGTTCATTCCAGGACCTCTCCTCTTTCAATACTGGCATCCCCTTCCAAATCTGAGAGCATATCATGTTTACTTGCTTTGAACTGCACCTCTTACCATACTGGCTTTGCAGCCTCCCCCTACCTAACTGGCTTCACAACCTCCTCCTCCTCTCCAACTGTCGGCCCCAGGCTTTGCCCAGCCTCGCTGCTCGTGTACTCATAATATACTACCCAATTCACTCCCAGTTTGGCTTTCTAATGGACTTGGTCGGCATGCATTCCTATGGTTGACAACTGCTATTTGCCTTACATAGACTTATGAGAGGGTCAATATTGCTCAGTCTGATCTACGTACAGGTCTCCCCATGTCTGCTATCATCCATTAAGACCCACATATGGGTCCCATACTCCTTACCAGGTGCAGGTCTCATGCTCATTACAACTTGCTTTTCCACATTTTGGAGACATGCCAACCATATCCATTACTCCAGGACTCAGGGCTAGCCCTGTGGCTGATGGTCTCTCTCTGAACCCCGAAGTCCACATCTTGAGCATGTGAAGCTTGGGGCAGGGTCCTTCTCACCTGGCCCATAGTTGGGAAGGTCCTCGCTCTGGGTGGACTTTCAGTCATCAACTGTACTGACGACACCTCTTGATGTAGCATTTAAGACTTCAGAGGTGAAGGGGCCGGGCTCTCACAGGAAGAGCCCCTTTAGCTGCCTGAGTAGATTTGGAGGCACCCTTTCATGCTATTCTTCCTGTGACCACCTCTGGTTCACCTGGTTTATTCATAGATTGGTAGGCTGGCTGAGTGCCTCGGTGGTCGTCACTCTCCTCCTCCCCCCACCTTGGTCAACTCTTGTTGCAGAGTGCACTCGCAACTCTCCATAGCATTCCCGTTAGAGGGATAGAGTGAGTGTGTTCCCTGAAATTGCAATTCTCTTAGCTTAGTCTACTAAATTGCAGTAACAGAGCAGTCACTAACCAAAACTGTTCCAAAGCCTGGAGGGAAGGTGAGCTAGGCCTTGGATCCCTCAGAGGTTTCCTCCTCAAAGGGTTTTTTCCCTCTCCTCCATGCCAATGCTCATTATACTAGATAGGCATCCTTGTAGTCCCTAGGTCACTTAGGTAGGTTTCCCACTTGGGTAGGTTTCTGCTGTTAGATGGAGTCGGGTGGATGTCCCATAATCGTATCATCTCCCCCTTTAGCTATTCTCTCTCTCCTTAGGAAGCCAAGCCTCCATACCTTACAGTCAGACCTCTGCATGGGTCACTGTTCACCTGTTATTTCCTGCCTATTTTACTCAAATAGTATGACTAACTGACCTATGCTACCAGCTGAACCCCATTACCAACTGACCTATGCACAGGTCTTCATTGACCCATGCAACCAACTTAACCCATACTACCAATTGACCTATGTATTGGTCCTTGACCCCGATACATGTTCACTACCTTGTACACTTTGCTTGATGCTCTTTTTAGGCATCTTTCTAAGGTACCTTTAGCCAAGGGAATCATTCCTGCAGCACCTCAAGGAAACCCTCCCCTAGGGTTCCTTGCCTTTGTACCCTTACAGGGTGACATATCCCATGGACAGAGAGGCGAACAGCCAATGTTTATTTATGTTACACAAGCACAAAACCAGTTGCACAGGCACATTGAACATTTAAGATAAGATAGGTATGTTTACCTGGGAAAAAAGAAGACAAGGAGGAGATAAGATTTTGTTCTCAATATTTTAAATGGGTTTGATAGGTGGATTTGGGGGAGGACTTTTTCAGCTTATTCATGTAAGTAGAAGTAGAAGTAGAAGCCATATTGTATTCTTGATATGTTTAGGACATGCAAGGGAACCATTTTTCACCCCCAAAAAGGTAAACCTATAAAAAAGATTCCCAAGGAAGCAGTACACTTGGGGAGTGTTGAATGAAGTTAACTTATGGAGAATAACATTACTGAGCATAAAAACAAAACAAAATGGTAATATTAAATGCATGCTAAAAATAGAAAATAGAGCTAGAATGGACATTTTGACCATATGTCTTTTTCAGAAATTATCTAAAAGAACAAAAAGCAAAGTTAGTGGAGAGTTAAGGGAAAATAAGGGTTTTATATATATATATATATATATATATATATATGTCAGGAAACAACAAGGGGGAGGATCAAGGAGAAAAAGTGATAATAGGCAAGCTAAGCATAGAAGCTGGAAAACAAAAGGGGATGCTGGGTATGAAAAGGCATAGTAAGAGTGAATGAGCAGAGGGGCCCAGAAGTGGAGATTAATTAGCAGAGCCTAGTAAGAAGTCTGAAAGGTGACAAGTGTTGGGGGAAGGAGACAGAAAAAGGCATCTGTAGAAAATGAAAATAGATGTGCACACATAGCTGGAATGCCAGCGTGAGTTTACACCCCCACACACACTGAATGGAAATGTGTGCAAGCATGCTCACAGATGTGAACATGCCATGCACACATGCAAGCAAAGATATGACAGGTCTGGGGGTAATAAGGACACACTGCAGTGGTAATGAACCATAAGCTAGTTGAAAGATTTTAGTAGAGAATACTGTAAGTCTGTCATTTAAACTACAGGGTTGCTGGGAGCCTAGGCAGATAATCAGCTTGGTTTCCATGTTTTTTTCTTTGCTTAGCATCCTGGAAACCTTGCTGAAGGACACAAACAGACAGATAATTGACATTACGGTCCCTGGAAGTAAAACGGAATACAATGGGTTTATAAGAGGCTCCACTGCTGACTGCCCTGTAATGTTCTTTGAATCAGTCAGCCAGGCATCTGCCAGTTTCTCCAATGTAGATAGTTGTACACTTCCTGCAATGGATATATCATTTTACTGGAAGTGTATGAGAACTCCTTGGTGATATGAAAAACACCAGTGGGACCTTGATTCAGTGACACTAGGAATAAAATGTAGGTATGACTGAGTTTTGTTGCAAGCTTTGGAACCTGGTAGGGAGGAACTGTTAGAAGTATGTAAGCTGCTTCATACTAGGGAATTCCACAGGTTGGCGGTCTGCAGCAGGAGGCAATTAGTGGCTGTGTAAAGGAAGCTTTGATATTAGGTCAGTTTGCAGAATAGAGAAGATCCAAGTAATGGTGCCTGAACTTCAGAGGACAAATGTGCTGGACCTTTTAAAAGTAAGTTAATTTGGGATCAGACGTTTTTGGGGTTAGATAGGTTTTTCATCAGTTGATTTTGAAGATAGTTGCACTTGGCATGTTTTAGATTAGATTTGCAAGTGTTTCTTAGCCTCTGATAGGATTGCCAATCTGACATTAAACCAGGATTTTTGTATTTATCCCAAGCTCTGTCACGCTGCCCCATAGCAGCTCAGAGTTCACTTGTCAGCCACCTTGAGCAGTGACCTTTAGCTCCGCACAGTTTGATTGGGGTGTGTTGCTTTACAACACATAAAATTGTGTATGAAGAAATCCAGGGCATTATTTACATCCGACAGGTCAACATCCAGTTGATTTACATTAGGCTAGAGAGAATGGAGGTCACATTGAAGTTTGAGAGGTCTCTAGAAAGTAACTGCAATTTATCAGCTTTATTGAACAAATCTCAAAGTATTACATTTCAACAGTAAAGAACTCAGGAAATGCTGGCCACTTGCTCTGATGCTCCAACTCAAACAGAGTCTTCATCAGAGTATGTGGCTACAGGTGTTCATGTCATCCTTTCTTAGATCGCACACTTATGAATATTCAATGCCATGTTAATCACACAAAACAGTGATATATTTATGTTTTTTATTTTATTTATTTGTTCTAGGATTACAAATATCTTTGAGCTGAGGCTCTTTTACAAAGGTTCCACGTCGTTGGTACAATTGAGACAATCATAAGCAAAAATAACAGTGTATAAAATAAAAAAAAAACACAGTCTTGTAGATGAAAAAAGAACAATAAGGTGAAACTTTGGGGAGGGGAAAGGGAAAGGAGGAGGGTGAAATCAGGGAGACTAAGTGGATGGGAGAAAAGGGGAGGTAGGTTGGGGGGACAGAGAGAGGAGGGGTGGAAGACAGATAAGAATAGAAGTAGTGCAGCCGGGTGGCATTTGTCATGGCCAGCAGGGGAGGTGAAGATGGGGGGGGGGAGGGTGCTGGCAAAGTGCAGGAGTAGATGTGGATCCAAAAAGGGCATCTTCAGCTATGGAACCAAAAGCCATGTTTAGCCACAACAGTCACAGAGGTTGGAGGCAGTGAGTGTTAGGCGGAGACGAGTCTTAAAAGTGCTGAGCAATAGTGAGGATGAGATGTCGCTGAGAAGACCGTTGTACCAACTAGTGGCCCAGTAAGCAAAGGATCTTTGGCCTTGTGTTGTGCGGCAATGCGGGATTTGCAGAAGCTGAGGTTTTGATCCCCTGGTATGTTGGGTGTGGATTCTTGATTGTATGAGGGCACAGACTCCGCGGGGGCAAGGTCCAGCAAGATTTTCTTAGTAGTAATACAAGTTTGGTGTTTTATTCGATTGGCAAGATTCAACCATCCAGTTTGAGAATAGAGGTCACAGGTGTGAGTTAGGCATTGGGAGCCAGTGACAAGTCGACAGGCCTTGTTGAGGTCGGTGGATACACGTTTGAGTGCAGTGGTTGTAGCAGAGCTGTAAATGATAATGCCATAATCAATGATGGATAAGATGGAGCTCTGGACAGCGACAGCGAGGGCTTCAGGTGTCAGGTGTTTCCTATGATGGAATAGCAGGCCTAGCCGGGAGTTAGCAGCTTTGGTGACATGGTCGATGTGGGCAGTGTAGGAGAGGTGAGGGTCAAGGGTGATCCCGAGGTATTTAAAATTTTTGACCTGTTCCAGTGCAGCACCTTGTCTGGTGATAACGGAGAGTTGGAAGTGCTTATGTTTATTATGGGAGCTGCTGAAGATCATGGCCTTTGTTTTTTTTTGATTAAAGATCAGTTTGTGCTTTGTGAGCCAATTCTCAACCGAGAAGAAGCTCAGTTGGAGATTTTCTTGCAATTTCTTCGGGTCCTGGTGTGTGGCAAGGATTACTGCATCATCGGCATACAGGGTGATATGTTCAGTGCAGGAGTAGGGTGTTAAGGAATAGGCTGAAGAGTAGGGGGCCCAGTATTGAACCCTGGGGGACTCCAGAGAGGACAGGTTTGGAATCAGAGTGCACATCTCCAATTTTGACGTGCTGGGTGCGGTTTTCAAGATAGCTTTTGTACCAAGAGATTGAATCATTGGAAAGACCAGCATTTTTTAGTTGGCTCAGCAGGAGGGAGTGGTGGACAGTATCGAAGGCTTTGGTCAGGTTGATGAAAATAGCACCAGTTAGTTGCCCATTGTCGAGGGAGCTGTGAATGGAGCTGGTAAATTTGAGTAAGGCAGAGGATGTACTATGACCTTTTCTAAAGCCATGTTGCTGTTTACAGAGAATATTATAATTGTCCAGATGCTCGGTAAGTTGGGCTACTACTATACGTTGCAGTGCCTTCAATAGGGGAGGCAGAATGGAGATAGGGCGGAAGTTCGCATGGTCAGCCTTATCACCACTTTTGTGAATCAGGGTAACAGTGGCCATTTTCCATTTGTCTGGGAATGGGCTAGAGGTAAGAGAGAGATTAAAGATCTTGGTGAGGGGCCCAAGTACCTCGTCAAGCGTTAGGGCCAGTAGCTTGAGGTCAAGTGTGTCATTGCTTGTTCTAGATTTTCTGATGGCTTTGGCAATGTAGTTTCGGACTTGATGTTTCTTTAGTGCTTTAAAGTAGAAAGGTGGGTGACAGGCGTGGGTGGAGGATTTTGGGGGGATGGGAGTTGACACATCTTGGAAGAAGTCGGAGGGGAGAACACTGCTAAGGTCAGTGAAAGCGATGTTAAAAGTGTTCACAATAGTTTTGGAGTCGACCGTAGTGTGCCCATTTATGTTGAGTATGTTTGGCAAAGATTTTGACTGCTTTCCAGTGACATCTTTAATGTTTTTCCAGAAATTCCTCCCATTTCCCCAGGAGTTAGTGAGGGCATTTTTATAGTAGTCAGATTTCTGTTGCCGAATGGATTTGGTGCAGTCGTTCCATGCCCGTTTATAATTCTGGATGTCGAGTTGCTTACCGGAGTTTCTAGCCAGTTCCCAGAGGTGGTCCCTGGATTTAAGTTTTTTTAGGAGGTCTCCTGACAGCCAAGGGTTACTGAGCGATTTAACTTTACGCTTTTTGAGGGGGGCAAATTTATTACATATTTATTATATATAAAATCCCATTAACAGAAAAGGACATCCAGTGGACTTAATACATAAGTGACCATCAGCATAAATAAAGGAGCACAAAAGTAAGCTGCATTCACATAAGTATCTAAGCAGTAGCAGTAAAACTGCAGATGTCATACATTCGAAAAGTTACTATTAAAAATACTTTGCAAGCTTTTAAGTTGTGATTGAGTGACCAGAGATTAAGTCCCACCTTTAAAGCTTGTTTACACCGTCAATTTTGCAGTACATTAACCCATGTGCGCAGGTTGATGCACTGCAAAGTCGGCTTTGTAGACACTTTCCAGAGTGCCATAAGGGCACTTCAGATCTTTTTTTTTTGCTGTGACTCAATTCTGGGTACCTGTATTGGAGTGAGTGCATTACCCGGCGTTGAGAACTCTTTGTTGCACTTGCTCCAATGCGAAGCGTTCTTTCCCAGCATACTGCACTGAATTTACAGCCCCTCCTCAGAATGATCTGCAGCACTGCAAGGGCAAGCTTTGTAAATACTGAATTGATGGAGGAGCAGCCAGCACAGTGAGAAGGGAGCTACGCAAATGCAAGATTGCTGTAACCATATAAACACGGCTTTAATTACTAGTTTGGTTTATGCGAAGTTTAAACACAAAATCAGTGCAAAATGGTTACACTGAAGAGCACTATATCTTGATGTTTAAAGGCTAAATGTTAGACTGCAAGAAATCATTTTGCAAACATAAGAGAAATTCCATTGTTCAGTAGAAGTGCTGAGTAATTTTGAAACATTACTTGAATGTGGCAAACCGGCAGAGATTGACCAAGATTCAAGTACTAAGTAAATGTAATATAAAAATGTAACTGAAAAGGGGGAGCAGCAAAAATGACAGGCGTTGTAAAAGTGACGTGGCAGGGCTGATCTAGAGAAATGCAAGCAACAGAATTAAGGTGTGCATGCCGAGAATGGAGCAAAATGGAAAGTCACTACAACAACCTATTATTGAACTGAAAGCTTGACTAAAGCTTGTATACTGTATATGCAGTGAAGAAGGAATGCCGCTTTTAACTGGCATTACCCCCATTCCTACTGCCCATGCCCCTGCACATAGCACTTACAACAATCTCTGCCGCCCCCAGCACCTCTACCTATTGCACGACAAGGCCCCTGGGCTGCACTGCCACTCACCCTCGTTCAGGTCTCCTCCACATCACCCTTCCTGCTCCCATCTTCCCCCCACCTCTTGTACTCTCCCTCTCTCCCTGCACCTCCTTCCTCCCTTCGGCCTCCAACCCACACGTCCCTCCCCTACTCACCCCTCCCCTCCCCTTTTCCCAAGTCTTGCCTCTGGCACTAGTCCCAGATTTACTCTGTGACCTGTTAATTACCTGTCGTTAGTCAAATGCCTTTGTCTGTAACTGAAAAGATGTATACTGTACACTCTGACATGGAACCTTTGTAAAAGAGCCTCTGCTCAAAGGTATTGTTGTAATCCTAGATGGAAATAAATAAATAAATAAACAAACTGCTGCCCAAATGTGGTGCTAGACATAATAATGGTAATCTCAGCTGCTGTCACAGGCATCAGACAATGCAGGGCTGGTAAGGAAAAATGCAAGCAATAGGACTCATGGATGCTATCAAGTTTGGTGTCAAAAGGGAAGACAAAAGCTAGATCAGCCTGCCTCAGAAATGAATGCTTGACTGCAAGCTGGTAGATGCAGTTAAGAAGGAAAACCATGTACAACTGCTCCTCAATAATGATACTAGACAAGAAAATGCTAATCTCAGCTGTGAATAAAAATGTATAATACAGTAGATCCATCACATAATGTAAATAATAATGACACGCCATTTCAAATATAAGACAGTTCTTGGAACACGTAGCGCGCTGTCTCAAAAAGTTAGAATCCTGCTCCCAAACATGCAATCACCCATCAGCATTGCTAGGAAACTCCCCAAGGATCTAAGTGGATTGGCATGGGTACTGATTCCAGTGAAAGAAACAGACAGAAACTGAGAGAGATGCCAAATAAAATGCTGTTTAATCAAAAAGGAGCAAGAAAAAACATTGCAAAAGTCAAAAAATACAAACACCAAAAAAAAAAAAAACCCTCAAAGGAAGCAATGTGTAAAATACAGGTAGGGGAGTGGGGGTACCAGTCTTTTATTATATGCGAAGCTTGCTAACTTTGATTGATGTAGCTACTGCTATTTCTTTTTTTTTTGCAAATGTTTTTTATTGAAGACAAAAAAGGAGGATACAGGTACAAGAAACATTATTGGCAATATAAGTGATATACAATACATTTTGTTCCAAATAAAAGTTCAGTCTTAAGATGAAGTGTTTAGATCAACATATGCTTAACTTATTCAGCATGTCTATAGAAATCAGATATTTTTCAAAGCTTTGCCAAATATTATCAAATGTTACGTAGTGATCTTGCAGGACATAGTGTACTTTTTCGTATACATCAATCATGAGGTTCAACCACATTTTATAATCCGGAGGAGTGTCATCTTTCCATTTCATCAATAAACATTTATGTGCATTAAAAATGACTGAGAAAATTCATCTTTGTTGATTAGGGTTACATTTATCTGAAATATATCCTTTTGTCAGGAATAAGTTTTCCCAGTTTTTTTTCCAGTTTAACAGATGAGATTTTGTAGATCGTGTCTAAAACTGTTCTCCAAAATGTATTAATATTTTTACAATAGATTAACACATGTTCCAATGTTCTATTTTCTGATTTACATCTGGGGCAGAGATTTGGGTAGTTGGGCTTCATTACATTTAATCTGTGAGATGTGTAATATGTTCTATGTATTATATGAAGCAAATTTGTAATAATCTTGTTGATAATATGCCAATGTTTTTGCAATTAATAATTTGATCCCATTTTGTTTCTGCAATTGGGTAATTCTATTTGGTTTTTCATTTTAGTTTTAGTGCTACCAATGGTTGTTAACTGGTTTTGCAGTAGTGTATACACTTTTGAAATGAGTTTTGTATTTGTGCTAAGAGTTAGCTGAGTTTCTGTTTCATTTAAAAGTAGTTTTATATATAAAACACCATTTTTTTCTAAATAATTCTTAATTTGAAGATATCTGAAAAAAATGAGTATTAGTATCAATAGTATCAAAATCCAAAGACCACAATTGATGAATCTCCTTTAGGCCTTTTATATGCCATATTTTGCAGTGTCAGTGGCTCAGTAGGTAGCACACTTGCCTCTGAGGCTGGGAGATCAGAGGGCTGTGGGTTCAGTTCCCACATCTGGCACTTGGGTTAATATCCTAGTACTGACACTGCAGTGCAGCATGAGAGGGGTGCTGCACTTCTGAGGTGCCATCTTTCAGATGAGATGTTAAACCGAGGTTCCATCTGCCTGGATTGGTAGTAGTTCAGGTGGATGTTAAAGAGCCCATGGCACTTATTGAAAAGAGTAGGGGAATTTTTTATTACAACTGGAGAGCAAAACATATACACAATAGTATTTACAGCATACAAATCATAATATAAAACAAGAATAAACAGAAATAAGTATTACATCATACATTCAAAACCTATTAGTGTTCTAGTGACAACCCCCCCCACAAATGCCAGCCCCCCACTCAAAGTGTAGGAAATAGATCAGTAAAAATAAACATATACAAGATAGTGTTACTGCACACAAATCATAATCAAGAACAAATAATAAACAAAATAAGTATTTGCAGCAGATATTCAGCATAAAATCTCTAGTATTAGCAGCCCAATAGGGCATGAATTACTGAATACCCCCCCCCACTTAAAGAGCAGGGGAATCTATGTAGAGCAGAACAGCCATCATATACAATAATGTACTGTATACAACATTCAAAATCATAACCATAGGTTTTTTTTTAATGCATACTATATCCCCAAACCTAAGGAAAACATCATAGCCAGTCCCCTTCCGGAAAGAAATACTAGAGCACACAAAAAAAATGGAAGAATTAAATCAACTATAATGGCATATACCCTTAACCCAGACCCACTAGAGGAGCAGGGACATTCCACAACAACCCTTACCCTGTATCAAGCCAGGTCATTTTCCTCCACCATAGTTTATACAGTTCAGGATGCACCTTCTCCTTTTCCTGTAGTCTCCAACCAAGTACTGTTTTCCAAATGTTAAGGACAACCTGACATTCAGTTTGTAATTGCTGCCTAAGTGTTAGGCCACACCGAGCCTGCCACAGCTGAAAACCAATATGACCCATTAACAGGCGAACTGTGACTGCATCATAAATAACCTAGGAGCCCGGAAGGACCCCCTCCACCCAAATCTCAGATGAAGAACCCTGAAAAGGGTTCAGCTGCCACACAGCATGAAAATGGGACCAGAAGGAAACAACAAAGGGACAATCCATAAAAAAATGTTGCATCGTTTCAACCACCCCCATACAAGTTTCCTCCCTGGGACAAAACCTCTCTGATAGTTCTTTACGCCTGATGTTACCCTTCACCCCCAATCTTTTGTGAAGACAAAGCCATAAAAAATCCCACATGTGCCTAGGAACTCTCTTACTGACCAATAATTGCAACTTAGAATGTTGTTCAGAAATAGGTAAATTATGAAACCAGGGATCCGCAAAAAAGAAATCTTGCAATACAGTACAGTAAAATTGTCGTGATTGGAGAAGAAGGGATTTTTTAACAATATGCCAGGATTTCAATTTCTGAAGCATCACTTGGAAATGACTAGCCAAGGTACACAGCCTAACCTGACGAGCCATAAAGGAATCAGAATCCCAGTGTCCGAGAAGGAGATCTATACCATCAGCCACCCACAGGGACCAGATCTTAGTATCCCCTCTAAGCAATGGAACTAAATTATAAAAAATAAAAATACTATGCAGGAACACTACCGGATTTAACATTCCCAAACCCCCTTCACCAATAGGTAAATAGGTAATACCCCTCCTCACCGGGTTTAATCTACTGCCCCATAAACAAAGAAAAAACACACCATAAAGAGATGATTCCAAAGAAAGGGGAGGGGGAAAAAAAGCAGCTATAAACAAAAAATATGTCAACAAAAAGGTCTTAATCAGATAAATCCATTTAGCTTTGGAAATGTGGCCTTTATTCCAGAGCATCACTCTGTTACGAGCCTCCAATAATTGCCTATCCCAATTGTACCTTTGGGCATCCACGCCCCCGAAATAAACCCCAAGAACCCTCCCATACCCAGGATCAATAGGCATGTCCCAAATCGTAGCCACATCAGTGGCCCCATACCCTAAAGGCAATATCCCACTTTTAAGTTTATTGATGGAGGAACCAGACATGACAGAAAAGGTTTGTAACAACAGCTTCGCTGCAACAGCAGAAGCCCTATCTGATAAAACCAAAACTAAATCATCCAGCATACTTATAGAGACTATCTGCAGATCCATACAACCTACTGATAGCTCAATAATATCCTCCGTTCTATTTAAGGCATGCAAGAAGGGATCCAAGGAGAGCAAAAAGTAAGGGCTAAGTGGACACCCTGCCTAACTCCTCTATGCACCTCAATTTCCTTCCCAACCAGCCATTTACGCTTGGCAGTAGAGTGATGCCCTTATAGCAAGTGTGTAACCAGCCCACAAATTGTAAGGGAAAACCATACCTCCGCAAGGTCTCCCAGAGATAATTATATTCCACCTGGTCAAAAGCTTTGGCTTGATCTAAACAAAGCAGATGCCCAAATATTTCCCCAGATGCTCCCTTAGAAATAAGCTCCCAGAGAAGAATCAGCTGTATCCTGAACTCTTCTATGAGGTACACCACTAAACTGTGATGGATGTAATAAGGAACCTAAACCCCCCCTTAAGCGAATACATAAGACTTTCATCAGAATCTTATAATCTGTATTTAAAAGAGACAAAGGTCTCCAGTTAGCCAAATCCCCACGATCCCCCTTATTTTTGTAAAGCAAGAGTAGCACACCCTGTAACATGCTCTGAGGAAGAGCCCCAGCCTGCAACCCGGTATTCAATACCTTACACAGTTCAGTACCCAAGACTTCCCACAGGATTTTGTAAACTTCATGAGGTAACCCGTCAGATCCAGGAGTAATGCCTGACGTTAAAGACCAAATAACAGTTTTTAATTCTTCCACCGTAATGGGCTGTACCAAATTAATCTGCTCATCGGGAGGCAAGACAGGAACCGGTCTGCTAGCAAATCAGTCACAAATAGAGGCTTCTGAAAGCAATCTACTCCTACAGGAGGCAGAAGCATAAGTATGTATAGTTTCTAAAATGCCATCAGTTGTTGTTACACGCCTACCCTCCGCAGTATTTAAATACAACATACCCCGGGATTCCCTAACAAGTTTCAGAGCTTCAAAAGGCAAAGTTTCCTGCTTCTTACCACAGACCCCATATTTATGCTTGCTCTCCATATCCTGCAAAACCTGAGACTGTAATCTAGCCAACTCCACTTTCAAACCCTTAATTCGATCCAGGCAGTCAGATCCCAGATGCTGGCGAAAGGTAGACCAAAAGTGAAGCTGGCCTCTGAGATAGCGAAGCCCATCATGCTTCAACCTCCCATTTAGTCGACCTATAACTTTAAAGTAGGTTTAACTTCACCTTTGGTATCCTCCCACCAAGTATTTAAATCATCGTATAAGAACAAAACAGACTGTCGTGCCAAGAAAGGGAATGCAGCCCACCAGCCACACAAGGAATAACTAGTAATGCAGTGTTCAATTTCCAAAGGCCCGGCCCCCTCCGGACCTCTGGCACATCACATAAAGCCAGTCTAAGCAGTTTATGATCTGACGTAGCCACCTCCTGTAAAGATTGTGATTGCACAACAACCCCAGGAGAAAAAATAAATAAATAATCAATCCGGGATGCTCTGGAACCAGAAAAATAGGTATTTCCAAACCCAGCAGTAGTAGGCCCAAAAGCATCAACCAGACCAGTATCTATAAGAAGCTGAGACAAACTAACCACATCACAATACACCTTCTTCCTACTGGCAGAAGGGACCAGGGAGGGTAGTGAACAGTTAAAGTCCCCACCAAGAATAACTAAAGAAGAGGTGCACAAAAAGGGGTAAAGAGCTTTAAAAAGAAACACCCTATCGAATTTAGATTGTGGTGTATAAATATTTATTAACTGCAAAGGCAGAGAACCCCATTTAATATCCAAAACTAAGGCCCTGCCTGCCAAGATTCCTATATGATGAATCACCTGAATGTGTGAGAGAAAAAAACAAATCCCAACCCCACTGCACAAGTCCCTCCCTTGTGACCAAAAACAATCCCCCCACATCCAACCAGTAGTGGCAGCCACCAACTCCTCAAGAGAGTGCAAATGAACATCCTGAAGAAAAACACAATCCAAATTCTTATGTGAAAAATGAGAATAAGTGCTCCGATGCTTAACAGGAGATTTAATGCTGTTTGCATTTAAGGTTGCCACCTGAAAGTGAAAGGGAGCTATGAAATGCAGCAGGGATAAATTTGCTTTACCTTACTGGATGCCCTTGTTACTCTACCACTTTTGCAATCATGAGGCCTAGGGTCTGAATGGGCTTCAGCAGGTTCCTGAGGCTCAGGCAGAGGGGGGAAGTGCAGAAGGCTGAACCATTTCTGGGACCACCTCTGGATCCTCCACTAAAACTTCAAAAATATTAGGGTCGGCTATAGAAGGAGTTGAAACAGGTACAGCAGGTTTTTTAACCAACTTACTTTTCCCTTTAACGGACTTCTCTTTTTTCCCACTAACCATAATAAAACTGTCACCCGAGGGGCCTAAACCAGATGGCAAAAGAGGAGCAAGGCTAGCAACCCCTCCAATTTCCAGCTTAGACACCTTGGAAGCCCCAACTGCAGATAAATCTATGCCATCAGAAACCAAATCAGGCTCCTCAGTCAAGGTTGTCTCAGCCAAGGGGGTAGCAGCCACAAAGGTACTGGGAGCCAACCTTCCCCCAGAAGAGAGGCCGAGCTGCACAGCCACCCAGATATAATGATCCTGAACCCCAAAATCTGCTTTGACTGTGTTTTTAGCAGCCAAAGGGCAAGATTCAAAAGTATGACCGACCTCATCACAGAGATTACATGTAGATGTTTGAAAGCAATGGGCACTAGAGTGACCAGTCTCCCCACAATAAGAGCACTTGAACACTTCACACGAGGTGCTTATGTGAGTCTGAGACCCACACTTAAAACAAACTCTGGGTTGACCTGGGTAGAAAAGGAAGCCCTTATCTCTACCCAGGAAAAAACAATTAGGAAGATGTATTAAATTTGAATCAATTGAATGGAGTTTTACCCGAAATTTCCACCCCCCATTCCAAAAACCCTCAGCATCCAGGATAGGAACAGGATTCCCCTGGATATCACATTTTTTAGACAGCCAATTTACAATATCTGCAATGTTAACCCCTTTGTTCCTGAACAAGATCATAATGACCCTAAAGGGCTGTTTTGAAAGAGGCAACACACAACACAATAAAGTCTGACCATAAAGGATTAGTCTTCAGATTTAAATAGTGGCTCCAGAAGAGTTCCAAAAGTGCAGGGGTACGGAAACTTATATCAAAAATAAACTCCCTAGGAACATGAATCAAAGCGTAAACTTCAGAGGGGGAGAACCCCATACTATGTTTCAAAAGTGTCTCCCCAACATAAAACCTGTCGGGGGGATTGTCTCTGGGTCCCACATAGTGTAAACGGATGGCATTGCACCATTTAGCCAGTTCTAAAGGTTGCTGAAAATGGCTAGCATAGGAAGGCTTCCCTATGGGCTCTGGAGCTGGCCCCTGCACTTCAGAAGAAGAAGCCACATCTTCAGCCTCCGCATCCAACAACACCCCAAAGGGGAGGCCAGGATTAGAAGCAGCCTGAGGGTCAGGGGAAACTGGGGAGTCTGCACTCAAAATAACAGAAGATTGAAGTAGTTTAGGCACTGTACTTATCTGGGCATCCTTCCGTATAGCTGAAGCTCCTTCATCCGGCTTCCATTCAGCCCCCGATATCGGAATCCAGCCCACCCCTCGCAGCGCTCTCTCTGTAGACCGGGTTGCATCCACGAGGTCCCCCCAAGCCTGAGAAGTCAAACTGCCACCTGCAACTTGCCTCTCTGCAGCTGAATGTAGCTTGCTGGGCCCCGCTGTCTCAGAAGCACTCGGCGAACCTGTAGATCTCTTCCGCTTCCTGTCGTCCTCCACGGCAAGTTTCCGAAGCTCCTGTGCAAACAAATCGCTCACCCTAAGAAGTTCCTCCTCTAAACAATGCTGTTTCTCAGCCAAGCTCAGACACGATACTGCAGGAGTGTCCAAGGGACCGCTGAGTCGGGCGATGTGCTGGCCACCTCGTGGGTGCATCCCAGCCGCCACCTCAGCAGATCCCTTCAAAGTGGGTACAACATGTACTGCAGGGCTCTGGGCTAACGCAGCCCCTTGCAATGCTCCTTCCTTCTCCATAGCTGGGAACAGAATGGCTGCTTCCCACAGCGACAGGGTCCTCCTATTGGCAAAGAGTAGGGGAATGTCCCCGGTGTCCTGGCCAGACTTCCCTCATTCACTAAAAAAATACCACAAACAGCTTAATCTGGTTCAGTTTCCGTTGCTTACCATTTGTATTCCCCCCTCCCACCGGTCGCCCCTGAAAAAGGGACTTCAAGGCCCAGTGGGCTTACTGGGTCAATAAAACAGCAAAACACAATATTTTAAAACCGTTATCTGTAACAGATGGTGGAAATCTATCATTTAAATATATGGGGGTTAAAGAGGATAGAACATTTAAGGAAAGTTTTTTCCCCCCTGATTGTATCACATGTTTGCATGTCATTATGGTGGTCATGCACATTGTAGTTATACTTGTTTGATGGGAACCTGCATATAAAATATGTTTTAATTGTTGAAATGGTGTTGAGCTAGCCTCTATTTGGCAGGCCACTTGGAAGTGTTCTTGGTGAAACCATTCGTATGTTATAGAGATATTGGGCCAGATATTCAAAACTTTGCCCCGGGGCTAAATTAGCACTGCCCAACAGGCAAACTTAGCCTGGAGCACAAAGCAACCTATATTGAAAAGGAAATAGCCCGGTGCAAAACCAGCTGAATATAGCAAACAAAGAAAGCCAGGCAAACAGGGCCAAGAGTGCAGGGCAAAAATAGTCCGGGAATAAGACAGCACTGACTATAGCAACAGGGAAGTACACACTGCTACTGCAGCTCATTAGACCCTGGAGAAAGCCAGTGTTGCAGGTGTAGAATATTGTGTGTGATTGCACAGAGATGTCTCACATCTACTGCAAACAACAATGTAAGCCACACACTGCAGAACTGTGCTATGCTGAAGTGAGGTTTGACCGGGGCTAACCAGATTGCACAGTGCTAACACATTAGCCCGGGGAAAATGGGAGCTATATTCAAAGCTCCCATGCAAATGAGCCTACTTAGGTAATCTGTGGGCAAACAGGTACATTTGCATCTCATTAACTGCTGCTTAGCATACATTACCATGCAGTTTACCCGGTGCTACTGCATGAAGCACAAAGCCCCTTTTGGTCGGAATGGAAGTACAGGCTGGATGCTGCAGGCCAAGCCATGCCCACAGCATCCCCTGTTGGTCAGAATGGAAGTACAGGCTGGAAGCAGCAGGAACTGTGTGCTGGCAGGCACAGTCAGTACATACAGCGCACCCATGCATCTGTGCAAGCATGACCTGTATATGTGTATGTGTATATATCTATCTACCTAAATATATATATATATATATATATATACACACACACACACACACACACACAGGACAGGGTGATTGGGAAAGGAGGGGGTGTGGCACTATATGTGAAGGAAGGACTGACGTGTGTAAGGGAGGAAGGGGAGGAAGGGGAGGAGGGTAGTACGGAGTCACTTTGGATACAAATCCAGGATTCCAAGAATAGGATTCTTAGAATGGGAGTGGTGTACAGGCCACCGTCTCAGATGGAGGAGTTAGACAGGGAACTAGCGGGACAGATCAGGAGGACCTGCGAGAAGGGTAGTGTGGTGATTAACATGCCAGGAGTGGACTGGAGTACCCCAACAACCAGGAACAGAAGGGATCAGGTTCTGCTGGGTGACTTCCAGGACAGTTTCCTGCTGCAAATGGTCAGTGAACCAACCAGGTTAGGGAATACCCTTGACCTTGTGCTGGCAAATGGGGACTTTGTGAGAGAACTTACAGTGGAATACCGCTGTATGGGAGTGGCTACCACTCAGTATGGCTCACATTGGATATGGGCAAGGAAGGAGTGGAATCTGGCACAAGAGTGCTGGACTTCAGGAGGTCCGACTTTGGGAGGATGGGGGAAGTGGTAAAAGGGTACCTGGCCAGAATTCAATCTAGTATGGACACTAACCAGAGGTGGGAGCTCATAAAGCTGGGGATAGTGGAGGCAACCAAAACCTGCTGCAAGGCCCAGAGCAAGAAGGCTAGGGTTAAGAAACCAAGCTGGTTGAGCAAGGAGATCATGGAAAAGGTAAGGAGGAAAAGAGTTGCCTTTAAGAAGTACAAGAAAACAGGGAGGTGGAGGACAGGGAGGAGTACCTGACAGAATCGAAGGAGGTGACACGGGCAGTAAGGGGAGCCAAAGCATCTACGGAACTCAGGCTGGCACACGGCATTAAGAAGGGGGAGAAGGACTGCTTTAGGTACATCAAGGAGAAAAGGAGCTGTAAGGACCACATAGTAAGGATTAGGAAGGAGGGGGGTTGGGTGGAAGCAGGGTGCGATAAGTAGAAGCACTAAATGAGTACTTCTGCTCAGTATTTACTAAAGAGAAGAGGGGGTGACACTCAAGGGGGGAGAAATGGCAGAAACGGGGGGGTAGGGGTGACAGATGGGGAAATCATGGAGGGCAGAGTTCGGGAGGGTTTGAAGGCACTGAGGGTGGACAAGGTGCCAGGCCCAGATGGCATCCACCCCAGGGTACTGAAGGAGCTGGCAGACGTCATTGCAGGACCTTTGGCAGATCTATTTATTGCTTCACTACATTCGGGGTGTGTACCTCAGGACTGGAGGATGGCTCATGTGGTGCCCCTCCACAAGAGTGGCCCCAAGGATGATCCGGGAAACAACAGACCAGTGAGCCTCACATCCATCATGGGTAAGCTATTGAAGACTATCCTGAAGGAGAGACTGGTGGCCCTCCTAGAGGCCAAAGGACTACAGGACAGCAGACAGCATGGCTTCATACATGGCAGATCCTGCCAAACCAACCTGGTGGAGTTTCATGACTGGGTAACTAGGCAACTGGACAGGGGCCATGCAGTGGATGTCCTGTATCTGGACTTCAGTAAGGCATTCGACTTGGTGCCACATGGAAGGCTGGGAAGTAAGTTAGTAGGCACAGGGGCAGGTGCAAAGCTGGTGAGATGGGTAGGAAACTGATTCAGGAAGGCAACAGAGGGTGGTGGTGGGTGGGGAGCTCTCACACCCAAGGATAGTGATGAGCAGTGTTCCGGAGGGCTCGGTGTTGGGACCAGTGTTGTTTGGGATATTCATTGCAGACATATCATGGGGCATCAAGAGCAAGATCAGTCTGTTTGCTGATGATACCAAGGTAGGAGTGGTGGTGGATGATCTAGGGGAATGGCAGGGGTTGCAGGATGATCTGGCAAAGCTTGAAACCTGATCAGACACCTGGCAACTGGGCTTTAATGCCAAAAAGTGCAAGGTGCTGCATTTTGGGATGAAGAACCCAAGGAGGAGTTACCAGCTAGGGGGAGTGCAGCTAGGTCAGACAGAGGAGGAGAAGGATCTGGGTGTGCTCATTACAGGGTCAATGAACAACTCGGCACAATGTAGGAAGGCAGCTGCAAAGGCCAACAAAATGCTGGGTTGTATTGCAAGGGGTATATCCTCGAGGAAGGAGGAGGTGATTCTGCCACTGTATAGGTCATTAGTTAGACCGCATCTGCAGTACTGCGTGCAGTACTGGCACCCATATCTGAAGAGGGACATTAGGTTACTGGAGGGGGTGCAGCGCAGGGCGACAAAGATGATTAAGGGGCTGGGGGACTTATCATATGAGGGGAGGTTGAGGGAGTTGAACATGTGCTCACTGGAGGAGAGGAGGGACGGGGGGACATGATTGAAACCTTTAAATACATGAAAGGAATAAACAAGACAGGTACAGAGGGGCATTTCAAAGCAAGACAGGGGAGGGACACCAGGGGCCATGATATGAGACTGGAGGGAGGAAGGTTCAGGAGGGAGATGAGGAGACACTTTTTTACAGAGAGAGTGGTGGCTGGGTGGAATGCATTACCTGCAGAAGTGGTATCCAATAGAATAGTGGACCAGTAGCGAAGCAAATTCCCAGAGGGCCTTGGTGCAAGGTGATGCTACAGGGCCCCTCCCCAGTTTTGAATAAACATCAAAATTATAATTTGGGCCCCTCAAACCTCGTGGGCTCGAGTGTCACTGCACCCCCTGCACCCTTGTAGCTACACCCCTGCAGTGGACTGCTTCAGAATGGGATGGGACAGGACAAGGGGAGGGTTAATGAAGGGGAAGGGTGGAAGGGAGGGGCAGCTGCAGAATAAGGGGTGCTAGCTGCACATTCGAGCAGACTTGATAGACCTCTAGGCCTTTATCTGCTGGCAAATTTTGTATGTTCATATGTTCATATATATATATATATATATATATATATATATATATACACACATACAGATTGATAGCTAAACACAGATATGCTGCCAATGGCCACTGTGGCCATACATGCCCTGGAGGATGCCCCCCCAACAACATAGGTACTCCACTGTAGTAGTGGGTGAAATGCAGTGGAGGAACTCAATGCACGGGACAGGCATAAGGTAAACCTGATGGGGGCAGGAGGCCATAGGCCATAGGTTCACTAGGATATGCAGCATATCCATTAGATAGGGAACAGGCAGACTTGCTGTGCCAGGCAATTCCTTCTCTGCCATCATGGTCCCTGTTCCCATGTGTGCCTGTTATACACCCTGACATACCCCTCAGCTCTTGTGTCACTGAAAAGAGGGACATGGACATATTTGGACACTCAAGATGAGAGACAGATGAAGGACAGGGCAGTTTCAAGGGGTAAAATGAGGGATGTTCCTCATAAACAGGGACAGTTGAGAGGTATGCACCCTAGTAGGCTAGTGTCTCCCCCTTCAGCATGGTCCCTGACCCCCTGGTAGCCCCGACAATCAAAGAAATACCTGGTGATCTAGTGGTCCCCCCAACCCCAGCACAATCCCTGACCCCCAGATCAAGTAAATATTAAATCTTTTCCCTGGTAGTCTAGTGATCTCCCCACCCTGCATTGACACCCCGCTCATCCCAATAACATCCCAGAACAGAGCTGGTGACCGGCTCAGCCCTCTTCTCACCACCACGGCTGGCCACTGACTGAGGTACAGGATATGTGCTGGGGGGACCACTAGACTACCAGTGAAATGATTTATTTTGATTTGAAACGGGGGTCAGTATATGTGCTGGGGGGTGAGGGGACTACCAGGGAAACTAATTATTGTTTATTTGAAACTGGGGTTGGGATGCATGCTGGGGTTGGGGACCACTAGACTACCAGGAAAACTATTTTATTTTATGTGAAATGGGGCGAGATACGTGCTTGGGGTTGGGGACCACTAGACTACCAGGTAAATTACTTTATAGGGCTGGATACTGGGACTGGGGGCACCACCGCCATTGGCTCACTGCACATTACCGCCGACCTTTCTCAGTGGTATTCAGCACTGCACTACAGGTTGCGCTAATGCCTGTAGCATGGCGCTATACTTTTGAATATACCAGTGCACCAGCACTCAGGCCCCTTCCCTCAGTCTCTCCCTTACATACATTATAATTTAGCGTCAGCGCTAACACCTTTTAAATATAGCAGTCGGTCACAAATTCGGTGGTAGTCCAGCACAACAGATTTGCACCCTGTGCTAAACTTTGAATATCTGTCCCATTAGCTGCTTGATAGTACCATTGGAAATTTGGTAGAGAAAGTTCTCACACATTTTTAGAGAAATAGTTTTTCTATTTTCAGTCTTGGTTTCTTACCTTTCCATAAGAAGTTCTTTATAATTGATTCAATTTTTTTAAAGAAATTATTGTTAATATATATATATATATATATAGGGAGTGTTTGAAACAGATAAAGAAATTTGGTAGGGTATTCATTTTAATAACATTAACTCTGCCTATCAGTGTCAGTGGTAGTGATTCCCATTTATTAAGCTCTGTTTATGTTTTACTGATGAGGAGCTCAAGGTTGTTTTGATATATTTGATCTATGTATTCTCTAGAATTACACCTAAGGATTTTAAATGTGTTGCTTTTTTAATGTTAGGAATAACTGCTGAGTTGAAAGGATTGGTATAATTTTTTGATTCAAATAATTTGTTTTTATAACAGTTGGTTTTATACCCTGAAATGCTTCCAAATGTTATTAAAGTACTATTAAGTTCTGTGTATATACTATTTAAATTATATGTGTAAGTTAACACATTGTCAGCATAAAGATTAATCTCATGTTCCACTTTATCTACTTTCAGCCCTTGAATGTTTTTATTAATTAATTTCTATTACTTTCTAATTAATAAAGCAAATGGCTCTATAGTTAATGCAAATATTAATGGGGACAAGGGGCAGCCTTGTCTTACTCCCTGCTGTAGTTTCATTATTTCTGATATTTCTCTATTAGTTTTGATTCTAGCAGTAATATTATTGTATACTATATTTATCCATGATCTAAATTTTGGACCAAAGTTCATTAGTTTAAATGAGCTCTTAATGTAACCCCATTCCATATGATCAAATGCTTTTTCAGCATCTAGTGATAGAATTGAAAAGTCATTATTTTTAAATTTGTCTATTAGGTTTACTGTTCTCCTTATGTTGGTTTTTAATGAATACTGAATTTTAACATGTTGCTCATCCCTGTTTATATTTTATTAGTTTCAAATTGTTTTACATCTTAGTTATTTTAAATTGCATTAATGAAATTTTACATTGCTGTATTGTATGTTTATTGCATATTTCTGTGAAGCGCCCAGAGCTGCTGGGATTGGGCGCCATACAAATAAACCTTGCCTTGCCTTAATTGCCTGTTTTGTATAAATCTATTCTTATCTGTGTGAATTATTTCAAGGAGAATATTATTAACCCTTGCAGTGACATGGACTGATATATCAGTCCAGAATTCCTATATGTTCTAATTCTGTTGGCAGCCTAAGGGTTAAGTCTGTTAGCTAGTATTCTGGTTAAGATTTTACTGTCTGTATTAATTAGAGAGATTGGCCTATATAAACAGGTTAGTGTATGATCTTTGTCTTTCTTTTTAAATAACAATATTGTTGCTTCTAATGTTGATGGATTAATGGTTTTATACTGTAATATATAGTTAAATAACATTTTTAAATGGGGGCTTAATATAGTTATGACGTTTTTATAAAGATCTATTGTTGTACCATCTGGTCCTGTTGACTTTCCAGTTGTTAATGATTTAATGGCCATCTGGATTTCTGTGATTGTAATTTCCTGATCAAAAGTTATTTTTTGGTTTTCTGTTATTGATGGTAAGTTAATATTTTGTAAATATTTTTCTACCTCTTTTAAATTTGAGTTACTTTCAGATTTATAAAGATTTTTGCAGTATATTTCAAAAGTTTTATTAATTTCAGTAGATTTGGATTTTGTTATTCCTTGTTCATTTTTTATTTTAGTTATTGTATTTGCTTCTTTTTCTTTCTTAAGTTGCCAGGATAAAATCTTATCTGGCTTTTCACCCACTGCACAGTATTTGGACCTTGTTCTCAGAAGTTGTTATTCAACTTCCGATGTTGTAAGTTTATTATATTGATTTTTTAGTTTTAATAATTCTTGTAGTGTTTTGGGGTCTTTTATTTATATTATACAAATTTTCTTTTTGTAATATTGTATTTTCAAGAGCTATTGTTTTTTGTTTTTTTCCCCTATTTTTTTGCATTGAAAGAGAGTGCTATACCCCCTATGTATGCCCATATTATTGTGGCAGGCATTTCACTGTATTTATTAATATTAAAAAAAGCTTCTGTCTCTTGGGTTATTTTGGTATTGAAATGTTGGTCTTTAAGTAGTAAGTTATTAAATCTGAAGTTATAGTTAGTATTTGGTTTCCTGATTTGTAACAACATAATGACTGGGGCATGGTCTGAGATGTGTATTGCTTTATAATTAGGGTTCCCGGTTTTAGGTGTTTATTTTTTGTAAAAAAGTTGTTTATTTTCTGCATTTTTCTCCCCCTTTCAAAAGTTCCAAAAATCCATTATTTTCAGTGTAATCAATTTCTTGGAGAACAAAAATCTTTATAAATCAGTGTTTATTCACTCAAGTAAAAAAATAGATATTACGCTTTTTCAAACTGTGTACCCTGACTATTGCATGTTAGCACCATAGATATTGCACCATATTAATATTGCATTAGTTTTGCAAAATAGTGCAACATAACTGTAGAACTATACATATATAATTATGTAGATTGTGATGGTGAGCTAGGAGCAGCACAGTATTAGAGCTCCATTCCACCATATAAGTAAAAGGTGTAACACAAAAAAAAACAGGATCCACCCACATATCCAGCTCACATTTGGTCAGCTGGAAGAGTGGGGCCACAATGAAATTCAGTGATTTTCAGTTATAACTGATTTCCCGATTTTCACCACGGTGGTGTTTTATCGGTGTTTATCAGTTATAACCTAAAACCGGAAACTCTATTTATAATCTATTGCTGTTATATTGTAGAGTAATGACTCGGGGATCAAAAAGAAGTCAATTCTTGAGTAAGACTGATGTACAGGTGAGAAAAATGAATATTGTTTATCTGAGGGGTGGATATATCACCAAGGATCTATCAAATTAAAATCTGACATGAAATCAATTATTTTCCCCACTACTGATTGAATTTCAGAGATGAGTAGATTAGATTTATCCAATTTTGGATTCAAGACTAAATTAAAATCTCCTCCTATTATTAGAGGTGATTTGAATTATGCAGCTGTCAGAAATAGATCTATAAAGAATTTTGGTGAATTTTCATTGTGTTGGGTTGATCATCCATGGCACTCTAGACCTTACCTCATGGGTTTTAGCCCACCTGATAGGCTAATGATGCACATGACCTAGGATCAAATTTCTAGACCCCAGATCCCAGAAGCCCTTGCTCTCCAGTTCTAATTGTGCATCTGATCAGGTTACAAGCACACCAGGAGTCCCTGTATTGTGCCAGGAAAAGGCAGGCCTGTGGATTTCACAGAAATAATTATTTTATTAATTACAGTGCATCTGAGCCTGCCTAATACAGATTTATCAGTATATGTTTCATAGGATCAAGGAATTTGATTGTTTTTGTTAAGCTTGCAACAGCCTGGGGCTGGATTGCTCAGGGTCAGCTTAAGTTGTGGTGTTTGTTGTTTGGAAGCACTAGTGCAACTTATTTTTGGATCAGATTGTGCTTCTTATGAGTTAATTGCCTTGATTCTGCTATTTTTTCAACTTAGTTTGCTTAATTGGTAAGGAATACATTTTGGCTCTGTTTGGTCTGAATTGTTTAGAGAGAGGGAGAGGCCTCCATGAGCATAGTCACACTCAGGTGTTTTCTCATATGTTTTTATGCTACAATCACTAAAATAGCCAAGAATGAAATTTCCTACATCCTCGAGGTGTCCCCCCTTGTCTGTACACTGTGCTGGTTATCAGAGCAGTAGCTCCTCTCCCCGAGGGAATTTTGGCTTCTGGCTGAGTGCAGCGTGGCTCACGCGAGCTCCCCCATCCTCCCTCCCTCATCTTACCATCCATAGGGGCCTCCACTCATGGCGGCACAGTAAATCCCAGCTCCATGTGAGCTGTGCAGGGCTGCAGTGTTTCGTTAGGCTCTGACGCTTTGCATCTCTAGGGAGAGGCCTTGCATCGTGACTTCCCCTTCCTCCGCTGCTTGCTCTCTCTCATGCTTCCCGATGACCGCATTCTGCTTAGTGGTGTCGGGAGCATTTCTTTCAGGCAAAGCTATGTTTAATTGAGGAGAGAAAGAGAAAGAAATGTTTTTGTTTGCTCCTCTTGTTCTGTTCTTGCAATCTTGAGCGGGGGGGCTTCACGAGCAACCTCTATCTCGGCGGTGCCTCCTGGAAGCTTGGGGGCTAAAATCTACTCTTCCATGGACCTCAGTGGGATCCTCTCCCAAGCAGAGATCACAAGGCGCTGTGGCCACAGGGGAACGATTTCGTTTGTTTGTGCAGGGGCATATGAGGTTACGTTTAGGCCCCTCTCTTAGCGGCCGGCCTAGTCAGGCCCTCAATCCATCAGGTCCAGGCCCCTATCTTAGCAGCTGGCCTGGTCATGACTCATTGCTCCTTCATCTATTGTTTCTCCTCCAACACTTTGGGGAACCACTATACAGCGGCCCTGCAGGCACAAGGAGGGATCACATCACCACGTCTATGCTTGGTCCAATTCAGTCCACCATTTTGTGGTGCAGGGCCACCATTTTGTAGGTTACTAGCTTCCTTCTATTGTACTTGGCTGCGCAGGCCCATCTGGTCCACCATTTTGTGGAACGGGGCCACCGTTTTGTATGCTACTAGCTTTCTGCCCAGCTTGGCTGCGCAGGGGGAGGGGGCATGGAGAGGTATGGTGCAGGTCTCTCCCCACAAATCATCATGAACCCCTCCACGGACAGGGGGCAATGTAGTCCCATGCTTGGGGGGACAAATACGGGACCGCAGTTTCACCATCGGGGCGTGCCTCCATCATAGCGTCTTCTAGTGTAGTCGGCAGAGACATTTCCTGATGTTTTGTTTGGGGCACCCAGTCTTCTCTGGAGACCCACCATGCCTACAGTCCTAATGATCCTTCCATTTTTGTCTTCTCTCTCCACAGATGGTGAAGGCAAGAAAATGCTCCATATGTAGTGCCAATCTGATGTCCCATAACATGGTACCTCAATGTCCCGCATGCCTCCATGATGACGAGGACCTATCTCTGGAACAATTGGGATCAGACATTCCAGGGCCCAGTGGGGCTAACTGGATGGACCCTGGGGCAATTCTTTTACAGAATCAACAAGCAACAGTGGCCATGATGGAGAGTTAATGGAACTTCATGTTAAAAATCATGGAGAAGTTGGAAGCCATGACGCAGCCCAAGATACCACCACCCCCGAAGCCACAACCAGAACCAGAGAATCCCGGTGGGACAACAGGGACCCATCAGGACCCAATCGAGCCACCCCCAAACACCCCAGTTCTGTATAGAGGAGATGACTCGGGTGACAAGGACCTCCTCGACAATGGGGAAGGTGTCCTATCTGATGAAGAGGAGATGGAGGCACAGTCCGTACCATCACTCACATCCAAGTTGTGCTCCTTTGATTTGATCCAAGGCCTCATGAGAATAATCAAGTCCACTATGGGGTTCGAGCTTAAGGAGAGCAAACCTGAATCAAAACTCGACCCCATGAGCCAGCAGAGAAAGGCCACCAAGGAAACCTTTCCAGTTTGCCTGGCAATCGATGACATCTTCATTAAGGAGTGGGAGTCCACAGAACCTGGTAGGATGTCAGACAAAAGAAATCTAGACAGCATGTACCCCATTCAGGAGGACAAGGCTAACGCCTGGTGCATTGCCTCCATTATTGACCCACAAGTGGCGGCACTCAGCAAAAAGACCATACTACCCTGTAGTACCATATCTCTAAAAGATCCTACAGACAAGAAGGTGGAGGACATGCTCAAGATATTATTTGAAATAGAGGGCACGGCGGCCAAGGCCTCCACGACTGCAGTCTACACTGCTCGTGCACAGATTCAGTGGCTTGAGGAGCTCCTGGACAAGGCAGAACCCAAGATCAGGGAATCAGAATTGCTGGAATGCATGCTTGACACTGCAAAATATTTGGCGGACATGGCAGTAGACACTCAGAAATTGAACACTAGGGCCACGTCCATCATGAACCATGGCAGGAGAACCCTGTGGCTCAAGCTGTGGGAAGCAGACAACGAGTCCAAGGCATTGCTTCAAAACTTGCCTATGAAGGGCAAGCATGTTTTTGGGGAAGGTCTACAGGAGTACCTAAAGCAGAAGGAGGAAGGAAAGGATCTCCTCAAGAACAAGAGCAGACCCACCTATCTCCCATCAAACAGATGGAGATTTCGAGGGAGAAACAGGTCACAACAGCCACTTAGAGACAACTACTACCAGAAGAATTCCTTTCATGGTAGAGGAGCTCAGGGAGGAGCCCGTAACTCCTTCAGCTCCAGTTACCAGAATTTGATCTTCCGAGGCCGAGGCTCCAAGTTTGGAGGCAGAGGAAGAGGGAACAGAAATAAACAATGACTACAGGCCACCTCTTACACCCACTCGGGCGTGGAGCCCATGCCCGCCAGTGGGCAAAATGAAGGCAGTATAGCGCAGTGGTCTAAGGCTCTCAGCTGCAAATTTGGTGACATCCAGCAGACCAGACCTGGGTTTGAATCCCACAGCTTCCACTTGCATACTGTGTGACCCTGAGCAAGTCACTTAACCTCGTTGTGCTCCCAGGTCGCTCCTGTAAAAAAGCTTTCAGCTTAGTGTGCTATACCTGGCTAAACAACTAAATAAAAAAATAAATAAAATAAAAAGATTGATGCTGTTTCAACACATGTGGAAGGGTACAACCTCAGACAAATGGGTACTAGAGATAGTGTCCCGGGGGTATGCCATAGAACTGTCCCACTCTCAGATACCACACAAATTCATAAGCTCCCCCATTTCAAAGAGAAAAGCTTCCGCCCATCAGGTCCAACAAATCTTGTTGGACTTGATGCAGAACAATGTGATCCAACAGGGGCCTCCACATGAGCAACAACAGGGAGTGTACTCCATCTTCTTCCTCATGCCCAAAAAGATGGGGGAACTCCACCCCATCCTAGATCTCAAGCACCTCAACCATTATGTGGTCACCCAGAGGTTCAAGATGGAGACATTAAGGTCGACTCTACGCAGCATTCGGGTAGGCGACTACTGATGTCTAGAGACCTGAAGGATGCATCTCTGCATGTCCCTATCAGGCCAAGTCACAGGCAATACCTGCGTTTCCATATCCTAGCACAGCATTTTCAATACCAAGCACTGCCCTTCGGTCTTACCTCAGCTCCAAGGGGTGTTCACCAAGGTGTCCGTCATTCTTGTTGCCAGATTAAGAGAACAGGGAGTGGATATAATTCTGTTCCTGGATGACTGGTTGATCTGAGTGCGTTCCAAATAACACTCACAGAGGGTCACCCAAATGGCATTACGAGCTCTCGAGGAGCACGGCTGGGTGATGAACCAGACCAAGAGTTACCTGACACCCACACAGCAGCTAGAGCACCTGGGAGCATAGATAGACACAGCTCAGGAGTGGGCCAGGCCATCCCAGAAGAGAGTCGAAACTGTGAGAACCTTAGCCCACCAGCTGAATGCCACCAAACTTCCGACCATAGGGCAAATAGCCCAGGTGTTAGGCTGCATGGCGTCCTGTATTGATCTGGTCTCATGGGCCCGGTGGCACATGAGACCACTGCAGAACTATATGCTGACCCAGGGATCACCGAACGAGCGCAACCTGAAGGTCAGGATACCCCTACCAGACCCAATACGATGCTCCCTAGTCTTGTGGGCTGCGAGCCGGTCCCTCACACGAGGGGTCCCGTTAGAGGCCAGCTATGATGTTTCCATTGAAACAGATGCAAGTCTTCTGGGATGGGGTGCATGCCTGGGCTCTCTGTTGGCCCAGGGCCAATGGACCTCGACAGAAGCCAGACTATCCATCAACGTACTGGAGATGAGGGCAGTATACCATGCCCTCAGATCCTTTCAATCATCCATCGCCAGTCAGTCGGTCCTAATTCACTCTGACAAAGTTACAGTGGCTTACACAGCCAAACAGAGGGGCACCAGGAGCAGAGCCACGAAGAGAGAGGTGGCGAGGGTCCTGAACTGGGCCCAGGCCACTCTCAGACACATTGGCATGGTCCATCTAGCAGGAAAGCTCAACATTCGAGTGGATTGGCTCAGTCATCAGCAGGTGCACCCAGGAGAGTGGCACTTGCACACCGATCTGTTCCAACTGATACAGGAAACCTGGATTCCCATCTCCATGGAGCGGAGAATGCTCAAGTGAGAAGGTTCTTCTCCAGATACAGGGAACGTCACTCCCAGGGGACAGATGCTCTATCTCAAACCTGGGCACGGGATCGGTCATACGTCTTCCCCCCTTCCCCTACTCCCACAGGTACTATCCAAGATCCAACAATCTCAGAGAACCATCATCCTAGTGGCACCGTACTGGCCATGGTGAGCCTGGTTCTCAGCAGTGGTACCAATGGCATTGGACAAATGCAGGCTACTGTACCGACTGGACATGCTCACACAGGGACCCATGCGCCACCCCGCACCATGGACCCTGAAACTAATGGCTTGGGTCCTGAGAGGCAGAGACTACTGAAAGCGGGGTACCACACATTGGTTATATCTACACTAATGCAGTCTAGAAGGCATACCACTACCCCACCTATGGCAGGCAGTGGTCCATTTTCGTGGCATGGTGCAGGAACAGGGGTATGGAGCCGGAGAAGATCGACATGTCGACCATTGTGCTTTACTTGTAGCAGGGGGTAGATAAGGGTTTGTCTCACTCATTGCTCCGAATACAACTGTCTGCCATCAGCATCGCCATTGGCCCCATAGGCCAACATAGTCCAGGGGCACACCCGGACACAGTATGTTTCCTCAGAGAAGTAGAAGTACTACACCCCAGGGTCCGGTCCCTGATCGCCCCTTGGGATCTGACTCTCATCCTAGACTCACTCAGCACAGCGCCTTTCGAGCCCTGAGTCAGGTAGACTTGTTTGGGGCAGGTCTGAAGGCCTGTTTCCTCATGACCATTTGCTCCGCTCACAGGATTAGCAAACTGGAGGCTCTCTCCTGCAGGGAGCCCTACACTGTATTCACCCCACAGGGGGTACAACTACGGACAGTCCCGGCATTCCAACTTAAGGTCGCATCCCTTTCCACAGGGAGCAACCCATTGAGTTACCCACCATATCTGATAGAGTGCCGGGGGGCTTAGCAATCCCGCACCACTTAGACGTGGGAGGCACTCTAGCCACAAATATAGCCAGGACCAAGTCCATACGTAAAACTGAAAGATTGTTTATTGTATCAAAGGGGCAATGACAGGGTAGGGTGGCATCCAAGACCATGATAGCGAGCAGGCTCAAGAGAACCATTTCAGAAGCCTACAAGGCAAAGGACCTATCTCCACTCGAGGGTATTAAAGCCCACTCTACAAAGCCCACTCTACCAGGGCAGTAGCTACTTCCTGGGCAGAAAGGGCCAATGTGTCTACGAAGGACATTTGCAAGGGCAGCCACTTGGACTTCAATCCATACATTTGCAAGACACTATAGGCTGGATTACTTATACAAGCTCCAGACACCATTTGTCACTCGAGTTCTCTCAGCAGCCAGCTCCTTGTCCGCTCACTCTTAGATCACTCTTCCCACCTGTGTTAAGGGCAGTACTGCTTATTAGCAACCTATGAGGTAAGGTCTGGAGTGCCATGGATGGTCAACCCAACACAATGGGTGTTTACTCATCTGGTAAAGGTGATTGTGTTGGTTGACATCCACGGCACTCCAGTGCCCACCCACAGAGTGATCGGAGTGACTAGGAAGATATTGGGGTCAGTAGAAAGGGGGAAACAGAGGTAGATCAAATGGTATAGTTCATTGAATTCTCCAGGACGGCTGTCATTGACCATTTAGGAGGCCGAGTCTTAGTATTGTATTAACAGGTAAGTAAAAGGGGCCTTCCGGACAGTTTCAAAAGACGTCTCAGTGTATATGTATAACGCTTAAAAGTATGTTGTGGTATTACTAACCTTATTTTCAGCTATGGAAGATTCGAACTGGAGAGCAGGGGCTTCTGGGACCTGGGGTCTAGAAATTTGATCCTAGGTCATGTGCATCACTAGCCTATCAGGTGGGCTAAAACCCATGAGGTAGGGTCTGGAGTGCCATGGATGTCAACCAACACAATCACCTTTACCAGGTGAGTAAACACCCATTAGGCCCGTAAATATTTAATAAAGTTAATGTTATGCCTTTAATTAATATTTCACAAAATATAAAGTGTCCATTAATATCTGTACTATGTTTATTGATAGTGATGCCAGAATTCTTTTTAAAAAATATAGCCACCCCTCTGACATTTGCATGATAGGGAGCATTAATGCCTTGTCCCCATTTCTTAGCATAAACTTGAAAATCGTCCTGTAATAAATGTGATTCTTGAATCATTATAATATTAGCTGCTAGTTTATTAGCATCATTATTTTTTTTTACCTTTTACTCTTTCTCTCATCCCTTTCACATTCCAGTTTAATAATTTTAGTTGGTCAGCCACTGTGGAAATATATAAAATCACTTAATTTTTCATACGTATATCCACAAGAATAATTTATATATGCTAGCAGATGTAAATTTATTGCTGTATCTAAGGAATAAATATTTTTTTTGTTTTCTTGAAGTTCCTGAACTGTTTCTATAAGTAGATATGATTTTCAAAGAATTCCTATTTTTGTGTTTTATCCCATCGCCTAGCCTACTGTGCCCATCCCCCTCCTCCCTTCTAACACCTGTTTACCAATGGTCAATTATAACACATCTTACAATCTTTCTTTCTTACACCTTTTAATTTAAGGACCTTGGTCCCCCCATTCCCCTTATGCCTATCTTGCCAGCCATGGTAGAGGTAGTGTTAAACAGAACCTGGAGAGCAATTCATGCTTCCTCCTCCCATCTAAAATCATATATGGCCAAGGGGATGTCAGGAAATGTCCAAAGATGAACATGAGTAGTATTGATATAGAGAAGACCTAAATGAGAAAGGGAGAGACTCATCCCTATCTACACATAGAAGAAGAGAAAAGAAAGAAGAGAGAGAGAGAGAAAACATTTTTAAAGAGGTGACTTCCCTCTTTTTTCATTTTTTCTCAGAGAGGCTTCTTTTCACTTACGATTTCATATAATTATACCTAAAATATGTTTGCATTCTTGCTCCCCTTTACCTTTCTTGTTTCTCAAGTATTTTTTCCCCTCCTCCTCCCCTTAATACTTATCTGATTTTGCCTATACTGTACTGTTTTTCTTTTTTACCTTTTCTATCTTTATCTTCTCTGCCTTCTCTTTCCCCCTTGCTCACTTTATTTTCACATTTTTACTTTTTGTGCATCTTTATTCCACCTTTTTACAACCTTTTAACATCATTTTTCATCAGGATACCGCTTTTGAAGATTCATTACTTGTTGAGCATGTTCAGATTGTGATTGGGTTTTAAACAAGGGATTGGTATCAAACTGTGATCTGAGACAGTTCTCGGCCTTTTTGTGATCTGTAAAAAAGTGCATTTTGCCATGCCAAAAAAAATCTTAGTTTTGCTGGGGCTAGCATGGTGAAGCGTATTCAGATGTCCCTTAACACAACTTTGGCTTTATCACATGTTCTACGGGACTATACAGTTTCAGAGCTGAAGTCTGGAAAGGCGGAAAATGTTATCCCCTCTGCCAAAAGGCCTTTCTCAATTCTGACTTTTCGTAATATTTTTTCTCTATCCTAATGTGGTCTGATGTAGATTGGTCTGGAAAACTGTCTTTGACTGTCCGAGTTGTTAATCTGAGATGTGTTAGGGCCAGCTCTGTGAGCCCTATCAAGAGTTATTTTTTCTTCTGGAAATTTTTGGCCCAGTGCCAATGTTATTAGTTTCTCGAAATATTGCTTTGGGTCCCCTTTACCTTCTACCCCCTCAAGAATGTTTTTCAGTCTTAGGTTGTTACATCTGGATCAATCTTCTTGATTTATAATTTTCTGTTGTAAAATCTGTAATTGTGATTTACAATCGCCACCAGAAGAAAAAACTCAGAGACCAGGGCAAGAGGGGAGGTGAGGGAGAACTGCCTCCCGAGGGTCCCCCCTATTGCAACTCAGCCAGCGCCGAGTATCGAGGTGCCGGAGGCAACGTTTGCTCCAGCGGGCCTCCTCAGCGGATGTTTTTCCAAGCTCTGACCACCTCAGACCTATGAAAGGGACAACAATTCAAGAAAATCCTACCTATGGCCGTGCTGACACCGGGAGTCGTTTGTCCTGTAGAGGAGTTTTTCTCGCCTGACAACCGCAACCTCAGTTTACCTGAAATGACCTCCAAAGCAAGCGCATTTCCCTGGGCTGATCTCTTTTCTCCGAACTTGGGACACCAATTTGACTTTCATGCCCAAAGCGCCCATTGGCCAGGGGAACTTGGTGATGCTCCTCTCCCAGCTCAATATCAGGGAGGAAAGGTCCTGCTCCTGTGCCACTAGAAGAAAAAACTCAGAGAACAGGGCAAGAGGGGAGGCGAGGGAGACCTGTCCCCGAGGGTCCTCCCCCAATGCAACTCAGCCAGCACCGAGTATCGAGGTGCCAGAGGCAACGTTTGCTCTGGCGGGCCTCCTCAGTGGCTGTTTTTCTAAGCTTTGAGTGCCCCAGACCGATGAAAGGCACAACAATTCAAGAAAATCCTACTTATGGCTATGCTGACACCGGGAGTCGTTTGTCCTGTAGAGGAGTTTTTTGGCCCACTCGCGCACGCCATTCCCTCCTCCCATTAAATGCTCGGAGGCTCCACCCCATGGACCCAGCTCACCCTATCAGACAATTGGGGAGGTAAAACTAGTTCACAGTGATATCGCCTGCCTTAATCCCAGTCTGATCACATTGCTCTTGGCATCTTAACTACCTATAGACTGTCTGGACAATCTCCACAGGGGGCTTGCCCCCCAGTAATTACCCCTGGTTTCTGTCTAGCCAAATCACTATGGATTTGCCTCTTGGAATACAGTATTGAGCTTGAGCTTGTGCCATACTGGACAGTTTTGTCCAGAATAAGATTCACTGTGCCTTATTAGACAGCCATAACCCTAAACAGAATTTACTACTATTTAGTTATCACTGTGCCCTACATGACAGCCTCTTGTACAGAATGGAAATTGTAGAATAGGATCTAGACAGCTATTGCTCAAAATTTGAATACATAGTCATCACTGTGCCTTGCTTGTCAGCTCCCTGTTAAAAGTTGAAAGTTGGAACTGTAAACTGCACTGTTCACCGTAACCAACACCATGCCTTATTTGACTGCGTGTGCCCAGATTCTGCCTTCACTTCCGGCCAAAGTGTCTTAGTTTACGGGGTCTTAAGTTATGGACAAGGTGTGCTGACTCTGCGTCTGGTCCCGAGTCGCTTCCCTATTAGGCTTAGTCTACTTGATCTACCAAGCGCTCAAACTGTGTAGTTTGCTACTTACTATTTGCTACTTGTTATTTCAGTGTCCAAACAGCTAAATTGTACCCAGACCATCCTCTCTTTCCCCCTAAACCTCATCTGAATCTAAACTGCCTGGGCCCATACCCCCTAGCTGGGCAAAGATTACTAGTGGGAAGTGGCTGGGGCCCTTACCCCACAGCCGTCCAAAGCAACTGGCAAGCATGTGGCCCTGGCACCCACACCTCCCACCCAGGGGAAGGGCACTCTCCCTAGTGAAGGGAAAGGGCATGCAGTCCCCCACCCATGGTTTCCTGCTACAAGCTGGTCTCATACTGGGGCTCGCCATACTTTATGTGCTCTCCACACCCTCACTGTCCTTAGGGGATTGCTGGGAGAAGACTCCTTCCATGGACGCACCTGACTTCCTGTTCTCGAACACACTAGTCATGACCACCAAGACCACCCATTCTCCCATCTGGTGCCTTGACCTCAGATGTCTTATGCACCCCACCAGGGTAAAGAGATGCCGTGCCTTCACTCCCCCTACTGGCCCAGCTGCTCCAAGACGATATCTCTCCTGGCTCCTCCTCATAATTCTCCAGGCTGGAGATATCGAAATGAACCCAGGCCCAACAAACCAGGCAGTCCCCATTCCTCTGGTATGGGGCCTGGGGTAAGGGTCTCAAAATTGTGCATTTCAACATAAGGAGCCTGCTCCCTAATCGAGATGAGTTAGTGTCCTGGGTCACCCTATACAAACCTGATGTCCTTGGAGTGATGGAGACCTGGCTCAAACCCTCAGTACCTGACTCTGCCTGTATGCTTGCAGGGTATGAGTTCATATGCCAGGACAGACCAGGGAACAAGAGGGGGGGGTTGCATCATGATCTATTTTAGGGACCACCTAAAGGTCTCCCCAATTACTCATCTGCCATTTCTCTCCTCCCCTTGTGAGCTACTGCATGTAATACTCTTACTTGGGAATGCTAAAAAACTGCATGTAGCCTGTACATACAATCCCCTCAAGGGCGGAATCCCAGGACTAACACACCTTTTGGACTCCGTCGGCCCCTGCATTGGGGATAATGAGCTCATCATTCTGGGGGATGTTAACCTCAACTGGACCGGGGGAAATGTGAAGCAGTATGAGCCCCTACTAGCCAAACTCGCCCTGACCCAACTTGTGCAGGAGCCAACCAGGCGGACGAAAAATGGATCCACCAACTCCCTGCTGTACTGGATCCTATCCAACTGCCCTGATAGGATCTCCTCAGCCGGAATACTCTCAGACTCCATCTCTGACCGCTCACCGGTCTTCTGTGTTTGGAGGATTCCCTCCCCCAAAATACCCCATAAAGTCATACTGATCAGAAACTTCTCCAGGTTCGATCCTGCTGTGTTTCTTATGGACCTAAGCCGTATCGACTGGGCTGAGGTATTTGGGGCCTCTGACCCATCTGTGGCAGCTTCCCACTTTCTTTCCTCCTTCGGTGCCTTGCAAGATAAGCACGCCCCGAAGGTCACCCGGAGGGTGAGGGGATCTGCCACCCCTTGGCTGCATGGGAGCCTCCTAGCCCTAATGAGGGCCAGAGACAAATGCGGGTCCTGTTTCAAAGGTTCCCTTGATCGCACCCTATTCCAGCAATATAGGCACCTCAGAAAAAAGTGCAAGAAGGCCATCAGAATGGCAAAAAGCGACTTCTGAAAGACTGCCGTACTCAGCTCTACCAGTGATCCCAGGCAATTCTGGAGTAACATCAAATCTCTTGTCTGTGGATCCTCTCACCCGGGGGTATCTGACATGACTATCGGAGGGGTATCCTGCAACAACCTATGCACCATCACCAACGCCCTCAAATCTCACTTTTCTAACCTGACAGCCTTCACTGCCCTCTTCCCGACTGACAGGATCACTTCCCCCTCCTCCCCACTGGGCAGGAGGATCACCCCCCCCCAGACAAAAGTTCCACCTCAGAGGTGTGACAGTCAAGGACATGACGAGGCTCCCTCTCTGGCCTCTCTCAGTACTCCAGCCCTGGCCTTGACAACCTGGAACCAAAGTTACTAAAACTAGGCTCCACTCAAATTGCTCCCCCAGTAGCACATATCTTTAATCTATCTGTTGCCAAGGGAACCATCCCTGAAATTTGGAAGGAGGCGAGGATTGTCCCCATCCTGAAGCAAGGAAACCCCCAAATCCCGGACAATTACCGTCCAGTTACAATCCTTTCATCCCTCAGCAAGCTCCTCGAAAAGGTAGTGGCTCAGCAGCTCTCTGAGTACATACAGGGCATGATCTCCTGTCCCCGGCCCAGCATGGTTTCCGCAAGGGGCACAGTACCACCACAGCCCTGGTCACTGTCTCCGTGAGCATCAGGGCTGCCATGGACCAGGCAAACTCTCCAGAGCCATATTCATTGACCTGTCCAAGGCACTCGACCTTGTAGATCACAAGTTGCTCTGTACGCAGCTGTTGGCACTCGGCCTCTCCCCTCCGGCCATGAACTGGCTATCTGCATGGTAGAACACAGAGGACCTGTTTCAACAAAGTCCTATCTGAGCCATTACTGGTGACCTCTAGCATCCCCCAAGGGTTGGTCCTGGGCCCTCTCCTCTTCTCCCTCTTTATCAATCAACTCCCAGCGCTGCAACTAACTGCAATGCCACGCTGTACGCAGACGACCTGGTTATTATATCTCACACCAGGGATACCTCCCTCAACAAAAGCCTAACTGAGGACTTCAACAATGTCCTGACCTGGGTAAACAATCATAAACTAGTCTTGAACCTGAAAAAGACCCAGGCTATGCTATTTGGCTCCGCAGCCAGAATCAAAGCCCTACCAACCACGCTGGATATAACCAGTCCGGACGGAGCCTCACTCCCAAAAGTGCTCTCAGTAAAGTACCTTGGGGTTACGCTAGACCCGCAACTTGATCTGGGGAGTCATATTCTCAATGTCTGCAGGGCTATGAACAGTAAACTGGGACTGGCCTATAGGGCCAAACACAATCTCACCTTGGCGGCCCGACTGGCCCTGGCGAGAGGTGTCCTTCTTCCCTCTCTAAGCTATGGAATGCACCTATTTGGTCACTCCCCCAAAATCCACCTCATGAGGTGGCAAATGATGTATAACAACACCTGCTGCTTTGTCTTGGCTGCCCCGCGTCTCATGCAACACTGCGAGCTTTATGAAAAGCTCCACTGGCTCTCCCCGGCCAAATACCTGGACTTCGGGCTAGGGTGCCTAGTGGGCAAAGTGATGAGAACCGGAACCCCCAAGGGGCTGGCCCTGCTTCTACCACCAGCTGACCTCTCCCCTTACCAACTTAGGTCCCAGGCTCTGGGGATGCTAAGAGTTCCTCCCTCTCGGACTCACATGGGAGACAGGGACTTCACCATATGTGCCCCCAGACTCTGGAACCCTCTTCCTGAGTCTGTCCGCTTAGCCCCCTCACGTCAGCGATTCCACAGATCCTTGTGGGACATCCTTAAACTTGACTCGGCTTGTGGTTGCCCTAGGTCTCCCTAAGTTAAATGGCCTTTCGTCTGTTTAGTCCCCAGATCGCACTTGCAGGAATATCCTGCCCAACTCTGGGTGTCCCCTGCACAATGTTGCATGCCCTGTGCAACAGACGGAGCTTTTATTCTTTGTGGCTACTACCTGTCCTCTACCACCAACTCTTGTAGTGCTACAGTGGCTGCACTACAACATATCCGATAGAGCTACAATATTATGTGTGTTTATGATCTGTGTGTTTATGATTTATTACTGTCTTACTTGTAGATGAACTGTCTATTCTCTCTGTTGATGCTCTCCACTGTGCTTACACATGATGCTGTGCTGTAATTATGTACTGTGATGTGCTGTAATGATGTACTGATGTAATGATGTACTGATGTAATGATGTACTGTGATGTGCGTAATGATGTACTGTGCCCTGTACCCCATTTGTTGTAATCTCCCAGGTTGTTCCTGAAAATAGGCATACTACTTGTCTAGTGTACTTACCTGGTTACCAAAAGCTAAATAAATAAAAATAAATAAATGAATCATTCAGCTGTTATTGTAATGGGTTGACTGTGTCTTCAAGGGTGCTGATGTGTTTGTTCTGCTTCTGAAGTTCTTATTGTTAAAGAGTTCAGTTTGGAGCTCAGGTCATTAATGGAGATTTTAAGGCCAGATAGTGCTTTAGTCATTTGATCAAACCTCTGTTTAATGTCAGCTTTGATCTTTACATTTTGTAAGTACATCCGTGTCATAGTCTGAGTCTGGCTTTCTCATTTGAATTGTTAATGTATTTCCATCTGAGTTCATATTCATTTGGCTTGTGACTATCTGCATGTTTAAGTTTTCCCCTTGTACAGCGTTTGGTACAAATTTGGTAGCATTTATACCTCTGGACACCTCCACGGTATAACAGGGGTTGCTTTTGTAATTGGTAAATTGTCTGAAAAATTTCGACTAACCTCTTTGGAGACGGTCCCTTTCAGTTTGGATGCCGGTTGCTTTTCAGCCTTCTCTGCCGTTGATCCCTGTGTCAAAGAATAGACTCATTTCAGTGTGAACTTCTATAGGATTCAATTTGGAAGTCATCATACTTTGTTGCTGCTGTAATGGGGATGTAGTAAGTGGAGAAATCAAACTTGATACTTTAAAAAAGTTTTTATCCATGACTGGGAGAAACCGTATGTTTTTTGCTGGAGCTGCATTCTCCCCGCAGGTAAAGGAGCAGAGCCAGATGCCGCAGCAGATGTATTGATGTTAGAGACCTGCAGCGTTCTGCTGTTCAGACTTCGTTTTTTTTTTTTTGTAGTCCTTGATTTTTTAATGTCCTGGATTTTGGATAATTCATTGGTCCTTCTTACTGATTTCGACATTGCGACATAACCTCTGCATTCTCGTAAGGCACAGCAATATAAAGGTTCCTCGCTTAGTGTTAAATTATGTCCTTTTTGTTCAGGGAGTTACGCAGCTCGATCCTAGGTGTCCTTACCCTCAGGCAGCCATCTTGGAATTGACTACTGCTGTTCTTAACTACTGTATATGTTGGTTGGAAGCATTTGAGTACTGTTTCAAAATATTTAGCACCACTATTGAGAAATGGAATTTCTCTTATATTTGCAGATTAGTTTCTTGCTGTCTAACATTTATCTTTTAAATGTCAAAATGCAGTGCTCGCCAGTTTAACCATTTCTTGCTGATTTGAGCACCAATGGGTTAGCCATGAGGGTCTGTTTTGGTATAGAAAAGAAGGGACTACATTAGGGCATAGTCTGAAATTGGAGGGGGGGAGGTTCAGAAGAGAGATGAGGAGGCACTTTCTCACAGAGAGGGTGGTGGCGGCTTGGAATGTATTGCCTGAAGAACTGGTTTTGCATACATCAGTGGGAGGATTTAAGAGGAGTGGCACAGGGTCAAGGGCAAAATCAGAGCCGGTGGGAGATGGTGATAACTCACATGGTGCAAGCTAGGAGGAAAGGAAAAAGGCGAATGGGGAGCAGCATCAGTACTTAACACTGAGAGCTGCACACTCAAGCACACTTGATAGACCATAAGGCCTGCATCTGCTGGCATCATCGTGTATTCATATGTTCATATAAATCAAACTAGAAGTTAAAGGTGGGGTTTATTTATTTATTTATTGAAAATTGTTTCACCAGGAAAAGCACACTGAGCAAGAACTGCTCGTCTCCCGGTGCGACCTGGGGGGAGGGGTACAGTGGGGAAGAGGACAAGGGTAGTCCAGGTCCTGACATATATACATACAATTACAATACAGTTGAAAACATTTGACAGAAATAGTTGGGAGTAGATGACAATTTACCCTTACTTATAGTATAGTAGCAATTACATGGGGAAGTCATGCTTTATACCTTGAAAACATATAATTAGATAATACAGCTGCATATGTTTGACAGGAAATAAGTGAGTGTGGATTAATACATATACCCTAATATTCGAGAGTAACATTTACAATGAGGAAATCCTGCTAAGGTATTGGGTTGTGGTATATAATGAGATAGGGGTAAGTGCAAGCTAGCTAGCTCAAAAGTTGGGATCAAGTGCAGTAGTTGGGTGTGGTTAGCAAAGTAGCACCATTGGGCCTACTGGGAGAGGAAATATAGGAGTGTCTGAGGTAGCATAGATTGGAGAGTCAGCTGCAGGAGCAGTTTACTGAGCAGTGGTTGGCAAGGGCATAGGATAGTGAGCGGATAGAGGAAGAGTGGCGAATTTCAGAGGGGAAAGAGTTCCAGAGTTGAGGGAAGTGGTGACAGAAGGTGGCCTGGCCAGCTTGGGTCCGACGTCTGGGGACTAACAGGAGCCGGGAGTCTAGGGACCTCAAAGCATAGGTGGGTGCCAGAGAGGGTGATAGTACGGAGGTCAGATACACTGAGAGGGTACCAAACCAGTTCTTTGAGATAAACTTGGCACAGTGTATTAGGCAGCGGTTCTCAAGGGAGGGGAGAGCAAGGGAGCCGTATAGCTCACAGCGGTGGGTGCGAGGAGGAGCATCAAGAGCGAACCAGCAGAAAGCATTAAAACAGGTATCCAGTTTGGATAAAACTGACTTGTGGGTGGCACTGTAAACAATATCACAATAATCGAAGGAGGGAAGTATTATCTTCTGGATAAGCTCACGACGGACCGGATAGGGGAGGCTAGAATGGTTCCGATATAAAGCTCCGAGCTTGGGGCGGAGTTTTGTTAGTATAGAGTCAGCATGGACTGCGAAGGTGAGGTGGCGGTCAAGCCAAACTCCAAGATACCGGAAGGAGGTGATGTCCTCCAGCTCTGACCCATCAAGGGTGTGGAAAAGTGGGAGGTTGGGGAGCCTGGCTAGTCGTTGGGATGTACCAAAAGTCACCGTCTTTTTAGCATTTAGAGAGAGCTGGTGAGAGCTGAACCAGAGCTGGACTTTGTGAAAATCCACCTGGAGGGTAGAGGCAACTGAGGCTGGGGAGGAGCCAGAAGAAAATAGGACAGTATCATCAGCATACATGTGGATCGAGGAGGCAGAACAAGTTTGGGGCAGGTTGTTTAGAAAAATAGAGACTAGGATAGGCCCAAGCACTGATCCTTGGGGGACACTGGTGGACATGGGGAGAGGATATGGCATCCGCAATCCTGACAGATTGAGTGCGGTCTGTTAAGATAAGCCACTGAACCAGGCAGTAGCAGATGTGGAGAGGCCAGAGTCAGAGAAGCTAGATAGTAACAGAGTGTGGGAGACTGTATCGAAGGCCTTTGCCAGATGGATGAAAATGGCAGAGGTGATGAGACCTCTATCCATTCCAGATTGGATGGTGTCAGTGAGCCTTAATAAAGAGGAGGCAATGGAGTGATCTTTCCTGAATCTGGACTGGTAGTGTGTGAAGAAATTTAAGTCGGTGAGATAGGAGGTTAGCTGGCTAAGCACTAAGTGTTCTTGCAGCTTTGCCAGAGCAGGGAGGAGGGAGATTGGCCGATAGTTTGAGGTGGAGGAGGAGGCACCCCCTTTGTGGAGAGGGATGACAATGGTGTACTTCCAGGACAGAGGGACAGATGCAGTGGTGAAGGATAGATTTAGGAGGTAGTCAATAGGAGATGGCTATGGCAGAGGCCAAGAGGAACACAAGTTTGGCGTCTAGTCCATCCGGGGAATTCCCATTTGAGGGGCTTAATGTTAGCAGTGCTTCTAGAGCTTCATCCGGAGAGATTTCCCTGAAGGAGAAAATACCTGTATTTTGAGGTAGTTTTTGCTCTCTAGGTGGTGGAGATGGTGACATGGGGGGGTAGGGAGGAAAGGAGCAAGGAAGCGCAGGTGGAGAAATATAAGTTAAACCCAGCAGCAACTGAGATAGGATCTGAGAGTGTGGAGCTGTTTACACTAAGGAGAGGTGAGGGCTTGAGAAGAGGGAGTGTATGACCTTCCAGAATTTGGAAGGGTTATTAAGGTTAGATTGGAGGGAGGATCTAAAATACTCTGCTTTAGCTAGCTGGGTTGCTCTACTGCACATGTTGAGTAGATACCAGTAGTGGAAGAGGTCCTGAGGTGGGGCTGAGGATTTGAAGGCTTGCCATGCTGAGTCACAGGCATTCATACAAGCTATGAGCTCTTGGGAGATCCAAGGCAGGTGGGTACCGCGTACCCTAGTACATCATAGCAGGGCGTGGGAATCCCATATCTTAAGGAACTTGTTTTTGAAGTGAAGTAGGGTGTCATCTAACAGGTTGGAGGGGGGGAAGGGAGCCAGTTAGCTAGGACAAGATCAATTAGGAGGGGAGTGAAGTTTAGGGATTTGAATGACCGTCGGACTAAGAACTTGGAGGGGGGGATTTGAGACGGTGGGTTTTGCGAACAAGGTAGATGACATGGTGATAACTAATAGAGTCAGGGAGTAGGCCTGTTTGGATGACTCTGTGAGGATGGGAGGTCAGAGCCCAGTCGATAAGGGAGTGGTTACCTGATTTAAGGTTTAGGCGGGTGGGCTCAGTGATGAGTTGGGTTAAATTGAGGGCTGCGACATCCGTCCAGGTTTTGTTGAGGGCCGGGGCTAACCAGTTTAGGTTAAGGTCACCCATAGCATATAATTCCCCGGTGGGTGCTCATGAACTGATCTGTGTAAGAAGACCAGTAACAGCTGTGGCAGGGGTGCCTGGTCGGCAGTAGATTTTGGCAACGAATATGGCAGCGAGAAAGGTAGTGTGAGTTGGAGCAGCAAGAGTTCATACTCTTTAGGTTCAGTTTTAGATAAGATTATTTTGTAGCATATGTCCAAACTTATGAAGATGGCTACGCTGCCACCTCTCATGGCCCTGTCCTGGCGGGCCATCTTGTAACCAGGGATTGCGACTGAGGAGTCGGGAATGTTTTTGTTAAGCCAAATTTTAGAGAGGATGATGACATCAGGGGCATGTAGGGCAGCGAGAACTTGTAGCTGGTCGATTTTAAGTGGTAGGCTATGAATATTTAGGTGAAGGAGATGGAGGCCTTTGTGGAGGGGGTAACCTGGCAGTTGGGAGGAAATGGGATGCGGGGTTGGGGTGCTGGCTGAGGTTGATGAGGATGTGGTGGTTGAGGGTCCAGGATTTGGGTGTATGTCTCCCGCTACGAGAAGGAGGAGGGTGAAGGATAGGTGTTGAGCTAGTATGGGGAGGTAGCTTGGAATGGAAGAGCCCTGCCATGAGTGGGGGCAAGGATGTACATTTGTGTGGGTAACAGGGGTGGGGCTAGAAGCAAGTAGGTGCAGAAGAGTCCATGAGGGGGAGGGCCTGATTAGGAAAGGGGAGGATGTATAGTGGAGTGTGCCCAGGCAGGAGTGGGTAGGAGAGAGAGCCCAGGGTTGGAGGGGCAAGGAGGAGTTACAATATGAGCCAAGTAGGGGAGAGGGGCATGGGAAAGATAGGCAGCATGGTGGTGAGGAGGGGGTGGGAGGCAGGAGAACAGACAACTGAGTAGAGGTAAAACGCTAGCTATGGTAGACATGGTGCTGGGATTTTGTAGCAGCTTCTTAGACAAAGGAGGTAATTACAAGGAGAAAGGAGCCTGAGATTGGCTGGGACGAATATGTTGGTTGGCCCCTAGGAGGGCGAATGGCCAATAGGCCTAGGACGTGGAACAGAGAGAATGGGAAATCTAGAGTAGAGGGGAACCAATGGAAGGCTGCAGGAGGCTGGTGGAGGGTGGGGTCGAGGAAGAGGGCGGGCAGAGAGAGTATTTAATCAGTGGAGGGGGTGGAGGAGAGTGAGGGGGCCCAAAATTTAGAAGACAGTAAGAGGCATGGGGTTTGGGGAGAATGGAGAAATTGGGTACCAAAGAGAGCTGGCTCAGTGGGGGGGGGGAGGAGTGGGGTTTCACAGATTCAGAAAGGAGCTGCAAACCCTTAGCACTCTAACTTTGAACACAGATTTATATTTTTTTCCTTACTTTACACAGGCAGGTTTCAATTTAAACAGTAAAAATCAATATAATTTCACAGTTGGTGCCCCGTTGGCTGGCTCAGTGAGGGGGGAGGTGTGGGGTTTCACAGATTCAGAAAGAAGCTGCGAACACTAAGCACTCTAACTTCGAACACAGATTTATATTTTTTTCATTACTTTACACAGGCAGGTTTCAGTTTAAACAGTAAAAAGCTATGTAATTTCACAGTCAGAGCTCTGTCGGCAGAGAGAGATAGGGGAGCCAATCAGCTGCGACTGCCAGGCAGCGCCTGCAATCCGATAGGGTGCGCTTTCACTATACCTTGAGCTTGATTTTGTCTGGGGTCCTGGTCTCAGTCGGTGACTGGAGAGGAGTCTGCCGACCGCTGGGAGCTGTAGCAGCCCTGGTCAGAGGTCAAGCAGCTGGGGGGAGAGAAGAGAAGAGAAGCAAGGTTAAATAGGGAAAGGAGACAAACGCAAAAATTTAGAAGACAGTTAGAGGCGTGGGGTTTGGGGAGATTTAGCAGAACAATAGCCCTGGAGAAATTGGGCACCAAAGAAAGCTGGCTTAGTGGGGGGGGGAGTGGGTTTCACAGATTCTTAAAGGAGCTGCAAACACTTAGTACTCTAACTTCAACACAGATTTATATTTTTTCCTTACTTTACACAGGTAGGTTTCAATTTAAATAGTAAAAATCAATGTAATTTCACAGTTGGTGCCCAGTCGGATGGCTCAGTTGGGGGGGGGGGGGAGGTGAGGGTTTTCACTGATTCTGAAAGAAGCTGCAAACACTTCGCACTCTAACTTCAAACACAGATTTATATTTTTTTCATTACTTTACACAGGCAGGCATTTAATCTCTGGTAACCCATCCATGACTTGAGAGGCTTGCAAAGTATTTTTTTCATAGTAACTTTTGGAATGTATTACAGCTATGGTTTTACAATTACTGCTTAGATACTTACTGTATGTGACTGCAGCTTATTTTGTGCATCCTTATGTAAGTTGACAGTTATTTATTTATTAAGTCCACTGGATTTCCTTTTCTGTTAATGGGTTTTGATCACTATTTTGTATAATTAACATTGAAATGGTTATTCATGAGTGTATGCACTTAAAGGATTGTCAGTTCTCCTAGTCACACCCCCAATGGAGACTCTGTTTGAGTCAAAGCACTGGGGTGAATGACCAGGAGCTCCATAGTTCTTCACTGCTGACATGTGATACCTGGAAATTGTTCAATAAAACTGAAGTTTTTCTGTTACTTTCTATGTGAAGGACTGATTTGCATTTCCATGTGCGCAAGTGAAACTAGGTGGCTTGATCATTGTGTTTTGCTGTTCTGTGCATTTGGCATATCCACTTCACCTGCACTGGTCCAGCACTGCTGGAGTCATGCTTCCACAGCTGTTTGTTCTGTACTTCCTGGAGCATGCATAGAGAGACCCCCACCAATTCCAACAATGCTTGGTTTGCAGGAAATCAAAACCCCTAATCCCTTACTCTGATATACTGTAGAACATAGCTGAGGTGCAGTGCTGTCCCTTTTAACCTAGACTATTATATGACCATGTAACCCTTGAATTGGGAATCCAGGGACCCCCATGGCTGTTCCAATCAGCACAAAAACATGGTGGTCTGAGGTGGATACTTCCCCACCAGTTAATAGGAGCACTGGGGCATAGTGAAGGCAGTGATGGTGACAAATCTGGAACATGCTAGAGTCATGCTGTAGGGTTTACCATCATCAGTTTCTTCATGCATCTTCATGTGTATGGTAATTTATTTATTTAAATATTTGATAACTGGGAAAGGCATACTGAGCTATGGCTCATTTCCAGGTGTGACCCGGGGAAAGGGGGGAAGGGACATAAAGCAGAAAATACATAATAGATACAAGAGATAAATATACAGTTGCATATGTGATACAGCGAACTATTGTACATTTAGATAGACTATATACAAATAGTATCATACAATTCCTAGTATTAGATTACTATCTACAGACAACATTTGGCATGCCACTGGGCATGTGAGTGGCTAGGAGCAGGTGCAGGTGGGCAGTGGAAGTTGTCGGATTTGGTATTTGAAGCAGTTGTGAGAGGGAGAGTTTCTTAGGAGAGGTGGAAGTTGGTTGCATAAAGAGGGGAGTCTGTAGGTGAAGATGGATTTACCAATGGACAAGTAAGGTTTGAGGAGGGAGAAAGAATGGGAGTCCCTTGAGCACAGTGAGTATGGGGAAACAGCATCTGGTGTTTGCCCTAAAATCCCCTGATTTGCATCTTGCAAACTGTAAATTTTAGATTTTTTTCTATAGATGTTTTTACTGCTCCCTGGCAGGCTAGATGTCTATATCAGCCCGTCCCATGACCTCCGGCTATCCCGTTGACCTTTCCACTTCCTGGGACTGGGTGGGCCATGCATGCTCTTGGGCAGGGCTTCATTAAGCCCAACCTCTGAGTTTTTCTACAGTTTGTCTCACCTGGGGCCCATGAACATGCAATGGATATGATGTCTGAGCTCCACTTCCGTGGAGATGGCCCCAGCACCCTGAATGTGGGATCCCCTTTCCTTGCATGGTGACACACATGTGCTACCATCTACCCATCACTGGGCATGAGGAAGGAGAGCTATCTTGGGATGCTCAATCCTTCCTCTACCCACCAGCCCCCGACCAACCCACATACATTCCTGGCCCTGGGTTGCTGGCATGGCAGGAGGTAAGGTGCCCAGCACCTCAGCTCTCCATGCCACTTTTGATTATTTTAAAACTTAAATATGACCTCACCCTTTCAATGTGAAGACACGTGTAGTGTTGTTGTTCTAAAAGTATTTTCATATAAACTATGAAAATTACAAAAGTTGTATATTTAAAAAAAATGTATTTTGAATCAATGACCTGTAGTTGTATGCAGCGAAGTTCCCCAGAGTTTGGAAATCTTGTTGACAGTCTCATTCTTACCACTTAGTTTTATGTAGAACTGGATGAATCCAAATAAAATGACCAGTCTAATGATATTCAATGTACTGTTGTCTTGTAAGCTGCATTCAATTCTTTAATCTGCTCCTCTGTGTCATTACTAAATCTATGCAGTTATACATTTTTGTGAGCACAATAAACTGACTAGATATTAATAATTTGCAGACAGACAAGTTATAGTTGAGTTTATATGAAAGAGAACGGGCAGTTTGTGTGAGCCTGTAACTGCAGATGAAGTGTGCCGAGTTGTGTCTCAGCATGCTCCTGTTTGCAGAGGGAAAGTACTAAGAAAACAGTGCGACAGGGGAAGGGGGAGAAGAAGGAAACACATTGTAGTGATTGGGAGGACATGGACAGGTTTTCCAGAGGTTGTGCTTCAATTCCACTCCCTCATAGCAACACAGCTGTGCTGTGTTAGGAATTCCAGTCAAACCCATTTTTCTGATAGCAATTCGTCAGCATAGCATCATGATGCAATGCAGCCATAAAAAGTGTTACAAAATACAAGAAGAAGAGGAGCAGCCACTGGAAATGACTAAATACATACAAAAAACAGGAACAACCAAGAGTAAAAACACAAATGACACCAAAGACAATCATTGGACAAGTAGCTTATTAGCTCATCAGCCCCCTAAGATGCAATTACATTTCTAATATAGCACCCTTTTCCATTGTTAGGCACCAAATGAGGTCTGGAGCCTGTTATCAACAGTGTGGCTATTTTGTGAAGTTTATGAAGTTTCAGAGTGTAAAGTGGGATGAGTAGGGAACTAATCTCCACTGACTTCCTGCAGGTAATCAGCTATGAAATTTGTTCACGTTTGAGCCATTGAATTACACTAGTAAAATGATATGCCTGGGTTGTTTCCATAATTCAAGTTTTCTAACTACACTTTTTTTGTTTCTGCAGTCATAGCTCCCTTGTACTTGACTAGTTGTCTAGATAGTAAAGAACTGATGTGGTGCCTTGTGTGGTTAAAGGGTGGTGATTCTGGGTATCTGGACAGTTGAAAATATATTGCTTTCATTATTTTCTTTCCTAATTGTAGAGAGGGGAGTTTGCATTCTGAGGGTTTTTGCTGCTGCCTGGTGTAGCCTGTGGAGGAGATCCTGAGCATTGGGACTACTCAGAAATTGTGTCATCAGTTAGTGTGGTTTTCGGAGGGTGTCTCAAGCTTTGAGACCTTTCAGAATATGTTTTGTAGGTTTTTAAATATTGATCATGTTTAATGTTAGTACTGTACTGGATTTTTGTATGTCTTACTGTGGTTTGTTTGTAAAAAAATAATTGTATGTTGTCATATTGGTCCTTGTACAATAAGATATACAAAATAGGCCATTTCTTTTCTAATGAAGAACTCTGTAGGTTCGAAAACTTAAAGTTTTTTCTGTCAATCTCTGTACGTCTAATAAAAGGTATCAAATCACCTATGTTGTGCATTGTATGTGTTTTTGGTTTTTGTATTTTTACAATTATCTATTGGATTGCTCAAAATTATATTGCCGCAAACTAACAGTTGGTGTTTAGCTGTGCCCCCTCCTCTCTTACTTTCATCACCAACTCTTCTGTTTCTATATTGGCTGAACTTCATGCAAGGCAGGTATTAGCATGACTGTGATCAGAGCAAAGTCCCAATTTGTTCATTTTCTATTTAGTATAGTGGGAATAGTTATGAATTGTAATGTTTTCAGGTGTTGTGGAGGTTTGTTAAAGGGGTAAATGTGTACAAACTGATGGAATTAAAAGAAAACAGCTAGTAACAGTCTATTGCAAATAGTATGGCATAGTAGGTAGCATGATACATTAGTAGAATCTGAAGAACTGAAGCAATCTATCATTGTCATTTTTTAAAAATTTGTTTTTATTTATTTATTTATTTTTTGCCCCCATCTCCACGGATGCCTCTGTCTTCTGGGATATCCTCTGGTCACTCTGCCTGCCCCTGGTACCTCTCGGGGTACTACCAGATCTGCCCCCATGATGCCTTGGCCTACCCCCCTGGGCAGGGGGGATGGGAATCCCGGGATGTTCCCCTCCAGTCCATTAGTGTGTGTCAGGCAGTCTGGACGGTCCCTGAGAGCCAGATTATGGTGTCTGGGAGCTTGGATCCCCACCTATGCTGGCATCCACAAGGTCCTTTTCCATGTTTCTTGTGCCATCCCCTGAGGATGTAGGCATGCAAGGGGGGGCCAAGGGGTGGAGCACGTTGTGATGCGCAGACGCTCCTGCTCCCAGCCTATGTCCTTCCCTCCCACTGTCTGTCCCAGCTGCACTGCCACCCACGGTCACCCAGGTGGCGGTAGAGTAGCGGAACAGGCAACCCTTCCCTCCTGGAGAAGGAGAGCGGCCTATGTACACTCAATCCTTCTCCCCCTGACCAGCCCTCCAGCTGTCTAAGTCTATTCCCGAACCCGGGTCACTGGCGCCTCGAGCAGTAAACCTAACACTGCGCCAGTGGGCCGGCCTATCATTGTCATTTTGATGCAGTATATCTAGGATGTTTTGCTACACTGTAAATGTTCAATGGGCAGTGATACCCATGATATCTCAATGGACCCACATTAAGGTTTATAAAAGAAGAGGGTTCAATTCCAGGTAATGCCATTAAATTATTTATGAACATTTTTCCCTTATGAAAAGATTCTTTGTATGCTTATAATTTAAATAGCTATATAAATTGCAAGTGTTATAAATTTGGAGAATCAGAGGAAATTTTTAAATGTAAGTACGATATGTAGTGCTTAGAGATACTCTTTACATATTAAAGTCTAGCATTAGGTTAAGTCGTTCATGTTTTAAACTATTTAAAAGTATTATTCCAGCTTCAGCATGTTGGATTCTGTATTCTATGCATTCTAAATTCACATCCACACTATGCAGTATCTATGACACAGTCAACTCAGTGAAATGATACAACGTTTGATACATTAAATACACATAAAGGGTCCTATTATCATAGATTCTGCTATAATTATAGTCTAAAATACTTCTTTTTCTTTACCCTACATAGTATATTTTCATTTCCAATGTCAATGAAAATATTTCATAAGCATTGTACTGCTCTGCTGTCTTTATTAGGTAAAAAGCATATTTCTCATGGATGGCCATATAACCAAATTCATTACTGGAAAATGATAACACATTTTCATAATGGACTCTATGCATTACTGGAAAATGATAATGTGTAGTGCCAACATAGAAACATTGAAACATAGAAGCTGACAGCAGATAAGGACCGCAAGTTCCATCCAGTTTGCCCATTTCTTTTTCTTCCTTATGAATGTGCCATCGGCCTTTGCTCTGTCAATGGCCTATCTATTCATACTCATCTGTATTGCTCCCTTATGCCTATCCCATGCCTGTATGAAGTCCTCCCTGCACTGTATTCATATCCACCACTTCCTGAGGTAGACCATTCCATACATCCACCACCCTTTCTGTGAAAAAGAACTTCTTCACATTACCCCTTAATTGACCTCTCTCTAATCTCATGCTGTGTCCTCTTGTCCTACTATTTTTGTTATATTGAAACATGTTAGACTCTTTCACCTTGTTAATGCCCTTAAGGTGTTTGAATGTTTCAATCATATCACCTCTCTCCCTCCTTTGCTCTAGGGTATACATATTGAGCTCCATTAATTTGTCCTCATATGTTTTCTGATACAGTCCCTGCACCATTTTGGTTGCCCATCTCCGGACTGCCTCAATTTAGTTAATGTCCTTGTGAAGGTGTGGCCTCCAGTACTGCACGCAGTACTCCAGATGGGGCCTAACCAGAGTCTTGTAAAGAGGGATTATTACTTCCCTCTTCCGACTTGTGATACACTACTAATACACCCCAACATCCCCCTAGCCTTATCTATTGCTTTAGAGGTCTGCTTGGATGATTTCAGGTCATCGGTGATGATGATGCCCAAGTCTCTTTCTTCCCTTGTGACTGCCAGCAACTTCCCTCCCAGCCTATAGGTGGCTTCAGGGTCTCTCTCTTCCCTATGTACATGATCTTGCATTTCTTTGCATTAAACCCCAGTTGCCACTCTTCAGACCATTTTGCTAGTTTATCCAGATCTCTTGTCATTCTGCCCACCCCATCTGGATCATCTACTCTGTTGCAGATCTTGGTGTCATCTGCAAACAGACAAACCTTAACCTCCAGTCCATCTGCAATGTCACTGATGAAAATATTGAAGAGGACTGGCCCCAGGACTGATCCCTGAGGTACCACACTTGTGACTTGCATCTCTTCTGACTGTATACCATTTACCACCACTCTCTGTTTTCTGCCCGTCAACTAGTTTGCCACACAGTTGACCAACTTCTGACCCACCCCGAGCCTACCCAGCTTATTAATCAATCTTCTATGTGGAACAGAATCGAAAGCTTTGCTGAAGTCAAGGTATGCAACATCAACTGCTCCTCCTTGGTCCACCACTCTGGTTACCCAGTCAAAGAAATCTATGAGATTAGTTTGACAGGACCTTCCTTTTGTAAACCCATGCTGTCTTGGATCCTGTGCTCCTATGTATTCCAGGTGTTGTACTATCCTTTCCTTAAGGATTTTCAGTAGTGATCTCAGCTCAGGCCTTGAACTCCCCCCCACTTTTACCTTTTTACTGTGGTATTGTGTTTTAAATTGCCATGTTCTTGCTCTCTCAGATGTTGTGGCACCTTGCCTAACATTTTGGTCTGCAACACCCCCTCCCCGTTTAAGCCATTTTGCATTTCTTTTTAGCTCCATGAGCAGCCCCACCCCTCCTCTCTTATTTAATGCCCCTCTGTCGTTCTCTTTTCAGGTAGTCTGAGAGCCACAGCCGTGGTTCTCTAACAAACCCGACCTGCCAGACTGCCATCCGCCGTCCAAGTCTGAAGCCACCAGCCCCTCACAGAAGCTCAGGTACAGACTTGCCCTCAGGCACTGATTACCTCCAGGAAAGGGAGCCCAAGCTTTCTGTTTCTGGTCCTGTTTAAATACACTTAAACCCTGCCCCGGCTTTCTAGCTCATTTCTACAGGCTACTGCCAGCCAGCCCGCCTACCCTGGCCCCGACCTCTATTAAATCCTCAAGAGTACCACCCACTTCTCATCTACTCTGCTCTTATTGGCTATCAGTAGACTTATCCCACCTCCTGCTAAAAAGCCCTTACCTTCTGCCCCCAGAGAACAAGATTTCTGACCTCTGTCTATGCTTAAGTATGGGAACCACTTTCCCACAAATGAGCCTGCTTATTATTCTCAGTCTAATCATCTACTCTGGAAGGGCTGCTATACTGCGACCCCAAAATACCATCAACCTCTCCAATGAATTCCCATTATCTATCCCAAGGATGATCATGTACACCTACTCCCTAACTCTCACCCAAAACACACCACCCAGACCGCTTCACCTATGGATGGCTCTCCCATCAAGAACACATGTTCCCATGCTCCTCGGCATCTCTCTCCTATCAACAGGTTTCTCTCACTCAAATCACTATCCCTTTAAAGAGGCTCCTAATTCATTAACAGTACGGGGACAAAAGAAGTATATTAAAACTCTCTTAAAGTCCCTAATTCTGATGCTGATCCTCATCTCGGGTAACATCCACCCAAACCCCGGCCCCCAACAGTCTAGCCCCTGTGGTGCTGACAGGTCTGGGGGGCTCTGCTTGGCTACCATCAATGTCTGCAGCCTTCTCACTGCCTGGGTCACACTCCACAACCCATATATAATATCAGTACTCGAGACATGGCTATCACCTAAGACCCCTGACACTGGAATAACAATTCCGGGTTATGCCATTTTCAGGCAAGACAGATGCTCCAAGAAGGGGGGAGGCTATGCCCTGTACCTAAAGGACATTTTATTCGGGCACTCCCTACCTATACCTCACTCTGTGAGCGACATCCAGGTTCTTGCCCCAAAAATACATCTGGGGACCCACCATAAAACACTGATGGTGGCATCAGTCTACATACCTCCAAACTCACCAACCAAGGATTGAACTCTGTACTGAACATCATTCACTCCCTAGAACAGAAATCTGAAACTATCCTTCTCTGGGTTTTTAATGTAAAGTAGTCTTCCCCCAGTGCACATGAGTATAAAGATGCCTTGACAGCTACCAATTTCTCCCAAATGGTTAAAACACCCACCTGAGTAAACTACAAACAGGTACCTCAACTCTTCTGGACTGGGTTCTTACAAACCACCCTGAACACATTACTAATACTGTAGTTCTCCCCGACTGTATACCAGTCCTACTCTCATGGTCCAACAAATTCATTAAGACCGCCCCCTAAAATCATCAACAGTAGAAAACTACTATCTGGCCACCTGTGGCTGCTAAAAACATGCCTACGAGATCATGACTAGTCACCTATAGATGCAGCCCCAGATGTGGACACTGCACTTGACTACTTTATCCAAAGTTTCAACACAGCCTGTGATGCACATGCACCCTTCATGAAATGCAAGATTAAAGGTGTTAATAACCCTTGGATCAACCTTGGTCTCCTTGAGCAAATGAAGGCCCGGTATCACCTCTGGCAATGTGGTAAGCTCACCAGAAACAGGGCAGACACGCAAGCCTTCAAAGCTGCAAGAAATGCCTGCACCCACGAGGCCAACTACTACAAAAGAGCACTAACAAACTCTTGGAAAGACAGAAATAAGTTTTGGGCCAACCTAATGGAACTAACTGGAAAAAAAGCAAAAGTCCCACCCGCTATGGTCCACCTAACTGGCCACATCACCACAGATCAAGTCACCGTGGCAAATGCCTTTAATGCAGCATTTACCAACCTTAGCCATGTTTTACTGCCAACTTTCTTTGATCCCTCTCAAGATATCATTAACTCAGACAAAGTCAGAAATTTGGAGGGAAATCTGCCATTCTACTTCAAAGCTGTCTCCAAGGACATCACAAAAAAGTACCTCCTTCGAGTACTTGGAAAGTCTAGATCAAGCAGCGACTCCCTCGACCTGAAACTCCTCGCTCTTACCCTCAATGAAGTCCTGACCCCCCTCACCAAAATTCTTAACAAATCTCTCATGCTCTCACAGTTCCCCCAAAAATGGAACTCAGCGATGGTGACACCTATCCACAAAAGTGGCAATAAATCTGTTACAAGCAACTATAGACCAATCTCCATTCTCCCCCTCTCTCAAAAGCACCAGAGAGAATAGCTGCCAACCAACTGATAGAATACCTTACTAAGTATAACCTGCTATGTCAAGGACAACATGGATTTTGCAAGGGCCACAGCATGACCACGGCACTCCTAGAGTTTATCTCCTACATCCACAATGCCCTGGACCAAGGGGATCTCATTGTCGCCACCTTCATCGACCTAACTAAGGCATTCAACACCCTCAACCATTCACTGCTGCTTCAACAACTATCTCTAATAGGTCTATCTCTGGACACAACTCTATGGTTTCAAAGCTACCTCAGTGACTGAACACAGCAGGTAAAAATTGACAAATCTCTCTCAACACCTCTCTTGGTCTGATCAGGAGTCCCACAAGAATCCATCCAGGGCCCTATGCTTTTCAGCATTTTCCTAAACAGCCTCCCTTCATTTTGCTCAGAAAAATCCTACTCTATGCTGACAATGCTGCCATTTTCACCTCCCACTCTGACCCCTCCATTCTTCAGTTGCTACTACAAGAAAGCTTCACTGATGTAGAGGCATGGTTTAAATCCCACAAGCTTATTCTTAACTACAGCAAAACCAAATCAATGCTGTTCCATGGTACCCACAGCAAACATAAAAACAGAGACCTCTCTATTTCAAACAGCAAAGGGGCCACCCTTGAACAAGTACTTCTATTTAAATATCTTGGGGTGATTCTTGACCCAACACTTGGATACTCTGAACATATCAACTACGTAGCAAAAACTGTGAATATCCACATAGGCCTGCTCCATAGACATAAGAATTGCTTCACAGATGAAGCCCTAAACACTGCCATTCACAGTTCAATAATCTCTATAATAGACTATGGGCTTGTGATCTACGGGTTTGCCACTGACACAGCTCTCCGACGCATCGCCACAACACTAAACAAGGCATGTCATCTCCAAACATCTGCAAACCGCCTTACACACACCTGCAAGATCTATGAACACACAAACTGGCTCCAACTATCTGGCAGAATTAAATATCAAACCTGCATCCTAGCAAAAAAGCAAACATTTTACCTACTACCCCCTGGATCACAGGCACTGCTGAGACTATATAGCGGCCTACGACAAACCAGAAATTCAAACAACCTCTCCTTCACTGTTCCCCCTTACAGGACTACCCAAGGCCAATGATCCTTCTTTTTCAGGGCCTCTTCCTGGTTCAACACCCTGTCAGTAGAAGTTACCAGCAAAGCAACCCTGGGTGCCTTTAAGCTCAGCCTGCATCGATACCTCATCCTCTGTGCCTCCTGTGACTGATACACCTAAATGGTTTATCCCCCCACCCCACATACCCCACTCTTCCCTGCTTACTCCTTCCCTACTCTTCTACTCCCTCCACACATCTCCTCACTGACCCTGCCCCAGACCCAGCCCCCACTCCCTCTCTTTCTCCTTCTTTACACCAGCCTCTGGCCTCACCTACCTCTGTCAGATGGCTACCTATACGAATCTATATTGTTTAAATTGTTATAGAAGAGATTTGCACAATTGTGATGTTTTGGTAATTGACAAAGCCCTCCGGCTGCTATGTTTATTTCTCTTTTGCACAAAACCACTGCCTGTACTAATGTTTCAAGTAACTTGATGTGGAACTTTTGTAAAAGAGCCCCTGGCTCAAAGGTGTATCTGACTCCCTTAATAAATAAATAAAATAAAATAAATAAGGAGTGCCTCCATAATCTTGCCCACTACTGAGGTAAGATTGACTGGTCTGTAGTTCCCTGCCTCCTCCCTGCTACCACTCTTGTGGAGCGGGATCATGTTATCCCTTCCCCAGTCTTCTGGGACCTCTCCTGTGTTCAGAGACTCACTGAACAGTTCTGATAATGGCTCTGCTAGTTCCACCCTTAGCTCCTTTAGTACCCTGGGATGTATGCCATCAGGTCCCATTGCTTTGTCCACCCTGAGCTTATCGAGCTCTTGTAGGATCCTTTCTTTTGTGAAGGGACTAGTGCACACCTCCCTCCCCCCGACGTGTCCATGGTGCTGAGCTACCCTACCTTCTCTTCAGTAAATACTGAGCAAAAGTATATATTTAGGATATATGTTTTTACATGGTCCTCCTCCTCACATGCCCCCTTATCCCCTTTGATCTAATACCCCCTCTAGACTTTCTCCTTTCACTAATGTAGCTATAGAAAGTCTTGTCACCTTCTTTTACTGTTTGTGCTAGTGTTTCCTCAGTTTGGGCCTTTGCCTGCCTTACTGCCTTCCCTGTTTCCCTTAGGAAAGTTCGGTATGCCTATCTATCTTCATCCTGCTGCATTCCCTTATATTTCCCGAAGGTCAGCCTTTTGGCTCTGACCTTTTATGCTACTGTTTTTGAGAACCAAAGTGTTTTCCTTCTTCTTTTACACTTCCTTTTCTTGCTAACACAGTGGGATGTTGCTTCAAGTATTGCATCCTTAATGCTTGCCCACTTTGCCTGTACCCCCTCACCTGTATTTCTTTTTGCCAGGGCTAGCTTAACCCTGTTAGCCATCTTATCAAAGTCAGTTCCTCTGATGTCCCATGTTTTTGCCTTGGAATGGGATGATTTAGTTCTAGTGGCCAAACTGAATCATACCATGTGATGGTCACTGGCCCCCAGGTGACCTTCTACCTGGAGATCTGTGACCCTTTCCCGGTTAGTCAGTACAAGATATAGGATAGTCCTGTCTCCTGTGGGTTGTTGTATCAGTTGTTTGAGGTCCTCCCCTGCAGGGAATCCACCATGTGTCTAGTTGTGGCAGATGTTCCTGCTGGTATTGCGTATATGAAGGCTGCCAACACATCACTTATCTGTGATGTGTAGGCAGCCCTTCATGTGAATCCCGCACAGCAGGGCTCTGGTGGCATACACCAGCAGTGTGCCTGCCAGCTGCATACCGGATCCCCTGGCCAATTGTGCTGCTCTGAACCTGGTCTAGGCCAGGGGCATTCCCTGTATTACATGTGATGAACAAAGGTGCGGAGTGCCACACACTGGGGTACATGAGCTACACCTGGGGGACCCTGCCATAACCCATTGTGTGCCTCCATGGATGTCACCCACCAGCCACAGTGGACTGTGATCTGCCCCTCCTTGATGCCCCAGCCCACTGGGTGGATGGGGAGGGCTAGGGGCAGCTGTTTGAGCATTGGCCAATACATTCCCACATTCAAGACCTGTGCCTTCCCACACTCTCCTGCTCCTGCGGCATAAGGGATCCACTCCCGGATCTGGGTTGGGCATCTGATTGCCTGCCCACCTGGATCCACTGCTCCACTCCCATCTGCCCCCATGTTCCTGCATGCCGGGGTGGGGGCCTATGAACAGGTACCCTGCAGGTACTTGCAGCATGAATCCATGCACCCTGCACCTGTCCAGCACCACGTAGGCATGCAGGTGCATTACATGTGAATTGGATGTAAGTTGTGCACATTTGTGCATAGCCCCCAATGAGAACTGATTAGAACCCTCCTTATTTCCCTTTTCTGAACCCTCGCTGATTTCAACTAGAAACATGACTGCCAGCCTTACTCACTGAAAACCATCAACTAGGTCCTAAAAAGTAAAACTCACCTATATTTAAGAAAATTAAACAAATAATTGAAAGTTATAGCCTCTCATAATCTTTTCTTTATACACAAACAAATTAAACACTATTCACAGTTTTAGTTTCTGGTTTTTCTTTAGCACCTGTAAAATAATCCCTCTCCTATCCTTACTAGCTTGCTAGGGAGATTGCTTTTGCTGCCTCTGCCACAGATAAAATTAAGTCCCTGGCTCCTAATGAGAACTTCTGTCATGTGTCTGTATGTGTGGGGAACAGTCTGCTAACGGAATTGAACAGAATATTAAATTCTTGTGTTCCATAGCATCCATACATTTTGGGTGATTTCCGCTTATAGAATAGAAAAAATTAATTATAGAGCTTTAGAGGGGCTATTTTGTCTATGGTGAAGCCTACATTTTAAAATTACTATAAAAAGTATAATTGTTTTAACCTAAAACTTTTCATTCACTTGTTAAATTTTTACTCCATTTATAAACACAATTATACACTTGAGGGGTGTACTTTGGTGCAAATAATTACACTTCTTGGGTGGCTGAAGGCACTTGGTGATGCCTCTTGTCTTTCCTCACAACACACCCATGGCATGCCACTAACAATGCACATCCTGTCCAAATAGACCCAATATACAATCTTTACCTTACACAAGCTGTTACAGAAAGCACCAGAACTAATCACAAAATAGGCACTTCAGCCCTTATAGACTGGGTCTTCACTACCCACCCAGATAGGTTGAAGGAGGTTACTGTGATGCCTGATGTTCTGAGCGACCACTCACCAATTGTGTGTAGTTAGTCCCACAAACTAACACAGCCAACTCCCAAAACAGCCTACAATAGGGTACTCCACAAAGGGGCACTGAGTGCATTCAAAGCCCATGTGGTCCAACTAAACTGGAGCCAGCTAGACTCCACCACCAACACTGATGTAGCCCTTGACCACTTCATAGCTGTGTTTAATGCTGTTGCAGATAAATTTGCTCAATTTATGAAGCGAGTCATCCGAGGGGACTCTGCCACATGGGTTACACTATCACTGCTTGCTCAAATGTGGGACAGGGACAACCTATGGCACAAAACCAAGGAATCTGGCAAGCAGACACACTGGCAGGAATACAGGGTAGCTAGGAATAGGTTTACTAGGAATATCAGACAGGCTAAGGCTAACTTTTATAAAGAATAGCAAACTAGCTGCTGGAGAAAGGAGAAGGCATTCTGGGAATTGCTAAAGGATCTCCTGGGTAGGGGTGATAAAACATTACCAACAATGCTCAACTCAAATGAAAGCATCACATTCAACCCTATTGAGATAGCCAATTAATGCAATAAAGCTTTTACCTACCTTAGCGCCATCGAAGACAAACCCGCTGCCACCACTGTATCCCATAATGACACCCAAAAAGACCAATGTAGGCCACAATTTCACTTCAGATCTGTCTTGGTAAAGGACACGGTCTGCTACGTTAAGCGAGAACTGGGGAAAACAAGGAAGGGAAGTGAATCACTTGACGTGAAACTAGTTGCTGTGGTCCTGGATGAGCTTGCCATCCCCCTGACTAAATTTTTTAACCTCTCCCTCAGATTCTCACAGTTCCCTAAGGAATGGAAAAGTACCCTGGTCACTCAGGCCATAAAAGTGGAGACTGCACATTAGTTGCAAATTACAGACCTATATCCATTCTCTCCCCACTGTCCGAAGCACTCGAGAGAATTATATCTGACCAACTCATCTCATACCTCAGCCAGTATAACGTCCAGTGTGAACAACAACACAGTTTCCATAAAATGCACAGCATCTCCACTGCACTGATTGAATACACAAGCATACTACACAAGGCTCTTGACAAAGGACACTTGGTGGGCTCTATCTACATAGACCTCACCAAGGTCTTTGATTTAGTAAACCAAGTGCTTCTACTAACAAAGCTACCCACATTAGGTCTCTCTGTGGACACTGTGCTCTGGTTTAAAAGCTACCTCTCAGGCAGATTGCAACAGGTTAAGATAAATGGGGAGCTCTCTGATGCCAGGCCTGTCACATTGGATGTGCTGCAAGGCTCCATCTTGGGGCCCCTTTTGTTTAGCCTCTTCATCAGTAACCTTCCTGAAGCCTGCCCTAGTTCTACTGTCTTACTTTATGCAAGATGCAGTCATCTGTGCAAGTAACCCCTGCCAGGACTTACTTACTTACTCAAGACCTCCAATGCAACTTTGCATCCATTGAGAATTGGATCCAGCAGAACAAGCTTGTGCTCAACTACAAGAAGACCAAGACTATGCTCATCTTAAGTGCACAGAAGAGAGCTAAGGTACAAGTGCTCAACATCCTCAACAGTAGGGGTGATCCTCTAGAACAGGTAGAAGCTTTCAAATACCTCGAGGTCACCATTGACCAGACTCTAACATTTGTACCAAGTCAACCAAATCATCTGCAACATTAACAGGAGAGTAGGAGCACTATATAGACATAGGCACAACCTTGCCCTGAAAGCCCAAAAAGTGGCAGTTACAAGTTCCATCCTCCCCATAGTTGTCTATGGCCTAACAGTCTATGAAAGTGCCATAGACGCTTGGTCCAGTTAGTTCTGAACAAAGCCTGCCATTTTGTAATGGTCTGACAAACTCATGCACACCTGCACTCTTTACTCTCTCACAAACTGGCTTCCCCTGCAGGACAGAAAAAAAATATCAAACCTGCCTGCTAGGCATGAAAGCCCTCATGGACCTTGTGACGTAGACAGCCAGTTCTGAGTGCTGTATCAATTTTTTTATTACATATAAAATATGTGATGGAAAGGTCAGTTTGAGGAAACTACAGTCTTGCTGAACTGACATACCAAATCCCCCCCCCAAGGATAAGTTCAAAGGACAGGAGATATTTTAAACTACAGAGATCTGAGGTTCAATTAGCATGTTAAATTTGCTTTGATCCCAGGAAATGAAATTAGCCATTCATGGCATCCCCAGGGAAATCCTTTAATTTTGCTCTAGGTGTCATATGGAAAAAGCATGCATGTGTTTTTAATATCAGCCCAGAAAACCAGCTTATTTCATCAAAGAGGTTGATGTCTGGGCAAAACAGGACCCAGATGAATTTGGAAGGTCCAATATCCATTCCCGGGAAACCCTTGAATTACATCAGAGAGACCTTTGGTGTGTAGATACCAAGGCCCAGATGGGATTAAAGAGTCAAATACACTTTTACTTTGAATACAGTGACATATCAAAGAAACTTTTGATATGTATGTGTAGTAGAGCACAAACCGGTTTTGTCTGGTTAACCTGAGGCGAGGAAAGTCAGTGAGGTCACCTATTATGTTTTTTAAATATTTTATTTAGACATCCTGTGTTATAATAAATATAGATTTTGTTACACCAAGGCGGAGTTTGGTGACCTCAGAGAAGGCCGGCTCAGAACTGTGTTTAATTGCTGAGAGAAACTTGACAGTCACACTTTTTTACATATTATCTGACTGAGGAAGAAACATCACAGCACTGAAAGAGAGTAAGATTAGACCAGTCTGAATGTATGTATTGTAGAAACGTGCTCTTTAAACCTGTTTGTTTTTAAGGCTGTATGTGTTGGGATATTTTGTCTTGTAATTTTACTGTTTTCCTATTTTCCTATTTTAAAGTAAAGATATATATTTTAAAATAGAAACTGCCTGGAGTGCCTTGATATTTCTTTTTTATTTAAGTAGAGCTTAGAGTGGTTATAGTTAACACTGTGTTGAGCTTATTGTATACCAAACTGGGAAACGGATAGAGTTCTCTAAAGTCTTGCATAGAGTTCTAAGGGTTCATTTGAAATATCTGATTAGGTGCCCGTAGGCAAAGATATCTGGTCCCCTGAAGACAGAATTATCTGAGCCTGATAACTGGGTACGCTAACAAGAGGTTATCAGTTTGAATCCCTCCAGAACTTGAGACTAAGGTGACTTGAACCCACAAAACAGACAAGAGGGTTACCTTGTTCTGTTCAGTGTCCACAAATCATATGCTCAGAGGTTGGCACTTTGGGAGTAGAGGGCTGACCAGCTGATCGAGTTTGTGACAAATTGGTTGGCAGTGGTGGCATAAAAAGTTTGGTGGTATAAGCTTCATTGTTCAGTGGGTTAGCTTGAAACCATTCAACTCACTTGGAAAAAAGAAAGGCAGTGTTTTATTTCAAAAGGAAACAGAACTATATCCCTTGACTTACAGTTAAGTTCCTACCCATTTAAATTTTTTTCTACAGTGCCAGTCAGATTAGCGTAGTCAGGGAAGAAGATGGCTTCCGATTACAGCAGGCACACTGTAGATGACTTGAAACAGTTGTGCAAGGACAGAGAAGTCCTGTTTGAGGTGACAGCCAGAAAGCAGAACCTCATAGAAGCCATGATGGTAGCAGATACCCAGAGCAGAGAAGCACAGACCATGACTGAAAAGGACCAGACCTCGACTGTGGCAGGACTAGCAGCCAGTGAGGGGTCCCGAGCCGATGAAGTGGACAGCAGGGTCACTGTCAGTGAAGGGCCACAGCAGCTGGGGAAGGTCACCAGTATCCTGAATTCAGAGGTACTCAAGCTGCAAATTGAGTTGCACAGGATGGAACTGGAGGCAAAGTGACAACAGAGGGAGGCAGACCATGAGGAGCATGAGCGCCAGCGAGCTGCAGAGGAGAAGAGAGAGAGAGTGAGAATGCAGAGAAGCAGAGGAAAGGAGAGAGGAGAGCCAGTGGCAACATGAACTGGAGAAGCTATGACTCCAACCAGTGGCACCAGGGCAGGTAAGTGGCTTGGGTTTAACTGGGACTGCAGGACTGGGTTACAAATTGAACTCCAAATTAATAGCCGAGCTTAAGGAATGGGGAGGACATGGATGCCTTTTTAAATTCTTTTGAAAAAGTTTGTATTCAGGCTAAAATTCATAGAGAGTCCTGGAGCTTCCAGCTATCCCCGCTACTTACCGGGAAAGCTCAGGATACATTGGGTCAAATGAACAATGAAGACAGTGACAATTACAGCAAGTTAAAAGCTGCTCTGTTAAAAAAGTTTGAATTAACTGCTGAATCATACAGAGCTAAATTCCGTAAGTGCAGGAGAAGCCCTGATATGAGCTATGAGGAGCTAGCCATGAAACAACGCCAGTTTTTAAAATGTTGGTGGGAAGGAGCTGAGGCGAACTCTGTTGATAAAATTGAAAATGTGATTTTATTACAACAGTTTTATTGGGCATGCCCAGCAGAGCTAAAAACCTGGCTAGAGAACCGAGATCGAAAAACAGTGTAAGATGCTGCTTAACTCTCGGACCACTATGCCAAGAGCAGACCTACTCTGAGAGCAAATGGGGCAAGTGTGGCAGTGCAGAAAAGGAAAAGTGAGCCTTCGGGGCAGCTAATACCATCACTGTCTCCACCGAAACCAGTTAGCCCCAGGTTTCAATGAAAAGATATATCTGAAGTAAGAAATGCCTGTTGGTTGTGTAAGGAAACTGGGCATATTGTCAGACAGTGCACCAATAAGGTGAGCCATAATACACAACAGGGTGCTAGAAAAGAAGTGGGTTGTTTGTGTGTCCCTGAGAGCATGCCAGTGAACATGAGGGAACACATGCACCCAGTCATAGTAAATGGTGTGCAGACACAGGGGTTAGGGGACACAGGGGCATCCCTGACATTGGTAAAGGGGGAGCTGGTACAGCCTGGTCAGCTTATACCCAATAAATACATAACTGTACAAGGGTTTACTGGTGAAGAGAAAACATTGCCACTCAATAGTGTTCTCCTGGACTGGGGTGAAACAGGGGGACTTGTGCAACAGGTGGCTGTAGCCAACACATTAGCCATGGATGTGATCCTGGGTAACAATCTCCAGCAGGGGGTGGTGTGTGCAGTTACCCATAGCCAAGCAGCAAGGGAAAATAGTAGTTCCCTGAACCCCACAGAAACCAGTGTGGAAACCACTGAAAGGCTGGTTCCCCAGCCTGTGTCTCCAGATGGGGAGACTGATAAAAAGGGGGTAGAAATTTCCCCAGTAGCAACTAACCACACAGCTACAGAGGGTTACTCCGAAGAGGGAGGGGTGACCTCTTGTCAGAGGGTTGGGATTGACAGTGATCCTGAGGGTTCTGACGCTAGTGCTAGGCACCCTAGTTTAGCGACTGAAGGGGACCTGTCCCATGCCTTGGGAAGGTGTGAGAGGTTCACAGCTGCTCAGAGAAGTGACCCTAGTTTAGAGAAGCTGAGGGCTTGGGCAGACTCGGATGGTGCACAGGGAGGTGATGGCAGACATAAGGTTTATTGGGAAAATGGACTTATGTATACACAGGCAGTACAGACAGAGGGAGGGATGCTAGGCAGGCAGCTTGTTGTTCTCTAGGGATATCATGAGCAGTTGCTCAAGGTTGCCCATGATATTCCCTTGTCTGGTCATCTGGGAATCATGTGCACAATGCAGCGGTTAGCCCAGAATTTCTACTGGCCTAACTTCACCCAGCAGGTGAAGGAGTATTGCAGGTCTTGTCACCAGTGCCAAGAAATAGGGAAGGCGTGCAAGAAAACCCAAGCCACCCTGATTCCATTGCCCGTAGTGGAAGAGCCATTCCAGAGGGTGAGAATGGATATTGTGGGGCCTTTAAATACCCCCAGCTCCTCAGGGAAGAGATTCATCCTGACTGTGGTGGATTATGCCACCCAGAGGCAGTCACCCTATCCTCTCTGAGGACAGACAAAGAGGCAGATACCTTGCTTGGGATTTTCTCCTGTGTTGGATTTCCACAGGAGGAAATCACCAATCGAGGGGGTTCCTTCAAGTCAGACCTAATGAAATGTTTATGGAAGAAGTGTGGAGTGGTGCAGAGATGCACGACACCATATCACCCACAAGCCAATGGACTTGTGGAATGACTCAGTGGTACCCTAAAGTCAATGTACCTGGTGTTTGCTGAACAGCATGAGAGGGACTGGGAGAAATACCTTCCCCACCTGTTGTTTGCATACAAGGAGGTGCCCCAAGAGTCAACAGGATTTTTCCCCTTCAAACTCTTGTATGGACACTGGGTACATGGGCCCCTAGACTTGATCCGAGAGGACTGGGAAGACAAACACGCCACCCAGGGAACTCTCATTGTGGATTACGTCCTAAGGTTTAGGGAAAGGCTAAAGGAGCTTATGGGGACAGCCCAGAGCAACCTGGCAGCTGCCCAACAGAAACAAAAGGTATGGTACGACTGTAGAGCCAGAGCTCGCTTGTACATGGTGGGTCAGGAAGTCATGGTCCTTATTCCGGTCCGGAAGGACAAGCTGCAAGCTGAGTGGGCAGGACCGTACAAAGTGGTTAGGAAGGTAAATGACGTAAACTACATTGTGGAGTTACCTGACCGTAGACAGACAGAAAGGATGTACCATGTCAACATACTAACATACTATTTGCCAGCAGATTAGGCCTTACGGTCTATCGAGTCTGCTCGAACCTCAGATCCCTAGTTGGGTGCCAAGGCCCTCCCCCCCTTGTGTTCCAGAAACCCCTATCCTCCATCCCCACCCCCCTGGGACAGGCCATCATCTGATACATCCACTTTCTGTGTCTGTCCCACCCTCTTTTGTAGCCCTCCACTGTGGATCTCTGAACCAGCTCGCCAGGCAGTGCATTCCAAGGGTCCACCACCCTCTCAGTGAAAAACCTCCTCCTCTTTCTCCCCTCACCCTTCCACCTTCCAACTTCAAACCATACCCTCTGGTGATACCTCCCTGCTTTAGTCTAAAGATCCCTCCATGTTTACCCTATTTATTCCTTGAGAATTGCTTGAGCTCAATCATGTCCTCAGTCTCCTCTCCTCCAATGAAAACAGGCAGAGCTCCTCAAGTCTGTCCTCATCGTCAAATCCTAGCCCTCATATCATCTTGATTTGCTCTCCTCTGTACCCTCTCCAGGAGCTGTATGTCCCTCTTCAAGTGTGGTCTCCAGTCACTGTACAGTACTCAAGGTGTGGTCTAACCAGTCCATTGAACAGCGGCAGTATCACTTCCTTGCTCCTAGAGGTGATCCCCCTTACGATGCATCCTAACATCCTGTTTGCCTTGCTAGCCACTCTCCTGCACTGCTCAGAGTTATTCATACATGCATCCACCATGACCCCTAGGTCTTTTTCCCCTACTGAGACCTCCAGCACCTCCCCTCCCAGGGTGTACCTGTGTTTAGGGTTTCCCTGCCCAAGATGTAACACCTTGCACTTGGTGATATTGAAATTTAATTTCCATGTGTGAGCCCAGATTTCCAGGGTGTCCAGGTCCCCTTGCAGGGCCAACCTCCCCCTCTTCTCCCTCAACAACTGCTCCCATCTTGGAGTCATCAGCGAAGAGACTCATTTCACACCTTATACCCTCCCTGATGTCTGTGATGAAGATCTAGTGATGATGAAGTGCAAGATGCTGCTTAACTCTCAGACCACTATGCCAAGAGCAGACCTACTCTGAGAGCAAATGGGGCAAGTGTGGCAAATAGGGCTGACATAGTGTTCGCAGTGTGTAGTCATAGGAGGGGACGGATGAAGGAGATCCCTTCTGGACTTGCTAGAGGAAAGTAAGCAGGAGTCCTCTATGGAGGCAGTAAAATTGTCTCCCCAGCTGACCAGATCCAGAAAGTGAAGGAGGTTTTAGCAGACTTTGCCCCTTTGTTTAGTGCCAAGCCTGGACTAACCCCCTTAGCAACACACAATGTGGAGACAGGGACACAGACGCTCATACGGCAGACAGCCTATCGGGTGTCAGAGGCTGTCCCAAAAGGACATTAGGAGGGAAGTGGAGGAGATGCTGGATTTAGGGGTAATCCAGAGATCCCACAGTCCCTGGGCCTCACCCGTAGTCCTTGTACCCAAGCCAGATGGCTCAACTCATTTCTGTGTAGACTATCATGGACTGAATGCAGTCACGAAGTCAGACGCCCACCCGATGCCCTGGACGGACGAACTCCTGGACAAGTTGGGGGGGCTACCTACCTTATGATCATTGACCTGACAAAGGGGTATTGGCAGGTAGAGCTGATGGACAGAGCTAGGGAGAGGTCAGCCTTCATCACTCTGATAGGCTTATTTGAGTTCAAAGTAATGCCTTTCGGAATGAAGAATGCCCTGGCCACTTTCCAAAGGTTGGTGAACCAGGTGTTAAATGGTGCTGAGGAGTATGCCGTGGCATACCTGGATGACATTGTCAGCTTCAGTACCAGCTGGAACACCTGTCACACCTTAGGGAAGTGCTGGGAAGAATACAGGGGGATGGTCTCACTGTCTAAGCCGAGAAGTGCCAGGTGGCCATGGGAGAGGTGGCATACCTCAGGCATGTAGTAGGCCAAGGACAGCTCCATCCTAACCAAATCAAGATAGAGGTAATCCAAGCATGGCCCAGACCAGAAACTCAGAAGCAGGTCAGGAGTTTTCTTGGGACAGCTGGGTACTATAGAAAATTTGTGCCTAATTACAGTGCCCTGGCTGCTCCCCTATCTGACCTGACAAAGCAAAGGATGCCCAAGAAAATTACCTGGGGCCCAGCCTGTGAGGATGCCTTTTCCAAACTAAAGGAGGCACTGTGCAGTGCTCCTGTTTTGACAAGTCCCAACTATAGCAAACCTTTTATAGTTCAGATGGATGCCTCAGACGTGGGTATTGGGGCAGTCCTGAGTCAGGTATCCAGCCAAGGAACTGAACACCCTATCACATACCTGAGGAGTCAGAAGCTACTCCCCAGGGAACAAGCATACTCCACGGTGGAAAAGGAGTGTCTTGCCCTAGTGTGGGCCCTAAAGAAATTGGAGCCATACTTGTATGGGCAGCCTTTTGTGGTGCAGACTGACCACAACCCCCTGGTTTGGTTGACGCAGATGGGGAAAAACAATGGCAGACTGCTCAGATGGAGTCTTGCTTTACAAGGGTATGACCTGAAAATCGTACATATGGCCGGAGCCAAGAATCAGAACTCAGATGGGCTGTCTAGGGTCTATGAGGAGTGAACTGATTTGGGAAGTTCATCCAATGTAGGGGATAGAGCCCCCAAATTCAGTCTAGGTGGGGAGGAAGTGTGACATAGACAGCCAGTTCTGAGTGCTGTATTAATTTTTTTATTACATATAAAATATGTGATGGGAAGGTCAGTTTGAGGAAACTACATTCTTGCTGAACTGACACATCAAACCCCCCCAGGGATAAGTTCAAAGGACAGGAGGTATTTTAAACTACAGCGATCTGAGGTTCAACTAGCATGTTAAATTTGCTTTGATCCCAGGAAATGAAATTAGCCATTCATTGCATCCCAAGGGAAATCCTTTGATTTTGCTCTAGGTGTCATATGGAAAGAGCATGCATGTGTTTTTAATATCAGCCCAGGAAACCAGCTTATTTCATCAAAGAAGTTGATGTCTGGGCAAAATAGGACCGAGATGAATTTGGAAGGTCCAATATCCATTCCCGGGAAACCCTTGAATTACATCAGAGAGACCTTTGATGTGTAGATACAAAGGCCCAGAAAGGATTAAAGAGTCAAATACAGTGACATATCAAAGAAACTTTTGATATGTATGTGTAGTAGAGCACAAACCGGTTTTGTCTAGTTAACCTGAGGAGAGGAAAGTCAGTGAGGACACCTATTATGTTTTTTAAATATTTTATTTAGATATCCTGTGTTATAGTAAATATAGATTTTGTTACACCAAGGCTGAGTTTGGTGACCTCAGAGAAGGCCGGCTCAGAACTGTGTTTAATTGCTGAGATAAACTTGACAGTCACACTTTTTTTCATATTATCTGACTGAGGAAGAAACATCACAGCACTGAAAGAGAGTAAGATTAGACCAGTCTGAATGTATATATTGTAGAAATTTGCACTTTAAACCTGTTTGTTTTTAAAGCTGTATGTGTTGGGATATTTTGTTCTGTAATTTTACTGTTTTCCTATTTTCCTATTTTAAAGTAAAGATATATATTTTAAAATGGAAACTGCCTAGAGTGCCTTGATATTTCTTTTTTATTTAAGTAGAGCTTAGAGTGGTTATAGTTAACACTGTGTTGAGCTTATTGTATACCAAACTGGGAAACAGATAGAGTTCTCTAAAGTCTTGCATAGAGTTCTAAGGTTTCATTTGAAATATCTGATTAGGTGCCCATAGGCAAAGATATCTGGTCCCCTGAAGACAGAATTATCTGAGCCTGATAACTGGGTACACTAACAAGAGGTTATCAGTTTGAATCCCTCCAGAACTTGAAACTAAGGTGACTTGAACCCACAAAACAGACAAGTGGGTTACCTTGTTCTGTTCAGTGTCCACAAATCATACGCTCAGAGGTTGGCACTTAGGGAGTAGAGGGCTGACCGGCTGAGCGAGTTTGTGACAGACCTGACCCCCCAGGGCTGCAAGGCCTCCTACATCCTGCTCAAAATCCTTACCCAACCAGAGGCATGACTGTCGGTACATTGGCTGTTCCATTCAATTGAACAGCTCTAGTCAAACGCTCCTTTGAAACCAGGGCACCAAGCTGGCTTATTGAACTTCAGGTAATACAAAAGACACCAGCTAAGCTGGGTCCTTTCAAATAGAAACTTCTAAATTTACTCTTACCTGGCTCCAAATTTAGCAGCTTCTTCTAATGAAACCCCATCCCGTGCACCATCACTTGCCAACTGCACCCCTACCCAACCCAATCCTTGCACCATCTGATCGTGGTGCTTCTGCCTCCTAAGGTCCCCTCTTACTCGTGCACAGGATGCCAGCACCTTACACACCATGTGATCTCCTCATGCATGTACCTCGCCTCCATTCCAATGTACCATAAGCACACAGACTTAACCTCTGACAATGCCCAGATGGGCTGCTACCTTTGTATAGCTGCTAGTGCCTATGTTATGCTTTGTATTATTTGACCTGTTGAATGTTAACGTTTGTTCACTCTGTATTGCCGAAACTGTACTTATAGTACTCATTCTGTTTTGTTATGTCACTGAATCAATATTGTCCAGCCTTTGTTAATCAGTTTTTAGTACTGTCTTTGACATGGTATAAACAAATTGTTATTCTGATGAGGAACCTTTGTAAATGAGCATTTCTGCTCAAAGGTGTATTTCCAAACTTTGAAATAAATAAATAAATAATTATTTCCATGGAGTTGATATTGTGATTCAAACTCTTTTCCAATGGCACTGTCATTGTTTGCCCTACCTCCTTCAACACACTAGTGGTTAACCAATAAGAATCAAGCTCTTTGCCTACCTCCAGGGTTATGAGGCCACTGAGCAGCCTTACTTCTGAGACTGGTCCTAACTTTAGTCCTCTCACAGCCTGTACCCTACATGATGATAGTGGACTCCTTTCCATGGTGAATACTGGTGTAACCCCTCCCTGCAAATTGGGGTTCCTAAGAAGCCTACTTGGGCTTACCTGTAGCCCTGCCGCTCTGTCTCCTTTCTGGTTCCTTGGGCTTCTCCTGATTTTTCCAGCCATTTGTTTCTGTGCCCCCAGGTCTTGTTTCTGCTCCTGGTGCCCTACCTTGCAGCCCAAAGTAAAATCCAGCCCCTCGGGGCTCTGAACATCCGTCGCAATCTCCTGCTGTATTTGTGATGCACCCAGGGCAGCGGGAATCTCATTGGCATGAAAGCACCTTTGATCTTCAACTGCGCTGTTTTGCAGTCACCTCAGGGACTGTTCCAATGGTCCTGGGATACCTTACACCAATTTGGGACCCGGTGACCCTGGACAGGCCACTGAGGGGCCAATTTCTTTAAAATTAGAGGAGTTTGTGCGAGGTGTTAGACCGGGGCTCATTTAAATATTCATGAGCTGAGCCCCAGTCATATGAATATTCATTTTGTGCTTGTCTGCCCCGAGAGTAACTGTATTTTGGCTATGGCTGAAAATAAAAATAAAAATATTTTATTTAAATAATAAACTGCTGCTGCTTATTGGGGATTTACTGTACTATGGGGGCAGTGTTTAATAAATAAATAAATAAAGTGCTTTACCCTGGCTGATCCAGAACTTTATTAGGACTCTAAGTGTCAGCCTGTCTGCTGCTGCAGGGGAGCTTAAGTATGTGCAGTAGCGACAGGAACATGAGCTGTGCCAAATCCTTACTTTGGGCAGCGACAGCAAGTATACCATTTGGGCTACAGAACTGTGGGGCACTGGGGCAAATATATCTTTATCTCTGACTGCACCAGAACTTTTACTTAGGACTTTGTCTAATCTGCTAAAGTGACAGTGGGTTAAGCAGCCATTGCAAGTAGTCCCAGCCAATTGGAAAGCCAGGAATACAAAGCCCGGACTTGTGGGACATTCACAATGCCTCATGGGAAAATGCCAAGTGCACATGGGGACTTACAGGGGCTTATTTCTAGGCGCCAAAACACCAGACCAACTATGCCTTGAGTTCTGTGATTGACAGGTCCTCCAGCCATTCGGAGGTCCATTACACCATCACTGCAGCCAATCAGAAGCCTTAGAAAAGCCCTATAAGAGACAGTGTCTGCCAGCATTTTGCCAGACTGAGACAGAGGAGAGCAGATTCCAACCTGCTGGGAGCCCCCCACAAGGGTGGGGGCTCAAGCCCCTTCCATGCTTCCAGGCCTGGGCATTCCAGTTAAGCCCCTCCATCCTGGAGTGGGTGTTTGTTATTTTATTTAAAGTAACGTTAAAGTTGCAATAATTTAGTTTTGTTTCACCTGCTAGTCTGAGGTTGCCAGAGATGTCCTCCAGGTGCTAGCCTCCCTCCCACCCACGTTGGGGAAAGATGTGGACTGAAGACCAGATAACATCAAGCAGCGATGAGAATGCTGACCCAACCCTCAGTTGTGAGAGGACAGAAGACACCAGGATGCCTTCTATAGCAGATGACCACCCGTGAAGGACCTGCGTGAGTACCTTTGTACCCCCCGGTACAAGGGAGAAGTTCTACAAGTAATCTATGGGCCTACAAGCCTAAAAATTGTTCTACTAGACATGCTAACTAAATAACCTTGAGGCAGACGTGCTCTTTATCTGCTGAATTGTATGAGACGTTGGAAGTAATCAGTCTGGGCCGCCTTGCCCTCAAGAAACTGTGTCATCTGAAATTGGTTCTGATGCACCTTGCATGCTGCCCAAATGGCCCAGTGCAGGTGTATTGAGATTCTGTGTAGTTAATCATATAAATGTGCTGATATCCATCTGTGCCCTCTATGTGTCAATCTCTGCCCTGTTGGAGTTGCCAGCCAAGTCACGTTGTCGGTTCATAGGACAGGAGGCCCTGGAGCTTGTTATGTCTGAATTATACCTCGGAATGACCTATTTCCACCTTGCCTGACTACGTCTAAGAATAACAGATGCTTGATAAAAGTGTCGATATTTAAATGTACTGGATGTGACTCTGCCTAATAGTAAAGATGCTTTACTGGTATTTAAATGTACTGGATGTGACCTCGTTTGATAGTAAGAATGCTTGATAAAATTATTGGTACCTAAATGTACTGGATGTGACTCCAATTTGCATTGTGCTGAATGTTCAGGATGTGAAACCCAAGATCTAGTTAAGTTGCCTGTTCTGAAATTTTCTGTTTCTGTGATACACAGGGCAATCCCTGCCTTTCTGTGACCAGCAGGGCCAGACCTGCTATTTCTGTCAAATGCAGGGCAATACCTGCCTTTTTCAGGATCAACAGCCATTGTTGAAATGTAGCTTTCCAAGTTTGCCCCTCCCTTCTAATCAAAGCCGGCCAACTCGATTAGCTCAACATCCATCAGGCCTGCAACTTCCAGGACTTCGGTATCTGGGTACCCAGTGTATAGTGTGAGATTGCGGGGTTTCAGCTGTATCTGGGACTGGTACCAGTGGTGAAATAATTATTATGTGACAACTGATTTACTCAACTTAGATAGCCAGGGCTCTGAGTATCATGTTGGTCAATTAAAATGTGATTGCCTTTTCTATTAGTATGGTAGCCACCCAGCTGGAGGGTTCACCAGCAAAACCAGTCAAACCCTTGTATATATGTAAATAGCAACCAGCATAACCTCTATTCCCTTTTCCCATTCCTAACTCCCATGTCCCATAAATAAATCTGTTATTACTGTTTTGAAAAATCATCATCTTGTGTGTGAGCATATTATTGGACAGAGTCATTAATTGCCAAATGTTGAAATGTGGGGAAATGTCTAGCGGATCTTGTCTTTGGAAGGTAAATGGTATTTGTGGGTGGTATAACATCTCAGGGGATTATACCTGGTAACAGCTAGCCCATGTAAGGTAATTCTGAGTGGAGGCATTGCGCAATTGTGTTTTGAATGTGATACAAGTTAACAAACCCAAACCCCTTAGCCTATTGTTCAGAGTAATAGGTGGGGGTGTAACAGTAGGGATAGTACCACCTAGGGGTTACACAATGGAGGCACTGCTGGGATTGTACTGTACACCACATGCCAAATCAGCATGGACCCCCCCCATTTTGTATGAATTGGGATCCTTAAAATGGCCGCCACCGCCTGGCTAGTGGAGATGTATTTTGGCACCAAAATTGCTGTAAGCCATTTGCTCACTGCTGGCCCAGTGACAATATGTAGGGGGATGCACCCTAGTGGCTAAAAGTGGAATTGCACCAATTATGTTTTTGCAGCTGAACATCTGTTTGTTAAAGGTGACCTGCAAATTAACTATATACGAACATACGAAATTTGCCAGCAGATAAAGGCCTAGAGGTCTATCAAGTCTGCTTGAATGTGCAGCTAGCACCCTTTATTTTGCAGCTGCCCCTCCCTTCCACCTTTCCCCTTCATTGACCTTCCCCCTTGTCCTGTCCCATCCCCTTTTGAAGCAGTCCACTGTTCTACAGGATACCACTTCTGCAGGTAACGCATTCCACCCAGCCACCACCCTCTCTGTAAAAAAGTGTCCCTCATCTCCCTCCTGAACCTTCCTCCCTCCCTCCAGTCTCATATTATAGCCCCTGGTGTCTCTCCCCTCCCTTACTTTGAACAGCCCCTCTGTACCTGTCTTGTTTATTCCTTTCATGTACTTAAAGGTTTCAATCATGTTCCCCGTCCCTCCTCTCCTCCAGCAAGTACATGTACAACTCCCTCAGCCTCCTCTCATATGATAAGTCCCCCAGCCCCTTGATCATCTTTGTCGCCTTGCGCTGCACCCCCTCCAGTAACTTAATGTCCCTCTTCAGATACGGGTGCCAGTACTGCACGCAGTACTCCAGGTGCAGTCTAACCAATGACTTATACAGTGGCAGAATCACCTCCTCCCTCCTCGAAGATATACCCCTTGCAATACAACCCAGCATTTTGTTGGCCTTTGCAGCTGCCTTCCTACATTGTGCTGAGTTGTTAATTGACCCTGTAATGAGCACCCCCAGATCCTTCTCCTCCTCTTCCTCCTCTGTCTGGGCTAGCTGCACTCCCCCCCAGCTGGTAACTCTTCCTTGGGTTCTTCATCCCAAAATGCAGCACCTTGTACTTTTTGGCATTAAACCCCAGTTGCCAGGTGTCTGACCAGGTTTCAAGCTTTGCCAGATCATCCTGCAAACCCCGCCGTCCCCCTAGGTCATCCACCAGCACTCCTACCTTGGTATCATCAGCAAACAGACTGATCTTGCTCTTGATGTCCAATGATATGCCTGCAATGAATATCCCAAACAACACTGGTCCCAACACTGAGCCCTGTGGAACACCGCTCGTCACTATCCTTGGGTGTGAGAACTCCCCACCCACCACCACCCTCTGTTGCATACCCTGAAGCCAGTTCCCTACCCATCTCAGCAGCTTTGCATCCACCCCATGCCTTCTGACTTACTCACCAGCCTTCCATGCGGCACCGAGTTGAATGCCTTACTGAAGTCCAGATACAGGGCATCCACTCCATGGCCTCTGTCCAGTTGCCTAGTTACCCAGTCATAGAACTCCACCAGGTTGGTTTGGCAGGATCTGCCATGTATGAAGCCATGCTGTCTGCTGTCCTGTAGTCCTTTGGCCTCTAGAAAGGCCACCAGCCCCTCCTTCAGGATAGTCTCCATTAGCTTACCCCTGATGGATGTGAGGCTCACTGGTCTGTAGTTTCAGTTCATCCTTGGGGCCACTCTTGTGGAGGGTACCATGAGCCATACTCAGTCCTGGGTACACACCCGAATGTAGTGAGGCATTAAATAGGTCTTCCAAGTCCTGCAAGGACCTCTGCCAACTCCTTCAGTACCCTGGGTGGATGCCATCTGGGCCTGGCGCCTTGTCCACCCTCAGTGCCTTCAAACCCTCCAGAACTCTGCCTCCATGATTTCCCCATCTGTCACCCCTCATCCCTGTTTCTGCCATTCTCTCTCCCTTGGATGTCACCCCTCTTCTCCTTAGTAAATATCGAGCAGAAGTAATCATTTAGTGCTTCTGCCTTATCGCACTCTGCTTCCACCCAACCCCCCTTCATCCTAATCCTTACTATGTGGTCCTTACAGCTCCTTTTCTCCCTGATGTACCTAAAGAAGTCCTTCTCACCCTTCTTAATGCCTTGTGCCAGCCTGAGTTCCGTAGACATCTTGGCTCCTCTTACTGCCCTTGTCACCTCCTTCAATTCTGTCAAGTACTCCTCCCTGCCCTCCCCTCTCCCTGTTTTCTTGTACCTCCTAAAGGCAGCTCTTTTCCTCCTTACCTTTTCCATGACCTCCTTGCTCAACCAGCTCAGTTTCCTAGCCCTAGCCTTCTTGCTCTGGGCCTTGCAGCAGGTTTTGGTTGACTCCACTATCCCCAGCTTTATGAGCTCCCACCTCTGGTTAGTGTCCATACTAGAATGAATTCTGGCCAGGTACCCTTTTACCACTTCCTCCATCCTCCCAAAGTCAGCCCTCCTGAAGTCCAGCACTCTTGTGCCAAATTCCACTCCTTCCTTGCCCATATCCAATGTTAGCCATACTGAGTGGTGGTCACTCCCTGACAGTGGTTCCTCCACTGTAAGTTCTCTCACAAAGTCCCCATTTGCCAGCAGAAGGTCAAGGGTATTCCCTAACCTGGTTGGTTCACTGACCATTTGCAGCAGGAAGCTGTCCTGGAAGGCATCCAGCAGTACCTGCTCCTTTCTGTTCCTGGTTGTTTGGGTACTCCAGTCCACTCCTGGCATGTTGAAGTCCCCCACAATCACCACACTACCCTTCTCTCAGGTCCTCCTGATCTGTCCCGCTAGTTCCCTGTCTAACTCTTCCATCTGAGATGGCAGCCTGTACACTACTCCTATTCTGAGAATCCAATTCTTGGAATCCGGGATTTGCATCCAAAGTGACTCTGTACTACCTTCCTCCCCTTCCTCCCTTACACTTCAGTCCTTCCTTCACATACATGAGCCTGCTCCCATCCCACATACCTTTCTAAGAGGCGATGGGAGTCCTGGGCTGCTATCAGTAAAATTTTAGCAAGTCTGTATATTTCACAAAACTGCTGAAAGCTTTCGGTGAATATGGAAGTGCTGCCTGGGTCCCAATAAAGCGGTCGCTAGTTTACATGGGTATTCTACCCATTTAGTGACGTTACAGACACCACTGATTTCAATGAAACAGCAGTGGAGGGGGCTTAATTTACTTATTTTATTGCTTCATGAGGGGTCTTGATGCCTAAATTAATACTTACAGCAATGACCCATTCTGGTGTTTGAATAAGGTTAAACGTAAGGTTAAACATAGGACATTTTGACTCGTACTGTATATGCGCTATAGGATTGAGTGAGTTTTAACATACCTTTTTTCTCCCCCTTCTCTACCCCCTCTGCTAGTCTCAGCTCTGTCTCTGCCCTACGTCCCCACCCCAGAATTCATTTTTTAGATAGTCCTCCTGATTGGCCAAGCTCTGCTCCTCTCTGTATTTTTGGAATGCTACCCCTTTTACCTTTACAGCCTCCCCCACCCCTCTGGCAAACCAGATCAGCTTTTTATTCTTCCTGACCTGTTTCATGCAGGATGCCATCACCTCCATTACATTCCATTTTATGACATCCCATATGGCTTCTGCCCCTTCTACTCCCTGTACCCCTACCAGCTTTCTTTAAAAGCCTTTTCATGTTACATTTATTGTTCTGGGTGGAGTTAGGAAGTTTCAGAAAGTTTTGTTTTGATCCTTTTTCTTCAAGTGTGTACTGCAGTCAAAATTGACAAAAAATACATTGTGCAGAAAGTTTTGATTTGTGTGTGTAGTTCTAGTGTGTTCTTTCCTTTGTTTGTTGTTAGGCACTTTTTCTAAATTTGCCTACCTGTTTTATGGCCCCTTGGGATCTCCGTGTAGAAACGTAGACAATCTGGGCAGACTGGGTGGGCCAAGCAATCCTTTTGGTCCTTTTCTGCTGACAAATTGTATATTTCTGTGTTTCTTACTAACTAAGATAGACTTTCTTATGAGTATAGTAACTTTTAACATGAATATTTTAACATGATTTCCTATGGGTTACCACAGAGGAGCTGTAAAACAACAAGAAGAGCCACCCACAATTTAATAGACTGAGAAGGTAGGGCATAGGAAAATATTCAATGGGGCATGTGTACTTCTCAGTCCACCAGAGGCAGATGGCACTTAGCAGTAGTTATGGGAGAAAAACTGCTCACATTATTTAATGTCCTTTTGGTCACAAAAGTATTAGGCAGATAGCAGTTTAAGTCCCGAACTGAAAACAAACAATCAACTCACTCCCCTTAAACCCTGCTGTGTCTAAACCACTTTCTTTGGACACTGTGGGTCTTGAAAACAAACATTTGTATTAACCCCCCCCCACACACACACACATAAACACACACTCCTATTGTAACAGATCACATGGGGTTTATAAAATGTGATTATTAGTTATGTCTATTGTGCATATGTTATGTGTACAGACACTTTTAGTACCCTGTATGACGTATGTTTATCTCTGTGTTCACAAAGAAATTAATAAGCATAAAGAACTTCCCCAAACCCTTGCATTGCCACCACAGGTCCCTATTAACCCATAGTACTCACAACTACCAAAAGTGAAAAGTTCTCATGGAGCCTCTTCTGCACTATGTTTGGTTCCAACTGGAACTCTGACAGTCTTAATGACCCACTGATCCACATCCTTGGGGATAAGAGAACTGATCCCGTGAGCAATGCAGAAGTGCATTGGGGCAAAACAGTGTACTGTACAGTGCTGAAGCTGTAGAACTGCAACTGCATTGCATCAAATTGCTTTCTTTGACTATGTGTAGCAAATGGCCAGTTTGGAAAAAACTGGATGTCTTGTTCTTCTACCACTATTGATTCCTGCTGCCTTGCTGCTTTTAGAATGTGGTCCCTGGCTTCCACTACAGAGATAACCGCTAGGATAATTCTTGCTGGCTGTTGTTGGTGCACCCCCCCGCATGCTGAGGATTCACAGAATATGCTCGGCTAAGAGAGCTAGCATCCCACTCCTGGCCCAGTTGCATTACTGTCAGTAGCTATTACCAAAGATATAAATTAGCATTGTTATCTTCTTTGCCCATTGGTAGCCCTACGGTGCATAGGTTCTTTGGTATAGAGGCAGTTTCTGAGCTGTGAATTCTCTTGTGTCAGTTTGGTAACAGCAAAAAGCTTGTCAGCTCAGCCTGGTGGTGCTGAGGGTTGAGGCACTGGACACCACACCTCGTGCCACACCGGCGACCTGGGTTTGGGAGTGAGCCTGGGAGCTGGGGGTTGACAGGAGAGGGAGAGGGATCGAGCATCCGTAGGACAGATCTCCTGTCCCTGGGGAGGGATCCAGGGTTTTCCCGGCACAGTAGAGACCCCCGGTGGAGACTGGAGGTACTACTAGGAACAAGAATCAGGGATGAATGTGGCGGGTGTCTATGTGGCAGCCACGTGCTGATGCCATTGCACGGCTGCACTCAGGGGGCAAGCACAAGAAAATCCCTCTAGACCATCGGTGAGATGATGGTGGCCCCAGTGGAACACCCACATCCCAATGCCAGCCCAAATGTGCCCAGGTCTCTCCATGGCCAACCCAATGACTGAAGGTAAGGCACCTCACACTTAGGAGCTGACTACCAGGAGGAGGGTGGAACCAGCTCTGGAGGTGATCCGGGGGTCAGGACTGCCTAGATCATTCAGGGGGGGACAGCCTGGGAGAAGCGGGGGGGTTCAGGCCGGGGTAGCATAGGGTAAGGGTACAAGCAGAGATCTCTGGGCTGGAACAGTTTATAGATTCAGCTGCAAATGAGTTACGTATGTCAAATCACATGCCAAATCAGTCTCTACCACCTAATATTTTAGTACCCCTAGATGAAGCTTCTGAAGAGACTGGAATAAATCATGACTGGTGTTCAGTGCATAAATCCTCAAAGAGTAAAAAGGGCAGAAGAAACATAGGTGGATCTTCTAACATATTAACCCCAAATAAATTTTGTGCATGAGCTGCAGACCAGGACTTGAGTGAAGTAGTTGAGCCCATATTGTCAGTTAATCAGATAATAAACAGTGACCCCACATTCAACCCTAATGAATCGATTAAACCAGCTATACCAGAAGCACCTAGGGATGTTCTCCTTATAGGAGACTTGATGCTCAGGTATACAGACCATGTTATCTGCAGAAATAGAAATGAAAACACTACAGTTTCTGTATTACCAGGGGCAGGAATTGGGGATATATGGAAGTTAATTCCCGGCCTGCTTGAAAATACATATAACCCAGTAACAATACTTCATGTAGGAATAAATGATGTGGGTAGGAGTAGTCTCATTGAAATACAACAAGACTTCAAGTATGTGGGGGAAGAATTCACTACAAGAGGATGTGAACTGGTTATCGCTGGAGTATTTCCTACTCCCAGGAGGGGGACATTATCAAAATGAGAACATTAGACAATTAAATGGGTGTCTTAAGCGATGGTGTGTTAGGGAAGGGTTTACTTGTTTGGACCACTGAGAGGACTTCCAGGCACCACACAGTTTTGCACAGGATGGATTACACCTTAATAGGCAGGGAAAGAGGGTCTTTGCTGGTAAATTAAAACAGTTCATCAATACTTATTTAAACTAGATGTTAGGTGGGATGAGGGAGCTGCTAAAAGGAACATTGTATACAATGTTGGGGCCAGTTGGAAGTTTCTTTTATTAAATGCTAGAAGCCTTAATAATAAAATGGATGAATTGAAGTTGAAATTGTTTAACTCTAATATTCACATATGTGCCATAACAGAGACCTGGTGGCGAGCAGATTACACTTGGGACAAACAAATTCCTGGATATGCATTATATAATAAAGACAGGATGCATACAAAGGGAGGAGGGGTTGCTCTCTACATCCTGGATAGTATAGTGTGGGGAAATACTGAAAGTGTGTGGATTAAGGTTAGCCCACACGCTCAGCCAAGGTCAGCATAGGAGTAGTATACAGACCACCAGCTAATACAGTCCAGAATGATAGTCTACTCTAGGATTTTATTAAATGCATTTCACAGGAGGATAATGTTATTCTGCTGGGGGACTTTAATCTCCCTGGTATAAACTGGGATACCTTGCAGACAGATTCTCTGGTTGAGTCTAGCTTTCTGGAGGCTTTTTTTGTTGGCAGGAGTGGAACAACTGCTCCAGGGAAACACTAGAGGAGATCATGTCCTGGACCTGGTGTTAAGTAATATGGTAGATAATGTATGGAATTGTGCGGTTGAGATTCCCCTGACACTAGTGACCATTCTATGGTTCAATCTGAGTACTTTGGGGCTGGAAAATCAAAAAAGGTATTACAGAAATCCATAATTTTAATAGGGCTGATTTTGAAATGCTGAACATAGAATTAGATACATGGAACTGGGAAAATTAATTTGAGGACCTAACACCCCAGAATATGTAGGACAGGTTTAGCACTAAACTTAATGAACTGAGAAACACCTATGTTCCAGTCATCAGGAAATATAATAAAACCAGGAGAACCCCCCCCCAAATATGGCTCACCCCTACAATTAAAAAAAATGATAAAAAAAAAAAATAGAGATTGTAGAAAGGCTAAAAAGAGTGGTGATGCAAAAGCTTGGGAAATGTATAAACATAGACAGAAGAGAGCAAAGAGAGCTATTGTAAAGGCAAAACTTGAACATGACCATAAGCTAGCAACAAAGACTCAGGATAATCATAAGGCCTTTTATGCTTACATTAATAATAAAAGGGGAATTAGCAAAACAATTGGTCCAGTAAAAGATGAAGCTTGGGAACTAATAATAGGGAACAAGGATATGGCTGAGCAATTCAATATTTATTTTTCTTCAGTTTTTAATAAAGGCCCAATAGCTCGAGATCCTGATATGAAAATACATGAAACTATGGGTCCACAAGCAATGGTTCAAGATGTAAGAAATAGGCTAAGGGACTTGAACCAGAATAAGGCACAGGGCCCGGATGATTTACATCCTAGACTCCTCAAAGAACTTGCTGATAGTTTGGCAGGTCCTGTTACATCCTTATTCCAAAAATGGTTGGATACAGACCAGGTCCTAGAGGTATGGAGGCAGGCAATTGTAATCCCAATATACAAAAAAGGTTCAAGACATGAGGTTGGAAATTATAGGCCAATTAGCCTGACCTCTGTTCTCAGGAAAGTACTGGAAGGCATGGTGTAACCCTCCTACACATGGGGGTTCCTGAAAAGTCTTTCTAGAGCTTGCCTAAATGCTCACTGCCAGGCTGGGGTCCTGCGTTTTAGTCGTTAAATGTTATTGCCAAAGAGTGCCTGTGTAGCCTGTATGTACTGTCGCTTTTAGAGCTGCCTAGTTTGCACTAATAATTAATCTGGAAAGGGGGGCTGAGTATTGTCATGTTTGAGTCCTGCCCGGGCTGCCAGATAATCGTTCCGTTTCTGCCATCGCTAATTGTGCAGAGGGAGCCCTGTTAACAAATGTAACTGTTTGCTGAGCATTTGTTAGGGCAGTGAATATATTGCAGTTTGTTCTTACCTGTTTCTTTGCAGTGAGGACCATTTTGATTATCTCCACCATCCTGGTCCCGAACTGCCGAATTGGACCAATCAGTACCTTGGGACTCTAAAATGGAGCCTGCTTGAAGGGGCGGTGTGGAGTAAAACTGTGGGAATTGTAGTTCTGGGCTGTTGGCACCTTTTTGGACCTACAGGGGGAGCTTTGTTGTAACTGACAGCTGAACCGACCAACCAAACCTTTTGGATCCGATGGAAATCCCCCGAGCTGTCTGCTGGCTAGCCAGATCTAAGTGGGAAGCTGAGGAGGCAACAGCTCGAGACAGTCGAGAAGCCGTTTTGAGTAGTTCATGCGGGAGAACCGTGGAAAGGCTAGAGTTTCGGCCTACATGTCTACCTGCTGCCCTGAGAGGGAATTGAGAGTTGAAGAGTCACGGAGTTGTAACCAGGCTTCTACCTGAGGAAAAACGAAGATTTTGCTGAATGCGATCGGCTGTCCAGAATTCCAGCCACCTTCTAAACTTACAGAGAGCTGGGTGACTGTGACCTTAGAAAGATTGCCTGGTATGGTAGAATTCATACATGTAGATGTGTTGGGGATTGAAAGTGGGTCGTGATTTGGTTCCCCACTGTGTGAACTTGTTCTGCTTGCTGGAAGCTGCATCCAGCCCAACTGGACTGAATCCGTGGTATTCTCCATAAGGATGGGCCTTGCCACGAGGGCCCTGCCAGACTACCCCACTGCACAGCGACAAGCCATCGATGAGAGACCTGCCTGGAGATCAGCCCCCTGCTCCACTCTTGAACAGGAACGAAGCTTCGGTGAATTGTGTGGGCCCTGCTTCTCCTGGCACTCCAGATCAACCACCTGCTGTCTCGATTTTCGTCCATCCTGTGTCCAGTCTTGGGTATCGTGAGTAACCATCAGGGTAGCACTCTACAACAAACGTTTAATCTAAGTGTGTCATCTGATTTCTTTGTTGTTTCTCTTTCTTTATGAACTGGGCCATTGGGCCCCAAACTACAAATAGTGTGTATTGTGCATGTTGTTTTTCTATCACAGGGCCCCGACCAGCTGGAACTCCAGCCTACCCCGGGCAACGGTCCTGGCTAGCCCCCTTTCATCAACCTGGGTAACCAAAGGGTGTGACTGTTTTAGGCACTCTGAATGCATGCACAGCTGTGTGGTTGATAGAGTATTTAAGCAAATCAACCTGATTACGCCCCTCCTTTGTTCACATCCCCTGAATAAATCAGATCTAACTTTTTCTGCATTCAACCTGACTGTGGTTCCAGTTTGTACTTGGGGTACTGTACTGTTGCTATTTGCTCTGTCTAACCTTGCTTTATAGGGTGTCCCAGGGTCGAACCAGCCCTGGTGGTAACTGCAAACAGTGTGGGTGATTGCAAGGTGTATCAGGGGTATTGTGAAAGTAAATATTGTGTACTCTTTTGGCAACTACCAGGGAACGAGGGGGGTTACAGTGTTCCAGAGGACTGTGCCCAGGCTAGTTTGACCACTACCAACCCTGACCTCGGGGTGGAGGCACCCGTTTCAGAACTCAGGCCCCTTAACCTGCTGCTAGCCAAGCAAGCAAGGGTAGTAGCCCTTGGGATAGCGCCACCTAGGGATTACAATAATAAAAGACATTATTATGAGTTACGTCAAAGAGACAGGGTACAGGGACATGACACAGCATGGATTTACAAAGGAGAGTCTTGCCAAACTAACTTGCTTGAGATTTATGGTAAGGTTAGTAAGGCCCTGGATGAGGGTAGTTCAGTGGATGTTGTGTTTCTGGACTTTGCCAAGACCTTCAATAAGATCCCTCATGATCAGTTTGCTGGATACCTTTGTGGAATTGGGAATTCAACCTCAAATAGTTAGCTGGATAAGGGGATGGTTAATGGAGAGAAAACAAATGGTATGTGTTCTGAGAGAACTGTCAGATTGGGCTGATGTGACAAGTGGGGTCCCTCAGGGATCGGTGCTGGGGCCATGCCTCTTCAATGTATACATCTCAACTATGAAGATTGAAGCCGGTATTTGGTTCTCTAAATTTGCGGATGATATGCGCTTGGGTTTTCCAGCTAACAGCCAATCAGATGCAGCAATACTTCACGAAGCATTAGGGGATTTAGGAAATTGGGCACAGGAAAAAAAAAAAGCATTTTTTAACATCGAGAATTGCATAGTGATGCACCTGGGGAGAAAAAACTCTAAATTAAATTACACATTGGCAGGACAGGTGCTCAGAGTTGTGCATGATGAACGTGACCTAGGGATTAGAGTTAGTAATAACCTCAAATTCCAGCTTCACTGCAGTCAGGTTATTAAAAATGCCAGCGGGATTCAGAGTTGCTTTCACAGGCATATCAAGAGCAGAAGGAAAGAGGTTCTGCTTCGTTTGTATACATCCTTAGTGCATCCTCACATTGAGTACTGTGCACAGTTTTGGGCACCTGGGAATAAGGGTGACATTCGAGCCCTAGAGAGAGTTCAAAAAAGGGCAACTAGGAGGATAAAGGAAGTCCAGGGGTTAGGATTTGGGGAGAGGTTGGAGAAACTTAATTTATATACTCTGGAATATCGCCGATTGAGGGGGGGCATGTGCTTGCTTTTTAGAGCCCTGACAGATCAGCATCTGTGGGAACAGCTGGGCTTTACGCTTAGAGACCAGAGCTATAATACAAGGGCTCATCCACTGCAGATAATAGGATTAGATTTAATACACAGGCTAGGAAACACTGGTTTTCAGTAAGGGTGTTTAAGACCTGGAATGATCTGCCTATTGAGGTGGTAGGTAGTAAGACTATGGAGGCATTTAAGTCAGTTCTAGACCACTATTTGTCTAGCAAAAACATTACTGGGTACCCATAGAAACTTTGCGAGCTATAGTGGACCTTGGTTCCCAAGATGCTCAGAAAAACCTATGAAACCTATGAAGTTAGGGTAGTATCTGTGTGGGCACTCCTGAAGGATGCCCAGGGAGTCGGGATGCATAAATAAAGTTTAAAAAAAAAAAAGCTTCCTTAGAAATGGACACTGCCTAATCAATCTTAAGGTCCTGTGCTCCCATCTGATCTAGTATTTTTTCAGTTTCCTTATCCGATTCCCTCACAGCTACCAACACTGGCTCCCAAGGTGGAGAGGACCCCATGGCCCAGGGCTTGCTGGTTCCAGTGCTATCTAGGCCCTTCTGTGTGGTCTGTTGCTGCCATGCCTTGCCGCTGGAGCTGGAAGATTTTGATTTGGCCAGACCACTTTAGCCAACGTTGGTATCAGCTGGTTCCAGAGAGTCTAAGAAAACTGAATCTGTTGCGTGAATTAACAAAAATTCCCTTCTACAAAGTTTATCTCACAGTTTAGAGGTTGTCTGTAAGGTGCAGATTTGACCCACATCTGCCTTAGAGTCTGACTCACTAGTGACCCCTGGTGTTAAGTGTTTTTATTGCCAGAAAGATATCTTTCGTAAAAATTAACCAGCGATATATAGCTTGGTGATGTCACAATTGATTGACTAGTATGGTATATGGTCTGGTAAATCTGCACCTTTCTTATGGTGTAAACGGTTTACCCATGTAATACATATATAGTGGGGTGCAGTAGCACACATATAGTTAGGGTTGAGAAGGGTGTTTAATGTTAACCCCCTAACTTTGCAGCTTAATAGCTTCGTCCCTGTTCAACAGAATTGCATGAAATTTGGCATGTGCAGTGTGGGGGCAAGATCTTCTGATTTGGTACATTTTTTCCCATTGGACGTGTGGATTCTGATAGTGCTAAAAGAAGAAAATCACGTTTTTTTTGTTGTTGTTTTGTTCATACCTACAGCCCAGATGGTGTTCTGCAATTTTTAAGATAGAAAGGACTTGCCCTAGAATGGTGCCTTTCCTTGGTTTGGTGAAAAAATATTAATCTGTTCCCAAGTTATAAGGATTTGACATTTCTGTTCTGAGCATGCTTAGTAGGTTCTTAACTAGTAAGCTAATGCTATACTGTATAAATAAATTATGCAATGGTCTGACTCAAAACACTCAGTTTATCATCACTTGCAAGTGGGCAGAACTTTCATAACTCTTTCATAACTCACTTGTGACTATGCCACTCATGACGTATGGTTCTGCCACAAACACTTGAAAATAAACTGCATATTTTGAGTAAGGCCATTTCATATCTCATATATGCATGCTCACTTTCATTTCTAGAAGCTAAGTGCAAGACAGTTTTTAAAACAGTAGGTTTAGTAGTTTTGGTATTGTGAACTGCCAAAAATAGCAAAATCCATCCACATTAAAATTATTTTTGCACGTGGATAACAAAAATAACAAGCATTTGTCAATGGTAAATATTTGCTGGTGGTATTGCTGTTGTACCGGGTCTTGCTTGTACACATTGGGCTGGATATTCAAACTGCGCCATTCTGTGGCGCAAGCCTTTGCGCTGCTCAAAAAAGTTGCGCTGGGGTGTGGCCGGTGCAATATTCAATGGAGTTGCGCTATTGAGCAACTCCTTTGAATATCGCCCCCCGGCCACAGCCACTGTGCATGGCGCACTGGAACTTGTGCCACCGCAAGTGGTCAGAGTGGAGCATTCAAGATGCGGTGGCGCAAGTTCCATTGCGCCATGCGCAACTTTCCGATATTCAAAAGGTGACATGCAAATGGAGCCATAATTCATGCAAGGCGCAGGGGGGCCCATTTGCATCTACTTACAGCCCCATTTGCATGCCATTAGCATGCAGTTGCGCCGATCCCCGACGACTTGGCGCCTGGCACCCTGCCAGGCAGCAGCCGTCGACCAACGCCTCTGCAGCCCGATTGTGGCATGGAGTAATTATCTCATTGTCTATCGCAGGCATAATATAATGATAACTTTCCATTGATCAAGGGCATAACATAATGAAACACTTCGACGAGATATTGATTGCTGGCATAACATAAATGAACCCCTCACTGGGTCTATCGCGGGCCAGAGCGGAGTTCACCCCCAAAGAGCAATATCCCGGTGGATTCTATTCATATCTGGACTGCCTTTAGAGTATGGGCTGCACACCCATGGCTCTTGCTCTGAACCAATGGGCGTGCAGCCCTACTGAGCAGTCAGTCAGGTGGGCGGCAGGGCGGCAGGCAGGTGGGGTGCTGCCACCCGCTAGCTGGCGGGGGAAGCGGGGTGGTGAGGGCTCCGTGGGTGGGTGGGGTGGGGGCCACTGGACCACCAGGGTAATTGGACTGGGGGAGGTTTGACTCTTATGCCCACGATCGGGCTTCTCGGTCCACTGGACCACCAGGGATATTGTTCTTTGTGGGGTGAACTCCATTCTGGCCGTGATCGGGCCAGTGGGAGAGGTTTCATTTATGTTATGCCCTTGATCGGGCCAGTAGAGGGTTGTCATTTATATTATGCCCTTGTTCGGGCCAGTGGGGAGGTTCATTTATATTATGCCTGCGATCGGGCCAGTGGGGGTTGTCATTTATGTTATGCCTGCGATCTGGCCAGTGGGGAGGAGATTTCACATTATGCCAGCGATCCGGCTGCAGGGGGCACAGGAAACAAGCGGAGGGCCACCCACAGGTGGCAGCTGATGTGTTGCACCCGCAATGCGGCAGCTCACCTGTGGAGTAGCCTCGGCAATCCTTTTTGTCTCAAAGTTGTGCAGGCGCAGGTAGGGGGTTGAGCCTGCACAACTCTGCACAGCCGGCTGAATATCAGGCTGTGCAGTTTATGCATGGTTCCTCCCCCTCTGGTTGAGCATGCCTTCATTAGCATTGCGCTGTTGCTCAGCATGACTTGGGGGAGCGCAACTGCCTCCTGCTGAATATCGCAGAATGGCGCAATTTTGGACTTGCGCAGGCGCAACCCTATTGCGCATGGCGCAACCCTTTTGAATATCCAGCCCATTGTTACTATATATTTACATGATAGATCAGATGAGATGCAATGTCTCATTTTCAGTGGTGTCCTGCTTTTACACATTGTTAGATTGTAATTACCCAGGATAGGGCAACTGAGAGGCAATATCTACTTTTAAGTGGACTCTGACATTTTGACCCCAGATGTCCAATATTCTTTTTATGACCAGACATTATGATCAAGACAGGTGGAATTTTTAAAATCCCATCTAAAAGGTGATTTTGCTGTACAGTATATAAGGCCATGTCGGTGCATCACTAAGTCAAGTAGTTCTGCCCTGACATAGATCTGGGCTGTATACAGGCCATAGGGAACTGCACTCCCAGACCTAATAGTGCTGGGAGCCATGGTGCAATATTCAGCTGCAAAATGCACATAAGCCTGTTGGGTATGCAAGGCACTAGGGGCCATTCGCATGCCCATAATGGGCTGATTAGCATGGGAAGTGGTGGCAGGTTTGCACCCCTCCTGTAGCCACTTGCTACAGCAAGCATGGTGGTGATTGGTCTCCCCCCACCCCGAATGCCCATCCCCTCAATACAAATGTCCTCCCTGGTGTCTAGTGCCACCCCATCCAATTGTCCATCCATGTATGTGTAAAGTATTCCCTGGTGTCCAGTGTCTCACCCACCCTCCAGTCACCCATCCCTATATTTGTAGAGTATGTTCAGGTGTCTAGTGCTATCCCCACCCACTGATCACAGTTCCCATAACTGTAGAGTGCTCTGTCATGTCTAGTGGCACCCTCACCCTCTGATCACCCATCCCTGTATTTGTAGAGTAGTCCCTGGTGTCTAGGGGCACCCCTGCCCTCTGATCACCCATCCCTGTCTGTGTAGAGCATGTCCTGGTGTCTAGTGGCACCCCTGCCTTCCAGGTTCTTGTTCCCATATCATTAGTGGTTGCCCTGGTGTCTAGGGCCCCCTTCAAATCCCCTGACCCACAATACAGTTAGTCCCTGACTCCCTGGTGTCTGGTGATATCCCCCACCAATCGAGCACCCATCCCAGTGCCAACTCTGAGTCTCTGGTGGCTATCGTCCCCCCCACACTGCCCACATCAAGCACAACACTTAGTGAATCCTCCTCCATACCAGTGCCAGTGCTGTGTGGAGATCCTGATATGGCAACCAGCACAGCACTTCTCTTGCCTTCTCAGCCGGCAGCCGTATGGGATGCCAGGGAATGCGGTACATGGTAAACTAAAATCATAACCTTTTATTAGCAGACCCAAAATTATGGTGTAGCTAGGAAAATAACATTTGTAAACCAAAAACCTTTGGTGTCTCTTTGACAGCACCCCCTTCCCCATTGTAGACATGCTCATATTTGATACCAAACCAAAACACATCCTCTTCTGTTAGTTCCAGATTGAAAAGTACAGTAAAGGTCACAAGAAGGCAGCTTCCTCCTGTCAGTCTTGTACACAGAACTATAGAAGGTTTTGATTCCTGGAAGTATTTGTTGCACCACAATACATGTATGCTGTCATAAGAGAGACAGTTCTGTTGTTGGCAATGTACCATAGTAGTCAGAGCACAGAACGTGGAGCAAGCAGAGCGCAGGTGTGAATCCCACTTCAACCACTTACTCCTGATGTGACCTTAAGCAAGCCACTTTTCTATTCTGTGCTTCTGTTGCTCCCAGTTGTAGAACTGCATAAAAGGATCTCACACTGAAAATGAGATCTCAGCTGTGCTGTCCTGGTTAAATACTTTATAACAAAAAAACAAAACAAATCAAATAAAGATGACATGAAATCTTTGTGGGAAGCAGTTATTCACATTAAATGGGTTTTCAGTCCTGATGGTCAAATGCCCTCCACCCCTCCCTTCCACCCCAACATTTACCCCCTGTCACCCTGATACTGTGGTCACATAAGCATCGCATCTTGATTGGCTGAAAGCATGTGCATTAACACCTGGTGGGATCTGGGAGCAGAAAATCTCTCCCCCTTGTCACCCTTGGTCTCCCAGCTGGTTACGGTGGGGGATTCTGGGGCTTGCATGCAAATTCTGGGTACTCAGGCTGCACCACAATAGCACAATTTGGTGCTGCCACACCATGAGCACAGCCATTTTGTTTTAAAGTTTCCATTCTCCCATCTTTGTGCTGCTGATGGCCTCCCCTTTCCAGGTTATGTTTTCAAATACTTCTCCATCCCAACGCCCAACTTCACAAGCCCCCGTCCCACCAGCAGTATTTCCCTGCCCTTCCTCAGAACAAGTATGATTGACTCCATTTTATGGCAATCCAGGTTCGGAAGCAATTTCAGGTTGCTTGGGGTTGTCTGGAGGGTGGAGAGGATTGAATGTCTGATGGACAGCTCTCCTCTCTCTCAGGGAGGGAGGGAGGGATGCCATCTCTCCTAGCAACTGTCACCTAGTGGAGGCTGGGTTGCAGTGCAGGTTGGAACAACACTGAGGGAGGGAGCTGCAAGACTGTTGCACTGTGTTGTGTACCTCCATATGCACCGATGTGGACATCAGAGTAGGGTTTTAAGGTTGAAAGCCTCCAGCTCTCTAGCTGCACCACTGCCAGAACCCTGAGGCTCGATTGTGAATGAGCACCTCGGGGTGTGAAGGGATGGCCTCCCCTTCCTTTCCCTCTCTCAGGGGCAATCTGTGGGGGACTTTGTGGGGTAGGTAAATCCTACAGTGGTGGCTGCTGGTGGATGGAGGTGGGAATGGGGCTGAAGAGCAAGCCTGCTCTGGCCCAGAGTATAAACACCTCTATTGCTAAAAAAACAAAACAAAACAATATCCCACCTAAAAAAATGATATTAGAAAGAACGAAGGAGGAGATTTTCTACTGGGTAGAGGGGGAGAGGTGGTAATCTCAGACAAACGTATGTCAGGGGCTGGTCCAGCTGGACAGTTGCAGTGCTACTTCTTGCTATGCCAAAGAACTGCATTCAGGAATGAGTGCAGATCATCATGTCATGGCTTGGGGAGGAAGGATTAAGTGCCCCAGGAACTGCTCTTCTTCCTCGTGGGGTGGGGAGACATGCCGTCCACTGTGGCACTTTCACCTGGTGGAGGCTAGGCTGCGGCAAATATGGGAGCACATGCAATGTCGAGGGGCTCCCGCTGTATGTCTGGCACATATGTGAGCCACAATATGCATACCTTCATGCCTTTAGGAGGCAAAAGAGGAGCAGGGAGGGATGGGAACACAGATGTAGTGATAGAGAAGAATAGAGTGAGGGAAGGTCTGCTGGCATTGAAGGTGGACAAATCACCAGGGCTGGACAGAGTACATCCAAGGGTACTAAAGGAACTGGCTGAGGAGCTGGCAGGGCCACTGGCAGACCTATTTAATAGTTCACTAGAGTCAGGCGTGGTACCACAGGACTGAAGAACAGCACATATAGTGCCCCTCCACAAAAGCGGTCCTAAGGATGACCCAGGGAATTACAGCCAATTAGTCTGACCTCCATTGTGGGCAAGCTCATGGAGACCATACTAAAGGAAAGGTTGGTGGAATATCTAGAGGAGCATGAGCTCCAGGATCCGAGGCAGCATGGGTTCTTGGAGGGGAGATCATGTCAAACAAATCTGGTTGACTTCTTTGACTGTGTCACTAAGATAGTACACAGGGGCCAAGTGGTAGACATCCTCTATCTTGATTACAGCAAGGCCTTTGACTCTGTGCCCCACAAAAGGTTGATCAGGAAGTTGGTGGATCTTGGGGTTAGGGAAAAGATGGCCAAATGGGTGGAAAACTGGCTGAAGGACAGAACCCAGAGGGTGGTTGTGGGGGGAGAGTTATCTGGTACCAGAGAGGTAATCAGTGGGGTCCCACAGGACTCTGTGCTAGGGCCGATGTTGTTCAATGTCTTCATCAATGACATTGGAAATGGCATTAAAGGCAAAATGTGCCTATTCACGGATGACACCAAGCTCTGCGGGAGAGTGGACACAGCTGAAGGGATACAGGACCTACAGGAGGATCTGGAAAAGCTGGGGAGGTTGTCCAGGATCTGGCAGCTTGGCCTTAATGTCAAGAAATTCAAAGTTATACATATTGGAGCCAAGAGTCCCAGGACAGAGTACTTCCTGGGTGGAATCCAAGTTTCTGCATCAGAGGAGGAGAAGGACCTGGGAGTGATGATCACTAGTGATCTGAAGCACTCTACGCAGTGCAAGCAAGCAGCAGAAAAGGCAAACAAGATGCTGGGATGCATATCTAGCGGGATCAGTAGTAGGAGAGAGGAGGTTATACTGCCCTTGTACAGGTCACTGGTAAGGCCGCACCTAGAGTATGGAGTTCAGTACTGGTGCCCGCACCTCAAAAAGGACATTAACCTGCTGAAGAAGGTCCAGAGGAGGGCTACAAAGATGATAGTGGGTCAGCAGGGTAAGGCATACGAGGAGAGGTTGAGGGCACTGAACATGTACTCCCTGGAAGACAGGAGAGAGAGAGAGAGAGAGAGAGAGAGAGAGGGACATAACTGGGACCTTCAAGTACTTGAAAGGGATAAATATGGTTGATAAGGAGAGTCTCTTTAAGCTGAGTGGCAACCACAACACCAGGGGCACAGTCTTAAATTGGAAGGTGGGAGGATTAGGAGGGGGTGGTGTACACTTGGAATGGACTGCCAGAAGAAGGCATGTTGTTGGAGACAGTGGGCAGCTTTGAGAGAGGCTGGGATAGGCATAGGGGGAAGTAAGGATCATGGGTAGGGAGGATGGGAGGAGTGGGGAGGGAGGGTAAGGACATTAGCTCAAGCTGTGGACCCTGCAATATGAGCAGACTTGATAGACCAAATGGCCTTCTTCTGATGGCTTCTTTGTATGTTCATACGTTCATATGTTCATAAGCACTTGCACCATTGTATGCAGCATCTCTTGGGAGAAACAGGAAAACCTGGGTTGCAACATGCCGGCAACTCCACCCGAAGACTCTCATATGACCAACAAGGCTGGCCACCCAACACATTATGGTCCTGAGTAAATGGTGCATGACTGGTAAGTCTGTGAGAAGGTTGGTGATTGGGCTAGGGGGGTGGTGCCATCGGGCAGAGCCAGTGGGGAGGAAGCTTAACTGGAAAAAAACTTACATTTGGGGAAGAGTTGGGGAGTGGCACAACTAGGCTAAAACACTCAAGGCTGCAGTCTTTGAGCTTTTCTGATAACCTAGGTGATTGACAGATCACACGTCTTAAGAGCAACAACCATACTCATCATAATAAATAACCACAAACAGACAAGAAAGCGCACTTGGGATGTCAGAGGGCCGATCAAATGGAGAAGGATTCTGCATCTGATGGCTTGCTCTCATTCTCTGGGGAGGGGGTGGTGTGGAGCCTAGCATTAGCCTGGCCCCTAGCAGTGGCTGCAGAGTGCATGGACTGCAGGGAGCAGTGGTGGAACAGCAGATGCCTGATGCGCTACATGTGGAAGCATGCATGGTGCAGTCACAGTATGCACACTCTGCCATGACAATGGGAAGGGGAGCCATGTCACTGCTGTGCCAGCTTGGTGGTGTAGTAGAAAAGTCTGTGGCCTGATAAACAAGAGGTTGTGATTTCAATTCCAAATAAGATCCCCTCAATTTTCTTTTGTTAGAATTTCACTAGAGTAGTGCTTCATGACAGTGTGGAGTTAGAACAATAAATATATAGAAAAGAGAATGCAAATTGGTGAAATAATTGGTGCAACAGCACAATGCTGCCCTAGGGGCAACTTTTGTTTTAAAAATCTGACCATTGCAGTGGGGGTGGGGGGGTCAATGGGTTGCGAAGTGGAAGGGATCTGGCTGGCAGCTCCACAGAGCCTATATTTATAAGGCTATGCCTGTGGTTCAGTGGGCGGAACAAGTAACCACTCCCTCAATCAGGCCTTAAAAGGCCATTCTTTCTGATCACTCCAGGATCGTTTTCTCATTGTAGACGGAGGTGCCGCCCTCACTACCATCCTTCACTGCTCCTCCTGAGACTGGTGCTCATTCCTCTGTTCTGCTGCTGCCTCTGGCTGCTGGTATGCTTCGCTCGTGTTTTCTTCCTTGTCTCTCTCTCCACCACTCCTTCTGTGGCTGTTCATTTTGTTCTCCATCACCCCTTCCCCTCCCTCCTGCTTGTCCCATGGTGTTTGTCCCTCCCCTTCCTTGCTCCTCCTCCTCCTCTCAGCCTTCAGCTCACAAGCTGAGCTTCCGGGTTGCCTGTTCTCGTCCCTGCAGCATGTTGCTGAACCTTCCTGCGTACAGCCCTTGATTCCTTATCGCAGCTTCTCCTTGCAAATGGTATTTGTCTGCTTTGTATTTTCCACCCCACTCCTGCCTTTCCAGCCTCACCCTCTCTGCCTGTAGGGTCTCTTCTCTGCCTGCTGGGTCCCTGGTCCATCTCCCTTTCCGTCTGCTCTCTGCTGCATTGGTGGTCTGCCCGCTTGGCGTTCTGGACCTGCTTCTGCTCTTTTGCTGCTTTCTTTAGGGGTCTTCGGTCCTGCTGTTTTCTCTCTCTTCTCATATATCTGATACCCTGTCCTACGTTACAGATTCTCTTCACCCTGCGTCCTCATTTCGATCTTGGCTCAGTGTTTCCTTAATGTAGGGCAGCCCCTTCACAGTAGGTTTGCTGTACTAATTTCTCTAACTATTTCCTATTCCCTCTGTATTTTGGCTACCAACATTCACTCACTTCTTTATCCTACCTGACATGTCAGCTCAGCCTCTGTCTATACCATTCCTTTCTTTTGGGGTTTGTGCTCTACCGCCGGTTACGGCTAATGACTTACTGTATGTTATCTTGGTCCTATGTGCAGGACCTGTATTCATTCCTTATTTTAAAACTTGCTTCAGCTGCAGGAATTTACTAAATTTTTCTATCCCCTTGTTGCTTGGCTCCTCTCCACATCAGCCAGCTACAGCATTATTTTCCCTTCCACTTTTTTAGCTGTTTGGTGTCCTGGTGCCTCGTGGTGGCTTCCTTGTTTTTCCCATGGCGGGGGACTCCGTTGTCATGGTGAGCATCGTGGCTCCATGCAGCGGGAGCAGCTTATCATTTCCTTCCACTTAATCAGTGATGGCTCACCCTGCCTTCTCCAACTGCTCCTTCCCAGCCTTCAAGGCCATACCTCCATCTGCATATCAAGTCTATTTGTTCTCGGACCTCCTCTTCCTATACCGACTTCACCACTCCTAACTCACATCAGCTGTGGGCTTTGTCTGGCTGTTATAGTCTCTCCCACTCGTACCATTTACTCCCTCTTGATTTGGATCTTAATCATTGTGTACCCTCACCTCTTTCTACAAGCTGTGCAACCTCCAACCTTGCCATCAGCCTGGGCTTTGCCAGCCATTCCCACTCATAATTTCAGTTCACTCCTACTTTGCCTTCTTCATATCCTCCTACCTAACCCCTCATTTTCCTTTTTCCACCTGGCTGTACTCATTCCCATGTACTTATTCAGCATTGGCTTGCCTTGTCTTCTGCTGTTCCATGCCAGCCTTCAAGGCTTAACTCTTTCAGCATATCTAGTCTATTCATTCTCAAACCTTCTCTCATCCATCCAACTTTGTAGCTCCTACTGTACCTCACTACTCCTGGTACTTTGTACCTCACCCGTCGGCTGTAGGCTTCACCCGGCCATTTTCGTTTCTCCTCTCATGCAGTTCAATCCACCCCTAATTTGGTTTCTCAATGGACCTGGTTGGCATGCACTCCTGTTGTTACTAACTGCACACTACTTCCTCATGCCCCATGTTGGGGTCTGCTTTGCTCAGTACGACCTCTATGTAGGTCTACTCGTTTACATTGACTTTCCAAGCATAACCCTCTTGTGGGTCTCATGCTACCTCTCAACTCTACCATTTCTCTACTCAGATATGTGCCTTCCATGTCCATTGCTCCATGGCCTAGGGCTAGCCTGTAGCCGACGGTCTCACTCTGCATCCTGCGTCTGGAGCATGTGAAGCTCGGAGCGGGGACTTTCTCCCTGGCCCATAGTGAGAATGTCTTCACTCTGGGTGGACCTTCAGTCATCTCCTGTTCCAGTGACACCTCTGGATGTAGAATTTATGACTTCATATGCAAGGGGTGGGGCTGTCATCAGTAGGGCCCCTTTAGCGCCCGAGTGGGTTCAGAGGCACCCTTTACGCTATTCTCCCTCCGATTGCATTTGGTTCACCTGGTCATTTTTTGCAGGCTCGTGTAGGCCAGCTGAGTGCCTCAGTGGTTGTTTCTCTCCTCCTTTGCTTTTAGGCACATTGTTGCAGAGACGTCGCTCGCAACCCTCAAAAGCACTCCTGTTAGAAGGACTGAGTGAGAGCTTCTTCCAAATTGGAATATTTTCCTCTTCCCTTGATCTCTACTCTAAATTGCAGTAGCTGAGCCATCACTAACCAAAACATCTTTCAGCCTGGAGGGAAGGCGACCTAGGCCTTGGATCCCCAGAGGTTTCCTCCTTAAAGGTTTTTTTTCCTCTTCTCCATGCCGATGGTCATAATACTTAGATAGCGTTAGTACTTTCAAAGGTTCCATAGTCAGGTTCTGCTGTTGAATGGAGTCGGATGGTGGCCCCCTGACTGTTTCCTCTCTCCTTATGAAGTTCTGCCCTCCTGCCTCATATCAGCCTCAAATCCAGTAGTTATCTTCCGTTATCTCCTGTTCCTCTCAGTCCTAACCATCTACACCTATCGACCTCTGTTTATGTCCTCAATACTGTTCTGATTCCCTTGCCTCCTTCATGATGCTTGACACCCTTTTGGGTACTCTTTTTGTGCTCCTTCCTAAGTTTATAATAAACTCTAAAGAGGATGCGGACATTTTACAACTAGCCTTAAGGGAACTCGAACAATGGAAAATAATGAAACAATCCACTTTTAATACCGATAAATGCAGGGTTATGCATCTGGGGAAAAATAATAGCCATTGTAAATATAGTCTAAATGGATTAGAGCTTCAAGCAGTAGCAGATGAAAAGGACCTAGGTATCCACATTACTAGCGATCTTAGCTTTAAGACTCATTGTAATCAAGCTATTAAAAAAGCCAGCGGGTTATTATATTGCATTAACAAACATATTAAAAGCAAGGATAGACAAGTGGTGATGCCCCTGTACAAAGCATTAGTCCGACCGCATGTAGAGTACTGAGCCCAGTTTTGGTCACCGGGGGGACAATAGCAATAAATGCTCTTGAATGAGTACAAAGAATGGCAACTAAGCTAGTGACAGGACTAGAGGGACTATGTTGCCAGCAGAGATCGCAGAAACTGGGCCTTTATTCACTGGCGTTCTGAAGACTCAGGAGCGATATGTGCATGGTATACAGAGCACTTTTAGATGATGATTTATGGGCCCAACTGGGATTTGAGTTAAGGATCCAAGTATATGATACTAGGGCACATTCACTTCAAATAAAGATCCCCACCTATTGTGCAAACAGCAGGACATACTGGTTTAGTATTAGGGTTACCAGAATATGGAACAGTCTACCAGTAGAGGTGGTAGCAAGCAGGACTATGACAGATTTCAAGGCAAGATTGGATAATTATCTGATTGAACAGGGTATTACAGGCTATTAATGTATGGCAAGCCGTTATGAACTTCAGTCTCCTCGGCTTTGTATCTACCTATGTGATTTAGCCAAGGGAATCATTCCCATGGTACCGCTGGGGTGGGACCCTCCTTTAGGGTTCTTTGCCATTGTACCCCTACAGGATGGTATATCCTATGGATAGAGAGGTGAACAGCCACAACATTTCCAAGTTGCACAAGCATAACATCATACCAAGTTGCGTAAGCACATTCAATTGTAAGGCTACACCTGTGGTTCAATGGGCGGAGCAGCTAACCATGCCTCTGATCAGGCTTTAAAAGGCTGCTCCTCCTAGTCATTACAGGATTGTTTTCTCATTGCCCCACCATCCTCCCCTCCTCCTCCAGTGGCGCATCTATCCCTTCCGTGGGCTCCTTCCTAAGCTACCTTTAGCTAAGCAAATCATTCCCACAGCACCTCTAGGGGTGGAACCCTCCTCTAGGATTTCTTGCTGTCATACCCCTACAGGGTAATATATTCCATGGATAGAGAGATGAACAGCCACAATGTATCCAAGTCACATAAGCAAAACATCATACCAGGTTGCATAAGCACATTGAACTAATCCCTTCCCTCTCCTTAAACGCTTCTGTGGAAAATTAAGTCTATGCTCCCTGCTGCCTTACTGGGAGTTAAGACTCATTCTTGTTTGATTTAAGGTCCAAATAGTGCTCTTCAATTCTGTTTTGAGTATGGGGGTCTTTAGCCCTGAATCTTGACAGATCCTTGAGCTATTCCTTAAGGGATGTATCTGAAAACTGGGCGGGTTGGAATTAAAAATAATGCTTTTCAGCAGAATTTTTTTTTTTTTAAACTTGAAATTTATATTAGCTAAATGTTTGTCAGATGATGTGCACTTTTTTAGAAAGACAACAAAAAAAATTCTGCATGCAATTGTCACCTTATGCAGGATTGACACACAGGGGTATTCTACTACAGAAATGGGGAAGGCATGGATTTACATCCGAGTTTAATTTTTTTTTAAAGGTACCACAAAACTTGTTATAAATCACTTGATCTAACTTGAGCGATTTAGAATACATAACTAGGACATCTGAGGGGTGCCACTTATGGTGTAAGAGAGTCCTCGCATGAGGTTTGTGTAGCCAGAACCAATCTTGCTCACACCTAGTATAAAGACTCTCTTATACCATATAAGAGATACCCCTCAGAGGACATATTGAAAGGGAAGGAAACAGTGCCATGGTTAATCAAACTGTGAAAGCCAATGAAAAGCTTTTTTCAAAGGAGGTTTTGGGTTTACCTGGGGGTGAAGTGGAGTTGGGTCACTGTGGGCATATGTGGTGCTTAGGTAGCAGTCGTGGTACAGTCTCCACTCTGAGAACACGGAATTCTGATTGTATTATACTATAGTAAACTGCCAAGTAGTTAAGGAGGTTAAATAAGAAAAGTGCACCCAGTCTAACTCTCCTTTTATAAAATTGCACCCAGTCTAACTCTCCTTTTATAAGAGGTGGAGGTATTTAAGAAAGATTTAAAAACCTGCTTATGGGATTTGGCCTATCTGGATGAATAATGGATATTATTTGTAAATATCAGTTGATCGTATGGATGATTATATGGTTTGTTTTAACTAAGTGATGTTTTAATGGATTTATTTTTATATGTTTTAAATTGATATTGTATATTGTGTTTTGATGTAAAGCGCCTTGATATGTTTGAAAGGCGCTTTAAAAATAAAGTTATTGTTATTATTATTATTATTATAAAAGTGCACCCAGTCTAACTGTCCTTTTTGAAAAGTGCACCCAATCTAACTCTCCTTTTAAAAAAGTGCACCCAGTCTAACTCTCCGTTTAGAAAAGTGCACCCAGTCTGTCTCCTTTTAGAAAAGTGCACCCAGTCTAAGTCTCCTTTTAGAAAATGCACCCAGTCTAACTTTCCTTTTAGAAAAGTGCACCCAATCTAACTTTCCTTTTAGAAAAGTGCACCCAGTCTGTCTCCTTTTAGAAAAGTGCACCCAGTCTAATGCTCCTTTTATAAAAGTGCACCCAGTCTAAGTCTCCTTTTATAAAAGTGCACCCAGTCTAAGTCTCCTTTTATAAAAGTGCACCCAGTCTAAGTCTCCTTTTAGAAAAGTGCACCCAATCTAACTCGCCTTTTAAAAAAGTACACCCAGTCTAAGTCTTCTTTTAGAAAAGTGCACCCAGTCTGTCTCCTTTTAAAAAAGTGCACCTAATCTAACTCTCCTTTTAGAAAAGTGCACCCAGTCTAACTCTCCTTTTAGAAAAGTGCACCCAGTCTAACTCTCCTTTTAGAAAAGTACACCCAATCTAACTTTCCTTTTAGAAAAGTGCACCCAGTCTAAGTCTCCTTTTAGAAAAATGCAGCCAGTCTAAGTCTCCTTTTAGAAAAGTGCACACAGTCTAACTCTCCTGTTAGAAAAGTGCATCCAATCTAACTCCTTTTAGAAAAGTGCACCCAGTCTAACTCTTCTTTTAGAAAAGTGCACCCAATCTAACTTTTCTTTTAGAAAAGTGCACCCAGTCTAAGTCTTCTTTTAGAAAAGTGCACACAGTCTAACTCTCCTGTTAGAAAAGTGCACCCAATCTAACTCCTTTTAGAAAAGTGCACCCAGTCTAACTCTCCTTTTAGAAAAGTGCACCCAGTCTAAGTCTCCTGTTAGAAAAGTGCACCCAGTCTAACTCCTTTTAGAAAAGTGCACACATTCTAACTCTCCTTTTAGAAAAGTGCACCCAATCTAACTCTCCTTTTAAAAAAGTGCACCCAGTCTAACTCTCCTTTTAGAAAAGTGCACCCAGTCTAACTCTCCTTTTAGAAAAGTGCACACATTCTAACTCTCCTTTTCCTTAAAAGAAATGCCAATTTTAATGCAGTAAGGCAAGGAAAGTTTTATTTATATGGTGCCCGTTCCCTGAGGCTCTGGGTGCCTAACAACAAGACAATACAGATAGTAAAAACAAGAATTAAACAATGGCTAAAATATAAATAAACACAGCTTTAAAATGTAAGTATCAGGGTAACTCATATGGCTGTGCGGGGGAAATGTAGTCCAGACAGGCCAGGCAGAAGAGGTGGGCCTTTAGCCTCTGCTTGAAGACCCCAATCGAGGGAGCCTCCTGGACTGCAGGTGAAAGCGAGTTCCACAGATTTGGCTCAGTGACACTCAAAGCATGATCACCCAATGTTTTGAGCCAAACCCTTGGAACATCGAGGAGGCCCCTCAAAGAGGAGAGGAGGGAGCGGACAGAAGTATCAGGTGTCAGGAGCTCAGTCAGGTAGCCAGGACCCAGTCTGTATAAAGCCTTGAAGGTTAACAAGCCCACCTTGAAAAGGACCCTTCATCTGACTGGCAGCCAGTGCAGAACACACAGAATTGGGGTCACATGACTAGACCTAGAGAGGCCTGTCAGCAGCTAGGCTGCTGCGTTCTGCAACTGCTGCAGTCTGCAGAGGGTTCCTCCCATGACTCTGCAGTATGGAGAGTTACAGTAGTTGAGCCTAAAGGTAAGAAAGGCGTGCACTAGATTCGGCAGGTCTTCAGGTGGAATGAGGCGCTTGACACTGGTGATGTTCCTTAAGTGGTAAAGCCCACTTTTGACAACAGACGATACCTGATCTTTGAGCGTCAGTCTGCTGTCCAGGATCACACCAAGATTGTGTACCCTTGGAGAAGCTACCAACAGAGCGGATCCCAGGAAAAGACCAGTGTCGGCTCCAGGTGGCAACCCATCACGCCCAGTTCAACCACCAGGACCTCCGTCTTATCTGGGTTCAGTCACAACCAGCTGGAGGACATCCAGTCATTGATTTTAGCCAGACGTTAAGTATATCTACAGCATCGGATGTTACGAGCGCAAATGACAGATGCAGCTTGGTATCATCTGCAAGCAGTGAAACTCCACGTTGAACTACCGAATTATATCACCTAGGGGCAGCATGTACACTGTGAACAACATCGGTGACAAGGTCAAGCCCTGGGGCACTCCACATGACAGGGGCATTGGAGAGGAGGAGAAATCCCTCATCACCACCAGCTGCACCCTGTCAGAGAGATAGAACTCAAATAATTTGATGACAACACCAGCGAGTGCACAATACTCACAGAGCTGATTGAGAAGCACAAAGTGATCCAGTGTCAAAGGCTGAATAGAGATTGAGGAGGACAAGAATTGACGTGTCTCCTCTGTCTCTAGCCCTGAGTAGATCATTATCATTAGTACATTGGAACGTAGTCCTCTTTTATTTTCCTCGTGCAATATGTTGTTAACTGTCAACTAACTAGCTTGGATACAAAATGCTATTTAGAAGACTGGCTGGTGTTTTCATTTGCCTACCTGCTCAAATAGGTTATGCCTCGGTAGTGGAGGCTTGTTTTCACGTTTTTCCCAAGCTCATTGTGGACGTCAGGAGAGACAAAAGCAATTTGGGAAAGCCTGTGTCTGTAACAAGTTAATTCTATTTGTTTATCTGCACAAACTTAGATTAACTCTCTGTGGTGGTGATTTGTTTTTGTGATCTCCCGCTTAAGTTTGGAGTGGACGTTGGGGGGAGGGGGAGAGGAACTCAATCTTGAACTGACTGGCTTTGATTTTTACCAACCACCAAAGTGCATCTTGCTATTTTGCATCAAGCTAACAGGCACTTCTAAACTTTAATTAGTACTAAAGGAAAAGGGTAGTTTTACAAACATTTCCTAAGTAGCAGTTGACTGAGCAGGTCTCTTGGTAAGCAATGCAATGGACTGGAAAAGCACCATAAACTTTCATTTTTCTCACTACCTGTATGTACTTTTGTGGGACCTAATATAACTACAGTTTTTGTCACACCTCAAAGCCTCTAAAAATTCAACATACATCAAAATAGAGTAAAAAACAGACAAAAGGGCTCTTTTTTGCATCCTCCTTCACCCCAACAGCATTAAGATACCACAGTTTTGGGCTGTTAGATTATTGTGCCTAATCTGATTAATGCAGAAACTATTGCTAACATTTCTTGGACCAGCAAATAAGAACATCCAGCCAGAAGGCGATAATTTAAAAGAAGCTAGAAGACTTAGTAAATTACTCCAAACTTTAGCAAAAAAAAATAAATAAGAAAACAGAAAAATGAGAAAGTTCAGATGGGTCAGGGGGGCAACTAAAGCCAAATATACTACTTGTGCTAAAGTTAATAATCAGTTGCAGCCTTCTCAAGTGCTAATCAAGCCCTAATAAATTGGATCCTGTGACTGGGGCGTTAATGGACCATCAAAATCAATCAGAGACAGACGCAAACAAGGTGTCTGCAAGAGCTTGGGGCTTTTCCTGCCTGCTGAAATTCCTCAGCAGGCTGATCGTGACAGATCAGCTCTGCTTTCTTGGTAGGGTAGATCAAAGGAGAGAGCCGCCTCATGATTGGGTTGACTTTTCTTTTGAAGTACACAAAGTTTCCACCCAGCAAGGCAATACGGTTTCATGATCAATTTGGCTGATGACTGGTGTGGTATTAATGCACCCCTTGCAGACTGCTCCGCATTGGACCGACAGTGTCACACCTCTTAAAACCCACTCTCATAACACAGTGTTTACTGTGCCCACATGCACAGCGAACATAAAAATGCATGGATTTAAAACCTGAAACTTTCAGATTCATTAGGTATTGGCCCACAGTATGGCCTTTATTTCATTTTATGATTAAAAATTGTCAAGTTGTAAAGTTTAAGTGTTTTTAGATTGCAAAATTCATGCGTTTGCTAACCAAAAAACAGTAAAGAAAACGATACATGAAAAATCCTCAGTCTTTTTTACGGCTGCAGTAGGCAGAGCCTGCAGACGTTTTGAATGTACAAAATGAATTATGTCATGTTTTCTGTCCATGCAACTGACTGAAGGTGTAAATAGTCTCTTCCGCCTTACCTCCTCCAAGAAATATTTTCCGCCCCCAAATAAATACGCTTTCATGTTAGTCAGTGGTTGCAGGGTACTATTTTTTTTCTTAAATGGGCAGTACAAGAACTGGAACCTGAGTAGTGGGAGGCAGCATTCATTTTTTGGGGGGGAGGAGTAAGATCCACCCCCACCTCCACCTGAGAAGCTCCTAAAGATCCACCCCCACCTTTTTTTATTCATGTGGGGGGGCATGAGGTGGATATATCATGTTGGAACAACTAATTATCAGAGCTGCCTGGGGAAGTAATTAAATAAAAACTCCATGTTAAAATCACAAAGAGATATGTTTTATCCCTTTTTTCTTTGTTCTAACCTCTTCCCGGTGTATTTTTTTCCTCTGGCTGTGAGAGGTTTTTTCAGACTTTCAATGGCTGGTTTATTGCCCCTCGAGGCTGCCATTCTGGTTTCTTTTATGGTCTCTTGTCCCAGACAGTCTTCCCAGAGTGACCTTTGATATGATATCTAATCGCCTCTGTAGGAGGCCAGTGTCTTGTTACAGGGTCTGTCACAGCTCAGCCAAAGAGAGAATACTGCTTACAGACACACTGCTTTTTTTTTGGGTGAGTTTAATCAATATTTTTTTAGATACAGTACTGGTGCCTCGTCCAGCTGTGTTCTGGTGTGTGTGTGTGTGTGTGTGTGTGTGTGTATATGTGTGTGTGTGTGTGTGTTTTTTTTAATCATGTCGCTTGTTACAGTGGTTGTGTCTGCACTCATCTGGCTATTCCTCTCAATCCCTTTCAGTTTTTGCACCACTTCTAAGTAACACAAAATCACCTTATAGGTTGTTAGAGTAGACCAGAAAATGAAATATGCAGAATTGGAATGTTTTATATAAACTAGCCTGGAAACATCATGGAGCTCATCTATTTGTAATACAAGTTAGTGTTTGCCTCTCAACAATGCTACTTGACACTTACCCCTCCCCAAATCCCTTTGCATAATAGAGTATACATCAAGTTCTCAACAACACTGTCTCCAAAAAGTTGCTGTACTTTAGAGATTTGCACTTATTGTAATAATTGTTATTTTGTCTATGTATGAATTTATCTATATGTATATTACAGTACTTTTAAGAGTGAAACTGATCTTTTGTACAGTAGGACCCCATTGTAAATTAGCTTTTGCTAAATTGGGTTATCCTATTTCTGATATCAGAAATAAAACTTTTTACTACTATTCTGTCTGCAAGCTGTCTCTCTACTATTGTGGTGTAGGGGCAAACTGAGCAAATGGGATCACTGTGTAAGATGATCAGTCAACTGTTGAGGAACACTGCTTAGCTGCAGCATTTCCTATGGATCCCATCCTCAGTATGTGTGTATTTTACTAAGTTCTCCTTAACTAGATTCTAGCCTTTGCAATTTTTATGTTTGCTTGCACTCATATGCAAGAAACATAGTGCCATCATCTGAGTTTTTGTAGGTGTGGCACCCTGTCTTCCAATTCAGTCATTGTATTTGAAGGCATGGCCATAGTTCACCAATGAATGCTGCAGCTGTCTATGACAGCAGTTGAAGATGCAGTGCCGTACAATTGAAAGGGAGAGCTCCGCTTCAGTGAGCAGTGATAAGATAGTGTTGATCAGCATATTGCCAGAAATCCTGCTTGTATATGTCTCTGCTTTCTCTTCCTGGAACATAAATTCAGTTTGAAGTGAACTTTTCCTAGGACTATCTTTCTGGGAGGCGGCAACGGGGGTGCCCAATCCCCCGTCAGCTCAATTAAACCCCCCCTCAAAAGGAACAGACTTCCAGTTGCCACGCTGGGAGCCCACACCAGTGTGGCACACATCTGTATGGCCAATGGGGGTGCCCAATCCCCTGTCAGCTCCACGGCCCCTCCAAAAAAATCTTCCAACTGTCCACGCTGGGATCCCACCCCAACATGGCACAAGTCCCGCGTCAACCTCCTAAAAAGACAACAAACACCTGAAAAGAAAAAATGGTCCCTCGTTGATTGTCTTGCCCCAACCCATGCCCACCTTCTGCGCATCCACCTCCCCACACCCCCACCTCACCCCATACTTACTGCTGGAGGCCGGCGAGACAATCTTTGGTGGACCAGGAACACATCTGCACTCTTCAAAGTCGACTGCTAACTGAAGAAATGCCGGTAAGCTATATAATAGAATAAATAGGGTTTTTTCAACTTTCATGCATATCTCATGCATTTTTTTGGAATTTTGGCTCCAAATTTTCAACATGGGGTTTTTGGAACCCCCTTCTCATGAATTCTGGCACTGTCATTGTGTTAATCAGCCCAGAAAGGTGATTTCACGGTCACTGCACGGAACCACCTTTTGGGACCAATTTACGAAATTACAGTGTCACAGTTCATGAGGTAAGCCCCCCAAAACCCTAAAATGACTGATTTATGAGCGTGCATTGTGCAGTTCCTACGCACACTCGTAAGTTCACACATTTTTAATATTTTCACTCCAGATTTTCAACATTGCCATTTTACCACACCTCCTTATGAGCAGTACAGCTGTAATTTTTCACATCTCACCCAAAATGTGTTTCTGCGCATGTAGCACACAATGGCGCAGTGTGCAAAATCAATGTTTGGGACAGATTAAGAAAATCACAGTAACACTGTTCATGAGCAGAGGTCTTAAAATGGCTGTGTTAAAAATTTGGTGACAAAAGTCCACAAAACGACTGTGTTATGAGCGAGCATTGCTCAGTTTCCACGCACCCTCATAAGTTCATGAATTTGTAATATTTTCAGTCCAGATTTTCACCACTGGCATTTTTCCACACTTCCTTATGAACAGTACAGCTGTCATTTTTCACACCATGGCCGAAATGTGTTTTTGCACTTCCAGCGCAGAAATGCGTGATCGTTGTGGGAAATCACTGCTCGGGACAGATTAAGAAAATCACAGTGACACCGTTCATGAGCGGAGGTCCCAAAATGCCTGTGGTGACAATCTGCTGTAAAAAATCCCCAAGCTAATTACATTATGGGTGTGTGTTGCACAGTTTCTACGCACGCTCGTGACTTCACCAGTTTTTTAATATTTTCACTGCAGATTTTCAACATTGCCATTTTTACACCTGCCCATGAACAGTACAGCTGTCATTTTCACATGCTGTTCGAATGTGTTTTGACCTGTGGTGCCAAATGGCCTAGTCGCTGTGCAAAAGCAGCTTTGGCTAACGAACTGATATTGCCACTGTTCATGAGGTGGGGTCGCCAAAACCATGTTGAAAATTTGGAGTGAAAATACCAACGAACACCTGAGGCGTTAGGGTTTCCGACCATTATGCCCCACCCTGTAGAGAATGACAGGCATCAGGGGTGTGACTTGGGATTGTCGCCTGTAATGCTCATACCATTCCATCCCCACCCACACCCTGCAGCCAGTGAGAGGCATCAAGATGTGCCTTGGACTCTTTGGCCCCAAAGTTCACCCCATTCTCCTATACACCACCCATCTCATTGTATTTCCTGATGGAATGGGGTGAACATAAGGGCCAAAGACCCCAAGGCACACTGTGACACTTGTTGGTGTCTGCAGGGTAGGGTGTGGTGAAATGGCATGACTGTTATGCCTGTAGACCCAAAGGCACACCCCAATGCCTGTCAGTATCTGCAGGGTGGTGGTGGGGTTGGCTTCAGTTCAATACTTCACTGCCATTTCTATTATGCAGCTCTGTAACTCCTACACTACCAATGCCAATGCCAGCAAGTAAACATTCGGCATTGACAAATGCTTGTTTACCATGGCATTTTACACTGGACAGGATCCAGATTTATTTATTGAAGTCAGGAATGCAATCAGACAGGCTGATATGTCAGCCGGAGTCCACCCCCCACCAATTAACACCCCCCAAAAAAACCCCCCACAAAATACAAATATGCCTCTGCTACACACTCAAAAAACTCCTGTGTTGCACCAACAAGATAACCCCTCCCAACTACAGCAAAACAAAGTGTTCACAGCCAAACCGGTATACTGCATCTGTGTGTATCTGGACCAGAATGCTTGCATGCAGAGTGAACACACCACTCAATGTATCATAATGTATTTATTTTCCTCCATACTTAATTGCCAATCTGTCAGTTTGTGCAGTATATCGAGATGTATACATTTTCCACCCAGCATTGTAAATCTTGTGACTTTGTGTTTCAGAAGAGGATACTGGCTGAGTAGGGTTAAGCTAGGGATCATTGAGGAGAAGAAGGACCTAGGGGTAATAATAACAGGGACCATGAATAACACTGCCCAGTGCAGGAGAGCTGCTGCAAAAGCAAACAAAATGCTGGGGTGCACAGTGAGGGTGTTTTCGTCCAGGCGAAGAGAGGTAATCTTGCCCCTCTACAGGTCACTAGTTAGGCCACACTTGGAGTATTGTGTGCTGTTTTCGAGGCCATACCTAAAGTGTGATATCATGTCAATGGATGGGTTACAGAGGAGGGCAATGAATATAATTTGTGTAATGGAGGGGAAAGACTATGACAGCAGGCTGGGAGACCTGAATATGTACACTCTGGAGGACAGAAGGGACAGGGGGCACATGATAGAGATATTCAAGTATCTGAGGGGAATCAATAAGGATGGGGTAGGACACCAGGGGGCATGGGCTACGAATGGGGGGGGATTTAGGAGGGAAATGAGGAGACACTTTTTCACAGAGAGGGTGGTAGCAAAATGGAATGCACTACCAACATGGATGGTGTCATGTAAATCTGTGAACAGCTTTAAAAGGGCATGGGACAGGGAACCGGGGAGAGTGAGGGTGTGGGAAGTGGGGGGTGGCACTGGGATGACAAAGTAGAGAGGGTGGAGCAGCTGCAAACTAGGGGTGCTAGCTGCATACTTGAGCAGACTTAGATACACCAAGTGGTCTGTTTCTGCTGGCAAATTTGTATGTCCATATATTTGAAGTGTTGGGTTAACTCACATACACAACTGTGTATTATCCTTGTATGTCACCCAAATACAGTGTTCCACTTCAGAATGTGCCAATGCTAAACACAAACCTCTGCTCCCATGTACAGAACATGCACATTTATAGCAAGTGACAACCAGAAACAGGAAATTTGATTATGCACAACAGTGTGTATAAATCTGTTAAGAAGAAGCACATGTAGTCCACATCCTCATAGTCCATATGTGTCTGTGGACTGGTTGTCAGTATACCAGATTTTGTATGTGAATCATGTACCACGCTGTGCTCACATCCTGCCCTCTCCTCATGAGGACTGCTAGTAGTCTGCTGAAGTGTTGATACTGAACTGGATTTAGAGCAATGGTGGTATGCTTCCACACCAGTCGCCTCTCAGCCTCTCAGCCAAGACACCAAAAAAGGTGCAGGCAAATTGAAGGTCAACTAAAATGGTGCCGTGCCTTCAAGTACAGACCTATGAAAAAAAGACAAAGGACATAAATATGTTGTGTCGGTGGTTCAGGATGAGGCATTTTAATGATAATGTGGCCCTTCAGTACATCAACAGTATACATTGCGTACACGTCAAGCCCATATTTCAGAATAAAATATCACCACATTGAATGAGCACAGTATCATGAGGGAGGTGTAACAGTCACAGCGGTACAGTCGGCAAGTATCTGGTCACAGAGAGGTCAGCAGATGCTTAAAAGTGCCCTCCTGTGACAGTGATGTCAGCTAAAGTTATCATGGTATTAAAGCATGTGTTGGCTTAACACCGGTGTATCCTGGTGTGCGTGTGGTGGTAGTGTTAAAATTGTGCCAACCCTCAAACCAGTCTGACGCTATGCACCGTACAACCACACCACTCAGCCCAATCCCCCTTCCTTCTACTCTCACCCTGTTCCCCCTCCCCTTATCAACTCATCACTCCCCCACCCCTCACATTCACAATCACACCACTTCCCATCCCATCTAGCACCAACCCAAACCCCTTTATCACCGTCCTTTAATTTTCAGCTGGGCCAAGTTGCCTTTTCACCTTATTCTACATTAACCCTTAACTCCTACTGGGCATCTCCTCCCACTGCTCCTGGTCTACTGTCCCACACTCGACACCTTGTGCAATGTGCAGCATGTGTGTTACTTGACAATCTTTTGTGCTGCTGTTTAATACTTCACTGCCATTCCTATTATGCATCTCTCTTACTCCTGCACTACCAATGCCAATGCAGCAAGCAAACATTCGGCATTGACAAATGCTTATGTTTTCATGTGCACTCACAGCAAACATTTTGTTACAAGAATGGGGTTTCAGAGGTGTGGCATTGTGGGTCCCAGGGTGATAGCCTGGGTAACAAATTGGCTGACCAACAGGACACAGAGGGTAATAGTAAACCGAGTACACTCTGAAGAAAGGGTGATTACTAGTATGGCAGCTTAGATTCAAAGCAATAAATTGCAAATTAATGTGCCTGGGAAACAAAAGCCCAGGGGAAGAGTACACAGTGGGTGGGGATTTAGGCACTAACAACAACTAAAATGGAAAGGGACCTCAGGTCATCATATCAGAGGACCTTTAACGTAGGTAAACAATGTAAGAAGGCAGTAAGGAGGGCTGGAGGGATATTGGGATGCATAGGGAGAGGCATCACCAGTAGAAACAGGAAGTTTTTTTCCCTCTGTACAGACAGTTGGTGAGACACCACTTGAGCAAAGCTGGGAAAAAAGTACCCTACCCTAATTTTTTGCAGTATGTTGTCTGTATTTATATTAATTCTGTTGGCATTCCTGGTACTGTACAGGGGACTGACTGCGAATAAGGAATAGTTGCAGGATCCAGGGACGATTACGGGGGGGGGGGGGTTGATGGTCATTAAAATGGAAAGGGGATTTTGGGGTAATCATATTGGATGACCTATGTACCAAATCTGTGAGGAGAGTCAGTGGAATGCTATTATTGCATAGGGAGAGGCATTGCCAGCAGAAGGAAGGAGGTGGTGATGCCACTGTGTAGATCACTGGTGAGGCCTCATTTGGAATATGGTGTCCAGTTCTGGAAGCCACATTTCTGTCATGCAACTTTAAATCACAAATAGGTTAAATGGTTCTATCTTAGGTTTCAGTTCATTTCCCCTGCTCCTCCCACTGGCTAGCCTCATGGAACGCAACCAGAACATATCTTGGCTAGCATGATGAATGCACCTACACAAGCTGCTTCTCAGTCTACAGCACAGTCTTTTTAAAATGCTAACTTCTTGTTGAAAATATGGCATAATTTTTCCATCCATGTTATTGCTAGACATACTGCAGCTAACTTGGCTTGAGGAAGGGTGAACATGGTCAGGACCCCTTAGCAATTGAGATGCATATGCAGTAAATAAGTCCAGATGTGCTAACTTACTTTATAACTGTTAAGTGGCACATTTGCATTTTCTTCTTGAAATGGTTACTTTTGCATTCATGTTTATTTTAAAATATTTAATATTCTGACCATGTGGTTATGTCATAGACCATAACTGATCTCCAGCCTTAACCCCCCCCCCATGCTCCAACTTGCAAAGAAGATAGTGCTTGTAGACAAATCTAATCATTTTTCCACTGTGTTCTGGTGTGTGTGTGCCTTCGATTCACTTGCTTGTATATTGCATGGTAAACAGTGCTTATAGACAATCTAATCATTTTGCAGCTGTGTTCTGCTGTGTGTGTGTGTGTGTGTGTGTGTGTGTGTGTGTGTGAAGCTGTTCTTGCAATCTAGGAAAGGTACTTCCTCAGACATAGCAGCAGTACATTGCATAGCAGATATAAAATGTCAATAAGCAGGTCATGCAAAAGATGTGCTAAGCAGTTACTGAAGCAAGAAATGCACAGCTGTGATTTTTTACATCCTGTTCAAAATGTGTTTTTACACCTGTGGTGCCAAATGGCACAATTGCTGTGCTAAATCTCCTTTCGGCTAATGAACTGATAGTGTCACTGTTCATGCGGTGGGGTCACAAAAAGACCATGCTGAAAACTTGGAGTGAAAATACCAAGAAATGCCCAGGGCATTAGGGTTTCTGACCATAACACCCTGCACTGTAGAGACTGACAGGCATCAAGGGTGTGATTTGGGACTGTCAACTGTAATGCTCATGCCATTCCACCCCCATCCCCACCCTGCAGCCAGTGACAGGTATCGAGGTGTGCCTTTGACTCTTCAGCCCCAAAGTTCACTCTATTCTCTTATACTGTACCCATTTCAGCGTATTTCCTTATGGAATGGGGTGAGTATAAAATCTGAAAACCCCAAGGCACACCTCGACTCTTGTCTGTGTCTGCAGGGTAGGGTGAGGTGAAATGGCATGAGCGTTATGGGCAATGACCCAAAGGCACACCCCAATGCCTGTCCATGTCTGCATGGTGAGGGTTGGGTTGGCGTCACTTCAATACTTCACTGCCATTCCTATTCTACCTGTCTGCGTGTGTCTCTCTCTCTATCTATATGTCTATGTAATTATCTATCTTTCTATTAATTGCATGTATCAATATTTTTGCCTATTTCTAAAACAAACCTGTATATCACATTTGCCTGCAGTCTGAGCACATACTTATGAAACTGTGTATATTTGTACTCCACTTCTGCTTAGACCTCATACTTTCCTAATATTCCCATTATCACAAGCATAGCTACCTTGCCCTTATCAAAAGCAACCCCTTCTGAAAGTTAATATCACATTTTCTCTAACAGTCGATCATCATTACACCTGACTTCCTGACATCAGCATATTGCTTAAATATAACTTACATCACCTCATGGACAAAAACCCTGTTTCTCTTACAAAAAACAAAAACAAAAACAAACTAAATAATCCCAAGGCTGAACATATGCCAGCCATTACTTTTTCATGTACTGCCGCCTTCTGTGCCATCATGGGGATTTGTACATATTTCCCTTGATGCTTTGCATTATTGGGATACGTGCAATTGTGTTTTCTTTAAAATTTGACTGTCTAGCCAATATCATCCGGGATAACACATACATCAGTGGCATTTGCTTGAGGGTTCTTTTGTAAGCTTCCTATTCCTTCCATTAAAATGTACACCTCCATATATATTCCTAATAATGTGTATGCCTTCCTTAGAACAGAAACTAAAACAAATCTTGCTACTTACAAATCATTTTGTTCTTTCTCCATATCTTCTTAACAATTCCACACAACTTCACTAACTTCATTATGCAGCCGTGGTGGATCTGACCAGATTTTGTTTGATTCGTGACTGCTTTAAAAGTCAATCATAAGAAAAAAAAAACATACACTGATTTAAAAGCTGAAAGTCTCAGGTTCATTACATATGTGTCAACAGCTGGGCCTTTTGTTGGTTTCATGATGAAAAACACCAAATGAAAGCGTTATCAGTGTGCTGAGACAACAGAATGTGAGCACGCACAAAGGGAAAATAATATGGAAACTTTTTTCATGTTTGATATGAATACCACAAATAGTTATCCTTGGCTCATGATGAAGTTCCACTAAATACGAACCATTTTTTGTTCATGATGGATATAAAAAAACACAACCATTTAATTTTTTCACGACTAATTTATGGTAAATTAGAGTCAATCACAAACAAAAAAGTGCAAGAGCCATCAAACTGCGCAAGCTTGTGGACGTAGTTAATTTTGGGCTTCGTTTCTTTTCCCCGTAAGGATATATATATATTTTTTTTATGTTCCTTCAGGGGCCCTCACTCCTTTGGCTCGCATGCTGGAGCCCCTCTGCTCAGTGGATCCAACCTCTGCTGCCGTGCCCGTCCCGGCTTGCCCCAGAGCTCTGCCAACAGTCCCCATTGGTGGTCTGGCCTATCTCTGCTGGGGGAACCCTCCCTTGAGGAGGCAGTGAGGGGAGGAAGTAAGCATTACACTGGGGATGTCAGTTGGGAGCCAGGTGGCAGGAGGGGTCCTGTGGAAGGCCGTTGTCCGGCACTGTAGGCAGCTATTTTCCTGTGTTCTGGGGCACCCAACCATCACCCACAGTGTGTGCAGCTGCATCAGTGTCCTGGGGTGGGGACATACAGCAGCATGTGGTCACCCACCCCACTAAGTCACCTACTTGAACCATCACCAGGAGCCACTACAAGAGTGGCATGCTATGTACCTCCCCCCTTCTCCAGGAGGGAAGTATCCAAAGGACACTGTCAGCTCCCTCCCTGCCAGTCTCTGCTCCTGGTATCTAGGCTTGGGGCATGAATCCAGATCCCCAGTGTGCCAGAGCGATGCCCCATTGCTCGCTACTATGGAGCTGGCAGGGATATTTAAATGGCAATAACTTGCCCTATTATTTACACTTTCAACCCAAAATCTAGGGAATTAGTTACATTGGCCACATAAATAGTGTAGTTAAATACCTCTTGAAATAGGTTTTTGGGGCTACCATCCCCCCCCCCCAAATGGAGGGATTTAACACTTAACTTTTATCACTTATGTGGTCATGAGAAGAGGACCTAGGCTGCTACAGGTCTGGTGCAGTTTGTGTGACCATGCAGCTGCTCGGTACAGTCTGTGTGACAAACCCAGTACAGTTCTGATGAACTTTGGATGACTATGCTGCTGCTGCAGGTCTCTTGTACTACAGATCCAGTGCATTTTGTGTGCCAAAGAAGCTGCTTGGCACATTTTGTGGGACAAGCCTACTACAGATCTGCTGCACCTTGCGTGACGAGCCTACTGTAGGTCCAGAACACTTGGGGTGCCCATGCAGCAGCTTGTTGCACTTTGTGTGAGAAGCCTGCTGCAATTCTGGAGCACTCTGTGTGCCCATGTAGCTGCAGTTCTGGAATACTCTGTGTGCCCATGCAGCTGCAGTTCTGGAGCACTCTGTGTGCCCATGCAGCTGCAGTTCTGGAGTACTCTGTGTGCCTATGCAGCTGCAGTTCTGGAGCACTCTGTGCCCATTCTGCTGCAGTTCTGGAGCACTTTGTGTGCCCATGCAGCTTCAGTTCTGGAGCACTCTGTGTACCCATGCAGCTGCAGGCCACTCAAGTCCACTACTGTGCCCTTTGAGTCTGCTGCTTTGCATAGGTCAGCAGGGCTGTGTACAAAGTAAGCTATAAGTCTGGTGCTATGCTTGATGGGTCTGCTGCTTTGCATAGGGTCAGCAGGGCTCTGTGCAAAATAAGCTACAGGTCTGGCACTGTGCATAACATGTCTGCTGCTTTGCCTAGGGTCAGTAGGGTTCTGTACAAAGTAAGCTACAAGTTTGGTGCTGTATATATGAAGTAGAAGGGGGCCGAAGGTTCCCGTGGAATGGGATTTGTGACTCCCTAACAACTCCAGAACAGGCCAGATCAATCTGGAAGGAGAGGCAGTAAGCAAACTCAGGGACCAAGATGCAAAAGGTTTATTTACAAGGCATAAGAAGAATAACAAAATAATGTTTTTTCTACAGCACTACAGGATCATGGAACAAGCAACAAATAATACAATTGGGACCAACAATTGTTCAAACTAGTAACAGGGGGTTAACCCCTTTTAGTCCAAGTCCTGCATGCACTCAGCCAAGATGACAAACAGTGGATGAACCAAGCTTGGGCTTTGCGATGAGCGGGCTGATCAGCAGGTGGGCATTGACCCCACAAAGTGTGTTTCATGAACAGACCATACGGGGCATCCCCTGGATGAACAGAGCACAAAGAGGAACACTGCTAGTTGGACAGTGAAGAAACTGGTGATTTTCTGTGGCTCCAGGCAAGAAGCTGAAGACTTCTGGTCAGCAGATGGTTTTCTGGACGATCTGCAGCAATGACTACTGGTAGGACCCCTGCACCCAGGCCACCTCCCAACATGAAGATGGCTGTTGATGCGACACTCAGGCGGCCTCTACAGAGCAACATGCATGTGCACACTAATGGCTGGCCGGCAAATAAGAAAAGGGATGCACGACGTTAACTGTTGTTTGCTCATGCTTGACCCGGGGCAGCTCCTAAGCTGACTCATTACCAGATACCTCACTACTGGCTCTCTACAACTTACCATCACAGGACTGATGTTGGAATACTGTGGCAGAGCTTCGAGACAGGTTGACATCACTGAAGACAGTTCTGTTGCAGATGGAGGATGGGCCGGGGACCTCCCTGGGTCAGCGTTGGGCTCTGAAGAAGTTGGTCGGGGCAACAAAGGGGAAGCTGGATGTCAAGTACACCAGGACACAATTCAGTAACACAGTTTCAGTAGCAAGCAAGCAGTTCAGTTCATGAAAAGGGTGCAGTCTTATGGGGCGCTTGGCAGGCTACAGCACGGTTTGGTTTAGATGGGGTTCAGAACACATTTATGTAACTTTGTTGTGGGCAGTCTAGGGCCTTTAGGCAATTTTCCCTTCCCCAAAGGGTGTTAAGCCTTTAAGGATCTTTCTCCTCTTTGGCTGTTCCTAGAGAGCCGACCCACTTTATTAATATTAATAGGTACGCCTGGGCCTGGTTCTATTGGACTCTCTGGCCTAGTCCCGTCTCACTTATGAATATTAATTGGCCCATTGTGCCTTAGGTAGGGCCTCATCCAACCTGCCCATTAATTACTGTCCATGAAGGCCTGGGCACTGGACCCTCACAGCTAGCCTCCTCACCTATGGGCCTTGGTTTTGCCCTGTCCCTGGCATAGAATGGCACCAAATACAACAAAGGGGCTTTTTAGGCCCTCTGTGTGCCTGGTCTGCTCCTCCCCCTTGGCTTCAGGGCCATTAGCCCACCACCCTCTGCCGTCCTCCTGAGGCTTTTGATTCACAGTGCCCCATCCCATTTAATCTGGGCACTGGCCTTTAACTTTTCTTTGCTTTTTTTCATGCCTTCCTCTCTCCCACATTCACAACCTATGGTGCAAGTAAAGACAGCTTTGAGCACATGGCCACTCTCCGCCATGACCTGGGAATGGATGTTGCTGCTGGGGGTGTTGGTCAAATATGCCGGTGAGCCATGTTCCCACCTGGCTTTCTCTCAGTGCTGCCATGGGGACTAGGTGGGTGGAACTAAGTGGTCCAGGGTGACTGTCTTGGCCTGGACTGACTCTACTGTAGCACACCTGAGTCCGTCTCTGAAGACTGTCCCTGCCACCACCACCGAGGACTGGAAGACCACGTACATTGGGGAGCCATGCTCCCACCTGACTACTGCTTCTGCCAAGGGCCTGCATTGGAGCGGAGTGACACTAGAGGAGCCACAGACACACTATGGAGATGCCTTTTCCCGTCTGTAATCCCCGCATCCTCCACCCTGCCAGTCGAGCCGACGGCTACACCAGGAAGCCACTCCCTAGGCCCTTTATAGGGCAGGGGATGGCCTGGCTCATAGCCTGGAGATTGGGCTCATTGAGCCAAGAGGGAAGGTCTCTGGGCAGGGGTGAGTCCTGCCTCGGCTCCCCCACTGCGCCAGAAGGTGAAATCAAGCAAAGGATGGGGAAGGGTCAGAGAGACCAAGCAGGGTGGGGGGGGGAGGAGAAATGAGGAGGAAAGAAAAAAAATGTGGAGTCTTTGGGTCGGGGGAAGGGTCCTTGTGCTCGTTGTGGTGCTCCCCTAACTCTGGGGCACTATCTATAACATGTCTGCTGCTTTGCACAGGGTCTGCAGGGCTTTGTACAAAGTAAGCCACAGGTCTGGTATTGTGCCTCATCGATCTGTTGCTTTGACTAGAGCCAGCAGGGCTGTCTACAAAGTAAGCTACAAATCTGGTGCTGTGCCTGATGGGTCTGTTGCCTTGCATATGCCAGCAGAGCTCTGTACAAAGAAAGCCACAGGTCTAGCACTATGCCTGAATGGTCTGCTGCTTTGCATAGGGTCAGCAGGGTTCTGTACAAAGTAAGCTACAAGTCTGGTACTGTGTATAACACGCCTGCTGTTTTGCACATGGTCAGTGGGGCTCTGTACAAAATAAGTTACAAGTCTAGTGCTGTGCATAACGTGCCTGATGCTTTACACAGGGTCAGTGGGGCTCTGTACAAAATAAGCTACATGTCTAGCGCTGTGCATAACATGCCTGCTGCTTTGCACAGGGTCAGTGGGGCTCTGAACAAAATAAGTTACAAGTCTAGCGCTGTGCATAACATGCCTGCTGCTTTGCACAGGGTCAGTGGGGGCTCTGTACAAAATAAGTTACAAGTCTAGCGCTGTGCATAACATGCCTGCTGCTTTGCACAGGGTCAGTGGAGCTCTGTACAAAATAAGCTACACGTCTAGTGCTGTGCATAACATGCCTGCTGCTTTGCACAGGGTCAGTGGGGCTCTGTACAAAATAAGTTACAAGTCTAGCGCTGTGCATAACGTGCCTGCTGCTTTGCACAGGGTCAGTGGGGGCTCTGTACAAAATAAGTTACAAGTCTAGTGTTGTGCATAACATGCCTGATGCTTTACACAGGGTCAGTGGGGCTCTGTACAAAATAAGCTACAAGCATAGTGCTGTGCATAACGTGCCTGCTGCTTTGCACAGGGTCAGTGGGGCTCTGTACAAAATAAGCTACACATCTAGCGCTGTGCATAACGTGCATGCTGCTTTGCACAGGGTCAGTGGGGCTCTGTACAAAATAAGCTACACGTCTAGCGCTGTGCATAACGTGCCTGCTGCTTTGCACAGGGTCAGTGGGGCTCTGTACAAAATAAGCTATACGTCTAGCGCTGTGCATAACATGCCTGCTGCTTTGCACAGGGTCAGTGGGGCTCTGTACAAAATAAGTTACATGTCTAGCGCTGTGCATAACATGCCTGCTGCTTTGCACAGGGTCAGTGGGGCTCTGTACAAAATAATCTACAAGTCTAGCGCTGTGCATAACATGCCTGCTGCTTTGCACAGGGTCAGTGGGGCTCTGTACAAAATAAGCTACACGTCTAGTGCTGTGCATAACATGCCTGCTGCTTTGCACAGGGTCAGTGGGGCTCTGTACAAAGTAATCTACAAGTCTAGCGCTGTGCATAACATGCCTGCTGCTTTGCACAGGGTCGGTGGGGCTCTGTACAAAATAAGCTACACGTCTAGTGCTGTGCATAACATGCCTGCTGCTTTGCACAGGGTCAGTGGGGCTCTGTACAAAGTAATCTACAAGTCTAGCGCTGTGCATAACATGCCTGCTGCTTTGCACAGGGTCGGTGGGGCTCTGTACAAAATAAGCTACACGTCTAGCGCTGTGCATAACATGCCTGCTGCTTTGCACAGGGTCAGTGGGGCTCTGTACAAAATAAGTTACAAGTCTAGTGCTGTGCATAACATGCCTGCTGCTTTGCACAGGGTCAGTGGGGCTCTGTACAAAATAAGCTACACGTCTAGCGCTGTGCATAACATGCCTGCTGCTTTGCACAGGGTCAGTGGGGCTCTGTACAAAATAAGCTACAAGTCTAGCGCTGTGCATAACATGCCTGCTGCTTTGCACAGGGTCAGTGGGGCTCTGTACAAAGTAAGCTACAAGCATAGTGCTGTGCAAAACATGTCTGCTGCTTTACACGGGGTCAGTGGGACTCTGTACAAAGTAAGCTACAGGTCTGGTGCTGTGCCTGATGGGTCTGTTGCTTCGTGCCGGGCTCTGTGCAAAGAAATATAAAGGTGTGAGTTCTAACACATCTTTTTCAAACAGTAAGGAAATACATTGCCGAAAACCATTAATACTTCAATCAGACTGAAATACAAAACATGAAAAGTAGGGAAATAAAAAGTTTGGGAAGAGGCGCTGGAGCTTTGGTGAATCTAGGGAGCACTGTTCCCCAAAGTTTAAATGATAAAGCAGTAGAGCACTGTTTTTTTTGCAGTGTATATACTGTATATAGTGAATGGAACAGCAAATGAGTGGAACAGGTGCAAGATTAGCTTCTTAGGCATCTGCAGACATCTGCAGGAGGAAGAATACATGCAGTGGACTCTGTTGATCACCTAAGGTAAGGTACCTATTCAGTCCTGTTGTAACATTCACTGCAGAGATGGATGGAGTGCCAGAAATAGACCATAAGTAGGGCTAGCAGAATTCAATTTCAGTTTTTTTTATAATTTCGATGGAAAGCATCGATTTTTATTTGCAAACCCTTTTCTCAAGTTTTATCGATTTAAATGTTCTCAGTTGCACAAAATTGTGGGTTTTTAAGCATTTATTTTGATTTGTATTGATTTAATTTTCACAGCTGCAGTTGATGACAGTAAACACTGAGGATTTACAAACTAATAAAAACACAAAATTGTTATCATCACATGTCAAAATAGCAATAGAGATTACTTTGCCTATCTGTAAATTTAGATTATTATCAATGGAAAAATGTTTTCATCAGTTTGTGTGTGTGTGCAGTGAAATCGACATTTATCGACATTTACTGATTTAAATTTAACCCTGCCAACCTGAACCATAAGTAAACAATAACCCATGACAGGGTGTGCGGTTATTGGAGATTAATCACCTGTGACTGTTTCTCCTAACCTCCCAGGTAGTCACTTCTGTTCTTCGCACCTCTCTACTATCACAACCTCTGCCTGCCTCCACCCATCCCATTTCTACCCCTGCCTCTCCCCCTAGCCCAGGTCCACCACCTTCCTCTCTTACCCTCCTTCAACTCACTTCCTCTCTCCCTTTTCTAATCTGCTCACCCCACCCAATGTTGCACTTGTTCCCCGATCCTTGCCTCCCACCCACCTTTCCTTCCACCTCTCTCCCAGTTACCCCTCTACACTCACTCGCTCTTCCGCTTTCCTACACTACATGGCACAATTGGCAGCAACTCAGTTTTTTCCACTCTACCTTTCCTTTGACAATGCCCTTCTGGCAGCTTTAATTCATGTAAATATTATTTGTTGTGACTCATCATTCTTAAATGTATGCCTGATTATGTTGTTCTAACTGTTATTTATATGACCTGTAGCTTTAGACCATGTATAGCCTGTACTGAATTTTGTATTCAAACTGCTTGCCTCTGATCTCACACAAACTGTACTTCTATTCTTTGTATACTGACATGGAACCTTTGTAAAATAGCTATTGGCTCAAAGGTATTTATCCGAAATTCTGATAACTAAATAAATAAATAATTAACACCCTGGGTGTGTTGTGAGGCTCGAGGCTGCAGCACCCGATCTAGGGTAGGATTATAAAGTGATTAAGGCAGAAATAGGGGAAAACTAAACACAGCCTATCTAGAGTAAGGGTACAGAGAGAGTTAAAAACCTAGAAAGTCTAAATAACAGCTTAAGGGGAAAACAAATTAGTAACCTATCTTGGGTAGAGCAACAAGGGGTAATCCAAATAAGAAAAGGGGAATCAGGTAACACCCTACCTGGAGTAAGGGCATAAATTCAATCTCACATTAGAAAGGGAGTGCATTTTGAAATATTGGGAGTGGTGCAGTAAAGTGGCTGTGAAGTGGCAGTCTTCAGGGAAATCTTCTGGAGACCGAGGTGCTGCCCTATCTGTGTGCAGTTCTCTGGGCTGAGGGGGAGGTCCCTAGACTCTGGACTGAGTTGGCTTGGTTTCAAGGGACCTCTTCCTCCACCCAGGGGTCACCAAGTCCATGACTGTTGCCCCAGAGGGTGCCTAGAAGGAGGGCCGGTTGGACTGTGTTGGGCTCAGGAAGGGTGGGGGTGGGGGTAGGGTACACATTACTCAGCTGGTGCCACTACAGAACTCTTTTGCTGCCCTGGTGGGATGGGACTGCTGAGATGAAGCACTCATCAAGGGAGGATGTGGGGATCCTTCAGAGTGCAGGCCTGAGGTGGGAGGAAGAGGACCATGGCAAAAGAGGAAGCAGCTTCTCGTAGGGAACTCAATTGTCAGGGAGGTAATTTGGGGAACATCATAGGAGGGAAGGAGGGAGGTGATGTGCCTACCTGGCTCCATGGGATGGAGGGATGGGGATTAGATCCTTAGGATTGCTATGCCGATGGGCAGGAGGGGAAGCTGGTTGTCATTGTCAATCTAGAGACAACTGACCTGCCAGGGGACGCAATCAGGGTGGAGACATATGCCATTCACCCTGACGAAAGGGTTTCTATGCCTTGAAGCTTTGGTGTTTTGAGTTTACCATGCACATGTTTGCATGAATAAATTAATTTTATTTACTTATTTAAATTTTGGTAACCAGGTAGGCCCACTGAGACTTTGACAGTCCCTTTTTCAGGGGTGACACGGGATTAGTTACATGTACCTAGAGGGGAAAAGAAAACCAATGCTTTTGATTGTACTACAGTATATGGTATATTGATCATGTATATGTGTCACAGAGATAGACATTACTACAGCTGACATAGGAGAGTTTACGTACGAACAACCTTGTTAGTTACACACATTCATGAGTAGATAGTAGACGTAAGTGCAGTTCAGTACATTATGTCCTTCTTTACTGTTCCTCCCTCTCTTTTTGTCTGTATTTACATGAGGCATCCCCCTTTAGCAGAGGTGCCTTTATGGGTTGCGGCACCTGCAATGAGACCCACTGCTTAGGTGTAGTTTAAACCCTTTCTTGTACCCCTCAAGATTGTTCCAGAGTTTGGGGAAGGTTATTCTAGGTGACCATTGGCCCATAATTGATCTGGCTCTTGGGGGTTCTAGCAGCTTGCGTTCAGTCGACCTGAGCTCCCTCCTGTTTGCTTTTGGGGCTAGTAGATTTCTTAGGCTCGGTGGGGCATCAGGTTGCTGCAATTTGAAAACTAAGCACAGGGAGGGATAGACGAGTCTCACTTCAAGGGGTGGCCAGTTTAACGCTTGTAGTACATTGTAGTGGTGCTCCATTCTTTGTGCCCCGGCGGCAAAATGGCTGATTCTGTGGTACAGCATAACCAGATGCGCATGTTCCGTTGCCCTCAGTCCTTGAAACATTGTTGCACCATAGAACAGGACGGGAATGATAGTCCCGTTGCTGACAGCAATCCTGGTTTCTTTAGTCAGGTAGTAGCTTAGTCTGTACAGGAGCCCAAGTTTTTGGTTTACTATTGTTGTTAGGTTGTATACAGACCCCCGTGTCAGGGGGAGGGAATGGACAAAGATATGATAGAAGGCATCCTTAGGATGGCAGAGAAAGGGGAGATACTGTTGATGGGGGACCTGAATATGTCAGATGTTAACTGGAGCACCTTTGCTGCAGCCACATCCAAAAGCAGGGCCATTCTCGATGCCCTTCAGGTAGCATGCTTCAGACAGCTAGTTTTGGAACCCACTCATGAGGGAGCAATTTTAGACCTGGTACTCTCAAATGGGGACAGTGAGAGCATCTCAGATCTAGAATTGGGTAGCCATCTGGGAGCAAGTGCCCACCAAACAGTGTGGTTCATGATAAACTCAGCTACAGAGTCAAGCCATACAAAAGTGAGGGTTCTGGACTTCAGGAGGGCTGACTTTGGCAAGATGGGAGAGTGCCTCAGAAAAGCACTAGCAAACAGGCTCGAAGGAGGGGTGGAGCAACAATGAGGAAACATCAGAACTGCCATCATAGAGGCAACAAGCCTTTGTGTGAAGCAAATAAACAAATCAAAATAAAAAAAAAGCCACTATGGTTCTCAAAAGAGGTGGCGGTGAAGGTTAGGGAGAAAAAGATAGCATTTAGAAAGTATAAGGAAACACAGAAGGAGCAGGACAGAGAACTGTACCAGTTAAGGCAGAAGGAAGCAGGAGGGTAGTCAGAATAGCAAAGGCCCAAACTGATGAAAAGATAGCCAACTCGGTTAGGAAGGGGGATAAAACCTTTTATAGGTATATCAGGGAGCATAGAAAGACAAAGGGAGGGATAGTGAGGCTGAATAGAATGGATGGTGGGTGGGCAGAGAGGGACAGTGAAAAAGCAGGGATACTGAACGAATACTTCTGCTCAGTATTCACAAAAGAGGAGGAGGGGGAGGTGCCTAATCCAATTAACAGAAGCACTCTGGATAGGGGGGTCGATCCCAGTCCTTTCAAAGAAGAAAGGGTTCTGAAAGAACTCCTAAAACTGAAGGTGGACAAAGCAATGGGGCCTGATGGGATTCACCCCAGAATTCTAAGGAGAGAACTAGTGACACCACTGACTACCCTTTGTAGCAAATCATGGGAGGATGATGTGGTACCTGAGGACTGGAGGAAAGCGGATGTGATTCCCCTTCACAAAAGTGGGAGCAAGACAGAGGCAGGAAGCTACAGACCTGTCAGTTTGACCTCTGTGGTAGGGAAAGTGATGGAATCACTTCTGAAGGAAAGAATTGTTGAGTACCTAGAGGCCAGTGGGGCACAGGACCCAAGGCAGCATGGGTTCACAGCAGGAAGGTCATGTCAGACAAATCTAATAGATTTCTTTGACTGGGTGACCAAAGTAGTAGACCAGGGAGGGGCTGTGGACATGGCCTACCTAGACTTTAGCAAGGCATTGGCACGGTCCCACACAAGATTAATCGTCAAATTAACCAGCCTGGGAGTGGGTCCCAGGGTGGTAGCCTGGGTAAAACATTGGCTGGACAACAGGACACAGAACGTAATTGTAAATGGAGTCCACTCTGAAGAAAGAGGGGTTACTAGTGGGGTACTGCAGGGTTCAGTACTGGGTCCTGTCCTTTTTAATGTCTTTATAAGTGACATTTCAGAGGGACTGGAAGGAAAAGTATGCCTCTTTGCAGATGACACAAAATCTGCAACAGTGTTGATACACAAGAAGGTGTGTAAAGGATGAGAAGGGACTTGGCAAGGTTGGAGGAATGGTCAAAAGTATGGCAGCTTGGACTCAATGCAAAGAAGTGCAAAATAATGCACCTAGGAAACAAAAACCCAGTGGAAGATTACACAATGGGGGGGGGGGGTAGTAACAACAACAAAAATTCAAAGAGACCTGGGGGTAATCATATCAGATGACCTTAAGTTAAGCAAGCAATGTGAGAAGGCAGTAGGGAGGGCTGGGGGGATACTGGGATGTATAGGGAGGGGCATCACAGGCAGAAAATAGGAAGTTGTTATCCAGTGTACATACAGTTGGTGAGACCCCATCTAGAGTACTGCTTCCAGTTCTGGAGACCCCATATCCGCAAGGACATAGACAGGATGGAGGCAGTCCAGAGGAGGGCAACTAAAATGGTGCAGGGTCTGCAAGAGAAGACATACGAGGAGAGACTAAAGGAGCGTAATATTTATACCCTTGAGGAAAGGAGGGAGAGGGGGGCATGATAGAAACTTTTAAGTACCTCAGTGGAATCAACAAAGTCCAAGAGGTAGCATCTTTCAGAAAAAGAGATGTGCAAGAACAAGGGGACACAATATGAAGATAGAGGGGGAACGGCTCAGGGGCAATGTGAGGAAGTATTTTTTTCACAGAGAGGGTGGTGGATGCATGGAACAGCCTTCCTGAGGAGGTTGTGGGGTCTAAAACTGTGGGAGAATTCAAAAGTGCATGGGACAGACATAAGGAAATTTGTGTGGTGGGTAGGAAGAAATAGGCTGTTGGTTAAATAGGATCTGCAGCTTATCCTGTAGGTAGGGAAATGGGCAGACTAGGTGGGTCAAGCGGTCGTTATCTGCCATCAAAGTCTATGTTTCTATGTTTCTAGGTGGTCTATGTGTTTCCTGAAAGAAATTTCCTGGTCAATGAACATTCCCAAATACTTGATATTGTCCACCACTTCGATCCCTTTTCCATTTGAGGTAAAGAGCGATAGAAGATTAGCCCGGCATGGACCAAGCTTTTGGGGCCAAAGAGCATGGCTTTGGTCTTTTTGCTGTTTAGGACTAGCCTGTTTGCCTGGAACCAGTCTTCTAGCATTAAGAAATATTGTTGAAGCTCCGAGTTTAGTAATTCCGAGTCCTTGCCGGTTCTGTACAGTACTGCATCGTCTGCGTATAGTATGACCTTTGCTCCACCGCAGTGTAGGGGTAGGTTGTTGATGAATAAGGAGAATAACAGAGGGCCTGGGATAGAACCTGTGGAACTCCGTCTGACACTGGATGCTCATCTGGTTTAGCAATGTTCCACTGGACCATTTGTGTCCTGCCGTGGAGGTAACTGGAAAGCCATTTTAGGGTCAGTGTGTCAAAGCCTAGGCCACCCAGTTATCCTAGGAGCAGCTTGTGGTTGACTAGGTTGAATGCCTCTGTTAGATCAATGAAGACTGCTCCAAGGAGTTTGTTTTGGTCCAGAGCTTTGTGCACATCAATGATGAAGCTTACCAGTGCTGTATTAGTGCCGTGTCTCTATCTGAAACCATGCTGTTGGTCTGTTTGCAGGTTGTGCATTTCCAGGTACTCATGGACCTGTTTGTAGACGACTTCTCAAGTAACTTGCTTAGGGTGCAGAGAATGGAGATTGGTCTGAAATTTTCCATGTCCTCCTGTGCCCACATTTGGGAATTGGGGTCACAAGACCCACCTTCCATAGGGCGAGTACTCTCCCTTCCATCAGGGACCTGTTGAATAGCTGGCTTATCAGTACTGAAATGATGGAGGCTGCAATCTTCAACAGTTTAGGTTTGAGGTTGCCATGGCCTGCCGTACCTTCTGGTTTTATGGCCTTGAGCAGCATCAGTACTTCTCCTACCGAAGTAAGTTTTAGGTGGAATTCAGGGTCCTGCGGGGGGGTCTCTTGATTCTCTGGGCTTCCCTGGTTTTGGTTGGGATTGCTGATTTTGTAATGCTGTAGGTCCAAGAAGAAGTCATTGAAAGCGTTTGCTGTGTCTTTTGGGCTGGTGAGAAATGTCCCGTTGGCCTTTATTTCCCCTGTCACCCTGCTTTTTTTGCCTTTAGGAGCGAGTTGATATGACCCCAGAATTTCCTTAGATCAGACAGGTTTCTGGATTGCAGAGTGTGCAAGTAATTCTTTTTGTCTTTTTTGAGCTCCCTCTTGCAGATGTTTCTGGCTTCTTGGTATTTAACCCAGTCCTGATGCAGATTTGTAATTTTAAATTTGCCCCATAGTTTGTCCCTTTCTTTCTTGATGCCCTTCAGATGTGGGTTATGCCATCTGGCATCCTGGCCCTTGACCCTGATCTTTTTTAGGGGTGCATGTTTATTGGCCACTGATAGGAAGTGCTTGGTAAAACCCTCCAGGGCTTCGTCTATGGTTGGGGTGTCGAGAGTCTGGGCCCAGTTCACTTCTGACAGGGATTTCAAAAAGGCCCCTTTGCACAATGCAGGGTAGTTTCTGGACCAGAAAGTCCTTGGTGGTTGTTTGGGGTGGCTATTTTTCCACACCAGGAAGACTGGCGTGTGGTCACTGAGGCAGTCTGTGCATGTTCCAACTATTTTGGCTCTGTCAGGATTGGATGCTAGCACCCAGTCAAGGTGGAATGGTTTCCTGTTTTATGGTTGAATCGTGTGGGTTCACTTATTAATTGGGTTAATTTCGCTCCTTCTAGGCTGTTTTTTATTCATCCTTTAGTTTGGCGCACCAGTTAAGGTTAAAGTCCCCAAATATAATCTTTTCTTTGCCAGGGATGTTTAGGACGGTGTCTGTGAGTATTGTCAGGGCTCTCATTGCTTTCTTTGGGGTTTTGTGTATGCATCCAATTACAAGAGGCTTTGTTCCCCCAGGAGGAGTTGTGTGAACACTGCTTTGCAGCCCTCTTTCAAGATCAGGGGTAGTCATCTGGGTAGCTTTGAGTTGGGATTTTACATAGAGGAGGACTCCTTCGCATTTCTTCCATTTCCTGTCTTTCCTAAATGTGTTGAACCCCTGTAATTCCACCTCGTGCAGAAGAATATTGGGCTTTAGCCAGGTTTCTGAGATGGCAATTATGTCTGGAGAGTAGATGCTAGCCCAGGCTTCAAGTTTGTGCACTTTGGGTCTGAGGCTGTTGATGTTCATGTGTACTAGCCTCAGTCCCTTTGCATTAACCCACTTGGGCGCAGTGGGTGTAAGGTTTGGTATACTTGTTCCATGGGGGCCAGGGTTTTGCTCGACATTCCCTGCCATTAGTAGCAGCAGGCTCGGGAGAAATGTCAGGTATTTGGTTAGTATGTGAGAAGGGCTATTTTTCCCGTGGGCCATGATGTACCTCACTGTGTTCAGGAACAGACCCCTCTTTACCAGCACGTGTATTGTTATCACACATGTTCTAAAGCAGAACTAGGTTGCATTCTTGATGTAGTAAGATTAAACCAAGCAGATAGTTATGTTCAGGGATATGTAATATAATAATCTTGACCAAGGTACCAGGAGTCAAATGATGAAAAATAGTCAAATCCACAGGAAATGGTGAACTACAGGGGACTGGTAAACTGTTATTGTAGATCAAATAAATTCATTTTATATATTTGGTGAGCAGTGTCATCTTTCCTATGTCCGTGGGGGTTTTCTGAGACGTATATGGAAACAGTCAGCTCCCTGATTTTGTGTTTTCTGTTCTTTACATGGTCACACAGGCTCCCAGATTTCTCTTACAGGATTTGCACTAATAAAAATATATCTGCTAACTGTGACCCCCTGACACCACATGTGTCACAGCTGTCATGAATTAGAAGTAAAATACCTGACACATTTTTATTAGGCCCGTGCCATGTTCAAAGTTATGCAATAACATTGGTTTGTTATATTGTTTGATGAGCACCTGTCTAAGGAAGAACCTCTATGACAAAATGTACTTGGTGTCATCCAACTATGCATGAATAGCATGATATTCTCACAGTGGGTGCCTGATGAGCAAAAATAGGCTCATAGGTTCATAGGATAATTACGAGATCAAGGGACAAGCCCATTATGATCATGCCACCTACCCTAGGTGGAATTCATATTCTGATTCATCCATGTACAGATCAAGTTTTATTTTGAATTGATTTAGGTTTTCACTGTACTCAACATCATATGGGAGTGAGTTCCATATCAGGATTATCCTCTGAGTAAAAAAATTATTCCTCTTTACGGTCCTATTTATATTAGATTTTAATTTCCGGTTATGAGATCTAGTAGCACATATAGAAGGATGCCAATCCAGATAGATTGATTCAAACAGGAATTCATCCTTCATTGCCCTATAAAGTAAGCATAAATCCCCTCTCAGTGAATGGTATTCCAAGGAGTACAAATTCAACTTTTTTAGTCTTTCAATATAGGGAAGGGAATTCATGTCCACTATATGGTTCTTAAATCCCCTTTGAACTCTTTCCCTAGATCTTAAGTCTTGAACTAAAGTTGGAGCACAGAAAGAAGAACAATAATCAAAATTTGGTCTCACAATACTAGTAAATAAGGAAATTAATACCTCCGGCTCTCTACTTTTAATATTTTTTAATATACTGTTAGTAAGGCGATTACTTTTTTTAACTGTATTATTTAGGTGTTCACTGAATTTTAAATTATTTGTAATATATATTTCTAGATCTTTTTCGGGGTTTGTTACACCTAACTCATGATTACTAATAACGTAGTTATAGCATCTGTTGTTCTTTCCAAAATGCATAATTTTTGCATTTTTCATAGTTAAATTTTAATTTATGCTTGTTAGCCCAATCTGAGTTTGATTGTAGCTTTATTTGTAATTTTAGGGCTGAGGCTACATCGTTCACAATTCCACCTATCTTAACATCATCTGCATACTTTGTTAGCCAGATTCCTTCCGTAGCGCTCATGCTAGCAATTAAGTTGCTAAATAAGATAGGACCCAAGACAGAGACTTGAGGTACACCACTCGTAACTTCAGTCCAAGCAGATTTATACCCACAAATGCAGACTTGCTGTCTTCTATCAGTCAACCAGAAAGAAATCCAGTCAACTATATATTTATTTAAGTCCATTTTTATTAAACAGTCTATTAATATTTTGTGTGACACAGAGTCAAAGGCCTTTTCGAAGTGCAGGAAAACAACATCCACTGAAAAACCTCTGTCTAATGCTTCACTAATGGGTTCAAGGAAATTTATTAGATTTGTATAATAACCTTGATATTTGTGACATTTTATTTACATTGCCATTGAACTAAATATGAGATCTATACTCAAAGCCTGACTTAAAATATAAATTTTATCTTCATGAATGAGGGGAAGCCACAAATGAGTTATGAGTTATGAAAGTGCTGCTCCTTCACAAGTGATGATAAATTTTTTTTTAAGTCAAGTTATTGTATATTCAATTTATACAATTTATACAACACCAGCTTAAAAGCTAGGCTATAACTTTTAAATCAGCTGTTTGTGTGAAGAGTTAACTCTTTCTCTTTGAGTTTAGGGCAGGGCAGGCTATTATGATTTCATCAGCATTCTGAAAGCTGCTCTCTGATTTTGAAAAATGCTCCATCTGCACATTACGCATTTATGACATATGCAGCCATTGAAATCAATGACTGGGACAGATGGCACCTGTTGAATAAACAATTGTGACATATGCTAAGGTGAAGCGTAAGGAAGCAAGGTCACATAAACCATGCTGGTGGTCCAGTGAGGTTCAGGTAGTGGTCAGAGAAAAGAAGGCTGCCTACAAAAAATACAAAACAATGAGAGGGGATAGGGAAAAGGAAATGTACCGTCTTGCATCTAGAAAAGTCAGCCGGATGGTGTGGGTGGCAAAGTCCAGTAAAGAGCAATGGCTGGCACAGGGGATATGGGGAGGGTAAAAGGGGTTCTTCCAGTACATTGGGGAGTGGAGAAAAACAAAGGGCCAGCTCGGCAGATTGAGATCAGAAGGTGGGTGGGTGGAAGAGGCGAGGAACCAGGCAGAGGTATTAAACGAGTACTTCGCCTCTGTGTTCACTAGGGAGGGGGATGGGATATTTACAAAGCAAGGCATGATGTGGATAGAGGCAGTAGTGTGTGGGATCAGGGGAGTAACAGAAATGGAGCATGAGGGAGGGAGCGGTACCCCAAGGGTGTCACATCAGGAAAAGGATAAAAAGGCCAGTAAGGTGGGGGGGGAACGGATGATGCTATCCCCACCGATCGGGTGTGGCAAGCCCTTAAGGCCCTAAACTCTCAGATGGAATTCATCCAAGAGTACTATGGGAATTGGCAGATGTACAGGCTGCACCCCTGGCAGAGCTCTTCAACAGGTTGCTTGAGACAGGGAGGATACCTAGGGATTGGCGAGAGGCACATGTGGTGACAATCCATAAAGGGGGTCGAGGGAAGTACCAGGTAACTATAGACCCATCAGTTTGACCTCGGTGGTGGGAAAAATAATGGAGAGTATACTAAAGGAATGATTGGGGGATGTACTAGGAGGAGGTGGGAGGTCTGAATAGACGGCAACATGGGTTTGTGCCAGGTAGATCATGTCAAACCAGCCTTGTGTAGTTCTACGAATGGGTAGCATTGGAACTGGACAGGGGAAAGCCTGTGGATGTACTATTCTTGGACTTCAGCAAGCCATTTGATTCAGTCCCCCACAATGGTTTGGTGGAGAAACTGATGGGTTGGGAGTGGGCCCTTTGATGGTCAGATGGAAAGGAAACTGGCTAGCTGGACGCACTCAGAGAGTAGTGGTCTGTGGGGAGCTCTCAAACCCTAGAGAGGTTGGTAGTGGGGTACTGCAGGGCTCGGTCCTGGGTCCGATCCTGTTTAATGCATACATATCTGACATCAGGGAGGGTATACAGTATGAAATGAGTCTTTTTGCTGACAGCTCCAAGATGGGAGCAGTAGTTGAGGGAGAAGAGGGGAGATTGGCCCTGCAAGGGGATCTGGACACCCTGGAAAGATGGTCTCACACCTGGAAATTAAATTTCAATACCACCAAGTGCAAGGTGTTGCATCTTGGACAAGGAAACCCTAAACACAGGTACATCCTGGAAGGGGAGGTGCTGGAGGCCTCAACAGGGGAAAAAGACCTAGGGGTCATGGTGTATGCATGTATGAATAACTCTGAGCAGTGCAAAAGTGTGGCTAGCAAAGCAAACAGGATGTTGGGATGCATCGTAAGGGGGATCACCTCTAGGAGCAGGTAAGTGATTCTGCCACTGTACAATGGACTGGTTAGACCACACCTTGAGTACTGTGTTTAGTACTGGAGACCACACTTGAAGAGCTCCTGTAGAGGGTACAGAGGAGGGTTGCTAGGATGATATGAGGACTAGGGGATTTTACGTATGAGGACAGACATGGGAAGCTCGGCCTGTTCTCATTGGAGGAGAGGAGAGACAGGGGGTACATGATTGAAGTCTTCTAGTACCTCAAGGGAATAAATAGGGTAAACATGGAGGGTATCTTTAGATTAAAGCAGAGAGGTATCACCAGAGGGCATAGTTTGAAGTTGGAAGGTGGAAGGATGAGGGGAGAAAAGAGGAGGAGGTTTTTCACTGAGCGGGTGGTGGATCCTTGGAACGCGTTGCTTGGTGAGCTGGTTCAGATATCCACAGTGGAGGGCTTCAAGAGAGGGTGGGACAGATATAGAAAGCGAATGTATCAGACGATGGCCTGGCCTAGGGGGTGGGGATGGATGATAGGGGTTTCTGGAACTCAAGGGGGGGGGAGGGCCTCGGTGCCCAACTAGGGATCTGAGGTTCGAGCAGACTCGATAGACCATAAAGCATGGGGCCGACCACCCCGTGCCACACCATCCCACCAATGCAGAGCACACCCTGCACCACGATCACCATACACCCTTCCCAGGAGTAGAGCCCAACAGTGCAGGATACCCTGGCAATTGCTGGCAACTGCTGGCAATTAGTATGTTAGTATATGCAAGGCCTAAAATTTGTAGATTGAGTTTATCATCAACTAAAATAACCAATTTCTGTGTGCAGTTTTTACGGAAATAATATTGTATAAATAGGAAATATTACACTTATCCTCACTGTACGATGAGATATATTTTCAAGAGCATCTGCAAAACATTACTCATGCAACCAAGAGTACTGTATGTAATTTGGCTTGAAGGTATGAGTGAAAATTAAGCTAATTATACAATCAGGGCAAGTGTAATAACTGATTTATAGAAGACAAGGACGTGGAAACATAGAAACATAGACTCTGATGGCAGATAAGGACTGCTTGGCCCACCAAGTCTGCCCATTGTTCCCTACCTACCTACATTCTTGCCATAGACCCTACTTGGTCTCTGTCTTTATCCTCTCTTTCATACCCATTAAGATTCCCTTGTGCTTATCACATGCATTTTTGAATCCTGTTGCCATTTTTGGCCTGACCACCTCCACTGGGAGGCTGTTCCAGGCACCCACCACTATTTCTATGAAGAAGTACTTCCTCACGTTCTCCCTGTATCTCCTCCCAACTTCATAGTATGACCTCTTGTTCTTAAGCATTGTTTTGAAAAATTCTTCCTTTTTGTACCCTATTTATACCCGTGAGGTATTTGAAAGTCTGTATCATATCCCCCCTCTTCTTCCTTACTTCCAGGATGTACCTACTGAGGTCCTTCAATCTCTCCTCATAGGGCTTTTGATGCATGCCCTTCACCATTTTAGTTGCCCTCCTCTGGACTGCCTCTGTTCTATGTTTTTCTGGAGATGTGGTCTCCAGAACTGGACACAGTACTCTAGGTGAGATCTCATGAATGATTTATACAGCGTTATCACCACCTCCCTCTTTCTGCTGGTGATACCCCTCCCTCTACATCCCAACATCCCACTAGCTCCCCCCACTGCCTTTTCACACTGTTTGGCCACCTTTATGTCATCAGATATGATTATACCCATTAATTGCTATAGAAAGAGAAAGTTTGAGGAAAATTATTGAATGGCAGTAGGATATTGTGAAAGCAATCCCAAAAGGACTTTGTTAAATACAAAAGATTAAGGAATAAAGATGGACAAAATGCAGGAGATAAGAAGGAAGTACTAGAATAGTCAGTGCATAAGGTAGAGCAGGGGAAGTAATTGGCTAAGTAGAAACTGTCTGAGTTGACTTAGTCATCAGTAACAAGTAGAGGGGAGAAATGGAGGGGAAGGGGTGGAATGCTGGGCACTTGCCCAGGCTAGAGACAGTCACAGCTGTTGTATCAAGTAGATGCTGATGGAGTTTGGATTTAAAAGAACCTAGCTTGGGTTCTGCCACTCTTGTTTACAAGTCTCCTGTGTGGAACTGAGTTGAAGGCCTTACTAAAATCTAAGTAGGCCACATCCACTGCTCCACTCTGATCTAATTCCGTGGTCACCCATCAAAGAAATCTATCAGATTTGTTTGACATGACCTCCCCCCAGTGAATCCATTCTGCCTCGGATCCTGTAAGCCACTGGATTCAAAATATTCCACAATAGTTTCCTTCAGTAGTGATTCCATTAATTTCCCCACCACCAAAGTCTGGTTGCCTGGCCTGTAATTGCCAGCCTTTTCCCTGCTACCTGCTCCCTGCTGCTAGTGGGACTACATCTGCCCTCCTCCAGTCCTCTGCCACCAGTTCCATTTCCAGTGAGTGGTTGAACAGGACCGTCAGCAATACAGCCAGTACCTCTCTGAGCTCCTTCAATATCCTAGGATGTATTCCATCTGGCCCTATTGCCTTGTCCACTTCCAGATTTTCTTCAGGATTCTCTCCTCTGTAAATGGACAAGGGTCCACCTCCCTTTCTTTGATGCTCCTGTCCCTTATCTGTGGTCCATCGCCTTCCCCTTCATCTGTGAACACTGAGCAAAAGTAATAGTTCAGGATGTCGGCTTTTTCCTGGTCCTCTTCCACACACTTCCCCCTTCCTTCATTAGTCTTACAGTCCATCCCCTGGTCTTTCTCCTTTCGCTTATACACCTAAAAAATTTCTCGTCCCCTTTCTTTATTGAGGTTTATCTATGCCGATGCAACAACATTACTGTTGACATTTGGCATAGAGACATCCCCGATGTCGACAGGCAAAATTTTGCCTGTCAGACATCGGTCTATTTTTCTATCAGGGGACTGCGCCCCCCGAACCCCCAATGGGGGGCTGTGCCCCCATGCCACCCTTCTTTAGATTGTTAACTCCAAGTCAGAGTTAACTTGAAGGAGGGGTGAAACTAAACAAAGGTGAAATTTCGCCAGCGGGTCCTCCACAGTGATATTTTCAAAACTTGTCGAAAATGTCGCTATAGGGGATTTTGCCGATGGGGTTTCGTCCTTCCATCAGTATACTTTACTGACTGAGCTGTTTTCTCCTCTGTTCATGCCTTTGCACTCCTGACTGCTTTCTCTGCCTCCCTCTGCTTCTCCTGATAAACCTCCCTATCCTCCTCCCTCTGTGTCACCTTATACCTCCTGAATGCTAACTTTTTTGCCCTTACCTTTCCAGCCACCTCCTTTTGAGAACCATAGCGGTCTCTTTTTCCACTTGCTTTCGCTTATTTACCTGACGCAGAGGTTTGCTGCCTTCACTATGGCTCCTTTTAGTTTCATCCACTGTTTCTCCACTCAACCCAGGTCCTCCCTTCCTTCCAGTGCATCCCTGAATATTCCATCTTTGCAAAGTCGACCCTCCTGAAGTACAGGACCCTCACCCTTGTGCGGTTCAGTTCTGCCACAGTTCTTATAGCACACCACACCATGCAGTGATCATTGGTCCCCAGGTGGCCACCCATTGTGATGTTTGCAACACTGTCCCTGTTAGTGAGTAGAAGGGCCACTATTGCTCCCCATGAGTAGGGTCTCCTACTAGTTGCCTGAGGAATGCCCACTACAGGAGGTCCAGGATGTGCCTGCTCCTAGCTGAGGCTGCTGCTGGGATGCTCTAATCTATATCCAGCTGAATGAAGTCCCCCACCAGTAGCACCTCCCCCTTATTTGCCATCTTTTGGATGGCTTCCACCAGAACCTTATCCATCTCCTGCCCTTGTGCTGGAGGTCTATAGATCACACCAGTGTGAATAGCTGCTCCATTCCCTGTCTTTAGGGTAACCCCCAGTACCTTCACCCCTTCCTGTATTCCCAGTATCTCTGTTGCTTTAATGCTATCTTTCATGTAAATAGCCCCTCCTCCCCCTTTCTTACCCACCCTGTCCTTCCTGAACAGAGTATACCCAGGTATGACTATATCCCAGTCATGGTTCACACTGCAGCAAGACTCTGTAATGGCGACAGTGTCCGAGTCATCCTCTACCATCATGGTCACTAAGTCTGGGATTTTATTTCCCAGACTTCTAGCATTTCTGTTGCTAACATGTTGCTAATATAAATCAACAGCCACTCTTGATTATCTAAATGGTTGATGACATACTACTTGAACATTAATTTTGTAATGAAATACAAAATTACACATGACCCAATAATGCTCAGCATCATGAGAAATGGCATGGGGGTCAAAACCTAAACAAAAACAGCACTGCAATCATTGCCGCAAGTGAAATGCCATGCACTGAAATAACATCGGTAAAAACACCGACTGCAAAAAAAAAAAATGCATATCATTGGGAAATAAAGGGACTTTCTGTTTTTAAGGGAGGCTCCACCCCCTGCACCCCTCGGCATGGGGCCGACAACCCCATGCCACACCATCCCACCAATGCAGAGCACACCCTGCACCACGATCAACATACACCCTTCCCAGGAGTAGAGCCCAACAGTGCAGGATACCCTATGCATGCCACCACCCCCACTGTGACAATGCAACCCTGTGCACCATGGAGCCATGCAAGGCAGCCCCACCATGTGCACCCTGCTGCGGGTGGCAGCAGACAGCAATGCAACAACAGCATACACAGTGCCACCCTGTACGTCCCCTCCAAGGTACAGCTGAGAGACCGACCATGCGTCGCCACACAAGGTACCCCATATGCGACAGGGCATGCTCCGGACCCCACCACCAGCGGTACAGCACCCTGCACACCCTTCCAAGGACACATCCCATCCCAGCACTGGCCACAACAGCCAGCACAGACATGCACAGTGTTGCATGGAAGCATGCACCACACAGGATGCAACACAGTGCATGGACAAACACCCACCCATACCCAAGGACACACCAACACAGGGACACAGTAGTGGGTCAACCAAGCCACTGGTGTGTGGCCACGGCTGACGTATACACATGGCCAGCACCCCTACATTGCACAGGTGTGCCAGCCATCCTGCACTGGCACCATGAATCTGTATGCCACCAGTATGCTGCCGGAGCACAGGTGACAGACACTGGAGCACATCCCCTGCAACAGACACAACGACAGCATGGAGGGGGGACAACAACAGTGGAGGCCACAGTGCCACCGGAGGCAGACGTGCTCCATACTGGTGATGGAAGGCAACCTGGCATTGTGCCGGGTACAGTGGCTGTCCAGCATGGACAGCCACCACTGACACGCCAGCAGACTGTGCATATCACAGACATGCAAGGGTGTCAGCTGCACAGGCCATGGACGGTCTGACAGGGGTGCCATGCACACAGTACAGGCACTGTGGACCACTGCACACAGGCATCCAGTGCACAGAGTACAACACACAAACCACAGACAGTGACTGATCCCCCTGCCCACACCATAGGCAGTTCACCTCTGTACACACACACACACGCCCATGCGTGCACCATCCCTGACGCCATGCACACCACTGCAGCTGAGCACCTGTAGCCCGCTGCAAATCAGAGACCACCACAGTTGTCATAACAAAACAAATATATTTAAAACCAGAAATACAAAAACTATATACAACTATATACAATGGGGGGGAAGGGCCACATACCAGGTGGGGGCGGCTAAGGGGCAGGGATGAACATATGGGAGAGGGAAGAAGGGGTGTGAGGGTGGGTCCAGGAGGGGAAGGTGTTATTAGGGGCATGGAGTGATCATCGTCTGCCCGGTCCTCCTCCACGTGGCGCCGATGTCGTCTCCTCCTCCTCCTCATCCCGTGGTGGTCCATTCTCTGCAGTAGCTCCAGGGTCTCCCTTGCCACCTGAAGCAGCTCCTGCACTCCTCGCTCAAGTGCCTGGAGTCGCCGTCCACCTAGGATGAGGGAGCAGAGTCAATAAGTGTGACTGTCCAGCCCCCTGCATCCCACCCATTGTGCATGGCATACAGCCATGTGCCACACCCCTGTGATGGTGTGCGACCACCCACAGTGACCGTGTCCACAAGACCTGCCTACCCAGGCAACCACAGCCATGTGGACCACTGCACACACCCACCGCCCATGTCCTGCACGCGCCACGTGGCCGTACAGTGACTTGGCTGTAGTGTGAAGGCAGTGGCACAGCCATGTGCCCGGTGCATGCATGGACCACCATTGACACACTCCCAGACATGCAGTGCCACTGGACAGTGCTGACTGTAACAAGTTGCGTGCATGGCAGTGGTGTCAATGGATGGTGGCCATGCCCCGCTGCCCGCCCAGTTATACAGCATGCAATAGTAATCATGGATGTAAGGCACTCACCATCATCAGGCTAGTTCCCGCGCCACTGCAGATCTTCAGCCCTCCTGTCCTGCTGGTCCTCCAGGCGGCGCCTCTGCTCCCTCACCTGCCTGCACTCTTCTGGGCCTAAGGTGCAAACATGGAGAGAGGATCATCAGTACAATCTGGTAGTAAAGTCCCCCTGCCTTCATGTGTGTGCAATCCCACACAGCCATACCCATCCACCCCACACCCCGATACCACCACCACGGCCAACACTGGACGGTCCCCCCCATGTGCCAGACACATGCAACCATGATACCCGTATGGACAATAACAGTGTATGGATGGGGCACCTACCTGGCCGTGGCACTGTGCCCCTCCTGGCACGTGCCCGCAGGTGGGCAAGCAGGTCCGGGTCCCTGCGCCTGAGGTCCCCATAATGGTGGTGACGCTGCTCTGCCATGCGCCCCATACCAGTGGCCTCCTCCAGAGCATTGGCCACCTCCTGCCACACTGCACTCCTGGCCCTGTCCAGAGGTGCATCACCATAGAAAGACCCAGCATGGGGCTCTACAATTGCCACCAGGTTGGCTAGCTCCACCTGGCTCCACATCACTGCCCTTCTCCGCGCCATCTCAGCAAAGTGGTGGAGTCAAAATGGTGCTTGACAGCGCGGTCCTGCCACATGCAGATGCTGCGCGGTACAGCGCTGCCATTCCCTATTGTGCTGTCACCGAACAGCATGATAGTGGTGCACCCATACCTGATGCATGGTGCCTAGGGGGCAAAGGTCGGGCACAGGGTCAAGGGTCTATCGGCGCACGGACAGCCACAGCGTGATTGGAACCCAATGTGTGTAGCGTGATTGGGTGCCTGTGTGCCACCTCCTGTAGTGGCCTACGGTGCTGTTGCCCCAGTGCGCCTACGGTGCCCCAGTGCCACAGCGCCATATATGTGAACAGCGCAGTAGAGCCACTGGCACAACGGTGGCCGTGCCCTGCATTGCCTCCTGTGCACAGCACGTCAGCAGTGTAACAGGCACCTGCGTCATCAACCCGGGCATGCGCAGTTAGGTGTGTACTGCGCATGTCACAGAACTGCACCCTTGGTTCAGCATGTTCAACACAATTGCGTAAAGCACAACAGCACGATATTCAGCCGGCATATGCAAATCAGCTAATCAGCCTTTCAATGGCACAGTCACTGCATTTGCATCCACTTAAAATGCGCCTCACCTCATTTGCATGCGTTGCGCTCTAAAAATGCGACATTGGGCTGCACTGGCCGTAGTCGGTTACTGCAGTATATTGCGGTGAGTTGCATGCTGTTTGGGAGTGTGGACTGTGTTGTTTGGGACATGCATGGGACTGCACAGTCACTGGTAACACCTGTCATTCTCACAGGGGGAATCATGACCGATCATGAGGTGGAGGAAGAGGGACAGAGACGTGGGAGGAAGAGGAGGCTGAACTTCACCAAGGCAGAAACAGATGCCCTGTTTGAGGCCTACCTCAACCAGGAGCCGCTGCTCAGCGGACGCCAGGGAACACCACAGACCCATGCTGCTGCATGGGAAGAGGTGGTGCGTGCTGTCAACCTGCATGGCAGCCACCAGCGCTCTGTGCAGGAGTGCAAAAAGAAGATGGGCACGGACAGGTGGAGAATTAGTGGCTGCCATCAGGGCAGCATGGTCTGCGACCAGTGGGGGACAGCTGGAGGTGCAACGCCTGACCCCACAAGAAGAGCTGGTTGCTGGCAGCATGCAGCGTTGCACCATCGAGGGTGTTCCACGTGGTGGATTCCAGATGGGTGGTAGCCCGTCACTACATGGTAGGTCCTGGTCTGTCAATGGGGGGGGACAGGGTAGGTCACATACATTAATGCTACTGTTTTTCCCTTATAGCTCCTGAGCATCTACATGGGTCTGCGGTGTTGGACTTCTCCACTGAGGGTGGTAGCATGGAGATGGAGGAGGGCCAGTCCACCTCCACAGGCATACGGGGTTCAGGGTGACAGTGGGCCCGCCTGGAAGTCCGGACTGATGTTGGTGGAGCAGTTGTGGAGGAGGCCCTGCCCATGTCCCAGTGTGCCAGCGTCCATGGATGCCAGCATGCTGAGACTTGGGCTGGTGCCGGATCCGTCACCGATGATGATGATGATGGTGGTAACGTCATGGGCAGTGAGACGTGTGGGCCACAGGATGGCCACACAGCAGGTAACATCATGGGCATGGCTGTGGGTGGTACCACCGAGGAGGCCTGCGTGACATCACAACCCCAGCCTGTGCCTGTCTGCACCAGTGGGGCAGCACTGGTGTGTGTCCAGGACAGTGGAGCTGTTGCGGCCAATGTGGTGGCACCATTGAGCCCTGGAGAGCGGCAGCTGGAGGGGCAGTACCAGCAGTCGGCCAATGGCCATGGGGCTACAGTGTCAGAGGGTGGCGTCAGTGCACTGCCTGTGGACATGCCCAGGCCTGGCCCTGGTGTGCACACCCACCCTCAAGGGGTGATGACCATCAGGGCCGCGAACACCATGAGGGACAGCATGCCGATCAGGCAGATGACCTCTTAGATGAGCACAACCGCATACTCCAAGCATCAGTCAATCAGCAGATGCGGCTTGTGACAGTGGTGGATGCACTCAGTGTGGCTCTGTGCCAGGCAGAGAAGTGGCGCAGCAGAGACACCACTCTGCTCCTGGCAGGGATGAACCGGTTGCGGGAGGATGTGACCGCTGCCATTGACAGGCAGACACAGGCAATCACAGCTGTCATGGCCACAATGGGCACACAGTTATTTGCCTATGCGTCGCAGACACCACACAGTGCAATGTCCACCCCCCGTTCCCAGCATCATGTGACACCCTCCTTGTTGACACTGGGTTCAGCTGTGGGCATCCCGAGCACGCCTGGTGCAGGCATGTTCGGTGTGCTGCAGACCCCTGTGCGAGCACGGTCATGTTCACGCAGTGGAACCCCTTGGGGACTGTCAGTGCCACCTCATGTTGCCATTGGTCAGCCTGTCACTGCTGGCGGGTCTCGGCGGGGCCGCCTATGCATCCATGGTGGCCGTGGCACTGTGGCGCATGACTGACCTGTCTCCTAGCATGGCTACTGTCTGATGCTGCTCTGTGTGCATTGTGTTGTTCAGCGTGCAATGTACGGGTGGGGTACCCGGCCCTGCATGCACACACATGTTCCATCTGCACACCCTTCCGGCTGCTGTCCGCTGTGGCATGTGCATGGTGATGCCTGCGTTGCACTGTCTGCCACTGTGCAATGGTGTCCAGCGTCTGACATACGCAGGCAGTGGGCGTGGTGGTCTGTGGACGTGTGTGTGGCTAGGGGTGGTGGTCTGGGTCAGCATGCCTCCTACCCTTTGTGCATGTCTTGTGAGGTGTGTGTGTGTGTGTATGACCGCGTGCCCTGTTAGACCTTGCCCATCCCTGGTGGTGTGTGCGGTTCCATGCTCGGCCACATCCCTTGCCAGCATGCACCCCTGGTGTTTGTCCATGTGTGTTTGTGGGTTGTGCCTTTGCCACTGGTGGTTGCACATGGCCCCATGACTTACCTGGGTTGGCTGAAGTGCTCCTCTGTGATGATGTTCCGGTGCAGCTGTGCCAGCTGGATCAGTTGGGGGGGTCCCGTCACCCAAGGGGGGGCTGCCCATCACCATCTTCACCAGCATCCTCATCGTCCCCATCGCTGTCCCCCTCCTCGACCTGTACGGCTATCCCACAGTTGTTGGCCTTGTTGTGCAGGATGCAACAGGCCTGGAATAGCCCACAGGCCTTTGAGGGACTGTACTGTAGGGCACCACCAGACGTGTCCAGGCAATGGAAACGTACCTTCAGCATCCCAAACACCCGCTCGATGACATTGCATGTGGTGGCATGTGCCTCATTGTAGCATTGCTATGATGGGGTCGCTGGCTGCCGGTATAGTGTGAGCAGCCAGGGATGGAGTGGGTATCCACTGTCACCTGTGTGTAGAGGGTGGAGGTTAGTTTGGTGATCAGCGTCGCCCTGCTTTGGGCCATCTAGGCCAATACCCATGTCACCTCTGACTATGTCCCTCCAAAGCTCTATGTCTTTCCGCGTGGTTTGCATACTCACCCACTAAGTGGCCAGTGGGGATGTCCCCACTCTCAAATCTGTGGCACAGTGCTGACTGGTGCCAGATGAAGGCATCATGTGCTCCCCCCCGGGTGCGTTGCACAGACATTGATTATGCGCCCCCCTGGCATCGCACACCACCTGGCAGTTGATGCTTGCATAGCCCTTCCGATTGATATATTCGACCCCTTCGGGGCCAAGTGGTATGTGGATGGCCACATGGGTGCAGTCTATTGCCCCTAGCATGGCAGAAATATATGCTACCCTGTGGAACTCCTGTATGTTTGCTGTGCGCTCCACCGGTATGCTGGGGAAATGGATGTACTCCACAGCATGTGGCAGCAGTGCACTGAGGAATTGGGTGAGGTGGCGTGACACGGCTGACTGGGCTATGCCTGTGGTGTCCCCTGTTGGTCTCTGGAAGGTACCTGTGGCAAGCAGGCACATGCAAGCTGTCACTTTTGTCTCCACTGACAAAGCATGGCTCTGTCGTGTAGGTGCCTGCATCACATCACTGCACAGCTCACAGAGCCACCTCAGAATTGCCCGGTTTAGGTGGTACTGGCCCACGATCTCAGTATCCGTGTGCAGCTCGAAGCTGGTGCAGGCTCGGTACTGCCTGTTGGGGGCATACCGCTGATGGGTCCTTCCACGGCTGAGCCCCCCTGCTGCCTGCCTTCTCACCCCCCTCATAACTGCCTCCACCTGGATGGTGGCACTGGCCATGTCCCTGGCTTGTGTCCCCCCCCAGCAGCTGTTTCTGTGTTCCCCACGCTGTTCTGGCTGCTACTTCCCCTGCACCGGGAACACCTTCCCCGCATGGCCTCAGTGCTGTGTGACACTTCCCCCTTCTGCACTGTGGCTGTGGCTTCCCACACCTTCCCTGTGCCTGTGGATTCCAGGTGCTGTTTCTCTGTCCTGCCCGTGTGTGTGTGTGTGTGTGTGTTGCCGTGTGGCTGGCTATGGTTCAGCAACATGTGCCTTCCCTGTAGCGGTCATGTGCCTCTCTCTTGTTCCTTTTTATTTTGGCTCATTTCCGCTATTGCGCAACTTCTGCTTGCTCCCCTATTGCGCATGGCACATGTTGTTGAATATCACACTGCACCATTTATGCATGGTTCTCCCCTTCAGTTGCGCATGCATTCTATCATTCTTTGGCTCTTGCACAGGTATGATTTGGGGGGCGCATCTGCCTCCCACTGAATATCGCATAATGGCGCATTTTCAGACTTGCGCTGGAGTAACCCTTTTGCGCATGGAGCAACCCTTTTGAATATCTGGGCCTATATGTGAGTTGAAACATAAAATACATGTATTATTTTCACTTCTGACAACACCAAAATGAAAATTAACATGTTATTTCCACTTTGGATGGGTAAAAACGGAACACTTACTCAACAGGACAGTACTTTAAACATTGCCTAATAACATCACAGTTACATTTGCTGGACTCAAAACAAATCATAGAAATCAAGTTGAAACACTTAAATGTTAAAAAAAGAAAGATTACATTTTAAATAGCCTGACTGACAATATGCCTTTAATCATCATTTGTGAGGGAACAGGGCTTTCAAAACTCACTCCTGGCTTGCCACTCGTGAGTCATGATTCTGTCCCCTCATTCATGAAGATACAGTACATAGCATTTTCTGAGTAGAGATGTAGTGATTTTTTTTTAATTTGCTGGTGAAGTTGGTGGGAAGGTGAGGAACATCACACTTTGCAAAGCTTTGCAAAGTTCCCTGACATGGCACCAACTTCCCCAGCAGCTATTTTTTTTATTAAAAAAATTTAAAATAAAACACCCTTCTCCCCATAGTATTGACGCTCCTCTCACAAGACGCCATATAGGTTTTAAATATCTCCATCCACTAATCCCCCATTATGCTTTTACTTCCCTCCTCCTCTGTACCCTGTGAAGTCTGTAATTTGAGTGGTAATTCAATGTACACTACCCTCTTCCTGACAACAAAACTAAGTTCCCCCACCTCCTCCTACCTGTCCCTGTTCTTTAGTGAGTAAACCCCCTTCCCTTTCCCACCCTCTTGTGAACAAATACCCAGCCAAAGCCCACAAACCCGAGTTTGGCTGTCTTGAAGAGGAAGGATGAAAATGGTCCCGAGTCAGAATGAGCAGCTTCACTCTTCAGTTTCTGAATGATTTAATTATTTATTTAGTTTTTGTTGACCGGGTAAGTGCACTAGACAAATCCTGCCTATTTTCAGGCTTGACCTGGGGGAGGGGGATACAGATGAATGCCAACTGACCTTGAACCAGATTAAGCTGTTGGTGGTATTTTTAGTGAATGAGGAAAATTTGGCCAGGACACTAGGGAAATTCCTCTACACTTGTCAGTAGGGGGACCCTGTTGCTGTGGGAAGCAGTCATTCTGTTCCCAGCCATGGAGGAGGAAGGAGCTTTGCAAGGGGCTGCGATAGCCCAGAGCCTTACAGTACATGATGTATCCACTTTGAACAGATCTGCTGAAGTGGCGGCTGGGATGCACCTGCGAGGTGGCCAGCAAATCGCCCGCTTCAGCGGTCCATTGGAAACTTCTTTAGTAATGGGTTTAAGCTTGGCTGAGAAACAGCGTTGTTTAGAGGAGGAACTTCTTCAAGTAAGTGACCTGTTGTTGCAGGAGCATTGGAAACTTGCAGTGGAGGATGACAGGAAGTGGAAGAGATCCACAGGTTTGCTGAGTGCTTCTGAGGCAGCGGGGCCCAGTAAGCTCCATTCAGCTGCCGAGAGGCCTGTTATGAGTGGCAGTTCGATTTCCCAGGCTTGGAGGGACCTTGTGGATGCAACCTGGTCTCCAGAAAGAGCGCTGTGAGGGGCAGGCTGGATTCCAATATCGGGGGCAAAATGGAAGCTGGATGAAAGAGCTTCAGCTCTTCAGGAGGATGCCCAGATAAGTACAGTGACCATGCCAGTTCTATCTTCTGTTGTTTTGGATACAGGCTCTCCAGCTTCCCCCATCTCTCAGGCTGCTTCTGATCCTGGCCTTCCCTTGGGGGAGTTATTGGATGTGGTGGCTGCAGATGAGGCTTCTTCCTCTGAAGTAAAGGGGCCAGTTCCAGAACCCATTGATAAGCCTTCCTATGCTAGCCATTTTCGGCAACCTCTAGAACTGGCTAAACTGCACAATGCCATTCGTTTGCACTATGTGGGTCCCAGAGATAACCCCCCCGACAGGTTTTATATTGGGAAGACACTGTTGAAACATAGCAAGGGGGTTTTCCCCCTCTGAAGTTTACACTTTGATACATGTTCCTGGGCAGTTTATTTTTGATATCAGTTTCCATACCCCTGCACTTTTGGAACTATTCTGGAGCCGCTATTTAAATCTAAAGACTAATCCTTTATGGTCAGACTTTATTGTATTGCCTCTTTCAAAACAGCCCTTTAGGGTCATTACGATCCTGTTCAGGAACGAAGAGGTTAACATTGTAGATATTGTAAATTGGTTGTCTGAAAAATGTGATATCCAAGGGAACCCTGTTCCTATCCTGGACGCTGAGGGTTTTTGGAATGGGAGTTGGAAATTTAGGGTGAAACTCCATTCCACTAATTCTGATTTATTACATCTTCCCAATTGTTTTTTCCTGGGTAGAGATAAGGGGTTCCTTTTCTACGCAGGTCAACCCAGAGTCTGTTTAAAGTGTGGGTCTAGGACTCACATAAGCACCTCGTGTGAAATGTTCAAGTGCTCTTATTGTGGGGAGACTGGTCACCCTAGTACCCATTGTTTTCAAACATCTAATTGTAATCTCTGTGATGAGGTCGGTCATACTTTTGAATCTTGCCCTTTGGCTGCTAAAAACACAGCCAAAGCAGATTTTGGGGTTCAGAATCATTATATCTGGGTGGCTGTGTGGCTCGGCCTCTCTTCTGGGGGAAGGTTGGCTCCCAGTACCTTTGTGGCTGCTCCCCCCTTGGCTGAGACAACCTTGACTGAGGAGCCTGATTTGGTTTCTGATGGCATAGATTTATCTGCAGCTGGGGCTTCCAAGGTGTCTGACCTGGAAATTGGTGGGGTTGCTAGCCTTACTCCTCCTTTGCCATCTGGTTTAGGCCCCTCGGGTGACAGTTTTATTATGGTTAGTGGGAAAAAAGGGAAGTCCGTTAAAGGGAAAAGTAAGTTGGTTAAAAAACCTGCTGTACCTGTTTCAACTCCTTCTATAGCCGACCCTAATATTTTTGAAGTTTTAGTGGAGGATCCAGAGGTGGTCCCAGAAATGGTTCAGCCTTCTGCACTCCCCCCTCTGCCTGAGTCTCAGGAACCTGCTGAAGCCCATTCAGACCCTAGGCCTCATGATTGCAAAAATGGTAGAGTAACAAGGGCATCCAGTAAGGTAAAGCGAATTTATCCTTGATGCATTTCATGGCTCCCTTTCACTTTCAGGTGGCAACCTTAAATGCAAACAGCATTAAATCTCCTGTTAAGCATCGGAGCACTTATTCTCATTTTTTACATGAGAATTTGGATTGTGTTTTCCTTCAGGATGTTCGTTTGCACTCTCTTGAGGAGTTGATGGCTGCCACTACTGGTTGGATGTGGAGGGATTGTTTTTGGTCACAAGGGAGGGACTTCTGCAGTGGGTTGGGATTTGTTTTTTTCTCTCACACATTCAGGTGATTCATCATATAGAAATCTTGGCAGGCATGGCCTTAGTTTTGGATATTAAATGGGGTTCTCTGCCTTTGCAGTTAATAAATATTTATACACCACAATCTAAATTTGATAGGGTGTCTCTTTTTAAAGCTCTTTACCCCTTTTTGTGCACCTCTTCTTTAGTTATTCTTGGTGGGGACTTTAACTGTTCACTTCCCTCCCCTCCCTGGTCCCTTCTGCCAGTAGGAAGAAGGTGTATTGTGATGTGGCTAGTTTGTCTCAACTTCTTGTAGATACTGGTCTGGTTGATGCTTTTGGGCCTACTACTGCTGGGTTTGGAAATACCTATTTTTGTGATTCCAGAGCATCCCGGATTGATTATTTATTTTCCTTTCTCCTGGGGTTATTGTGCAATCACAATCTTTACAGGAGGTGGCTATGTCAGATCATAAAATGCTTAGATTGGCTTTATGTGATGTGCCAGAGGTCTGGAGGGGGCCGGGCCTTTGGAAATTGAACACTGCATTACTAGTTATTCCTTGTGTGGCTGGTGGGCTGCATTCCCTTTCTTGGCACGACAGTCTGTTTTGTTCTTATACGATGATTTAAATACTTGGTGGGAGGATACCAAAGGTGAAGTTAAACCTACTTTAAAGTTATAGAGTCGACTAAATGGGAGGTTGAAGCATGATGGGCCGCTATCTCAGAGGCTGGCTTCACTTTTGGTCTACCTTTCAGCCAGCATCTGGGATCTGACTGCCTGGATCGAATTAAGGGGTTGAAAGTGGAGTTGGCTAGATTACAGTCTCAGGTTTTGCAGGATATGGAGAGCAAGCATAAATATGGGGTCTGTGGTAAGAAGCAGGACACTTTACCTTTCGAAGCTCTGAAACTTGTTAGGGAATCCCGGGGTATGTTGTATTTAAATACTGCGGAGGGTAGGCGTGTAACAACAACTGATGGCATTTTAGAAACTATACATATTTATGCTTCTGCCTCCTTTAGGAGTAGATTGCTTTCAGAAGCCTCTATTTGTGACTGATTTGCTAGCAGACCGGTTCCTGTCTTGCCTCCTGATGAGCAGATTAATTTGGTACAGCCCATTACTGTGGAAGAATTAAAAACTGTTATTTGGTCTTTAACATCAGGCATTACTCCTGGATCTGACGGGTTACCTCATGAAGTTTACAAAATCCTGTGGGAAGTCTTGGGTACTGAACTGTGTAAGGTATTGAATGCCGGGTTGCAGGCTGGGGCGCTTCCTCAGAGCATGTTACAGGGTGTGCTACTCTTGCTTTACAAAAATAAGGGGATCGTGAGATTTGGCTAACTGGAGACCTTTGTCTCTTTAAATCGGATTATAAGATTCTGATGAAAGTCTTATGTATTACGCAAGAGTTTAGGTTCCTTATTACATCCATCACAGTTTAGTGGTGTACCTCATAGAAGAGTTCAGGATGCAGCTGATTCTTCTCTGAGAGCTTATTTCTAAGGGAGCAGCTGGGGAAATATTTGGGCATCTGCTTTGTTTAGATCAAGCCAAAGCTTGACCAGGTGGAATATAATTATCTCTGGGAGACCTTGCGGAGGTATGATTTTCCCTTACAATTTGTGGGCTGGTTACACACTTGCTATAAGGGCATCACTCTACTGCCAGGCGTAAATGGCTGGTTGGGAAGGGAAATTGAAGTGCATAGAGGAGTTAGGCAGGGGTGTCCACTTAGCCCCTTACTTTATGTGCTCTCCTTGGATCCCTTCTTGCATGCCTTAAATAGAACGGAGGATATTATTGAGCTGTCAGTAGGTTGTATGGATCTGCAGATAGTCTCTATAGCGTATGCGGATGATTTAGTTTTGGTTTTATCAGATAGGGCTTCTGCTGTTGCAGCGAAGCTGTTGTTACAAACCTTTTCTGTCATGTCTGGTTCCTCCATCAATAAACTTAAAAGTGGGATATTGCCTTTAGGGTATGGAGCCACTGATGTGGCTACGATTTGGGACATGCCTATTGATCCTGGGTATGGGAGGGTTCTTGGGGTTTATTTCGGGGGTGTGGATGCCCAAAGGTACAATTGGGATAGGCAATTGTTGGAAGCTCGTAACATGGTGATGCTCTGGAATTAAGGCCGCATGTCCAAAGCTAAATGGATTTATCTGATTAAGACCTTTTTGTTGCCATATTTTTTGTTTATAGCTGCATTTTTTTCCCCCTCCCCTTTCTTTGGAATCATCTCTTTATGGTGTGTTTTTTCTTTGTTTATGGGGCAGTAGATTAAACCCGGTGAGGATGGGTATTACCTATTTACCTATTGGTGAAGGGGGTTTGGGAATGTTAAATCCGGTAGTGTTCCTGCATAATATTTTTATTTTTTATAATTTAGTTCCATTGCTTAGAGGGGATACTAAGATCTGGTCCCCGTGGGTGGCTGATGGTATAGATCTCCTTCTTGGGCACTGGGATTCTGATTCCTTTATGGCTCGTCAGGTTAGGCTGTGTACCTTGGCTAGTCATTTCCAAGTGATGTTTCAGAAATTCAAATCCTGGCATATTGTTAAAAAATCCCTTCTTCTCCAATCACGACGACAATTTTACTGTACTGTATTGCCAGATTTCTTTTTTGCGGATCCCTGGTTTCATGATTTACCTATTTCTGAACAACATTCTAAGTTGCAATTATTGGTCAGTAAGAGAGTTCCTAGGCACATGTGGGAATTTTTATGGCTTTGTCTTCACAAAAGATTGGGGGCGAAGGGTAACATGAGGCATGAAGAACTATCAGAGAGGTTTTGTCCCAGGGAGGAAACTTGTATGGGGGTGGTTGAAAAGATGCAACATTTTTTTATGGATTGTCCCTTTGTTGTTTCCTTCTGGTCCCATTTTCATGCTGTGTGGCCGTTGAACCCTTTTCAGGGTTCTTCATCGGAAATTTGGGCGGAAACATAGAAACATAGATTTTGATGGCAGATAAGGACCTCTTAGCCCACCCAGTCTGCCCATTTCCCTACCTAATGGATAAGCTGCAGATCCTAGTTAACCAGCAGCCTACTTCTTCCTACCCCACCCCTAGAATTGCCTTATGACTGTCCCATGCATGCTTGAATTCCACCACTGTTTTGACTCCACAACCCCTCCTCAGGAAGGCCGTTCCATGCATCCACAACCCTCTCTGTGAAAAAATACTTCCTTAAATTACCTCTGAGCCGGCTCCCTTCTATCTTCAAATTGTGCCCCCTTGTTCTTGCACACCTCTTTTTTTGAAAGATGCTACCCTCTTGGACTTTGTTGATTCCCTTGAGGTACTTGAAAGTTTCTATCATGTTCTCCCTCCTTTCCTCGAGGCTATACATATTCAGCTCCTTAAGTCTCTCTTCATATGTCTTCCGGTGCAGACCCTGCACCATTTTAGTTGCCCCCCTCTGGACAGCCTCCATCCTATCTATGTCTTTGCGGAGATTGGGTCACCAGAACTGCACGCAGTACTCCAGATGGGGTCTCACCAACTATCTGTACAGAGGGATAATAACTTCCTGTTTTCTACTGGTGATGCCTCTCTGGGCTCCTGGGTTATTTATGATGTAGTCACAATTCATCTGTTAATAGGTCATACTGGTTTTCAACTGTGGCAGGCTCGGTGTAACCTAACACTCAGGCAGCAATTACTCTCTGAGTATCAGGTTGCCTTTAACATTCGGAAAACAGTACTTGGTTGGAGACTACAGGAAAGGGAGAAGGTGCATCCTGAACTATATAAACTATGGTGGAGGAAAATAACCTGGCTTGATACAGGGTAAGGGTTGTAGTGGTATGTCCCTGCTCCTCTATTGGGTCTGGGTCAAGGGTAAATACCTACAGAGAGAATTGGACCCCCTTTGGTTATGATTTGGGGTGATGTATACAGTTTTTGCATATGTTGCTTGTTCTGTTCTAAATTAGATTCCTCTGCTCTTTGGGGGTATTTGGTAAATTCCGGCTCTATTGGGCTACTAATACTAAAGATTTTCTGATGAAGATCTGCTGCAAATACTTATTTTTTGTTTATTATCTGCTGTTGCTTATGATTTGCGTGCAGTAACACTATCTTATCTATTTATTTTATTGACGTATTTTCTTACTTTTTGAGGGGGGAGTTGGCATTTGTGTTTTTTTTGTTTCTAGATCACTGTTAATTTTGGATGTATGCTGTAATACTTATTTCTGTTTATTCCTGTTTTATATTACGATTTGTTTGCTGTAATCACTATTGTATGTATGGTTTTCTCTCCAGTTGTAATAAAAAATTCCTCTACTCTTTTCGATAAGTGATATGGGATCTTTAACATCCACCTGAACTACCACCAATGCAGGCAGATGGGACCTCGGTTTAATGTCTCATCCAAAAGACGGCACCTCAGAAGTGCAGCACCCCTCTCATGCTGCACTACAGTGTCAGTACTGGGATATTAACCCAAGTGCCAGATGTGGGAACTGAACCCACAGCCCTCTGATCTCCCGGCCTCAGAGGCGAGTGTGCTACCTACCAAGCCACTGACACTGTTGCAAAATTAGAATGAAAGGTGAGTGATATTTATCCTTGTAGTGATACTGTACCTGACTGTCTGATAACAATCTGTTGGCCACATTGCCTAGTACTTTGCTGCATGTAGAACTATGCAAAGAAGACACTTCACAAATTCAGGAATCGTCGCAAAGTATTTTACAAAGCAAAGCTTCCCAACCTCATACATCACTACTTCTGAGTCAAGCTACAGTATTGAGTATCATGTTATACAAGAACAGCAGCACCTGTATGTAGGGTTAAGTTAGCGTTTGTGACAGAAACAGGATATTTGACAGCTCATATCTTTGGTGATCTTACCCCAAGGACCGAGAAACTGGTGTGTACAGTCTCTCAATCCTAGGGGATAATTTTTTGGCAAGTTTAATGCAAATCAGTTTAGTGGTTTTAAAGTAGTTAATTGGTGAGATTACATAAAAAGTCCCAAATAAAGACTTTTTTGTCATTAGCAAAAAAAAATTAAAAATAGACTGATTTAAATGATGAACCTTATAGGTTCATTGCCTCTCATCCACAAATAGGCCTTTTAATGATCTGAAAATAAAATATTTTTGTCTTCAGAGTTACACTCCACTTATAACAGACAGTTGGTTATTTATTTTAATTCTTCAAAAACAACCTTTGAACAAGGTGCTTGTTTACGAAGGTTGTACATCAATAGTACAAGACAATTCCATTGTTACATATCACAAAGTAATAGACTCCCCAAAAACACAGACAACAAAGAATACATGACAAGTAGATTAAAAATATTATTACAATAATATAGCAAGAATTCAGATCATTTAGCAAGAGTTCAGATAATACAGCAAAAGTTCAGATAATATAGCAAGAGTTTGGATAATACAGCAAGAGTTCAGATAATACAGCAACAGTTCAGATAATTTAGCAAGAGTTCAGATAATATAGCAAGAGTTTGGATCATTTAGCAAGAGTTCAGATAATATAGCAAGAGTTCGGATCTTTTAGCAAGAGTTCAGATAATATAGCAAGAGTTCGGATCATTTAGCAAGAGCTCAGATAAGACAGCAAGAGTTCGGATCATTTAGCAAGAGTTCAGATAATATAGCAAGAGTTTGGATCATTTAGCAAGAGTTCAGATAAGACAGCAGGAGTTTGGATCATTTAGCAAGAGTTCAGATAATATAGCAAGAGTTCGGATAATTTAGCAAGAGTTCAGATAATATAGCAAGAGTTCAGATAATATAGCAAGAGTTCAGATCAAATCTGGGATGTTTAGAGAGCAGCCATGAACACTGGCATTGTCAAACGGACCAGTTTCAGCTTATCAAAATACGGATGGAAGACCAAAGGGGAGGGGGGGTCATAGTTATGACTAGAAAGGGGTAGGGTGGTTAGGAATACAAGATGTTTGAAGGGGCAGATAGTGAGAGGAGGTTGAATAAAGTGTGTAGTGCAGGAAAGATGAGGAGCATGAGAGGTTATAGTAGATAAACAGTGATTTCCCAAATCAGATATAGCTGTCCCCCGTTATAACGAATCCCGTTATAACAAATCCTGCATGTAACAAACTCAGGTCTTGGATCTCAAAAAACAGTACATTTCACTGTTAGTGGTTTGTGTTTTTTCTTTTTTTTGCTGTTTGTGATTTGCAGTTTCTGTTTGTCTGCCTCCAATTGCCAATCTCTCTATCCCGCTCTGTCTTTTGACCTGTGAGCAATGCAGTTGGTCTGATGTCACTGGTGAGAGTGAGACAGAGAGAGAGAGAGAGAGAGAGAGAGTGGATTTGTTGTGTAGAGTGAAACACAGCACCTGCACATGGGGCAAGATGAAGAGAGAGAGAGAGAGAGAGAGACAGACACACAGACACTGAGAGCGACGTCCTCCAAAGCAGCACTTTTTTTTGAAATTCTTGCAGTCTCCTCTCTCTCATTACTTTGAGCCATGCAGTGAATGAAGGGATTTTGTCCTGCGTCTAGTCTGGTATAACAAGTCAGAGACTGGGACATGTTAAGAGAGGAGCATATCTGTTGTGTAGAATGAGACACATCACCCACATGTGCCACAGACAGAGAGATAGAGACTGGGGAAAAACACCTTATTCTTATAAGTACAGTGTTTTTAAAATATTATATACAATATTTGATAACTACTTGAAATGTATTTTTTGTCTTCTGTCCTTACTATTCAAATGAAAGGCACTGATTATTGTATTGAAATTGCTGGTCTCCCATTATAGCAAACCCTCGTTATTATGAACTTTGCCTGCGGCTCCTGAGGGGTTCGTTATAACGCGGGACAACTGTATATCAAAACCAATACATTTTTTTCTCTGGTTATAATGGGCAGAAACTTTGCTTATAATGGATAATTGAAAGCTTTTATTGCCATATGTAGTACTATTTTGGGGGTGGAGCAGGGTGGAGAGAGTGCAGAGCTGGTGAGGAAAGTTTGCAAGTGTAAAATTAAGATTGAAGAGCGGCACAGATGTAATTTCTTACAAAATAATTATCCACAACCTGCATAAACTTTTAATAATTAAGTACATAAAAAGAAAATTATTTTATGTTCAATGAAACATTTATAGTAACAGTTGCTTTTGTTCTTACTTTCCTGAAACTGTAACATTTAGCCACTAGAGTTACTATTTTCCTATTACCTTTTGCAGTAAAATTCCTTAAAATATCTCATGTTTCCTGATAGGTAAATGACTTTAAATAAACACATAAAATATATGTACTAGACAGTATGTTGAGTAATTTATCTATTTATATAGTGGATTCTTTTTCATTCTGAGCCCCTGCTCACACACAAACACAAGTAATATGTAGGCTCTGTCTTCTCTGGATATAACGGACACCGGATATTGAGGACAAAGTTGTGTTCATGGATGCCTCTGTTATAGCATAACAGCCTTGTGTGCTCAAATTAAGACATTTTTGTCATCCAATGGCGAAACAAAAAATAGATAATTTATGTAATGAAACTTATAGGTTCATTTGATCTCCTTCCACAGTAAGGCCTTTTAGTTATTTCATTTTCATTGACCAGGTAAGCACACTAGACAATTACAATGCCTATTTTCAGGTGCAACCCAGGAGAGTCACAAAGCAAGATAATGAAGACAAGCCATATTACGACAATAACACAGAAAGATTGACAGGCTGCAGGAAGCTATGGTAGCATAACATAAAACGAAAAATGGTTTTGAAATAACTTTTTTTTTTCATTCACTTTTCAAGTTATGTGTTATAAAAGTTTTAAAATCTTGGATGCGTGGACCACTTGACAAAAATAGCTGAAAAAACATATACCTTTGTTCTGAGTAAAGGCTAGGCATTAACAAAAACTTTAAAAGCTAAAAATGGGACTTCCGGTGATGTCACGCTCCCAATGGCAGCATAATCCATCAAGCTCTTACCTCATCCCGAGAAATACCTCCTAAATTTAAACTTTAACTCAAGCGATTTTACTTTCCACCCACAGAGGATTGTAGAAATGCCTAAGAGAGGTGAACAATCCAACGCTAAGACAGAGGAGGAGACAGATGAGGGAGGATTGTCGAAGTGGGACTCGGGCAGCGAGGGCTCGCAGGCCTCGGTCTCATCATGTCACAGCAGGTCCCAAACAAAGCAACTCCCCCTAACCACCAAACAGCAGCAAATGTCACTGGTCCTTAATGAGCTGCACAACTTGAGGAAGGAGATGAGGTCTACTGCCATGGCACTTCATACAGATGTTACTAAATTGGAGAAACAGCAGGAGGCCCTTGATCTCCAGGCCACAGCAGTAGACAAGCGTGTAGATAGTGTGGAGCATGCCATTCTACAACTCCGCCAGAATATTCAAGGGCTACAGGTAAGGGCAGAGGATGCCGAAAGCCAAAATAGGTGAAACAATATTCACATTTCCGGGGTACCTGAGGGAGCGGAGGGCACTGACATGCTCCAATTCATCAAGCAGCTTCTCCTAGATGTAATCAGCATGCTGGAGGCCCTCTTGATGGAACTAGAGAGGGCACATCGCACCCAAGGCTCGAGGCTGGCTGTGGGAGCCCTCCCCCGAACAATTATTGTGCATTTTCTTCATTTCCAAGAAAAGGAAAATGTTCTGCACTCAGCCTGGAAGCAGGAGACAGTTACTTACAGCTCAAACAGGCTTTACCTGGAAAATGACTATGCACCTGAAATTATGTCCTGCTGTAAGCAGTATATCCCAGTCCTGAGGGCCCTAAAGACAGCAGGGCTATGCTTCAGAACTCCTTACCCCGCAAAGCTGACCATACACTTTCCGGAAGGAACCCAGACCTTTGAGAATGCAGAATAGGCCACAACTGAGTTAAAAAAAACTAGTATTGAAGTCCCCAGGGACAGAAGCTGCAAAAAACACTGATTGCCTCCAAGCTGGCGCAGCAGATTTGGAACTCTGGGCAGCGGGACTCACGCAGAAGACAAGGGAGAGAAGCCATCCAACAGAAGTCTTGGTTTGCTGGCCAAGGCACCTAGCTTCACCTGAGCTCTTTCCTTCTAAGATTGCTTCGAAGGACAGAGCAGAGAACTTACCAGAGCAAGGGAAAAGGATTAAGACTTCTTTTGGCTAAGCAGGTTTACTGTGTGTTGTTATTTTTATTTTGTACTCACAGGGATTGCTACTGTTTGTTGCTAACACTTCATTGCTTTATTTTTCTCTGATTCAAATTGTTGTTGCTGGTATACCTTCTTCTGCATTATTACAAGGTGTGCCTACAGGTGTGTGCTAACAGATTACTGCTGTAATCTTCTGATTCAAATTGTCTTTTTTCAAGGTATATCTTCTGTTATTGCTTTATTTTTCTCTGTAGCAAAGTGTTTCTTACAGGGTATATCTTCTCTTAAATTGTTACAGGTGGTGATTTACAGGTTTTATAGTTTTATCTAACATTAGGATAAGCTTTCAGGGTTACTGCATTTGTTGTTGACTGATTGTTTCTGCTCTTACCTCCTTTTTCTTTCATCTGTGGTTTTTCTTTTTCGGCAGGGGAAGGGCCTAACCACCCACCCCCATCCCCAACCACCCCACACTACACTCCTTTTATAGGGTACCACAGTTGTGACATTTTCTGTGGCAAAGCAGGAAGGGGTGGATCAGTGGGATATCCACAAAGTGAGCTCATTTACAGGGGCACTAGTGATTTAACTTGTTATAACAAGTTATATGAAAACAAAACAGAAAATCAAACCATTACTTGCATTTTCTTCCTTCTAATTACTCTGACCAGGTTATAAACCCAGCAATTATCTGGAATGGATATCATTAACTGCAGGTACTGCAGAACACTTTTCAGAAGGACAGTCTTACAGGATTTAGGACACTGTCCTACATGCTGGGCCATTGGAGATCTTAGGGCTTAGCTCCGGGCAGCATGGGCAGAGATTGTGTGCCTCAGATGTTATATTCAAGAGGAAATACATTATAAGAACCACCCGCCATTTCTCCAACATCCAACAGAAGAACCTCGACCGCAGAGGGTAGTTGGTCCAGGAGGTTGGCAGGTGGTTAGGAGGGGGCAAATCGGGTACCCCATCACTCTGTGCTCTCCAACATATTACCTCCAAAAACCATATAAACACTACAAACAGGTATCTGCCTCTATCTCCGAAATCAAACAAAGGGGCAAAGGACACTGCAGAGCAGGACACTGCAGCACAGGAGCTAGCACAACAAAACTCGCCCAAATCAGGAACCAAAACAAAAAAAGCAAAAAGGAAATCCAAAAAACTTCTGATCATAGGAGACTCCATGATTCGGGGAGTTGATACCCATCTCCAGCCAGGGGTAATGGTCAGATATCTCCCAAGTACATTAGCATGGAGAGACACTGACCGCATTGCTAAAATTGTTCACAAAGCAGGAGAAAACATTGATGTCCTGGTACACATAGGGACTAATGATCTTGCCGGCCGGTCAGTTGTGGAGACCAAGGAACACCTGACCAGGCTGGGTGACAAACTATCATTCATTTCGTCCAACATCTCCTTCTCTGAGATCCTGCCAGTCTGGGGGGGGGGCAGATGGACGGAAGGTCAGAGAAGGGGAGATAGGGGAGCTAAACATGTGGCTCAAGGGCTGGTGCCAGGAAAAGGACACAGGTTTGTAGGGAACTAGCAACAGTTCTGGGAGCGAAAGTTCTTTAAATTTGATGGACTGCATCTGACTAAGGAGAGAGTCAGTGCATTGGAGCAGAAGTTTGACGTCTTTGCAGAATATTTAAACTAGCAAATGGGGAGAGGGGTGCAGCACCCCATACGTCGAATGGGAAGAACACCCCTCCCCCCTCAGCTAGTGGTGAAACAGGGATTCAGCATGTTTGCAGTTCATTTGCATCACCAGGTAAGAAAAAAGGTCTGTCTCCCCATACGACGCACAGGGGAAATGCCAAACCTCACCCAACAACTAACACACTGAAATCTGGCCAATGGAAAATAATGTACACACTTGCTTACAGCCTGGGAAATAAGATCCCAGACCTGCAGGCAATAATGTCAGAGGCTAAACTGGACCTAGTAGCAATTAGTGAGACGTGGTTTACCAGTAACCACACTTGGGAGACTTCAGTACCTGGCTATGTACTGTTCAGAAGAGACCAAGGTACAAAAGGGGGGGGGTAGAGTGGCCCTGTATGTCAATGAAAATAAAGCTACAGAAATTCAGAATACGCATAAGGAACCAGAAGAACTGTGGGTCACCCTGGAAACAGGAAATGGGACAGCCATAAGAACTGGGGTTGTCTACAGGCCCCCAGACCAGGGGGAGGACATAGACACATTACTGTTAGAAGATATACAAAACGTGACAGCTAAAGGGGAGGTTCTGATAATGGGAGACTTTAACATGCCGGATACAGATTGGTCAATACCAGCAGGAACATCTGCCAGAACTAGACACATGGTGGATTCCCTGCAGGGGGAGGGCCTCAAACAACTGGTACAACAACATACATAGAAACATAGAATTTGACGGCAGATAAGGACCGCTTGGCCCACCCAGTCTACCCATTTCCCTGCCTACTGGATAAGCTGTAGATCCTAGTTAACCAGCAGCCTACTTCTTCCTACCCCCACCCCTAGAATTGCCTTTATGACTGTCCCATGCATGCTTGAATTCCACCACTGTTTTGACTCCACGACCTCCTCCGGAAGGCCGCTCCATGCATCCACAACCCTCTCTAGAAAAATACTTCCTTAAATTACCTCTGAGCCGCCCCTTCTATCTTCAAATTGTGCCCCTTGTTCTTGCACACCTCTTTTTGAAAGATGCTACCCTCTTGGACTTGTTGATTCCCTTGAGGTACTTGAAAGTTTCTATCATGTCCCCCTCCCTCCTTTCCTCGAGGCTATACATATTAAGCTCCTTAAGTCTCTTCATATGTCTTCCAGTGCAGACCCTGCACCATTTTAGTTGCCCTCCTCTGGACAGCTTCCATCCTGTCTATGTCTTTGCAAAGACTGGTCTCCAGAACTGCAGTACTCCAGATGAGGTCTGACCAGCTGTCTGTACAGAGGGATAATAACTTCCTGTTTTCTACTGGTGATGCCTCTCCCTATACATCCCAGTATCCCCCCAGCCCTCCTTGCTGCCCTATCACATTGCTCGCCCACCTTTAGGTCATCTGATATGACTACCCCCAGGTCCCTTTCCATTTTTGTTGTTGTTAGTATCTCACCCCCATTATGTACTCTTCCCCTGGGTTTTTGTTTCCCAGGTGCATTACCTTGCACTTCTTAGCACTGAATCTAAGCTGCCATACATTTGACCATTCCTCTAACCTTGCAAAGTCCCTTTTCATCCTTTCCACCCCACCTTGTGCATCAACTCTGTTGCAGATCTTTGTGTCATCTGCAAAGAGACATACTTTTCCTTCCAGTCCCTCTGCAATGTCGCTTATAAAGACATTGAAGAGGACCTATCCTAATACTGAACCCTGCGGTACCCACTAATAACCCCTTTCTTCAGAGTGGACTCCATTTACTATTACTCTGTGTCCTATTCTCCAGCCAATTTTTACCAGGCTGTCATCTTGGGACCCACTCCCAGGCTAGCTTCTTGTATATTAATCTTTTGTGGGACTGTGTCAAATGCCTTGCTAAAGTCTAGGTAGACCATGTCCACAGCCCCTCCCTGATCTACTACTTTGGTCACCCAGTCAAAGAAATCTATCAGATTTGTCTGGCATGACCTTCCTGCTGTGAATCCATGCTGCCTTGGGTCCTGTGCCCCTCTGGCCTCTAGATACTCGGCAATTCTTTCCTTCAGAAGTGATTCCATCATTTTCCCTACCACTGAGGTTAAACTAACAGGTCTGTAGTTTCCTGCTTCTGCCTTGCTCCCACTTTTGTGAAGGGGAATCACATCTGCCCTCCTCCAGTCCTCGGGTACCACCCCATCCTCCCATGATTTGTTAAACAGGGTAGTCAGTGGTGTCACTAATTCTACCCTTAGTTCTTTTAGAATTCTGGGATGAATCCCATCAGGCCCATTGCTTTGTCCACCTTCAGTTTTAAGAGTTCTTTCAGAACCCTTTCTTCTGTAAATGGGCTGGTATCAACTTCTGTATCCAGAGTGTTTCTACTGTTTGTTTTAGGTACCTCCCTCTTCCTTTGTAAATACTGAGCAAAATATTTGTTTAGTATCTCTGCCTTTCACAGTCACCCTCTGCCCACCCTCCCCACTTTATTAAGCCTCACTATCCCTCCTTGGTCTTCCTTTGCTCCCTGATGTACCTATAAAGGTTTTATCCCCCTTCTTAACTGAGTTGGCTCTCTTTTCCTCGGTTTGGGCCTTTGCTGTTCTGACTGCCCACAAGAGACAGGGCTATCCTAGATCTAATACTGACTAACAGGGAAGGGATCACAGATCTCCAGGTAGAAGGTCACCTGGGAGCCAGTGACCATCACATGGTATGGTTCAATTTGGCCACTACATCTAAATCATCCCATTCCAAGGCAAAAATATGGGACTTAAGAGGAACTGACTTTGATAAGATGGCAAACAGAGTTAAGCTAGCCCTGAAAAAAAGAAACACAGGTGAGGGGGTACAGGCAAAGTGGGCAAGCATTAAGGATGCAATACTTGAAGTAACATCCATTGTGTTAGACAGAAAGAAAGTGCAAAGAAGAAGGAAACCACTTTGGTTCTCAAATATAGTAGCAGAAAAGGTCAGAGCCAAAAGGCTGGCCTTCAGGAATATAAGGGAACACAGCAGGATGAAGATAGGGAGGCATACCAAACTGCCCTAAGGGAAGCAGGAAAGGCAATAAGGCAGGCAAAGTCCCAAACTGAGGAAACACTAGCACGAACAGTAAAAGAAGGTGACAAGACTTTCTATAGATACATTAGTGAAAGGAGAAAGTCCAGAAGGGGTATTGCTAAGCTCAAAGGAGAAAAGGGGGCATGTGAGGAGGAGGACCCTGTAAAAGCATCTGTCCTAAATATATACTTTTACTCAGTATTTACTGAAGAGAAGTAGGGCAGGGTCCACGGCTCAGCACCATGGACACAGGGGGGGGGGAAGGAGGTGAGCACTACTCCCTTCACAAAAGAAAGGGTCCTACAAGAACTCGCTAAGCTCAGGGTGGACAAGGCAATGGGACCTGATGGCATACATCCCAGGGTACTTAAGGAGCTAAGGGTGGAAGTAGCAGAGCCATTAACAGAACTGTTTAGTGAGTCTCTGAGCACAGGAGAGGTCCCAGAAGACTGGAGAAGGGGTCATGTGATCCCACTCCACAAGAGTGGTAGCAGGGAGGAGGCAGGGAACTACAGACCAGTCTGTCTTACCTCAGTAGTGGGCAAGATTATGTAGGCACTGCTTAAGGAAAGAATAATGCAACACCTGGAATCCATAGGGGCACAGGATCCAAGACAGCTTGGGTTTACAAAAGGAAGGTCCTGTCAAACTAATCTCATAGATTTCTTTGACTGGGTAACAAGAGTGGTGGACCAAGGGGGAGCAGTTGATGTTGCCTACCTTAACTTCAGCAAAGCTTTCGACACTGTTCCACATAGAAGATTGATAAATAAGCTGGGTAGGCTCGGGGTGGGTCAGAAGTTGGTCAACTGGGTGGCAAACTGGTTGACGGGCAGAAAACAGAGAGTGGTAATAAATGGTATACAGTCAGAAGAGTTGCAAGTCACAAGTGGGGTACCTCAGGGATCAGTCCTGGGGCCAGTCCTCTTCAATATCTTCATTAGTGACATTGCAGATGGACTAGGGGGTAAGGCTTGTCTGTTTGCAGATGACACCAAGATCTGCAACACAGTAGATGATCCGGGTGAGGTGGGCACAATGAGAAGAGATCTGGACAAACTAGCAAAATGGTCAGAAGAGTGGCAACTGGGATTTAATGCAAAGAAGTGCAAGATCATGCACATAGGGAAGAGAAACCCTGAAGCCACCTATAGGCTGGGAGGGGGAGTTGCTGGCAGTCACAAAGGAAGAAAGAGACTTGGGCATCATCATCACCGAAGACCTGAAATCATCCAAGCAGACCTCTAAAGCAGTAGGTAAGGCTGGGGGATGTTAGGGTGTATTAGTAGGGGTATCACAAGTCATAAGAGGGAGGTAATAATCCTTTACGAGACACTGGTTAGGCCCCATTTGGAGTACTGTGTGCAGTACTGGAGGCCACACCTTCACAAAGACATTAACCAAATAGAGGCAGTCCAGAGAAGGGCAACTAAAATGGTGCAGGGACTGCATCAGAAGACATATGAGGACAGATTAACAGAGCTCAATATGTATACCCTTGAGCAAAGGCGTGAGAGAGGTGATATGCTCGAAATATTCAAACACCTTAAGGGCATTAACAAGGTGAAAGAGTCTAACATGTTTAAATATAAGAAAAATAGCAGGACAAGAGGACACAGCACGAGATTAGAGGGAGGCCGATGAAGGGGGAATGTGAGGAAATTCTTTCTCACAGAAAGAGTGGTGGATGCATGGAACAGCCTACCTCAGGAAGTGGTGGCTATGAATACAGTGCAGGGCTTCAAACAGGCATGGGATAGGCATAAGGGAGCAATACAGATGAGTATGAATAGTTAGGCCACTGGCAGAGCAAAGGCCGACAGCACATTTATAAGGTAGAAAAAGAAATGGGCAGACTGGATGGGCCTTATGATCCTTATCTGCCGTCATCCTCTATGTTTCTATGATAGCTAACACCCTGCATGGCAAGGGACAGCCACCCGCCACCGAGATGCGCTCCACTCCTGGGACCAGCCCCAGAAACCCTCGATGAAGTCAGCATGGCTAAAACGGCTTCCTGCCCACAGGTCTTACCAGATCTACCTGAAACTTTCCAAAAGAAAGGGGAAATAAAAGGGGGACTTGTTGAATGGAGGTTGCTGAATTGGGAACTGTGGCTGAACTCCTGGGGACCCCCCCCTTTTCTTCCCCAAAATATCTCCAAAGAGGACTTCAACAAAGGAACCCTAGCAGCGTACCTGTTTAGATAAGTCCCAGTCTAAACTAATACTTCTATTACTTTTAACAATACTGTTTTTTTAATATGTAGATGTCTCTCACACCCCCTTAATAACACCACAAAACGTTACCCCCACTAACTCTCCAGGTTGTACTTCCCCTTTATAACACACTCCCCCCACCCTCCTTTAGGGAACTTGCACTAATCCTTTCTCTTTCAGGATCCCAGTTGCTGTTGTGGGTCTAATTGGCTATCGCAACAGAGGTCCTAAATGGTAAGGGATCCATACTCCATTTACTTTTTTAATCCTTCTCCTATCGGATTGGGACCCTCTCTTATAACAGAATGTTCTAATGTAACCCCCCTGTTACCCGGGGTAACTAGAATCCCAGTGAGACCTAGTGGTAGGCAGGGAAGGCAGCTTGTGAAACTCCAGTTAAATGGATTTCACACTGTCTCACTGTGCTCTCAGACTCAGTTGAGACTGACGGATGACATGATTTAGAACTGTCGCAGCTGCATAAGCCACAATGGAATGTTGCAGTTGGAGGTTAGAGTAGAACATTGGGGAATTTGACGTGAGTCTGTAGAGGTCAGTAGAGGGTGGCAGTCTGAAAGAGGTGCTCTGCTGTAAGCAGGCCCTCAGAGCTCTAAGCTCTGTCAAAGAGCTACTTTTGTTGTATACTGTAGGTGTGTGTTCTCACCTGAAGAAGAACACAAGAAGAGCATATTGAAGTGGTGGAGACCGCTTTCAATGGTTCAGGGCCCCATCCCTGCGGGGATGGGGGGAAGGAATCAGCCTGCTTCCAGGGGCAAACCCCCTTGGTCCATCTAGGGAAAAGAAGCTGCCTTGTTTAAGTTCGTGCTGAGGCACCAGAAGCTCTGGAAGAGAGTTCTTTGAGGAGGAAATGCCTGTGGGGCACCTGCAACCGAAGGGTGAGTTCACTCTGTTAAAGGACCATGTGTTTTCACCTGCATCAAGCTGAAACTAAAGGGACTGTGACTGTGGGGTCAGGAAAAGACAGACAAATACAGTTTGGAAGATGTGGGGATTGGACTGCTTAACTCTGTGGGGGGTCTAGAGTAATGGACAAAACCACTTATTAAGTATGTTCAAGTCCAGCACAAATGGGATGTAAAGACAGTAGACTGAATGTGAAATACATTTGAAAAGAATCTACACAGCAAAGTGTGTTAAAGTATGAGGTGTTATAGTCCAGAGAAATGGCCGGGTATGAATTATGGGAGTGAGAGGTGGGAGACCCCCCATCAGTAGTAACTAAATTCACCTCTACCGATTTGCTCTGGGACACCTGTTGCTTTCTCTTAGATACTTGGCCAGTGCCTGAGGAAAGTACCCAGACGTGGGATTAATGAGGAAGATTCCCTTACTGAGCAGAAGTGCTCATAGGTGGTTTAAGGAGCCACCAGTAAATGTTTCCATGCTATATGGAAAGTGTCCAAGTGGCTGGCAAGGGAGCCGAGCCAGGGAAAACCCAGAGCAGCGTACAAGTTCGGGCTGTGTGCCCAGTGTGTTTCGGAGCCTGAGGGCTAAAGTGATGAGGATGTGTTCTGGTCTCCTTAAATCTGCATTACCAGGAGTGTAGCCCCGTGGGGGTCCATCTATGCTTTGTTTATTCTGTTGGATGTGAATAAAAGCCACACTTTAGAATCCCATTTCTGGGATTGGACATTACAGTTATGGCTTCCTTTGTCCGGAGTTACTTGGGTGCCCCTGTGCAGAGTAGCCTAACCTAGCCAATGTGCTGAGTGACATATTCCTCCCCGAACCCAGCCCACCTGGTATAGCTGTCAGATGGAAACGGCATACCTGGGTGGGGGTTACACTAATAACTAACAAATGGAGGGTTATGCAACTGCATTGGGGGGGAGTGGGAAAGGATGGGAACTCAAATGCCCATTTCTGTTCATAAGTTAAGTGATGGTTGGGCCCGTGGGCTGGTCCACTCCCACCACTAATTTTAAGGGGAGTTTCCTTTTCCCCCACCCCCTTCCTCAAGGTGGTTATGGCCGGGGTTATGGGGGGGTTGAGGGACCATATGCGCCTTCTCTACTGACATTAAGGATCACAGTAGTGCACTCCCCTCACTCACTCTCATACAGACACCGCAGGATTAAGAGGGACCAGTAAGAGAGCTACAGATGTCCCAAAACCCCTTTCCCTTTTCCCACTGACACTTTTAAGTGTCTTGAGACTGCCGTGTTATACGGGGATACACAGAGTAGGCCACGTGTCTTCTTTGGGTCATGAGAAATGACCATCTCTGATGGAAGTTCACAAGTTTTGTTGTAGATCGGGCTAATCTGGTAGCCCAGTTGGCCCAGGGATACGCCTGTAACCACCAAAGGTAGGGGGAACCTATCACCTAAAGTTATCAGTTAGGTGTTTGGCCTTAATTGTAGCCAGTGTTATAAAGGTTATTATGTTAAGCCCAAGTGTTTCAGGTATGGGCTCCCCCACTGTTTAGGTTCCTCTCAAGTTTTTATCCAGAGGGGCTATACCTTAGGTTGATAGTAAACGATCACAAAATCATATCATCACTAGCAGAGGTTATATCAATGAAGATACGAGCCAAGTGGATTAACCCTCTCTGTATGTTTATGTCTTATAGATGACAGGCAAATATGTAAAAGTATACTCCCTGAATGTGAATGGCCTGGGTAGCCTGATAAAGAGGTCTAGGATTATCTCTCTAATAAAAAAGTCCACAGCTGAAATTGTATACATGCAGGAAAGACATATGACCCCTGTGGAACTCAGGAAAGTCCAGGGAAGGGGATACTCACAGGTTTTCTCCTCAGCGATGGGGGAGGGGGTAGGAAAAGAGGGGTCGCCATACTAATTTCCGGCCAAACCCCCTTCCGCATGGTGAAGGAGTGGGCAGACCTGGAGGGCCGGTTAATAATAGTTCAGGTTTTTTTGCAAGAGCGGGAAGTAATGCTAGCTAACATTTACCTCCCACTAGCTTCAAATACACCAACAATTCGAGACCTGCTCGACTAGGTGGTTGAGATGACCAAAGGGATTTTGATTCTGGCTGGGGACTTCAACATTGCCCCAAGCCCATCTTTAGACACCACTAAGACCCCAGGGAGCAAGCAGCCAGCCTCACACAGATTTTTCAAGCTATTTGTATGGGAGGTGGGTTGGTTGGGTGTGTGGCGGCGGTCCCTTCACCCAAGGGATGAGGGGTACTCATATTACTCAGCAGTACATGGAATGTACACGTGATTAGACCACTGCTACATGCAGAAGGAAAGTCTAGGCTTACTGGTTAGTGCTGCGATGGGCACCATGGCACATGTAGACCATGCCCCGGTGATTACCGCATGGGATCTAGGCATAGAGCAGCGTAATACTAGATGGAGATTTAAGCCAGCCCACATGAAGAGTGAACAATTTCAGGATTTCCTCAATGAGAGGATTAGGGAAATCATTCAGGACAATTCTGATTTGGAAACCTCGGCCACTATCCAATGGGGCACCTTGAAGGCAGTCCTTAGAGGCCACCTAATAAAATACACAGCTAAACTGGCCAAAGCCCAGAAAGACAGACAAACACAGCTTGAGCAGACACTGCAGTTCTTACAATTGGCCCACCAGCAAGGTGACCGCTCAGTGCTACCAACGCTTAAACAGACCAAAAAAGACCTGGATGCCCAGTGTCTCCAACAAACTGAGATAGCACTGACATACCTGCAACAGAGATATGGCGAGATTGGCCCACGGGTCTCTCACTTACCAGCATACCAACTATGCCAACAATGTAAATTATCTACCATAGTGGCAATAAAAGACCCAGCTACAGAAGCCCATCACACCAAACTTGAGAATATACTGTACCTCAAACCTTTTGCAATACTACAGAGCTCTCTACACCCCGGACTACAGGCCAGACCCAAAGTCTACTAATACCTTCCTGTCAACTCTGGACTTACCCAGACTTTCCCTTGAACTATAAAATGGTCTGCTGGCACCTGTGACTCCAGAGGAATTGGCACTGGCCTTTTCCAGATCTAAAACGCAGAAAGTCCTGGGTCCTGATGGATATGGGGTGGAATTTTATAAAGGCATGGCATAATCAATAGGCCGGCTATTGCTTAATGCCCTTAGTGAGGTTTTATTGGGAGAGGCACCCCCTCCTAGTTGGTCATTTGCAACAATCTCACTTATTCCAAAACCTGACAAAGACCCCTTACAATGTGGTTCATATAGGCAGATCTCTGTATTTAATATGAACTACAAATATCTTATGTCTATCTTAGCCCGACGATTGGATGCTGTTCTCCCAGCATTGATTAACTTAGATCAAACGGGGTTTGTAAGTTCTAGATCAACTACGGACAACATCTGTAGGGCCCTGCATTTAGTACATGAAATGCAATCCTGAAAGGACCCATCAATCCTTCTCAGCTTAGACGCTGAGAAGGCCTTTGACCATGTGTCATGGTCTTTCCTGTTCTCCACAATGGCCACAATGGGTTTCCCTGCTCCCTTCTTAGCTATTATTCGGGCACTATACTCCTCCCCCAGGCATGTGTCAAAATTTCAGGTCACCACTCAGATTATTTTCTCCTCTCCAGGGGAACACGTCAGGGCTGCTCCATGTCCCCTGGACTATTTGCAATTTTCATCGAGCCTTTGGTGCAGGCAATAAGATTATCCCCAGGTATATCTGGAGTAATGACAGATGAAACTGAGCACCGCATTGCCCTATATGCAGATGATGTTCTATTATTCCTCACTGACGCCTCACAGTCCATACCAACAGTCTTCCGCTTTCTAGAAGAGTTTGGAGCCCACTCTGGCTACTGGCTTAACACCAGTAAGATGGATGCCCTCACCTTTTATTACAACCCCCCTGAGACACTTAAAAAGTGATTTCCATTCTGGTGGGACCTTCGTAAGATGAAATATTTGGGCATCTACTTGGCCCACAGGTCAGAAGATGCCATGCACAACAATTATGATCCTTTCTTCACACAGATGAAGAGGGACCTCAAAAGGATGATGGAGCATTCTCCCTCTGAACTGGATTCAGAGAACTGAAGCGGTGAGGATGGTGATTCTCCCAAGAGCACTCTACCTCTTTCAGAATGTCCTGCTCAGCCCTGCCAAATAAACTATTCCATTTGTGGGACAAGGCCATCTCTGGGTTTATCTGGGCGGGCAGATGCCCCAGAATTAAACTTAGAACTCTTTTTCTCCCTAAAACACAAGGAGGTCTAGCACTCTCTAACCTTAAACTATATTATTAGGCCTCCCATCTGTTCTTTATAGTTCAGGGTCTGATGGGGATGACCCCAGCCCACTCGAGAGAGAGAGAGAGAGATGGAGGATAGTGTGCTGCCTCAAGTGGACCTCCAAAGACTTACTCTACACATAAATCCTCCTCTACTGGGCCAGTTGACCCACAACCTGTGGATCACACACAAAATTCAGGCCTGGCACTCCACCTGCAAATCCCTAAAGACCATGCCCTACCTGTTTTTAATATGCCCAATAGAATTACTGGAGAACTTCGCTCCAGCTTTAAATGACCACACGTTCCACAACTGGAGGCACGTGCACCTTACAAATCTTTCACAGATCCTCGTGGGGCCCCACCTTAAGGCATTTGGGGAGGTCCAACAAGAGTTTCACCTGCGCTGAATGAATTTTTTCCAGTATTTACAGATACAACATTACTATGAGACTCTCCATGTGGTAGTCAGTACCCCAGGGAAGCACCCCCACCTGGTGAAGCTGCTCCAACAAGTACTGCAAGCCAAGGTGCTTCCGCATGCTATTTCAGCTCTTTATAAATCCATGATGGAAACAATCGGTGGAAATACAGGAGCAATCAGCGACCAATGGAGCGTAGAATTAGATACCCAAATAACCTCACAGCAGTGGAACACTATATGCTCCACAACATCGAGAATCACCAGCTCCATACTTGGCAACTGTTCTCCTGGCAGCTGCTGGTGAGATTTTTTCACACTCCAGCAATAACCTCACATTATCGTAATGCAGGTTCAGCAATGAGATGGCATCAATGTGGGGAAACCAATGCCCACCACTCACATGTACAATGGTCCTGCTCAAGGCTACTACCATGTTTGCAGGAGTTGCAGGCTGAATTTGAAGAGCTCTTCGGGCACAGGTGAACCCTCACTGGGGAGTTCTTTATCCTGCACGTCCTCCTGTGTGAGCTGAGGAACCCTCAAGTCATTACCTCTATCTAATGGGGAGTTTCCTTCTCACAGTGAAGAAGGCTATCACCAAGCGCTGGCTCACCACAGGGATACCCTCAATAATGGATTGGCGAGATATAGTTAACCAAATATATAGGTCAGAGAGAATCACATATAACTTAAATGATAACTCAGACCTCTGCATCACAAAGTGGAGAAGATGAATACTACACATCGTGACCAAAGACCCTCACTTTGTCCCTTAGTACGTCATATGGCTTCGAATTTAGCTTGTCAGAGTGGTCCCAGATCTCCTTTTAGCAAGGGCAGAACAGCCGACTGTAATAAGGTGTGGGGTCTTTGACTCCAAATTGATGGAAACCTATCAAGAGTTAAAATCTAGAAGGAATAAAACTGGAGGGGAGGATCAGAGGCCCGAAGGAGGGTGAGTATTCGGAGATGCTGGGAAGGTGAGGAGGTACAAAATGACTGTGGTAATTTTCTTATAAAGAAAGGGTTATGTACATTGTCTGTTTTTTCTTTTGTAAGGCAAAATGGACTACATGCTCACTAGGTATTATTGACTGTCTTCATGAAGTGTTACCCTGCATATATGGGTGAATCAATGACAAAAACTGTAACTATTGTACCTGTATGTATGTGTATAACTGCTTACTGCCTGCATCAACTCATGTAATGTCTCGCCGGGTCACCCCTGAAAAAGGGACCTTCAGGGCTCAGTGGGCCTACCCGCTCATCAAAATTTAATAAATAAATAAATAAATATTATAATATTTCCAAGAGTTGTGACTGTAAAACATGAGAAAAAAAGCACTTAATAAAAATTATATTAAAAAAAAAAAGCTAAAAATGGGGAAAAACTCTAAATTCTGACATTTATATGGTTCATTTGAAGACATTCAAGAAAGGAAACTATGGGAAATGAAATTCATAACTATTCAAAACTCATGAATATAGGCTGAACAGACTGAACAGATATGGGTGGAGGTTAACCACTACAGTTTGCAGGTTTGTAATTTCTAAGTTTTCTAAGGAGGCAGTATGGCGCAGTGTGTTAAGGCTCTGAGCTGCAAATCTGGAGACCTGGGTTTGAATCCCACAGCCCCCTAGGTGCATACTGTGTGACCCTGAGCAAGTCACTTAACTTCCTTGTGCTCCCAGGTTGCACCTGCAAACAAGCTTTCAGGTTAGTGTGTCTCACCTGGTAAAATAATTGGTTAAAAATAATAAAAAGTTTCACGAATTCTGAATTTCAAGATTACTTCAAACCCTGCTTTAGGGAGGCATTTGCTATATAAATACCTAATAATTTACAGGCCTCCTGTTTTCACAGTCCTGCATAAAATGTGTTTGCTGTGGAAAAGGGTCTGCATCTCCAAGCTGATTTATAACCTACAGTTTCAAAAGCTACCCTTTTTGCCTACACAAATATAAAATTATTTAAAGTTCTCTTGCTATAAACTTACTTATCAACAGAACTGTTAGGCTTCTGTAAAAGTTTATTTACATCTTGAGTCTTAAACGATGGAGAGAGGATCTCTTTTGAAGTGGGTAGCCATCTGGGAACAAGCGACCACCAAACAGTGTGGTTCATGATAAACTTAGCTGCAGAGTCAAGTCACAGAAAAGTGAAGGTACTGGACTTCAGGAGGGCTGATTTTGTCAAAATTGGAGAGTGCCTCAGGAAAGCACTAGCAAACAGGCAAGAAGGTGGGGTGGAGCAACAATGGGGAAACATCAAAACCGCCATCACAGAAGCAGCAAGCCTTTGTGTGAAGCAAATAAACAAATCAAAATGAAAGAAAATACCACTATGGTTCTCAAAAGAAGTGGTGGGGAAGGTAAGGGAGAAAAAGATAACATTCAGGAAGTATAAGGAAACACAGAAGGAGCAGGACAGAGAACTGTACCAGTTAAAGCAGAAGGAAGTAGGGAAGGCAGTCAGAATAGCAAAGGCCCAAACCAAGGAAAAGATAGCCAACTTGGTTAAGAAGGGGGATAAAACATTTTATAGGTACATTATGGAGCAAAGCAAGACTAAGGCAGGAATAGTGAGGCTGAATAGAATGGATGGTGGGTGGGCAGAGAGGGACAGTGAAAAAGCAGGGATACTGAGTGAATACTTCTGCTCAGTATTCGCAATGGAAAAGCAGGGGGAGATACCTAATCCAGTCAATAGAAGCACTCTGGATAGGGAGGTTGATATTAGTCCTTTCACAGAAGAAAGGGTTCTGAAAGTTAAAACTGAAGGTGAATAAAGCGATGGGACCTGATGGGATTCACCCCAGAATTCTAAAAGAACTAAGGGAAGAACTAGTAACACCACTGACTACCCTTTTTAATAAATCATGGGAAGATGGTGTGGTACCTGAGGACTGGAGGAGGGTGGATGAGATTCCCCTTCACAAAAGTGGGAGCAAGACAGAGGCAGGAAACTACAGACCTGTAAATTTGACCTCAGTGGTAGGGAAAATGATGGAATCACTTCTGAAGGAAAGAACTGTTGAGTACCTAGAGGCCAGTGGGGCATAGGACCCAAGGCAGCATGGATTCACAGCAGGAAGGTTGTCAGACAAATCTAATTGATTTATTTGACTGTGTGACCAAAGTAGTAGACCAGGGAGGGGCTGTGGACATGGTCTACCTAGACTATAGCAAGGCATTTGACACAGTCCAGCATAAAAGATTAATAAACAAATTAGCCAACCTGGGAGTGGGTCTTAGGGTGGTAGCCTGGGTAAAACACTGGTTGGACAACAGGACACAGCGGGTAATAGTAAATGGAGTCCACAGTGAAGAAAGGGGGGGTTACTAGTGGGGTTCCTCAGGGTTCAGTACTGGAACCAGTGCTTTTTCATCTCTTTATAAGGGGTTAATGTTAAAATCGCGCATTGGCAATAGCGCATGCACTTATAGTGTGTACTTAATATTGCAAGCACATTATAGCGTGACAGTATTTGCTGCATACAGAATAGCATTAGTCTTACTTCACTGAACACTATGCCAAACAACTGTTATGCTCCACTGCTCCACCCATGATACCAACCCCTGAATCACCTGATGATCCAAAGAGACAGCATGATGAGCAGGTAGATCTGCTCCCCATTCACCTGCTGACTACCTGAATTTTGTCTGGTACTTTTGGTATGGTAAGAATGTTGACAACCAGTGCCTTTGGCTCGTAGTTGTCTATTCTGCTTCTCATTTGTAGGCAATTTGCCTTTATCCGGACCCTTTCAGGTGCTTGTTTTATAAATGTGATGTTTACTTACAATTTGATACCCAGGGATACCCGAGTGCTCCCCCATTCCCCTTTTTACTTTACTGTTTAGGTTGCTCGCTGTCAGGCAGAGCGAGCAGTTTGCTTCACTGTAGTGCAGCTTCAATCAGCAGCAGTGCACTGAGAGAGAGTGTGCAAGTCACTGAGAGGCACACAGCACTACCCACGAGGAAATTTGACAAGTGAAGTGCAGGTAAAAATTACATTTCCCTTTCAACAGCTGTCCCAACCTGATGCTCACAGAACTTTGCCTGCAGCTTGCCTTTTTACTTTACTGTTTACTGTGAGACTGTGGTACCATGAATGGTAGTTGCTCATTTTTACTGTTCGATTGCACACGGCTTGCTCTACCTACTGGCACTATAAAAGTAAGCGCTATTTAGCCAGTAAGCTGTTTAGTTCTGCGCTATTTTGACCACGTTGAAATTGTACACGCTATTTTAACTGGATCCCCTTTATAAGTGACATTGCAGAGGGACTGGAAGGGAAAGTATGTCTCTTTGCAGATGACACGAAGATCTGCAACAGGGTTGATACGCAAGGTGGGGTGTAATGGATGAAAAGGGAATTGGCAAGGTTGGAGGAATGGTCAAATGTATGGCAGCTTAGATTCAACGCAAAGAAGTGCAAAGTAATGCACCTAGAAAACAAAAACCTAGGGGAAGAGTACACAATGGGGGGTGAGATACTGACAACAACAAAAATGGAAAGGGATCTGGGGGGTAGTCATATCAGATGACCTAAAGGTGGGCCAGCAATGTGAGAAGGCAGTAAGGAGGGCTGGGGGGATACTGGGATGTATAGGGAGAGGCATCACCAGTAGAAAACAGGAAGTTGTTGGCCCTCTGTACAGACAGTTGGTAAGACCACATCTGGAGTACTGTGTACAGTACTGGAGACCCCATCTCTGCAAAGACATAGACATGGTGGAGGCTGTCCAGAGTAGGTCAACCAAAATGGTTCAGGGTCTGCAGCAGAAGACATATGAAGAAAGACTAAAGGAACTTAAGACGTATAGCCTCAAGGAAAGGAGGGAGAGGCAGGACATAATAGAAACTTTCAAATACCTCAAGGGAATCAACAAAGTCCAAGAGGGTAGCATCTTTCACAGAAAGAGATGTTCAGAACAAGGGGGCACAATTTGAAGATAGAGGGGGGATGGCTCAGAGGTACTGTGAGGAAGTATTTCTTCACAAAGAAGGTTGTAGATGCATGGAATGGCCTTCCTGAGGCGGTCGTAGAGTCAAAAACAGTGGTTGAATTCAAGCATGCATGGGACAGTCATAAGGCAATTCTAGGCGGTGGGGTAGAAAGAAGTAGGCTGCTGGTTAACTAGGATCTGCAGCGTATCCGTTAGGTAGGGAAATGGGCAGACTAGGTGGGCCAAGCGGTCTTTATCTGCCATCAAATTCTATGTTTCTATGTTAAGTGTTTAAATTTATTATTCTAATTAGCATTGAGTCCTCTGTATAAAGCCATCCTGATGGAGAGGCTTATGTGGCTTTGAAAGCTTAAATCATACAGTGTCTGTTAGTCAAATAAAAGCGATTACAACCTACTTTTTTTATGTCTGCAGGGGCAGAGCCCTGCAGATGCCTTTCTATCACTTGGGAGGAAAAGGGCACTTCAGACTCCTTTCGAAGCACAATTTCGGAGTTGAACCACAATCCTTCCACTACCTGAATTCACTACGCTTGGGGGAAGGGGGGAGAGTTCCTTTCCTACATGTAGCATTCTTCTGCCAGCTCAAATTGCAAACAGTGGAGTGTAAACAGCACAGGAGCTTGTTTTAATCTGAAAGAACACCTAAACCCTCTTTTTATACATTTTTATCTAAACAGTGCCTTGTTGGCAGGGATATAGTGCTCTCATACTTCTTAAAGTTTTCAATGATGTTTTTTTATGTAGTTCTCCAGGCAGCAGTCTTAAATCAGCTGCTTAACAGTCTTGAAGCACAGCTGTAAGGGAACTTTGTTTTGTCTCTCTGCTGAATTTCTGCACAGAGGAGCACAAGGTGATTTGAGATCAGGTTTCGGCTTATGGCAGTGGGGTCACTGGGCTGGGACAGGCAGACAGTTATTATGATGAGCCTCCAACTGAGTAAAACAGGCAGTCTCATTTTTTAGTGAATCTATTTGTTTACTGAGTTAAAGTTACTTTCTCTACTAACATACTAATTGCCAGCAGATTGGGCCTTATGATCTATCAAGTCTGCTCGAACCTCATATCCCTAGTTGGGTACCGAAGTAAGGTGCTTACTAAGATAAGTAAGGATCATGTAACCCTCTGTCTAGGTTTTGTATTGACAACCCTGTGGAAGAATTTGGGTGGTTTCACTTTATTTGCATTTGTAAGGAGTTTATCTGGAAATACTGCTTGATTGCTAATAAAGTGACAGTTCTGTTGGTGCCTGTGTCTAATGGCTATCTTCCTTCTGAGACTTGCAAGGTACTGTAAGCCAGAGTCTCCTCTATTTAGTACTATAATCAAGCATGTAAACAATAAGATAGAGTAACTATGACATTAAACTGAGATTACACTTAGCTGACTCCTGCACTATGGTGCTGCCTAATTATGCACTTGTGATAGCACGGATCCTGGAACTGAATGCACTGTTCTGCTTTGACTTATCATATTGTCTCCTATGTATCTACTTGTGTGATATTTTTCTATTTGTATTAAATGAAGCACTTGGCTGACATGGTGACGCTGTGTATGTTTTGCTGTCCAAACAAACAAGCATAAATCAATGCCAACGATGTTTGCTTTTTATGCTGTTACAAGTTAGAACAACAGTATCTTGAGGCTATAGGCAGGCCTTTCTTACCCCCAGGAGCCATTGTTTCATGGCGTCTAGGTGCCACTGGGCTAAGGAGTAGACGCCCCCATATTCAGAGCTGGCCATGTGCGGTCTGTGGCATAGAAACATAAAAGGTGACATCAGATAAGGACCGTGTGTCCCACCTAGTCTGCCCCTTTTCCCTACTAGTTTATGCACAGCCTGCCTGGGGGGCAATATTCAGACAATTAGATTACTGCAGCTGGAGCTTGCAAACTGTCTAAATATGGGGCCATGTTGGTACAGTGCATCATGTCTTTGTGCTAGGCAGAGAAAGGCCCAGACTGAATATGGCTGACAGGAGCGCAATGGAGGTAGCGTGGATCAAATGGGATCATGGCAGGGCTCTCGTGGGCCATATTTAGCCTTAATATGCTAATGATCCCTTTGGGCATGGAAGGCGCTACGGCCCATTTACATTCCAATTATGGGCCCATTAATAGTGTGCATAGCCTCCCCCATTCTGTAGCTGTCTTACATATTCCTTGTGGTCTGGGGGTCCTCTCACCCCCCATTCACCAGTTCTGTAGCTGTGTCTCAAATATTCCTGGTGGTATAGTGGTTCTCATACCCCCTGACTGACTGTTCTGTAGCTGTCTTGAATATTCCTGGTAGTCTACAGGTCCCCCACCCCTTGATCACCTGTCCTGTAGCTGTCTTGAATATTCCTGGTGGTGTAGTGGTTCCTGTACCCCCAATTGACCACCCTGTAGCTATCTTTAATATTCCTGGTAGTCTAGTGGTCTCTCCCACCCACGTAAGGGCATCTGATCCTCTGTCAACATGCCTGCTCAGGGCACTCCTCCGCACAACCCCTCCCCCCCCGCTCAGGTCACCTAAGCCAAAGTACGGGAATAGTGACAGCGAACTACACAGCCCTCTGCTCACCACCTTGGCCAGCCACCATCTGATTGCCAGTGAGCGATCATGAGTACAGCAGACATAGGCATTTGTACAATACTTGCGATTGCTCAGAGACCATCAGATTGAAACTGGTTGAGGTGGTGAGCAGAGGGCTGTGTCAGTCATCGCTATTGCTACAGTTTGCATTATGTGACCAGGGCTGGAGGGGGTGCCTGAGAGGGTGACTTAGGAGGGGGTCAGATGCTCTTATGATGGGGGGGACAACTAGACCACCAGGCATATACCAGACAGCTGCAAGATGGGTGATCTAAATGCTTTTATAATGTATTTTCCAGGACAGATCAGCTTGCATGCATCATCTGCTTTTCAGTGGGTTTCTGCTGTAGGGTCCTGCTTTTACAATTTTACAGTATATTTACTCAGGACAGCCCAGTTGAGTTATGATATCTTGTTTACACTGGGGTTCTGTTTGACCCAGTTTTACACTGTATTCACTAAGTACAGTGGAAATGCAAGATCTTTTTTTTTTCAGTGGGGTCCTCCTTTAACCCATTTTATATAATGCATTTACCTAGGATAGCTGAAGTGAGAGGCAATTTCTCAATTTCGGTGGGGTCCAGCTTTTACTATGTATTTTTCCACGACAGAGCAGTATAATGGAATTATTTATTTAATTAACATATTTAGTGTGGCAAAGCAGTAGTGTATGTTTAAATGTCTTCTCCATGAAGGAGTAGTAACTTAATAACCTGGTAGCGATAACTTTGTTCTCGTCTTGAAGTTGGGACTTTTTTGTTCATGTGAAAGATAGATCTGCAATCTGGGGAATGTCCTGCAGAAATCCTGTAACCCAGGGAGCAGTTAGCTGTACCTGTGTGACTGGAGGTGCGCTGGTACTATGCAGACTATGAGCAGGGGGCAACCAATTAGTTAATGCTGTATGATCCTGTGAGGGATTAATTCTCACAAGTCGAGAGTTGGGACTTGGCCAGGAGCAAGTGAGCTAGAGGGTAGGTGCCAACAAAACATTATGAATTAATAACCAGCCTGGCTTTATCATAAAAGGAGCAGTGAGATAAGTAGGCTGTTTTCTAGTAATAATTTAGTTTGTATTGAATAGCCTTAAAAAAATAAATTATTTTTTTCCAGTTTTCTGTGTCATCTTGCCCTGAAGATGACGCAGAACCACATGGTTTAACAAAAGTATACATAGACTGGTTAAAAAAAAAAGAGAGATTGTACAAAGAGTTTAGGCAGGCCCCTCAGAAAGCAGGAAACTGAGAATTACACAGATATCAAAGAAGTGCAAACTACGTGTAAGTAAAGCTAGGGCAAAAGCGGAGCTGAAATTGGCACAGTGTAGCAAAGATAAGTTTTTACAGTTACATAGGGGGTTTGAAGAAAAATAACAAACAAATATCCAATATAATGGCGGGTGATAGAATTCTGGCAAAGGAAGATGAAATAGTTAATGCCTTTAATGAATACTTTATGGGAGTATTCAGGCCAGATCCACCTGGTAAGGACAGGTAGAAAGGTTGGAGGAATATCTAGACTTAGAAATTACACAAACACAAATCAGAGAGAAGTTAAAGAAATTGAAGACTTCTAAATCATGTGGATCAGATGGGTACCACCCGATGTTCCTGAAGAATTTAGTGAATGAATTGACTGGACCATTGTGTGTGTTGTTTAATAGGTCACTGAAAGAGGGTAGAGTACTTGAGGAGTGTAGATCTGCACACATTACACCCATATATAAGGCTGGGAATAAGATGCAACTTAACAACTATAGACTCATCAGTACAACTCCGGTAGTGGGGAAAGTGATGGAGAGTTGTGTTAAGGACCTCTTGGAGCAGGACTTAAGACATCTTCAGGTAACAGATATCAGTCAGTATGGATTTGAGGCTGGTAAATCATGTACTAGCAATCCGCTGCATTTTTTTGAGACAGTCAGCCAGGCCTTGGACAGTGGTCTCCCTGTGGATGTCCTCTACTTAGACTATGCCAAGGCTTTTGACTCTGTCTCACATCGGATACTAATGCATACCCTAATGGATCTAGGGGTACATTGGCAGTTAAGTTTATGGATAAAAGCATGGTTTAGTGAGAGGACTCAGAGGGTCCAACTCAGGGTTTCTTTCAGATCGGGGAAGAGTGATGAGTGGGGCTCCTCAGGGCTCCATTCTGTGATCCCTACTATTTAAATTGTTTGTTGTGTCCATGAGGGTCTCTGATGGTGCATGGATTTGTAAATGTGCGGATGATACAAAGATGGGAGCAGTGGTTAATAATCAGGAAGCAAAAGTCAGTCTTCAGGACCAGCTGACCAAATTGGAACTCTGGGCTGCTAAGCACCATTTGAGTTTTAATGTGGACAAGTGTAAGGTCATGCATTTTGGGGCAAACACTAAAAGAGCTGAATACAAACTGAACAATGTAACAATTGCTAGTACCAAATCTGAAAGAGACCTGGGGGCCATAATATTTGATACACTAACAGTCAGCAAACACAACTCAGAAATGGTTAAAAAAGCGAATAGATTAATGGGAAATATTCTGAGAAATATTAAGAGTAGGCACGAGGGAGTTATGTTGCCACTTTAGAGATCCCTGGTAAGGCCAATATTTGAGTACGGTGTGCCCCTAACTGTCCCACAGGAAATAGGTACTGGTAAACTAGTTGAAAGAGTGCAACGCAGATACATGAAGAAGAAGGAGTTAAGGACATAGATTATAATGACAGACTGTGTAAACTTGGCCTCTATTCCATGTTCTATCGTTACCTAAGAGGAGACTTATGTTACACATACAGATGCTTCCATGATGAAATGTTATGGGAGTGTGCTGGATTAAGAAAAAAAGATGTACTAGATAGGGCAACTAGACGACATCCATACCAGCTATTAGGAGAGAACTACAGAATGCAGAGGAGGGGGAACTGGTATAATCAAAGGGTGGTTAGAGAGTGGAACAGGTTGCTACTTGATGCTGTGGGAGCTACCAAAATGGAAAAATTCAAGCGTATGCTTGACGAACATATGCAGGAAAGAAAATGGGATTATCTCCACTGATGTGGCAAGTCTGTTTACGGCAAATGGCTGATAGGACTTGAAACACAAACTATGAAACTATGAACAGACTGGGGTCGGTGAGAGGGCCTCTGGTCTCTTAATTCTTTGGGCCCTGGAATAAACTCGTTTTACAATAGCTCTTCAACACTAGCTATAACTTGTTGGCCCTGCCTTGAAGGGCTTATTTTATTGACTGAGTTCTGCAGGTCTGCTCTCCTGAGAGTTGGAAATCTAAGCTTTTAGCTTACTTTCTCTCCTTTGTGTGGGGATGGGGGGTACGGGCAACAGGTTTTTCATTTATTTAGCTTACTGGGTGTAGTGGTGTATGAATGCTTAGGTTCCTTTTGTATTAGTGGTGTGTCTGGGAGTGTGCTTGGAATACTTAGTAGGCATTTTTTGCTTGCCTGGGTTTAGCATAGCTGACCAGTCTGTGTCCTGGAATGTGCAAAGGTCTGGGGCGGGCTAGGATTGTCTATGAGGTATCCCAACTACTTGATCTGTGGCCCTTCACTGACCTCCCTGTTTCCATCATTACAGCTCATCACTGTCGGGAGGTTCGAATTAGGAAGCTCCACATTGATCGGTTATGGCGGGGCACCTTGGACATATCGGTGGGGAGGAGAATAGAGGTAGTTAGGTGCAGAAGGCATCCTGGAGTTAGATGGGCCTTAGAGAGAGGCCAGACGTGTTTGGTCCCCCATCCCTAGGGTTCCCACCAGACCGAGTGGGCAAGTAGCCAGAGGAGCTGCATTGCCTACCAGTCCCCTGTGGGCAGTGCTTTGCAATGTCAGATCGATCAGAAACAAGACCGCAATTATAGCGGACTTGGTTTCTACAGTTGATCTGGCTTGCATTACTGAGACCTGGGTGGGTGATGATGCCGGCACAGTTTTGGAAGCCACCGGCCCCTCTGGGTACTCCATTGTGCACTGCCCCAGAATGGAGCGCAGAGGCATGACCATCTGTTTTGGATCCGACCTAGGCTTCACCATGCACCCAGTGAGAACATCTGGTTCCTTCAAATGTGTGGCAGTAGGTGGCGGTCCAGCTGCAGGCTGCAGAATTCTCCTGGTCTACCACCCCACTGGGGTGGCAGGAGAGTTCATGCAGGAGGTAGGCTATTTCGTAATTAGCAAAACATTGGAGGCCCCCAGATGTTTAGTACTGGGAGACTTCAATGTTTGGGCCGACAACGAATCTTCCAAGCTAGGTTTCAACCTTCTCCAGATGATGTCATCTCTGGGCCTATCACAAGAGGTTTCTTCCATGACCCATCAGGGTGGCCACATGTTGTACCTGGTGTTCTCACTGGGGCTTGAGATTACAACCTCAAGACTGACCGGGTCTTTTGGTCCAATTATTGCACGGGGGAATTCTCATTTGGGGCCCCCCCCGAGAGTTCTCCCCCTGCAGAGATGGTCAATTACTGCCCTTTGAGGGGTTTGACCCCAGAGGGATTCTTGGTGGTGGCTGATCTATCTAGTGTGGGTAATGCATGTGCAAGAGGACAGAACGAGGCAGTTGCCGCCTATAATAAGACGATGTCTGACATGCTCAACGCCCTTGCACCAGTCTGTTTATGACCCATATCCTCTCACTTGAGATTCCCATGGTTTGGCGGGGATCTCAAGGTGATGAAGATTGCGGGTCGGATGTTAGAGCGCTACTGGTGGAAGACCAGGCTGGAGGTGGATAAACTGGCCCTGCGTGCCCAGTACAGTGAGTACCACGGGGCAATCAACCATAGGAAGGCAGCGTTCATGTCCAGGAAGATAGCTGCAGGAAAGAACTGACCAACTGTGCTCTTTCGGACTGTAGACAAACTACTACACCCAGTCTGTCTACAGTTGAAAAAAGCTTTTTCTGACACCTTATGTGAGGAGTTTGCTCAGTTCTTCTCTGACAGGGTGTCTACCATCTGGCAGAGAATTCTGCCAGTAAGCCAGAATATGGCCGACAGTGATCACCTTGGACGTTGAAGGGGCACTTTGCCTGTTTGGGGCGAGTTTAAACTGTTGGAGGTGGCTGAGGTCATTGAGGTTGCTACCAAGCTGAAGCACACATATTGTGAACTGGACCCGGTGCCGACATGTTTCTTAATGAGATGTGTCGACTTCGTCAGCCCTGTGTTCACCTTGATTGTCTGGTGCTCTTTATCAGAGGGGGTTTTCCCAGATTCGTTGAAAGAGACACTGGTAAGACCCATTCTGAAGAAACCATCTTTATACCCCGACATCAAGGCGAATTACCACCCTATCTCCAATCTTCCTTTTTCAGGTAAGGTTGTTGAGAAGACTGTGGTGCAACAACTTGGGGAGCACCTTGTGACCTTTGATCTACATGAGCCCCTCCAGTTTGGGTTTTGTGCGAGGCATAGCACAGAAACTGCATTAGTTTGGGTACACAATGACCTCCTCAGGGCAAGAGATTGAGGGGAAGGGTCAGTTCTCATTCACCTCAATCTCTCCTCAGCATTTGACATGGTGGACCATTGTGTGCTACTCGACTGCCTGAGAGAGTATTGTGGACTCACCGGCACTGTCATCTGCTGGTTTGAGTCCTACCTTGCAAATAGGAGGCAACAGGTGGTGATGGGGAATTTCTCCTCCTCCTCCTCGAACCTCTTGTCTGGTGGGGTGTCTCAGGGTTTGGTCCTGCCACCAAAGTTGTTCAGCATTGTACATGCTGCCCCTGGGTAAGCTCATTAGGAAGTACAGCTTGGGTTTTCATTGCTATACAGATGATACCCAGCTGTATCTCTCCTTTGGCCCAGGACATCCAACACAGTGGAAGTGCTAAATAACTAGTTTGCTGAGATCAATGACTGGATGGCCTCTAGCTGGTTGCGACTGAACCCTGATTAGACAGAGGTAATGGTGGTAGAGTCAAACAGAGGGGCATGATAGGATGACCTCTGGTGAGGCAACAGGATTATTCTTGGGGTCTACACCATTGAAGGCCTCCTCTAGGGTGCGCGATCTGGGTGTTATTTTCAACAACATGCTGACATCTGAATCCCAGGTGTCACCCGTTGTCCATTCCAGTTTTTACCATCTGAGGAATATTGCCTGAATCAAAGCCCTATTTCTGCCTGAGGACCTCCCCATCTTAGTGCAAGCCTTTGTGACATTGAGGCTTGATTACTGTAATGCGCTCTACTTTGGGGTCTCTGGGGCACTCTGTGCCAGCTGCAGCTAGTGCAGAATGCAGCCACCAAGCTTCTGCAGCAATTACTAACCTAAACAAATTGAACATTCTCTATCACTGTGCCCTACGCTTCATTACAAACTACCGACACCGAACCCACCATTGCGAACTATATGCAGCTGTTGGTTGGACTTCATTTACCATTAGACACACACTTCATGCTGGCATTTGGATCCTAAAACTTCTTCTGAATAAATTACCAAGCTATTTAGTAGCACTTATCCATACTGCCCACAGCTCTTATTTCCTTAGGAAATCAGATTTTATCCTACTCGACGTACCTAGGATTCGCACCTCCTTTAGTAGACGAGCCTTCTCAAGTGCCCTACCAACTATTTGGAACCAGCTGCAATCTACTGTGAAACTATCCAGTGTAGTCTCAGTAAATTTCTTCAAAAAACTGATGGTTTCAAAAATAAAGGACACCTGTAACTGTTTCTAAACTCCTTCTGTAGCCTTCTCCTTATTTCCTTAGTTTGTTCTCACTACACCACCTTCCTTAACAACTTGTACTAAGTATTTTTTTAGTTTTTGTTTTTCACTCAGGATTGTTTACCCAAGTACCTTGTAGGACCTGGTCCGCCATTTATGTATTGTTATGTTATTGCCTGCATTGTGTATTTGTTGTAACCATGCACCCAGGACCTCCTTGTGAATGAGCTTGCTCAATGGAGCTTTCCTGTAATAAACTTGAACTTGAACTTGATGGGGCAATCTAAATACTGTCATATCACCCCTGTACTGCATGAACTGCACTGGCTACCGCTCAGGTTGAGGGCCCTCTGTAAGGTGGGCTTGCTCACCTTTAAGGCCCTACACGGACTTGGCCCTGGCTATTTGACTGACCTTCTAACACCTGCTGCATTGGTCCACTCCCTCCATTCCTCTTCTAGGGGCCTCCTTGTGATTCCCAGGATGAGGTTAAAAACTACTGGTGACAGAACGTTTAGTGTCACTGGCCCCGTCCTGTGGAAGTTGTTTCCTCAAGCTGTAAGAGAGGCCCCTTCAGTTTAGGCATTCAAAGCCCACCTAAAGACCTATTTATTCAGTCAGGCATTCCCAGACACAGTCTTTTAATGACAGTACTTATTTATATTATCTGTCTTGCAGGCAGCTGTTTTTTATTTCTGTTATAAGCCTGTTGTCTTATTATATTCTGTTTAAGTCATTTATACCTATGCATGTTTTTGCACCTGTTTCATTATCTTTTATAGTCTGTATTTTTTACTTGCACAGTGCCCAGAGCCTCTGGGATTGGGCACCTTAAAAATAAAATTTGCCTTGTCTTATCTGATGGTGAGGGGCTGGGCTGGGCCACATCCAGCGACTTGAGTGAGCTGTCTTTCCTCCAAGCTTGCCCATTTCTGCCAGCCTCCCATCCCCCCCACTGAGAGCGAGCATGGAACCCATGAAGTGAAATCCACATGCATCTGATGGTGGATGGCAATTCTTCAGCATTAAAGCCTGCGCTGCATTCGGATGAGGCATTAGGTCATTTGTGTTTTTAGCTTTGGTGTCTGAGATGACTTCTGAGTGGGTGTTTAGGGTTGGATAAGCCTACCACTAGCATTGCCCCTGCCCTTGTCATGTGACTGGGTTGTGTACATGCCACAGGATGTGCTTGGCATTAGGTCATCATCTGTTATAGTTGGCTGTACACCCCTGCAGGTTGGCTGTCATGTGTGAGTTATGCTGGATTGCTTGATGGTGTTGTATTTCTGATGTATGACATATGGGAATTTGTGGCTTGGCTGCCATGTACTGGATATGAATGGGAAATATCATCCTGCTGTAGAACAGTGCTAATTATGGTCATGCCATTGTCTGAGATCTCACACAGGTTACAGAACCCTTGCTGCATGTCATGTCTGTGGGCTGTGATGTCACTGGATATGCCCTGTATTTCATGCAACTGTCCCTGCTGAGCCTTACCCTTCCTGCTCCAACTGTCTCAGTTCAGGGTACATGGAGATAAAGCATTCCTGACCTGGTATACATCCTGCGTCAATGTTAGGCCTTGAGGGATCCTCCAGTAGGTCCTGTGTACCAGTTCCTTTCTCTGGTATGGATGGTCTGTGTACCTGTCTGCTGTGTGGCAGACATATGCACCTCAAGGCTAGTGTTTTGTGTGCCCTTCTTGCTGCCTTGTATGACTGATTGTGTGGTGCACTGTTGGGGTTGGGGCAGAGTCTTCTTCTCAGGTTGCAATATAACAAGTGCAATGCCTGCTGCAGTGATAGCTGACCATACTCAAGAGAAGTGGTATATAGTAGGATGTTTGAAGGGTGGCTGGAGCGGGATTTTGTGATTTAGTTTTGACAATTTTTTTAAAGAAAATAAAAAGTAGTAATTTTGATAGTGATATTGGTTGTTTGTAACAAGTCAAAGAAGGCTTTAAAAGCACACATATAGTCTCAAAAGGACCCTTCAAATGCATCAGAATGCATCTAAGTCCTGATAGCTTCTGGGGGCCTAGGTGGCCCCCAGACCCCCGGCCTGTGAGGCATTGGGGACATTGTAGTTCATGGACACCCCACACTTCTAAATTTAGCACTATGCCACTGCCTGTTGGTCAAAACTGAGTTTATAATGAGACTGGATTACTCCAGCAGAGCTTCAGATTACACTTCTCTCTCTCCCAACTGTGTGTGTGTGTCTGGCATCGTACTATGATTTACTGCTGTCTGTAGGGGTTGTCAACCCTTTCACAACTGATCTAAGACTAAATGAAAAAACACTGCTCCACCTTTCCTCATCTCTCTCTCTCTCTCTCTCTCTCTCTCTCTCTCTCTCTCCCTCTCTCTTGGAACTAGACTTATTCAGGGAAATGCTGAAAGGTGAAGCTGACCAAACGTGATAACTTTCTTGACTTTTTTTGTCAGCTTGAACTTTTAAATTATTTCCCAGCCTTTTACAAATAAAGCTTACTATGTGCACTGAATGGAGGCTGATGGCTTGGATAAAAAAATTTGTATTTCTTAAATCACTGACTGTAACCTACAGAATATATATGTAATGTTCATCACTGCTGGGCTTGATGGAGTGCATTGTACTATACGGCACATGTATTTAATTTGTTTTGTTTTTAGTTTTGTTTAATCCTCAAGCCCGCACCTCCTTACTTCTCTCCCCAACAACAACCACACAGATTTGTATTTAAACTTGCTCTGTAAACCAACTGCACAACTGCAAAACAGTAACAGCTGTGTGACTTATCCATTTGAATCACATAACCTGTCATACATAGAAATGTAGCCCTCTGTCCCCATGTCTAGGGGTATGGATGGAATATGTTCCTGGGAATGGGGCTCCCACAGCAGCAGAAACACTTCCAGTGGTCACGTTACCCAGGTCCAGATGTCACACACAGGGTCCCTTTTTCTCGCTGGTGCTGGGTGAAAACAACAGGTTAATTCATATTAAACAGTTCCTTTCAATAATAGAATGTCCACAAGGAACTTGAAGAAACAACAGGGATCCCAAATTCATTAAACATATTCACACATAGCTCCAGGTAGCATCAGTTAATTCATGGGGAACCCATTCAGCTTTCACATGGCAGGTATGGCCATAATAGCAGTTTTTACCTGGACTTGGGAGGTTGCACAGTCTTTAGGACAGCATAAACTCAGAACCACTATGGTCACAAAAGCTTGAAGGCAGCACAAGTCCCAAAACAGTTCACAGTGCCTAACAGCCCATTATTCTTCACAGGCACCCAAACTCTCAATGATACCCATCTCTGTCTCATCACATTGGCTCAGCAGGTCCCCCTCAGAACACGCAATCCTTGTGGCTTCAGGATTTGTGGGTTCCCTCATGACCCTTGCATCCTTTCCCAGAACTGGCAGCAACTGTCCCTGACCTGAGAAGGGGGACGCGTCCCATGGAGCTCCAAGGCAACTCATTCTCTGGACACTACACTTCCTGTTGCATTCTTGCCCACTGGATCCCTACATGAACTGGCGCAGGCTGCCATTGCACTTTGTGACTTGCAGCTGCTGGTTCCCCTCTTGACTTTGGATGCTCTCCAAGATAGTGTGCAGCTTGTGGCTCCCACTTCTTCCTCTGTGTCCCCCCCAAGTGCCACCGGCCAGGGGCCAGAGCAAGCAATCACTCCCGCCCTGCCCCAACTCGCTATCACTTCCTCGCCACTCACTCCTCCGACTGGAACTCCCTCTCTCACCTAAACTGCTGGGCTTTATCCACCATGCACCCGTGGTGAGCTCCTGACCTGCAGGAGACTCCACATGAATGCTTTTTGTACTGGGCTGAATCAGGCCACAAAAACCCAGGGAGGGGCGAATAGACTAGTAATCTCTCAAAGGGGGGAGGTTGGGGATTTACATAAACATAGAAACTGATGGCAGATAATGACTGCTGGGCCCATCTAGTCTGCCCATTTTTAGTTATGATCACTTTTGCTACTGACCCAACTTGCTCTACAGCCATGTCTCTTCCACCTTCCACCCCTTCCTTCCTCCTAGGATTCCAATGTGCCTGTCCCAGGCATTTTTAAAGCCCACCACTGGTTTCACAGCCTCTGCCTCCCATGGAAGGCTGTTCCAGGAATCCATCACCCTTTCTGTGAAGAACTACATCCTCACATCTCTCCTGAATCTACCTTCTTCCAGCTTCATATCATGACCTCTTTTTCTACAGCACCTTTTTCCTCTGAAACATATCTCCCTTCTGTGCCTTATTAACCCCCAAGAGGTATTTCAAGGGCTCCATAACATCCCTACTCTCTCTCCTCCCCTCCAGGCTTTAATATTGAATACTACGACTGGGTAATGAGGGAACTGGATAAAGGCCATGCAGTGGATGTGCTATATTTAGACTTCAGCAAGGTCTTTGATTCAGTGCCTCATGGGAGGCTGGGGGGTAAGTTACAATATGTGAGGGCAGGGACAAAGATGGTAAACTGGATTGTGAACTGGTTGAAGGAGAGGCAGCAACAGATGGTGGTGGTGGGGGCACTCTCATCCCCAAGAACGGTGGCAAGCGGGGTGCCACAGGGCTCAGTCCTGGGTCTGGTGTTGTTTGAGTTATTCATATTGGATATCTCACATGGTGTTAGGAGCAAGATCAGTCTGTTCGCAGATGATACCAAGATTGGGGCAGTGGTGGACGACATAGAGGGGTGGCAGGGGCTACAGGAGGACCTGATCAAACTGGAGGAGCGGTCAGAAAATACTGAGCTTCAGTGGGAAGAAGTGCAAGGTTATGCACTTTGGAGCAAGGAACCCATGGAGGAGCTACCAGTTGGGAGGGGTTCAGAAAGAGGTCACAGAGGAGGAGAAGGACCTAGGGGTGATCATAATAGGTAACATGAACAACTCGGCTTAGTGCAGGAAGGTGGCAGCTAAGGCCAACAAGATGCTGGGGTGTATTACGAGAGGAATCTCATCCAGAAATAGGGATGTGAACCTGTTGCTGTACAGGTCACTAGTCAGGCCATATTTGGAGTGTTGCATGCAGTTCTGGTGTCCCTTTCTGATGAAGGATATCAGATTTCTGGATGGGGTGCATTGTAGGGCAACTGAGATAATTCAGGGACTGGAGAGCAAAACCTATGAGGACAGGCTGACTGAGCTGAATATGTACACCCTGGAGGAGAGGAGGAATTGGGGGGATATGATTGAGACCTTCACATATTTGAAGGGGATTAACAAAATGGGCACAGAAGGGATATTTAAGCTGAGGATAGGAAGGGACACCAGAGGGCATGGTCTCTGGTTGGAGGGTGGAAGATATCAGAGAGAGAGAGAGAGAGAGATGAGGAGGCATTTTTTCACATAGAGGGTGGTGGAGAAATGGAACAGTGTACCCGAGGAGGTGGTATCCTGTAACACAGTGGGCAGTTTTAAAACAGCATGGGATGGGGGGGTGAAGGTGAGAGGGAGAGGAGGGTGGGGCAGCTGCAACATAAGGGTGCTAGCTATGCATTCGAGCAGACTAACTTGATAGAATATAAAGCCTGTTTCTGCTGGCAGACTCATATGTTCTTATGTTTGTAAATTGAACTCTTTCAGCCTAAATTCATAGTGCTTCTGATGCAGACCTTGCACCAGTTTGACAGCCCTCACCTCTCTTCTTGACGGCTTCTCTTTTTTCCAGTTGTTCCCCCTTCCACATCTTTCTCCCAAGACTGCTTCTTTTCCCCCGCCTTTCTTTGGTAACCCCTTGCTTTTTTGGATAACTTGCATCCTGGTGGGACTCTTTCCCCTTGAGATCTCCCTACTCCCTATCTCAGTTTGTAGTGGCACACTTTCTGCCTCCCCCATTTCTTCCATCGCCCCCTTTGGCTACTTTAAATGTCCATCAAAGTAACATTTAAATTGTCCACTGAGGACTATGGTTCCCTCCTTAATAGAAGCTGGCCATCACCTTGATATAGGCTCTTATCCTTCCAGGTTGGCCCTCAGTCCCCATTGTAGTCATACCTCTCCTTCCTACACCATTCCTTCTACAATTACTTGAAGGCCTTGGTGCAGAGCTCCCTCTCCTTCCACATATAGTACAAGATGCACTTGCCACTCACTTGTAAACACATGGGAAACACAGGGTCAACCAGATAAATAATCTAACTTTACCAAAAATTAAATTTACACACGGAGCTGAATATGGCAATTCATCTTTACATTGAAGCCCATGAAACACCCTCATCAAGTGAATGTGTTAGCAGTCATAGTGGCTCTGACTGAGTTTGTTTCTTTTAGCATTAATTCCTTTCTAACATGGAAGTACAATTCCTCTTTTTTGTTCTACAAATAAATGTTTCTCCTCATACTGTGCTTCTCATGTTTATCCATTCTAAATGCCCATAGTTGATAGGTTAAGGTGCAGACCTACTCCCATCCATCACTATATGTGTGTCATCAAAGCAGACAATTGATTGTATAGAATAGAACAGAATTATCTTATGCAGCACCTTTTGTGTACACCCAGTTTCAACGTTCTTTAGAAACCAATGTCAGGTAGTGCAGGGACTGTATGTGGACTAACATGGCCGCCACAGATAACTGCAACATTACTGTTTTACATCAGGGAAATTCTGACCTACAGAGTGTGACACAGGATCACAAGCATCCATTTTCACATCTGTTAGAGAGGGCATGTTGGCCTATATAATGTGCTAGTGGATCTATAACTTTTGTCTCTATAGTATATTTCTATCACTGCACCATGACCCCTCTGGAAATAAGCAGTTTTCAGCTTAGTAGGCTTTTCCTGGTAAAACTCTTTCAATAAATAAACATATAAATAAATATTTCATTTCATTTTATTACTTTACAGGTATGTCTATGGACAAGTGTCTGTTTACATAAATGACTACGGTGATGTAGAAAAAAGAAGCAATACAAAATATATTGTCATTAAAGGGGAACCAAAGTCAATATCTACAAAAAAATATATTGTGCAGAATGTTTTGATTTGTAAGTGTACTCCTAGTAAATCCTTCCCTTTGTCTGCTGAATGGAGCTTTTTTTCTAAATTTGCTTGCTGGTTTTATGGTCCCTGAGGATCTCCATGTTAGCATTTTTTATGGCTCATCTTGTTCAGTGCCTCCTGTCCCATGCGACAGTGATGCACCTAGACCATCGATTAAGTAAGCAATAAGGCATGAGGGGATGTACATTAGGCATTTCTAATGCACCGTCAGGGGCATAGTGAGGCATGAGGCCACAGGCTAAGGGCCTTCAGCCCCTGGCCTTGCATTATAAATGTCTAATGCACCCCCCCGAGTGTCTTATTATACTTATAAAATGGGAGAGTGTATTGTACATTAATATTACCATTAAAATTAATAGGCTAAAATATTAAAAAAACTTGAATTTATTATTTATTTTTACCTAAAATATTCCTTCTGCCTGCAAAGGCTTGATGCGTTTTTTCTGTTGAGGACGTTTGTCCTAAATAGACTTCCCTAGCTGTAGTTTTGGAATTGGTCGCTGTAGTTTGTAGCGCCCCCCAACACCATCGCCAATGCCATCACCTGCAGATTGATTTATGCATGCACACAACATATACACATACTATTAAAATAGTGACTTATTACTAAATTTCATTTTTTTAATTGTGTGTGGACAAAATGCAAGCACTTGCTCCATTCAGACTGAAACTGAAAGAGCCAGTGATTAGTTGGCCCATGTCGCGAGAGCATAATGTTACAAAGTGGTTGCATACTTTTCATTTTCATTTATTTTTTTTGGTCGACTATTTTTATCCTGCTGTGATGGGTCACCTTCAACGTCCTCTGAACCTACTGAACTCGAGGTCCTTCGGGGCTTCTAGCACCATGTGCACCCTGGCAGATCCCCAGAGTCGGACCGGGGGCATCATTCATGTCGGCCCCCACAATTTCCTCTGTTTTTTCCCTGTACTACCCTGGGACCCCCAGAAGTGGTGGTGTATGCAGTGGAGGTGCACATGTGTACCGCAGCTCCGGACCAGGTCCCTCAACCCTCCCCATCAACCTACGTTGGAATTCCTGGTGAGTGGCATCATCCCTCTGGCCTCCACCAGGGGGTAGCCAAGCTCTGAGAGAGCTGGATTCATCCTCCCAAGGTGGAGCACTGCCAGCCGGCAGCATCTCACATCATCTCCCTCCACCCCTGCCAGTCTCCGATGACTCTGGCTCATTCCTGAACCCAGGTCACTGGTGTGGCACGAGGTGATTTTCATTAATTTTTAATGTGGGGACTTGTCTTCTTTTTCATTTTGTAATGGGCTTGCTTACAGTGGTCACACTAGTGAGGAGAGGATCCCGGAAGTAAATACATTGCATTCAGAGAGATGTGAGCGAGGTTTTTAAATAGTAACTGAACCTGCTTCACAAAGGATTAAGACATACTGTTTTTCTTAGTTTTGTGATGCGCTGGTAAGCATTTTAAATGCTTCTTTCATGTTTTTTTTGTGCATCATTATTGAGAGGTACGAGATGGCGAACTGTCGAGTGGATGGGAGGAAGGTTGCCAGATTGCGGTGGTGGGGAGCTCCATTGAAATAATGGATGGGAACACAGAAGAAACAAGCAAGCAAACAAACACCTACAAAGTCACAAGCTGACATGTGCAGTTCCTCCTGTCCAGTACGGAAAGCTTATTTTTTTCGATGGCAAGAGCAATGACCGCTGAAGGGGCTGGGGGATCAGTAAACTGATGTAGCAAGGGACGGAGGGGTGGCTTCTGGAGAAAAGATCACACAGGACATTAAAAAACAGGCTAGTAGAAGGAATGTAAGTTTCATTTGTGTTTTTGTCTGCAGTACATTTTGGTAGACAGGGGAAAACATAACAACTGTTTCTAACGCTGTAGGCAATTTGCTGTGACAGTCATGCTAAGTAGATGAAAAAAATGGTGGCAATTACATTTTTTAACATTCTAAAGGCTCAAGGATTTCTTTTGCATCCTGCATCTAGGTTGCCAGCACTCTATTTTTAGCCATGCATTAGATGCTTCTAATGCATGGCTGATGACCAATCAGGATGCAGGACTTTCCCTTCCTATTAATAACTGCTGCAGTAGCAATCAACTTTTAGGAGCCTGATATTCTGGTTTCAACTAAATAATTCTGTCTAATCCAAACTTTCTGTTTTCTAAGTATGTGTCTAGGTCTAGCCAGCAGAAGTGAATGTTTTGTTTTTAAAGCTTGTTGTTTCATCAACCTACACACAGCCATTAAAAAGCACACAAATCAACAAATGCCACAAATGCTATTATCAGTGAAGACTCCAGCTGTTTCCTTACAGAGTAGCCCACTTAATTATCCCTCAGGCATTTGCATTCTGTAAATGCAGCCTTCATTAGCGCTCCCTGGACAAGGAGAGTAACTTAAAATTGCAGCTATACTACTGTAAACTTGACAAGAAAACAGCGCTTGTTTAATTAATGGTCTTGGACTCGTAACTGTCACATGGGACAGGAGGCATTGTAGGAACAAGAAGAGCCATAAAAATGCTAACATGGAGATCCCCAGAGGCCATAAAACCAGAAAACAAATTTAGAAAAAACTCATTTTCAGTAAAAAAGGGAAGGACTTACTAGCAGTACACCTACAAATCAAAACACTCTGCACAGCATATTTTGTTGTATATTTTGACTTTAATTTTCCTTTAAGTACATAATAAGTTGACAAACTAAGTCAATTAAAACATTTACAAACCAATGAGTTCAGGAGGCAGTCTTTCAACCCTGACTTAAAAGAGTGTTGTAACATGGCTCTAAACAAGAGACTAAAATGACTAACACAGATTGGATGAACAGCAACAGCTGACCATTAAGCAATCGTGGATGAATTCCATAATAGAACCATGGTTGCTTGTGTAATACCAGTATGAACCACAATAAAATACATAGCACAATTCTCTAATAAGCCATGCTTGCTCCAACAATTCTTTGCTCAAGTGCAGTTCCCATGGCAGCCCAACAGATGGCTGTCAAACAGTGCTGTGCTGCTAGCATCGTTTCACAGCCATCGTAAAACAGCAGAATTCCCTGATTTTCCCTTCCACTCACCCACCCAGTGGATCACCATTCACAAGTGAAGCACAGAAGGAGAGCAGTGTATAGTTCTAATGTCAACTTATGTGTGTATGTGTGGAGTAGTGGGCATCACTACCTTGGTAAATATGCACTATGGTAAAGATGAACCTGCACCTTCTATAATAGAAAGCAAAAATAACGAAGACAGTGAGATAGACAAAGCAAGATCAAAGAAAGAGGATGCTTCTATGGGTGAAAAGAAAAATAAAGTGAGAAAAACAAAAGGAAATCAAGGAAACAGACTAACAATACTAGTCAAAACAAGTATTTGAAAGGTGAGAGCAGTAAACGTCATGTTGTTCCATCTCCTGCTGAGTTAGATAATTTGGAGAGGAAAGAAAGTGAAGTTATTACTCACAAAAATAGTACTTGGTCTATGAAGGTTTTTTCAGATTGGCTCAATTCAGTACATTTGGAAATTGATCTAAAATGGCTGTAAAACAGTGCTGTGCTGCTAGCATTGTTTCATAGCCATCTCTCGGCCTGCCAAGGGAGCTGCAGGAACAAAACATGAAGATCTACCCTAGAATAGTCCCATCATGTAGTGCAACCCATATCTTGTAATACACACAGATGAAAATCAAAGGACCTAGCATAGAAAGTTAACTGCAAGTTTTTGAAAAGTTTTAAAACATGTTTCGATGTTAGAAAGCTTAAAACTTGTAATGAAAGCTATTTTTGCAAAAGCTAAATAGCAGCCACGATATTTCCAATAGGTATGTTTCAATTGTTTTGTATTGTGTGTACACCATGTTTAACAGCACAGCATAAAGCATTCTGAAACTAAATCAGTCTGTCTGTTATCATTTATTCAGAGACTATTAGTCATACAATCATTGCCATGTTGCAAGAGGATTAAGCCACTTGAAAGGATGGATCTACTGTGGAATTAATCCGTGGTTGGGTCATTAGAGGCACTAATTCCACAGTAGACCCATCCTTTCTTATGGCTTAATCCTTACAAAAGACCCCCCACCATCCAAGGTAATAATAATAATAATCATAATAAATTTTATTTCGCAAAAGCGCCTTTCAGGCCATCAAGGTGCTTTACAAAAAAGATAAGAACAATCATAATAAAACAGTGAGCATAATGATAAAATAAATAGCATAATGATAAAATAAATGGCAGGGGATCAAAGTTATATGGTGCCAACATAAGCATGACACTACAAGAAGGTTTTCAATGCCTGTTTAAACCCCTCCACAGTCGTGCACTCCCGAAGGTGACGGGGTAGAGAATTCCAAAGGGTTGGGCCACATGCATAAATGCACGGGCCCCAGAAGACTTCAGAAACACCCTCGGAATCTCTAGCAACCCCTCATCAGCTGAACGCAACTGTCGCATCGGGCGGTAAGGCACAAGAAGCTCTTTCAAGTAGTCAGGGCCCAGTCCATGTAGGGCTTTATAAGTCAGTAGACCAACTTTAAAAGGTAATCTGCCACCTAATCGGCAGCCAGTACATATCGCGCAGCACAGGAGTAATATGGGATGCTCGAGGAGCCCCAGTTAGCAATTGTGATGCCGTGTTCTGCATGAGCTGCAGGCGGCGGATTTCAACCCCAGAAAACCCTAAGTACAGGGAGTAACAATAATCAAGGTGCGAAGTCACAAAAGCATGGACCAATGTAGGCAAGTCCCTGGACGGAACCAGGTGCTTAATCCTGGAGATTTTCCTAAAATGATAAAAGGAAGACTTGATGAAGGCCGACACCTGAGATTGTAAAGTCAGCCCGTCGTCAAACACTACTCCCAGGTTTCGCACCTGTTCAGATGATAGGATCTGAGAACCCCTGAGAGAAAATCAAGAGGACTGATCAGCCCTAAACCCCTCTATCTGGTGACCCGGGTCCACTACCATCACTTCCGTCTTTCTGGCGTTCAACTTTAATCAACTCAAGTTCATCCAGTCCTGGATTTCAGCAAGGCATGTATTAAGTACCGAGACAGATCTATCCTGTTATGGAGCAAAAGACAGGTAGAGCTGGGTATCATCAGCATAGCAGTGAAATCTCAGCCCTTACCGTCTTTCAATGTTTCCGAAGGGCAGCATATACACTGCAAACAACATGGGGCACAGCACTGAACCCTGAGGGACCCCACATGGCAGGGAGACAGGGTCTGAGAAAAAAATCCCAGACACCACTCTCTGACTCCTGCCAGTGAGGAAAGATGTAAACCACCTAAGGACCATACCAAACAGTCCACAGATTGACCTCAGACATCCAAGCAGCACCCCATGGTCTACAGTGTCAAAAGCCGAGGAGAGATCAAGGAGCACCAAGATAGATCGGTTTCTCTGATCTCTCACCATCAGGAGATCATTGAGCACCCAAACCAGCGCAGTCTTAGTACTATGCCTCTTTTGAAAACTGGACTGGAGAGGTTCGTAGATGTTATGGATGGTTAAGAGGTCATCCAGCTATACCATTACTACTTTCTCAATCACCTTCCCTATAAAGGGAAGATTTGCAGTAGGTCTGTAGTTGGACAGAGAATCTGGGTTCAAAGAAGCTTTCTTTAGGAGGGGGATTACCACCGCCTCCTTCAGAGAGCTTGGAAACTCACCCGATTCCAAGGAGCACCGGACTCTGTGCACCAGGACCGGGTCGATCATATCCCAACAAACCCATAATCAAGGTAGTTGGGCCCGGATCCAAACTACAGCACATAGGGTACATACCTTGGACAATCCGCATGACATCTGCAAGCTCAGGCAAGGCAAAGGGTACTCCAGGAATCCCAAGGTGAGGTGGCCAAAAACTGATCATCAGCAATCCCCACAGAGTGAGTCGAATGAACATCCGGCCTGATGTCGGCCACCTTATCCGCAAAGAACCGAGCAAGCTCATCGCACTCCACTTGCAAAAAAGGTCTTCGGAGCTGCATACAGGTTGGGTTGCACAACCTGTCAACAGTTCAGAAGAGCTGAGCTAGTCAGTTCTGAGCGGCAGCAATCTCCCCGGACAGGAATTCTGCCTTCTTACGGAGATCGTTGATTGGTAAATCTTATAGTGTTCAACCAGTCTAAGGTGGTTGGCCGACAGGGCAGATTTCTGCCAATGCTGCTCTAACCTATGTCCTACTCGCTGCAACTCCCTCAAAGACCCATAAAACCAGGGGGCTCGAGGGTGAAGGGGGAGAGGACGAACACGGACAAGAGCAATCAAGTCCAGAGCTACCGAGATGGTCTTATTATAGGCCACCACTAAAGTATCTGGAGTCGAGCTGGTCACAGGAAACTCCAAGAGGTCGATCACCGCCACTAGACCTTCAGGACTCACTTCCCATAAAGGGAGGTAACTGACCATCTCCACAGGGGCAGGCCTCTGAAGGGGGGTGCAAAAGTTGAACCTCACGGTTTAGTGATCAGACCAACTGACAGGTTCCACCTCCAAGTCGGAGGCCTTGATCTCCAGGAGAAAAACCAGATCAAGAGAGTGACCGTGTTTATGGGTGGCAGAAGTAACAGCCTGTGTAAGGCCCAGAGATGTCATAAACTGGAGGAAGTGTTGTCCAAACTGCGAGAGTTCATCATTGACCCAGCATTGAAGTCACTGAATACCATTGACCTGGGCAACTCCAATGCCATGTTGGTGATGAAATCCACTACTTCCTGCAGGAATCGCGTCTCGTCCCCAGGTCAACGGTAGGTGACAGCTAACCTGCAACCTACACCAGCCACCACAGTACACTCAAATGATTCAATCTTCCTCAACTGGTACACTCATGAGGCCCAACTCAGTCTTAAAACAGACCGCCACACCCCACCGTGATCCAATCTTGAGCGGTGTATCACTGAGTACCCAGTCGGAATTGCAGTGTCCAAAATAGGGCCATCATTTTCATCCAACCAGATCTCGGCGATGCAAGCCAGATCAGTTGTTTCAATAAGATCTGCCACAATTGCAGTCTTATTTTTAATAGATCTGGCATTGCATAGCACCGCTCGAGTTGGATGGGCTTCAAGGGCCGCCCCGGCTACTTGCCTGCCACAAGAGGCAGTGCCCTTGGGTATGGAGACTAGATAAGGAGCACCCCATTCCAGACTCCATTTCACCCTAGGGTGTCTTCTAGGCCTGACCAGACCGATGTGAGAGGTGCGTTCATTCATCCTCCAATGTCCACACACCCCAACCCCCCCCCTCCAATGAATAATACCCAGTGCATGACAGCGCTGGTAGTTTGACAACAACAAAGGGGGGAAGGGGCGGAGGGCATGGAGAGTGGAGGACAAATAGTGCACGACTAGGGGGAAAACTTGCACATTTCACAATAGGAATTAATACCAAAATACACAGCATTCAGGCACCCAGCCTAGAAGGGACCCCCCAAAACAACAATAAAATTAAACAACAATACCCGCCTAACTAAAATTATAAATAAAATGCCATCCTACCCCACACTATTTGGATGATTTCAATCCCAAAAACTGCTGCAGTCCCCTCTCACAGGATACAAAACACAAATATAAATTCACCCCCCAAGCCCTCTCACAGACAAGGACTAGGGGAGTTCGAGGCACTCTCACTGCCCAGAATAAAAAAAAACCCAATCAAATAAAATCAAAAATAAACATAAACATAACATTCAATCAAAATAGTTAAAACAAATAAAAATGTGGATGCCCAGGTCCTGTCACCACCAGGGAGACCACAAAAACAGTTGAACCATAAGTCATGAACAAAAATAATCCAGGAGAGAAAATGTCATCCAAAGGTGTAAATCAATCCAGAAGGTAAATCCAATCCAGGACAAGCCCAGCCTAGGAAACTGAGTACATCCAAAAGTACGAGTAAGTCCATAAGATAGATCCAGGCCGGGATGAGTCCAGCCGAGAAAATTGAATCAATGAATGACAACAGCACAGGACTACCAGACTCCACACCTAGAAGACCCCAACCAGAAATATTCTACTGCACCACCACAATGCCCAGATAAAAGCCACGCAGTAGCCAGTCCCAACAGTCCTATGAAGTAGAAATCATGAATTCAGGAGAGAAGGGGCAGAGTTCCAGTAGACCTCCAGCAGATTTCTTCAGGTATGGAAGGTTGTTCCAGTCTCCAACTAGCCTGTAAGAAAATAACCATTTGTCCAACTGTGTTCTCATTTTAGAAGAATCAAGGTTACCATTCATTACAGCTCTTTTCATATACTTGTTGTCATTTTAGTGGGGCCTGATTTAACAGTACACAGCTGACCATAAGGCACATGAAATATTTCAACTGAAATTCAGTTGGTGACCATCCAGTAAGGGCATAAAAATCATAATGATGAAAATGTGGTCCAGCAGCTAATACAAAATGACAACGCCTATGAAAGGCTAAAGAAACCCTCTTCAGTGTGCTGTCATTAACACCATCTCTGTAGACGATCAGATGATAGCCCAAAATCAGCAACATAGAGTTATTCACCTTTAACTTCCTGGTAAGAACTGTAAAACTGTGGTGGTTTCTATAGAAAAGCTAAGTCTGTTATTATTGGACTTGATTAGATGGTCAGTGGGGTGACATATGACTGTCCACTGTCCAGGTGAATTCCCTGATGTTTAAAAACATTTACCTGCTCAGTTAGTTTCCCTCTTAGAATATAATCAACTTTAACAGATTTTCATCATCTAATTATTTGTTACTACCAATAGGATAGATTTAGTTTTTTCAAACTCGTTAACAATTTTTTATCAATAAACTACTGCTGGACCTTACTAAAGTCACCCTAAAGGCAACTTGAAAGAACAGGCAGATTCCTTCTTCTGTAAAAAAAAACACATAATAAAGTGTGTAATCAGCATACAGTACAGTCTGACAGCTACAGCAGGATTGGGGAAGACAATTTAAAACAGCCTAGATAAAAGTGAGCCTTAAATAGATCCCTACAGTTTGCCCATGTCAATAGTGGGATTTGACACATAAACGTTTCCCTTTAGAAAGTTTATTAATTTTTGAATTTATCAATTTTACAGAAATATATAAAAAAAAGAACATGTTTCAATAACATCAAATACAAGGAAGTATAAATCCAGTTGATACTTTAACAGCTGAGAAAATGAAACATATAGACATAATAAATATAAAATTTGAACAGAAACTACTATATACTAATCAAAAGTGCTCTGTTCTTCATACTAAGGGAGTGTCCTCCAAAAGTATTAAATTAATATTCAGCAGTCTAAATAAATGCCTATACGTATGTATATATATATATATATATATATATATTCTTGCAATGGCAGCTACTTCTATGTCGCTCCCCTAAAATGGACAAAAAAAGAAGCCATGTTGCTTCAAAGATCTGAATTTTCCCTGAAATTGTTAAAGCTATCCCCTCATTATTGGCTACCTGATTCATATTATTGCACTATTCTGTAAAAGTTGGAACCCTCTGAGATTTCCAGTTGGACAGAATAAGCCTTTTTAAAGAGCATATGACACCTTCAGGAGAACTATAACAGAACATAATATTTAGACACAGTTCAGCTCGTATTTCATATTAGCTCTGTATCCCTCTTACCTAATATTTATTGCTGAGGTTATTTGCATGAAAACAGGATCTCTGCTGCTGAAGAGTTCACCTACCTGTATTCATGTTGCTTTCTCCCTACCTGAGGTCATAGTGTGCTGCTTGTGACATCACAGTTACTCCCATGGCAACAGATTGTGATGTCACAACACAGGACTATGACTTGAAGAGGGGAGTAAACTACAGAGGCAGATGAATTCTAAGGGACAAAGATCATGTATTGATGCAAATTTACTCAGTAATAAATAATGGGGAAGAGAAATATGTAGAATATATATAGCATGCAAGCAGAATTGTACCTAGTTATTATGTTTTTCAATATTTTCTTTGAGGCATCACCAGCTCTTTAAGACCAGGGCCAAAGCTAGTACCCAGTTCTTCTGTAGGGTTCTTAGAATGTTAACCTTGGAGTTAATACCTAAAATGAAAAATTTATGAGAAAAAGGTATTTTGCATTTGGTTATTGCTTCACAGATATGATGTATTTTGTGCCAAATATCTGAAATGTGTGGACAGTTCCAAAGCATGTGAAGAAGGTTTGTATGTTTTTCTTGGCACTTTCAGCAAGTACTACCGAGTAAATACCTTATATCTTCTAGCCATTTGGGGGAGCAGTAGTAGCCACATAATGTTGTGAATTGAACAGTCCTACCTTGAACTTCCCCGCAGCTCTTGTAGGCATTTCAGACCTTTTCCCATTCATCCATGGGTATGGATTCTCTCAGCTCTTTTCCCCATCTCTCTTTAGAGGCTTGTCACAGAGAAACAGCAAGATAATTATGATGTAATAATCTATACATCAGACTAGCTCATTCTCTTGATGTTGCTGCCATACATTCCGTTGCCATTCTGTATTTCTTGGCAGGATAAAATTGGGGCCTAATAACTGCGTTTGATGGGCATTTATGACCTGTAGGTAATTTGCAAATTGGAATCTATGTAGATGGTATTCTGCTTTAACTTCCTCAAATGAAAGTAAACATTTGGTTTAAGGATCTAACAAATCCCCAATGTTTGTGATACCTGCCTGGATCCAGTCCTCACCATCTAATGAAATGTTGTATAGTAAATTTTAATTGTTCCATAAAGTGATTAGTTCAAGTGGCATATTTTGAAATCCTAGAGATTTCGCTATCATTTTGATTGTTAAGATTGCATGTCTAATACACAGATTATCTTTCAAGTGGCCTTTTATGGGAATGAAAAAGAAGTCAGAGGGCTTATGGGGGCAACTATCTGACTCTCTACTTGCATCCACAATAGAGTGATATCTGGAGAAGATATGTTCAAGTACCATACAGCTTGTTTAAATAGAAAGGCAGCATGGTACTGTTCCCAGTTGGGCAGACCAAACCTTCCCTCCTGCCGGGGCATCTGTAATTTCTTCAAAGATAATCTAGGAGGTTTATTTCCCCACAGAAATTTCTTAAATGGTTATCTAGCATGTCAGATTTGTTTTTGCCTATTTTAATAGAAGGGTTCTGAAACAAATAAAAAGTCTTAAGCCTTAGGCGCAACTATCATTTTAACCATGTTTATTTTCCCCCATAATGATAGATGATGTTTTTGTCACATAAGAATCTCACTGTCTATGTCTTTTAACAAAGAAATTAGATTAACTGGAATGGCAGAGGATGGCAGAGAAAGGGGAGATACTGTTTATGGGGGACCTGACTATGCCAGATTTTAACTGGAGCACCTTTGCTGCAGCCACATCCAAGAGCAGGGCCATTCTTGATGCCCTACAGGTGGCATGCCTCACACAGCTAGTTTTGCAACCCACTCATGAGGGTGCAATCTTAGACCTTGTACTCTCAAATGGGGCAGTGAGAGGATCTCAGATTGAAAAGTGGGTAGCCATCTGAGAACAAGTGACCACCAAACAGTGTGGTTCACGAAAAACTCAGCTACAGAGTCAAGCCATGCAAAAGTGAGGGTACTGGACTTCAGGAGCGCTGACTTTGGCAAGATGGGAGAGTGCCTTAGAAAAGCAAACAGGCTAGAAGGAGGGGTGGAGCAACAATGGGGAAACATCAAAACTGCCATCACAGAGGCAACAAGCCTTTGTGTGAAGCAAATAAATCAAAATGAAAAAAAAAAACACTATGGTTCTCAAAAGAGGTGGTGGGGAAGGTTATGGAGAAAAAGATAGCATTTAGAAAGTATAAGGAAACACAGAAGAAGCAGGACAGAGAACTGTGCCAGTTAAGGCAGAAGGAAGCAGGGAGGGAAGTCAGAATAGCAAAGGCCCAAACTGAGGAAAAGATAGCCAACTCAGTTAAGAAGGGGGATAAAACCTTTTATAGGTACATCAGGGAGAGTAGAAAGACAAAGGGAGGGATAGTGAGGCTGAATAGAAAGGACGGTGAGTGGGCAGAGAGGGACAGTGAAAAAGCAGGGATACTGAACTAATATTTCTGCTCAGTATTCACAAAAGAGGAGGAGGTACCTAATCCAATTAACAGAACCACTCTGGATAGGGGGGTTGATCCCAGTCCTTTCACAGAAGAAAGGGTTCTGAAAGAACTCCTAAAACTGAAGGTGGACAAAGCAATGGGGCCTGATGGAATTCACCCCAGAATTCTAAAAGAATTAAGGGGAGAACTAGTGACACCACTGAGTACCCTTTTTAACAAATCATGGGAGGATGGTGTGGTACCTGAGGACTGGAGGAAGGCAGATGTGATTCCCCTTCACAAAAGTGGGAGCAAGACAGAGGCAGGAAACTACAGACCTGTCAGTTTGACCTCTGTGGTAGGGAAAGTGACGGAATCACTTCTGAAGGAAAGAATTGTTGAGTACCTAGAGGCCAGTGGGGCACAGGATCCAAGGCAGCTTGGGTTCACAGTGGGAAGGTCATGTCAGATGAATCTAATTGATTTCTTTGACTGGGTGACCAAAGTAGTAGACCAGGGAGGGGCTGTGAACATGGCTACCTAGACTTTAGCAAGGCATTTGACACAGTCCCTCACAAAAAGATTAATAATCAAATTAACCAGCCTGGGAGTGGGTCCCAGGGTGGTAGCCTGGGTAAAACATGGGCTGGACAACAGGACACAGAACGTAATTGTAAATGGAGCCCATGCTGAAGAAAGAAGGGTTACTAGTGGTGTACCGCAGGGTTCAGTACTGGGTCCAGTCCTTTTTTAATGTCTTTATAAGTGACATTGCAGAGGGACTGGAAGGAAAAGCATGCCTCTTTACAGATGATACAAAGATCTGCAACAGGGCTGATAGACAAGGAGGCATGGAAAATATGAGAAGGGACTTGGCAAGGCTGAAGGAGTAGTCAGAAGTATGGCAGCTTGGATTCAATGCATAGAAGTGCAAAATAATGGACCAGGGAAACAAAAACCCAGGGGAAGATTACACAATGGGGGGAGGGGAGGTAGTAACAAAAAAAATGGAAAGGGACCTAAGGGTAATCACATCAGATTACCTTAAGGTTAGCAAGCAATGTGAGAAGGCAGTAGGGAGGGCTGGGGGAATACTGGGATGTATAGGGAGAGCATCACCAGCAGAAAACAGAAGTTGTTATCCCCTGTACAGACAGTTGGTGAGACCCGATCTGGAATACTGCGTCCAGTTCTGGAGACCCCATCTCTGCATGGACATAGACAGGATGGAGGCAGTCCAGAGGAGGGCAACTAAAATGGTGCAGGGTCTGTCAGAGAAGCCATATGAGGAGAGACTGAAGGAGCTTAATATATATATCCTTGAGGAAAGGAGGGAGAGGGGGGACATGATAGAAACTTTTAAGTACCTCAGTGGCATCAACAAAGTCCAAGAGGGTAGCATCTTTCAGAAAAAGACATGTGCAAGAACAAGGGGACAAAATTTGAAGATGGGGGGACAGCTCAGGGGCAATGTGAGGAAGTATTTTTTCACAGAGAGAGTGGTGGATGCATGGAACAGCCTTCCTGAGGAGGTGGTGGGGTATAAAACTGTGGGAGAATTCAAGAATGCATGGAGCAGACATAAGGCAATTCATGTGGGGGCAGGAAGAAATAGGCTGTTAGTTAACTAGGATCCGCAGCTTATCCTGTAGGTAGGGAAATGGGCAGACTAGGTGGACCAAGCAGTCCTTATCTGCCATCAAAGTCTATGTTTCTATATTTTTGGGAATTTTGAGTCAGAAATACGTAATGTTATCTCTGCACCAATTAGCATCCTCTAAAAGGCCTACCATCATACTGTATTTTGATGAGTATGAGGGTTAACAGCCATTATTTGTGTTTTGTTCCAATTAATTTTAAAACCTGACATTGAGGTAAAGTCTCCTAATGTCCTTTTAAGTTCTGTTGAAGAAAAGACAGGGTCACGAGCAGTAATGAGCAAGTCATCTGCATAGGTGAAGACTTTATTACTCAGCTTGCCTGTCTTGATTCCTTTGATATGGGGTGAGTCCAACATCATCCTAATCAGGGGTTCGATTACCATAATGAATAGCTATGGGGATAGGGGATGTCCTGGTTGCATACCTCTGTTTAGGGTTAGGGATTCAGATATGAATCAGTTTGTTATAACTCTGGCTGCTAGTTTATTGTATATAGCTCTGATCCAGACAAAGAATTTCTCTCCCACCCCCATCCTCCTGAAAACCTGGAATAAACAATGCCATTCTAATGAATCAAAAGACTTAAAACAGTCTAATGCTATCACACACCATTGCTGGATCTTTAATCTTGCTGGCAGCCAAGACTGTGTTTAATGATCTGCGGACATTTTCTTCCCATTTTCCCTGGAACATATCCTACCAGCTCTTTTCCCATGAGTTTAGTGATAATTTCTTTTACCCTATTCACTAAAATCTTAGCCATAATCTTGTAGTCAACATTCAGTGGTGATACAGGCCTGTAGTTTTCACACTGCAAAGCATCTTTACCACTTTTGTGAATTAAGGAAATGTATAAAATGGGTCAAGAAAATGCCTTAATCTAATTGGCTAAAAAGGACCTTTGAGCCATGTCCTTATCAGCCCATATCTGTGCCAACTGGCACTTTTTTCCCCTGGGTGACCTCACAACAGGGAAATATCAATAACCTATTGCAGCTTCAAACTGGTTTCACAGGCAGGCGCACACCACGCATGACCTGCAGCCCACCGGCTAGAAAACCATTCCCATTCGTCCCACCATCTTGCAAAATAATGCCTGTTACTGGAGCCATCATTTACACTACACAACATCACCACAAGAAACATGTTTTATGTTGCTTTGCTTCCCCTCCTATAAAAAATAACCAACTGACCTCAGCAGCTTGCCAAGAGAACTTGAGCCGGTAAGTGTAGCAGCTCACGTGCGGCGTGGCTTTCAAATAGGCAGGAAAATAGACAGGTTTATTGCCTAATGCACTTACCTGCTCATCAAAAGCTAACAAATAAAAGAAAATAAATGAAATTCATACCCGGTCCTCCATGAGTCACCAGACCCAATCCTGTCCTGCTCCTCCACCGGGTCTTACAAAAATTTTATTTATTTGTGTATTTGAGCTTTTCTGGTTCAGAGTGAGCTGCCAAAACCATGATGGGGGAAGCAGTATAATGGGAGCCTAGATACGGTGACTGGTAAGGGACATGCTCGCTCCCACTCTTCAGAGAAAACTCACTCTGCATTGCCTCATTTATTCAGAAACACACACACACACACACACACACACACACACACACACACACACAAAGAAAAAGCCTATTGTGGAGGATCCTGTGTGTGTATGTGTGTGTGTGTGTGGGGGGGAGACAGATACTATCATAGAACAGCTACAGGTAATACAGTGGCTGGCGAGGTCCCATGCTCTGTGTGAGTGTGTGGGGGGGGAGAGACAGAGACTATCATAGAACAGCTACAGTAAATACAGCAGCTGGCGAGGTTCCATGCTCCCATTCCTTTAAGTCAAACTCTTTGGGCGTTTGCTCCCAAATTAAAAAACACAGACGCACATGCAAAAAAAAAACATATTGTGGAAGATTTTGTGTCTGAGGGGGAGTGGGGAGGAGGGAACAGGCAGACACCACAGCCTCCTGGTTAATTTTAATCAACCATGTCCACAATAATACAGTAAGGATTACTTTTTGTGTTTTTGAATTCATAAATAGCTAGCCTTGCTTGTAGAGCAGACAGCAGCTAGCTAAAAGAAGTTACATTTTCTTATTAATTTAACACTTATATCTCAGCAAGAGTCAGGGTCTGTTGAGATTAAGCAGACAGATACTTTATTAGAAGTATAAGGGGTCTTATTTAGGGTTAAAAAAAGAAAGTGTTCTGTGCTGTGAAGGGTACTGTATCAACTTACTTTGCTAAACCAGTAGGAGGAGAGACAGCTTAATTGAGGGTGTGGCTTAGACACTATAAAAGCCGGTGACTCAAATTACAACTTCCTATTGCTAGCCTTTTTTCTTACTAATTGCCCTCCATCCCACCCACCCTAAGCCAGTTCTACTTTTATAGCCACTGGATTTGACTGTCAACAGAAACTTCCTGTTTGGCAGTAGGAAGGGAAGGATCATAGAGAAACATTGGTTTTGTCAACCCTGTCTGGTACCATTTGCTTGTAACTGACTCTTCAGTGAATAGCAGAGCATTGTGGGAACTTGGAGGACTAGCAATAGGCTAGTATAACTCCTACCCCAGAACAACATCTCTCTGTTAAAAGCACTGTTGTCTGCTGGTTCTCTTGCCCTTTTAAGGGCTTGTAAACCTTCAACTCACAGAATCTTGCTGAATTTAAGTAAATATTGTTATTTTTACTTTGCACCGAAACCAGAAGTGAACGGACGCTTAATTCCGGTTTTTCAGCTTAAAACCTTCCCCTCTAGTTAGCGGGGCATTTAATAGTGGCATTGCTACTGATATAGCGAACCGCTGGTGAGAGCTGGAGTAGTGCAGTGCACCAATATACTTTGATATGCCATTAATATATTTGTTTTAACTGTTGCTGTATTGTGTGGTACCATTTGCTTATAACTGACTCTTCAGTGAATAGCAGAGCATTGTGGGAACCTGGAGGACTAGCAATAGGCTAGTATACCTCCTACCCCAAAACAACATCTCTCTGTTAAAAGCACTGCTGCCTGGTAGTTCTTGTGCCCTTTTAAGGGCTTGTAAGCCTTCAACTCACAGAATCTTGCTGAATTTAAGTAAATATTGTTATTTTTACTTCGCGCCGAAACCGGAAGTGAACAGACGCTTACTTCTGGTTTTACAGCTTAAAACCTGCCCCTCTAGTGAGAGGGGTGAGCATGCGTGGGGCCGCACGTGGAGACGCCGCAGAGACACGCGCGTTTGCATGTGTCCGCTGGGGACGCTGAAACTGCTGGCATTAGACAAACTTGGATAAGATAATTTCAGCATATCCTCTACTTAGTAAATATACACCTTTAATAATGGAAAAAGAACTTAGTAAGTGTATGCAATGTTTGATGTATAGTGAGGGAAAGTATGGGAGCGAGTATGTATGTGCTAATTGCCATCTGATTACTACTCTTGACGCAGAGTTAATGTTTCTGCTTAATATTAAACCAGTTTCTACTGATATTAGGGAATTGGAAAGTTACATTGATCTTATGGATGAACAACTTCATTTTAATGAACAATTTCCTTCACATTTAGGTAGCATTTCTATGCCTCCTGATGAGGAGACAATTGTAATGACTAGTACTAGTATACCTGTTGCCTCTGCCCCCTCTTATAAGATGGATGATTATCCACCCTCTTCTCATGATAATGATGACTGGACCATTGTCACAAAGCCTCTTAAAAAAAAGGAGGGGTGGTCAAATACACAATAGTACCCCTATTGAAACTAGTAATAGGTTTGAGCAATTGACTGTATCAAATAATGAAGTGCTACATGATTTATCCTGTGCATCACCCTCTGTTGATAATAATGGTTTAAAAACACTTTTCAATCAGGAGTTAGTGCCCATGAATATTTGTCCTAGTAAGTCTCAAGCTACCAAATCAATACCTATTAAGTTAATCACTCCAGAGTGTGTTAAACAATCACCTGTTTCTGATTTTTGTACCCCTACTGTCTCAAAACAAGTATTAGTCCTGGGAGATTCAATCATTAAGCACATTGACAGGGCGGTATGCAATAGTGACAAGAGCAACTGCACTTGTTCTAGCTTCCGTGGGGCCAAGGTATCTGACATTACCTCCATGATGCCTAAATTTTTACAAAATGCGGGGAAAAATGCACTGGTTATCATACATGCCAGTGTTAATGATATAAACAACACCCCATTTAATCAGTTACAACAGGACTATGTGGCGTTATGTAACCTGTTACTTGATAGGGGATGCTGTGTATGTATATCTGAAATTCTACCTGTCCTGAGAGCAACATCTACCATGATGCAGAAAATCAAAGCCCTAAGTGAATGGCTGAGAAAGTGGTGTTTTAAGCAGGATATACCCTGTATTACCCACTGGGAATCATTTTCAGATCATTCTTCCTTGTTTTGCTGGTATGGTTTACATCTCAGTTGTAGGGGTAGTACACTTATGGGGAAAAGTATCACTAAAATCATAAATCATTGTTTAAACTAAAAATAATGGGGAAGAATGGGTCTATTCCCAAGTCTCTGAATACTTACCAAAATATTATTACAACTAAATGTAAATTCCTAGCTTTGAATGCAAGATCTTTAAACCAACTCAAATTAGCAGAACTCGAAGTCAAATGTAAAACTTTAAATATAGGTGTGGTGGGAGTAACTGAAACTTGGTGGGACGCATCCTCAGTTTGGTCCAGAGAAATTCCAGGTTATAAGTTATATCATAAAAACAGATTAGATAAACAGGGGTGGAGTTTGTTTGTACATCTGAAATTATATTCCTTCTTTTGAAGTGTGTTCTCCCTTTCCTTTGGAAAGTATATGGGTTAAAATCTTATTGAAGGAGCAGTCCTATATAACTATTGGTAACGTCTATCGACCTCCATCTGCAAATTCAGATTACACAACTGATATGTTTAAAGAAATTACACATTTTTCAGAATCTCAAGATATTGTAATATTTGGTGACTTTAACCTCCCTGATATTAACTGGGACTCATTCTCAGAACAGTGCTATGCCGAGAAAGGACTAATAGATGTGGTCGTTAGTACTGGATTACAACAACTTGTTGCTGAACCCACTCGAGGTCCTAATATTTTGGATCTATTATTTACTAACATAGAGCAACAAATTAGCAATTTACAAATTTGGGATCCACTTGGGACCAGTGATCATTCATCTATTCTTTTTGAAATTCAACAGTTTAAAACTACACAAAGGAAGTTATATTGTACAAAAATTATAATAAAGCAAATTTTCTAAAATCAATGAATACTTACAAAACATAAACTGGGAATCTAATCTTCTTAATTGTACAACACAACAAGCTTGGGACTTTTTAAAAACATTGTATATTATTTGGAAAATACCTTTATTCCATCTAAGAGGAAATTTAATAATAAAGGAAAAGTCCCCTTGGTTCAACAAGACAATTAAAATCAGATTAAAATAAAAATTTAACTTTTAAGAAACTTAAGAATAGTTCTGTTCCATTTAAAACTACTCTATTACATAAATACAGACTATCTCGAAAAACTTAAAAAATTCTATTAAATTGGCAAAAAATAAGCTAGAATTTAAACTAGCTCACACGAAAGACTGTCATAAATCTCATTTTTCCTATATAAATAGTAAAAACGGTGTATCAAGGACCATTGGTCCCATTATAACCAATGACTCTTCTCTATCTGATATAGAAACTTTGAATCTCTTTAATAAGTACTTTTGTTCTGTCTTCTCTCAAAAGTCACCTATTAGTACATTTAAAGTTCACCACGTAGATTATCATAGGTTCTATCCAACTGACATTATACAGGCTATCAAAAAACTAAAAAAAAATACTAGTCCTGGCCCAGACGGTATTCATTCATGGCTTCTGATCAAAACCTGTATAAATATTTCTATACCTTTGTTAATTATCTTCAACAAATCCTTACAAGAAAGCATTGTACTAAATGATTGGTGTTCTGTGCAAAATTATCATCCAATTAGCCTGACATCAGTGGCTGGTAAATTAATGGAACAAGTAATGAAGTCTCTAATAGATCAAGATTGTAAAAAATTAGGAATTTATGATTCAAATCAGCATGGGTTTACTCCCAAGTATTCCTGCACCACCAATCTGATATCTTTTTACAATAACATAGGTACTCTACTAGATGTGGGTATCCTACTGATGTAATTCTTTTGGACTTTAGTAGAGCTTTCGATAAAGTCTCACATGAAAAACTCATTACTAAAATGCACAATCTAGGTTTGTCACCTGATATTGTCAACTGGACTTTAAACTGGTTGACAAATCGTTCTCAGAGAGTGAGAATTAATGATATCTTGTCTGATTCAGGCAGTGTGACAAGTGGTGTACCACAGGGGTCAGTCTTGGGACCAACGTTGTTTAATCTCTTTATCAGTGATTTACAAACAGGGCCAAATAATTTCATGGTTAAATTTGCAGACAATACTAAATTGGGGGGCAAGGTTAATAATCAAGAAAGTATTTCTGCATTATAGAAGGATTTGGAAAAATTAACACTTTGGGCAAATAAAAATCATATGCCGTTTAATCAAGACAAATGTTTAGTAGTGCATTTCGGTGTAAATAATCCAAAAACGATATATTATATAAATGGATTACCACTTCACCCATCAAATTGTGAAAAAGATTTAGGGATATATGTTAATAATAAACTTACATCAAATGATCACTGTGTTAGAACTGCTTGCATGACCAATAGACTTTTGAGGCAAATAAAACACACTTTTGTTAATCGCACTGAACAATGCCTTATTCCATTGTATAGGGCATACATTAGACCGTATCTAGACTATGGCTCCTCTTTCTGGAATCCAAACCAAAAAAAAGACATAGCAATTCTTGAACAGGTTCAAAGGACAGTAACTAGAATGATTCCAAGATTAACAACCTTGGACTATCAGAACAGATTAAAAGCTACAGGTCTCTTCTCTCTTCAAGCTAGAAGATTAAGAGGTGATATGCTTATAGTTTTTAATTTAATAAATTCACCAGATCTAATGGAAAAATGTGGTCTAACACTCTTCAAAAGGAGACATGTTCCGAGACTGCATAATAAACGGCTTGAAGTAAAAACTTATAAAACCAGCAAAAGGGGAAACTTTTTTTCCAATAAGAGCATCCATTGTATGGAACACCTTGCCACAAGAATTGGTAGAGGCAACTAGTGCCACTGTCTTTAAAAACAAATTAGATGTTTGGTTGAGGGATAATAGACAGATTTTGTCCCACATAGTGTGGGGAACAGTCTCGATGGGCTCTGGCCTTCTTCTGTTCTTTCATACCAAGTAATACCAAGTAAGTAATAACATATTTTTGTAATCTTTTTATTTAAAGTTCTTATGTGCATTTCTATTGAACTTTTTTTTACTGGGGGATCCATTTTACAAGTGCAATGACACACTCTGAGGTGTGGGTTATACCCTGATAAGAGCACGTCCAGGTGGACAAGGCACTCTGCACAAGCGCCTTGTGTTTTATAACACATCTGGGCATGCTCTTATCAGAACATAACCCACACCTCATCATGTGTTATTGTTTGCATAAGCATGATTCCATGAATCTGGCAGGGTGTTAGTTTCTAAGTCCTATTTAATCACTACTGTTAAACATGTTTGAGCAGATTGAGTCAGTATTTTGAAACACTCCCCAGGTAGATCATCCAGGCCTGGAGTCTTTTTGGAAGGAATCTTATTTATAGCCCTACATATTTCATCTAGAATTACTGGTCAGTCTAGAGCTTGCCTATCAGTTGTCTCTAGTTTTTGGGTTTTAGCTAATCTTAGAAAGGAATCCATTTTTTCTATACATTCTTCTACTGAGCTTTGATATAATTATTATAGAAATTAAAAAAAATTCTTTAATCTCTGCATTTGTTGTAACAACATGTTTGTGAGAGTTTTTAGCCCCTGCAATTACATTTTGTCCATGCTTCTTTTTTAAGACGTAAGCTAAAAGCTTACCTACCTCTTTGCTGCTTCCCAAAATGCTTGCCTCATTCTAAAGAGAGCATATCCTGCCTTGGATGAATACATTTTGTTTATTTCATATTTTAACTGTGTGATCTTGTATAACAGCTCCTTAGATCTACTGGATTTCCATCGGTACTTCTTTTTCAAGTCATGCAGGTTACACTCTTTGGTTGCTACTATAGGTCTTTAAAACTCTCTTTTTTCTTAGCCACTGAATAACTGATTATGCATCCCCTGATTAAAGTCTTGTAAGCATCCCTGACTAAGGCCTTAGTTCTCCTGGGTTCCTACCCAACAGCCTTCTATTCCATGTTCATACCATTTGACTACCAGGCAAGGGGATATTTTATGGGCAGGGGATGGACAGCCGAAAAGCATGCTGATCCCACCTCCACACCAAAGACTCAACCCAAATAGAATCCCTGGCAGGAATGTCTACGTTGTGGGTCAGGGATTTTCCCCACAGTTAAAAAAAAAATGTCCCTGTCAGCCACACAGAACCTTTAAACCTCTACTCCCACAGAAAGGCTACTGTAGGAGTTAGAGGTCAAAAAGTTGCTTCTGTCCAAAGTAATGCACAGAGTCCCTCCTTCCCAGTGGGGAAAAGGGCTCTACTACAGATACTTCCTCACTGAGAAAAAGAATGGGGACTAGTAACCAATCCTGGATCTCAGATACCTAACAAGCACCTGTACTATCCCAAGTTCAGGATGATTGCCCTTTTAGTGATAATCCCCGGTATACTGTCTCTAAGTTGGCAACTGTACCATGACCGACATTACAGAGACAACAGTGCCAGGTTGCTGTAATGTTGGCACGAGACCCTGGCACTGCTTTCTGGGGGTCTTGTATCTTCCAGAATCAGCTCTGACACAGAGTTGATTATTATAGTTATAGAGTGAGGTAGAGCCCCCTACATAGGGAGTTGAGGACAAAAGCCCATGAAGAAAACAAAGTCTCAGTGAACTGCTTTATGCTGACCCATAATTGCGATCGACAAAAAGGCATTGCTGTAACATCGGTCAACAACGGAATTGTCGACCGATCATCATGGATCCATAATCCCCTCCCTGCAGCAGGCAGACTGGCTAGCCTCTCTGGACCTAAAGGACGCATATTTCTACATTCCTATTAGGGGAAACTCCTCATGTTCAGGCTGCCTTCAGGTCAGTACCAGTTTGCAGCACTTCCTTTCAGCCTCTTCTCAGCCCCAAGGGTCTTCAGAAAGTGCCTAGCAGTGGTGGCAGCCCACCTAAGGAGACAATGGATCACAGTTTTCTCCTTACCTGGATGACTGGCTCATCACATGAAAGTCCCCCCAACAGGTCAGGGACTCACTCCATCAGATCCAGATTCTCCTGCAATCCCTGGGCTTGCTCGTCAATATAGAGAACTCCCAGCTAGAGCCTGTGCAGCTTCTGGAATTCATAGGGGCAGAGCTCAATACCCTGCAGGGCAAAGTTCTGCTTCCCTCAGACAGACTGGCAAGCCTTCACAGTCTGGCAAACTCATTTATCCTCAGACAGCCAACACCAGCCTGGCATTTCCTACAGCTACTTGGTCACATGGCCTCCACCAGAGCAGTGGTGTCAGGGTCTGGGTTTCAATGCGAGACATTCAGTATCACCTAAGGGCCTATTGGCCCCAATGAAGAGACTCCCTGTCAAAACCAGTGCTAGTCACAAAAACCCTGCTCCAGGCCCTAGATTGGTGGAAGGACACAGACAACCTCAGGGAAGACGTTCCCTTTTGGCAGAAGGATCCCTCCCTGATATTTATGACAAATGCCTCAATAAAGAGGGGGAGTCCACCTGGCGGGCCGATCCATAAGCGGGGTTTGGGCTCCTGAGAGTCCTTCACATCACCCTACTGGAACTAAGAGCAGTGTACCTTGCAATGTAGGCCTTTAACCCCCCGACTAAAGGGTTGGTCTGTCCAAGTCAGGACAGGGAACACCACCACCATGTTTTTACATCAGCAAGCGGGGGGGGGGGCATCACATCCTCAAAGCTCCTCACACAGGCCATGATGATCTGGTCCCTGGCCTACTCCCTGGATGTGCACGTCACTGCTAGCCACCTCCCAGGCAAGGACAATGTCCTAGCAGACTCTCTGTCACATCACTCAGGGCCACCACAAGTGCACCCTAAACAGGCAGGTACTTGCAACAATCTTCAGGAGATAGGGCACTCCAGACGTAGATCTGTTCATCTCCAAGGAAAACCACCAGCTGTTGTTAAAGACACTATTACCCTACCACTTACAATTATCTTTAATAAATCTCTCCAAGAATCTATGGTTCCCTCTGGTTGGCTAACGGCAATAGTAACTCCCATTTTTAAACAGGACTCTCATTCAAAAGTTGATAACTATCGTCCAATCAGTTTAACCTCAATTCCCTGTAAATTACTGGAAAAAGTAATCAAAATACTCTTAGAAAAAGAAATACAATCTTTAAACATCACTGACATAACTCAACATGGATTTAGAACTGATTTATCTTGCACTACAAACTTGTTGTCATTTTATAATTCCATTAGCTTGAACCTCAACTTAAATATTCCTACTGATGTCATCTTATTAGATTACAGTAAAGCCTTCAACAAAGTGTCACATGCTATTTTGATCAATAAACTTATTCACTTAGGCTTTTTGGCAACATTAGTTTTATGGATAAAAAGTTGGCTGACTAATCGATCTCAGAGGGTTCGGGTCAATGGCATTATGTCAGACTTGGGTAGAATGACGAGTGGTGTTCCCCAGGGCTCTGTCTTGGGACCCACCCTGTTCAATATTTTCATTAGCGATATGAAAATCTATTCATCTAACATTCTTATGAAGTTTGCAGATGATACCAAGCTAGGAGGTGCTGTAAACAATGTAGCTAATATACAGTCAATATTAACTGATCTTGCATCAATTGAACATTGGGCTCTTACAAATAAAATGGACTTTAATGTATCTAAATCGCTGTTTTACATATGGGAAAAATAACCTAAACAGGTATACACTGAACAACATTAATATTAAGGTTTCCTGTGTCGAAAAAGATCTCGGGATCCTAGTAAACAATAAACTTACCCCATTTTCTCATTGTAACAAAATTGCTAATCAAACCAAGGCTCTTCTTCGAAGGATTAATTGCACATTTTTTTCTAAAACCGAACAGTGCATCATTACTTTGTACAGATCACACATTAGGCCCTATCTTGATTATGGCTCCCCTTTTTGGAGTCCGTACCTTATTAAGGATATAGACAGAGTTGAGAGGATTCAGAATAGAGCTACAAAAATTATTCCTCATTTAGCACATGTTGATTATGAGTCCAGACTACAAAAGACAGGTTTGCATTCCCTTAAATTGAGAAGAACAAGAGGCGATTTACTACAACTCTTTAAGATTATTAAATCACCCATTTTGATGAGGCAATGTGGCATATCACTATCTTCCAGAAAAATCATACCAAGGCTAAATAACAAACAATTGGATATCGTTAAATATAATACTAATAAAAGACAAAACTTTTTCTCCATAAGAACTCCCCGACTATGGAATACTCTCCCACAAGATATTGTTGACGCAAGTACTGTTATGACTTTTAAAATGAAACTTGATAATTGGCTAACCAGATAGTATCACAATAATGATCCACACATATGGAGGACAATCTCGATGGGCCTCGGATTTCTTTTGTCCTTTCAACCAAGTAACCAAGTAACCAAGTAAGTTGCAGGCTCAGTGTCAATGGATGCTCTGACTCTTGACTGGTCAGGCAGGTTCCTATATGCCTTCCCTCCGTTACCTCTGCTTCCCAGAGTACTTCTGAAACTCAGGAGCCAACCAGCAACAATGATTTTGATGGCTAGAGACTGGGCAAAGCAGCCATGATACGCTTTGCTCCTTACCCTGTCGACCAAACAACCCATTCGCCAGCCCACAAATCAGGATAACAAGCAGGATAACCTTCCCCAATATCAAGTCACTTCACCTCAAGCCTGGTTCTTGAGGAGTTAGAGATCCCAGATTCACAGTTTTTGGAGGCGGTCCTTAGTGTCCTGGGGGGGTAGGAAACACAATACCAAAAAGACTTACTCCTCAAAATGGAAGAGATTTTCTTTGTACCGTAAAGACAAACAGATTAACACCCTACAGGCTGGTCTGTCATCCATCCTGGACTACCTGGTACACCTCCAGGCATCAGTCCTCAGACCTTCTACCTTGAAGGTGCATTTGGCTTCACTGTCTGCCTACATCTCAACAGGCAAGGAGAAAACTGTGATTTCTCACCTTATCTTTAAAAGATTTTTCAAAGGACTGCTCCACCTACACCCTCCTCTCAGGGAACCAGTCCCTCCCTGGGGCCTGAACTTATGCACAGCCAAGTTAATGGAGCTCCATTCGAACCAATGGCTACAGCAGATCTCAAATACTGTATGTTACCTGAAAAACTGTTTTCCTGGTGGCCATCACATCTACCAGGAGGGTGAGTAAGCTCCAAGCACTCGGCACTGAGCCAAAATACATTGTCTTCCACAGAGACAGAGTGACCCTCAGGACTGACAGGAAATACAGTATCTCCCCAAAGTGGTGTCTGAATTCCACCTAAATCAGTCTGTCACACTCCCTGTCTGCTTCACAGGCACGTCCAGTTCTGGTGAGTGCAGGCTTCATAGCCTGGACATTAAGGGAGCTCTTATTTACCACTTACAGCACACTGAACAGCTCAGGTCTTCTCATAGCCAACTGTTCCTCACCTATAGAGAGGTAAGCAAAGTGAAACAGCCTCTAAGAGAACTTTATCTTGCTGGATAGTCTCTAGCATTCTCTTCTACTACAACAAGGCTAGGAAAGAGCTACTACAGGGCCTCAGAGCCCACTCCATCAGGGGTACAGTGGCCTCTGTAACAGCAGCAAGGGACATCCCCTTGCTCGAAATCTGCAAAGCAACTACCTGAACAACTGTTCACACATTAACAAAGCATTACTGTCTGGATGTACAATCCAGATCAGATGCCAGATCTGGCACTGCAGTCCTGCAGAACCTTTTACTCAAGTAGGCTGTGCTCCCTCCTCTCAGTGGCACTGCTTGGGAGTCTGCACTAGTCAAGCATACTGAGGGATTCCTGGGGTGAGAAGAAACAATTACTTACCACAGTAATCTTGTTTCTTCCAAGGGATACCTCAGTATGCTTGACATCCCACCCAGCCTCCCCTCACATAGCCTGGGATGAAAACGTCCTGCTGTTCTTCCTAGTATCAAATTTGTAATGGGGAAACAAACACTTGGTACCTTTCACAGTTGACATTTTTCATACAGTCCATCTATGTCTTTTCATGGTTGCTTTTCCTTATTCTTCTTTCCTTTTCTCTTCTCTTCTCTTCTTGTTTCCTTTTATTTTTACTTTGGGGTTACCTTGTCAGCTTAGAGGTTAGTGGGCTTTTGCCCCCTACACTACAAAATGAATCTGACTCATCTTTACATAGCACCTACAGGCAGTATCTCTCAGCTTCATGCTGATTGGCTGTTTCCATTCTGCCATTTGCATACATTCTATCTCCAGGGCAGCTTAACCTGCTGGGCTATTCTGCACTAGTCAAGCATACTGAGGGATCCCTTGGAAGAAACAAGATTACTATGGTAAGTAATTTTTTCTTAGTCTCCATCTAAATGATTTGCTCATTTCCTTATCTAAATACAAAGAAAGTTTAACAAGGTCATGGTCTGAGATTATTATATCAAGTATATTAGATTCAGTAATCTTGTTGCATAAGGCATTAGAGATCCTTATGTCTACTGTGAGAGTCATATCTATTTGAGTAGAAAGAGTATTCTCTGTCTTGTGGGTGGGTCAGCCTCCAGGAATCTACCAAGTTTAGGTCTTTGACTAATTTTTTAAATGCTCGTTGTGACTTTGTTTTATTTCGTAAAAGCCTGTGCTACATCTCTGTCTAAAAGTGGATCTGCTACTTCGTTGAAATCCCCCCTTCCCCAAATATGACCAGATGATCTCTGATCAAGCCTGTTTCTACAAATATTTGGTCAAAGAAGGCAGCTTGGTTTGAGTTTGGGGTATAAATATTACATATAGCAACATTCAGATCATTTAAAGTACCTGCAATAGTTGAAATCTACCTTTCATATCAGAGTGATGATTCGATTTGACAAAATTAAGACCTTTTTGAATGAGAATGGCAGTGCCTCTTTTTCTGAGTTGAAGAAGCAGTATTCTAATGGAGCAACTGGGAGTTAACTAACTTTAATGCCTCTTGTTCTGAGAGGTGTGTTTCCTGTAATGGTGCTATGTCAGTTTTATTCTTTTGTAAAAAATGAAGTACCTTCTTCAATTTAATGGGGGAACCCAAACCATTGACATTCTAGGAACAAAAAGAGGGAAGTTTAGACCCCATCTTATATATAATCAAATGAAAAATTAAAAGCTTGGTAGGTCTGATTTATACAGTAAGGGAGGATAGCAAATATGCTCTAAGGCTCTAAAGTCAATAGGTTGTACTTATTTCTCAACAGACAATAAGCACTCCGGTAATATAATTCCAAGTTCAACTTCTAGCGATATTCCTAGATTTATAGGGAATGAGAATAAAAAGATTAAAATTCTAATTCAACTATATCAACTACTATCCAAGCACAAAATATGTTTGGTGCTAAACACTCAAAAAGGCAGGTTACAGAGAGAGAGTAGTGATATAATAGAAAAAAATACTTACAAGATAATTAGAAAAACAAACTCTAAGTCTTAAATAACAAATAACCAAAACAACCTGAAGGGTTGAACAGCTGAACTGCACCAGAGCTAACTATAGTACCAGTTCCAAGGTGTCAGCAACTTTCCTGAAACGAACAAAAGTACTTCTACTAACATAACTGACCTCACTCTATAATAAGACTATTTACCACATAAAAGTGAGACCACTGGGAAAGCGAGTGGGGTACTGGAAAGTACATGTAATGCATGTATACAGAGTATCTGTGGAAACAACCATGTGTGAAGAGTTATAAGAAGATGAATGAAGAAAATAAGCATTATGTATGAGATAGAGTAAATTATATTGAAAGTAAAACAAAAAAAAATTGTTTTAGATGCGTCCTCATGTGACGCTGGGCATTTTAAATACTGACCACTGTCAGGAGATGTACAGTATATTGCCACAGTCCGATGTCAGTAGCATTACTCATTTGCTATTTGCTAGCAATCATTCTCCGCATCACAGTTTCAGCAGGATGGTTCAGCAAGGTTATTCAGACTCCTCCGAATCCTATACCAAAGCATCACTAACCAATTCCACTGTTAATACAGGCTATATCTATTTAAAATGTTGTCAGTAGTTCAGCTTGCTAGTATCTCTTTTAAAAACCTGACAGACACTTTGTGACAATGCAAAACATTACAGTAATCAGACAGTCGTTTGATACAGCAAAAGAGGACAGCTAAAATGACAGAAGGCTAGTTCCAGTTTTGAAAGGATGATGTAAAAGTGTAAACCAGAAGTAGAGTTAAAGTCTGCATAAGGGAAAGAGAAGGGGAAGGGGTACTAGAAATGCATTCTCTGGTAATGCACACACTTGAAGGGGGTGTGGTCTAGTAATAGGTCATTATCAAAAATGCATAGTTGTGCCCCAGCTACTTCTGCAAAGCTGGTATTTTTCTTACATCATATGTTCAAATAATTGTGGCTTTCCCAACAGCCTCTAGCATTTGTCTATAGGACATATACATGCGAACATCACTATTAACATCAAACAATGACAGTAGACTACAGATAGTGATCAGATTGACAGTACTTATAAACTGTGTTGAAGCCTCACTGGTAGCAGCATCAGTATTAACCAATTAGTGTTTTGATATGCTTTAGACAAAAGTGCGTCACTTGTTTTGAAGCATGAGCAAATGTCACCATTCAGAGACAGGCCTGACCCTTACACACTGCGAACACATAAGTAATGCAAATTGTACTTACTACAGTCCCTGTAATACTGACAAAGTTACAGTTAGCAAGTTTGAAATAGTAAATGATCCTTTAGCTCTTCATGTAAGTCCCTCGGAAAAAACAGAAGCAAATCAGAGAAGGTCAAAAGTAGCCAATTGGAAGACCATGCTTAAGTGATCATTTCCTCTGTCACTGTGTCATGCACAAGATTAGGTTCTGTGGACCCTCGTGGTGAAGAAGTTAAATTGGAGGATGGTCTATTTTCTTTGCTTCTGCTCCTTGATCTTTTCCTGGATTCTTATTTAAGCATTAAGGCACAACAGGGTGTGGGTTATTGGGGGTTTGCCCATGCCTTGTGTGGTATGTCACGAGGCGCAGCGGTGACTTAACTTCCACTCAAGAAGTGGGTAAATCACAATAACTCACACCTGAAATACTATTCTGATATACAATGGACTCATGTAAAATAAATTTAAAATGTGTTTAATTATGTTTTTTATAAATGCCATTCCTCAGCCCTGGATTACGCAGGATTTACCAAGGGTGACGTGACATGTTTTGACCAATAAGGTTACAGGATTTTCACACACCATTGTATAATATGGAATCTCTGAGTTGCTTGTCTCCCTGGTGGTCTACTTCTGCAAAAAATGCGTGAGTTCCAGTTTTTATTTTGAAGCTTGGTGCTGGATAAATTAGTAGAGCTTTTGTAAGTAGTAACGTAGGTAGGAATAAGTGATGGGTGAGTTGATGAAATGTTCCCATTGTTTTTACCACTTACATGTGTGATTAGAGCCTTATTCTCTGTAGCTAAATCTTGCTGGATTGTAGCCATGGATACAGGTTCTGCAGCTCATGCTGAGCCATCATTTTAAAGTTTGTCTGTATTGGTTAAATGGTCTTTGTGTCCAGATCCTCTGTCTTTATTGTACAAAACTACCCAAGCCATTTCTGGTGTTGTACAAGAATGTGGAGGGCCGTAAGGGGGGTGGCTTACTAATGTAGCAGGGTATTCCATGTAGTATTTAAAGCCCTCTCTCTGTAGCACTTGCCTGACATTATTAAAAGTTTTACATTAATCTATAATTTCAGTAGAGAAATCCTGGTATAGCAACATTCTCTCTCCCTTCCAGTACAGTTGGCGCTTTTCCTTGCCATTCTTAGACTATCCTCTTTTATTGAGAATCTTAAAAAATTACCAATGATTGGACGTGGTCTGGCACTTTTGGGTGGCTTTGGTGCTAGGGAGCGATGTGCCTGTTCAATTTCTAAGGGCCATTGCCACATATGTTGAAAGCGTTCCTCAAAGAAGCATCACAAGAAGAGTGTCATGTTGTTCCCTTCCCAACCCCTTCTGGGACCCCCACAATTCTAATATTATTCCGACTGCCACGGTTTTCCAGATCATCTATTTTATTCAACAAATAGGCACTCTGTTTAAAATGTAGATCTGAAGTGTTTTTTAGGCTGTAAACTGTTTTCTTAATGATAGCCACTGCCTTCTGTGACCTCAATGCGTTCATTAATGGCCCCAGCATGTGACTATATTTTCGCTACAGGTTTGCTTCAAATCATCTATGTCAGTTTTAATGGATTCTAGTATTTTTTTAATCATGTTTGTGTCTGTGGAATACTGAGTGGATACATCGACTGCTGCGCCACTAACCTGTGAGTTGTCAGCTGTACGGCTTCCTGACGCCAGCATTTTGACAGCTGAGAGGCAGGATTTTCTTTCAGCTGTAAAAAATAATAAAATCATCAACCAGCTTCTATTTTGAGATTTTTCGTTACTGATAAAGTTAACCAAATGAATATCACTGATTTCCTACTTGATCTAACTTTTTTCAGATGTTTTCCAGGATTTTCGAGCGCCGATCAGATAAGTTTAAATTATGTGGCCATCTTTCAGCGCCACACATGCACCCCTCCCATGAGTAAAACATTTTTAATTTTGACCCTCTGCTCACTAGTAGGGGAAACAGTAAGAAACCATCTTAAAGCACTAGGAGACAGCCAAAGTTGGCCCAGCTCTGACAGGAGCAAGACATGGTTGACCATTTCAGAAGCCTTCCACAGATCACTATAGACCATTGCTGCCAAGTGCCTTATGTCCAATGCACTATGAAGGAAATGTGTCAACCCAATGGGTGTGGTTTGAGTGCTATGGTGTTTTCTGCAGCCATGTTTTATCATTCTTACTCAGAAGAACTTGCTAGCCCAGAATTATTTAGTTTTATTTAGGGTCTTGTTTCACTGTTCACAAAAATACTGGACTTTAGCATTCCCACTTATACATTTTCATTTGTTCCTGAGTTCCTTATATTGCTGCAAAGACTGTGGAGAGTTATTATTTTTATAACGTTTCTGTTTCAAGTTCCTTAAATGTATTAACTTTGTGAGGTCCGAATTAATTCAGCTCTGAACATCCCTCTTTTTGTATAATCCTTCAGTATGGAGCAAATAATTGCAAACCATGTTAAATTCATCAGTAAAAGAAGTCCAGAGTTGTATCAACATCACCTACTGCATCCAAAGAAGACCAGCCAGTAGAATGTGGCTTGTCCTTCAATACTTGAATTTTGTTCTTGGGCAACACATGAACAAGGTACACTCTGGGGAGAACCTTAATTCGACATGCTGACCAACTAGACAAAATTAGGCAGGGATCATGCATGGGCTCTGAAAGTATGTTGACTTCTTTAACATGCTTAGGTGAAGAGACCAGGATCCAATCAATTAGCATCTGGCTACCAGTTTTATAGCTAATTTGGGTGCAGTCATTGAATATCTGATTCAAATTTAAAGTTGCTAATAACTCAAGTTCCCTTTTTTGTTCCTTTTCATACTAATTAATATTTATAGCCTGCAAAATAATTTAACCTCATATCAGTTAGAGCAGGAGGAGTATAATTAGAACCAACAATTAAGTTCTTTGTCCTCCCAAAAGCAAATTAAGCACAATATGCTCCCAATTAAGATATCTAGCACAGTGTCCAGTTTAGTTACAGTTATGTTGTCGTTAACATAAATGCCATAGCCCCTTCTGCATATTAAAAGCCTTTCTTCTCTGTATTTCTTATAGGAGTCTAGCAAATTACCTGGGTCAGGAATTCTAGGAGTAAGCCAAATCTCCTAAATAGCTATGATATCTGGTTTATGCAATTTAGTGCACATAGCTAAGATATCTAGTTGGACACCAAGCTATGAATGTTATTATGAAGTGGCAGTAAACTGTTCCTTTGAGAGGCTGTCACTGATGATCTGGGGATTACATGAATGTTCCCAGATAGCAAAAGGAGGAGCTAGAACACAATGCAGGTTTGAGACTTGCATTTTAACATAAAATATTCCCCTCCTGTGAATTTGTTACACCCAACAAGAGAAAATTCAAGGAGAACTAGCCCATGAACAGACTAATCTAAAATAACAGGTATCAAGCCTAGTACTGAAACAAACATAATGCATCACACAAGTTTCACTGTAATATGAGTCCAAGCAAACCTGAAAATTAATTGCTTTGGTGCCAGGTCACTTATAATTAATATTCAAATGAGGGAACAGGTCCAAATGGTCATAAGCAGAATCAGTGCTGTTAGAATTAATATATGGCAATAGCGTAGTAATAGACAAAATGAATTCCAACAAAGCCGTCCCACACATTGTGTTTAAGACAATTGAACTGGTAACTACAAAGCTAGAAACCCCAACTCAGAGTAAGAGCTGGTGTAGTATAGCGTGGCTTCCCTGGCAGACTGCTGCAGACTCTACACTCTGCTGCCATGCAGTGTTGCTGCCACGGCAATGCTGCTGCTTCTGTGAAATCCTGATCTTGTAGGGAGTCGCCCCCCCCCCAGCAGCCCTACCACAGCCACCATAGGGTAGGAAAACAGCCACAGGGCAGGGAACAGGTAGCAAGATGAACTTTATAAGTAAAATTGACTAATTTACTGCACAGTATTTGCATATTTACTAGAGATGGAATGTGTGCCTTCTTAACGTGCCAGGGGATCTTTAACTTCTCTCTGCTAAAAGAAAGGTTGCAGCAACAGAGCAAGTCTGTGGTAAGTTTGTAATGCTGGATCTCATACTCACTAACAGGGATGGGATTGCAGATGTCAAGGTAGGAGGCCATCTGGGGATCGGTGATCACCATATGGTGTGGTTCAATATAAGGATGGCTGCGGAATTGAGCAACAGAAAGGTGAGGGTCCTGGACTTCAGGATGGCATATAGTATAAAGATTGGTGAATGTCTCAGGGATGCTCTGGCAGGTAGGCATGGCCTTGGAGGGGTAGAGGAACAGTGGGCTTTGCTAAAAGGGAGACTAGTAAAGGTAGCAAACCTTTGCATCAAACAAGTGAGCAAAAGAAAGAGGAAAAAGAGACTGCTATGGTTCTCAAAAGAGGTAGCTGAAAAGGTAAAGAAACAAGCATTTGTCAATGCTGAATGTTGTCTCGCTGGCATTGGTATTGGTAGTGCAGGAATTAGAGATGTATAATAGGAATGGCAGTGAAGTATTGCACTGACGCCAACCCCACCCCCACCCTGCAGAGACTGACAGGCATTGGGGTGTGCCTTTGGGTCATCAGCTATAACGCTCATGCCATTTTACCTCACCCTACCCTGTAGACACTGACAAGTGTCATGGTGTGCTGTGGGGTCTTTGGGCCTTATATTTACCCCATTCCATAAGGAAATATGTTGATACAGGTGCAGTATAGGAGACTGGGGTGAACTTTAGGGCCGAACACTCCAAGGCACACCTCGATGCCTGTCACTGGCTGCAGGGTGGGGGTGGGGGTGGAATGGCGTGAGCACTACAGCCAATGATCCCCAAGTCACACCCTGGCCTGTCAGTTTCCTGAGGTGGTGTTAACAAAACCCTGACGTCGTAGGCGTTTGTTGGTATTTTCACTCCAAATTTTCAACATAGGCTTTTTGTGACTCCACCTCATGAAGAGCGGCACAGTTTGTTAGCTGAAAGGTGGTTTTGCACAGCGGCTTTGCCATTTGGTGACACAGGGATGAAAACACATTTTGGACAGGATGTGAAAAATGACAACTGTATTGTTCATGAGAAGGTGTAAAAAAATGGCCATGTTGAAAATCTGGAGTGAAAATATGAAAAATTGGTGAAGTCATGAGCATGCATAGAAACTGCGCAACACACACATCTGTAGCCCAATTATATTTGGGATTTGTTTAGCCACATTTTCAACATAGGCATTTTGTGACTTCCCCTCATGAACAGTAACGCTGTCATTTTGTTAATCTGTTCCAAAGGTTGATTTCTCACAGCGACCATGCCATCGTGTGCCACAGGTATGGAAACACATTTTGGGCAGGCTGTGAAAAATGACAGCTGTATTGTTCATAAGGAGGTGTGAAAAAATGCCAGTGTTGAAAATATGGCAAGAAAATATTTCAAATTTGTGAAGTTACAAGGGTGTGTGGAAACTGCACAACGCACACTTGTAACAGTCATTTTATGGACTTTCATCACCAAATTTTCAACATAGGCATTTGAGGACCTCTGCTCATGAACAGTGTCACTGTCATTTTCTCAAACTGGAATTTCTCTGGACCAAAATCAGGCTTCCCTCTGGGGAACCAGTGAAGGAGACACTTCAAAGTTTGGGTGTCAAAATCAAAAAAATGATCTTAACTGTAGCGGGTCATCACAGATAAATTTGATGTGCTTACCAAATGAGTGGTTATTTTGAAGACATCTATGGATTCTATCAAAACAGAAGGGTTTGATGCCACAAATAGATCAACGTTGATGATGGAGGCTGCAGCTAACATCATTAAGAAAAATACTCATCAACACACTTGGTATGAGATGCTGGAAAGTCAGGCCAGATTGGTGAACCTCTGACTTAGTGGGATACCTGAAAGGTGCAAGGGGCATCACCTACTTCTTTTCAAAAGAATGGTTCGAGCAGTAGTTTGGGGAAGAGGCACAGAATAGACCATTAAGCATGCAGAAGGCCTATGGTCTAGGGGCCTCACCCCCAGAGGGAAGCCTGATAACCCCAATGCACCAAAGACAATAGTAGTCATCAGAGGCAGTGTTGGCACTAGATATTTTATTCTAGTGCTTTCCAGATGGAAAAAAACTCTTCTTCAGGATGTGCAACATATCCCAATATATCCGGATATCAGTTTTGCCACGAGGCAGAAAAAGAAACATTTTGATATGGTCTGAGCCATGCGGAAGGAGGCGGACGGAACATATGGCATGGTGTTCCCAGCCCAGCTTAGGATAGTAAATAGTGGGAAAGTCTTTCTGTTTAATGACCCAACCGATGCCCAGAAATGTGCTTAGAAATATGCAGCTTACCAGCCAGAGGGGGAGTAACTTGGGGACTTGGATTCAGAAGAAGATATGCAAAGCTTTGGTTGGACTTTATATGATCCAGGTACTGAGTTTCCCTTCATTTGTGTGGACTAGCAAGGTCACTCTGGGACTTTGCATGATCAAGACACTTAGTTGACAGTACAACATTATAGAAGATTTTATCTCCCACCTGCTTGGGAGCCTGTTTTGACTTTAGAGACCTAAGATTAATATTTTAACTTTACTCTCCCTTCTGTAGCTTGGTGGAGGTGGGGGGACTGTTAATGACTCTGGTAAATCAGCTTTGTCAGTGAATTCATAGAGAATAATGGTTATGCAGCTGTGTGTTATGGAATTGTTTTACACACCCGAGTGGTGTAATGACCCATAAACCTCGAGAGTGAAGCTCGAGAGGTTTATGAGGTCATCACACCCTGAGGGTGTGCAAAAAATTCCAATAACACGACAGTTGCATAACTTTTATTTTTATAATTTGCTGGTGCAAGGTAGCGTGACCAAGCGGTGTTCATTCGGGAAGAAAAATAACTAAAATTTAGACAAACTTGAATGCTGTTTTAAAAACCCGGTTTCTTGTAGCAGTTAACCTTTTACGTTAAAGCTGCTGAGTATAGACTGAGAAGAGTGAGTGACTTGATGTCTTCAGAAGATGAGATTCAAACGTAAGTGAGTGTTGCCATAGTGAAGCTGCGTCACTTGCTCTCCTCAGTCTATACTCGGCAGCTTTATCACAAAAAAAAAAAAAACTAAGTGTAGGTTAACTGCTAGAAGGGACAGGATTTTTAACACAGTATTGCAGTTTGTCTTCATTTTCGTTTTTTTTTTCCCCCCGAATGAACAATGCTCGGTCACGCTACGCTGCCAAGAAAGTGAAAGTGGCAGTTGAGGACAGTGCAAGTGAGTTGCTTTCCGATTCTGAATGCTGTAATAACTGGTTCTACCGGTTATTACGGCATTTGAAACACGGCTCTAGTTTATGTGTTAAAGAGGGACACCAGTAATTATAGTTTGTTGAATGTTTGTTCTCATCGCGATCATAAGCTTGTAATGTCTAGGTACTAAACTTAACAACTTGAGTCATTGTGAGAAGTTTAATCTACTTTTGCTTTTTAAACTTAAGTCTGCTACTTTGAATCAGCATGGCGATGTTCCTGTCCTCCTTGGGTAGGAGGATAAAAACTTTAAAGGACAATACTGATACATTTTGCTTATAGCTGTGCAGCTCATGGACTTGTTAACACAACTTTAAAATGAAATTAAGTTTAATTGAGTTTCAATAATGTAATATGTATTTCCCCTCATTAGACATATGACATATGACACTAACTGATGTTGATATTAAGAGGAGTGGCACCCTCAATGTGCGGGCAATATTATTATATGCTCTATATCTGATATTTATTACTGTATGTGATTTGATAAAACAATAAATATATAGTTTGCAAAAAAATGTTTTTCCCTGTCGGCACAAATGCATGGCTGCCACATGCAATGGCAAACATGTGAGTTTGGGAATGAACATGAGGGATGGCTTCAGTCTTCTTAGAATGTTTCCTCTGCCTGGGAGGAAGGCTTGTAGGCTCTCCTGCAACCCTCCCACCTGGGTGACCAAAGGTGGTGGTGCAGCAGTACAAGCAGATGGGTGGGCAGACGCCAGCTGCAGTCAGAGTGCCAGCATGACTGGTATGCAAACCTGCCCCAGCACCTTATATTTTTTATTTAGTTTTTGTTGACTGGGTAAGTGCACTAGACAAATCCTGCCTATTTTCAGACACAACCCGGGGGAGGGGGATACAGATGACTGCGAACTGACCTTAAACCAGATTAAGCTGTTGGTGGTATTTTTAGTGAATGAGGGAAATTTGGCCAAGACACCAGGGAAATTCCCCTACTCTTTTCAATAAGTGCCATGGGATCTTTAACATCCACCTGAACTACCACCAATCCAGGCAGATGGGACCTCGGTTTAACGTCTCATCTGAAAGACGGCACCTCAGAAGTGCAGCACCCCTCTCATGCTGCACTACAGTCTCAGTACTGGGATATTAACCCAAGTGCCAGATGTGGGAACTGAACCCACAGCCCTCTGATCTCCCAGCCTCATAGGTGAGTGTGCTACCTATTGAGCCACTGACACTGCAATATGCTATATGCTGGCACCCTAAAGGGAAATAAGGAGGAATGCCCAGGACCTGATGCTGGTGCCAATTTGGACCTCTTGTCTGACTGGCCAATTGGACTGTTACACACTTAACGGGCTACAGGGGGGCTCCTGTACAACCCACGAACAGAGTCACAATGGTTGCAGGAGCAACAATGTGGACCTCCTGGAGTACCAAAGGTAAGAGCCAGAGATGGAAACGTACAGGCTGGGGAGGGTAACTAGGAGTTCTGCACCAGAGAACTGGGGGTAAAAAAATAATATAAACAAATCTTTTCCCCTTTTTTCCCTTTGGTTCTCCCACCACTACATGATGATGCTTGGGGCTGCTATAGCTGCACCCTACCTCTAGCTGGGAGGACAAGCAAGTTGCTACTTTCCCGGTCAATGCCAGCTTCAATCTATGATTGACCAGAAGGGAGTGCACAAATGTCAGGTGGACAATGCCTTTGTCCCTGGAAGCCAAGCATCTCACCTTGGCGATGTGCTCAGTCCCCTTTTGTCTCCAGTGTGGGATTCTGGGGACTGCATTTGAATCCCACTTTCAAAAGTGACAGATATTTTTTTTTCAATTCTATTTCTTCACCTCCAGGCTCGGATCTCTCTCAGGCTGCCTTGCTCGCCTGCGTCGATCTACCGACTGTTGTGTTCCCCACCATCTTCAAAGTTGTTAGGACTCCTCAGGAAACGAGGGGACTACAGTCCTGGAGAGCTCAAGGGGCAGTGGTGGGGAACCAGCGTTGGGCATGTGGCGGCGGCACTGGAGGAGCCATCGCCTATCTGGCTGGAGGGGCCTTTTCCCCTTGTGTGTCCTTTCCAGTACCCCCCATGTGGGTGCACATCCCCAATGGTGCAGCACTGGCAACCAACCTACGTCGGGCCACACTGTCTGCTGGGTCAGCACTCTGCAGTGCCCAGGTCTCCACCAGGAGCTGCTGAAGCGCCGGGTGTCCCAGTGCCCTCCCCCCGGGAAAGAAGAGCAGCCCTGCGCGTGCTTGATCCTTTCCCTCCCCTGCCAAACCCCGGCGCCTAAGTTCACTCCTGAACCTAGGTCATCGGCATGGCGCGAGGTGTGGCGTCCAGTGCCTCAACCCTCAGCGCCACCGGACTGACCAGACAGAGAATTTTTTAACAATGACTTTTGGTGACCTTCCTATTTAGGCACTTATAAACTGAGATTGTATTGATAAAGTTGATTTAACTCTAAAGTTTATGTCATCTACAGTCACTTTGATAATTAATAGTGGCTCAGTTGGTAGCACATCTGCCTCTGGACCAGAAGGTCGTGGGTTCTCGTCCCACACTGGGATTGGACTTGCACCTAAAATTCACTGGCATCTGAGTGCAGTATTGGGGGGTGCTGTACTGCTGGGGTGTGCCGACCTTCGGATGAGACGTTAAACTGAGGTCTCTTCTGCCCATCCTGGTTTTGTCCTGGTGGGTGTCCAGGTGGAAGTAAAAGAACCCAGGGCACTCTTCGCAAAGGAGCAGGGAACATTCCCAGTGTCCTGGCCAACATTCCCCTTCCCATAAACCGGTTCATGCAATTATCCAGGCTGTGTGTGGGTGATGATGTGCGATATGGCTGCCACCACACATTCAGTCACTTCACTACCAGTCTAGCATTGCTTGTAAAGCACTTTGGGATAGTGTGTATGAAAAGCACTATATAAATGCTGATTCTTCTTCTGATTCTTCTTAGTCATTGGAATTGATAACACTGTTTGTATTTTTGTATTTGGATATAAAATGTTGCTATATCTTTAATAGATATCCTATAAAATTGTATGATTGCTGTTACAACCCTTCTCCCCGACAAAGAACCAGTTAGGTTCGAAGCACTGGGGTACCAGTTTGCTGTTACCTGTTCTGTCACTTTTGCATGTTTATTTAATTGTCACACATATTATTTCTGTGTGTGGAAAGTTTTTTCTTTGTATACTAAAAGACCTTGTCTGAGTGTGCGGGCTAATCTATGGAGGAGCCTGGAAGAACACAATGCAATTCTGCAGAGTTCTGCAGAAGAGGTTCTGCAGGCAATAAGGCAGTTTCAGTGGCAGTTAATCCCTTTTGGCATGTAGGAATCTGTGACACTGCATTGTATCCTGGCAGGCTCCACTGTATTTGACTGTTAAGTTCTGGGCTGGCCATGCACCCAGCTCACTGAAGAGCACTGAAATATTATATTTCATAGGGTCTTTAGGTTCTATGAGTAGGTTTATGATGATTGTGACTTAGTAGTATGAGGTTCTTATGCAACTGTGTACTATGGCTCACACTCTCTCTGTCCCTGCTACAGGGACAACCACCCTGTTAGTGTGTCATAAAGACACAGGAAGACTGGTGAACAGTTCCTACGCCCTGAGATGTTGCGGGGACGATGTCTCAGGACCAAAGGCACTTTTGGGAAGATCGGCAAACCCAAAGCAATGAGAGGTACCACAGAAAGAGAAGGGGAGAAAGGAGGCAAAGACAAATTCTGAGCATCCAAGGGACACTTGGGATTATGTGGAGGAGGGCGTGGTTTGTGCCGCCCTTTACCACTGTGAACCATAGGCAAAGCCTTTTAGTTCAAAGGGTCATTGAGTTCTATGAGTAGGTTTAGGATGACTGAGACGGAGTAGAATGAGGTGCTGGTGCAACTGTGTACTTTCTTTTTTGCTCTCTCTATCCTTGCTACAGGGACTACCACCTAGTCATGGTGTCATAAGGATACAAGAACCCTGGTGAAGGCTTACAACCCCGGAGGTGTAACATGGATGATTCCCCATGACCAAAGGCACCTTAAGGAGGAAAGCTCAAATGCTCAATTGAAGACAGACAAGCACCTTCTTCCCAAGAAGAGATGTAGCCAGACTGAGACCCGGACCTGGAGAATCACCAACCAACTCCAACTCCTGCATAAATACCTTCATTTTCTGACCTTTGGCATGGAGGAGAGGGAAAACCCTCCTTTAAAGTAGGAAACCTATAAGCAATCCAAGGCCTCATTCACCTTCCCTTCAGGATACGGTTAGAATTAGTCATGGCTCGGCTACTGCAATTCAGAAACCTAATTTGGAGGGGAGGGGGTTCTTTGGAGGAAGATATCTCACTCTGTCCTTCTAATGGGAATGCTGTGAGGGTGCAGTGAGCCAATCTCTGCAACTAAAGCAGGTTTCCCACAAAGGACACCCACTCCCAAAGTGAGAAAGAGGAAAGTAATGACTGCTGAAAGGCACTCATCTGGCCTCCAGACTGAGAGGAGGGCTAAAGAGGAAGCCAAGCCCTTGAGGGCAAAGCAAGGAGATAAACCCTTGAGGGGTAGACAGAGACTTAGTACAGTTAAGGGGCAGAGGAAAGGGAATCAGAGGAGACATGGTGAAACTTAGGCCATCATGGGGAGAAAAGCTTTCAAAGGTACTTTTGACACAGTCTGCAAATTAAAGGAGCCCCTGAGGACTGAGAGGTCCCACCGTTTGGCTGTTAAAATCTTAAATGCTACATCAGCAGGTGCCTCGAGTCAATCTGTGTGACTAAAGTTTCCCCGGAGAACAGGACATTCTCATCCTAAGTTCAGAAAGAGAATGATCCTGCCTGAGATGAGGGATATATCCTGGATATGTGGAGTTTAAGGAAGAAGAGTGAGGGGAGCCCTAGAAACCCAATATTGTGATGGCTGGCTTGTGTCCAGTGCAGGAATGTAGTACGAGGCTGATGACGAAGCCTGATGGCTGTAGAAGTGCAACCAGAGTAGAGTTGAACAAGGCATGACTGAATGACTGACTGAGTGTGACAGATACTGAATGATATAACTGAGACTGTATAATATGAAAATAATGAAAAATGGCAGATGTACATCAGCTAATTACAGGAAGGAAGATGTTAGCCAGGCCAATAACAAAACAGATGACTAGCTGTAAGAGAACATGGAAGCTTACTGTCCAGCAGTGGATCACAAAGGCTGAGTAGCTGAAGGTATTGAAGGGTAGGATTCCAGACTACATGTAGCATGAAGGGAAGGAACACTACAGAAGCAAACAAGCAGAATGGTTGGGGAGGTCATTCACAAGGACCCTGCAGCATAATAAAAAATAACTGACTGAGCCACTGTAGAAGGACAGCACTAGAACCCTGGAACAATGAAGAAAAGCTGCTGGAGAGTTTCAAGTCAGGCTGGTAAGACAGCTAAAGTGTGTGACCACAGGCTGACGCAGGTGTGTGAGCCAGCAGAGTGAGCAAAACAGAGCTGCAGAACTGCCAACAGGCAGGAGCAGCCAAGCCATGCCAGAGCCCCAAAAAAGGCAAGCACAGACAGGAGTGGCAGGAGGCTGTAAATGAGAAGGCAGGAAGAGGCAGAAGAACCCCTGGAGGAAGCTGCATGACAGCAAGAAAGTGTGTGGGGGGGTAATACGATGGGAGTGGACAGAAAAATTCTGAGCATCTGAGAGACACTTGGACATGTGCAGTTTATATCATGTGGAGGGGTGAGTCGTTGGTCGCCTTCCTCATGTACTACTGATGCGGTTCTATGTAATAATAGTGACCGCACAAAGGCGATCGCTATTACCCCGACCTGCAATATCGCCGAAAACAATTTCAGTGTTATGCACAATAAGGCTACCGGGAATTGTGCACGTGGGGGAGGCGCACCCCCCCAAATAAAGATTCTCAACTCCAGGGGGGTGCATGTCGGGAAGGGTGGCACATCCCGGCTTCAAAAAAATCTAAGTCCTGCAGCTGCGGGAATCACAAAAATTACACACCCACCCCCAGTCCCGAACCCGGACCTGCTCTGTCAGAGCCATGCACCCTACCCACCACACCACATGGCTGGCTTGGCAGAAGCAGGTTCCCGCATATCACATCTCTGTCCCCATCCTCCACATCTTGTCACCCACCCTCCCTTCCGTTGCCTATCCTGCCATCGCCATGTAGGCAGTCACCATCCCCCTATGGTCGTCCACGAGGAAAGCGCTGTTATATGGGTTGCTGTTATGACGGTCGCGCATATTCGGTCACCTTCCTCATAACTAAATGTCTGTGTTAGAAGGTATGTTTGAAAGAGATGAGAAGCCAGGGAAGGGGCATATGAAGCTTGTGCTTGTGGAACATTAAGAAGATTCTGACTAATTTGCAGCTGAGGGATCGGTTTGATCAGCTACCATCCTATGGAGATCTCATCCAAGGGATAAGAGACCAGGAGGATAGAGCCTTCAAGACAGAGGTGCCCTGAGTCCCCCCACAGATGTCTTGCAAGGCCTGAATTGCTAACGTCACTACTAGTGATGGAAAATGGATAGAACTCAGTGATCAATGGCAGGGCTACAGGACTGGCGGCAGGCTCATGCACAACAGATGAAAGATCTGATGAAGCTGGCCATGGGACTTTATTACCAAAGCTCAGTCCCAGGAGAGTTTTGCACTCCAGTCCTTGTTCAAGAAAGCAGTCCACCAGTGAATTTCAAAAATGCAAAATCCAGTGTTTTGTTCCAAAGATAAACACAGTACATACAAGGATTACAATGCAACTGGTGCAACAGCAAATTTAAACACTTGATGTGTTCACTACCCTAGCACTTTGGCTCCTCCTGAGGAAGGCTAACACCAAAGGGCTGGAGTAGTGAACACATCAAGTATTTAAATTTGCTGTTGCACCAGTTCCATTGTAATCCTTGAATTTGCTGTGCTTATCTATGGAATAAAACACTGGATTTTACATTTTTGAAATTCACTGGTGGACTGCATTCTTGAACAAGGACTGGAGTGCAAAACTCTCCTAGGACTGAGCTTTGTAAATTTACGGGTTGCCACCTGTATTTGCTTTGCACCCCACTGCCACTTGTGAGTGCAGGGAATACACTGTTTTGGAACTTGTGGACTCTATTACCAAACTTGTCACCCTCATTCTGTGACACAATTGCTGGAGGGATCTGTTGAGACCATAATCCTGTGGTGAGTGGACCTGGCCCTTACAGGAGATTGCCATGAAGCTGAAGACCTGCAAAGAAGACCCCTGAATAGAGAAATACACAACCAGCTAGTAGCTGGAGGATGTTCTATTGCAACTGCAGGGACAATGGACACATGATGAATGCATGTCATGAGAGTTGTGGACCAAATCAAGAGGAGAACTGAAAAGCCAGGAAACTTTGGAGGGGCTCAGTAACATAGCACTCCAGGACCCAAAATGTTGAAAGCTTCACCACATCTACTGTTGAACCAACAGCTACCAGACCTCAAATGAACAAAGAATTTTTAGACGTTTATCTGAAGTCAGTGTAAACATTGAGGGAGTGGAAGCCAAATTTGTTCTTGATAGCAGGTCACAAGTGACCATCATTTAAATGACTGGTAAGACAAGTACTGTGTCTATGGAATCTGTACTCTCTAGATGGACTGGACATGTGTGTGGGGTTAGTGAATATTCAGGCATAACTGTGTTTGGGATACATAAAGGTGTGGATCACATGTTTTCATGAAGTGTCAGGAATTAAGGTGCCTGTGGAACCCTGGCCCTGGTGTGTCTAGAATGGGGGGATGTACAACAACATGCCTGATCTTGGTGGGATCAGTAGCTACATGTTTAGGAGTTGGCACAGTTACATAGATTACATAGGTTGTTATCTAGCATAGTAGACAAATGTCCATTTTGCTCACCAAGGTTTACTGTCTGTAGCCCCTAAAGTTATTGGAGACAATAATCATCTAATTTACCCTTAAATTCCATCATACTTTTTTACTACCTACCAAATTCTCCAGAAGAAAGTTCCAGATTGCCAGCACTTTCTCATTGTACCAACTTGACCTCTTATTTGTATGACATGTCTCACCCCTTAACTGCAGGGAGTGTGATCGGGGGCTGTATGGCTATTGATCTGTAAGTCAAACAATCCCACAAATCGTTGTTTGTCAGTGCCCTGTATAGAAGGCACATATCTCTCCTCAGTCTCCAATACTCCAAGGAGAACAGTCCCAAACTGCCTAGTCTGTCCTCATATTCCAAGCCCCTGACATCTTTTACCATCCTTGTGGCCCTCCTCTGTAGCCTCTCCAAGTTTTTAGTCTCATTTATTTGTTCCTGGTGCCCAGAATTGGGCACAATACTCCAGGTGAGGCCTCACCAACAAGGTTTACAGTGGCACTATTACCTCCATTTCCTTGCTCTTAATTTGCTTTGTAATACTGTTTAATAATCTGTTTGCCTTTTTGATGACTTAGTTACAATGGCCCTTGAAGCTCAGATACCTTTACACCATTATTCCTAGATCTCTCTCTCCTCAGTTGCTTCTCTAAGTTGTTTGCCCATTAACTTGTAATCAGCTTTGATGTTCCTCTTTCTGAGGTGCATAACAGTGAACTTTTTAAAACTGAACTGTAGCCTGTGTTCCTTAGCCCAAATGCTTAGGCTTAATGGTTAGATGTTTAGGGCATTTTGTAGGTTTTTAATACCCTTGGAACTGTCCACCTTTGTGCCAACATGCGTGTCATCTGCAAACTTTGACACCCATATTCCTGCCTCTCTCCCTATTGAAGATATACAAGCATGGGTCCAATATAGATCCCTGGGGAACCCCACTAGTCACCTTAGAACAACTTAATTTTATCCCCCTTATCGTCATCCTCTGTTGTGCTTGGAGTGAGAGGAACACCAGCAAGTGTGGTCTGTGCCTCTTCATGTCCTTGTGAAGGAGGTCTACCAGAAGAGGAGGTCCTAAATATGCAACAAGAAAACATATGAGTCTGTCAGCATGGTCTAGTGCTGAAAGAAGGTGGAACTGATGTTGCTGTCAGACTAAGAATGTGTCATCACTGAAGTTATGAAGTTCTACAAGGATATAAAAAAAATAGATTCTGATGACTGATGCTCAGAAGAATATTGCCTGTTTGAGGGATTGCTCATGAAGCCCAGCATGTTGCTTATACTTGCCCATGGATATGTGAGAAGATTACTGCTCAAGTGAAACATTTCTCTGATTCATCTGTTACTGTCAGGAGAAGACATAACCTGACTTATGTGCACTTTGTGGACATGGTGTTGAACCCAAGACCAGCTCTGGAGGGTAACACAACCTGTGTCTACCCAGGAGCCTTTGAGTTTCCGGATTCATCCGTATCTGGCCAGAGTAAGTCAGAAACTGGCACAGAGAAACTAATGGGATATCGTATGTGTTTGAGTGGAGGAACATCACATCATGTTGCATGATGACAGACCATTCTGAGAGAGATCATGGAGACTGACACCCCATGGACATTGATGATGTGAGACACCATCTTCAGGAATGGGTCGCAGCTGGGGTCATAAAGTAATTGAGGAGCCCTCTATGCCTCACTCAGAGTGTTGATGCATATGAAGGACAGCATGAGGATCTGTGTGGACTACCACATTCAATCAGCTGACAGTCCCAGACAAATAATCTATGCCCAGGTACAGGATGCCATTGCTTGCCTGAATACAACAAAGTGGTTCTCTGTGTTCTTGACACTGGGTATTATCAAATCCTGATGGCCCAGGAGGGTCAGGAGAAAACTGATTTCTAAACATTCCAGGTACTCTTATAAACATACAAAGGTATCTCATGCACCTAGTTCTAAGTTCAGCCGGCAAAGTCCTTTGCTCACATATTTTGGTTTTAAATTCGGATTTCAATATTTAAATAAAGGTCTTTTTACATGATATGTAATATGTTTCTAGGTACATTTCCTGTGTCTCTTAAGGTTATAAAAGTTTTTTGTTGAGTCTTTTATGTGCCAGAACTGCTCAGCTTCATTTCACAGTTTTCTCACCCAAAGAACTCGAGAATGCACTCTTATAACCATAAGCGATGCTGCATGCAGAGAAGTCCTCACTAAGATGATTCTCACCATTGTCAACTATGGATACATTGTTTGTAATGCTGCTCCTAAGTCCACTTTAGCTAGACTGGACCCTCTCTTTCACTCATTCTTTCGCTTTGCCCTTGAGATACCCCTGCATACACTCTGTACTGTTCTCTCTCCCTCCACTCTTTTGATGCCAGGTGCCTTATCCATTGTACTTCCTTTATCTCTAAATCTTGGTTTAGCTCTCTCCCCTTGTATCTTGCTTCTCTCCTCCCTTTCTCCCCTTCTTTCTCTTATTCCCTTCTTTTTGTTCTCTGTGTCTTGCTCTCCTCAAATGAAATCTGGTGGCCAAGCTGCCTTTTCGTTCCACTTTCCTAAACTATGGGACTCCCTTCCCACTTCTATTTGCTCTGCTCCTTCCTTTCCTCACCATTCATCACCACTTCCTTCTCACCTTCCCCTCATGGCCAGGCCCTGGGCAGTGCCTCCTTCCTTCTAGTTGTTTCCCTCTTTTCTTCAATTAAAAAAATAAATAAAAAGAGAATTGTCAAGATCAAGGGAGAACTTCCTATTTTGGCAAACCCTGTTTTCTGTCTCTGCTCCTCAGGGGTACATAGGGAGCGGGTGCAGGATGACCTATGACTCGCTTCCTGGTTTTGAGCCCCCTCTCCCTCCTGGGAGGCCCCCCCAAAAAAAGAGTGAGCAAGTCTAAAGTCTTTCCTACTTATATCCCACTCTGATGGGCTTAAGCTCTGTGGAAGGGCTCCCTGCTCCCTTGAGATGGAGAGAGAGAGAGAGGGAGAGAGAGAGAGAAAGTATACTTTCCAGAACATGTTGTCCATCCTCCAGGTTAGGCGTGATGGACCCTTTTCTCACTACTTCACCATGCTCCAAGAGGAAGGCCCCTTTCTTCTTAGCTCCATCCAGTGGAAGTAAACAAAAAAGGAGGAGAGAACATCTTCTGTAAGGGGTTATCTGTCTGCTTCAGCAATCCCAACCCTTCCCCACCTCCCTTACTTCAGGGTGACCTCTCTACATGTCTGGATTTCACCTGCTTTGTTTAACTAATTATCTCTCTCTCCAGAGGACTTACATTCTCTATCTATGGGGAATAGGCTTCCAGCAGCCACCTCTATTCTATGTATAACAAGGAGAGTCCCCATCTCTGAGGGTGTGGTGTATCTATTTGGTGACGTTTTGCTGACCTTGGGTTATTCCTTGGTGACTCTTCTAAGGAGTTGGCCTGGGAGTGGGAGAGACCACCCTCTGGGATGCTGTCTCTCTCTCTCTCCTGTTTCTCTCTCTCTCTCTCTCTCTCTTCCTTTTATCTTTGGGCCTGCCTGGTGGTTCTGGCCATCCCTGGCCAACCTCAAGTCCTTCATTCCATCTTCAATTCTATATATATCTTCTCAGTAGGCCTTATACCTTTTTTAGTTAATTTTCCTACTTTTTCTATCCCTTGGGCTCCCTTGCCCCACCCTCCCTGTCCCCTAACCCTTCTTCTTCTTCCTCTCGTGGTAGATAGAACTGAGGAGGAGGGGGACTGGCATCAGTTACTGGCCAGTCCATGAGAGCCACATAGTATGTCTGCCTCATTGGCAGCGCTGTCCCTGACGTTGGCTCCCCCACTCCAAAATTCTTAAAGCTAAAGCTCCTGTGGTGGTCATGCACCTCCAGAGAGCCAATTGTGATGAATGGTCAAGATATTTGGGAAGATCAAGAATTACGGTGAGTATGTAATTTTCATTTATTTCTTTGGTACCACCTACAGCTGGTCTTGTGGTTTCATGACCACACTGAGCAGTTTTCTCCTGCCACTGACAGTAGGCATGGCAGATGCTTACAGCTAGTGAGAACTTTCCCCAGTTTGCAGCCCTGATTGATCAGGCAATAGTGTTCATCCATCCAAGATATTTGGTAGTGTTCTGTGGCATGCACGTGTATAATTTTTATTCATAAAAATAAGTTCCAGTCATTGTTTAGTTTAGTTTAGTTTATTCATTTACTAGAACACTCTATTTCATTGTGACTCTAGGCACTTTACTGATCCCTGAGTTCAATATATAGATTAAAATACGTGCAATAAAATTAGAATTAAACATCAAACAGAGGGAAAAGCTTTTTTGAATAAAAAGGTCTTCAGCTGCCTTTTGAAGGCACTGACTAATGTGACCTTTCTGAGCAAATGAGGCAGTAAATTCCACAGGGTCGGTGCCACAAAAGAAAAACCCTGAGCACCAGATGACTTCAGGTGGACCCTGGGAGTCACCAGGAAGCCCTTGTCTGCTGACTAGGGGAGACAAGATGAGTGGTAGAGCTGTAAGAGGTCTTGCAGGTAACTGGACCCCGGTCCATGTGGAGCTTTATAGGTCAGCAACCCGACCTTGGAGGGGATCTGCCACCTAACAGGAAGGCAGTGCAGAAAGCACAGCACAGGCATAATGTGACATGACCTTGAAAGGCCAGTCAACAGCCTGGCCACTGCATTCTGCACTAGCTGTAGGCGGTGAAGATCATCCTCCGATAGTCCTAGGTAAAGGGGATAGCAGTAATCAAGATGTGACATCACAAAGGCGTGGACTAGTGATGGCAAATCACCTGAGGAAATCAGGTGTCTAATCCTGGTGATGTTTCTAAGATGATAAAAAGCACACTGGACCATGGCCAACACCTGAAATTCAAGCGTTAGGCTGCACTATCTAGCACAACGCCAAGATTCTTCACCTTAAAAGATGTGAGCAGCTGGGAATCTTCGAGCCTAAGCCCGATGACTTGACCAGCCTGCGCACCAACCCTTGGGTGACCAGATTCCACCACCAGTACTTCCATCTTGTCGGGATTTAGCTTAAACCAGTTGCCACACATCTAGTCTTGGATTTCGGCAAGGCACCGATTAAAGACTGAGACTGCATTCCTGTTCTTCAGGTGTAAAAGACAGGCACAATTGAGTATCATCAGCATAGCAATGAAAACTCAGTCTGTACTGTTTTATAAGGTCCCTTAGTGGTAGCATATACACTGCAAACAACACGGGGAACAAAATGGAACCCTGCGGGACCCCATATGGCAGGGCAATGGTTTGGAGGAAAAAACCTCCAATACCACCCTCTGCATCCTGCCAGTGAGAAAAGAATGGAACCAGCTGAGGACTGTACCAGCAGTCCACAACAAACCCACAGGTGATCCAAAAGCACCCCATGGTCCACAGTGTCGAATGCAGCTGAGAGGTAGAGGAGGACAAGACTAGAATGCTCTCATCTATCCCTTGCCACCAGAAGATCATTAAGCACCCAAATCAGGGCATTCTCAGTACTGTGCCTTTTACTAAAATCCAACTGGAGAGGGCCATGGATGTTGTAAGTTGATAAACGGGCCTCTAGTTGTAGAGTCACCACCTACTCAATAACCTTCCCCAAAAAGGGAAGGTTAGAGACAGGTCTGTAGTTCGCTAGGCAATCTGGGTCTAGTGACAGTTTCTTCAGGAGGGGTCTCACCACCACCTCCTTCATAGGCTCAGGAAAGATCCCACCCTCACTAAAGAACTCTGGACTATCCCATCCAGGACTGGGATGATGGATTCAACAAACCCTACAAGAAGGCACATCGGACCCAGATCCAAACTACATTAGGTAGGCCTCAACTCTTGGATGACCCTCACAACATCCATGCCCTCCAACCGGTCGGAGTCAGACCAGACAAGCAAAATGTCCATGACAGTCACTGGCTCACCACTGCATGTTCCAATAAAGGGCACCAACTGGATGCCAGATCTGATAGTGGAGATCTTAGCAGCAAAAATCAGAGCAAACTCATCACACTTAGATTACAAAAAGGTTCTGATGGACTGAAGACAAGCTGGATTACATAGTCTGTCGACAGTCTGAAAGAGCTAAGCTGGTCTGTTAGCTGCAGCAATCTTTTTGGACAGGAACTCTGCCTTCTTACAGGAGATTGCGGATCAAAATCCTCTGTAATGAGACATCTGAGACATCAAAATAAACTTGTCCCTATCAGGTCGGTATCTTCGCCAGTGTCGCTCCAACCTTCAGTCCCACACCTTCAACTACCTGAGAGTTCCATCAAACCAAAGGGATCTCCGGTGTGAGGTGAGGGGACGAACACGGATTGGTTTGATAGAGTCAAGAGCATCAGTGATGGCCCTATTATAGGTCGACACCAACTTCCCCAGCTCATTGCAAGCACTCATTACACCTGATTGGTCGAGCATCACCATAAGACCCTCTGGGGTCAAACCCCCTAAAGGGCAGTACTGGACCATCTCCGTAGGGGAAGGTCTATCGGGGGGGCTTCAAACGAGAACTTCATGGTACAGTGGTCCGACAAAATGACTGGTTCCACTATGAGGTCAGTGACCTCCAATCCCAGTGGGAAGACAAGGTCCAGAGAGTGGCCGTGTACATGGGTTGCAGAGGTAACCACCTGTGTCAGGCCCAATGATTGCATTAATTGGAGGAAATCCTGTCCAAATGGTGAGAGTTCATCATCAATCCAAGTGTTGAAGTGGCCAGAATAATCCATCTGGGTGACTCCAACATCAGTCTGACAATGAAGTAAGCAACTTCCTGCAGGAATTCCCTCTTATGTCCCAGAAGATGGTAAATGAGAAGGATCCTGCAACCTGCACCTGCAACTCCCTGAACAGGCACACATTCAAAAGAGTGTGCTGTTCCCTCTGGGAGAACCATGAAGTTCAAGTCCGGCTTAAAACAAATCATCATACACCCACCACTATGATCCGTTCTTGGGCAGTAAATCACTGAAAACCCAGCAGGAACCACTGATTCCAGTAATGGGCCAGCACTTTCATCCAGGCAGGTCTCGGTGATGCAAACCAGATCAGCTGTAGAAACCAGATCAACTATAATAGCCATCTTCTTTCTGATAGATCTGGCATTGCATAACACTGCCCGAGAAGGATAGGTGGATGAGGCTGGTCCATTGGATACCTGCCCACCAGAGGTGGAGCCCTTGGGTATGGGAACAAGATAGGGAGAACCCCTATCATGAACCCATTTCGCCCCAGGGTGCCTCCTAGAGCTCACCACCCCTATCCATCTTCCTCTGGCCCTATTTCCCAAAATAGGCCATGCAGACCCCAGCCTTCTCCCTCTTCAAGCAATACCCAATGTCCTACAACATCTTTGTTTAAATGCTGTACTCAACTGGCTAAGTAGTGGAGTGTTTCAAAGCATAAAATTTAATGAAAGCCAAATGGCCTGAAGTCTGCTTATCTCCAAGGTGACAGAGTTGCTAAGCTTAAATGGTGCTGTCTTTGGAAATAGAGCCTCTTGACTATAGACTAGAGACAGGATATGATCTGACACCATGGGTTGCATTGGAAAACTTCAAACACAGCCGTAACTCTCGTAAAAGAGACCCCATTTGGCCTTTTCAAATAAAATGAGGGACTTCTAAGGTGCTGGGGAAACAGAATAAGGAGGGGGGAGACCTAGGCATAAGGCATGTGTTTCTGTCAGGGAACAGAACATGGAAGGCAGGTAATATTGAAGTTGTCAGGCTATCTGTATGGAGGCTGTTGGTTGAAAGAGAAGATATTCTTGGGGGATAACAACTGTTTACCTATCTCCTATTTTGTTAATGTAACCTTTCAACCTCAAAGTTTGAGCCTAAATCAGTCTAGATTTATGTACTTGGTTTACTGTTTAAAGCCTTTATTTTTATATGTTTCCCTGATTACACTGTTTAACTGTGTTTATTTTGGCATATGTCTAGTAAATAAACAGCATTATTTATTAAGAATAAAGGGACTGGTGGTGTTTGGTGAAAGGGATATTTTTGCAGATATCTGAGGTATATGTCTTACTGTTGAGACACACTGTCATAGATAATCTTAGCTAAGTGATCATTCCTGATACTGGAAAGTGCTAAGATAAAGAGTGGTAAACACAACTGCACTCCATCCGAGGTTTGATTAGTATTTACTGAGAGGGAATGCATTTTTGGGGTAAGAACTTTTTACCTATTTTCTATTTTGCTAACATAACATTTCAACCTCTAAGTCTGATCCCGAATCAGTCTATATTTATGTACTTGTGTTTACTGTTTAAAGCCTTTATGTTCATATGTTTTACCTCATTACACTGTTAAGCCTTATTTATTTTGGACTGCATCTCGTAAATAAACAGCATTATTTATCAAGTTTAAAGTGACTAGTGGTTGATTGTGAAAGGGGTATTTTTGCAGATGTCTGGGGTATATATTCTGTTGTAGAGGCATACTGTCATAGCTAATTTGAGCTAAGCAATTGTTCCTAATACTGGGAAGTGATAATGTAAAGAGTGGTAAAACAACTGATCTCCACCTGAGATTTGAGCAGTTGGTCTTGACAATGACTGGATTTATGGGTCCTGGTGTCTGGGGCATGCCAGCTATACAGAGGGTCAAGTGTGGGTGCAGAATACAAAGCAGAGTGAACGGGGGTGGAGGTCTGTGACAAGCTGGTGCAAGAAGGGCACTGCAGAGTTATGGACATGCAGTCTATGACAGGTTCTTGCTGACTTTTCAGGAGCAGAAACATCTTTAAAAGAGACTTTGAGGACTGTGTATTTCAGACAGATGGCTGCTGCCATCTTTTGTAGCTGTGACCCCATTTTGGCTTGGTAACTAGGGTCAGAGGACAGCTAAGCAACCAATCCAGCTGCAAAGCCACTAGAGGGCTCATGGGCCAAAGGAGGACACAATTCATTTACCTGGGTTCAGGTGATAAATTAGCCATTGAGGAGTCAATAGATAGACCCTCCTGTGTGACTAACAGAGAGACCTGTCCAATGGGAGGGCCATCTGTTCATGTTCCCTGCCAGGAACTGTCCAGTTTGAGTCAATACATCCCAGTCTGTCAGAAGAGGCAGAAGTACCATCAGTGTATGTGAGCCTCAACTGCATAGCTACTTGAAGAGGGAGATGTGTGCTCCTACCCTGCCAAATCTACAGACATCAGTCTATGAAGGAGCCACCTTACAGTTGAACCTGTTAGCCAGAGAGAGAGAGAGAGAGAGAAAGGACTGAATAAAGACTCGGTTCCACCCAGGCATAAGGGGTCTGTACAGCAGCTTCTCCAGTTAGGCCCAAGAGCCAAGGTGCCAGTCATGTTAGCATGGTGATGGGCTGCAGAGGGTGTTTTGTCAGGAAGCTGACTGGAGTAAGAGAGCCTTGCATCCACTCAACTACCTGAAGAGGGAGAGAGAGAGAGAGAGAGAGAGAGAGAGAGAAACCAACTAAAGAAGAGCCTAGCTGATCTGTGAAGGTGCTAGAGGTGAGCTGAGGTGTCAGAGATGTGATGTTGTCTATAGGGGGATCAATAAATCAATCCAAGACTGCAGGGACTGGAAAGAAGCTGCTGTTGTGTTTTAAGGGTAAATGTGAGTAACTAAATAGTGTCCAATTATGACATGCATCTGTATGTGACATCCCCTACTACTGGCCACATCTATCATCTGCCCAGGAAAGATGAGAAGGTGTGCAGTTACCCAGGGATGGACTACAGCGTCTAGAGGTATATGGATGTGACTTCTCGCCAGGATCCACCTCTTGTCTTTCCCTCCAGGGCTGGCTTCTTCATACCCTGTAGGTGTGACCACTGAGTTGGCATCTATAAGTCTTCACACCACTCTGGTAGAACTGCGCTGTCCATGATACATTGCACTCCTCATGGGGAGACCGGCTGCCAATTGTTACTTCTTCTTGGATACAGCTACTGTGTGTCCCCCTCTTCCAATGGTATTTGTGGGCTGGCTTGGTTTTCACCACACATGCCTCCATCACATTCTCTGTCCCTTGGCTCTGGGTATAATTGTAGCCCCCACCAGTTGGTCAAAAGACAGAGTTTTTTGGGGGTAGTTTTCCTTTTGTTAAGTATTGCACAGATTTACAATACAGATAATTCATGTAACTTAAAAGCACAGAAGGACCAGTTTTACATCTATTACAGAAATGAAATCATGATATTCAGCTGTCAGAGAGAGGCCAGAAAAAATCATTGAATGGACAAAAAAGAGGGGCGGAAAGTACAACATTTAGGGAGAGTAAAGGGACAAGCATCACTGCTCATGAAAGACAACCGGTTCAGGTGTGCACCTTAGTAAGCGGTCCTGCAGCTAAATCTATGGCACAAAACTGGGGTCACAAGCCATCACATACAGCACCCACTTCATTCATCTGGAAGTGAACTGGTCATTTCTATTATTTGGCACATTAGGTCATTTTTCAAGTTCATAAATTTGGTTCACTGCTTCTGTCCATTCCTGTAACATAGGTATCTATGGTGTAAGCCATAGTTTTGTTACACATTTTTCCCTGCTGCTATCAAGATGTGTATTTAAAAAGATTTATTTTTTTTGTCACACCACACTAAGTACATCGATCCTGGCAGGGCAGCTCAGAATGGGGGTAGTTTATTTAACTATAACCCTTAACAGCATTATGTAGTTTGCTAACATTCAATTTAAGCTCTGTTCCCATTTTTCAGTAATGTACATGACACAGAGCATGCCACTTGAAGCGCAACTTGGTTGCAGAAAAAGCCAACATTTACTTACAGAGGTATAGTGCACACTCCATATGGTTATAAGAGTTTGCACAGCTGGATCCCCAACCCAAACCTTGCTAATATCCCAGTCATAATCAGAATCTTGTCAGTATGTAGTATACAATACACAGCTACTAGGCTAGCCAGCCACAGGAACACGTGATAGCAGTGATGTCAATTAGATTTACAGTACAGAAGGAATCACAGATGCCCTGGCAGACACAAGGAGACAATGCTATAGGATGTACCGGTGCCCTTAAAGGCATAGCATTTGCACAGGGATCCCTGAACAGAGGTAGAAAGGGAGGGGTATCCACCACCCCCTGTTACATGGGTCACGGTGCCCAGGCATTGACGCTTAACTAATTGAAGTATAAACACTTGCTGTTGCCCTTGACCATTTGGCCTAGGGTTCAGTGTCATGGTGCCATACAGCCACAGGGCTGAGGCTTACCCGGCACACCATATCCTATTACGGTACCCCCTCCTGTACTGATCTTCTATAGAACTTGACATTCCTGGTAAGTTTGAACTCAGTCCCTCGCCAAGAATGATGATATTCTTTCTTACTGAACTGGGACAGTAGTGCAGACACCATCAGGTGGCTCCTTTTTAGGGCAAGCCACAAACAGGTCTTGGCTGAACCCAACCTCAGACCCCCATTGAGATCTGAGCCTCTGGAGACCCACATCAAAGGGAGATGATGCCACTCAGAACAAATTACTCTGACATCATTCTGAGTTCAAAAACCTCTCCAGTCAGTCTCAGCCAGAGAAGTGCACTCCTAGGTGCCTGACCACCGAGGCTCCAAGTCTGGAACACTAGTGTAACATTTCTGGAACCTCAACACACAGAACAGAACTTTTGGCAGGGCCAAAGCCCCATTTATATGCCTCGAGTAGGCGAGAAGGAATACCTGAGAAAGGGCTCGGCTAAGAGCACAGACTGTGCGCAGCACAGGGGGACACTTTGTTGCTAAGGCACAAAAGTTGCAATAATAGAAAACACACCTGACAGTTAGAAATGGGCTAGAACATTAACCCTTTAAGTGCACTGCACATCTTATTTTTTAACCATAACATCTTTGGATAAGAAATCCCCACAGGAGTCATTGACCCAGGCCCCCTCAACCTTATCTGTGCACACGAGGCAAGGGTAGTGCAGTGAATATCAGGGTGCACTAAGGGATTGGAATGAAAACCGGTTTCATGGCACTTAGACTTTATTTGCTCTTACTGCTTTTCCTGGTTTAAAGTCATCATAATCCACTGCTTGTGACATCAGAATCATGTCCATGGCAGCAGGCTGTGATGTCACAAGCAGAGGATTATGACTTCTTGGCAGGCATAAGCAACATGCATAGATTACCTCAGAAGGAAAAAGATCCAGCTTTAATGCAACAGTCTTCAGCAATAAGGAATGGAAGGTCCTGAAATTTCAGTTTTCGACCATTCTGTGCAACTGAGTTTTGCTGATGACCACTGTGATTTTTTTTTTGGGGGGGGGCAGGAAACTAGAAAATAAATTTTTTTAATTAGCAAACAAAAACCTAATTCCTTTTGTATGCCAAACATTCACATATTGTTCAGCACCCTGAGGGGAATTTTCTGAAGGGCTCCTGAGCAGTCCTGTTAAATAAGTGCTGCTGGTGGCTGGGTGCGCTGCAGATGTAAGGCGCTTGGCTTCTGGGTAAGAAGCACATGTGCTACCTAGTATTCAAGGATTCTATGTGATAATAGTGATCACCATTAGGGCGAATGTACATTGCTGAAAATAAAAATGGCAATGTACATTCGCAGTAAGGAAACTCCCCTCTAATATTAATGCAGGGGGCTTCACCCACCACACCCACCTTACTGAAAATAACAAACTCCGGGGGGGTGGGAATGCATGTTGGGGAGGGGGAGAACCGAGAAAACAAACAAATAAACACCAGCACAGTCAAGTGCAAAATATTATGCTCCTCCCCAGCCCCGAACCCTGCACCCTCCCCACCAGAGCCAGCCACCCTAACCACCACACCACACCACACAGCCAACTTGGTGGCTTCCCGCCTCGCCACCTCTCACATATCTTCCGGATACCTTCTGTCCTCTTCCAGTATCCTGTCGTTCTTCCCTTCGCCCTGCCCTTCCCGGTTGCTACCCTTTCAGGGTCGCTGACCTTACAGGGGCTGAGACTGAGTCACTCAAATCTGAGTCACTCAATCTCAGTGGCCCTTGTAACGGTATACTGTATTCACGTACATGCTTCCAGAGGAATTAGAAGCAGCACCGGTGTTGACTATGAAAGGGAGACAAAAGAACAAGAATAATAATAATAAAATCAGTACATGATGCCTTGCCCTAAATGGTAATTCCCATCCTCTGAATCAGTAAATGCAGCAGCCTTTGGCGAGGTGTTGGGTCAGGAGTCACCCGGATGTTTGCCTTTCCCATTTATACTCACAGCAACAAAGCTTTGCCCTTGCTCAACTGTTTTACTGGGGGTGGGGCATAGGGGGGAGGTTGAATTAAACAAACAAGTAAGGGTTGGTTGGAATTTTTATAACTACTCAAACATTAGTAAATAGGTGTTCCCTTGCATAAGGATGACTCATCATAGCTGTAGGTAAGGCACTTTTTTTTGGTTAAAGGTTGTCAGCATGATCATGGGGAGTGAAAGTCATGGAAGGCTGAATGTGAATTGGGCCTCTTTGAGCAAGTATTATACATGGCTTTGAAAGTTGATCATCCCCGCCCTTTAAGCAAAGGAAGGTACTGTGGTCTGGAATCCAGATCTCTGGAGCTCTACAGATTGTACATTAATCCAGATCCTCCTCCTCCTGTTACAGTGCTAATGGGCTTTCTTATTGTTCTTTGTAACTGAAGTGCAGTGAGACCAGCCAGGATCTGTTTGACAGCTAACCACAGCATCGGAGACAAACAAGGTAGATAAGCCCTAGCAACAACAGAAGAATTAAGATATTGACAGGAGAAATCCTGAGTGCCTGAAACTCTAGGCAAGACCTGTCAGCTTGTACATTCCCAGATCATTGCGTCACTATGCTTGTAAGAGTTCCCGGTGGCACTGGTCCAACACTCAGCATCTTGTAAACTATCCTCATTGGGAGTCAAGCCAAGGCCCTCTGTGATCTGTTTGGCAGAGTATTGCACCTGAACCACTATTGAATTTAACCCTGTGACTGAGACTGTGAATATGGAGTCACTGATACACACCATGAGGAACTATTAGGTGGCTTCAGCTTTAAACCTTTCAGCTCCATGTTTAGGGGAGTTTTAAGGAAATACGTTTTGCTTTATGTTAGGTTGCTAGCCATAAACTCTACATACAGTATGTGCAAGTATGTGGTTGTACATGTTTGGCTACACTTATTTCTGTTACGACTGGCTCAGAGTGGAGTAGCTCTGAGCTCCCTCACAGCTAGTACGCCTACACTACTATCTGAAGAGATTTCTTTTTTGATGGGTTGGGCCAGCCCTAGAGTTGCTGCAAACTCTCACTCATCTGGAACCTCTACCTGACTGTCTGTTGTGATTCCTACTAGGAGCAGTGAAGACTGGAGAAGCTGTGAACTCTGCCACTGCCAGTTCACCTACTGTACACTACTGTGCAGAGATTCCTACTAGGATAGGCTGTGCCTGGAGTAGCTGTGAGCTCTTATACTGCCGGCAACTATTTTAGTGTCTGTAGAGATTCCTGCTGGGATCAGTGGGGACTGGAGTAGCTGTTAGCACCTCCACACCACTGTTTACAGTGACTTCTGCTTTCAATTGCTGGGGCTGCAGTAGATGTTCACCCTCTACAGCATGTGCTCTTGTTTTAGTATCTGTAGTGATTACACTAGGAGAGGTTGGAACTGAAGTAAAGTAGCTGTGACCTCCCCACAATCAGTGTTCCTACTTTTTTATCTGTACTGACTAAGCATCAGTGCTCATTCACTAGTAAGTACAAGGATTCCTTCTAGGAGAAGCTGGGTCCGGCGTATCTGTAAGCTCCACAGTTTTCAGTGCTCCTACATTACCAAGTACAGTGATTCCTGCTAGGAGAGGCTGGGTTCAGAGTAGGGGTGAGCTTCCCTGTGTCAGTGCTCCCGCAATGATGGGTTTAGAGATTCCTGCTAGGAGAGGCTGAGTATGGAGTAGCTGTGAGCTCCTGCAGTGTCAGTGCTCCTACACTGCTGAGTACAGCAATTCCTGCTAGAAGAGGTTTGGTCTGGAGCTGTTGTCCCAACTGAGATACTGCATATCATTGTTATTGGGGTCTGTTTCTACCCAATTGTACAGCTGGGTGGGGGAGGGATAGAAAGCACATAGAGATCAAGTGACTTGCTTAGTGTCACACACAGTGAGTAAGGGTCTCTGGTGGTATTTGAACCTGTATCTCCTACTTTATCAGTCTGTACTTAAATCACTAGGTCAAACTGCCTCTTAATTAACTTCCCCTTTAATTGTGAGCAACCATCTGAGGCTGCTTAGATTACGCGTCTGTAGGATCATAAAATGAGAAGCGATAAGGTGATTGCTCAGGGATGTGGATTTCCCATAAGCAAGCAGCATGCCCGATAAGATAACAGTCTGTTCCTTTCTCTTACTGTAGGTGCTATACACAGGAGCACTTATCCATGTCCAGTTCCAACAGAAATCACACAGTCTGCTCTTGACACTCGCTGAAATATTCAAATAAACCAAAAGCAAACTTAATGAACATGAAACATTAAATTTATACATGCAGCCAGGTTGTCATGGCTGTTGCGGATACTACCCCTGTCATTTGGGCTCAAACAAGCTTGAAGGGCCTGGGTACTTATTTTCCTGACTGAGGCGTTTGTATCCAGATATTTTTAGTTTGTGCAGTGCCTTCACACAGAGTTTACGTTTATGTGGGCCTGGTGTTGGAGCAATATAACCCTCTGAGATTCAGTACCTCCCCACCTCCCCACAGTGCCCCCCCCCAAACACATGAAAAATTACAGTGCAACCTTAAAAATCAACAAAAGAGCAATTAATGATTTATCATTTCTAATAATGTGCTCATGAGGCAAAATGTAAAATACCAATAAAATATTTATTGGTGAATATTCACAATGGATAGGGTAATGCAATGCAGAACTCTTTTTTTTTAACTTTCAATCTTTATTAAGAGTTTTAATCAGCAGAATACATCATTGTTACATCAATGAGTGTGAGAAAAGGAACAATTGATAAAAAATTACATAAATCCGTATTCCCTGGGATTATAAGTATACAGACAATCCAAAGATATATAGTCAGTACAGGAAAACTAATTCTAAATACAACAAAATAACACTGAACAATAAACATACAAACACAGAGAAGGTGTGTGATAAGCAATCTGATGTCCTTGTTGGACATTTAGCTTTAAGATCTGCTCTATGGAATACATAATTACAGTTCCAGCTGGAACCAGCCAAGGGAGTATCCAATGGGAGGTTCTACCCATTGAGAGTGCTGGCGTTAGTGCACTTGGTCATCAGGGCGCCAAGTCAGGATTTTGCTGACCCCTGTTTTTGTGGGGGGCTGCACCACCCACACTCCCCATGTGGGGGGGCTGCACCCCCACACACCCTTCTAAAGATTCTAACTCCGAGGGGGGGTGGACCTTGGGGAGGTGGGTGCGAATCCCAAAATGGATGCCCTGATGTGCTGGTGCACAAATGCTGGTGCTCTAACAGCCAGAAGAGCCAATGTGAGGAGGAAGCAGAGAAAAGGGTGGACAAGAGCTGGGGGGCAAGAGGAAAAAAGACATGGAACTACTTTTCAAGGTCATAGGATAAAGTCCTTCTTAGCACCATAATATAAAACACCTATCTCCTCCATAATATCTCAAAGACATGTAGTTGGTGATATACATAGACTGTTATTTTTCCATTTTATAAATGACAATTAGAATATCCTGCTATTGGAGATTGTGTGTGGGGGGCGCAGACAGCCTCCACTGAGTGATAGCCTCTTGGCTGCCAAAGGGTAATATTCAATAATTTTTCATTATGTGGAGAGCGTAGGGGTGCTGCATATCTGGAAAATAGGAAAAATTCCATGGTTAAGGTTACAGGTGCAGCCAGTAAAGTCCTCAGCTCCCCCTGTAAAGCTTGAAGAAAGGGCTGGAGAGCAGGGCATGTCCAGAATATATGGCCGTGAGTCACGGAGAGATGCTGCAGCCCCTTCAGCACTCTGCTCCACGGTCTGGGAGATATTTTACCTGGATAGCAGGTGTGCAGAAATATCTAAGGGCCACCTTCCATGAAAATTCTCTCCACACCTATGACTTAGTGACTTTTTGCAATTGACACAAATGTCTCTCCCAGTCTGCTTCCTCCAGGTTGACACCTAAATCCCTTTCCGACGTTTGTTTTAGAGAAACCAACAGGCAGCCCACTCTAGCCTGTAATGCTGCATATATATGTGTGTGTGTATATATATATATATATATATATATATATATATATGAAATCATATATGATAATGGTGCTGTACCTTCAACAGCCCAGTGAACAAATCTCAATAAGTTGGAGGGGTAACTCGAAGCTCCATCCACTGAGACACCCACTTTTATACAGTATGCTGAGACTTGTAAGTATCTAAATTTATCCTGTGGGCACAAAGCAATGTAGAATTTTTTTTAGTGGCAACACATGAATTTTGGTGTGGCAAGGCCGAAGTTAGGAGCCTGACTAGGCTCAACCTATTAAACATTTTAATACAGCAGTAACCTTATGCAGTCATGCCCTATTTTATTTATTTCAAAAGTTTCATCAGGAATGGTACACAGAGCTGGTACAAACTTATTTCCAGATGTGTCTTGGGGGAAAGGAAAGTGTTAGAAAGAGGGCAAATACAAAGTACATTGAATACAAATGCAGTGATATGAAAAATAAGATTAACAAAATAAGCAAATTACCGGAAAATTATTCTGAGAATGGAACTGCAATACAATAAAAAAGGAATTTTCTTGGCATTGAGGCTGGCCATTGACTGGTTTTCATGGAACTAGTGCTGAACTTTGTTAAAGTCCATTTGGAGCTGTTCCGTGAGGTCAGTGGAAAATGAACCAGAAGTACAGAGCACCACATCATCTGCATATGTGTGAATGGACACAGAGGAGCAGGCTGTGGGGAGGTCATTTAGAAAAAATGGAGAAAGTACTGGACCAAGGACAGACCCTTGGAGGATGCATGAAAAGATTGGTAGTGTTGGGGAGAGAAAATCTGCAATATGGACAGCTTGTGAACTGCTCTCAAAGTAGGAGTGGAACCACTCAGCTGAGGAGGTGGACATGGACAGTCCAGCTGCCTGAAGTTTGTCTAGGAGAAATGATGGTCAACAGTATGAAAAGCCTTGGCTAAATCTAGAAAGATGGTGGAGGTGATTAGGCCCTGATGCATGCCAGTGAGGATAGTATCAGTGAACCGAAGGAGGGAGGTGGAGGTGTAATGGGACTTACTGGAGTCAGACTGGAAGGGAGTGAAGAAGGAGACAGAAACATAGAAACATAGACTTTGATGGCAGATAAGGACCACTTGGCCCACCTAGTCTGCCCATTTCCCTACCTACAGGATAAGCTGCAGATCCTAGTTAACCAATAGCCTATTTCTTCCTACCCCCCACAAGAATTGCCTTATATCTGTCCCATGCATTCATGAATTCTCCCACAGTTTTAGACCCCACAACCTCCTCAGGAAGGCTGTTCCATACATCCACCACCCGCTCTGTGAAAAAATACTTACTCACATTGCCCCTGAGCCGTCCCCTTTATCTTCAAATTGTGTCCCCTTGTTCTTGCACATCTCTTTTTCTGAAAGATGCTACCCTCTTGGACTTTGTTGATTCCACTGAGGTACTTAACTGTTTCTATCATGTCCCCCCTCTCCCTCCTTTCCTCAAGGGTATACATGTTAAGCTCCTTCAGTCTCTCCTCGTATGGCTTCTCTTGCAGACCCTGCATCATTTTAGTTGCCCTCCTCTGGACTGCCTCCATCCTGTCTATGTCCTTGCAGAGATGGGGTCTCCAGAACTGGGCGCAGTACTCGATATGGGGTCTCATCAACCGTCTGTACAGAGGGATAACAACTTCCTGTTTTCTGCTGGTGATGCCTCTCCCTATACATCCCAGTATCCCCCTAGCCCTCCCTACTGCCGTCTCATGTTGCTTGCTAACCTTAAGGTCATCTGATATGATTACCCCGAGGTCCCTTTCCATTTTTGTTGTTGTTACTACCTCTCCCCATTGTGTAATCTTCTCCTGGGTTTTTGTTTCCCAGGTGCATTAATTTGCACTTCTTTGCATTGAATCCAAGCTGCTATACTTCTGACCATTCCTCCAACCTTGCCAAATCCCTTCTCATCCTTTCCATGCCTCCTTGTGTATCAACCCTGTTGCAGATCTTTGTCTCATCTGCAAAGAGGCATACTTTTCCTTCCAGTCCCTCTGCAATGTCACTTATAAAGACATTAAAAAGGACTGGACCCAGTACTGAACCCTGCGGTAGCCCATTAGTAACTCCTCTTTCTTCAGAGTGGGCTCCATTTACAATTACCTTCTGTGTCCTGTTTGTCCAGCCAATGTTTTACCCAGGCTACCACCCTGGGACCCACTCCCAGGCTGGTTAATTTGATTATTAATCTCTTGTGTGGGACTGTGTCAAATGCCTTACTAACGTCTAGGTAGGCCATCTCCACAGCCCCTCCCTGGTCTACTACTTTGGTCACCCAGTCAAAGAAATCAATTAGATTTGTCTGACATAACCTTCCTGCTGTGAACCCATGCTGCCTTGGGTTCTGTGCCCCACTGGCCTCTAGGTACTCAACAATTCTTTCCTTCAGAAGTGATTACGTCACTTTCCCTACCACAGTGGTCACACTGACAGGTCTGTAGTTTCCTGCCTCTGTCTTGCTCCCACTTTTGTGAAGGGGAATCACATTCGCCTTCCTCCAGTCCTCAGATACCACACCATCCTCCCATGATTTGTTAAAAAGGGTAGTCAGTGGTGTCGCAAGTTCTCCCCATAATTCTTTTAGAATTCTGGGGTGAATTCCGTCAGGTCCCATTGCTTTGTCCACCTTTAGTTTTAGGAGTTCTTTCAGAACCCTTTCTTCTATGAAAGGACTGGGGTTGACCCCCCTCTCCAGAGTGCTTCTGTTAATTGGAATAGGCACCTCCCACTCCTCCTCTTTTGTGAATACTGAGCAGAAGTATTCATTCAGTATCCCTGCTTTTTCACTGTTCCTCTCTGCCCACCCATTGTCCATTCTATTCAGCCTCACTATCCCTCCCTTTGTCTTTCTACACTCCCTGATGTACAGAGGCAAGAAAAGAGGATAGTTGGTAGAGAATCAGGTTTTCCTGAAGTTTAGCTAGAGAAGGAAGCAGAGATATAGGACGGTAGTTACTAGGAGAAGAAAGGTCACCATCTTCAGGAAGACGAATGATTGTTACCAACTTCCTGAAGCTAAGGACTGAAGATAAGCAGAATAAGAGGTTCAGAAGGTAGGCAATAGGGGACAACAGCATGAGCAGAGAGAGATAGGAGATTGGGATCAAGACCATCAGGACCCCCACCCTTGTGGGGGTCTAAAGCCATGGGGGCCTTATGAGCAACAGCAGGAGTTGGGGAAGAGAAAGAAAAAAGGGAGGGGGCAGTAGAGAGGGTGAGGTTGAAGAGTGTGAGGGTATAAAAGAAGAGAATGGAAGTGGAGGAGGAGGAGGAAGAGAGGAGGGAGTGGGCACAGGAGGTGAAACAAGAATTGAAAGAGGAGGTGACTACTGCAGGGTCAGAGATAGATGTGTCACCTAACCTGAGAACAGACAGATGGGACAGTGTCAGAGGGGAGAAGAGAGTGTGAATTACCTTCCAGAACTTAGAGAGGTGATTAAGATTATTCATAGAAACATGGAAGTTAATGGCAGATAAGGACTGCAAGACCCATCCAGTCTGCCCATTTTTTCTACATTATGAATGTGCCTTAGGTCTCTACCCTGTCAATGGCCTATCTATTCATACTCATCTGTATTGCCCCCTCAGGAATCCCCTTAACATCTGCAGTCATTCACCTGGAATGAGCTGACCCTGGAGCTTAGAATTTTATGCCAACTGGAGAAGGTTAGAATGAAATTCAAAACTTTACTGTGTGGTCACACTCACCCCTGCAAAGAGCAAGAAAGCTACTGGTGAACTGGCACAGGATTTGGCTGACACAGCAAAGGCCACCATGGATGCCACTAAGTACCAGTTCCACCTGGCAGTGAACACCAGTGATACCGTATCCAGGGTCATGGTGGCACTCGCAGTGTCACTAAAAAGGTTTATATGGCTTAGGAACCATTCAGCTTTCCCAGGACACTGAAACCAAAGCAATGTATTTTCCTTGTGAGGGAATTTCGCTGTTTGGTAACAAGACATATGACATATGAAAAAGGTGGATGAATATAAGACCACCTACAAAAGCAACACTGAGAAGGAAAAGGCCTTCACTTCTTACAGGCCTTCTGGAAGTGGAGCTAGAGGTAGGGGATACTTCCCTCGTATTTACATTACTTATGACTACTCCCAACAGAGGGATTTCTTCAGGGGTAGGGGTAGATGGTGCCCCAGGTGTCCAGATGATCAAATCCCAAACAAAGCAAACCCCTGACAAACTTGCACAGACTGCCCAACCATTGCCAGTTGGGGGAAGGCTGACTCGTTTTTTTCCAGGAATGAGTGAAAATAACCAGACAAGTGGATCCTGGAAATAGTGAGTCAGGGTCTCCTGCAGTTCAAAGAATTTCCAAAACTGCAGAATCACAAAACTTTCTGTCCTCATACTCCAACAGAAAGGTTCTTGCTGGAGACAGTGGTAAGGAAATTCTAACCCCAGGAATTCTTCACTATGATTAACTCTAGCAGTCAGCCTCCTGAGCTGAACTGCCCCGGAGATGAATGGAATGTATGCAAATGATGGAACATCTGTTGGCTCATGCCACCATTCAAACTGCTGCCCTTACCAACTGCTGCAATCCATAATGCTCAGATTTCATTCTTCACCTGCCTAGTTAGATGCCTCGGAGACTGCTTCTCAGCGTGAATATGAAAACATTTATTTTTGAAAGAATATAAAAGTATTCGTTTTGATTTCTGTTTATTCCCCATGCAATTTCAGGACTATATTCCTATCTCCAGTCTTTAGACCCTAATGCACTTACCGGAATTGGGTATTTTTGGCAACATAAACTGGCTTTAGACTATGCCCCTCCATGCTGGTACTCTGTTTGGTGGGATCTTTATAGGCTTCTAAGGAGGGAATAGGCACAGATGGACGCAGTTTAGAATATTGCAGGATCTGAACTTTACCCCACTTAAACTTTTTAGAACAGGCAAATCCCCGGCCCACTATGTCCACATTGCAGCCTCTCTGATGGGGACTTATATCATATGCTATGGGACTGCCCCAAATTGCAGCCATTATGGGTTAAAATACAACGGTCCCTTGCCTTGTTGTTAGGACTGGAGCAAGCTTTTACCCCGAGATCTGTCTGCTCTGGGACTTTTCCTCCATCCTGACAAAGCCTCATAAGGCCCAGATAGCTCTTATTTTCATCTCCATGAAGATAGTGACCCTGAGGCATTGGCATGAAGATAAAGCCCCCTTCTTATGAAGAGTGCTACAGGGAGCTCATCCGGGTAATAGTGGTAAAGAAACAAATCACAAAAAAGTTTCAGGGTGGGAATTCCTATGCCCCGTGGGCTGGAAATGTTACACACTTTATTGCTGGTGCGAGATGGGAGTCCAGGGTAGTAACCAATAGACCTCAATATCTGACCCTATCCTCTATTCTACAATTGAGATCCCCAGGGACCTTTGATTGCACATGGCAGTGGGTATTGGTGTTCCCCTACAGGCGACCTGGATGTCTTTCCTAACAATCTTGCTAAAGCTCTTTTTGACCACCATAGCTGCATTCTAATTTTTTTATTTTCTTTTATTTTGTGCTCTGGGATCGAGAGGATTGGTGACTTTGTGGGTTGGTTACTTTGGTGGCTGTATTGTATGTTTTGATTGTTTTAATGTTTCAGTATTTTTTCTCTGTCCTCTTTTTGGTATGTACTGCCTTCAAAAATTTAATAAAGCACATTCAGTAAAAAATTCTGAATATTACTGCTGCCTTTACTGTAAAGTTAGCGATAGTTTTTATTGTTTTTGATTGTATTTTTAACTTAGTTAGCAGTTCTCTGTAACTGCTGAGGAACTGGCTATCGGAGTTTATTTTGTTTCATTTTTTGTTCTAAAATACGTATCTAACTTAGTTGGGGATCTTCCTTGGTTTTACTTATGGTTTATCTTATTTGTACAACTTTGCGGTTGTTTCCTCGGTTCAGGAACCGACCGCTTATTTTGGGAACTACTTTCTTGGGTTTTTATTACCATTAACCTTGGTGGTGAACTGAACTAAGTTGTTATTTTTGGATTTTTCATAAAGTAATAATTTGTGGGTATGTCAGAAAAACTAAAGAAAAAGACAGGGCCCACTGGATTCAAAAATTGTACCAAGTGTGGAGAGGTTTTTGACAAGGCTGATAAGCACGAGCTGTGTTTATTTTGTCTTGGTTCTTCACACTTTCAAGCAGAGTGTGAAATTTGTAAAACCTTTCCAGAGAAAACTATAGAAAAACGCCTTAAGCGTTTTCAAGATAAGATCTTAGTAATCTGGTAACCAATAAGGAAAAGGCTAAAGATGTTGATTCTAACACTGCTGAAAAAGGCTAAACATCAAAGCCAAAAAGGCCAGGGGAACTGGTGAGAGATCCGGTTCTGGCTAAAAGGAAGGGTAAGTAAAAACATATCGAAGGATAAGAAAAAACATATCGAATCTCTGGCTGGAAAGGCAATGAAGCTCTCGGTTGCAAAATCATCAGTGCCAATGACTGAGGCAGTGGCTCAAGCTTTACAAATTTTACAAGCCCTCCAAACTGCTACCTGCTGAGCCACTGCAGTGTCAGTGGCTCAGCAGGTAGCACACTCGCCTCTAAGGCTGGGAGATCAGAAGGCTATGGGTTCAATCCCCACACCAGGCACTTGAGTCAATATCCTAATACTGACTCTGCAGTGCAGCATGAGGGGGTGCTGCACTCCTGAGGTGCCGTCTTTCGGATGAGACGTTAAACCGAGGTCCCATCTGCCTGTTCTGGTGGTAGTTCAGGTGGATGTTAAAGATTCCATGGCACTTCTCGAAAAAGAGTAGGGGAATTTTCCCCGGTGCCCTGGCCAAATTTCCCCCCATTCACTAAAAATATCAACAGCTTAATCTAGTTCAGGGTCAGTTGGCATTCATCTGCATCCCCCTCCCTTTGGGTCGTGCCTGAAAATAAGCAAGGATCTGTCTAGTGCACTTACCCGGTCAACAAAAACTAAATAATAATAAAAAACTTTAATCAAGGCTTATTGCCGGTTCAGCTGCAACTGATGCCTATGGAACGGTCAGTTCCATTATTGGTTCATATGGTTCAAAGACTGGCTCACCTGGCACAAGATCCTACATATGAGGAGTAGGATGAGGAAGAAGATGAGGATGAACTGGAGATTTCTCTGGAACAAAACTTTGAGTAACCTCCATGACTTCCAGAGGATTATTCCTCCCATTTCATATTTGTGAAGCAGATGGTGGATGCCCTGGACATCACCACACATAAGTCGGTGGAGGATGAGGAGGAGGAGGCAGAATTTATGGAAATGATAGGGTTAATACCCACTAAGAGACTGCTATTCCCCATCAACAAGTTCTTGAAAAAGCATGTTTTGAGAGTCCTGGAGAGCCCAAATACAATACCACCAGTGGGCAAGAAAGCTGACAAAAAGTATCAGCTATAAAGATCAGGGCGGAATTTTTCTTTTCCCATCCTGATCCAGAAGGGGTGGTACAAGCAGGAGCTTATGATAGGGCCAAATTGCCCTTGGCAACTCATCCTCCTGAGAAAGACTCTAGGAGGATGGATTGCATGACCAAGAAAGGCTACTTGACAGCTTCACTGAGTATCAGGCAAGCCATTTATGTGGCTTGTGCTGCCCAGTATCAGAAATCCTTACGGAGCTCTGTCATGGTTATGGCAGACAATGCCCCACCTGAGCTGGCAGCTGATCTGGTAGAAACAGTCAGATGTGGCCTAGAGGCATCAAAGTATCAGTTCCACGTGGCAGTAGATGCCAGTGATAATGCAGCCAGGTGGATGGCAGTAGCTGTTGCATTGAGGAGGTTTGCATAGCTTAGAACTACAAACCTGACACAGGATACACAGGCAAAAGCTATGGATTTTCTTGTGCAGAGAAATTCCCTGTTTGGGGACAAAACAGATTCCTACATGAAAAAAGTGGACGAACACAAGACCACCTACAAAAGCAAGTCAGCAAAGGAAAAGGCCTCAATCTCTTACAGGCCTCAGGGAAGTGGAGGTGGAGGTAGGGGTTACAGCATACCATTTCCCAAGCCCAAGCTTCCACTGTTTATAAGCAGCCAATGGGCTATTTCAGGGGCAGGGGTCGAAGGGGTTCCAGAAGAGGGGACCAGACCCCACAGGCTGCAACCCAGGCAAAACAGAACCCCTGTTGTACCAGTCAGGGTCACTTCCCCAGTGTCATTAGGGGGCAGGCTGACTCACTACTTCCAGACTTGGGAAACCATCACCACAGACAAGTGGGTGCTGGAGGTAGTGATTCAGGGCCTAGCCCTCAGTTTCAAATCTTTCCTCAAACTAAGAGCAAGGTTTTTCAGACCTTCATCCCCCAAAGAAAGAGCACTCCTGGAAAAAGAAGTGTCAAATCTGTTGCTGGCAAAGGCAGTGGAACTAGTTCCTCTCAATCAAAAGGGAAAGGGTTTTACTCTAGATACTTCCTAACTGCAAAGAAAAACAGGGAGTGGCAACCCATTTTAGACCTAAGAGCTCTAAACAAACACTTAGCAAAGCCAAAGCTCTGGATGGTAATCCTGGCTATGATTCTTCCCATACTTCAGCAAAGAGACCGGCTGGCATCAGTGGATCTGAAGGATGTCTATTTCCACATTCCCATCAGAAAATCACACATAAACTACCTCAAGTTCAGACTACCTTCAGGACATTGCCAGTTCATAGCCCTGCCTTTTGGCATGACCTCAGCTCCCAGGGGATTCACAAAGTGCTTGGCTGCAATGGTGGCACACCTGACAAGGCAATGCATCACAGTGTTCCCTTACTTGGACGACTGGCTAATCATGGGCAAGTCACCACAACAGGCAAAAGAGGCTCTCAGTGCACACTGGAGTCTCTAGGGTTCTTAATCAATGCCCAAAAGTCTGTATTACAACCTACCCAGGTACTGAATTTCATAGGGGCAGAGTTGGATACCCTGCAGGGAAGGCGTTCCTCCCACAGGACAGGGTAGACAATATCCTGCAGCTGGCAGGTTCTTTCAGTCTATACAGACCAAGGCCAGCAAGCTACTTCCTGCAGTTGTTGGGGCACATGGCTACAGCAACAGAAACAGTGCAGGGCTGCAGATTCCAGATGAGGGACATTCAGTTTCACCTCAGGGCACATTGGTGCCAATGGAGAGACTCTCTCTCAAAGATGATACCAGTACCAGAAAAGTCGTTGCAGGCCCTGCATTGCTGGCAAGACAGAACCAACCTCAGGGGAGGGGCCCCATTCGAAAAGGAGTCCCCTATCTTGGTACTCACAGATGCCTCCCTCCTAGAGTAGGGGGCACATCTGGAAGAGCACACAGTGCACGGTATGTGGTCCCCTGCAGAGTCACTCCTCCACATAAATCTTCTAGAGTTCAGGGCAGTACTACTAGCACTGCAGTCTTTTGCATCCCTGGTAAGAGATAAGGTGGTACAAGTCAGGACAGACAATACCACTACAGTGTATTACATCAACAAGCAGGGAGGGACAAGATCCAATATGTTGTGCCCAGAGGCAATGAAAATATGGAGTCTGGCATTCTCCTTACAGGTATCACTGTTGACTATGCACCTTTCAGGGAAGGACAACACTCTGGCAGATGCACTCAGCATAATCAACCAAAACCACCACGAATGGTCTCTAAACAGGCAAGTATTGGAGAGGTGGTGTTTCACAGGTGGGGCACCCCAGAGATAGACCTCTTTGCCTCACAGGAGAATCACCAATTGCCTCTATTCTGCTGCAGGCCTCCGGCAAAGGGCACAGTGCCCATGGATGCCCTGGTGTTGTACTGGTCAATGAGGAGTCTATATGCTTTTCTTCCATTTTCACTGTTAGCCAGGGTCCTGATCAAGCTCAGATCCCAGCCAGTGACCATGATCCTGATAGCCCCAGACTGGGCCAGGCAGCCATGGTACTTGCTACTGCTCTCTCTATCCGTGGTTCAACTCATACACCTCCCTCAGAGGCACAACCTTCTGATCTCCTCTCAGGGAAGGATTCTGAATCTGAACCTCAGGTCTCTCAGACTCTATGCATGGCTCTTGAAGACTTAGAGTATGCAGGACTACAGCCTCTCTGAGGGTGTACTCAGGGTTCTTAGGGGTTGTAGGAGAAACCCTCCACCAAGAAAACATATGCCTCCAAATGGAAGAGGTTCTCTATCTAGTGTAACTCCAGTGGGATCATGCCTTCTCAGGCAGAGCTCCTAGTCCTGTTGGATTATCCACCTACACTCACTGGGCCTACAGCCCACTATCCTTAAGGTCCACCTGACATCAGTCTTAGCCTTATTTCAGCCGGCAAAGGTACTTTGCTGGCTGTTAATCCTATTTTCAAGACATTTTTCAAGGGATTAGCTCACCTGCATCCCCTGCATAGGAAGCTGGTGAACTCCTGGGACCTCAACATTTGCATAGCCAAGTTAATGGAGCTCCCATCAACCCCCCATCATCAGGTCCCTCCATCTCCGATGCAGCAGCAAGACTCTAGGAGGATTTCAGTGCTGTACAGCTTTGGTTTCGCTCGAACCAACTTTTTCGTAATCCAAAGGAAACTGTCTCACTAACTTTTGGGACGCGGTAACGACTCTCCCGCCTCTCATCAACCCCCACTTTCCATACCATTGATGGGTCCCCTTGGGAAGACTGCACCTCTTTCGGATACCTTGGGGTATGCCTGGATCAGAATCTAGACTTTTCTGCTCATATCGACTCAATCCACAAAAAACTGCACCCGAAACTGAGCGCTGTATTCTGAAACAGGGCCTGTCTCCCTTTACCCGCCCGCAAAGCACTCTTACAGAAAAGGATCTTCCCAATTTTTGACTACGGGGACATAGTCTACAGTACGGCCCCTAAGACAACCTTAACCCAACTTGATCCCCTCTTCCATTCCTTCTGCCATTTTGCTCTTGACTGTCCACCAGCTACACATCACTGCACCCTTTACAAGTCATTTGACATGATGTCACTACAGGAACGGAGACAGACCCACTGTGCCAGGGTTACAGCTAAATTCTGGGCACAGTTCCTCCCCTCATACCTCGAGTCTGCCCTCTCTGTCCAACCCCCCTCTGCGTACACTCTCAGGAACACTGACTCCAGGCTCCTTCATGTCCCACGCATATCCACATCTAAAGGCCAAGCTGTCTTCAGCTTCCGTATGCCAAAACTGTGGAACTCCTTGCCAGCAGACATTAGGCACGCAGACAGCTCTCAGCATCTAAACTATCTCCTCAAGGCACATTTCTCCCCCACCTGCTCATGCACCTAGCCCTTTCCCATCTTGCCATGCCCATCCACCTGTTGCAAGGGGCTTCAGACCGGCACCTCAAACAGGTATTAAATGCAATACAAATGTATGCTAGGTGCCTTAGTCTCCACTGGGAGTTGTAGTGTTAAATCGTCGCTGCTTCTCCGATCTCCCACCTACTTTGTAACCAGATGGGATATCTGCTCTGTAGCCTATTGCACAGTAGCTGCCTCTGTATTTAATTTACTGTACTGTATTTTTTCTGACTTGTTATGGTATTGTATATATTCCTGCTTCCCCTTCCCCAGGACGCATCTGAAATCGAGTGGTCTTCGCTCAGCATGCCTTCCTGGTAAAACTCTTAAATAAATAAATAAATAAAGTTGGTCACTTGGAAAGCCATGTTCCTAGTGGCCATCACTTCTGTCAGGAGGATAAATGAGGTACAAGCCCTGTGTATTGAGCAGAACTATATTTCCTTTCACAGGGATAAAGTGGTCCTTAGGGCCAACGGGAAATTCTTTCCAAAGTGGTTTCTGACTTCCACCTGAATCAGTCGATGACGTTGCCAGTCTTCTTTACTGAACATTCTAGTTCAGGGGAATGCATGCTACATATTCTGGATGTCAAGAGAGCTCTCAACTACTACTGTATATCGACCACACCAAGGCCCTTAGGCAGGAGAGGCAACAGTTGTTCCTGATCTATGTGGATGTGAGAAAAAGAAAACCAGCTTCTAAAAGAACAATTGCTTACTAGATAGTATAATGTATTCAGTTTTGTTATAGTAAAGCTGGTAAAGAGCCCCCAGTGGGCCTGAGGGCACGTTCTACAAGGGGCACAGCTGCTACAATAGCAGCAGCCAGAGACATTCACTTATTGGAAATCTGCAAAGCAGCTACATGAAGAACAGTACATACTTTTACAAAGCATTACAGCCTGGATATGCAATCCAAAAGTGATGCCAGGCTTGGCACAGCAGTGCTGCAGATCATGTTCCCCTAAATAGGGTTCTGTGCCCACCTCCAAAGGTACTGCTTCGTAGTCTGCTAGAGTTAATCATATTGAAGAATTTCTGGAGTTAGAAGAAAAAATTACTCACCGAACTAATCTTGTTTCTTCCAAGGTATTCTTCAATATGTTTAACTCTCCCACCCTATCTCCCCTTCCAGAGCCATTAGACCTCTGCATTGCAGCTGATGTTTTGTTGTTATGTGGGTCTTACACTGGGTATGCTGTGTTTGAAAACCAAGTGGCCCTGTTTTTCGTTCTTATGGTCCTATCTGGTGTTACCAGGGTTTAAGGGGTGTTGTTACTGTTTAAGATCTTTTATCATTATTTACAATAGATCAGTAAGGGGTCTACACTTGCAGGCTCCACCGAATCTGAGTGTTATAGAATGCAGCAGTTGGTAAGGGCAGCAGTTTGAATGGTGGCAAGAGCCAATGGATGTTCCTTATTTGCATATGTTCCATTCATCTCCAGAGCAGTTCAACTCAGAAGGCTGACTGCTAGAGTTAATCATATTGAAGAATACCTTGGAAGAAACAAGATTACTACGGTGAGTAATTTTTTCTTACTGCAAGCAAATGCAGTGCAAAAAGTTCCTCCATTACTTGAGGGAAGGGACTTTACTCAAGATACTTCCTGACCCACAAGAAAAATGGGGAGTGGTGGACAATTTTAGACTTGAGATACCTGAATAAAAATTTAAAGAAAGAAAACTTCAAGATGGTAATACTGGTATCAGTTATTCTATCACTGCAAAAAGGAGATTGGTTAGGGTCACTGGATCGGAATGGCATGGAGTATGGCAAGCTTATTCTGATGGCTGGATGCCTGAATGGCTGTCTCCAGCAGCCCAGTGGGCTGTGGCAGCAGTGTGTGGGGGGTACCTTTGCAGTCACACCTAGCGAGTGTCCATTGAGGGGCCATGTAAAAGTTACAGCAGGGTCTCCCTTGTGTAAATTGTGTCCCCCCCAGGTCCAGCACTCTGCACCTTAGTGAATGGCATGGAGTGGGGGGCACACCCACTAGTACGCTCCTGGACCACTTGTGCCATGTAGCTGTGTGGCCGGCCGGGGGATCCTGTGCACAAGGGGCTAGTGTGCCTATAGCAAATATCACCAAAGGTCTTCTGGACCTCTGCAGTGTAGCATTCCAATGTACAGTTGCCTACATGCCTCAGATATGTGGCGCATTGACAATCCAAACTTTTGTGAATAGGCCCCAATAATTGTAACAATCCAGAAACAGATAGTTACATATCATTGCATAAATAAGATATGGCATGGGCCTAATAAAATATGTCTGATAGTTTACACATGTTCTGAGAACCCAGTGACATTACTTTTGGCATGTCATGGGATCATAGACCACTCTGAAAATATCAGGCATATTGTGGGCTATGCATCTATACTGGGCCGGGTGCGCACAATTCCATGTAGCTGGCCCACATAGCTTTGCACCTGTGAACGAGCACAAGGAGTCCAACATTCATGATTACTGACAACTGCTGTTCACCTCTTCGAGGCCTTGCCCCCCAGGTGCCTAGCTGCATGGGGGCAGATCGGTAGACACATGCAGGAATTCAGTCAGATACCTGTCCTGTGTCCTGAAGTGGCTCCCCTGCTTCACATGAGCAGGGGATTATGGGAAGCATAGGATGACCACAGTTTCAAAAGATGAGTCAGTGCCCAAATGTCTTCCCCCTGCCCTTCCTGTCATTCAAGAGGGTTGGAGCAACACGGTGGGGGGAGTCCTCGATCTGCTGCAGCTGGCAGATGTATTCAGGGTGGTGCACAAAAGATACTGCAGGGTCCCTGTTACCGTATTCTGTGCCCCCTCGCCTGGCACCGTACATTGTCATTGATAGCATGGAGTGCAGGCACACTTCCAGAAATGCTCCTAGACTGGCTTCGAGCATAGCTGCATGACTGGCAATGCAGAAAGGATGCATGTCTCTTCCATAAATGTCGCACTAGGCATTCTGTTGTAGGGTTGCTGACACACCAGTGATGTGTGTCGCATAGGCAACCTCCCCTTTATGCATGGAGACCATTATTATTAGGCACATGACATATTCCCTTTTAACACATGGGTTACAGAATTACAAATAGTCTTGTGTTTAAAGTCTAAAAGGTAATAGCAAGGGGGCGCTGTGGAGCCTGAGCTGAACAGCAACAGATTTTTACAGCTCTGATCTTATCCATCAAAAATCAACAAAATCTGCTATTTTTGAGCTCTGCACAAGTTTTCCTATGTAACCAGCAGAAAGAGCAACCCAGATTTCAGGGAACTGGGTAATCCCAGAAAGGATAAAACCGCTGGAGGGACAGATAAAAGTAAGGGAGTTAGTGGGGCCTTGGGACCTGGAATTACACCACATGTCAAAGTAGATCTGGGCTCCACAGAAACCATGGTGTCCCTAGGCCACAAACTCCAATGCCTCATTGCATCTGTCTGTACCCTAAACCAAAAAGTAGATGACTTCAACGGCTGAATCTTAGTACTCGAAAACACAGTGGATAGTTTGAAGAGTGAAGTACAGTATATCCGAAAACAATTGGATACTAACGCTACCACAACTGCCCTCATGATTAAAGAAAATCAGCATCTCCGGGCCAAGCTAGAGACCCTGGAGAACCAGGCTTGGTCTGGGAATATTCACATTATTGGTCTCCCCGAAGGCAGTGAGGGAGACCATCCGATCATGTACATCCATGAATGGCTCTCTGAAAAGTTAGTTTCCGAAGGCGATGAAGTTACATGGGATATTCAGAATGTATATCGTATTACACCAAGGCGCTGACCACAGAACTTGGAAGAACCCCGAATGTTGATGGTAGTGACCTCCAGAGTTGGGGCTTGAGACTGCATCCTGAGATGTGCCCAATGAGCCAGCCCGTTAATGCAGGATGACTGCCAAGTTTATATCTTCCTGGACATCAGTTGCTCTACTAGACAGAGAAGGAAGAGATCTGACAGTGAACAATGATCACTGCAGACATGGGCGTACCCCATATAATAATTTATCCTGCAAGGCTCTAGATCACTTACCAAGGGAAAGTATACTTATTTTCGGATTCCACGGAAGTCGGTAAGTGAGCCACCTGGCTTGTGGCAGCTACTAGAGAGATCAGAGGAAAGTGAAGCTGTCGAGGTTTCTGGGGACACTTGAAATAACTGGATTTTAAAGTAGGACCTGTACTTTTCTTTACAAACTCTTTGACTTAAGGGCTCATGTTGCCCTTTCAGGACCATTACTGTTCCGATTATTAAGTTGGCCCTCTAAAGTGGAGGGGTTAAGATAATGGTGATTTTACTTTAATATCTAATCACGTTGATTATATTGTGACTCTTAAAAATTAAAAGGTTGCTTTATTTCTTACATTTGGAAATGGGGAAATTGGTCAGGGTATGGAAAGTGGGTATTTTAATACCCTCACCTTAGAGCTGATGTTGTTTTGATGGTATAAATGTTGGGATACAAGTCTCTTATGTCAAGCTGTATTCTAAGTCTGCTGTAGAAATGTATTTAGTAGTACTCTTCTTATATTAAGGTGTACACATGGCAACACTAGTCCCTCTCAGGACACGTTTCCTTCTAGGCTGGACATTGCTGGACAATCCTTTCTTTTCATATTAGTCATGTTGCTCATGGACTCACAACATAGCAAATGTTGGATCATTATTAAGTATTAGACATGTAGACACCCTTCTTTGATTTACCTCTATATAGTGAATGCAAATTTATATTTTACTCTTTGATTAAGGTTTTTCCCCCAGACGAAGATGTACAAGATGGTCTGTTCACTATATGTACTACATGATGTCATGTTAAATGATAAAATGATATACATAAAGTATGTAAAAAAAATTCAAGGTAATAGCAACTTATGGCCTGTTTCCTTAACTGGATTATGGAAATGTACTGTTTTACCAAGCAACATAGCGCAACCATAAGATACAAACTGCAGCATTATAAGAATATTTGTAAATGTATACCATCATTGCCTAAAACTACTCATCATTGCTTGTTATATTAACAAATGGAAATGTCGTTCCCATTAAATAAGTGATTTTACTGTATAATTAGAGCCTAACATTTTTTTAAATCCTTAAATTAGAAGTTGACAATCTCTCTGTTTAGTCAGTTAACATTTTAAAATTCTCAGGACGCACTTACTGTAAAGCTTCATCTAAGTGGAGTTTATTCTCCCTGAAAATGAAGACTAATGCAAAAAGTAGTGCTTACCCATTTTATACTTCAACTGTGAGGAACAATGTGTAAGCAGTAAGACATGACAGGATGTGCATTAGACAGTTCTAACACACAGCCATGGCCTACTGGCTTGAGGCACCAGGCCAAGTGCCTTCAGCCCCAGGCTATGTATAAGAACTGTCTAATACTCATCCCTGGAGTATTACCATTCTAAAATGGGCCACTGTATTATACATGTTTGGAAAAAAAATAATTTTTATGTTCAAGTATTAAAACTGGTAAGAGTTTCATTCATTTTGTTATAAAATAGTTTCTTTGCTTGCATTAGAATGTTTTGTTTTATTCTTGAGCTCTGAACATTTGTCTTACTGGAGCCTCCTTAGTTATGGGTTTGGAGTTGGTTGTCATGGTTACCCCCCTCCCACACAGGGCAAATGAAGTAAGCAAGTGGTTAATCGCAAGCTTCGTAGCTGAGACATGAACATATCACAATTCTATGCTGGTGACCTGAATTCAGAAGGGAGCCTGGGGTTACCAGGATTGGGCGACCATGGTTAGGGAGTGCTCTCTACAAGAGTGGAAGCCAGCCAAGGAAGGGGACATCCAGGATCTGATGTAGCAGCGACTCTCAGTGATGAACCAGGGAAGATGCTCCTTCAGGGGTGTGGCATTAGTTCAGTATGCGCTGCTGTGGCTGAGGCTGCCAGAGACTTTGCCTGACATCCAGGGTGGTGGGAGGGACCAAGAACGGGAGAACAAGGAAAAGTGGTTGGCGTGGGCTTAATGAAGCCCCACTTGCCTGCTCTCTCTCTCCTGTGCCACTACCTCACCCGTTGAACCCACTACTGGATTTGAATTCTGGTTTGGGGGAAGACGGCCATCCCCCACCTGGCCCCACCACTGAGGGGAATTTGTGGAGCTGTCTGGGTCCATTTAGGTAGAGGTTTAGGTGGCCACTGGCCAGAGTGGTGGGAAAGGGATGAAGGAGTAGCCAATGCTAACATGTGGGGAAAAAAACCTATATGGAAAACAAACAAATAAGAGCTGTATGTGTTCAGCAGATGTTGTCCCGTGTTGAGCTGCCTGCTGTATTTAAGACCGTGTGTGAGGACCGCTAACAGAAGCAGGACTGGGCAGGGAGATTTTGCTGAACTGAAGAAGTGAGCATTTGGCGATTGCGCTGGGTGAGGGGTGGGGGGCGGGCAAGGAAAATAACCTCATCAGACAATACAAAGGCATCAAGCTACTGTTATTTCAAAATGGAATGTGAGTGAATTTGATGTGTGTGTGTGAACATTATGGCAGAAATTGTACAATGCAGCTAATGTGTGTTTTTAGGCTGTAAAGTCTCATTAAGTAGGAGAAAATGTTCGTCACTTCTGTTTAAATTCTAAATAGTGGCTCACAGAGTTCTTTCCTGTCCTGCATCCAGTTGCCCAGCACTTGTTTTTAGTAGTAGTAGTAGTAATAAAACAACTTTATTTATACAGGATAATTTCTGACAAGCAAATATATACCATAGGGCCAAAAAATGCCCAGTTTTCTACGCAATCCTGCATTTTATGTAATAAGTTACAGCACAAGGTTATAAACTAAAAATATGCTATATACAAACTAGTACTTTACAAAGGCAAACATTCAACATGATCCCAAGATATTTATATAAAGGCACTAGTATAAACCCCCTAATAGCAATGACATTCATGCAGTTTTGGTTTAATATATTGTCTAAATGTATTAACAGACATGCATTAGACACTTCTAATACATGGCTAATGACCAATAAGGACACTTGATTTGCCCTTCTAATTTTGTGACCTTGCTTACCAAATCAGCCAATAGTATTTAAAACCTATTTGTTGTAAGTGCATCATGCCTTCAACCACTTGCTAAATGCCCTGGAGCAGAGTAACCATACCTGTCCTCAGCTGCACACAGGCAACACATTGGCAAAAGCCACCATAGGTGCCACCTCCTTGTGGCCCCTCCCCAGCTCCCTAAAATTACCCTGCAGTATTCCTACCTTGTCTCTTGCCAGGTCATTTGTCCTTACATGGGCAATGATGTCTAGCTCCTTCCCATCTCCAGCTGCCCTAGCATAGGCAAGGCAAGGCAAGGCAAGGCTCCGTGGTAAGCTTGGGGTTGTGAAATTATTTTATCTAACATTGTTTGGAGGGTTTCCAGAGTTTTGAAATTGGTGAGGGGTTATAGTAAAGGTATCTCTCCAATTAGGATCCTCCGTCCTCATTGAGGGGTTTTATTGAATTATACCTGTATATAAAAACAGATAACCTACGTTTAAAGTTTAGCATGAAGCATTACTGGTTAATTGCACTGTTTTTTCTTGTATATGGCCATATGGATGGCCTGATGGGCAATGTTTCAACTGTGGGAGAGGGAAGGTTTGATCAGTTACTTCCTGGATGCCCAGGCCCTTTAAGACCTGATACATTCTTACCCAGTTTTGGAGTTTGTCAGGGAGAATCAATGCCTCCCTCGTTATACAGGGATTTGGTGAAATACTTATATTTGGGAGGGGGGGGGGCTCTGGAATATAGTATTATGTAAACTGTCTCATTTTAGGATGAAAAGGAAAATTTGTTTCATATTTACATTTATTTTAATCTTGATTCTTCTGCAATGTGGGGTTATCCACCCAAACCCTGGTCTAGGGAAGACACACCTTAACCCTGGCTCAGTTCACCCTATTAATGCTGAAATATTAAGCGGGAAGGCCCTAAGCATTGTTCATTTTAATGCCTGTAGTGTTTGTAATAAACTTGACCTGATCAAGAACTGGATAAAGAAATACAATCCTGACATTAGTATCATTACAGAAACCTGGCTTAATAAAAAAGTCAAGGGATGCCAGCCTACAAGTAGATGGGTACCAATTTTACAGGAAAGATAGAAATAAAAAAGGTGGAGGGCTTTTGATGTACGTTAACTCACTTCTGGACACTAGGAAAATGAAGTGTGAATCATTGGATAAATGTCTGGAGGTAGTGTTTGTTGAGGTTCAAATTCCTTATGTCAAACTGCTATTAATTACTGGAGTACAAAAAAAAACCAAATTAGAAAATAGTATTTTTTTTAAGTTTACAAAACTTTTTTGGGAGTTTCAAACAAACTCATGGGTTATTTGTTACAGGAGACTTCAATGTTAATTGGTCCCAGGTGGAACCAACTAATAGTTTAACTGAGTTTCAGGAATATCTCCAATTATGTCAACTGCTGTCTGACCCCACCAGGATAAATTGTACAAATGTTCATAACTCTTCCTTATTAAATTTAATTTTTACAAATTGGCCATCTGAGTACTCTCATAGTGGCGTACTGCCTGATGTCTTCTTAGATCACCAGGTTATATTTGCCTTGCGCAAATATTAAAAAATATCCAGACGGATTCAGACTGTGCAGTGGAGAAATTTGAGGAATTTTAACTACGTTAATTTTATGAAGGACAGTGAAACAGCAGATTGGGACAAATTGGAAATGATACCAACGGCCTCAGATGCCTGGAGATTTTTCCAGGAGGAATTCATACAAATATGTAATAAACTTGCTCCATTACAAACAAGAAAACTAATAACAATAAATGGTACAATGCTGCCCTACAAAAACTGAAAAAGAGAGAAACGCTAGTTGGCATAAGGCCAAAGTCACTGGTAATAACTCAGATTGGGACAATTACAGGCATATGAGAAATGACTATCTTAAATTAATCAGGAAAACTAAATATACTTTTTATAGTTCCTTTTTGGATCGAAATAAAAATCTAAATTCCAGACTTTTTTGGAGCACATTGACCAAATTAATGGGCAAATCAAATAAAGATTTAATTAATAAAGTAATTTAATCATTTTTCTTAGAGGCCGTCATAAAGAATTTGAATAATAAATCTGCCAATACTGATCCAGTAATTGAATTACAGAAAAAGAACATTTGCTTGGAAAAGATCACAGAGCAGAAATTTAAATGCAAAAAGATTGAGGCTCACAAAATCAAAAAGGCTTTACTGAAGCTGGATGTTAAAAAGGCCATGGGTTTGGACAATGTAGATGCCAGATTACTGAGGCATGCTGCTCCCTTTATTGTATATCCCCTGATCTGTCTATTTAATTTCTCCCGTGATATGGGTGAATTCTCTACGAGGTAGAAATGAGCCAAGATATTGCCTGTTCACAAGGGAGGATCTTCAAATGATATTAACAACTATCGTCCCATCTCCCTTCTGTTGGTAGTCTCTAAAGTGTTTGAAAGATTGGTGGCTATTCAGCTAACTCATTTTCTGGAAGAGAATGGGTTGATGAATCCCGACCAATCAGGGTTTAAATCTTTCTATAGCACACAAATGGCTTTGGCTAAAGTGGTGGGTGGTCTCCAGGGTAGTCTGGACAGGAGAATGTCTATGGGTGCACTATATGTAGATTTATCTAAAGCATTCAACACCTTGCACCATGGCAATTTCCTGTCCAGACTTCATGATATTGGAGTTCATAGGAATGAACAAAAGTGGTTTATAATATACCTTCTTGATAGGAAACAGTTAGTAGAAATGGGCCCTTTCAGATCTGAACATGCCAAAATTAAAACTGGAGTCCCTCAGGGGTCAATATTAGGTCCCCTCCTTTTCAATATCTAGATCAATAATTCAGAATTGAATGATTAGGGCATTTGTGACAGAAATTGGAAGGAAAGAGTTAATGGTTGGGATTCTGTAGGTGCCTTATTTTTTTAGCAGTTTGGGAAAAAATACAGTCAGGCTGAAATCCTCTGTCCAGCAGCATCCAGCCTGTGGAATTCCTAGCTGCTAGATAAGAGCTGGGTCATAAATCTTGAGAGGACATCTCCAGACACACACAGACCTGCAGACACGGACACAGGGCAGTTTGAATGGATTGGATCATTCAAATATAAACTTAAGGTGAAAAGGGAATATAATTGGTCACTGATAGGTGTTCACTCTGATTGGGACAGTTAAATACATACATGTTAGGTGGTTGGTGCATTTAAAGGTAGAATAGGAATGACCTATTCTCCACAGAATATATAACCTTCTGAAAGACAGAGAAGGATCTCTTGTGCTTTGGAAGCTGGGAGGGGAAACATAAGTTTGGAGCCTACCTTGTAGCTATGTCCATGGGAGCTGGCAGTTAGAACAGGGTCCAGTGTCTCTTGTAAGGACAGGGAAGGGTAAGTTCAGTGATAGCATATTTCAGTAATAGTCTTCTTCTTTTGCCATCTGTTATTTAAAAACATTTGTTTACTTTTCCTGTATGAGTGTTATTCTCGTGTGTTGTAAATATATATCCTGTAAATGCTCAGTGCACTTCCTATTAAGTAAAAGCTATTTATTTGCTCAACAGTTGTGACTGTGATGTCAGTTTTCTAAGGTAATATTTGGTTTCCACTGGCTGAGGTAAACTCTGTGTAGCATCTGCCACCCGAGAGAGACACACTACCAGACTTTAACTTGTGCAATTGCACATTTGATTATTCAGGTTTGTACACTTGAAAGAGGTGCCAGAAGGAAAGTCCGGCTGGTGGCAGCGAATACCCGAGGACAGACACATCCCTAAAAGCTGTTTCAGCCCAGAGGGAGAGGTGGGTTGTCACAGCATTCATTACCATGTATATGCAGATGATACGGTTATCCCTGTTGAGGGGACAGATACTAAAACAATACAAACAAAGCTCCAGGCAGCATTTAACTATTTGCAAGTGTTCTTACTGGATCATAGTCTGTGTCTGAATGCCAATAAAATCAATTGGATGTTGTTTACCAAAACCATAAGTGTTCCAAATGACTTTGTAATAACTTCCTTAGATGGCATAATCATCTAGCAAGTTGATCGCCATAATTATCTTGGGGTAATAATGGATGAAAAATTGAATTGAAGACTCCATTTTGAGGCCTTGATTGAAAATCTGGGAAACAAATTGGTACTACTGCATAAACCTAGGCACTATTTGTCTCCAGAGTCCAGGCTGAGAGTGGTTAACAGTATGCTACTCCTGGTCATGGACTATGGAGACATTTTCTATGCAGTGGCATTGGGGGGGGGCACTTGCCAGACTGGATGTTATGTACAACAGGATGGCATGTTTTATTTTTGATGTGCCTAGAGAGACACATCACTGTATCCTTTATAGATCTGTGCAGTGGATGACATTATGAGACAGGAAAGATTGGCACATTCTTACCCTAATGAATAAAGTGTACAGACAAAAACTACCACAATGTTTGTTAATTTCATATTCCATCAGGGATATAAAATCAAACCTGAATTCAGCATCTGGTTTGGAATATATTGTTCCCAGATGTAATACTAACATGGGGCAATCTGCTGTTTGCATAGGGACCATTCGTTTGGAACTCATTGCCTATTACAGTGAGTCACATAAACCAACCAATCAAATTTGGCTGTATAAAGCAATGGTATCAAAATAAATTGATTGCTCCTTCAGCGTGCTGTGGTGGAGAACTTACTTGAGGGATTATTCCCGGTTTAAAAACAGCAACTGTCTAACGTACAATGTCTGGTGTTAATGGTGGTGACAAATTTGTATGCAAGGATGGTTTGTATCATTTTATGATGCCAGATGGTATGGTGGGTCTGTATTTTTTGTATTGTATATGTATCTTGTATAATGCATATTAATATTTTATGTTATTGTGTAACTGTAGTCACTTACTAATGTATAAAGACCTCCTTTGAAATGAGCTTTGCTCAATGGAGTATGTAACAGCTATCCTAGTCATTCAAATTGAATAAACTTTTATACTACTACTACTACTACTAGCGATCCTCTGGATATGCTCCTCTTCCCTCTACATCAAAACCCTGCTCAAGCACACCACCTCCACCAACTCCCATGTCTATTCCCATAACAATAGAGTCCCCCACCAGCAGCTCCTTTCTCCTCAGCAGGGCACCCCTTCTGAGGACCTCCATTTCTTACCGTCCTACTGCAGTGGGTGTTTCCTCTCTGTTGCTTGGTCCCATAAGTATGGCAAAGGAGTTCTGCAGTCGTATAGGCTGAGAAGCTATACCATTCATGCCACCCTGCACCCTCCCAGAACCCAGCAAGGTCCATTTGCTCTGACTCTGCCTAGGCACTCTCTGGAGGAGCAGCAGCAGACTTGGTGGCCCCTGGCTGGGGCACAAGGCCCTCTGTACCTTTGTCAGTTCTACTCAGAGTTCCAAAAACTCTGCACACAACCAAGAGAGGTGAATACATATGGGACAGCACCTCAGTCTCCAGAAAGTGTCCCAAAATACTGTGGTCCCACAACCATCACACTGCACAACTCCCATTATCTTTCCTTGCTTAGCCTAGTGTTAATTAAAGCTCTGTTGTACCCTTCTACTTCCTTTCTACTCTCTTGTGCTGAAACTGTTATGATACACTGCCCTAGATAAGGTGTCTTCTGCTTTCAGTTTTGTAATACTCCTACCTGTCCCTATTTTGTCTTGGAAGACTACTGGCCCTTACACAGCTGTACTATAGCTACAAACTGTAGTTCTCTGCTCCCTAGCTGGTTATCAAAGTATGTAGCAAGCAGATTATGTGTTACTTCCTGCTTCAATCTGGTGTTCCTCTTGCAGAGTCTTCTGCAGACTGTGGCCTAGGGTAGATGCTTCACTGCTGCTCTGCGCCACTTGTTGGGACACAAGCATGATGGGACAATGGATTTTATTCCTTTGATCTCCCTGTGACAACCCACCTCTCCCTCTGGGCTGAAACAGCTTTTAGAGAGGTGTGTGTCCTTGGGTATTCGCTGCCACCAGCCGGACTTTCCTTCCGGCACCTCTTTCAAGTGTACAAACTTGAATAATCACACGTGCAATTGCACAAGTTAAAGTCTGGTAGTGTGTCTCTTTCAGGTGGCGGATGCTACACAGAGTTTACCTTAGCCAGTGGAAAACCAAATCTTTCCTTAGACAAATGACATCAGAGTCACAACTGTTGAGCAAATAAATAACTTTTACTTAACAGAAAGTGCAATGAGCATTTACAGGAAATGTATTTACAACACAAGAGAATAACACTTATACAGGAAAAGTAAACAAATGTTTTTAAACAACAGATGGCAAAAGAAGAAGGCTATTACTGAAATATACTATCACTAAACTTACCCTTCCCTGTCCTTACAAGAGACACTGGACCTGTTCTAACTGCCAGCTCCACGGACATACCAGGTAGGCTCCAAGCTTATGTTTCCCTCACAGCTTCCAGGGCAAGAGAGAGAGTTCTCTGTCTTACAGAAGCTTATATAGTCTATGGAGACTAGGTCATTCCTATTCTCCCTTAAATGCACCAACCACCTAACATGTATGTATTTAATTGTCCCAATCAGAGTGAACACCTATTGGTGACCAATTATATTCCTTTTCACCTTAAGGTTATATTTGAATGATCCAATCCATTCAAACTGCCCTGTGTCCTGTCTGCAAGGTCTGTGTGTGTCTGGAGATGTCCACTCGAAGATTTATGACCCAGCTCTTATCTAGCAGCTAGGAATTCCACACAAGCTGGTTGCTGCTGGAGGATTTCAGCATCAGTGTATTTTTCACACTGCTAAAAAATAAGGCATCTACAGAATCCAAACCATTAACTCTTTCCTTCCCATTTCTGTCACATCTCCCCCCCCAGATGATGAAGGTGTGTCCCTTGGGCTACCCCAAGTGACACAGCCGTTCATGCAATTACTGGGGAGTGCCCAAAAGTATCCAGGCAGGCCATTAGCCCTGCCTAGATAGCCCATCCGCATTTGCATTTTGTTTGCCACTCGATGCTGTATGGTCATGTTGTATGCCTGCAGTACCAAACTCCAACGTAGTAGTTTACCATTTTGTCCACTGGACCTATGAAGCCAAATCAGGGGATTATGATCTGTGACCACAGTAAATTCTCTCCCATATAGGTAAGGCTGCAGCTTCTGAAGGGCCCACACTATTCCCAAGCATTCCTTCTCAATTGTGGCGTATGCCTCCTCTCTGGGCAAAAGCCTTCGGCTGAGGTACACAACTGGGTGCTCCTCCCCCTGCTGAGTAACTTGGCTCAGCACAGCCCCCAGCCCATGATCTGAGGCATCCACATGGACCATAAACTTTAAACTATAATTGGGGCTAGCCAATACAGCTGGGCTGCTTAAGGCCTTCTTTAGCTCCTGAAAAGCAACCTCACAGCCTTCTGACCACTTCACCATCTGGCTTTCCTTCTTGGTTGAGGTCTGTCAGGGCTTAGCCAGATCGCTATAGCGAGGAACAAACCTTGGTAGTACCCTGCAGTCCCTAGAAATGCCCTGACCTGTTTCTTTGTGGTAGGAGTAGGCCAGGCCAGGATGGCATCAACCTTGGCAGGCTCGGGCGGATGTCCACTACCACCCGGTGCCCAAGGTAGGATACTTCTGCCATACCTATCTGGCACTTCTCTGCCTTGACTGTCAGACCTGCCTTCTTTAACCTGTGGAACACATCCCACATTCTTGATGTGCTCATCCCAGGTCTGGCTATATATGGCTATATCATCCATATAAGCCAATGCAAACTCACCTACCCCAGACAGAATCGATCTACAAGCCGTTGAAAGGTTGCAGGTGCATTCTTCATTCGAATGGCATTACCTTAAATTCATATAAACCAAATGGAGTAACAAGCGCTGATCTTTCCCTGGCCGCATGAGGGTCAGAGTACCTGCCAATAGCCCTTTGTTAGGTCTATTGTGGTCAAATACTTAGCTCCCCAGTCGCTCCAGGGTCTCATCTGTTATGGGCATGGGATAAGCATCAGACTCCGTGCAGCTGTTAAGCTTCCGGTAGTCCACGCAGAATCGTGTGGTGCCATCCCTTTTGGGGATCAGTACCACCGGTGATGCCCAGGGGCTACTAGATTCCTGGATTACCCCCAGTTCCAGCATCTCTTTGAGCTCCTCTTTCACAGTCTGCTTAACCTGCTCAGGTACCCTGTGGGGGGACTGTTTCAGGGATCCTGGGTCCCTGTATCCACATGGTGCTCTGCCATCGTGGTGTACCCTGGTTTCCTGTGAACATGTCTTCAAATTCTCTCAGCACACCCTAATTTCTTGCACCTGGGCTGGTGTCAGCTGTTCCGAGAGGTAAGGCTGTCCACAGAGGATGCACCCTGGCCTCCCAAGTAGGTCCACCAGTGGATCTACCTCAGTTTCCTCCTCTGGAGCACTGCATACAGTGAGGACCATTTCCTCTCTGTCATAGTAGGCTTCAGCATGTTAACATGATACACCTTTCGTTTGCATCTCCTGTCCGTAGCTCTATCATGTAATTGGCGTCACTAACCTTTTGGACAATGGAGAATGGCCCTCCCATGCTGCCTGTAACTTATTCTGTCAGACAGGGATGAGTGCCATCACCGCTGTCCCCCACATATTCTCTGGCTCGGGCCCCACGGTCATACCAGACTTTCTGCCGCTGTTGTGCAGTGGCCAGGTGCTCCTGAGCAAACCCCATGAGCTCCCTAAGGCGGGTCCTGAAGTTCAGGACATACTCCACAACAGACTCCCCTTGGGAGGCACGGTCACCCTCCCATTCGTATCAATCAAATCTAGTGGCCCCAGCACCCTATGACCAAACAGGAGCTCGAAAGGTGAGAACCCTGTGGACTCCTGTGGGACTTCCCTGTATGCAAATAGGAGATGAGGCAAATATTTGTCCCAGTCTCTTATGCTGGTCAGCAAAAGTCCTTAGCATGGTCTTAAGGGTTGAATTAAATCGCTCCACTAGACCATTAGCTTGGGGATGGTATGGGGAGGTTTTGAGCTGCTTTACCCCACTTTTCCCAAACTACTCATTAATCCTGACATAAAATTGGCACCGGTCTGACAGTATCTCCTGGGAAAGCCCACCCGGCTAAATATTTCCAACAGTGCATCTGCCACTGGTCCTGCCTCAGAGGATGTTAGGGCCACTGCCTCTGGGTATCTAGTGGCATAGTCTACAACTACCAGGATATACCGCCTTGCCAGTGTGACTTGGGGTGCTCAATGGCCCCACTATGTCCACTGCTACCCTCTTGAAGGGTTCATCAATAATGGGCAGGGGCACCAAAGCTGCCTTGGCCTTGTCCCCCATTTTTCCTACCCGCTGGCACTGTGGACAAGTCCGGCAATAATTTGCCACATCCTTGCCAATACCAGGCCAGAAGAAATTGTTGGTGAGGCGCTTTTTCGTGCGCCTCACTCCCAAGTGCCCTGAAAAAGGGATATCATGTGCCAGGGCCAAAAGCTGCTGACGGTGAACCTTAGACTACCAGCTGCTGGAGTACCTCACCAGCTAGCCCTTCCTCTGTTGTACATTCTCTGTACAACAGCCCATTGTCCCAGTAAATGGACTCTTTACCCCCCTGAGAATGCTCAGCCCTATGAGCTATTTCCCTCAGTTTTTCCAGGGTAGGGTCAGTTCGCTGTGCAGCACTCAGCTGCCCTCGTCTCACCCTTCCCAGTGCCCCTTCTGAAGGAAGTCCTGTGGGTTCCTCTATTTGTGACTGGGGTTCTGGACTGCAGCTTCTAGCCAGCCCCTTCCCTGTGCTGGACACTTCCTCAGCTGCTGAGGGTGTGGCTGGACCACCCAGAGTCAACCCCTCTTTCCCCTCAGAAGCTTGCGCTTGTGCCTGACTATGAGTTACAACACACACCAGTTTTTTACTGGGGTCCAAATCCTTCCCCACAATCATACTTACAGGTGGGTCCTCTACAACTCCACCTCCTTTTCTACATGGCCCCTCCCAGCTCAGGAAGACTCTAGCCATTGGTAATGGGACTGGTGGCCCTGTGAATGCCGAACCTGGAGTATTTCCCAGGCACGATCTGCTCTGCCCGAATGAGATCTTGCCTTACCAGGAGATGTTAGCACCTGTGTCCCACAGTCCCTGTGTTACTATTCCATTAACTGTAATGGGGCACAGATTCTCATCAGAGGAGAGTGGTTCTTCAGACTGGACACACCCTACAAACACACCAGTGCCCTTTTGATCACCCCTGCCCCAATATCTCTGCCCCTTAACCAGTTTCTGAGGGCAGTTATATCTCAAGTGTCCCACTTGATTGCAAATATGACATTTCTTGGGACCTATTTCTTGAGTCCCCTTAGAACCAAAGGGCTCTACTTTGGGCTCAGGTGCAGGCTGGTTTCCTTTGGGCTGCCCTCCATGGGATCCCTTATACCCATGTGCTGCCCCCATACCATAAGACTTACGTTGTGTGTGTGGCCGGCTAGACAGATACTCGTCAGCGCTTCCTACCACCTCTGTGGAAGAGGCGATGCCCTGTCTATAGGCCATACACGCATGTCCTCAGGTACAATTTTAAGGAATTGTTCTCTCACCAATACATCTTTAATCAGTTCCACAGTAGTTGCTTTAGCCCCTCCATCCACCTATCAAGGTAAGTATACAGTTTAACCTGCAGTTCTGCATAACTGTCTTCTGGGCTTTTCTTTAACTCCCTAAATTTTCTTCTATAAGCCTCAGGAGTTAATTCAAAACGTTTCAACAACACTGTTTTTACTTTATCATAATCAGCATAGTCTTCATTACTCATTTTAGCAAATGCATTCAGCGCTCTCCCCGTCAGCAAGGGTGTGAGATAAGTTGACCAGGAAGCCTTATTTAATTGTAATTGATTACATACTCTCTCAAATGACCTTAAAAATAAATCAAGGTCATCTCCCTCTTTAAACTGAGGGAACAATTTAGAATTCATTTTGGCTTCATGAGGTAAACTCACTCCACCATTACTCACGGTTTGCTGACTGCGGAGAGTCATCATCTCCTTCTCGTGCTGTCGTTCCTTTTCTCTTTCTTCGCGTTCTTTCTCCTTTTCCTGACGTTCTTTCTCTCTGTCTTCACGTTCCTACTCTTTGTCTTGGCGTTCTTTCTCTCTGTCTGCCAGTCTCTTTTCTTCAAGTTCTGTCTCTGCTTCCTGTCTTCTTGCTTCTGCTTCCAACCTTCTTGCTTCTGCTTCAGCATCCAGTCTTTTCGCCTCCAATGCCTTGTCTTGCAGCAATAGCTGCAGTCGCAGTGCCTCAAGCTGGTTTGGGGGGTCTGCTGCCTCAGTTCCTGACTCACCCCCAGCGACAGTCTGCTTCAGATCATGTGCCAAGAGAGTAGCTATGAGGTCTGCCTTTTTCTTCTGCTTTAGACTTTCAGGCTGAATCCCCTTTTCCTGGCACCTTTCAAAAAGCTGTGTTACAGTAAGTGAGTCATACTCCGTGGTGCTCATTCTCTACTGCTACACTTTACTGTGCTATCTAGAAACAAATAAAACTGTTGTACAAATGTATCCTCTTGTATATCATGTTTTGCAATGCTAAGGTAACTGTTCCTCTGGCAAACTCTGTATCTCAGTGTCTTTCATGATCCGCTATCCTCACCCCACCACTGCCAACCAATATGTGACAACCCACCTCTCCCTCGGCTGAAACAGCTTTTAGAGAGGTGTGTGTCCTTGGGTATTCGCTGCCACCAGCCGGACTTTCCTTCTGGCACCTCTTTCAAGTATACAAACTTGAATAATCACACGTGCAATTGCACAAGTTAAAGTCTGGTAGTGTGTCTCTTTCAGGTGGTGGATGCTACACAGAGTTTACCTTAGCCAGTGGAAAACCAAATCTTACCTTAGAAAAATGACATCAGAGTCACAACTGTTGAGCAAATAAATAGCTTTTACTTAACAGAAAGTGCAATGAGCATTTACAGGAAATGTATTTACAACACAAGAGAATAACACTTATACAGGAAAAGTAAACAAATGTTTTTAAACAACAGATGGCAAAAGAAGAAGGCTATTACTGAAATATACTATCACTAAACTTACCCTTCCCTGTCCTTACAAGAGACACTGGACCCTGTTCTAACTGCCAGCTCCCATGGACATACCAGGTAGGCTCCAAGCTTATGTTTCCCCTCACAGCTTCCAGGGCAAGAGAGAGAGTTCTCTGTCTTACAGAAGCTTATATAGTCTATGGAGACTAGGTCATTCCTATTCTCCCCTTAAATGCACCAACCACCTAACATGTATGTATTTAATTGTCCCAATCAGAGTGAACACCTATTGGTGACCAATTATATTCCCTTTTCACCTTAAGGTTATATTTGAATGATCCAATCCATTCAAACTGCCCTGTGTCCATGTCTGCAAGGTCTGTGTGTGTCTGGAGATGTCCACTCGAGATTTATGACCCAGCTCTTATCTAGCAGCTAGGAATTCCACAAGCTGGTTGCTGCTGGAGGATTTCAGCCTCAGTGTATTTTTTTCACACTGCTAAAAAAATAAGGCATCTACAGAATCCAAACCATTAACTCTTTCCTTCCCATTTCTGTCACACTCCCCTTCCTGCTTCCTGGCATCCGTGATTGTCTGTCTGCACAAAGCCTCGAGCAGCTCTACCTATTAATCATGCACCCAGTTCACAGGGCTTTCTAAATTAGTTCACCCCCAAATTTAATTTCTTGAGCTAGGTTCCTCCCATTACTTGTTGCAATCTAAGGAAAAGTCTCAAAGTGCCCCAAAACACTGACACTAAAAATCTCTTTTCTCCACCAACCCACTTACACTGCTACTTTAAGTATGGAGATAAACAAATAAATAAATGTAAGTAGTAGTAGTAAAAATATTTATTTTTAGACAGGATATACAAAACTTTAGGGTCCGAGGACCTATTTTCAAAGTCGTCCTGTACATACATTCATTCAAGTTACAGGGTAAAACATAATTCATAAATACATTATAAAGTGTACTATAATCTTTCATAATTCAGTACATACAATAAACCCACAAATGTAACAATTTGTTTACCTAATATTAATCTAGTTACAAATTTGTTACTTCATTCCCTGTTTAAATATCAAACAATTTACATCATACCCCCCCTTATAATAACATCACTTCAAACATGTACATTCAGAGTAAAATATTTAATCCAGCCCAGATCTGAATTGTGAAAATTTTGTCAAATTTCTTATTTGAGAGGGAATTTCATTCCAGATTTTTGTGACCTGAACCTGCAATGTCATGCTACCATATTTTGTACTAACTATTGGAGTAATAAGGCCCTTGTGTTTTACATCCCTGAAAGCATAATTATGACACTCATGCCCCAAATCTATATCCATATTACCCTTTATCTTATAAATAAATATTGAATATTGTTTCTTATACCGTACCTGTAAACTATGCCATTTTAGGACCTTATACATGGTGCAATGATAGGTTAAGAAGCTTCACTTAAGAGCAAATCTGGCCAATCTGTTATATGTCCTGACAAGTTTATCCAGGTGATTATAACCCACAACGTTGTACACTAAATTACCATATTCCAATACAGGCAGTATTAACTGCATAGTGAATACACTCCAGGTTTGTTTACTTAATATTCCGGAAGACCTATGCAGTGCCCCAATGCTATTATTAAGTTTCTTTATTGTATTATTAATATGGTCAGAAAATGTTAAGGCACTATCTAGTACTACTCCTAAATATTTATATTGTTTTGTGATTGTTAGTTTTCTCCCATCACTCATTAATAATTCCCTCTCATTCACTAATTTTTTTATTACCTTATTTGATTTCTTGTCAAAGTACATAACCTGTGTTTTCTTTTGACTTAATACAAGTTTAGAACTAGATAACCAGTCTTGTAAAATATCAAAATCCATTTGCAACTTTGCCATCATTTCACTATGTGTTTTTGCTGATGCTAATAAAACGGTGTCATCTGCGTACAGTCTTATATGTGTATTATTTATTCTTGTGGGTAGGTCATTTACGTATATCAGAAACAACAGTGGCCCCAGGATTGATCCCTGGCACTCCTCTTAACAGTCTACCTTCATCAGATAGTTGACTATCAATTTCTACTTGTTGTTTCCTTTCACCCAAATAGGATTTAAACCATCGAACAGACCTAGGGGGTGATCCTGGTCCTCTCCATCCTCTCATACAGCAAATGGTGATCAAATCAAAGGCTTTGGACAGGTCGGCGAACACTGCACCCGTGGACTCCCCCCTGTCCAGGGCTGCTTTCACCTATCCACAAAGTCCACGAGTGCAGTGCCAGTTGAATAACCTGTCCTAAAACCATGTTGAAATTTTGTTAATTTGGAATATTTTTCAAAATAGTTGTACAGCTGGTTGTACACCATCCACTCCATTATCTTAGAGAGGACAGAGAGGACCGCAATCGGCCTGTAATTTGAAGGGTCATTTGGGTTACCTCGTTTAAATATGGGTACAATTTTTGTAACCTTCCATTTACAGGGAAAAGTGTTCTCTATCAAACTCTGATTAAATAAATCTGTCAGTGTTGGTGACAGTAATTCAACTGCATCTTTAATGAATTTGGATTCAATTTTATCCATACCATAGATTTTTTAGTGTTTAGTTTTTTAATCTCATCCCTAACTTCTTTTATTTTCCTAAAATAGAAGTAGGGAAAGTTTTCCTCATCACTTATTTTTTTATGAGAATCAATACGCATTGATTTACCAGCTGAAATGTCAGGGTCCAGTAACGTTATGAAATATTGGTTTAACAGCTGAGCTGTAGCTTTCAGATCAAGAAGTTCTCCCTTGTCGTCAGACATTTTTATTTTCTGTTTAGCACTTAATGGGTTATCCAGATCTTTAATTAAATTTCAGTTTTTTTTGGGATCTTGAGTTGTTTCAGTTTTATAATTATAAAACTGTTTCTGAGCTTGTTTAATTAGTCTGCGACATTCTTTCCGTTTAATTTTATAACTGTCTCAATCAACCCCATTTCTTGTTTTATGAGCTTTTTTCCAGGCTCTATCTTTAATACATATTTTTTTCTTGAAGAATTCCTTTACCCAAGGTAGATGCTTTTTTTTTAATGTTCTTGAAGGGTGCATGCCTATTACAGACCCCCCAAAAAAGTATTTGAGAATTCCTCAACCCCCAGATTTATGTCTGGAATTAATTGCAACCTATCCCACTTTTCACATTTCAAATCTTGAACAAAATGTTCTGGATGGTAATTTTTAAAATCTCTCTTTATCATAATCTTTCCTTCTTCATTACATTTATATTTATTTGTTAGTACACATAGAAACATAACATAGAAACATAGAATCTGATGGCAGATAAGGACCTCTTGGCCCACCTAGTCTGCCCATTTACCTACCTTACAGATAAGCTGCAGATCCTAGTTAACCAACAGCCTGCTTCCTCCTACCCCCACTAGAACTACCTTATGTCTGTCCCATGCATTCTTGAATTCCCCCACTGTTTTTGACTCTATGACCTCCTCAGGAAGGCTGTTCCATGCATCTGCAACCCTCTCTGTGAAGAAATATTTCCTCACATTACCTCTGTGCCGTCCCTCCTCTATCTTCAAATTGTGCCCCCTTGTTCTTGCACATGTCTTTTTCTGAAAGATGCTACCCTCTTGGACTTTGTTGATTCCCTTGAGGTATTTGGAAGTTTCTATCATGTCCCCCTCTCCATCTTTTCCTCAAGGCTATACATCTTAAGCTCCTTCAATTTTTCTTCATATGTCTTCTGGTGTAGACCCTGCACCATTTTGGTTGCCCTTCTCTGGACAGCCTCCACCCTGTCTATGTCTTTGCAGAGGTGGGGTCTCCAGAACTGTACACAGTACTCCAGATGTGATCTTACCAACAATCTGTACAGAGGGTAAACAACTTCCTGTATTCTACTGGTGATGCCTCTTGCTATGCATCCCAGTATCCCCCCAGCCCTCCTTACTGCCTTCTCACATTGCTGGTTCACCTTTAGGTCACCTGATATGACTACCCCAGATCCCTTTCCATTTTTGTTGTCAGTATCTCACCCCCATTGCGTACTCTTCCCCTAGGTTTTTATTTCCCAGATGCATTACTTTGCACTTTTTTGCATTAAATCTAAGCTGCCATACATTTGACCATTCCTCCAACCTTGCCAAGCCCCTTTTCATCCTTTCCATCCCACCTTGCATATCAACCCTGTTGCAGATCTTTGTGTCATCTGCAAAGAGACATACTTTTCCTTCCAGTCCCTCTGCAATGTCACTTATAAAGACATTAAAAGGACCAGCCCCAGTACTGAACCCTGCAGTACCCCACTAGTAACCCCTTTCTTCACTGTGGACTTCATTTACTATTACCCTCTGTGTCCTGTTGTCCAGCCAGTGTTTTACCCAGGCTACCACCCTGGGACCCACTCCCAGGCTGGCTAATTTGTTTATTAATCTTTTGTGCGGGACTGTGTCAAAAGCCTTGCTGAAGTCTAGGTAGGCCATGTCCACAGCCCCTCCCTGGTCTACTACTTTGGTTACCCAGTCAAAAAATCAATTAGATTTGTCTGACATGACCTTTCTGCTGTGAATCCATGCTGCCTTGGGTTCTGTGCCCCACTGGCCTCTAGGTACTCAACAATTCTTTTCTTCAGAAGTGATTCCATCATCTTCCCTACCACTGATGTCAAACTGACACTTATATAGTTTCCTGCCTCTGTCTTGCTCCCACTTATCTCAAAAAGTAAATAAATTATTTGCAAAAGACTCCATCAATGCATCAGTTAGGGTTAAAGGGACAAAAGCGAAGAAATGTGGTGTTAGGGTTCCCAACCCTAACAGCTAAGTTGATCTAAGTACAACCCCCAAATTTTCACATACTTACAGTATCACATCTTTTGACATTACTCCACTTCTCAAATCACTAAAAAAATATATCTGTCCAGGGCCTGATCAAATTAGTGCTAGATTCATAATAGAAACAACAGAAGAAATAACAACTCCATTAAAAATAATGTTTAATAAATCTCTACAAGAAGCAGAAATTCCACTAGACTGGTTAACAGCATCAGTCACCCCTATATATAAGAAAGGAAACAGATCAAATGTTCAGAATTATCATCCCATAAGCCTCACATCTATCATCTGTAAAACTATGGAAAAAAATAATCAAATCTTTACTTGAAAAAGAAATGAGGAAATTAAACATTTCAGACAATACTCAGTATGGATTCAGAACAGGGCACTCATGAACAACTAACTTATTATCCTTCTATAATAACATTGGTCAGGGCCTGGATAATAAAAAAACAAACGGATGTCATCTTACTTGACTATAGTAAAGACTTTGCCAAGGTCCCTCATGGGTATCTCATCAAAAAATTAGAATCCTTGGGCTTCTCCAATTACCTAGTAAACTGGGTAAATGCATGGTTGACAAACAGGACCCAAAGGGTTGCCATAAATGACAGCTTTTCCGAGCTGGGTTCAGTCACAGGTGGGGTTCCACAGGGCTCTGTACTTGGCCCTATATTATTCAATATATAAGTGACATGCAAATAAGAACCCACAAATTGGTTATCTAAATTTGCCAATGATTGTAAACTTGGGGGAATGGTGGATAATCAACATAACCATAATTCACTTATTACTAAGTTATTATTATTATTTAAAAATATTAAAAGGCGGGCCCAAGAAAATAAAATGGAATTTAATACGGACAAGTTTGTGGTCTTGCACTTTGGGATACATAACCCAAAAAACACCTAGGGCTGGATATTCAAACTGCGCCATTCTGTGGCGCAAGCCCTTGCGATGCACAAAATAGTTGTGCAGGGGTGTGACCGGGGCGATATTCAACGGAGTTGCGCTATTGAGCAACTCCTTTGAATATCACCCCCCGGCCACAGCCACTGTGCATGGCGCAGTGGAACTTGCGCCACCGCAAGTGGTCGGAGTGGAGCATTCAAGATGCGGTGGTGCAAGTTCCATTGAGCCATGCGCAAATTTCCGATATTCAAAAGGTGACATGCAAATGGGGCCATAATTCATGCAAGGCATAGGGGGGGCCATTTGCATCTATTTATGGCCCCATTTGCATGCCATTAGCATGCAGGTGCGCCGATCCCCGAGGACTTGCGCCTGGCGCCCTGCCAGGCAGCAGCCATCGGGGACCGACACCCTCTGCAGCCCGATCACGGGCATAACTGTAAATCCCCCACCCCCAACTGGCCTGATCGCGGGCATAAGTGAAAAATCCCCCCACCCCCGACTGGCCTGATCACGGGCATAAGTGAAAAATCCCCCACCCCCGACTGGCCGATCAGGGCATAAGTGAAAAAATCCCCCACCCCGACTGGCCCGATCGTGGGCATAAGTGAAAAAAAAAACACTCCCCACTAGCCCGATCGCGGGCAGAAAAGAGTTCAACCCCCAGAACATATCCCTGGTGGTCCAGTGGACTGCGAAGCCAATCGCGCATTAGAGTCCACCCCAAGGTCCACCTACCCTGGTGATCTAGTGGCCCCACCCACCCACAGACCCACCACCCAGTCCCCCCGTCAGCCGGGCGGCAGCATCCACCCGCCTGCGTCCTGCCGCCGCCAACTGGCTGCTCCGGTAGGGCTGCACGCCTGTTGGTTCAGAGCAAGAGCCAATGGGTGTCAGCCCATACCGCTCATAAGCCAGTCCAGAATAATGAATGGCAAGCACGCGGTATGGGCTGCATGCCCATTGGCTCTTGCTCTGAACCAATGGGCGTGCAGCCCTACGGCAGTCAGTTAGTGGGTGGCAGGATGGCAGGTGGGTGGTGCTGCTGCGCCCGCTGGCTGACGGGGAGGCGGTGGTGGGGCTCCCATGCGTGGGTGGGGTGGGGGGCCACTAGATCACCAGGGTAGGTGGACCTTGGGGGTGGACTCTAATGCCCATGATTGGGTTTCGTGAGTTCACTGGACCACCAGGGATATGTTCTTGGGGGTTGAACTTTTTCTGCCCGCGATCAGGCTAGTGGGGGTGTTTTATTCACTTATGCCCGGATCGGGCCAGTCGAGGAGGATTATTCACTTATGCCTGCGATCGGGCCAGTCGGGAGTGGGGGATTCTTTCACTTATGCCCGTGATTGGGCCAGTTGGGGAGGGTTTTTTGTAACTTATGCCGCGACATTGGGCCAGTCGGGAGGGGGGTTACTATATTGGGCTGCAGAAGACTGAGACAAGTCGAGGCCACCCACAGGTGGCAGCTGCTGTGTTGCGCCTGCAATGTGGCAGCTCACCTGTGGGTGGCCCTCATTACTCCTTTTTTTTGCTCAAAGTTGTGCAGGCGCAGGTTGGGGTTGCACCTGCACAACTCTGCACAGCCCACTGAATATCGGGCTGTGCAGTTTATGCATGGTTCCTCCCCCTCCAGTTCAGCATGCCTTCATTAGCATCGTGCTGTTGCTCAGCTTGACTTGGGGGGCGCAACTGCCTCCTGCTGAATATGGCAGAATGGCGCAATTTTGGACTTGCGCAGGTGCAACCTTATTGCGCATGGTGCAACCCTTTTGAATATCCAGCCCCTACTGTATAAATAACTTCCGGCTTAAAGCCACTAACAAAGAAAGGGATCCGGGCATATCGGTAAATACCAAACTTACATTTTTTGACCATTACTCAAAAGTGGCTAATATGACAAATGGGCTAGTCAGACAGATTAAGCGTTCCTTTGTCTTGAGATCGGAACAGTGTTTGATCCCACTTTACAGGGCATGTGTCAGACCGGTTATTGAATACGGGTCACCATTCTGGAGCCCACATCTCAAAAGAGATATTGATAGACTAGAGAGGATCCAGAGATGGGCAATTAAGATGGTTCCTAGATTATCAGCAAACACCTATCAGTCTAGGGTTCAATTAACAGGCTTAAATTCTCATCAAAATAGAAGAATTAGAGGGGATCTACTTTTTCTTTATAAGTTGCTAAAATCCCCAGACCTTATGAACAAATGTGGACTTACCTTTACTACCAGTCGAATTGTTTCTAGACGCCACACTAAAAAACTTATAGTCCCCAGAGCCAGGACCAATCTTAGACTAACTTTTTCTCAGTAAATACACCAAACCTTTGGAATATATTACCACAGGAATTGGTCAACTGTGGTAACTTTGACGGATTTAAAAAGGGTCTTGATTATTAGTAAAACCAAAATCAAACAATATAAATTGCCCACACAATTGTTGGGGAAAATCTAGATGGGCCTCGGCCTTCTTTTTTCTTAAAAAACCTAGTAAACCGAGCAAACCCCACCCTCAACCTGCAGGCAGCAAACCAGGTGTGGGGTGTGCCTTGGGGTTCTCCAGCCTAATGCTCACCACCTTCCATCAGTAAAGAAGATGAAATGTGTACAGTGTATGAGAATGGGGTGAGCATTAGACTGGAGAACCCCAAGGCACACCCCATGTGTGCTGCCTGGAGAGTGGGGTGGGGTGTTGTGGTTGGGAACCCTAACACCACATTTCTCTACTTTTGTTGTTTTAACCCTATCTGATACATTAATGGAGTTTTTTGAAAAGTGTATATATATATATATATATATTTATTTGAATTTTGTTGACCGGGTAAGACCACTGAGACAAATAAGTCCCTTTTTCAGGGTCAACCCGGGGTCACATGTTACATAGCATCACAATAAGTATCACAAAGTAGAACATTACATTTCATATCAGAATAACAAGTATTACAGAGCAGTACAGTGTACATACAGTAAATGCAAGACATCCGTGGAGCATCATAAATTCCATGTTCAATTGTTGTCTATACATATATATTACATTGTATATATTACATTTCATAGTAGCACAACAGGTAACACAGAGCAGTACAGTGTACAGACAGTAAATGCAATACATCTGTGAAGCATCATCAATTCCATGTACAATTGGTATATAAATAAGGTGTATAGCCATATCGAGCTATACCCAGACATAGATGCTACATAGCCTGGGTGCTGTAACAAGTGGGTAGGTGCATAGTGCAATAAATTTATAAAGGGAGAGGGTTAGCGGGAAGGGAAGAGGAGTGGGATAGGGTGGCAGGGGCTGTGGAGGTAGAGTTGCATCAGCGAGAACAGGAGCAGGAGGAGGGGGAGGCAAGGGAGGCATATAGGTTGGACTTAAATAGAGGAAGAGTGGTATTGTTCAGGACACATGGAGGAAGGGAGTTCCAGCTAGAGATAGCAGCAAATGAGAAGGACCTCCTAGTGTAGGTTAGGAGCAGTTTGGGTATTTCCAGGAGGGGTAGGGCTGCTGAGCGCAGGGTGCGAGGAGTTTATTTTAAGCTTGTTATATCCCTTAGGCACTGGGGCATGAAGTAGTGGACAAATTTATAAATAAGGCACATGGAGTAGTACTTCAGTTTAGATTCGCAGGTTAACCAACCCAGAGAGGAGAGGACTTTGCAGTGGTGCAAACGGGAGTTGGTCCCCAGAGCGAACATCCCAATCCTATGGTAGGCCTGGGAAAGGAGAGAGAGAGAGAGAGAGGAGGAGTTGGTAGTAAGCAGCAGAGGGACTCCATAGGTCAGGAGGGGAGAGAATGATGCAGAGGCAATTCTTAGGCTGGAGGCACGGGCGAGAAACGGTCGGATTCGATAGAGCAGCCCAAACTTCTGGTTCATAGATCTGACAATGTTGGAGACATGAAGATTGAAGGAGAGTGCAGTGTCCAGGGTGAAGCCCAGACATTTGAAGGATGTGACTGTCTCTAGGGTGTCACCCTTGTTTGATATGATATTGAGGGGGGGTGGTGGGTCTTTTGTAGAAGGGTGTCAGGAGAACAGCATGCATTTCATTTTCTTAGTGCTGAGGACCAGCTGACGACAGCTGAACCAGTCCTCAAGAGAAGCAAAGTCGTTGGCAAGATCCCTATTAATTGTGTCAGAGTTAGATGAGGAGTGATAGATAATGACATCATCTGCATAAAGGTGCACTGAAGCACCACCACAAGAGCGGGGGAGGTCGTTAATGAAGAAGGAAAATATAAGTGGACCTAAGATAGATCCCTGCGGTACTCCATGCGTTATGTGCTGGGGATCAGAGAAGGAGCCATTCCATTTGACTCTCTGAGAGCGGCAGGATAGGTAGCTTTTTACCCAGTTCCAGGCATTGTTATCCAGACCTAGAGTCTGCAGCTGGTGGAGCAGGAGATCATGGTTTACCAGATCAAATGCTTTAGTAAGATTGACAAAAATGGCACCCGTAACACGGCCCTCATCCATGGCATGGTATATGTCTGTTGTTACTTTTATCAGAGCAGTTTGAGTGCTGTGATTCCTTCTGAATCCATGTTGATAGGGGGATAGAAGGTTGTGTGATTCAAGGTAGCCTTGGAGGTGGTTGTAGACTATGAGCTCCTGTATCTTTGCTAGGTGGCAGAGGAGGGATATTGGTCTATAGTTGTCGATGACAGTATTGGAACCCCCCTTATGTATAGGTACTACCACTGCAATCTTCCACTTATCAGGTACTATGTTGGACAAGAAGGACCGGTTGAAGAGATCTCTGATCGGGCAAGCAAGTGCTGTTGCTCCCAATTTGAGAAATTTTGCTTCTAGAGAGTCATGTCCAGCTGAACTGTCAAGATTAAGGTTGAGGAGTAGCTTCCGGACCTCTTTGAGTGTGACAAGTTTCAGGTGGAACTCCGGGTGCCCATCAATGGCCACATTATAAGGTGGGGCCTGGTTAGGGGGTGGAGGAATTATGGAAAAGTGAGGTGTATTTGTCAAGATCTGTGAAGAAGTTATTAAATCCTGTTGCTATGGATGCAGAGTCAGAGAGGGTAGGGCTGTTGGCAAAGACTGAATTGGGGTGGAGGCAGTTGTCCCTTTCAATAGCGAGTTAATTTGTCACCAGAACTTCTTTGGGTGACAGAGATTCTCCATTTGGAGAGATTTAAAGTGTGAGTGTTTGACTTTGTGAAGGGACTGTTTGCATTTGTTCCTCAGGTGACAGTAGGCTTGCCAGTCAGAGGGTAGGTCACTCTTTTTGTAGTTTTGCCAGGCTTTGTCCCTATGTGACATAAGCATTCTAATTTCCCTAGTGAGCCACGGTGCCTTTATACCCTTTGATCTACATTTTTTCAGGGGTGCATTTTGGTTGATTGTGTGTGTAAAAGTTGTGATGAAGAAGTCTAGGGCATGATTTATGTCCGGAAGGGCACTAATGGGTGACCAGTCCGTGTTAGTAATGGAGGTGATAAAGTGGCCTGTGTCGAATTTGGACATGTCACGAACTAACAATATCTTGGGAGGGGGGTTAGTGTAGTTGTTTCTCCACACACAAAAGGTGGGTGAGTGATCACTTTGGCAGTCAAAGAGTACACCGACTGCTTTTATCCTTGGGCAGTTTGTAGCTATCCAGTCTAGTAATGTATGTTTCCCTGATTTGGTGTTGACGCATGTAGGGGCTTGTATGAGCTGGGTTAGACATGAGTCAGCCAGAGCTGCATGCAGTTTCATGGCATCTGGGTGCAGCCAGTCCTGGTTAAAGTCTCCACAGAGTACGAGGTCATGGCCAGGAAGTATATCTAAGTACTCTAGGAGGGAGGGCAGACTGGAGGAGGCTGTACTGGGGGGCATGTAGACACATCCAATGGTCAGTTTCTTGACATTTCCAAGTGTTAGAGAGGCAAAGAGTGAGTCAGCTATAGGTGTATCCCCACCAGGATTACGGAGTTCAGTGACATCCAGATTAGACCCGAAGTATAGTAGGACACCACTGCCCCGTTTTCCTATCCTGTCTTTCCTTAGACAGCTGTAGCCATGTATGTCCACCTCATGCTGCTTTATGGCTGGCTTGAGCCAGGATTCAGATATACAAAGAACATCCGGTACCATCTGCCTGACCCAGGCATCCAGTTCCGCCATTTTTGGGCGAATACTGCGGATGTTAATATGAGCAACTTTTAGCCCCTTTATCTGAGGTATGGACAGTGTAATGTGTGGGGAAGACATGAGACAGGTGGGTCCAGGGTTGGTTTCAATGTCACCTTCGCAAGCAAGTAAGCAGGAGGACTGAGAAATGGAGCCCTAGAGAGACACGTGCGGAGAGCATTCCTATTACTGATAAGCCTTGTGGTATGCAGAGGTGGTTATTAAGCCAGAGCCCCACTAAGGCAGTGTCCCATTTTGGGAGACAGGGGATGTAAAGAAGCACCAGAGAGGATTCCAGCCATATGAGGCAAGGGGGGTGGGAGTGGAGGGACTGTTCCAGGAGTTGTGATGTGTTACCTTAATACTATTTATGCAGTAGCTGAGGAGGATGATACAAGTTAAGGATAAGACAGTATATAGATTTTTCATGATGCTTTCCTATCCAGTCGTGGTAACCCAGAGGTAGGGAGTTAGACCAACACCTGGGGGTGTCTGTATTATGGTGCAGTTGCTAGGTAATACCAATTAGAGCTAGTTCTAGAGGTTGGCATGTTAAGTTTATAGAGGAGAGGGGATTTGAAGCAAAAGCTATGGTCAAAATGCTCAGCTTTGAGGAGCTGGAATGGGTGGTAATATAGCTGAGGGAAGACTACCAATGAGCAGTGGAGGGGCGGGGTTTCATGCATATTTAATAGAGGCCGGGGTCGTGGCGGGCGCTGTGGGAAGAAAATACAGACACACTTTATAAGCTGGAGCTACGCTTCAGAAAGTTACAGAGCCACTGAAAAATCATATGGCCAATCAGGTCTAAAGCCGTAGAAGTCTGCAGTCAATCTGAAGTGTGCTGGAGATTCATGACCTAATCAGTATTCACGGAAAGCCCCAGAGGTGTACTGCTGTCTTACCCTGGCGCTGTGTTCCTTTGGGCGGGGTTCGCAGCCCGCTGGCTCCACCAGCCGCTGCAGGTGGGAGAAAGAGATTCTGCCCTAGTCACGGGCAACGCTATAAGTGAAGAGAGGAATGCAGGTTTAGGAAGGTAACAGTAATTAAGAGTAGCAGCTGGTCAGTTAGCTTAATTGGCAGGGCAGGGAAGTACAGGGACACAAAAGAGTGTAGAGGGTGGGCCACCAGACAGCTACTTGAAATTCAGCTCTCACTGGTGCCGGGGGGAGAAGAGCAGTTTAACACAATAGCAATGGCGGTTGGGGGGGGAGGTAGGGTCAGAGCAAAGAGAATGAGAACAGGAAGGTAGGCAAGAGAGACAGACAGAAAGGAGCGTGGAGATACTGGTATTATCATACAAAAGATAAAGATAAGATTATTCCAACAACTAGCGCAGTGCTGTCTTCTGGCATGTTAATACTGTCTATGCAATGCAGCTGTATCTAGAGGGCGGGCAGGAAAAACACAGCCCCTGGCATACCTGGATCCCCCGAGTTACCTAACTGCTGCGGCAAGCTTTCCCAGTACAGTACCCACTTTCATGCTAAATTACTTTTAAGCTGTTTTACATCCTAGCATAGAAAACCGTGCACATTCAAAAATACAGACACACTTCATAAGTTGGAGCTACACTTCAGAAAGTTACAGAGCCACTGAAAAATCATATGGCCAGTCAGGTCTAAAGCCGGAGAAGTCTGCAGCCAATCCGAAGCATGCTGGAGATTCATGACCCAATCGGTATTCAGAGAAAGCCTCAGAGGTGTACTGCTGTCTTACCCTGGCGCTGTGTTCCTTTGGGCGGGGTTCGTGGGGTTTGCAGCCCGCTGGTTCCACCAGCCGCTGCAGGTGGGAGAAAGAGATTCTGCCCTAGTCATGGGCAATGCTGTAAGTGAAGAGAGGAATGCAGGTTTAGGAAGGTAGCAGTAATTGAGAGTAGCAGCTGGTCAGTTAGCTTAATTGGCAGGACGGGGAAGTACGGGGACACAAAGGAGTGTAGATGGTGGGCCACCAGACAGCTACTTGAAATTCAGCTCTTACTGGTGCCAGGGGAAGAAGAGCAGTTTAACACAATAGGAATGGCAGTAGAGGGGGGGGAGGTAGGGTCAGAGCAAAGAAAATGAGAACAGGGAGGTAGGCAAGAGAGACAGACAGAGAGGAGCGTGGGCATACTGGTATTATCATACAAAAGATAAAGATAAGATTATTCCAACAACTAGCGCAGTGCTGTCTCTGGCATGTTAATACTGTCTATGCAATGCAGCTGTATCTAGAGGGCGGGCAGGAAAAACACAGCCCCTGGCATACCTGGATCCCCCTGAGTTACCTAACTGTTGTGGCAAGCTTTCCCAGTACAGTTCCCACTTTCATGCTAATTTACTTTTAAGCTGTTTTACATCCTAGCATAGAAAACAGTGCATATTCAAAAATACAGACACACTTCATAAGTTGGAGCTACACTTCAGAAAGTTACAGAGCCACTGAAAAATCATATGGCCAGTCAGGTCTAAAGCCGTAGAAGTCTGCAGCCAATCCGAAGCATGCTGGAGACTCGTGAGCCAATTGGTATTCAGGGAAAGCCACAGAGGTGTACTGCTGTCTTACCCTGGTGCTGTGTTCCTTTGGGCTGGTGGCGCGGGGTTCACAGCCCACTGGCTTCACCAGTCGCTGCAGGCAGAAGAAAGAGAGTCTGCCATAGTCACGGGCAACCCCTGGTGCTGTGTTCCTTTGGGCAGGTGGCGTGGGGTTCGCAACCCGCTGGCTCTACCAGCTGCTGCAGGTGGGAGAAAGAGATTCTGCCCTAGTCATGGGCAACCCTGTATATTCATATATATATATATATATATATATATATATATATACACTATACCTCCAGGTTTAAACTGGGTGCTTTCTCTCTGCTCCATCAGTAATTCCATTTTGTATTTTAGTTCCTTCTGCTGCATATTTCTGTTGCCCCAGAGCTGACTTGAAAATGGGTTCTTGTCCTAGTTCACTTACCCAGTGAACAAATTAAATAAATAAAATAATTAATCAGTACATAGGAAATATTACATGGGACTGCCTGTGATATCAAAAAAGTGCTACTTAACCCCTGACTTTGTGAGTGGTGAAGCCTAGAGTGAGGTCAATAGTGGTCAAACAGGAAGAAAAACAGATACCAAGCTGCATTCTCATTGGGTAGGGGTATCTTTGTGATCTGTGTAAGGACTCTCACCTGCATTGTAAAAATATAACTAGCAGCTGAAATAAAAAATAGAAGGCTAAATCTTCATACAACAACGGAAGCTTTTAAACTGATATTGTTTAAATAGAATAATAGGTAGGAAATCACCATTAACAAGGCTTTAATTCCAACTAGGGATTGAGGTAACATCATTAACTATGTGAGCAAAGCTTGAGTGGCTCAAAATGTATTTATTTTATTTATTTATTGAAGTCTCAGAAATTACAACACCTTTGAGCCAGAGGCTCATTTACAAAGGCTCCACTTCAAGGAAGGAGGGAACGAAGGGACAGCTTACATGACACAAGGGCAAAACGACTGTAAAAATGGCAAAAAATACATAATACATACAAATTACATATACTACATAGTAAGTGCATAGTAAGTGCTGCTAGGTTACGTGAGTTACAGGGTTACAGTTATTTTACATTTAGTATGAGCGGTCAAAGGGAATGACCTTATCAGTGAACTTCAGAGGCTGAGGATACAAGGAGTTCAAGAGTAGTGTCGTTATAGGACACTTCCAGAGTAAGGCTGAGAGCAGGCAGGCATTGTATAGAGAGGGGTGAAGCCATCCAAGCAAACTACTTGAGAGCAAGGATAGGGGGATGAATAAGAGATAGGAGTAGGACACAAATGACAAGCAGAAGAAGGGCAGGAATTGACTAGGGGTAGTGTTGGGGGGGGATGTGGGAGAGGGGTGTGGTGTGTTATTGGTGGGGGGTGAGTCAACGTAAGAGCTAGGGGGCAATGTCAGCTAGATAAGAAAGAGGCAACTATGCCAGGGTAGGTGGGGGAAGGGAGATGGTATCAAATAGCTGAGGTGTAGTCAATGTAAGGATAGTCTGAGGGGTAGGGGAGGGGTAAGGGTAGTAAGAGAATAGAGACGATAAGTAAGTAGTGAGAGCAGAATGGAGTGGGAGGGAAAGGACTCAATGTAAATTAGGTCAGGCATTCACAGCTACTGCATTTCATTAGATGCTGCCGGAGTTTGGTTTTGAAGGGCCCAATTTTGGTGTCCGATAGGAGGTCAGGTGGAAGGTTATTTAGCCAGGAAGATGCTCTATACATGAAGAAATGCTGAGCCTGTGTAGTGCAGCAGAAGGGGACCTGAAAGGTGGAGTTGGATGTGCTTCTAGTGCAATGGTGGTTATTTGTCTTGTTGAGGAGCTGCAACAGCATGGATGTGGCTAATCCAAGGCTAATTTTCTTCATGAAAAGGCAGGTATGGTAGGAGATTCTGCCCTGAAGATTTAACCAGTTCGCTGAGATGTAGAAGTCACAGGTGTGGGTGTATAGGTGGGCGTCTGTGACTAGGTGGCAGGCTTTGTTAAGGGCAGCAGTTAACCTCTTAAGTGCTGTATTGGTGGTAGAGCCATATATTGTTAACCCAAAGTCAACAATTGAAAGGATGGAACTAGTAATGGCTCGGTGGAGCGCTTCCTGGGACATGCTGCACCTGTGTCTATACAGAAGCCCTAGCCTGATGCTTACAGCTCTGGATATTATATTTACATGCTTGTTGTAGGATAGGTTACTGTCAAGGGTTATGCCTAGATATTTAAAGTTGCAGACTTGTTCGAGGGGTGAGCTGAGGTTATTAGTGATACATAGCTGGGCATTTTTATATTTATTGTGAGGGCTGGCAAACAGCATCACTTTAGTAAAGAACATACAAGGTCCATAGGAAACCTTAAGGACCGTGGAGTCTCAAAAGACAGAGAAGTGCACTATATACCCCAGGAGTTGAAACAAAATGCTTAGAGAAAACAAACAAAGGGGTCAGCAACTTAAGGGCTATAAACACTTCAGGCTTTATTACAAGAATTTGCTAATAAAAATATATGAAAAAAATTCTCTCATATTTCAACGTTAAGCAGTTAGCACCGCGAGAGAATATAAATGGGTATCACATGAGTCACATAGGTCACAGTATTACACAGTCCAAAAGTAAGGAGCAGAGAAAAACAGTTACTATGTGTGTCATTGACCAGTCAAAGGCATTTAAATATGCGGTATTTGTAAAGTAAAAAAGCGCCTAAGAGCAACGACAAAACAACAGAACGTCTGGCGCAAAATACATACCGAAAAAATGCTTCACAGAATATACAAACGGAGCAGACATACCACCCTACTCAAGGGCTGAAGAAACTGGTCAGTCACAGACATGTAGTGCGAATATAACAGCCCAGCACACCATACACTGCTCGCCACGGACTTCACCGAGACCGATAGCGGAAGAGACAACAAAGCGTCAGAACTGACGTCACGCTTAAGTATCGACTGAAACATCTTCCTCAGAGCATGGATTGGGTGCACTGTGTCCCCTTAAATACAGAAGAGCTCTTAAAGAGACAGATCGAAAAACTGCACCATACAGCATATACCTCCATATAGCTACAAATAATAAAACAAAACAAACATAGAATAAGTTACCAAATTCCATATATACTGCATAATCTTAAAAAAGGGGAAAAGAGCCGAGCAAGTCGTAATCCCCACTGATCATGGCTAGAGCACGAAAAGTCATGGCCATGAAAACTATATAAGTGCCACCATATACCCATAACAATACAGTGAAATGAACAGAGATTGAAAAACTTAAAAAATTAAGTAGCATTGAAACAAGAAAACACAAAAGGGAGACAGAGCCGGAAAGTCATATGTCCCTATTGTGGACAGAGCACGACACAGGTCATGTCCACAAATACTACATTTAACTATAAATAACTATATATAGGAAGTTCATCATTTAAACCAAAAGGGAGCATTGTATTTAATTCAAAGATCCAGAAGACTTCTCTTTGCAGAATTTTTGAATTCAAATCTCCACCTCGGAATCCAACTTCCACCTTCTCCAAACCGATGAATCTTAATGTAGCTGGGGACCCATGTTTTACTTCATGATAGTGGCGTGCCATTGCATAGTCCATATTTGCATTTCTAATGGCTCCTTTATGTTCACCAATTCTCAATTTCAGATTTCTTCTAGTTTGTCCCACATAACATAATCCACAAGGACAGGTTAACATGTAAATGACCCCCCTGAGTGTTACAATTAATAAAGGTTTTAATCTCATAACTTTTCCCAGATCTCGGATGATGGAAGGTTTTTATATCAGACGTGTTGGAACAATGTATACATCTTCCACAACGATAATTTCCTTTAGGAAACGAGGGTAGCCAATCTCATTGTGCATTTTCATTTTTTACATGGAATGTATGAATTGACCAACAGATTCTTTAAATTCTGTCCCTTAGTATAAGAGATCAATGGACGATTCTGGCCTATTTGCTTCAATCTCAGATCAGAGCTAATAATGTTCCAATGTTTATGAATAACGTTGCCTATTTTGGGAGCCAAATGATTGAATTCAGTGAGAAAAATTAGTTTGTCCACTTCACTTTTATTTTGTACATTGGGGTTTAACAGTTCCTCTCTCTTGATATTGTTGACAAGGTGTATGCTGTTCAGCAAAACCCCTGGTTCATAGCCTCTTGTTATAAATCTACCTGTGATTTCATTCTTAGCTTCTACATAGAACCTGTTATCGGAGCAAATACGTTTAGCTCTGATATACTGTCCCTTAGGGATATTATTAATCACAGATCGAGGATGACAGCTGTCAAAACGTAGCAAGGTATTCCTAGACATAAGTTTTCTATACAGTTTGGTCGAAAGTGTCTCATTCTTCTTCTCTATCAAAACATCTAGAAAGGGGATGCTATCCATACTTTTGGCATGTGTAAATTTTAAATGGGTGCTGGTGTGATTTATATATTCAATAAAATGTTCCAACTCAACATTGGAGCCAGTCCAGACCATCAAACAATCATCTATATATCGCTTCCACAGCTTGATATATTTCAAAAAAAATATTGTTGGAGGGATTGTAGACATTGGTCTCCTCCCATTCCCCCATGTATAGATTCACCAGACTGGGAGCAAAAGTAGTACCCATCGCAGTCCCCTTTATTTGGATATAAAAGGAGCCATTATATCAAAAATAATTCTGTTTCAGTACAAATCTTGCAAGTTCCAACACAAAGTCAGAACTTGGTTTCTTTTTCTCCCTCAGACTTAGATGTTTAGATAGGGACTGTAGACCACCCTCATGGGGTATATTACAGTATAGACTTTCTACATCTATAGTAACCAATATGTCAGACTCAGATACAGCAACATTGCGGAGCATCAATAAAGCATCCTTTATATCTTTAACATATGACTGAAGGTTAGGAACAAATTTTTGTGCAAAAAAAATCCACATACTTGGACATATTTTCAGTAACAGACTCATTAGCTGAAACAATCGGTCGGCCTGTCACAGGCAGCACACCTTTATGTACCTTGGGCAGAAAATAAAGAATAGGCTTCTTAGGGCTAGATACTTTGAGGAAATCAGCTTCTTTTTTCAGTGATTTCTCCTGATGCAAAACCAAAATCGATTAATGCATCAGCCTTGTTTTTAATGAGCTCACCCGGATCTCTGTTAATCTTCTTATAAAATTCTTGGTTGCTTAATTGCCTCATCGCTTCTTCATCGTAGCCATCAATTCCCCACACTAACACTGCACCTCCCTTGTCGGCCTGTTTGATCACTATTGAATCCAGGTTCTTTAATTCCTGTACAGCTTGGCTCTCAGCAAAAGTAACATTCTGTGCACGATATTTGTTCTTATCACTTGTAATCAATTTATGTACATCGTTAGAAACCACATTACAGAACGTGTTGATGGTATGATTCGAATGGGGGGGATTATAGGAAGAGGGCCTTTTAAAGGAAGTCTCTTCCCTTGTTGCATCCAGAGGTGAGGGCAAAACCTCTGTTGAGTTGAAAAAATCTTTAAGGTATATTTTTCTAAAAAACCTAAATATATTCAGCTCAATTTGAAAAGAATTAACCTTAGTAGTAGGAACAAAACTCAAGCCTTTAGCTAACACCTGTGTTTGGGTGGGGGGTAGCTGTATATTAGATAGATTTATGACCTCCAATTCAGATTCCTTGGCCTCGGGGATCTCCTCACCCCCCCAATTCTGTCTCCCTCTGTAATTCTGTCTTCCTCTGTTGCCTCTCATACCTTTCCCTCTTCCTCCTCCCCTTCCCTCTTCTTGTTCTATATGTTCCAGCATATCTAAATCTTGGCTGTTGCCTAAAAAAACATCTATTTTCATTAGAGCTATGATGATCCTCCAAGTCACTCTCTGGTCCAGATGAAATATTCATTTCATCTTCATTGGATGGTACTGAGTATTGGTTAATTGAAAGCACTTTCTTATTAATTGTAACACTCAGGGGGTCATTTACATGTTAACCTGTCCTTGTGGATTATGTTATGTGGGCCAAACTAAAAGAAATCTGAAATTGAGAATTGGTGAACATAAAGGAGCCATTAGAAATGCAAATATGGACTATGCGATGGCACACCACTATCATGAAGTAAAACATGGGTCCCCAGCTACATTAAGATTCATCGGTTTGGAGAAGGTGGAAGTTGGATTCCGAGGTGGAGATTTGAATTCAAAAATTCTGCAAAGAGAAGCCTTCTGGACTTTTGAATTAAATACAATGGTCCCTTTTGGTTTAAATGATGAACTTCCTATATATATAGTTATTTATAGTTAAATGTAGTATTTGTGGACATGACCTGTGTCATGCTCTGTCCACAATAGGGAGATATGACTTTCCGGCTCTGTCTCCCTTTTGTGTTTTCTCGTTTCAATGCTACTTAATTTTTTCAGTTTTTCAATCTCTGTTCATTTCACTGTATTATTATGGGTATATGGTGGCACTTATATAGTTTTCATGGCCATGACTTTTCGTGCTCTAGCCATGATCAGTGGGGATTACGACTTGCTTGGCTCTTTTCCCCTTTTTTAAGATCATGCAGTATATATGGAATTTGGTAACTTATTCTATGTTTGTTTTGTTTTATTATTTGTAGCTATATGGAGGTATATGCTGTATGGTGCAGTTTTTTGATCTGTCTCTTTAAGAGCTCTTCTGTATTTAAGGGGTCACAGTGCACTCAATCCATGCTCTGAGGAAGACGTTTCAGTCGATACGTAAGCGTGACGTCAGTTCTGACGCTTTGTTGTCTCTTCCAGGTATCGGTCTCGGTGAAGTCCGTGGCGAGCAGTGTACGGTGTGCTGGGCCATTATATTCACACTACACGTCTGTGACTGACCAGTTTCTTAAGCCCTTGAGCAGGGTGGTATGTCTGTTCCGTTTGTATATTCTGTGAAGCATTTTTGCAGTATGCATTTTGCGCCAGATGTTCTGTTGTTTTGTCGTTGCTCTTAGGCGCTTTTTTACTTTACAAATGCTGCATATTTAAATGCCTTTGACTGGTCAATGACACACATAGTAATTGCTTTTCTCTGCTCCTTACTTTTGGACTGTGTAATACTGTGACCTATGTGACCCATGGGATACCCATTTATATTCTCTCGCGGTGCTAACTGCTTAACGTTGAAATATGAGAGAATTTTTTTCATATATTTTTATTAGCAAATTCTTGTAATAAAGCCTGAAGTGTTTATAACCCTTAAGTTGCTGACCCCTTTGTTTGTTTTCTGCAAGCATCACTTTAGTATTTTATAGATCATAATTAGTTTATGTTTGGAGAACCATGTCTCAACTGCAGTGAAACTTTCTTGCAGACTGCTGATGAGAGGTAGCGGATCAGGCTGGCTTTGAAGAGCACAGCATCGTCTGCATAAAGAAGTAGGTTTGTAGGGCAGAATTGGGGAATGGTATTCAGGTACAGTCTAAATGAGAGAGGAGCCAGGATTGAGCCTTGGGGGACTCCAGAGCGTACCTCGTGGCTGATTGAGAATGAATCCTGTATTTTCACTCTTTGGGTTCTGTCCTCCAGGTAACTTTTAAACCTCACAGTGACATCATGTGAGAGTCCAAGGGTGGGTAGGGACCTGAGTAACAGGGTGTGGCTAACAGTATCGAATGCCTTAGTGAGGTCAGTATAGATTGACCCCACAAGGTGTCCATGATCCAATGACATACGGATGAAATCTTTGCATTCAAGGAGGGCAGCGGTGGTGCTGTTCTCTTTTAATCTGTGTTGTTGGGTGCATTGTATATTATAGGTGGCAAGGTAGTCAGTCAACTGGTTTGCAACAATTCACTCTAATGCTTTAGAGAGGGGTTGCAAAATGGAGATCGGACAATAGTTGGAGTGTGTGGCCCTGTCACCGCTGTTGTGAATGGGCGTACCAACTTCCACTTTCCAAACCAACAAGATAGAGGTATAGATTGAGTATCTTGGTGAGAGGTGGCAGGACTGAGTCAAGGGTGAAATGGAGCAATTTAAGATCAAGAGTGTCACTACTAAATCTAGATTTGCTAAGGAAGTGCAGTAAGTATTTTTTAGCCATCACGCACACATACAGTACGCTTTCTACTTCAAGACAATAACTATATTGTCTTGAAGTAGAAAGTGGGTGCATTCGGGGATGGATTTACTTTACTGACATTGTTCTGACAGGAAGGATCATTAAAGAAGTTGGGAGGGAGTACTCCACTGAGGTATTTGAAACCAGTATTGAAAATATCCGCTATTTCTTTAGGGTCCTGAGTGGTAGCACCATTAGAACTGAGCACAAAGGGAGGGGATTTATTGGGCTTGCCAGTGAGGGTTTCTATATTCTCCCAGATTTTTTTGCTATTTTCCCAGGAGTTAGAGAACTGGTCTTGGAAGTGGGTAATTTTAACAAGGCGTACTGTATGTGTGCAGACATTCCTAGTCTCCTTGTAACATTGCCAGTCTCTAGGCTTTTTAGTGGCCTGCGCTATATGCCAGAGGTGGTCACGGGAAGCCATGAGGCTTAGGAGGGGTGTGGTAGTCGAGAAATTGCTGGCCAATTTGCTCTTCTGTTTTGTGAAGAGGGCAAAGGGTATGCCGACCGTAGGTTGACACCGTGACCACGAAGACCAGCACAGTGACAGATTTTGCCTGAAATCAGTGGGTCACTGTGCTGGTCCCTGTAGACACCGGTGGTGCATCTCCCAGTGTTGTGCCCCCTTCCCCAATACAACTCCGACTCAGAGTTGTATATTTAGAGACTGGGGTGTAGGGGACGGAGCTCCCACATGGGCGGTTTGGGGACGTAGGCCCCTGAAGAAAACACTCGCACATCCCCAACAGTACAATGCCAACACTCAGGATTGTGGCTGTCACTGTCGGGGATGTCGATATTGGGGATGTTGCCATGCTATAGTAAAACCGTGGCAAAGATATCACATGCATTGTTCAAAAGGTAGATGAAATGCCCTAGTGCAAGGTCAACACTTGTTGCTGTGTCAATCAGTGACCAGTCACATATGCGGAGGTATTCTTGAAATTGCTCAAGTTGCCCTTGCCTTAGTGCATGCTGGTAGAATGGTTTATTAGGGCATTTGGGATGCTGGCACGACTCTTGACACATGATTGGGGAGTGGTTGCTGAGGAGTCGGGAAGAGCTTGAGTGTCCTTAATTCTTTCCAGACAGTTGGTGAGAATGAGGTCTAATAGGGTGTGGTTATCAGTTCTATAGTTAGGTCTAGTAGGGGATTGAACCAGTTGTGTGAGGCCAACAGCTGCAGCCGCATCCTTAAAAGGGTCAGCCTCAGGTGCTTGCCAATTGATATTGAAATCTCCAAGTGCGACAACCTCAGAGCGATTGGGTAATTTGGTGATATAGTCAATGACAGTGTCAAAGCCAGTAGCTGTGTCCCTTGGTGGGATATAAACTGACAGAACAGTGAGTGACTTCCCTTTGTGACCAAGGGTTACTTTGACTGCAATAGCCTGGGCACTATTCCCGGTGGACAACATTGGAAGGGCATGTCCCTGTAGAGTGTCTGAGAGGTAAATGGCACAGCCCCTCCCCCTTTTTTTACCAAGCCAATTCGCTTTGAAGAGAATATATCCTATGAGGGCAGTGGTGGAGTTGGGTGTTTTGGGAAGAGCCAGGCTTCAACAGTGGCTAGGATGTCAGGCTTGTGTTGTTGTACCCAGACTTTCAGCTGATCTAGGTTTGAAAGTAGACTACAGATGTTGAGGAAAACAATCTTAAGGCCATTAGAGTTAGAATGTTTAATGTGTGTTTGCTGCAGAGGGCCAGGATTGGGGTGAACAGTACCAGAGAGTAGCAGGAGTAGAAAGGCTTGATGGATTAGCATAGGCTTTAGTAGTTTAGGTTTAAGGATAACAGGATGTTTTTGGAACAGATTTAGATGACAAGGGCATGGGGAGTGAGGCAAAGTGTGACACTAGAAAAAGAGTTAGGGTGGACCCTGAGCACATATTGACACAGTCAGGCAAGTAGGGCACTGGAAGGTGGGTTGCATGAACACTTAAGGTATATGAAGGCAGTGTTGTATCCATTAGGATAGGAGTGGGGGTTTAGTTGTAACAGTAGGACATACAGGGTCATTGGGGATAATTAGTAACAATAGGTTGACAAGTGTGTGAGGGTATGTAGTGGGCCACATCCTTGACCAGGAGCCTATCCAAGGAATTAGAAATGTCAGTGTGCATGTTAGATTTGTGGGGTGCATGGCAAGGAAGGTGAGGCTTCCTTGGCAGTCAAGTGGGACATGCTACTGTAAAATGGTGGCAGTATTGAAGAGGGAAGGGGGGAGGGGGGATTGAGTAGGAATAGGGTCAAGGGCTAAAGGGCAGGTGAATGTAGTGGGTAAGATAGAAAACTGCACACCTTTCATTGGACCCACCAGGTAGCACAGAGGTAGGGTGCTTGCCTATGGTGGAGAGTGTTGAGGGTTCAATATCCTGGAGGGGCAGGTGGTATAAATAGTGTGAAAAAATTAAGAAACTGGAGGGCAGGATGGGGAAATTGGTCAATTGAAGGGAAAGTCAAGGGAGGATATAATAGGGAGGGCACACTAGTGGCTCCTAGTGGTCACAGTGTATAACTATCTAATGGAAAAGTGGGGTCATATGACTAGTCACGGGGCCACCTGGCTGGTCACATGACCTTAGGGGCATATAAATTTAGAATTGGATAAGGGTGGGGAAGTTGATGTGCTTGCGCATCAACAGGCTACACTAGTCAACTAAACAATATAGTGCAGCTTCACTGTTGGCTCCTCCATACCTGTGGTGGAATTTCTGGAGGCTCCTGCTGTGATTTCAGTGCTGTGTTTGGGAGCTGTGAGTGATAATGTCAACAGAATCGTGAGATGGAGTGACAAGCCTACTTACTGACAATTTCCTATCTGGATTTTTTGATATAAAATGGCAATGAAATCCCTGTGTCCTAATTAGCTGAGAGCTAGTTCTGGCCATGGTGGTAAGAGAGCACCACCAATGGCTAAAAACAAGTGCCTGCCAACCAGGGCAACTCACAGAATTCATAAGCCACTTACTTCCTAATATCCATTACAAACATGGCTGCAACCTTTACTCATATATAAAAAAACTTCATACAGGCCCTAAAAATAAAAGTCCATTAAATTAAATAAAGTAAGTAAATAATTTAATATTATTTACACTCTAGAACCCCTTCCTACACACATACACAAATTAAAAAAATCAAGTACTATTCAGAGTTTCCATTGTTGGTGTTTCTTTGATGAGCATGAAAAATCCCCTCCTACAGTATCATTACCACTTTGCAGAGAACTCCCTGCTCCTTACCTGGCAACAGATAAAATTGAGGTTCTGGCTCCACTTGAGGCCTGTGTTTGTGTATGTGTGCGTATGCAAGTGGAACTCAGAAGAATTTTGAATTCATATATTCCATGTTACCATTCTGTGTGTGTGTGGGGGGGGGGGAGCATTCTACTGTTGGAATAATGAAGGGCTTTGAATTTGTCTGTTCCATGGTAAACTATCCAACAATGTATTGAATGTGAAGAAAGACAGATGATTGACAGGTGAAAAACATCTGTGTAAGGACTATTTTACATTATTTAGCAACATTTTATTACATTTTTTTTGTGGCTTTGAAAATTTTGAGTGTTCAATTTTTAAAAGTTTCCTATGATTTAGCTTGGTGGCATTGAGGGCTGAGGCACTGGTTGCCTTACCTTGTGCAATGCCGGTGACCCATGTTTGGGAATGAGCATGAGCCACCAGGGGTCAGCAGGGGCGGAGAAGGATTGAGCATCCAACAGATTGCTCTCCTTCTCCGGGGAGGAGGGGGGATTCCAGCTGTCAGCGCCTGTCTGCTCCCTAGCGTAGGCTGGGGGACACGGCTGCCACACTGAAGACAAGGGGAGGAGTTGGGGCAGATGCTTGGAAGGAGCACGTGGCACTCCACTCCACAGGCATTATTACATGCCTTGGCTCCTAGGGGAGTAATGTGAAAATCCTTGCCACAGCAGAATGGTGGAGGGCGCCTTGCAGGCTCTGCTCCCGGCCAGCCACGGCACTGGTCCCTTGAATCAGTTTCCCAGTGGGGATTGGGGAACCCTGCTGGCCCCACCGTTGGGGTAAGCCCTTGGGCCACGTCAGTGCTGGATGGTGGACATCAGGGGATGGGGCTGGGGACTCCCTCTGGATTTGAGACGGCAAAAAAAAGGAATAGCTAAAAAAAAAAAAAAATTGCCTATATTTTATATAAGCAATAAGGCACTCCAAGGATGTTGATGGTACTAGGTTTACCTCACAGTCAGGGGGCTGAAGGCACTCGGCTTCACCCTGTGTCTTACTATGCCCTTGACCATGGGGTAAATCTAGTACCACCAACGCCCCATCATGCCTTATTGTTTAACAATATATGGAAGGCTCCAAACATTCCACCTCATAATATCATTGATCTGACATCAGAACTATAGCATTATGACTTTCTGATGTCAGAGCAGTGGTTTTATGAGTTTTTGATGTCAACTTATTCCCTTTGGGAAAAAATGACAGCCATATATTACAACTGGGGTGCACATTATGGCCTGACTCAAAAATAAGCAATTTATCTCCAGGTGTGAGGGGGCAGGTCATTCCTTTTTGCAGATGGAAATAAACTATGCATTTTGAGTCATGCCATTGTGTAATGGATTTGTAATACATGATTAGGCATTTTTCCCCATAGGAAGACTGCAAGTTTACCACGCCATAATACATACTAGTTAAATCCATAAAGGCCGACCTGGTGGCGCTGAGGGCTGAGGCTCTGGATGCCTTGCCTCACGCTGCACAGTTGACCTGGGTTCAGAAATGACCTTGGGTCACCAGGGTGCCAGCATGGGGGGGGAGCAGGATTGAGCAAAAGCTCTCCTCTCCTGGGAAGGGGGAGGGTCGCCCACCCATAGTCCCACCGTCATCGGATGGAGGTCTGGTGATAGGTACAGGTGGCAACAGTGTGACCTGTAGGGTGGGGGGCATCCTGCAAGGTGTGGTTATGCATGCCTCCACACACATGCGTTATGTCAGGGATGCACAGGAGTGGGACTAAAAGGGAAAAAGCCAAAAGTATTTACAAAAAAAAAAATCTATAAAACACAAACATTGATTAATTGTGGCATCATCAGTGCACAAATTAATCAATTGTGATATTATTGGGGCTGGCACTATAGCCTAGAGGTTAGAGTAATGCACTGTGAATTACCTTGGTACATCCAGCAGGCAGAGTTGGGTTCGATTCCCACAACTTCCACTTGCATACAGTGTGACTCTGAACAAGTCACTTAACCACCTCAGTGCACCCCTGGGTTGCCCTTAAAAACAAGCACTTCTGCCTAGTGGGCCTTACCCAGTTACCAAAGAATGAATGCATACATAAACAAAGAAAGATACTAATTAATCAATTATAACATCATCAGTTGAATACTTTTTAAAAGTTCTTGTCTCAACCTGAAAGCCAGACTTTCATAAAAACAATGGTTTCTCAACATTTTGCCCCTCCCGGCACCCCTGAAAAACAAGAGTATATGTACATTTCAGATTCCAGACCTAGACTTTCATAAATGAAAGGCATTATCAACAATTTGGTTTATTACATATCGCTAATACAACTAAAAAGTGAGGGATCACATTTGAGACATATTTCAGATACAAGACCTCCGCCATAAAAACACATGCCACCATACATTCTAAAACAGAACATTGAAATGCTGCTTTAACACAGAAATATAGAACTCTGTCGGCCGAAAAAGACCCCATGGTCCATCTAGTCTGCCCTAGTTCCTCCCTCTAGGAAGACCTCCGCCCTCCATTTCCTGTCTACATAGAACATAGAATTTGATGGCAGATAAGGACTGCTTGGCCCACCTAGTCTGCCCATTTCCCTACCTGATGGATAAGCTGCAGATTCTAGTTAATCAACAGCTACCCCATTAGTTAGGCCCATGTACGTATCCCAGGCATTTTTAAATTTGTCCACTGAATCAATTCCCACCACTCATTCCAGCAATCTGTTCCATGACCCCATCACCCTCTCAGTAAAGAATTTCCCCCTGATGTCACCTTTAAATCTGTCTCTTCCAGTTTTAATGCATGACCCCTTGTGAATTTGTTCTCACTCAATCTGAAGATGTTGTTCAAAACTACACTGAATCACAACCGCTGAAGCCCTACTAACAGTCTGCTGACACTGTCTATGTATCTATGTATGCTTGCCAGCCTTTCATCATCCAAATGTGTGACATGTTGTGTGCCAAATGGGCAAAATGTGTGAGATATTATCAGACATGACAGTGCGAGCTCAGAACAGTGTGTATATCAGTGCACTAATATTAATTGTGCTTTCTGATAACTCTGCAGCAAATATTATTACACATTTCTGGTTTAAAGGACTGACAGAACTCCAGGAGGAAGGAGCTACTGGTATAACTAAAACGTATCTACTGGGACTAAGAACTTCTCTACTGGGACTAAGAACTAGATCTCTTGTACTGGGACCTTCAATTAAGGGTAAAAAACAAACAAAAAAAAAGGAGTTGGTGTGTTTGTCAGAGGCAGTTGAAGTAAATTGTTTCTGTTATCTGTGTTATCTAGGTGCTTGTCACAGGTGTCAGATGGGAATTGTTATCTGTGAAATTAACTAAGTGTAGAAAGATTTGCAAAGTGGGGGAGTGGCTTAGCTAGAAGGAGCCAGGTTAAGACCAGATATAAATACTGCCCTAGATAGCTACTGCCAGAAGACAGACAGAACTCCAGTAGGAAAGAGCTACTGGTATAACTAAAACTTCTCTACTGGGACTATATTGCCCTCCTTCCCTCCCCTCCACCCCCCACCCTAAACCAGTTCTACTTTTATAGGCACAGGATTTAACTGACAATAGGAACTTCCTGTTGGGGAGCAGGAAGTGAGTGATCACAGAACCACCAAAGACTCACCATCCTAGAAGGGCAAGAGTAGCTATCCATCCCCCCCCCCCAGCTGCTGGAGGTCTGACTCTGAACAAGTAAGGAGACTACTGAGAAATATAGGAACTTCTTGTCTCAGAACAGGAAGATCAGGAGCTAAAAGGGTGCAGAGACAGTAAGTAAGTAGGGAGAGAAGAAAAAAAAAGAAATAAATAAATAAACAGAGGAAAGAGTAAGTATTCCAAATAATGGTTAGGGGGCCAGAAAAGAGACGTGATGGGAGTGGTGCAGTGCAGTGATTGTGGAGCAGCAGTCTTCTGGGAGATGTTTTGGAGGATGCAGTGTTGTCCCATCTGCAGACACCTCTCTGGGCTGAGGGAGGAGGTTGCTCATCTCCAGGCTGAGTTGGCCAGGATTTTGTGGGACCTCCTCTCCCACCCCGGGACCACCAGGGTCACTGCCGTTGCCTCAGAGGTTGCCAAGAAAGAGGAGTGGTTGGACCACAGTGGGCTCAGGGAGGATGAGGGTGGTGGAACAGTGGCTCATCCCTCCAGTTGTACCTCTACACAATTTCTATGCCGTTCTGGAAAAGTGTGGTTCCTCTATGAAAGCACCCACAGTGGAGACCAAGGAGGATGCTGGGAACCTCCACAAAGGAGACCCAAAGGAGGGTGGAATGGGACCCCACAGGGGAAGAAAACAACTCCTGGTGGGGGACTCCATTGTTAGGAAGGTAGAACTGGGGGAGGAAGGGGAGAGGGAGGTAAGGTGCCTGCCTGGCAGCATGGCTTGGAGAGACAGGGAGAAAATCCTCAGGATCACAGGAGCAGCTGCACAGGAGAGGGGAGCTGGATGTCATTGTCCACCTAGGGACAAATGACCTGGCTAAGAAAGGGATCAGAGCAGTGCAAGAAGTGTTTGTGGAGATGGGGAGGGGCCTTAGACAAATAGCACACATGGTATCCTTCTCGGAGGTGCTGCCTGTCTATGGCACGGGTGAGGTTAGGGTGCTCCACACCATGGGATTCAATCAGTGGTTGAAAAACTGGTGCAGAGCTCAGGGATTTGGCTTCATTGGAGACTGGGGGTCCACCTGGAGGGATGCAGGCCTATACTGGCATGATGGTCTGCATCTGTCCAGGAGGGGAACCAGAATCCTAGGTGATAGGTTTAAATACTTCATTGACAAGTATTTAAACTAGCCAAGGGGGGAGGCACTGGAAAGGAGCAGGGAAATCCGAGCCCCCAAAAATATCAGGGTACTAAGTGAGGTAGACACCAACATAGAGATGTCAATAGGGAGAAGTGCTGGGGTAAATGGAGAAAGTGACAAATGCAATAAGGACAGGGATGGGGCAAAAAGGGGTAAGGCCATCAAGAAATGGAGGGTAATGAGTACCAATGCCCATAGTCTGGGCAACAAGCTCCCTGAACTGGTGGCCTTGATGGAAGAGGGATGCATGGATATTGTAGCAGTCACAGAAACAATGGTACACAGAGAACCATGACTGGGATGTTAACATACCAGGGTACACAACCTACAGGAGAGACAGAAAGGGTGGGGGGAGTAGCTCTCTATGTAAGGGAAAGGATAAAAGCAACTGAACAAAAGAGTAAACAGGGAGGAGAGGAGGCACGTTGGGTCACCTTAGAGACTGGAAATGGCACCACAATCCACACAGGGGTTGTATATAGACCCCCATGTCAGGGGAGGAATGGACAAGGATATGATAGAAGGCATACTTAGGATGGCAGAGAAAGGGGAGATACTGTTGATGGGGGACCTTAACATGCCAGATGTTAACTGGAGCACTTTTGCAGCAGCCACATCCAAAAGCAGGGCCATTCTTGATGCCCTTCAGGTGGCATGCCTCAAACAGCTAGTTTTGGAACCCACTCATGAGGGAGCAATCTTAGACCTCGTACTCTCAAATGGGGACAGTGAAATGATCGCAGATCTAGAAGTGGGTAGCCATTTGGGAACAAGTGACCACCAAACAGTGTGGTTCACGATAAACTCCGCTACAGAGTCAAGCCATACAAAAGTGAGGGTTCTGGACTTCAGGAGGGCTGACTTTGGCAAGATGGGAGAGTGCCTTAGAAAAGCACTAGCAAACAGGCTAGAAGGAGGGGTGGAGCAACAATGGGCAAATATCAAAACTGCCATCAAAGAGGCAACAAGCCTTTGTGTGAAGCAAATAAACAAATCAAAATGAAAGAAAAAGCCACTATGGTTCTCAAAAGAGGTGGCGGTGAAGGTTAGGGAGAGAAAGATAGCATTTAGGAAGTATAAGGAAACACAGAAGGAGCAGGACAGAGAACTGTACCAGTTAAGGCAGAAGGAAGCAGGGAGGGTAGTCAGAATAGCAAAGGCACAAACTGAGGAAAAGATAGCTAACTCAGTTAAGAAGGGGGATAAAATGTTTTATAGGTATATCAGGGAGAGTAGAAAGACAAAGGGAGGGATAGTGAGGCTGACTAGAATGGATGGTGGGTGAGCAGAGAGTGACAGTGATAAAGCAGGGATACTGAATGAATACTTCTGTTCAGTATTCACAAAAGAGGAAGTGGGGGAGGTGCCTAATCCAATTAACAGAAGCACTCTGGAGAGGGGGGTTGATCCCAGTCCTTTCACAGAAGAAAGGGTTCTGAAAGAACTCCTAAAACTGAAGGTGCACAAAGCAATGGGGCCAGATGGAATTCACCCTAGAATTCTAAAAGAATTTAGCAGAGAACTAGTGACACCACTGACTACGCTTTTTAACAAGTCATGGGAGGATGGTGTGGTACCTGAGGACTGGAAGAAGGCGGATGTGATTCCCCTTCACAAAAGTGGGACCAAGACGGAGGCAGGAAACTGCAGACCTGTCAGTTTGACCTCTGTGGTAGGAAAAGTGATGGAATCACTTCTGAAGGAAAGAATTGTTGAGTACCTAGAGGCCAGTGGGGCACAGGACCCAAGGCAGCATGGGTTCACAGTGGGAAGGTCATGTCAGATGAATCTAATTGATTTCTTTGACTGGGTGACCAAAGTAGTAGACCAGGGAGGGGCTGTGGACATGGCCTACCTAGACTTTAGCTAGGCATTTGAGACAGTCCCACATAAAAAATTAGTAGTCAAATTAACCAGCCTGGGAGTGGGTACCAAGGTGGTAGCCTGGGTAAAACATCGGCTGAACAACAGGACACAGAAGGTAATTATAAATGGAGTCCACTCTGAAGAAAGAGGGGTTACTAGTGGGGTACCGCAGGGTTCAGTACTGGGTCCAATCCTTTTTAATGTCTTTAAAAGTGACATTGCAGAGGGACTGGAAGGAAAGGTATGCCTCTTTGCAGATGACACTAAGATCTGCAACAGGGTTGATACACAAGGAGGCGTGGAAAGGATGAGAAGGGACTTGGCAAGGTTGGAGGAATGGTCAGAAGTATGGCAGCTTGGATTCAATGCAAAGAAGTGCAAAGTAATGCTCCTGGGAAACAAAAACTGAGAGGAAGATTACACAATGGGGTGGAGGTAGTAACAACAACAAAAATGGAAAGAGACCTAGGGGTAATCATATCAGATGACCTTAAGGTTGGCAAGCAATGCAAGAAGGTGGTAGGGAGGGCTGGGGATATACTGGGATGTATAGGGAATCAGCAGCAGAAAACAGGAAGTTGTTATCCCCCTGTACAGACAGTTGGTGAGACCCCATCTGGAGTACTGCGTCCAGTTCTGGAGACCCCATCTCCGCAAGGACATAGACAGGATGGAGGCAGTTCAGAGGAGGGCAACTAAAATGGTGCAGGGTCTGCAAGAGAAGCCATATGAGGAGAGACTAAAGGAGCTTAATATGTATACCCTTGAGGAAAGGAGGAGGGGGGACATGATAGAAACGTTTAAGTACCTCAGTGGAATCAACAAAGTCCAAGAGGGTAGCATCTTTCAGAAAAAGAGATGTGCAAGAACAAGGGGACACAATTTGAAGATAGAGGGGGGACGGCTCAGGGGCAATGTGAGGAAGTATTTTTACAGAGAGGGTGGCGGATGCATGGAACAACCTTTCTGAGGAGGTTGTGGGGTCTAAAACTGTGGGAGAATTCAAGAATGCATGGGACAGACATAAGGCAATTTTTGTGGGGGGTAGGAAGAAATAGGCTGTTGGTTAAATAGGATCTGCAGCTTATCCTCTAGGTAGGGAAATGGGCAGACTAGGTGGGCCAAGCGGTCCTTATCTGTCGTCAAAGTCTATGTTTCTATGTCTATGTTTCTAAAGTCTTAGTGGGCAATGTGGAATATTTCCTTCTTCATGTGAAATGGAGGGTTTCTGAGAGAAAAACTGAGTGACATACTTCATAATGTGTCTGACAGATGAGAGGTACGGACAAAAAAATTGAAAAAAGTTCTAAACCATGGGCATATAATAGGAAATACTGTGCCAGTCATAGGATCAAATTCCACTAGTATCAGTGCAGGATCTTTTCATTCCATGGACAGATATTCAGGGTTGATTAGGAATTTTAGCACAAAAAAAAACCCAGCACCACCCTGTGTAAGGCCAATAAGTACCATAGAAATAACCTGAGAAAGCAATCTGAATATTCCCTATGTATACATCATTAATGAGCAGCTGCCACTAATTGATGCTGGTGATGTGGGGGGGGTGCCCCCCCTCCACCACCCCTGTGGGGCTGCATCCCCCAGACCCCCCTATTTCTAAGATTCTAACACCACGGCGCACTTGGACACAGGGGGTATGTAGCATGTATGTGGTCACTGTAATTGACATTCGCTGTAGTTTGCTGTCACCATGATGTGTATTCGCTGTATTGCCCCATTCGCTATAATATGCTCTGCACTATTATTGTAGTCACTATTGTTGAATCACTGTAATTGCCTCCCTGAAATTGCATCGCTGTGGTGACATGCTACACCTTGAGAAGCTATGTAAATGGAGAGGGCTTGTCTTTGAGGAAGGCCATGATGGGCAGAACTCATTATATCCTTGTGAAAAGTGACCAGAGAAGTGTGATGCAAAAATGGTCACTTTTAGCCAAAGCCATGAGACAGTGGCTAGGGAGAGTGCAGATGAGCCCGAACCTATAACTGAGGCAGCTGCACAAGCAGACCAGATACAAATGATGTAGCTAGAGCATGCCCTGGTTATGGTGAAGGCAAAGGCTGAGAGGTACAAGGCAGACGCTGAGCTGCAGAGGACAAAGATGGAAGCAGAGGAGTGACAGAAAGAGAGAGATGAGCGGCAGCACCAGCATGAGATTCAGTTGAGAGATCATGAAATACAGTTGAAGGAGCATGACAGTCTGATGAGAGAGGAGTGAAAGCATGAACATGAGAGTGAGATGGAGATGCTGTGCCAGAAGGCAGCTCCACACAATCCATAAGTACTGGCATCAGGGTTCAACCCAAGAAGTCAAAATTAATTCCAAAATGTGGCATAAATAGCAATAGGGGGATGATTTTGATTTGTTATTAAAATCTTTTGAGAGAATTTGTGGGCACTTTGAATTGGACATGGCTCCTTGGGCAACTCAACTTATGCCATTCCTTATGGGCAGGGCATTAGAATCCTTAGCCAGGATGGACCATGAGGACTGTATAGACTAAAATAAAATGAAAACTGCTTTGTTAAAATGTTTTTAATTGACTCCTGAGGTCTATAGACAAACATTTAGAGGGTTAAGGAAGGCACTTGGAGATAGTTATTCTGAAATGTGTGTACAACTAGGCAATCTGTTAGAGGATGGTTGGGGGAGCAAAGGCTAGCTCCATGGAACAGATAAAAGATTTGTTTCTTATGGAATAGATTCTCAGCACTGTACCAGAGGAGGTAACTGCATAAGACTCCTAACTCCGTGAAGGTGGAAACCGAGAAGGATGATCAGTTCATGTTCAGTTGACCATACACTCAGTGCAGAAATAATAGAGCATAGACATCAGGTGGTTTTAAGGGAACCCCGGTGGTTGAGGGCAACCTAAAGGAAGCCAGCATGTGTGTAAACAAAAAGGAAAGCCAAATGGTTTCAGAAATAAGGAGTCGGGAATTCAGGTACTATATCTGCCCAAACTGGGTCACCTAGTGTATGATTGTCCAGAAAATACAGCAAAAATGTCGAGTGCAGCTGAAAGGGGTAGCCCTGGAAGCTCCCAGCAGCTAGTGGCCTGTAGCCAGCATGCTGGTCCCATAAAGTCTACTGCACACATGCACCCTGTGTTAGTTGATGGTAACCCAGGGATTGAGGGGCACTGTGACCTCCCTTTCAATGGTAAAGCCAGATTTAATTCACAAGAAACAGATCCTGCTGGGCCAGTTTTCCTGAATTAGAAGAGTGATAGGTCCTGTGATCTCAGTGCCAATGGTCCATCTCTTTCTAAGCTGGGAAGGTGGCCAGGGCAAACTGGAGGTGGGTATTGGACCAGACCTTCTGTTGATGTAATCATGGGTAATGACTTTGACAGTCAGACCAACACTGTATATGTCACTGCCCATAGTAAGGCTAGGAAACCAGCTCCTGAGGACACAGAGGGGTCAGTCAGTGAGAAAAAAACCCTCCCTCAATAGCAGGGAAGGTTGTAGCTAATGAACAAGCTGGGAGCAGCAGTTCTGAGCCACAGCTGCAAATGGGGTAGAGCTCATACATTGGTGGCTGTCTCACAAGAGAGTATGTTTTACATTGAAACATAGACAATGATGGCAGAAAATACCATTGGTTCTTCCAGTCTACATATAAACTCTAACAAACTTGGGACCTACTGTCCACACAGGATTCTTACCCACACTGTTCAGTTCTATGTGCCCCACTCTACCACTGAACAACCACTAAGCCCTTTACTCTGTCCCAGCCATGTTTGAAACCATTGATAGTTTTGTCACTCACCACATCAACTGGCAGATTGTTCTATGTCTCCACCACCCATTCCGTAAAATGAAGCTTTCTCACTTCCCTCTTGAACCTCCACCCTCATCAGTTTCTACTTATGCACTCGTGTTCTTGATCCAGTTTACCTTGTTCATTCCTTTCAGGAACCTGAAGGTCACTGTTATATCTCCCCTCTCATGTGCCTTTAGTAAGTACATGTTTAGTGCCTTGAGTTGACCCCTCATAAGATCTGCCTGCTGGCCCTGAATCATTTTGGTCACCCTACATTGCACTGTCTCCAGCCTGTCCTTATCTTTCTTTAGGTGAGAACTCTAAAACTTGGCACAGTAGTCCAGGTTTTAGGGAAGGTCAGATGTGCAGAGCTAGGGAAGGCTCAGCAAGCTGATGCATCCCTACAGAAATTAAGGGAGTTGCCTACCAGGGTGAAAAGTGACTCAGTGTTAGAGAAAAGTGAGCTATACTGGGGGAATGGGCTCCTATATCAAAAGAGGGTTCTGAAAACATCAAGACAATGGAGGCACTAACAGCTCAACTTAGACTCCAGACAGAACAATTTAATTCGAGATGGCTTCCCTTCTTTGATTATGTGGAGACCAAAAGGGGCATATCAATATTAGAACAGTTACTATTAAAATAGAGGTAGAGAATCCACTATCTTCCTTGATAGGAGGAAATTCTTGTAAGCCCAGTCCTATACCTAGTAGACCCAACCCTGGACACTAGATGTCTTGGAAATTGATTTGTATTATTACAATAGCCCCTATTTCGTGGAGTTTATTTTATCTTTTAGTTATTTTTTGTTTTTTATGTTCTGAAAATTAATTAATTATAAGAGTACAAAATGTGACTCTTAAAACAAATTGTAAAATAAAGACGATAAAGGAGAACGTAGGGAGGGATATAACTTAGAAATACACAAAACAACTGTTTGTTTTTCCGAGGTATGGTTTTATTAGGATGGATTTGGTAGGGTTGAGGACAAGAGTGATTAAGTGGTGAGTTGTTTGAGTGGACCCTGTGGTTCTCTGGTTGAGCAGGATGGAGAGCACTTTCGGTGAGTCTCACCAACTGGAAAGAGGCACAGGTAATCAGCCCAACCTGCAAGATATAAAATGGAATGAGTTAAGTTATTGGCTATGTATACATGGTAGTATAAACTCATATACAGGTAATATATGTAACCAATATGCTAACACTGAAGTACCTGTGTATTTCTTTATGAACCCCTGTAAGAATGAAAAGGAAAAAATTCAATAAAAACTAAGTTCAAAAAAAAAAAGAGGGTTCTGAAGGGAGGATAGTAGGAAAGAGTACTCTGGCAGATAGTAGTCCCTAAGAAGTATTGGAAGAAACTTCTGGCATTAGCCCATGATACACCCTTTTTTGGACACTTAAAAGTCAGCTGTACAAAAAGGTGTCTGACTAGCAATTTTTACTGGTCCATATATTTCAGGATGTTGCAAACTACTGCCAGACTTGTTTGAAGTGCCAGAGGGTAGGAAAGTTGGGGACAAGGCTAAAGGAGCTTTTACTTCCCTGCCTATTATTGAAGAACCATTTTGGCAAGTGGCTGTGGACACTGTGGGGCCATTTAACACCTCAAGTCGCACAGGCCTGAGCTACATTTTGGTGGTTTTAAATTATGCCATGAGGTACTTGGAGGCCATGGCTTTGGCCTCCATTGAGGCAGAAAATGTGGCTGATGAACTGCTGTGGATATTCAGTCAGGTGGAGTTTCTCCAGGAGATTCTGTTGCACCAGGGATCCAATTGTATGTCTGCCCTAATGACTGGTCTATGGTAGAAGTGTAGGGTGTGCTGACTCAAGGCCATGCTCTACCACTCCCCAGACTAACAGTCTGGTCAAGCGTTTTAATGTGTTAATTAAATCTATGATGAGGGAATATGCCAACCACATGCAAGAGAGTGGGACAAGTACTTGCCCCATCTCTTATTCACATATAGAGAAGTCCTCCAGGAGTCCACAGAGTTCTCTGGCTTCAAGCTCCTGTTTGGTCATAGTGTAAGGGGTCCCCTAGATGCTGGAAGGCAGGGGTTGCCAACCTTTTTTGGTCCGAGGCCCCCCCAGGCCAAGTGTCAGCCATGTCGAGGACCCCCTACGAACAGGCTGCAGATTACATATGTTGTTGCCCATTTTGCACTGCCATTATACATACTTGTATAAAACCCTAGCCAAATAAAAATGCAAAACAATTGTAAACTCATTTTAAAAAGTTTTTAGTAACAGTTGTTAACTAATTTTAAAATGTTTTTATTGTTATCGTCATTCTAGTTTTATAACAACTATTCAGTAAAATAATAAAAATTACACATTAATGACATTGCAGAGATATTAATGTGACACTTGAGCTAGGTTGGAGGGGCAAACTGCACTTCATACAAAAATTCTGCTACCTGCATTCAGTGGTACAGTGGCACAGTCCTCCTGGAAATGTGCTGCTTGTATGCAACCTAGCTAAGCACAGTTCTCCTTTAAAATTAATATCTATATGTAACCCAGCTAACTGACTGAAAGGGGATGAGATTATGGATAGACTGGCGAGGACTAAATGGCAATGTTTCACAAACTTTCCATGTCTGAGCCACAACACTCAGTTCCCAAAATTGATTTGTTTGAAAACTGGGCAGAGAGCATGGAGAGACCAGCGCGGAGTAATCAGCAAGCAAATAAGACTTTTTTTACAGTCTCTGTATCCGCCTTTTTACTCAGTTCCTGAACTGAATTTTGTTAACAAAACACCAGGCAGAGATGGAAGCAGGCTGAATCTGTGCCGAGGACCAGATTTTTTTTTTGGCAAACTGAGCAGAGAGTCACAACAGACAGAAAGAAGAGACCTGCTAAGACCCCAAAGAACAGCATGTGTTATTTGAATAATGACCACATATTGCCGCTGTTCTAAGTTTATCTGCATTGCGGTCAGAAAGCAACAATAAAAGGAAGTATTTTTAATGCGGCAATGATTTCAACGAGTGATCCGCGGTCCCCACACAAGTCTCTTGTGGACCCCCTGTGGGCCACAGACCCCCAGTTGAAACCCCCCTGTTGTAAGGGATAAGTGGGAGGTTGATCTTGCTCTCTAATGGAAATCTGCTGTGCAGTATGTCTTGAATTTCAAATCATGGCTCAAGGAGCTCATGGGGTTCACCCAGGAGCAGCTAGTCACTGTCCAACAGAGACAGAAGATATGGTATGACCATGGGACCAGAGCCCAGGAGTACAAAGTTGGGCGATGGGTGATGGTACTCATCCCTGTCCAAAAGAATAAACTGTAGGTGGCATGGGAATGTTCGTACTTGATGGTCAGGAGGGTGAATGATGTTAATTATATGATGGAGCTGCCCAACAGAAGGCACAAGCAGTAAATCTATTACATAAACATGATTAAGCCCTACTAGGACTAGGAAGATACGGTCCTGGCTGTGAGCTGCTATCCAGAAGCGCAGGAGCAGGCAGAAGCAGACCCATTGGTGGATCTCTTTGTAGAGGTTAAGGGAGACTCCTCTGTAGATTCTGTCACCCTGTCAGAGTGTCTGACAATGGCCCAAGTTGCTGAAACATGTGGAGTGCTGAAATAAGTGAGGAAATGGTCATAGGAAATCAGGGCATACCAAGCTAGTAGAGCATCATGTAGATGCAGGGTCTCAGGGCCTGCAGAGGCAGCCTCCCTACAAAGTCCCCAAGGGAGTAGAACATGCCACTGAGTGGTAGATTAAGGAAATGCTAGCTCTTAGGGTAATCCAGGAGCCCAGTGATCCCTGGGCCTTCCCAGTGGTACTGATTCAAAAGAAGGATGAGACCACAAGGTTCTGTGTCAACTACTGCAAGCTGAACGGCTGTATGGAGTCAGGCATATACCCCATGACCAGGATGGATTGGGTCCTAGAGAGGTTACAGGGATCCATGTACCGGACCACTGTAGAGCTGATAAAGGGCTACTGGCAGGTACCACTGACATCACAAGCCAGAGAGAGGTCAGTCTTCATTACTTTGTTTGGCCTATCTGAGTTTCGAGTAATGTTATTCAGGATGAAGAATGTGCCATCCACCTTTCAATGGCCCATGGACCGCATTCTGTCTGAGGAAAGGGACATTGGGCTGGTGTACATGGACAGCATCACCATTTATAGCCAGAAATAAGAGGATTACATCACACACATGACTGAGGTGCTGCTAACTGAAGGCTGCAGTTCTAACAGTCAAGTCAGAGAAGTGCCACACAGTGATGACAGAGGTGTCATACCTTGGGCATAGGTACACCTTGCCTGATCCAGTAAAAATTGAGGCCATACAGGAATGGGCCACATGCACAACAAAGAGAAAAGTACAGACCTTACTAGGGAAGGCAGGGTGCTACTGAAAGTTCAGGCCAGACTTCAGTAGTATGGCCAAATCTGTGTCCGATCTCACCAAGAAGAAAATGCCAGAAAAGTTTAGTGGACATATCACTGTAAGGCAGCATTCTACCAACTGAAAGAGGAACTGTGTCAGACACTTGTGCTCATGAGCCCTGACTATTATCTGATGTTCTTTGAGCATGATAATGCATCCAGTCATGGGCTAGGAGCAGTTCTAAGTTAAGTCATGTAAATGGAGGAGGAACACTCAGTCTTGTACCTGAGCAGAAAGCTGCTGCCCAGAGAGGAGGCCTATGCCACAATTAAAAAAAAGTGCCTTAGTATAATCTGGGCTCTGCAGAAGCTGCAACCACAGGTGTATGAGAGGGCATTCACTCTGGTCACCATTCACAACCCCATCACATAGTTCCACAGGACCAGTGGGCAAAACTACAAATTGTTAATATGGAGCCTGGTGCTTCAGTCCTGTAACATGGACATTAGACATCACAATTGTATTGTATAGCAGTGTAGATGGTTTGCCTAAGCAATAACCAGTGGCTCAGTAAAAGGGAGGTGGCTTAAAGAATTAATGATTTTTTAAGCAAAAGGGAGAACTTGGGCGTGGCAGGTAGACAAAAAACATAAGGAAATCACTCCATTACTGACATGCTCTGTTTAAAACAGTGATCCCAATGTAAGAAAAATGGCACTCTCTGCTATGCTGTTTAATGTATAATATAAATTTATTAAAGTGCAAAAAGATTTCAAACTTACATATTGTGCCGAGTCACACAAAAGAGACCCCAAATGATTTTGCACAAGCATGCTTTGTCAAGAAGGCCAGTCTGTAACCACACAGTGCTTACATAATATCCTTTTTTTCCTCAATAAAATTTTTATTAAAAAGTAAAATGCAACATAACATACATAAATATTATAAACACTCCTTCAAAAAAATCAACACACTCCAATGATGAACTGTTTTTAATAAATGCAATAATTAAGAATATAAAATAATTATATTATATTCTTACCCTGTCTTATAAAAAACATCAACTACATAAATCATATCATACTATTGCTAATGAATATGTAAAGTTATCATCTAAACATTAACATCATATTAACCCTGCTAGTTTTCTTTATCATTTTCCCTAGAAATACATATACTGATAAAGCAGAGTATCAGAAAATTGAAGACAGAAATAAAGAAGAAGAGGAGAAAGAGAGCAGAATCACCATATCAGGAGTGAAACCTAGAACCTGCAAGAATTACATTTTACAGTGCTGTCCAGTAGTCATCTCAGCTAATTGGTGAGAGAAAACTACTAAAAGAGGGATTGTTTAAGCAGTGTCAGTATCTGCTCCTTCAATCAATCTCTCAACTGCACTAAACCTAGACTCAAACTTGTGCCCAATCCCGTTAATATGTAAGGTCTGTTTTTCAGTTCTTATGTTATGTTGTGCAAGCCACTCATTCCTCGAAGGTGTCTTATCTTCTATCCAGTACTGTATTATGCTGTTTCTAATAGAACCTTTTATCAATAAAATGGAGAACTTTTGCTCCTGTGTCCATCTTTCTTTTACATCAAAATGTCCTAAAACACATTTCTATACCTATTTAATTTTCTAAGAATGTAATTTTATTAAAGAACTCTTGAACCTCTTTTCATGCTCTCTGAATACAGGGGCATGTCCAGAACATATGCAGAAGGGAACCTCTCTCATTGTTACACTTATAGCATGTTGCATTTTGCTTAAGGCCCATTTTTATATTTGCTTGCATGCATGTGCAAGAAACATAGTGCCATCATCGGAGATTTTGGAGGTGTGTCACCTCCTCCTCCAATTCAGTCAGTATGCTGGCAGGCGCGGCCCCTGTAAGCCAATGCATTTTGGAGCTGTCTATGAAGCGGGGAGCTACGCTGAGCAGAGCAGCAATAAGATGATCACCACGCCGCAGCTCCCCTCACAGACGCCCACAGGCGTGCTCGCCCCGCACGCACGCACTGTATAGCCAACGGGTGCCCAATCCCCGCCGGCTGTGCTGTGTTCTTCCGCCTCCCCAAACGCTATAAAATGCCACGCTGAGTGCCCACCCCAGCGTGGCAACCAATCATATAGCCGACGGGGTGCCCAATTCCCCGCCGGCTGCACTGTCCTTCCCCAGTAGTGAGTGCCACGCTGAGAGCCCACCCAGCGCGGCAAGCAATTCGTAGGTCGACGGGGTGCCCAATCCCCGGCGGCTGACGGCTGCCCCCAATGTCCTTGTGCCACGCTGGTAGCCCACCCCAGTGTGGCAAACATCCACGTCGTCCGTTTTTTTTCACCTGTGAAGAAAAACGGTCCCACGGTGAGTCTCGCCGCCCTCCCACACAACCCGCACCCACCCACTGCGCACTCCAGCCTCCCACTCCCCTCACCCCATACTTACCTCCGGACCTTGGCGCGACGATCTTCGATGGACCGGGAACACGTCTGCACTCTTCAAAGGCGACCGTGAACTGAGGAAATGCCGGTAAGCTGTATAATGGGCTAGATAGGGGGGTTTCAACTTTATTGCATATCTCAGGCATTTTTTTGAATTTTTGCACCAAATTTTCAACATGGGGTTTTTGGGTTCCCTTCTTGTGATTGATGTCACTGTCATGGCGTTATTCGGGCCCGAAGGGTGATTTCAAGCAGTGACTGTGCAGTATCTGCGAAATCACCCTTCGGACCTGAATAATGCCACGACAGTGACATCAATCATGAGAAGGGTCTCAAAACCCCATGTTGAAAATTTGGTGCCAAATTTCAAAATGACTGTTTTACGAAGCAGGCCTACAGTTCCTACGCAGGCTCGTAAGTTTGCGAATTTTCAATATTACCCAGATTTTCAACATTGCCATTTACCACACCTTCTTATGAGTAGTATAGCTGTCATTTTCACATCTCACCCAAAATGTGTTTCCACCCATGTAGCACAATAGCGCAGTCGAGTGTCTTGAAATCAATGTTGCGGGACAAATTAAGAAAATCACAGTGTGGCACTGTTCATGAGTAGACATCTTAAAATGGCTATGTTGAAAATTTGGTGAAAAGTCCTAAAATGACTGTTTTACGAGCGTGCATTACTTGGTTCCTACACCACGCTAATAGGCGTGATTTTCACTATTTTCACTCCAGATTTTCAACATTGCCATTTTACCACACCTTCTTATGAGTAGTACAGCTGACATTTTCACATCTCACCCAAAATATGTTTCCGCCTATATAGCAAATGGCGCAGTTGGTGTCCGAGGTCAATGTACGGGACAAATTAAGAAAATCACAGTGACACTGTTCATGAGCAGAGGTCTTAAATGGCTATGTTGAGAATTTGGTGAAAAATTCTAAAATGATCTTTTACGAGTGTAGTGTACAGTTCCTATGCATGCTCGTAAGTCTGCAAATTTAATATTTTCACTCCAGATTTTCAACATGTCCATTTTATTAAACTTCCTTATGAACAGTACAGCTGCAATTTTCATATGTCACCCAAAATGTGTTTTCACACATGTAGCGCACAATGGTGCTGTTGGTATGCGAAAGCAATGTTTAGGACAGATTAAGAAAATCACAGTTACACTGTTCATGAGCAGAGGTCTTAAAATGGCTATGTTGAAAATTTGGTGACGAAAGTCCATAAAATCAATCAATCAATCAAAATCTTTATTTAGTCAGGCGAACATCATTGAGCGTAGCTCATTTACAAGATGGACCTGAGTGGTCATACAAATAAGAGTACAAGTATTTTTACATAGACAAGAATAACATAAACAGTAGTACAATGACATAAAGTGATAATACACAACAATTTACATATATACAAGGCACAGTAAAACCATTTAACCTGTAAGAAAAAGGAGACAATGGGTATAGCAGGCATAATATATAAATTATAGGGCCTAATTGGCTTTTATGAGAGTATATCAGGTGACTGGAAAATAGAAGTAGAACTAACATAATGGAACACGGAAAAGGGGGTGGTAGGGTAGGTAGGGTAGGGGATTAGGCCTTATAAAAGCAATTGCAGAGCTCTGGAAATAGGGTGGAGAATAATCTTTTGAAGGATGTTAAAGGTAAGAGGCTATTTAGCTTCATGGATTTTTGGAGTGAGTTCCATGCAACTGCTAATGAGTGGCTGATAGCGGCCCTCCCAAACCGGGTGCAGGCATTGGGGACCTTTAGTATGATGAGTTTACTGATCCTTAAGGTGTATGGCCTAGAAGTAATTCAGGTAAAACAGTTTGTGATATAGGTGGGTAGTTTGCCTGATAAAGCTTTGAATATCCAGATTGCAGCATTCCTATTTCTTCTGTGTTGTAGTGATGTCCAGTTGACTGCCATATAGAGAGAGCAATGATGGGTGCTGGAGGGAAGGTCAGTAATAAATCTGATGGATCTATGATACAGGGTGTTCAGCTTATTTAAGAGGGGGAGTGAACAATGGCCATAGAGAAAGTCAGCATAATCAATGAGGGATAGGAATGATGCCTGGATTAATCTTTTTTTGGAGTCTCTGTTAAGGTAGTGTTTTATTCTAAAAAATAGACCAAGCCTTTGTCTCAGTTTTTTTAGTAGCTCTTCAATATGGACAGAATAGTCAAGCCTATTATCAATCCAGACTCCAAGGTATTTGAAGTTATCAACAAATTCCAGCTTCTCTCCAAGTAGGGTGGATAATTGTAGGGTGGTGGGTGATGGAGTAGTGGCAGAGCAACTCTTTGTGGCAAAGAACATAGCTTTTGTTTTTTGGCATTTAGAAGTATTTTTTTCCAGTAGATTGTGTTGCAGGATGGAGAATTCAGATTGTAACAGCTCACAGGCTTTAGGTAATGAGGGATTGCTGACATATAATACAGTATCATCAGCAAACAGATGAATGTTAGATTGAGTGAGGTTGGCATCGATATTATTAATATAAATGGCAAAGAGGATGGGGCCAAGAATAGAGCCTTGCGGTACACCTCTTAGCAGTGGTTTTAAGGTGGATAGGTAATTTCCATTTTTTACCAGTTGTGACCTATCTGATAGGTAGCACTTAAACCAGTTGAGTGAGAGAGAATCCAGTCCTAGTGAGCTAAGGGAGGTGATTAATGATTCATGATCCACTGTGTCAAATGCTTTACTCAAATCCAGGAACACAGCACAGGTACTGTTCTTCTTATCCAAGGCAATCTGCCAATCGTTAGTTACTTTGGCTAGGGCAGAAATGGTGCTATGCCTTGATCTAAATCCGATTGTGCTGAATTTAGGAGGTTATTGTTATCCAGATAGTCCCTTAATTGTGAGTTTACTAATTTTCGAGCATCTTGGATAGTACTGATAGGATGGAAATGGGCCTGTAATTGTTGAGGTCCATGGGATCACCAGATTTAAGTAGTGGAACTACTTGAGCTGTTTTCAAGTGGAGGAATGGATCCAGTAGTTAGGGAAAGATTGAAGAGATGAGTGAGGGGGCAGATAAGGCGTGTGATGCAATTTTAAGGAAGTAGGGATCAGGAGTCTGTACCTGCACTCTTAGAAGTATCTAAATTAGAGAGGAGGTCTTCTACTTCTTTCAAGGATATTGGGTTGAAGGAAAAGTTGAAGTAGCCTTTTGTCCACAGTGGATTGAAGGTTCAAGGAAGATCTCAGGAGATTTGCAGGTGATGAGTCAAATGGTAGGCCAGCTGTGGTGAAGTGGTCATTGAAGGTATTTAAGTTTCTTGTTTGCTCGTAATTTCTGTATCATTTAGTAGCAGTTTGGAGGTTAAGGCAGGAGTAGAGTTTGGCCCAGAATTCCTTTTATAGTACCCCAGAGTCTGGTTCGGTTATTGTAGGAGGCATCCAATTCAGCTCTATAGTAGGCAGCTTTGGCAGTTCTTATTTGTTTTGTACATGAATTCCTTGCTTTTCTGAAATTTAGCCAGTCTCTGGTATCCTTTGTTTTTCTTGCCTTTTTCCACAGTTTGTCTCTGGTTAACAAGGCTGCTTTAAGATCAGTAGTGAACCAAGGGCAGGATCTTGCTTTAGTTCTGATACTGGTGATTGGTGCATGAATATTGAGAGCATTAGTGATAAAATGACTGTGTTACCAGTGAGCATTGCACAGTTTCCACGCACCCTCGTTAGTTTATGACTTTGTAATATTTTCAGTCCAGATTTTCACCAGTGGCATTTTTCCACACTTCCTTATGAGCAGTACAGCTGCCATTTTTCACAACATGGATGAAGTGTGTTTTCACACTTTCAGTGCAGAGATGCGTGGTCGCTGTGGGAAATCATTGTTCGGCACAGATAAAGAAAATCACAGTGACACTGTTCATGATCGGAGGCACCAAAATTCCTGAGTTGACAATCTGCTGTAAGAAATCCCCAACCTAATTATATTACGAATTGTGCGTTGCACAGTTTCTATGCTCTTGTGGCGTGACTTCACCATTTTTTTTAAATATTTTACTACACATTTGCAACATAGCCATTTTTACACCTCCCCATGAAAAGTACAGCTGTCGTTTTACATCCTGTTCGAATATTTTTGCACCTGTGGTGCTAAATGCCGTAGTCACTGTGCATAAGCAGCTTTGGCTAACAAACTGATATTCCCCTGTTCATGAGGTGGGGTCACAAAACAAACATGTTGAAAATTTGGAGTGAAAATACTAACGAATGCCTGAGGTTAGGGCTTTTTCAACTATAAGCCCGACCCTATAGAGAATGACAGGCATCAGGGTGTGACTTGGGATTCTTGCCTGTGATGCTCATACCATTCCACACCCTGCAGTCACTGAGAGGCATCGAGGTATGCCTTGACTCTTGACCCCCAAAGTTCACCCCATTCTCCTATACCGCACCCATCTCACGTACTTCTAATGGAATGGGGTGTGCATAAGGGCCAAAGATCCCAAGGCACACCGTGACACTTGTCAGTGTCTGCAGGGTGGTGTGTGGTGAAATGGTGTGGCCATTATGCCTGATGACCCAAAGACACACCCCAATGCCTGTCCGTATCTGCAGGGTGGTGGCGAGGTTGGCTTCAGTTCAATACTTCACTGCCATTCCTATTATGCAGCTGTCTAACTCCTACACTACCAATCCCAATGCCAGCAAGCAAACATTCGGCATTGACAAATGCTTGTATACATATGTACTGGCATGTGACAGAGATTATGTAATGTTTTGTAATGTAGTAACCTTACAGTCACAGCCAAAGACATGGCCAGATGTTTCCCGAAATTTCTGTGATATTTCTAGAGAAATCTCCTGCTTTATCCATTTACACAGTAGGGGCTGCAGAGAGAAACTCTTTAGAAATTTTGAGGAATATCTGGAAATATCAGGGCATGTCTGTGGCTACTACTGTTGGTTAGATGTTTTGAAGGCCTTCATAGAAAAAGTCCATATTTTTCCCAGTCCTAACTTTCTGTACTTACCTCCAACTCCTGAGTCTACCATTTTATGGGTTCTGTGAGTAAGCCTCTGGATGGATGGAGAGGGAAGGGGGGCAGGAACCATATGAGGATAGGTGAGGACAAAATGGCATACTCCAGGGTATGGGGTGGGAATGAGAGGACTAGGATCACGTGGTCACTCCAGGGGGGAGAGACATGAAAATACCAGAGTACGGACTTCACTCTGAAGGAAGGGGGCTGTCCAGAGAGAGCAAAGGAAGGGGAGGGAGACAGGAGTGGGTGAACTTGGGGCAGGCATCACACTTACAAATCGCTTCACCCTGCTGTATCTGGATGATGAGGTGGAAGAGGTTGGCAGGCAGGGGGGTCAGGCTGATGGGGAGGGATTAGTAAGGTTTCGCAGGGGGAACAGGGGATAGGAGTGGGGCCTGAGCCAAAGGAGAGGAGGGCATGGAGAACGTGAGACCAGGGCACCAGATGGGTGGGGAAGGGGGAAGGAGCCTGGGTCTGAGGGAGGTAAGGCAGAAGGGAACGCACAGAGCAGATTCAGGGTGGACGAGGCCAGGACCCAGGATAGGGCAGTGTTGAGGAAGGGAAAATCAGACAAGGGGGGGGTGAGGAGGGGAGCACTCTGGGAAAGCCAGCTCCGAGAATGGAAATACCAGAAGAAGGGGATGTAGGAAGCACTAGGTCACAAGGGTCCATTACTGCAGAACCTGAGGGGGGAGAGAGGTGAGAGGGGAAGCAGTAATAGGAGGCTTGGGTGGAGGAGCCAATGGCAACAGTCCAACCGGGGAAGAGTTAAGGGGGCGACTAGTGATATTCAGGCTGTGAGGGGTGCAGGGAGCAAGCTGGGAGAGAGAGACAGAAGTGGGAACCTGGAAGGGCACAATCAAACTAGTGACGCCCAGGCTGTGGGAGGGGCGAGGAGCAAGCAGGGGGTCATAGTTAGGAGAAAAAGTCTGGAAGGGCACATACGGCCTTGTGACACCCAAGTTGCAGGGGGTGAGAGGAGCAAGCGGGGGATGTAAGCAGAAGAGGGGGGTCTGGAAGGGCATGCACAAAATAGAGACACCCAGGCTGTGGGGGGTGCAAGGCACAAGCTGGGGGACGTAGACAGAAGAAGGAGTATGGAAGGGCACAAAAGGGCTAGTAACTTGAGGGGAGAGGTGAAAGAGCTCCTGCTTGGTGATTCCATGATTAGGGGTATCCAGTGGAAGGTGGTTGGGGAAGGAAATGCAGCCCAGTCAAGGTTAAATGTATTCCAGGCCTATCAGTGCATGAGGACAACTTCTAGCTATATTGAATGGCAGGGGAATGCAGGGGATCCCCAGACTTTCTAGTTTACCTGGGAACAATCAATTTAGAAGGGAACAGTGAACTGGAGATACAGGCAAGATTCAGGGAATTGGCCAGGGTTTGCCACTCCATAGGATGCTCAATCTCCTTTTTTGAGATACTGCCAGCACCAAGGGCGAACGGGGAAAATACACAAAATCTTAGAGGGGTGAACCAGTGGCTCAGGCAGTGGTGTAAGTCAGAAGGGTATGGGTTGATGGGGGACTGGGGTGATACATGGGAAGACAAGGGGCTATATGCCAGGGATAGGCTGCACCTTAACCTGGAGGGGAAGGAGATCCTTAAATTGAAACTTTTTGGATTCATAGGTGATAGGTGGGGTTTAAACTGGTAGAGGGGGAGGGATAGAAAGACTGAAAGCCCCAGCAAGGAAGCTTGAGGGTTCAGGACTAGATCATGCAAAGTGGGCTGCAGGCAGCGTTAAAAGACCAGGAGGAACTGAGTGGGGAAGAGAGATGGGGTTCCGAGCTGGATGGAGAAGACTGGAGAGGGGGTCGGGGGTTGGGTGGAGAACAGTCCTGATTAATGCCAGGAGCATGGGCAATAAAATGCCAGAGCTCCAGGCAATGCTAGTTGAGGGCGCAGCAGATGTGGTGGCAATTACTGAGACATAGGCCACCCAGAGGCATGATTGGGACCTATATTTAGAGGGCTACAATGTTTAGAAAGGATGGGGGTGGGTGGAGGGTGGCATTGAGAGTCAAAAATGACATCATAGTTGGTGGAATTGAGGAGACAGGGGAGAGTGGAGGCAATTTGGGTAATCCTACAAACGAGGGGGTAAAAGAATAAAAATAGGGGTGGAGTACAGACCACCCACAATGGAGGCGGAACTGGAGGATGATCTGGCTGAGAACATCAGGGGTCACTGTGGCCTCGGAAAGGGCAGGGTGGTAGTCATGGGTGACCTGAACATGCCGGGGGTAGACTGGGGCACTATGACATCCTCGGTGGCTAGGGAGCAGAGGTTGATGGATGTCTTCCAGGATGCCTTCCTAGTCCAGCATGTGGGGGAGCCTACTAGGCAGGACAGGATCCTGGACATTGTCCTAGCAGATAATGACCAGATAAGGGGCCTGCAGGTGAACAGCCCATTGGTAGGCAGTGACCATGCCACGGTCTGGTTTCTTATGTTCTTAGGGGGAGAGTAAATTCGCACTGACACAATAGTAATAGATTTCAGGGAGTGGACTTTGAGGGCATGGGAAGGATTCTTAGAGGGTGCTTAGATGAGATAAGGCCAGACATGGAGGCTGGCAGCTTGTGGGAGACCATTAAGAAGGGGGTGCAGGAGGCAACGAGGGCCTACACAAAGGTAAGGAGCAAGCAATGTAGGGCCAGTAAGCCATGTTGGTGGACCTGGGAGGTGCAGAAGGTGGTGAGGGATAAAAGGGCTGCCTACATGCACTTAAAGCACTCAAGGGAGGTTAGGGAGAGGGGAGAGTATGTGTCCCTGGCTGGGAGGGTCACCAGAGTGGTAAGGGGGGCCAAGGTGAAGAAGGAGCTTGCCCTGGCCAGGGATATCTGCAGAGGAGGAAAAAAGTTCTATAGATACATAGGGTAGAAAAGAAAAGCGAAGGCACAGATCAGCAGGATTAGGACTAAGGAGGGATGGGCGCAGGAAACTGGGGAACAAGCAGAGGTGCTAAATGAGTACTTTGCCTTGGTCTTTACTGGGAGAGGTGGGGGATCCTTCCAACCCAATGGTAGGGAAGGGGGGCCCACTGAATCAGGAGATCAGCTGGAGACTGAAGGACTGGATGGGGCTAGGGCAGGGGATGGGTCGTATCCAGAAGGGGAGGAGCGGATGCATGAGGAGGTGGGATGGGAAGGTGAAATCACAGCGGATAGGGTGAGAGAGGCTCTCCAGTTGCTAAAGACTGAGAAGGTGCCGGGGCCAGATGGGCTGCATCCAAGGGTACTGAAGGAACTGGCGGATGTGCTGGCAGCTCCACTGGCCTCACTCTTCAACATCTCTCTGATGACAGGGTGGGTGCCTCAAGATTGGAAGGTGCTCATTGGTGCTTATCCACAAGAGGGGGTCCAGAGAGGAGATGGGAAATTATAGGCCTGTTAGCCTAACGTCAGTTGTAGGCAAGGTTATGGAGGGCATTATCATGGAGAGGCTGGGGGACAGCGAGAAATGTTGGAACACCTGGATGACAGGCAGTATGGTTTTGTTCTGGGGAGGCCGTGACAGGCCAACCTGGTGGAGTTTTATGACTGGGTGATGGGTGCCCTGGACTGGCAAAGGCTGGTGGACATCCTCTATCTGGATTTCAGTAAGGCATTCAATTCGGTACCCCATAATGGCCTACTAGCAAGGCTGGGGGTGGATGGGGTGGGTGCAGTTGCTCAGGTGGGTGGAAAATTGGCTTACGGGGTGAATGCAGAGAGTGGTGGTTGGAGGGATAGTCTCCTCCCCAGGAGGGTCATCAGTGGGGTCCCCCAGGGTTCGGTCCTGGGGCCACTCCTGTTCAATTCCTATGTCTTGGACATAGGGAGATGTGTTAGGAATTGGCTGTCTCTCTTTGCAGATGACTCAAAACTGGGAGCACTGGCGGACGGGCAGGAGGGGAGAGAGGCCCTCCAGGGGGATCTGGATACCTTGGAAGGGTGGGCAAGGAAGTGGGGATTGAAGTTCAATGCAGGGAAATGTAGAGTGCTGCATCTGGGGGGTCAGAAAGCCATGCCATGCATACACCCTGGGGGGGGTCACACTGCAAGTCACATCGGGAGAGAGGGATCTAGGGGTAGTGGTGGACAGCAAAATGAATAACACTGAGAACTGTTGAAGAGCTGCAGCAAAAGCAAACAGGATACTGGGCTGCATTACCAGGGGAATTACCTCCAGGAGGAGGGAGGTGATCCTTCCTCTGCATAATGCCCTGGCTAGGCCGCATCTTGAGTACTGTGTGCAGTTCTGGAGATCCCATCTTAAGAGGGACGTGGCGCTGCTGGAGAAGGTCCAGAGGAGGGTGACCAGGATGATTCAAGTGATGGAGGGTAGGCCCTATGAGGAGAGACTGGAAGAACTCAATCTGTACGCATTGGAGGAGAGGAGGGAACGGGGGGACATGATAGAAGTTTTCAAGTATGTAAAGGGGACAAATAAGGGCAGAGCCAGGGAAGTGTTCAGGCTTAAGAAGGGGGGGTCTACCAGGGGGCATGAGTGGAAGCTGGAAGGGGGAGCACAGGAGACACTTGTTCATTGAGAGGGTGGTGGAACCATGGAATGCACTGCCCAGGAGTCTGGTGGAAAAGAACACAGTACAAGGATTCAAGAAGGGTTGGGACAGGTACAGGGGGATACTGAAGCCGGGGAAGACCACCTCTGGGGCTGGGGTGGGTGGAGGAGTGAGCTCCCAGTAGGGGGCTAGCTTCCGAGCAGACACGATAGACCATGGGGCCTATTCTGTTGGCTTTTACTATGTATTTAACTATGATGTGTCTAGAAGAAAATTATATAGTGAAGAGAATGAGGGTGACATATGCATGCAAGCAACAAAGGTTTTAGTTTTCTTTGTTACCTCCTGACCTGGCTGAACTTGGATTTGTATCACTTCAATTAGCCTATTGAAGAATAGTTTCCCATCCAATAACTGATGTTTTTTAAATAGGGACTCAAATGTGATAAAGGAATCATTTTAGTTTGGTGATATTTTTTGAGTCCATTCCTTTCTAAGTATGAGGTTTGGTTCTAAGTAAAACTTTACGCTTTTCCCAAATGGGTTGCAGTTTAAATCTATGCAGTTTGAATTTGAATGACCAAGCAACATATTTTACCATTGAAGTTGGACATAACCTTACTCTGAGCAACTGAGGGTGTTTTGGCAAACAGAATAGAATACAAATTAATCTTCATGGCTTTACAAATGTTTATTTCTATTTCCAGCCATTCTGTGGTGTACGCTGGATCATTTATGAGGGATAACCATCTGGATATTTGAGAGAGTCTTGCTGCTAGGCAGTAGAGAAAAAAAGTGAGGAGCTTTAAGTGCTCCCTTGTTTCTATTCCAAGATAATCTGTGATACGCTATTCATATTTTTTTATACCACCATATGAACCTTGACTCTTCGGAATTGATACCCTCAATCCATTTCTTATTAATCCTGCATGGTAACATAATGAAACTATATAGGATTTTAGGAAGTAAAAGCATCAATTCTTCTCCAGGTTCCTAGCGGTAACTTGTTCATCTTGATAAAAATCCCATCAGATTAGTTTTAGTAAGTGTTAAATTCATCACTATTGTCATGCTAAGGTTTATACTAAGGTCTTTGAAGCAAGAGAAAGGCTGTAGGCCCTTATGTGCTCCTGTGATTATCTATAATAAATCAAAGCATGACCCTGTAATAGCTAGATTGCCTGTGACAGGAGCCTGTATAATCTAATTCCTAGATACTCAATATATTAATTATATTATATTAATTTAGTCATGCCTTTCTAATGGCAAACCCCGCATCCATTTTACTTAAATCATTATATTCCACCTGAAGCTTAGACCAGCACTCCCACATTTCCTTAGAGTCAACAGTATCTACAGTAGTTTCATCTCTACCTCTTTGATTTTCCTTAGTAAATTTTCTTGAGCTAGGAGTTGTTTTCATTTGTGCATAAGCTTATTAAGGCCCCCCCTAGCCAACATTTAAGAGAATCCCATAAAATCCCTCTTCTGATGCCTTCTAGATTATTGATGTCCATACATTCTGCTATTTTGGATTTAAATGAAGCTACAGTGTCCAGACTACTAAGCATCACATTGTTTATTCTCCATTTGTTGGATTTTTCCGCACTCAATAACACTGAAAAGTTCAGCACTACTGGAGAGTAACCTAAGATAACCGTAGGTTTTATCTCTGAGTAGTTAACCCTGTCATCTAGCTGCTGGTTGACAAGGAAATAATCAATCCTGGAGCAAGACAGATGACAACTGGGCCAAAATGAGAATTCTTTAGTCTGTGGATGCAAGACTCTCCATATACCTATCAAATTATTATTGGAAATTAGGTCCGACAGGTCTTTATCTACTTAAGATCTGGAGGGTCTAACATAGAAACATAGAAACATAGAATCTGACAGCAGATAAGGACCACTTGGCCCACCCAGTCTGCCCATTTCCCTACCTAACGGATATGCTGCAGATCCTCGTTAACCAGCAGACTACTTCTTTCTACCCCCACGGCTAGAATTGCCTTATGGCTGTCCCATGCATGCTTGAATTCAACCACTGTTTTTGACTCCACAACCTCCTCCGGAAGGCCATTCCATGCATCCACAACCCTCTCTGTGAAAAAATACTTCCTTACATGACCTCTGAGCTGCCCCCCTTTATCTTCAAATTGTGCCCCTTGTTCTTGCACACCTCTTTTTTTGAAAGATGCTACCCTCTTGGACTTTGTTGATTCCCTTGAGGTACTTGAATGTTTCTATCATGTCCCCCCTCTCCCTCCTTTCCTTGAGGCTATACATATTAAGCTCCTTTAGTCTCTCTTCATATGTCTTTCGGTGCAGACCCTGCACCATTTTAGTTGCCCTCCTCTGGACAGCTTCCATCCTGTCTATGTCTGTGTGGAGATTGGGTCTCCAAAACTGCACACAGTACTCCAGATGGGGTCTCACCAGCTGTCTGTACAGAGGGATAACAACTTCCTGTTTTCTACTAGTGATGCCTCTCCCTATGCATCCCAGTATCCCCCCAGCCCTCCTTACTGCCCTGTCACATTGCTTGCCCACCTTTAAGTCATCTGATATGACTACCACCAGGTCCCTTTCCATTTTTGTTGTTGTTAGTATCTCACCCCCCATTGTGTACTCTTCCCCTGGGTTTTTGTTTCCCAGGTGCATTACATTGCACTTCTTAGCATTAAATCTAAGCTGCCATACATTTGACCATTCTTCTAACCTTGCCAAGTCCCTTCTCATCCTTTCCACCCCACCTTGTGCATCAACTCTGTTGCAGATCTTTGTGTCATCTGCAAAGAGACATACTTTTCCTTCCAGTCCCTCTGCAATGTTGCTTACAAAGACATTGAAGAGGACCGGTCCTAATACTGAACCCTGCGGTACCTCACTAGTAACCCCCCTTTCTTCAGAGTGGACTCCATTTACTGTTACCCTCGTGTCCTATTCTCCAGCCAATTCTGTACCCAGGCTATCATCTTGGGACCCATTCCCAGGTTGGCTAACTTGTATATTAATCTTTTGTGTGGGACTGAGTCAAATGCCTTACTAAAGTCTAGGTAGACCATGTCCACAGCCCCTCCCTGATCTACTACTTTGGTCACCCAGTCAAAGAAATCTATTAGATTCATCTGGCATGATCTTCCTGCAGTGAATCCATGCTGCCTTGGGTCCTGTGCCCCTCTGGCCTCTAGGTACTTGACAATTCTTTCCTTCAGAAGTGATTCCATCATTTTCCCTATCACTGAGGTTAAACTAACTAGTCTGTAGTTTCCCACTTCTGCCTTGCTCCCACTTTTGTGAAGGGGAATCACATCTGCCCTCCTCCAGTCCTCAGGTACCACCCCATCCTCCCATGATTTGTTAAAGAGGGTAGTCAGTGGTGTCACTAGTTCTACTCTTAATTCTTTTAGAATTCTGGAATGAATCCCATCAGACCCCATTGCTTTGTCCACCTTCAGTTTTAAGAGTTCTTTCAGAACCCTTTCTTCTGTAAATGGGCTGGTATCAACTTCTGTATCCAGAGTGTTTCTATTGTTTGTTTTAGGTACCTCCCCCTCTTCATTTGTAAATACTGAGCAAAAATATTTGTTTAGTATCTCTGCCTTTTCACAGTCACCCTCTGCCCACCCCCCTTCCCTTTATTAAGCCTTACTATCCCTCCCTTGGTCTTCCTTCGCTCCCTGATGTACCTAAAAAAGGTTTTATCCCCCTTCTTAACTGAGTTGGCTATCTTTTCCTCAGTTCGGGCCTTTGCTGTTCTGACTGCCTTCCCAGCTTCCTTTGCTTTAACTGATACAGTTCTCTGTCCTGCTCCTTCTGTGATTCCTTGTACTTTCTGAATGCTTTTTTCTCTTGAACCTTCACTGCCACCTCCTTTGAGAACCATAGTGGTTTTTACATCGCTTTCTTTTGTTTATTTGCTTCACACAAAGGCTTGTTACCTCTGTGATGGCAGTTTTTATTATTCCCCATTGTTCTTCCACCCCTCCTTCCTGCCCATTTGCTAGTGCATTCCTTAGGCACTCACCCATTTTGGCAAAGTCAGCCGTCCTGAAGTCCAATACTTTTGCCTTTGTATGGCTTGACTCTATTGCTGTGTTTATTGTGTCTAAATCTAGTTCTGTCTAAGGTTGGATCTAGACTTGCATGAATATTCCCAGCTATTATTAATGTAGCTGCTGGTAAGTTATTGATTTTATTTTGTATTGTACTGAACACTTCTTGATTGGAATTAGTAGGGCTGTAAATATTGACCAGAGTAAGTAGTTCTTCGCCCACCCACCTCTGTACTATTATGAAGTGACACTCCTTATATTCTGTCTAGATGCTGCCCTTAAAGTCAATAGATCTATTTACCAGGATCAAAACTCTGGATTTTTTTAGAATTATTACCCGCTCCAAATACCTGTCCAACCCATTCCCTCATCATTAAGATATAATAGTCTATCTTAGGGTGAGACTCTTGGAAAAAAGCAAAAGAAACATTTAGTTTTTTAAGGTGCCTAAGTATGGCATAACATTTGAGCTTGTGATTCCATTCCTTCACATTCCATGAGATCACAGTAAAGCTACAGTATTTGCAATAGCCATGATTAGCACAAAGATATGATTGAATTACTTTTCCAACTGAGTACCCCTTTGTCCTCCTCAGCCTAACTGATTTTCTTATATTGATGTATGTTGTCAAGGTAAAAGCTCTGTCCAAAATGGTGTTCTGAGATAGATTAGAATAAAAAATAGAAATATTTGAAGATACATGAAAGAACTGAGATTCTTGCTCAGTGTCCAGAACCCTACTGAACACTCCTCCACATATCCTCTTCCTAGCCAATCAAATAGGGGTTTATATAGTCTCCTTCTGGTATATTTTACTCCTCCCCTTTTTGGTGACATCATACCTTCTTCCTATATAAGCTGTCATTCTGGGGCTGGCCAGCTCCTAAGCAGGGCCTACTGAAGCTTCTGGTAAAAACAATCATTTTCATTTCTTTTTCATGACTTCACAATCAATAATATATTGTGTTGTACAGCTTTAAGAAGTAGAAGAAAGTTTGTCTTTAAATAATAGCAAAACAATTCTGTAACCGTCCTGTTTTGTTCTTTTTAAAACAGTCTAAGACAACAGAAAGAAAAACAGCTCTCTGTACCTCAGAGAGTCATTTTAATTTAAATTACAATTCATTAGCTACCATATAGAGCTTTTTTAACTCTTTCTGCCTGTTTGGTTTATTTCAGACAGCTGAAATTGCAGCTTTTTACCTTCCTCTACCTTCCACTGTTTACAGGGTTCAATAACCAGAGAAAACAGCTTTTCTTGGATCAGCAGGGACTCTGTTCTATAGGTACCACTACTCTTTAACAACTCTGCAGCATTGTAGTCTACTTTTGGGGACAAATGCATTTTAAAACAGGATAAAGACAGCAGCTTCTATTAGGAAACTGTTTTTTAAATCAGCGTGTCAGTTTGATTTTGTTTTATGAAAAAGGGGCATTTAAAGGAATAGTAAAGCACAAAGATATGTTTGTCATGTTGGCCACCCTGACAAGAAAAGAAACAGAATAGTTTGGAATAAGTAAAAGAATACAGAAAAGAGTGAAACAGAATTTGTTTTTATTTTAAAGGAGAATGTTACCCTATTGTATTATGCATAACAGGGGGGCCCTGTTACATTCCTCCTCACACAAACATCTAACCATCAGTTGGATGACCTGAACCCCCTTCCCTTGAAGGGGATGGAACTTTCGCCCTCCCACTCCAGAAGTTCCCCTCAGGGACCCGTTATCTTTAGTATTGACCACTGTCTTATCGAGACATAAATCAATATCTCAATCAATACATATTCCCTGAGGTTTAAAAATGATAGAATGGTACACGCTATAAATACCTTACAGTAGTCCTCAGAATCGTCATTTCAAAACAGTTTCAGCAATTCCTATCATGCTGCACCAAAACTGACATGAAATCAGCATTCTGATGCCGGGTACCAGATCTGTGTCTGACTGTGAAATGATATGGCTGGAGAGCCAAGTACCATCGCATAATCCGTGTATTTTTTTCTTTCATGTTATTAAGCCATACCAACGGATTATGGTCAGTAACCACCTCAAAATTATTACCCCAAAGATAATATTTCAAGGCCTCAATGGCCCACTTCATTGCCAGGCATTCCTTCTCTACGGTGGAGTATTTCCAATCCTGCTCATGTAGTTTTCTGCTAATATAAAGTATGGGGTGTTCACCATGTTTATCATGTTGCGTTAACACTTCACCGATGCCTGTATCAGAAGCGTCAGTGTGAATCTCAAATGGCTTTGAAAAATCAGGACTTGACAATACTGGGCTGAACACAAGGCAGCTTTTATACTCTGAAAAGCCTGGTCACACTCATTGTTCCAATTTACTTTATCTGGGTTTTTGTTTTTGGTTAGCTCAATCAGGGGTGTAGCTAAAGTGGAAAAATCTGGGATAAACCTGCTATAATAGCTGGCTAACCCTAAAAAAGATTGAACATGACGTTTTCTCCTGGGCACAGCACTGTTACCAACTGCATCCACTTTACTTACTTCTGGCTGTACTTTGCCATTACCGATAATGAAACCTAAATATCTGGTTTCTGTTTTGGCTAAGGCACATTTTGAGGGATTTATTGTAAGTCCAGCCTCCTTAATGCTCTGAATTACTGCACTTAAATGTCTCAAATGGGTGTCCCAGTTCGGACTGTAGATAACTACATCGTCCAGATAAGCAGCACTGTACAAATTATGGAGTCTCAAAATATGGTCCATATACTGTACCTCTGAAAGGTTTCCAGGGCACCATGAAGGCTGAACGGCATGGTCGTGAATTGAAACAACCCTATGGGTGTGCTGAAAGTTGTTAGCTCCCGTGTGCACTTTGAGCTAGGGGTATTTGCCAATACCCCCTTTGTTAAATCCAAAGTACTGATGTACTTTGCAGAACCTATTTGGTCTAGTAGGTCATCTATCCTAGGCATGGGGTATCTGTCAAAATCAGATATTGCATTGATCTTTCTGAAATCAAGACATAACCTGATACCTCCCTCCTTCTTTTCAACTATCACCAGTGTGGATGACCATGAACTACGTGATGGTACTATGACTTTGGCTTGTTCCATTTTTCGTACTTCTTTAATAACCTCCTGTCTCACCTTTTCTGGTATTCTATATGGTTTCTGATGTATGGGTTTATGTTGTTGGATGTGTATTTCATGCTGTACCCCTACTGCTCGACCTGGTGTTCCTGTAAATGTCTCTTGATAATACTCTAAGAGATGCTCAATCTCTTGTTTTTGTTCAGGGTGTAGGTCATAATTGATCTGGACAACTTCTTTATTTGATTTCTTTCTGAGCCGATCATAGCCTATTTCTAGCTCAGATGTATTTTGTTCTATTCGAATGTAGAGACTAGTATCTGGAGGTGTTTCAACCCATTTTCTGAGTAGGTTAGCATGATATACATTTCGGGTGGGCCTATGATCTGGCATCTCAATCTCATAATTAACCTGGCTTGTCTGCCTGATTACCTTATAGGGACCTCTCCATTTCATTAATAGTTTGTTCTCACTAGAGGGTAACAATAACACCACTTTCTCTCCAGGTTCAAATTGTTTCATTTTCAGGCCTTCATCATAACACTCTTTTTTGACACATTTGTTTTAGGTTTACATTTTGATGCGCTATTGTAACATATTTTACCAATCTTTCTCTGATAGCAGTCATATAATCAACAATATTATACCCAACATTCTTTCCCTCTTCCCAATGCTCTTTAACAGCATCAAGGGGCCCCCTTGGATTTCGACCATACAGCAAAGAGAATGGGGAAAAACCAGTAGTGGCCTGGGGCACCTCCCGATAAGCAAATAATAGGTATGGCAAGTACTTATCCCAATCTCATCCCTCTTCTTGTACATACTTCTGCAGCATGCTTTTAAGAGTTTTATTAAAACGTTCCACGAATCCTTCTGGCTGAGGATGGTAAGGGGATGTTTTTTACAGCTGATACTCCTAAAAGACGATACAATTCCCTTAACATGACAGAGGTGAAGTTACTGCCTCTATCTGTTAGGATGGTTTGCGAGATTCCCATTCGGCTAAAAACTTTAGCCAACTCTTCAGCTATTCGAGTGGCCGTAACCGTCTTCATTGGAATAGCTTCAGGATAACGAGTTGTGTAATCACAAATAACTAAGATGTATTGGTTGCCTTTAGAACTCTTAGTAAGTGATCCTACCACATCCATCGCTATCCTTTCAAATAGGGTGGTGACATAAGGAATGGGTTGCAATGGTACCAAATCCTTTTTTCCCTTCTTAGCTACCATCTGGCACTCGGGACAGGCTCTACAGTACTCAGCTACCTCCTGATGTATTCCTGGCCAATTAAATCTAGCTAGGATATGCTGTATGGTTCTGTCTCGCCCTTCATGCCCTGCCATAGGTATTTTATGTGCCAGGTGCATTATTTTCTCCCTATATTTTTTGGTACCATAAGCTGTTCTACCTGTTGTTCAGTACCAGGTTCTCTAGTTACATGATATAATACACCTTTATTCACAACAAAACTAGAATGTCCAGGTTGTACTTCTTTTTTTCACCTGTAAAAAGAAAGGTTTTAAAGTCTCATCATTTATTTGATCCTGTTGTATTTCACAGGATGAAAGTTCAGGTATACTCTCTATCCCTTCTTTAACATGAGTTCCATGCCACCATACTTTCTCTTTCCTTCTTTCTTGCTTTGATTTTCTTGCCTTCCCTTTCTCATAAAAATAGTCCTCTTTGAAAGAAAATACATCCCCCAATTGTTCTACTTTAGCCTGTGATCTAGTTACCACAGGTACCAATTTACAAGACATTGGTTGACTTTGTAACAACTTATCAAACTTGGGGAAGTCCTGTCCAATAATGACTGGTACTGGTAGGCACGGTACTAAACCGACCACCATTTGATGACTTTCATTTTCCACAGTTAGGTTCATAGTGGCAGTATGGTATTGATGAATGTCACCATGCACACATCTCACCGTGGTATCATTACCAGTAATTTCTGTTTCTGGCACCAAATCAGATCTTATTAAGGTCTGCTTACTCCCCGAGTCTAACAATCCCAAATTTTGTTGGTTACCAATTCCTACTGAGGTCACATATCCTATGTTGGCAAGGGATAAATGAGTCACATCTGTCTTATGGGGCAATTTCGAACAATATTCCCCTTTCTTAGGCACCCATGGCATATTATTTCTGCATATGGTATCCTACCCCCTGGTTGTCTTCGACCATAGTTAGTATTTCGGGTGTTAGGGACAAAAAACTCTGGCTGGTGTTTGACTTGGGACTGGATTACTAGGTGGTCCCCTTGGTCTAGAGGGATGAGCAGCCAGATAATCTTTGGCTAATTTTATTGCAACTTCAGAAGATTCAGGTTTGTGTTCTTTTACCCATAACTGAACATCCATGGGCAATACCTGGATAAATTGTTCTATTATAATCAGCTCCATTATCTGATCAATAGTCTTAGTAGTGGGCTATAACTATTTTACACAGTAATCCCTTAGTCTGGCATATGTCTCTCATTGGCGTATCATAGGGATGACATTTTCTGTTGTCGGAAGCACTGCCTATAGGTTTCAGTATTTATATTATACCTTCTTAGTACCTCTTCCTTAACTTTGTCATAGTCATTAGCATCTGTCCCACTTAACTGGCTATAAACAAGTTGTGCTCTCCCCGAAAGATAAGGTACCAACCTGATAACCCACTGGACCCTGGGCCAGGCACACGTCACTGCTATCCGCTCAAGAGTGGTTAGATAAGCTTCAATGTCATCCATTTCTGTAAGTTTTGTAAGCTTAATATCTCAGGGTCCTGCTCATTCTGTATGACCCTGATTCATCTCCTGAATGGCTTTCAAGGTATCCTGCCATTTCTCATCTTCTGGTCTCCGAATGGAGGCGTGGGTTCAAATCCCACTTCTGACACCAGTGTGGAAGCATGGGATCAATGACAGACACACAGACAGAACTTTAGTGTATAAAAAAAATGCAAATTACTGCATTTATCATTTTATTTCTTAAATCAGAAGTAAATGTCCAAAATAAATTGTTCAAAAGAAAAAAAACAAAAAATAAAAAAATAAAGAAAGCACTGTTACTTCACAGAAAGAAATAGAAAGTGTTAAGTCCAGCACACTTCAAACAGGAATCACTTCTTCTTGGTCTGTCTTCCTTCTTTAACAGCTATAGCTTTCCTTGAACAAGCTCCTTCTTGCTCAGTGTCCAGAACCCTACTGAACACTCCTCCACATATCCTCTTCCTAGCCAATCAAATAGGGGTTTATATAGTCTCCTTCTGGTATATTTTACTCCTCCCCTTTTTGGTGACATCATACCTTCTTCCTATATAAGCTGTCATTCTGGGGCTGGCCAGCTCCTAAGCAGGGCCTACTGAAGCTTCTGGTAAAAACAATCACTTTCATTTCTTTATCATGACTTCACAATCAATAATATATTGTGTTGTACAGCTTTAAGAAGTAGAAGAAAGTTTGTCTTTAAATAATAGCAAAACAATTCTGTAACCGTCCTGTTTTGTTCTTTTTAAAACAGTCTAAGACAACAGAAAGGAAAACAGCTCTCTGTACCTCAGAGAGTCATTTTAATTCAAATTACAATTCATTAGCTACCATATAGAGCTTTTTAACTCTTTCTGCCTGTTTGGTTTATTTCAGACAGCTGAAATTGCAGCTTTTTACCTTCCTCTACCTTCCACCTTTTACAGGGTTCAATAACCAGAGAAAACAGCTTTTCTTGGATCAGCAGGGACTCTGTTCTGTAGGTACCACTACTCTTTAACAACTCTGCAGCATTGTAGTCTACTTTTGGGGACAAATGCATTTTGAAACAGGATAAAGACAGCAGCCTCTATTAGGAAACTGTTTTTTTAAATCAGCATGTCAGTTTGATTTTGTTTTATGAAAAAGGGGCATTTAAAGGGATAGTAAAGCACAAAGAGATGTATTTGTCAGGTTGGCCACCCTGACAAGAAAAGAAACAGAATAGTTTGGAATAAGTAAAAGAATATAGAAAAGAGTGAAACAGAATTTGTTTTTATTTTAAAGGGGAATGTTACCCTATTTTATTATGCATAACAGGGAGCCCTGTTATACCCCTTCAAAGCTGATAGATGCTGAGTCCCACAAGTAAGAAAATCTGGGCTTCTCATTTTTACCAGGCTTTGGCTTTCATGACCTATGAGCTCTCATAATGAAGTACCTGCTAGCACCTGGGGGGGGGAGAGGGGTCCTGCAATAGAAGTAAGTAGCTGATTTGTGAATTCTGTAGGATCAGGGCCCTCCGATCCTTCCTTAAGACCAAACACTCTCAAATTGTTCCTCGTGCTTCTGCTTTCTAGGTCCTTGCCCTTGGCTAATAATTATGTTATTCTCCTGCTATTTGCTAACCTTTCAGAATGTTCTCTATTTGCTCTATCCTCCACACTACTAATTCTTGCTTCAACATCTGTAATTCTTATCTTTTGTTGTGTCAGCTCACTCTTTACATCCCTTATGTATTCAGTGTGATTTTCATTCCTGCTATTTCTTGCATGAGTAAATCAAAGTGCTTTACAGTTAGCAGTGTCTCAGTATTTGTTTTGTTTTTTGCTTCAGAGCACAGGGCTTCCTCTGAGCCACTATCAGAGTTTTCTATAGGTCTTTTCTTAGTGTTTATGCCACCCTCACCTTCCCCCCCGAACATAGTGGCAAAGTTGTCCTCCTTGATGACTCTGAGTGTTAAATATTTGTAATAAAGTGGTTACGATTCAAAGTGTGTACCCTTCCAGGCTGCTTAAGTGAAGTTGTGATTTTTTTTTAAATACTAGGCAAACCTGTATCGTTGGAGGTAATTCTTCTTAGGCACCAGTAGATGGAGATGTAGATATAACAATCAACTATCCGGAACTGCCAAATTAGCTTTTTGCAATGCGGATATCTAAGCGGACTAAATAACTAACTTGCTTGTTTTATGATATACTTCTGATTGGTTAAAATAAGACAGAGAAAAGTAAAAACATTTTCAGTGCTTCAAAATAATGTTGGGAGGTAGGCCATTGTGGAGCTCAAGAGCGCACATCAGCACCAGTTAGCAACATTCAATCAAATCTCTTGGTCACCACAGCAGGCAAAACTATCGAGGTGGTCCAATCCTTCAGACACCTGGGTCTTACACTAGACCAGGGACTCACGCTAAAGCCTCACGTAGATCTGGTGACAAAAAAGCATCCACCAAAAACTTGGACTGCTATACTGTCTTAGCGCCAATATGATACGTGAGACAAGGCTGGCAATCACTCAGAGTATCCTCCTACCTACTCTTACCTATGCGGCCCCAACCCTACTCAACATCAGAAAACTTGACCATGGCAGACTACAGACACTGTACCACAAAGTAGTGCGATTCACCACAAAAGCCCATTCAAGGACCCACCACTGTGAAGCCCCAGCCACACTCAAATGGCCCACCCAGAACCTTAGGCTCCAGTACCCGTGTTAAGCTGAACATATAAGCTCCTCTCTGATGACCCCCTCACAGGGCTAATCGGGCTACTTGCCCCAAAGCAGGCCAGCAGGCCCCTCTGCACTTCAGGCAAAGCTCTCCTTGCACTCCCCAGGTCCAGATCCACAGCCAGCAGTAAATCCTTTGCCCACATAGCTCCTACACTATAGAACAAGCTCCCCTGTCATCTCCAAGAAGCCCCCTCTCTAGCAATTTTCCAGATGGGACTATGTACTCACATCCTGAACCTCAGCTCCTGTGTCTGTCCTGAAGGCTAGCTAAATCACGCCCCTGTTGCCTGGCCACAGATGACCTAACTGCCATTACTGGCATCTTGCCACCACTGTTGACCTTGTGTACTTGACCTGTAAATAATTGCCCTCTTCCATGAAAACCTGTCATTCCTAATGTAACCCTGTACCTTTTAGCCTTATACTGTATTGCTTGTGTATTTTTTGTTATACCGGCCCTAACTCTAACTGCTGCCACTGTTGTTGTGTTGTATGACTGGTCATTTTACAATGTCACCGTACTCCTGTACACAATGTCCTACTCTGTATTACTTGATTGTTCTTGCTCAGCTCTATGTAACTAACTCCGGGTCGCCCCTGAAAAAGGGACCTCCGGGACCCAGTGGGCCTACCCGTTAACACAATTTAGTAAATAAATATAAATCCACATAATATCCTTTTAAAGTGCAAGGACAAATAGATAGGTGATGACAAACTCAAAAACATAAATAATAATCGATGTTACAAAAATCCATTCCGCATCATAATTAATCAGCACACGACCTTTAAATATATATGAATGTCATAAGTTATTTTAAATATTTAAATATGTTATGTATTTCTTAAAAATCATAATGCTAAATAGAGGAAGGAAGAACAGCTATACAGGTCCATGCTCAATCAGTTTCTAGCCAAGGAGGTTGCCTTCTTGTGTTTGCAGATTTCATGGAGCTGGGATCCATGTGTAGGGGATGCATGGAGGAAACAGAAAAAAAATTACAATTGTTACAAGCATTTACTTAAAAAATAATAAAATGGTATGGAAAAAAGAGGGGAAAGGAAAGAAAAAGAAACAGGATGAGGGAACAAAGTGAGGGATCAGAAAGAAGAAAAAAGTCTATACTTACCCTGAGATTTCAATTCAGCAACAATTCAAACAAACTCTGGCCAGAGCCAACAGGGCTGCAGGTGGGGAATTTGGTGTAAAAATATTGAAAATTGCCAAAGTTATGAGTCTGTGTTATATTTTTGTAATATTTTTACACCAAATTTTCAGCATAGTCTTGGTATGACACTGCCTCATGAGGAAGAACAGAGCAAATGTTCAGCTCTAGCCCAAAAGGCGATTTTGTGCAGGGACTGCAAATCAAGTTTTGTTATTCAAAATCACATTTTGGAAAGGAGTTGAAAAATGACAGCTGTCACATTCATGAGGTGCTGTAAAGAAATGAATATGCTAAAATCTGGGGTAAAAATATTGAATATTACTAAACTGACGAGTCTGAGTGTGTAAAATTCAACATATACTAGTAACTTTTTTTTTAATTTTTTAATTTTTCATTGCACACCTCATGAACAATGGCAGAAAAAAATGTCAACTCCTGCTTGAAAGGTGATGTGATGCAGGGACTGCAAAATCAGCTTTCAGGATGTAAAAAAAAACATTTTGACCAGGATTTGAAAAATGACAGCTGTCACATTCATGAGAAGCTGTAAAGATATGGCTATGTTGTAAATTTGGGGTAAAAAGATTGAAAATTACCCAAGTTACAATGCTGCATTCGCAAAATTCAATGTGGGCTCATAACTTTGTCGTTTTTTAATATTTTTACACACAATTTTCAACATAGCCTTCTTATGAGCCCACCTCATGAACAAGAGCAGTGAAAATGTTCAGCTCCTGCCAAAAAGATGATTTCATACAGGGATCACAAAATCACCTTTCTGGACAGAGCTGCCTAATGACAGTGCCACTGATCATGAGGTAGGGTTCCAAATAAGGCATGTTGAAAATTTGGGCAAAAAATATACAAAAATTCCCAAGTTATGCCACCATGCTCAAAACACCATTGAAATACATTGAACCACATACTTATTTCTTCAATTCATAGTCCGGCTTTGAAGAGTGAAGACTTGTGTGCAGTCCAGAGAGGATTACGGCATTGGACTCCTGATGGGTAAGTAAGGGGTTGTGGGGGGTAGCAGGGTGGTGGGTGCTGCGAGGGAGGGTCATGTGGGGGAACAGTAACAGTGCAAAAGACATTGATGGACATTTTTTCCTTTTACAGGGAAAATAAAAGGACAGAGGAATCGCCACTGTGACACTGTGGGATTGGGCACTCCCAGTGTCACTGTTATGTTTCTGGGGTGGGTGGAGTGGTGGGTGCTGAGAGGGAGGTTGGGTGGGAGGTTAAAAGCATATATATTAAAATAGGGGACATGGAACACAATCATGACTCTGGGGGATTGGGCACCCCCAGTGTCATTGTTATGTTATTTTGGGGGGGTGGATGCTGAGAGGGATGGTTGGATAGGGGGATAAAAAAACAAAATTTTAAAAAGGGGGCACAGAACACGATCGCAACACTAGGGGATTGGGCACCTCCAGTATCATTGTTATGTTTCTGGGGGTGGGGTGGTGGGTGCTGATAGAGGAGGATCTGGTGGGGCAAAAAGGAAATCGGCAGTCATGGTGGAATACAACACACTCCACTGTGACCAAGATGGCCTCTGCACTACTCTGTGCATGTGCTAGTGGTCGCGCATGCACAGTAGAGTGCAGTGGACATCTTGTACATGGCAGAGTGTGCCATGTTCTGCCATGACCGTTGTTTGTTTTTTTTAAATGAGAGAAATCCCCTGCACCCGACCCTCCCTATCAGCACCCCCCCAAAGCATAAAAGTGACACTGGGGGTGCCCAGTCCCCTAGTGTCATGATGAGGACTGACGATTTTTTTTTCCAAGTGAAAAATAGTGCAGTGCCGGCAGTGTGCTCCACGGAATGCGGCGCGACTGTGGTGCAAGTCCAACATGTTGTTTGGTTGCAAAGAATGCAAGGAATGCAGAGTCCTTTTCTGAAAGCAAGAGGTCTGCAGGGCTCTACCCACTGCAGCCCTAAAAATCAGTATACATCAGGACTTAGTTCTTTTTTAAAAAAGGGAACTGTATCAAAATGATCACTAAGACCTGGTAATTTCAGGGCCCCAAATTTGTAAATCCAAAAGGCCTCTCTCAGCACAATATGTAAGTTTGAAATCTTTCTGAACTTTAATACATTTACATTCTACATTAATCAGTATATTGGACAGTGCTGTTTTTCTTATGTTGGATGTAGCATGTGCACCCAACTAGCTAACATGAAAATCATCATTTAAAGTTGCTAAAAGATACCCCTCCGTTTCTCTGAGAATGGAGATGGAGAAATGTAACACCCAGGACATTTTTTTTTTACATTTTATAATCTATTTTATTTTGTAAAATATTTTAGTTGATGTGGGTGGGAGGTATGTGAAAATGAGATTACAGTCTTTTGAATAGGCTGGCTGGAGAAGCAAGTTGGGTGTGGACAGCAAGAGTTCTTGTATCTATACGGCTCTTTGTTTTATGTAAATATGAAAGGGCTGAGACCCTTTTCATATAAAAGAGGCTATGTTGTGACTATAAACAAATGGCTGGTCCAGCCAGATGGCCCCTTGCTAGGCCATGAGCTGGAGAAACAGTAGGACAGAGCTCAAATTCACACAACCAATTCTGGAGTAGGGGAGGTCCTCTAACATCAAAGAAATGTCCTAGGGTGTGATGTCAGAGAGACAAGGTAGATGATACAGTGTCAGTGGCTAAGTAGATAGCATGCTTCCCTCTGGGACTGAAAAATCAGAAGGTTGTGGGTTCTAGCCTCACATCAGGCGCTTTGGATAATACCCGTAACTGATACTGTAGTGCAGTAAAATGGGATTGCTGCACTGTTGAGGTTCTGTCATTTGGATGAGACATTAAATTGAGGTCCCTTCTGCCCACCTCTGGTCACTATCCAGGTGGAAGTAAAAGATCCCATGGCACTCATTGAAAAATGGTAGGATCATTTTCCTGGTTTTATGGTCAGCATTCTTCCACCAATAAAAACAGTTCCATGCACTCTCCCCCCACCAGACACACCTGGAGACAAGCTGTCATAGCTTAGTGTGCCTTTCCCAGTCAAAACTTATAAATAAATAAATGAGTAAATAAATAAATAAGCACAGGCAAGTGGGCAGCTGACCAAATATATTTTTGCTGTATGTTTCTCTGAGTAAATCATTTGTACTGGGACACTGAATTTGTAACATCATGCATTCTAGTCTGCCATACCTCATGAGGTCCCAGTAGGGTAAGGTTCTACCCTGTTTAAGAATTTAGTTAGCTTTTAGTGATGTTTTTCTGTGTGATCTCTATCATTTCAAAATGTGCTGGTTTTCTTTTCTGTAGTATCTTTCATTCCCCATGGTCTATAAATTTCGATTATATCTGTTCTCTCTCCCGACCTCCAGCTTGTACAGTACTATACACAGCAGTGTCAGTGGCTCAGCAGGTTGCACACTTGCCTCTGAGGCCAGACAATCAGTAGGCTGTGGGTTCTATCCTTACACTAGGCATTGTGGTTAAATCCCAATACTGACACTGTGGTGCAGCATGATGGGGAGGTGCTGCACTCCTGAGGTGCCATCTTTCGGATGAGTCATTAAACCGAGGTCCTAGCTGCCTGTTCTGGTGGATGTTAAAGATCCCATGGCACTTCTTGAAAAGAGCAGGGAAATTTCCCCATTGTCCTGATCAAATTTCCCTCATTCACTAAAAATATCACCAACAGCTTAATCTGGTTCAATGTCAGTTGGCATCTATCTGTATCCCCCTCCCCTGGGACGAGGCTAAAAATAGGCAGAATTGTCTAGTCCTCCTTCTTTCCTGGTCAACTAAAACTAAATAAATACATGTTTAGGTATGCCACCTCATATAATCATCTCTGATGGCCCTGGATCATCTTGGTGACTTTACACTGCACGGTCTCCAGCCTATCCCTGTCCTTCCATATTTGTGGGCTCCAGAACTGAGCACAGTATTCTAAATTGGACCTCACCAAGGTGCTGTACAGGGGCAATATCACCTCTCTCCCTACTGTCGAATCCTCTGCACATTTATCCCAGCATTCTGATGGCCTTGTTGTATGCTGGGTTGCTCGGCACTGGGCGAGAATAGCGCCGACAACAATGCCGTCGACAACAATAGTGTGGCAAAAATTATGTCACTTTTGTTTTTGCGGGGGGGCTCCACCCCCCCACACCCCCTGACTTAAAGAATCTCACTTTGGGGGGGAATGGATCACAGGGAAAATTAAAATATGCGCAGCTGTAGAATACTGTTTCCACAGCCCATGTTAAAAAACGACAAGTCCCGATTTTGGTAAAATGGTAGGAGACCAGGATTAGAACACTGGTCTCCATTGCCTCCTGGCCAAGCTGCTCCATGCCCCAGCCCTCCATGCCACGGGAGCAGCTTGGCCAGAACCCTGTATTCAGCTGCCTTTGTCCTTTTGGCAGCACCATGGACAGCAACCAGGGGAGCACATACAGCAACCGCTCTACATCCCCTCTCGCTGTCCCCACTAGCGCCACATAAACTAGCACTGTCTAGACTGGTGCTATTCATGTAGCACTGTTCAAATCAGGTACTATGTTGCTCCTCTGGTTTGATGATTTGAGGTTGTTGCTGATGATTGCTCCCACTGGTATCCCACTGTGCAGAACTGTAATCCCACTGTGCACTGTGCACTGCACCATGTAAATTGTAATACAGTGTGCAGTATTGTTATGCCCTTATTTTGTATTGTTATTCCACTGTGCAGTATTATTATTTTCCTTATGTGTGGCATTGCCATTTTGCCATGTGGTATTGCTATCCCCTGTCCAGTACTGTTATACAATGTGCAATATTGTTATCCCACTGTGTGGAATTTTTATCCCACAATATAAAATTGTTATGCCATTGTGCGTTATTGTTATCCCACTGCACAGTACTGTTATTTCAATGTGCATTACTGTTATCCAACTGTGTGGAATAGTTATCCCACTGTGCAGTACTTTTATCTCACTGTGTAAATTGTTGTGCCAGTGTGCATTATGGTAATTCTGATGTGTGATATTGTTTGTGTTGAATTATTAACCCCATATGTAGTATTGTTATTTTACTGTGCAGTACTGTAATGCCCCCCCTCCAATTTGGGGGCTTACCTTTGGCCCGTAGCTCCCGTTTTCTGCCATCTCCTTAGAGCGCCTCCAAATGCCTGCTGTTTTTTTTCTGGTGTCCCTGCTCCAGCCCAGTTTTGATGTGCCCCTGGTGCCCCAAAAGTACAGCCCCAGCGTAAATCCAGCCCAGTTGGGCTCAAGAAACAGCCGTGCTTTCCCATTGCTTGATTCAGCACCCCTGGTGCCACAGAGATCATGCATGTGCAATGCTGTGCCTTTGATCTCCCAACCGCTTAATTTGCAGTCGAGCAGGAGAGAGTTTGGTGGTCCTGGCGTCCCTGTCTGCAAAGTGGGACCTGGTGACTATGCCAAGGCCATGAGAGTCCATTTCAAGAAATAAATTAAGAGATCATAGAGCATTAGGATCGGGGCTCATGAATATTAATGAGCTGAAGCCCCTTATGAATATTCATGAGGGTCTGTCTGCCCTCTGGGAAGTAGTGTTTCGGCAGCTGCCATAAAGGGAAAAGAAACAAATAAATAAATATGCAGCTACTGCTGTGCTTTTGGGTAAAGATGTGCAATGGGGACAAATGTTTAGTAAAGGAAGACAGTGCTTAAGTAATTAAAAAATTAAACTGGCTGCACCAGATATGTTGGAACTCAGATAAGACAGCCTGCCTGCTGCAAACAGAGGGTCTAAAATATTGGCAGCAGCGACAAGCAAATGGACTGAGGAAATTACTTGTGCTGGGCAGTGACTTTAAGGATACACTTATGGCTATTGAACTGTGGGGCATTTGGGCAAATTAAATAATTATTGTGGCTGCACCAGGACTTTATTTGGGACTGTGATAATTCTGCCTAAGGGACTGTGTGTTCAGCAGCCATTACAAAACAGCAACAGCCAATTGGAAAGCTAGGATTTATAAGCCAAGACTTGTGGGACTTTTGACAAAGCTCATGGGAAAATACCAAGTGCCTCTGGGGAACTGCAGGTACCTAAATTCAGGTGTCAAAATAACAAACCAACTGTACATCCAGGAAACTTTATGAATAATTCATTTTTGTGATTGACAGCCTTCCAGCCAATCAGAACCAAAGTAATCAATAGATTCAGCCAATAGGGAGCCTCAGGAGAGCCCCATAAGAGTGTGTTTTCAGCAGATTTTCCAGACTGGAGTGGGAGTCCCCTACGGGGGTTGGGGTTCAGGCCCCCAGAAATGCAACTGGGCCTGGTGATCCAGTGTGAGCCTCTCCACAAAGAAGGGTTTTTATTCTTCTTTGACAGAATTTGAATCAGTTTAGTTTAATGTAAAATCTGCTAGCCTGGGGGTTGCCAGAAATATGTCCTCCAGGTCTGTGAAAAATGTGGACCTGCAACGTGATGACAAGCCAGCTATGAGAGAGCTGAATCTGCCTCAGTGGTGAGAGAACCGAAAACTTCAGGAACCTTTGATGACGGAGATCCATTCCGTGAGGAGCCTGAGTGAGTAATCATGTATCCTCCGGTCCAAGGAAAAGAGAAAGCTTATTGGAGCTGCCAATGCCCTAGAGACTGGTTAACTGTTTCAAACTGTTCATTTGGTCTGCACCCTGCATCTGCTGTGCTTAATCATTGTCCAGTGCGGGCGGACTTAGATGTGTTAAGGGGCCTGGCATGGTTTAAATCATTTAAATGCATTGAATTGTGTTCAAAGTGCCTACAGGACTGGAAGGGGAATACTCAGATCCGCGGCTTGTCCTAACTTTACCTGGGAGGTTCAGTATTTTGTTCATAATTTATCAAGACGTCCTGTGGAGCTGTGAAGCTCAGCCATTTGCCATGTGGGACTGAGACATTAAAAGTTGAGCTTGCAAGAACTGCTTTAATTACTTAAGTTGCTAAAGTAAAAAAAATGGTATTGATAACAGCAATTTTGTTCTGGTACGTAGCGGGAAGAACCGGGTCACCCTAGCCCTAGGGAACAAGTACCCACTAAAAGATTTAAGTTGGAACGGACCATGGTGACCATGCTGGCCCATGGTTGAAGAATTTACAGTATTAAATGTGCTGAATTTGTTAAAATTGAAAATGTGCTGAATGTGCCAGGTTCACAAATGTGCTGGATGTTCAGGAAATGATAATTGTATTAAAACAAATGTAACCGTCTGGTTACTCTGCAGTGCTTCCAGCCTTCAAAATGCAGGGCCCTTCCCTGCATCCCCTTAAAGAGACTGTACATAGTTCAAGTGCTTAATGTTTTCAAGTCTGCCTCTGAATCTGCTTAATTTAGCTGGCCAACGTACAGCTGCACCTTTAAATAGACTTTGGTTACTGGGTACCCAGGTTTAAGATTGGGATTGCAGGGTCTCATACCAACTTTTGGGAACTGGTACCAGTGTAGGTAAAAAGAAATGTTTCTGTGTCATCTGATTTATGCAGTTTAACTAGATAGCCAGGGCATGGGTCATCTTAGAGGTTGGTACAATATGTGATTACAACTTGATTTAGAAATGCAACTTATCTACCCAGCTGGAGGGTTTTACCAGCACAAACTTAACACCATTGATCTAATGTGAATATTGTAAATCTGTACTGCATAACCTTTGTTCCTTTCTTCCCCCCATTCCTAAGCCCTTTCCCCCTGTAAATAAATTGTTCATTGTTGTTTTTGCAGATATCTGTGTACTGGGTGTAACCCCTAGGTGGTGCTGTCCCAAGGGCTACTAGGGCTACTACCCCTGCTTGCGTGGCTAGTTTTTTTTTTTTTTTCAGTTTTTGTTGACTGGGTAAGTGCACTAGACAAATCCTGCCTATTTTCAGGCACGACCCGGGGGAGGAGGATACAGATGAATGCCAACTGACCTTGAACCAGATTAAGCTGTTGGTGGTATTTTTAGTGAATGAGGGAAATTTGGATAGGACGCCAGGGAAATTCCACTACTCTGCTTTCTGTGAGCAGGGGGGACCCATTTTCCAGTGGGACCAAGATGGTGGCTCCCATGGATCCTGGTGTGGAAGTGTTGCAGACAGGAGAGCAAGACAGGATGGCCACTTGGAGTGCAACGCTGCAGGAGGAGGATGTCTGTCTGGTGGGAGAGCTTTCCTCGGCTCCCATCCTTTGCAATGTGGAGGCTACTTGTTTACAGTCGGTAGATGTTGATTCTGACTTGGAATTCCACAATGCGTCTGTCACTTTGGATATTTTGGGCTCTTCAAGTGAAAAATCAATAGTTTGCAACGTTATCAACGACCCAGTTATTGTGATGGATTTACCGACTGTAACAGTGGCAGGAAGTAGCACTATACATCCACTAACAACTTCAGTTACCCCTGTCAGCAGCACGGCAGCTGCTGTCATTTCTGCAGAACTAACTACGGAGGTGGGAGGGCCCATAGAGAGCGGTGAGTGTATCCTTTTCTTTTCAAGCAATATGTGCTATGTTCATGGCTCCCCTTCGACTTTGCAGGCTGGCAGTGTTACTGCGATTTCTTGCAGCTACCTAAAGCCTTCAGGGGATTTATTACAAAGTCCTAAACTGTCAGCGTTGCATGTTGCAACACCGGAGCTCGAGACTAGCCCTATCGCACTGCAAAAACAGAAGGAGAATGTTATCGCAACGGGAAGGGCAGCTCAGTGCACAGACAGCTACAAATGCAGCGTGGTGTCCATAGCCATGGTTACTAAGGCCACTGACAGTGTTACAGAAAGTGGAAAGGTGCAGCTTCAGAATTCCCCCAATACTTCTATACAAAATGAATTAACTACTTTATCTCAGGCTGGCAATCTTCACGCCAGTCATGGCGAGTGCCTACAGCCTGCAACAAAAATTACTTTGCCTCTGAAGCTTGTTCCTGGTCCAATTTGGTCACTGGGTCATGGAGGGCCTTTTGGACAGCCTTTTGCTAATGAGTCTTCATCGCTTAGTAAGGTGGCAGGTTTTGTGTTTAAACAGCCTGAGCCCCATGCTCGGCCTAGCGTGGTTTGTCAGTCCACGGCAGTCTCCCAAACTGGGGTCACTGAATTCTTTTTTTCTGAATCTGTTGCTAAAACTCCAGTTATGACACCAGGGAACATTAAGGGGCCAGGGGTTTTGCTCCCTCTTTCGGGGGACAGACCTGAAGATTGGTCACCAGGAGTAGCCCTTAAGGGGGCAGGATGGAAACAGGCCTCTACAAGTGTATGGACACCTGATCCAGCCTGGGACACAGAATTTGCATTTTCACAACATTCCCCAATGTGGAAACCTGTTTTACCACCTGTAATTTCTACTGAAGGTTTTACAGGGGTCATGGATTTGCCTTCTGCAATTCCGACTTTACCTACTACTACGGTCTCTAAAGAACAGTCTCTCCCATCTGTTCCCCAAAAATCCATTTCTGATCCTCCACCAGTGGACACTTGTGCATCTACTCAGAATCCTTCTTTGGAACAACCCCCCAGCAGAAGCCTTTAATGTCGGACTTATTTTCCTCAGCAAAAAGGGAAACAGTTCCTTGTAGAAATGCAGTCCGCATTCGCTACAAATGGGGACTGGAGAACAGGCCGGACAGATATTATGTGGGGAAAACTTTATTAAAAGAGTCACTTCATTTTACCCCTAATGATGTTTTTGCTTTTATTAACATTTCGGTGGAGGACAACTATGATGTTAGCTTTCGGACAGCTCATGCTTTGGATTTGTTTTGGGAGCGGTATGGTCAGGTGAAGTTTTCCCCCACATGGACCCCCTTTTTGGTAATACCTTGAACTAAACCATTAATTAAATTCGTGACAGTAATGTTTAGGAATGAGGGGGTCCATGTAGAGGATATTACATTTTGGTTATCCCAGAAATGCAAGGTTTTGAGTGCTCCTGTTCCCATCTTAGATTCAGAGCAATTTTGGACTGGGGGATGGAAGTATAAAGTGAAACTAAGGCAATCTGATTCAGGGGTGGATCATATCCCCAATTCCTTCTTGTTAGGTAGGGATAGGGGGGTTTGTTTTTATGGAGGGCAACCAAGGGCCTGTTATAAATGTGGTTCTAGGACTCATCTTTCTAGCGTTTGTGATCAGCCACATTGTGATAATTGCGGAGAGGTGGGGCGCGTAACAATGCAATGTGCAAATCATTCTAGGTGTGATCTTTGTGAGGAGTATGGTCACGTGTTTCGAGAGTGTCCTTGGGCGTCCAAAAATCAAGCATCTTGTGTGAGCCCGGATCTCTTGATACAGAAGGCCCAGAGTGCTGCTAAATCCCCACCTCCTCCTCCTCCTGCCCAACCTCCCTCCTCTCCCTCTTCGCAGACTATTACCAAAAAACAGATAGCGATGAATCATCTGGATCCTATTGTTAGGTGTTCTTCACCTGAGCCTGATAAGGTAGCACAAACTATTTGCTCAGGCCCGCCTAAAGATAAGAAGCCCGGCAACAGCTCCCCGTGCATATTGGATTTTCCTCCAGTGTGCTACACTGATGTGCCTCCTAGTGCTCCAGAGTCAAGCGTCAAAGTTTTGGCTCAGGGGTCACTACTACACGACGTAGATCTGCTAGGAATGAGCACCCTAAAGCTACACCTTCTGTCCCTGCTGTAGAGACTAGTAACTCTTATGCAGCACTGTTTACCCCATGGGGTGATACAGAAATGGAGTTGGGAGATTCAGACTCCCAGAAATCTTCTTTGTCTACCATCTCACAATCAATTCATAATTATAAAGAGAAAAAAAAGGAAAAAGAAAGAAATGATAGTTAAAGGTTATTCAGTATCTGATTTATTATGTAGTGGTGTTGGGGTTCATTAAATGTTCATAGCTTGCTGAACACAGTCAAATGGCAAGCACTGTTCCATTATGTTCATGAGCAGAATATTTCAGTTTGTTATCTACAAGAAACCTGGTTGCACTCTGTAGAACAATTAACCTCTTTTAAAAGGGACTGGGTTTGGGGGCCATCTTATTGGTCCTTTGGAATGGATAAGGCAGATGGGATAGGCATTTTGTTTAATTTGTTTTCTTTTTCTTTACATAATTTAATTGATTTAATACCGGGTAGAGTTCTGATAATAGATGGGAAATTACATGATGTGTGTTATCGTTTCATTAATATATATAATCCCCAGTCAAAGGCTGATAGAGTGGCCTATTTGAAGGCAGTTCAACCTTTTTTAGTGACATCAATCAAGGTGCTTTGGGGTGGAGATTTTAATTGTTCAATTCTTGACTCACCTTCACAGAAAAATAAAAAAGTATATTGTGATTCCCATGCTCTGGCACATATTATTAAGGTTGCAGAACTGTGTAATTGCATGGCTTATGCAGATCATGGAGCACATTTTTCCTTACACAAGAGGGAAATTTCATTCTTTAATAGACTATATGTTCGTCTCCCCTTCTGTACAAATAAGCACCTTTAGGATGGTTCCTAGTGAATTTTCTGATCACTCCCTTTTGTTATGTTATCTGCCTTTAAGTGTTCTCCCAGAATATCGGAAGGTACGATGGATATTGAATGCTTCTAGTCTGGAGTTTCCATACATACAGTCAGGGGTTAAATTTATCTTACAGGCTAGACTATCATTGTTTTTTCTTTATTCTGACATTGGGGATTGGTGGAGGCAGACTAAGTCGGACTTAAGTATCTGGTTCAAAAAACAAGGAAGTAAGACTAAAAATCATAAATTTCTGGAATATTTATCATTGAGGCAACAGCTTCAGAGACTCATGACTTTGGCGCATGATTCTCGGTATGATTATTCTGCACAAATAATCTAAAAAATGATATGAAAGCTTTCCAGTATGACAGGGCTAAAACACTGCAAGCTATTCTCATTAATGGGACTAAGAAATCTCCTATCGGGGATCCTTTTGAAGTTTGTAAAACTTTGAAAGATTCTTCTTCTATGGATTTATTACAACAAATGGATGTGACTATTATTACCTCTAGCAGGCAAATCAGGAGTTAATTATAGATCATTACCATTCATTGGACCCTCCTCCCTATTACAGAGGAGTCTATGCTCTCTATTTAAATTTCATTAAGGTTCCTTTAAGGACAAATGAGACTTCAGCATTATTGGAGCCCATTTCTCAAACAGAAATTCAGGCTGTCATTCAGAAACTAAAAACAAATATTTCCCCTGGAACCGATGGTCTTTCAAATAACTTATATAAAACCTTCTCTGTGGAGTTGAGTCAATGTTTGTTTTTTTTGTTTCAATATTTTAACAAAAGATCCACAATTTTCTCTTCTTTTTCAGAGGGTTTATTGATTAATTTATTTAAATCAGGGGATAAACGGAGCATTAAGAATTGGTGGCCTATCACATTATTAAATTCCAATTATAAAATTTTTACAAGTATTTTGAATACCCGTTTGAAAAATTATGCTAGACTGGCGATATCTCCTTATCAATTCTGTGGGATTCCAGAGAGAAAAATTCAATCGGCTTTAATGATTATACGTGATGTCATTGAACATTTGTCTTTATCCGGAACTTCAGGTTGTATGGTAGTGGCTGATTTTGAGAAAGCTTTCGATAGGGTGCATTTACCTTTTTTGTTTTTTGTTTTAGAATGGTATGGAGTCCCTAGACAACGTGTTAATCTAATTAAGCTGATTTATGACTATAACATGGTCCTTCCCTTTTTAAAAGGGAATACAGCTCATAGCTTTTGTTTAAGGACTGGAGTGCGCCAAGGATGTCCATTGAGTCCTCTTCTTTACATTTTTTCCCTAAATCCCTTGTTTTTTTTGAAATTTAAGTTTATTATTTTCACAAAAGAAAGAAAAAATACAACCATACCATAGTATTAGAAAACCAATCAGTAAACCAAAGTCAAATCAACCCCCCCTCTCGATATACAAATAGCAAATAACAGATCTATTAGTATCAAAAAGACATCGAAACATGTTTATCTATGAGCTGAGAAACCCCAGAAAACCAAAACCCACCCCCACCTAAGGTGCACCCAATAAAACATAGCTAGCAACTTTCAAGTCTGGATACCACATTTAGGCAACCATCTTTTTACTGGCTGTGTTTATAGGTCTACAATACAGTGAGAGAGACTGGGTTGTATCACTTTAAGTCATATACTAGGATGGCAATCGATATACAAACATAGAGTAAGGGTCCAGGGATCGGATCACAAAACTTTAACCTCCTGGTAGGTAAAAGGACTGAAGTATACCCCATCTTTTATAAAATAAATCCAATGCTGCTTGTAGCTGGCAATCAAACTTTCGGACTGGAGGTAAGACATTAATTCTTTTAACCAATCCACAAGGGATAATACCAATTGGTCTTTCCAGTGCCTAAATCCCTTGTTGTAATATGTAATAGCCTCGCAAAGTTGGGTTGGAATTCCAGATAGAGTTTCTAGAGATAAAGATTTGATGTAGCAGGCTTATGCGGATGACCTATTGCTTTATTTCTCTAGTCAGTTTGAGGTGTATACATTTTTGGCGGCTTTCGACACTTATGCTAGGGTTCCCAATGCCAAGCTGAATATTCACAAAACTAAAGGGTTATTTCTTGGAGCAACTGGCCTAGTGGATATGATACAGGAGGGTTTTTTTTTTCTCGATCCCCACTTAAGATTCTGAGTATTTTATTTGGGCCCCAGAATCTGCCAGTAGAAAATTGGGATTCAGTGCTTCAGGTGGTTGAGACTAAGGTTAATCGTTGGAAACATTGGAAATTTTCAAAATTAAAACGTGTTCATATTATTAAACAATTTTTGGTACCCAGTTTACAGTATATAGCCATGATTTTTCCCTTTCCGGTTCATTTGGAAACCAGAGTATTTAGTGTGTTTTTTCAGATGTTATGGGGCAAATGACTAAACACTGTGAAACAATGTTATACTTATTTAAGCACAAAATCAGGAGGACTAGGGATGGTAGATCCAGTGGTGTTTTTACATTCCTTGTTTATTATGTGTTCCATTAAGTGTGGGTTGACCACATCTGAAGATATTGGGACAAGATGGATTATCCAGACGTTGGGCAAATACCTTGCCACTTGGCATACCTTAGCGCCTAAATTAAATCCTTGTGTGCATATTCCACTATGTTTTCGGCTGGCTGTCCAAAAATGATATAAATGGAATATTACTAAAGAAGTTATCTTAAATAATAAAGTAAAGGGATTTTACTCACTGATAATGGGGCAGTTATATCCATAGGACCCTTGCTTTAAAAATTGCCTGCCCACACCGAATCCTAAGGTCTTGGCTCAATTAAATAATAAAAGAGTGCCTCAGTTTCAATGGGAAGTCCAATGGTTGATTTTTTATGGTAGATTGAATGTTCCGGGGAATGCCAAATATAAAGTAGTGGAAGAAAGGAATTGTCCTTACTCAGAGTGTATTAACGTGGAGGAAACAATGGAGCATTTTTTTCTGCAATGCTCCTATTCTAAGGGGCTGTGGGACTTCTTAGCAACACTATGGGGTTTTAAATGGCTTATCTTTATATCTTATGACATGTTGATTCTGGGAATATATCTGGCAACATTCTCCCAGTTTCATGAAGAGACTTTATCTTTATTTTTGTGTTGTCTAAGATATTATTTGTGGCAAGCTAGATGTCAATGGGTTCTCTACCAAAAGGAAAATGCCATATTATTGTTTTAGTAGTTTAGTTTCAAACGAGCTGTCTAGAATATATTCTCTGGATGTTCGTAAAGTTGCTCTTGTTGAATTGCAAAAGTGGTGGAAAGGGTTCCTCCACTTTACAAAGTTTAAGTAATACAGAAATGTGTTTTTTTTCTCTTTCTTTTTCTTTTCCCTTTTGTATCTTGGTTTTCTCTCCTTTTTTATTGATCACTATTGTTATTATTGGCACCTTGTGTTTTGCGGTTTCCTTGTATACTTATTGAATTTTTTGTGTTGTGTCTATGTCATTATTTCAATAAAACTCCCCTACTCTTTTCGATAAGTACCATGGGATCTTTAACATCCACCTGAACTACCACCAATCCAGGCAGATGGGACCTCGGTTTAACGTCTCATCTGAAAGATGGCACCTCAGAAGTGCAGCACCCCTCTCATGCTGCACTACAGTGTCAGTACTGGGATATTAACCCAAGTGCCAGATGTGGGAACTGAACCCACAGCCCTCTGATCTCCTGGCCTCAGAGGTGAGTGTGCTACCTACTGAGCCACTGACACTGATGATAGTTGCAGGTTAAGGGGCCTGGGTACTGAAAAAGGTGCCTCCACCCAGAGGACAGGGTTGTTAGTAACAGGGCTAACCTGGGTACAGCCCTCCGGAACATTGTAACCCCCCTCTTTCTCCTCTAGTGGCCTAGACAATATGCAACAAACACTTTCACAGTAACCCCTATTCAGCATACAAATCCCCCACACCATTTGCACTTACCACCAGGGCTGGTTCTACCAGTTTGACCCTGGAAACCCCCTGTAAAATAAGGTTAGGCACAGCAAATAACAACAGTACAGTGCTTTTGGTACAAACTGGAACCACAGTCAGATTAAATGCAAAAAGATTTAGATATGATTTATTCAGGAGAATCGAACAAGGGAAGGCGTAATCAGGTTGCTTGATTCAAAAACTGATCTAATCAGGCAGTTATGCATGCACTTTTAGTCCCTACACAGTCACATGCTCTGGATACCCAGTTGGAAGTAAGGTGGGCCAACCTGGAACGTTGCCCGGGGGTAGGCTGGTGTCGCAGCTGGTTGGGGCCCTGTGATGAAAAGAAAAGGCAGGCACAACCACGCACAATTTGTAATCCAGAGCCTGAAGGCTCAGTTCGTGAAAGGAAAAACAACAATGCAATCAAATGACAACACTTGAGATTTAGCTGTTGTTGCAGGGAGCTACCCTGATTGTTACTCACGCTACCCAAAATGAGACACAGGCTAGAAGAAATGGAGACTGCAGATTGACGACTGGTTTGCCAGGAGAAGCAGGGCCCACATGAATCACCAAGGTGTTGTTCCTGTTCGAGATGGTTGAGCAGGGGGCTGATCCACAGGTGAGTCTCTCATTGATGATGGTTTCTGTGCCTGAAGTAGCTAGCTGGGCCAGGTGGCAAGGCCTAGGCTGGGTGGAACAGTTCAGATTTTGAGTCCGGTAGTGCTGGATGCAGCTTCCAGCAAGCGTTGCACATTTACACAGTGGGGAACCAAATCATGACCCACTAACAGCACACAGCACATTTATAGTAAAGCAGTAACCATACCACAATGCAGATGGCAGTCCAACCACAATATCACTGTCTCTGAGCAAAACCAGGAATTCTGTGGTAAATGGAAGTCCTGACAGGCTGATCACATACAGCAAATCTTTGGTCTTCTTCAGGTTTAAATCTGTTCACTCATCAGTGGCTTTATCACACTCCAGTTCGGATACAGTCTGATTGCTAAGCCTTTCAAAGGATTCCCTCTTAAGGGACAGCAGGCAGACAGGCCAAACTCAGCCTTTCCATCAATCTCCCGCGCGAACTACACCGGAGCTGCTGCTCAAATCACTCGAGCTGTTTACTCTCCAAACTCTAACTCCAGACTGATTTTCTGCTCGCTGTACCCATTAATCGGGGAACAACAAAATGGCTAGGAGACGTGGTCCAAAATAAAGCTTCTCTTATCTCTTCATGTGGGAGAGCTGAAGGCAGGCAGGCCAGATTCAGCCTTCCCGCCAAGTCCCCACGCTACCCTGTGGGGCAGCAGCTCCTCGAGCTGGAGCTGCTCACTCTTCCAGCTCCAACTCACTTCTGCCTCACTATTGCAGGCAGCTTGGGAATTTCTCTCTGATCCAAAAGGTTCAGTTGGTTGATCCATCTGTCTGTCAAAGCAAGGGCTCCCCCTCCAGGTCTGTTTTGGTGCCAAAATGTAAAAACTACAATTCCTACAGAAATTTGCTCCCACAAGATCCCTGGGGACAGGCTCCATTTTAGAGTCCCCAAAGGTACTGATTGGTACTGACTGGTAGTCCAAAACCAAAATGGTGGTGCAATACAGAAAGTTCATGCTGCAAAGAAGGCAGGTTAGACAAACTACAATGCTACTGCTATTACAGCAGACAATCAGCAAATAAGTACAGCTTCTAATAGAGCTCCTTCTGCACAATTAGCAAGGGCAGAAAGAAGCAAAAGCACTGCAGCCCAGGCGGGACTCGAGCCTAGACACTACCGGCCCAAGGGTGTAGACAGGCATACTCACTGTGCACATTTGTGTACAGTTTTGTTGAGTGCCTGTCACAAACCATAAGCCACTCTGTTAATATTATCATTCTAATCTGTAGTATTTGGGTTAGTGTAGGCCACTGAGGAGTGTCCGATACATGTATAACCTCTTTAAAGGGTAGAGGAATCATGTGACAACAATCTGACTTGTTTGGAAGGGGGTGCCATTTGGAAAGGATGTGTACATTTTTTAATGGAGGGGTGTAACTGTTGGAGTCTGTGTACAAAACGGAAATTTCTTGCTACACGCCTGTACCGGCCTCCACCCAGATTAATTATACACTGCGATATAGGCAGCTCTTACAGAGACAGAACACAGAGGCTATTGGGCACTCTCATGCAATTTCTTGTTAAACAGCTAAAACACAGAACACCAGCCTGGTAGTGGGCATTTAGGCACACCCAAAGAAGACTTTTGGGAACCCCCATTTATAGGGGGGGTTACATGAGCATATTATTAGCATCCAGTCAATAAATGGTAACTGTATTGAAATGGGGGGAACTGTTATCAGGCCATGGTTGGGTGGCTCATGGGTACAGCATCCCAGGGGGTTGTACCAGGTTCCATACCAGCCCATTTAAAGCTCAACTCTGTGTGGAGGCACTGTGTCAATTGTAATATCTAGGATAAGAACCATTTTATAGTAATCTTGGGAACCCAGGCCCCTCAAGCTTGTTGTGGCCAGGCAAGGCAGGGGTTGTAACTCTAGGGATAGTTCTGCCTAAGGTTACAGTACTATTATCCAATTGCACAGTATTGTTGTTCCACTGTGAGGAATTACTGAACTGTGCAGTATTGTTATCCTACAATATGGAATTGTCATTCCATGTGGACTTCCAATGCACTGTGCATGGTTGATATTCTCCTGTGTGCAATTGTGTATTAGGCAGTGGTACAGTTTTGTAGAACATCTTCAGATTTCACAAGTAGGGGGGAATCACCGGATTGTGCAGTTTTGTGACTTTTGTGGATTGTTATTGTTGTATCTTGTGAATTTGTGTGGAAATTCAGCCTCCCTTTCTCACTTCTTGAAATTTTGTAATCTTTGGTACAATTTTAAAACTTCCACAGCATCAGCAACATCCTCTGGATTTTGAAGGAATCATGGGTTGGGCTGTGGAAGTCCATGAAAGCAAAGTTCCAGAATTTCACACAGTTCTTATGCAAATTACTAGGCCTAAAAGCCTATTATGGGGAAATCATGAAGTAGTGCTGTAAGTTGTGAAAGATGTGCTGCTAAAGAAGCTGCTATGCCACCCACCCCCACAGTTTATAGGGCAAGGGTTTCTTTTATCACAAGGTTTTGGAGTACTCACCCAAGTCAAAGCTGGTGAAAAACTGCCCTGTGCCTATTCCTGTCAGTGACTTCAAGAAGAAAACCTGCCAGCTCTATGTGTATATGTGTATCTGTGTGTCTGTGCATGTTTGTCTGTGCAAGTGTGTGCACACATATGTGTGTGACAGCATGTGTGAGTGTGTGTGAGTGCACATGCTGGACTGGGTTTGTGTATGTTTATGTGGGTGTATGTGTATGTGGTGTGTGCGTACATATGGATGGACCTGTGAATATTTGTGTGTGTATATACACGAGTGTCTACATGTGCACAGTATGTGTGTGTGCACATCTCTATATGAGTATGCATGTGCACGTATGGATGGATCTGTGAATATTTGTGTTTATGTGTTTGTGTGTGTGTATGAGTGCGTATATCTGCATAAATGCATACTGTATGTGTGTGTGTATATGAGTGTGTACATATGTGCAGTATGAGTGTGTGTGATGTGTGTGCATGTTTCTGTATGTATGTGTGCACATGTCTGTACGAGTATACATGTGCATGTAGGGATGGATCTGTGAATATTTGTGTGTATGTGTGTTTGTATGAGTGTGTATATCTACATAAATGCATACTGTATGTAATTATGTATGTGTGTGTGTGTGAGTATGAGTATGTACATGTGCACAGTATGAGTGTGTGTGAGTGTGCATTCATGTTTCTGTATGTATGAGTGCACATGTCTGTATGAGTATGCATGTGCATGTATGGATGCATGCATGTGCTTGAGGGAGTGAATATGTGCTCATGAGTGTGTGTCTAGGCATGTGATTGAGTGTGTGTATGCATGGATGTGTGTGTGTCTGCATGTGTGTGCGTTTGCAGACTTCTTTACGAGAATAGAAAAGTAATGAAAAGAGTGGCTGCTGGAAAGGGATTTTCTGCAGCCCAGTGCGACAGTGCGCTGGAAGGAGAGGGGAGGCAGGGCAAGCAATGTTGTTGTATAGGGTGAAGTATGTAGATGTAGTTTGGAGCACTGGTGGGCACTCTGTGTGTGGAGCAAATGATAAGTGTGCCACAGAGTATGGGGGAGGGAGAATATGGGGTTCGCTGAAATGTATTATTAAAAAACCTACTTGCTTTCCCATCCCTGATTCTCTTTCCAAAGAATCTAGTAACCTCTACCTAGTGACTCTAAGGGCAGAAATAATCTTTTTCAGTATCAAGTGGCTTGTGATGACAAGGAGTGAGTGCAGTACAAGTGGCTCATAAATTTCATTCAAATCACTTGGAAGCCTGATTGACATCCAATGTTGTTCACAGAGCATTTATGTGTGACAGTACCCCAGTGCTTTTGTTTTGTGCCCCCGAGCTTTTGCAACACCTCTATATTCAGTACTTACCCCAATGTTTCAAGCAGAACACTTCATTATAGTTACAGCATGCTGTGGTCCAACCAGAGGAAAACCAATAAAGCTAAAGAGAAAGGATGTGGTATCACATATTTATTTTGTCATTTTTGACATGGAAAGGCACATTAAGCTGTGACAGCTCATTTCCAGGAGTGTCCTGGGTGCTGGGTTACTTGTATCAGTTGTATTGCTAGGGGAATATTGCACAGGACACTGGTGAACATCTCCTACTCTTATGAGAAGTACCATTGGATCTTTCATTTCTGTTTGAATAGTCACCAGAGATGGGCAGAAGGAACTTTGCTTTTAAATATCACGATAAACATCTTGGTGGGATCTTCCTTGAACCTGATTGACTTCTGCGACTTGGTGACCAGGGAAACAGGTTAGGGTGGGGTGGTGGTTTTAGCTCACTTTGACTTCAGTAAGGCCTTTAACATCATACCACATGTAAAGCTCATAAGGGAAATGGGCAGTTTGGTGGTGGGTCCTAAGGTGGCAAACTGGGTATGGAAGTGGTTGTTAGATAGGTGACAGAAGGTGGTGGTAAACAGCACTCACTAAGGGGAAGGGAGAGTGATCAGCCAGATACCTCAGGGCTCACTACTGGGACCAGTCCTCTTTAATGTCTTTATAAGTGACATTACAGAAGAACTGGAAGGGAAGGTATGCCTCTTTGCGAATAACACCAAAATCTGCAATGAGGTAGGCATTCCAGTGGGGATGGAGAGAATGTATAGAGACCTGCGAAAACTGGAGAAGTGGTCAAGGGTATGGCAGCTGTGTTTCAATGTGAAAAAGTGCAAAATCATACACCTAGGGCACAGAAACCCAAAGGTAGAGTATAAAATGGGGGAAGAGGTATTGACAGTCACTAAACAGAAAAGGGACCGTGGAGTGATAATATCAGCTGACCTCAAGGTGGTGAAATAGTGTGACAAGGCAGTAGGCAGAGCCAGCAGGATGCTAGGATGCATAGGGTGGTGTATATCCTGTAAAAGGAGAGTTGGGGTGTTACCACTGTATAGATTGTTGGTGAAGACAGGACCCCCCCTTTCCCGGAGTACTGTGCCCAGTTCTGGAGGCCACATTTCAGGAAGGATATAGACAGGCTAAAGGCTGTCCAGAGGAGGGCAAATAAAATGGTACAGGAGCTGCATCAGAAGCCCTATGAGGCGAGACTGAGGGATCTCAATATGTACCCCTGGAAGAGATGAGGGAGAGGGGCACATGATAGATACCTGTGAAGAGCACAAAGTGAATATGAGCGATGCTGACACAGCAATTTAGTCCTAACAAGCAAATGAGCCCACTGGGCATGCACAGCACTAAGGGCCACTTGCATGCTCATCATAGGCTCATTTGCATATGTGCAATAGCTCCCTTCAGCAATTCAGGGTGGGAAAAGTAGGGAATTTCTGGTACCACTAGAACACCCCCTCCCCCAAGTTGTCCATGTTTCTTCGTACAATATACTAAGGGTCATACGAAGAGTCATAGAAATACAGACTTTGATGGCAGATAAGGACTGCTTGGCCCACCTAGTCTGCTCATTTTCCTACCTACAGGATAAGCTGCAGATCCTAGTTAACCAACAGCCTATTTCTTCTTACCCCCACAAGAATTACCTTATGTCTGTCCCATGTATTCTTGAATTCTCCCACAGTTTTAGACCCCACAACCTCCTCAGGAAGGCTGTTCCATGCATCCACCACCCTCTCTGTGAAAAAATCCTTCCTCACATTGCCCCTGAACCACCCCACATCTTTAAATTGTGTCCCCTTGTTCTTGCACATCTCTTTTTCTGAAAGATGCTACCCTCTTGGACTTTGTTGATTCCACTGAGGTACTTAAAAGTTTCTATCATGTCCCCCCTCTCCCTCCTTTCTTCAAGGGTATACATATTAAGCTCCTTTAGTTTCTCCTCGTATGGCTTCTCTTGCAGACCCTGCACCATTTTAGTTGCCCTGCTCTGGACTGCCTCTATCCTGTCCATGTCCTTGCGGAGATGGGGTCTCTAGAACTGGATGCAGTACTCCAGGTGGGGTCTCACCAACTGTCTGTACAGAGGGATAACAACTTCCTGTTTTCTGCTGGTGATGCCTCTCCCTATACATCCCAGTATACCCCAGCCCTCCCTACTGCCTTCTCACATTGCTTGCTAACCTTAAGGTCACCTGATATGATTACCTCCAGGTCCCTTTACATTTTTGTTGTTGTTACTACCTCCCCTCCCATTGTGTAATCTTCCCCAGGGTTTTTGTTTCCCAGGTGCATTATTTTGCACTTCTTTGCATTGAATCCAAGCTGCCATACTTCTGACCATTCCTCCAACCTTGCCAAGTCTCTTCTCATCCTTTCCATGCCTCTTTGTGTATCAACCCTGTTGCAGATCTTTGTGTCATCTGCAAAGAGGCATACTTTTCTTTCCAGTCCCTCTGCAATGTCACTTATAAAGACATTAAAAAGGACTGGACCCAGTACTGAACCCTGTGGTACCCCACCAGTAACCCCTCTTTCTTCAGAGTGGACTCCATTTACAATGACCTTCTGTGTTCTGTTGTCCAGCCAATGTTTTACCCAGGCTACCACCCTGGGACCCACTCCCAGGCTGGTTAATTTGACTATTAATCTTTTGTGTGGGACTGTGTCAAATGCCTTGCTAAAGTCTAGGTATGCCATGTCCACAGCCCTTCCCTGGTCTACTACTTTGGTCACCCAGTCAAAGAAATCAATTAGATTCGTGTGACATGACCTTCCGCTGTGAACCCATGCTGCCTTGGGTACTGTGCCCCACTGGCCTCTAGGTACTTAACAATTCTTTCCTTCAGAAGTGATTCCATCACTTTCCCTACCACAGAGGTCAGAAGGCACTAGCCCATGTTAATACATCTCCAGAGGCCTGGAAGTGTTAAACCCAATTTAAAAGATGTTTATCAAGATTTGTTTTGAAAGTATTGGGGTTATTTGTAGCTAGCAGAGACTTGGGTAATGCATTCCATGTTGGAATAATCCTCTGGGTGTAAAAATAACATCTAATGTCAGTCCTTGGGTATGTTAGTGATAGTTGAAAATTGTGATTTCTAAGATTACATTACCTAATATTAAAGGATAGGCCAAGTAGTACCATGAGCTCTGGATCTTTAGATATATTATATATCAGTAAGAGGTCACCTCTTGTTCTTCTCAGTTCCAGTGAGTATAGGCCCAGCTCTTGTAATCTTGCCTCATAGGTTTTATTTTGCATTCCATCAATCATCTTTGTGACTCTGCGTTGAACCCCCTCCAAACTGTTGACATCGCTTCTAAGATAGGAACTCCAAAGTGGGGAACAGTAATCCAGGTGGGGGCGTACATATGCTCTATACAGTGGTAGAATACAGCCATTCCGAGTAACAAATGCTTTTTTAATGCATCCTATTAGCCTGTTAGCTTGATTTCTAATGTGGTTACAGTAAATACTAAATGTGAGGTCTGATTTGATAATAACTCCCAGGTCCTTTTCCTCTGTTATTGGTTGCAATGGGGTACCATTAAATTTTAATTGTATGTTTTGGTTAGAATCCCCAAGTGCATAATTACACATTTATTAACGTTATAGCACATATCATTTTGTTTTGCCCATTCTTCTAGACTTTTCAGGTCTTCTTTTAGGTCTGCTATGTCTTTTTCAGATCCAACCTTGTCTGCAATTTTGGTGTCATCTGCAAATTTGATGGCTATATTGTTCAAATTTGTTGTCATATCAGACACAAAGACAAAAAACAGCATGGGTCCTAAGATGGACCCCTGTGGTACCCCACTAGTGACAGTGCCTGTACTGGAGGAATATCCCCTTATACACACTGCTTGTGTTCGGTTATTAAGCCATTCTTTAATCCAATTTACCAACCTGTAGTGTATTCCAAGTGAGTAAATTTTATTAATCAAGGTTCTATGTGTGGCATTTTATCAAAAACTTTGCAAAGGTCCAAATGTACCAAATCCACCGGTATCTTCTCATAAAGAAATTTACTAAAGTTCTCATTGAAAACTAGGTTACTAGTTAGACATGACCTTTTACTTTTGAAACCATGCTGATTGGGATCTACTAAATTTTTTTTTTAACTAGGTCGACCTCAGTTCTTTTTTTTAGAATGGCTTCAAAGATTTTACCCAAAATGTTAGTCAGGCTAATTGGTCTATAATTGGATATTTATATATATTTCCTGGTACTGTAGTGGACCCCCACCCTCCGATCACCCAGGTTTGAATCTGACCACACTTCTCTGGTGGTCCAGTGGTCCCAATGACTGTGTGCCACGCCCCCAATTAAGTGCCATCCCTGCATCTACTTGCTACCCCCACTGCCCACCCACTGAGGACCTCCTGCACCCCCCCCAGTTACTGGTTATTCTATCGCTGATTGCAGCTGGTACAGCTCTTCCCTCACATCCATGGCTGGCCACTGTCTGGCATTCACTCAGCGCGATCGTGAGTATTAAAGTCCACAGTACCAAATGAGAGATCTTTTTTCTTTGCTATAAAAGTTTTTATTGATATTTTAACATTTGGTTAACAATCAGTGACACTGGGTGATGATACAAGATACACATAAGAACTGTACAGTATACAAACTAGTAGAAGAAAATGAGGTCATTGTCATAATCAACAAACATCTAGCTGCACATACCAAGCCTTAGAAAGTCAAAGGTACAGGTTTTCAATTATGTATAGAAATGACTGAACCTATATGTAACACTAGGGCATCTGTTATGCTGACTTGTCAAGCGTCATCATTCTTAAACAGGTCCTAATAACAACTAGCCCAAAACATTATAACTGAAAGGAGGTCTAAAGATATACATTCTGGGTGCTAGGCACCAAGTGGGTGGTGGTGCTCGGAAAGGTCATGTACCCTGCCAGCGGCCCAGTGTCCCACGGACAGGTGCACCCATACCGGCATTCACCAATGCCGGCCACCTGTCTGTGGCTCCTCACCCCCCCAGCATGCAGGACTCCGCACAGTGCCCCTCCTGGGTCCCACAGTGGATCCCTCACATAGAGAGGCATGGGTGCAGGGTAATGCATGCCTACAGCAGGAAGCCAGACCCATGCACCCAGAGGTGGGCAGTGTGTCCCCCATCCCCCCAGCTCCACCACTGTCACCCAATGAATCTGGAACCCATGTTCCATTGGCTGTTTGAACCCAGCCCACATTCTGTACAGCTGACTCTGTGGTCCTTTGCTAATCCACCGCACGAGTCCATCCCGGTAGTCCACACTGTGACTCAACTTTTGTTAAGCCATAGAGTACACCGAACCCTGCCCCATTATATCTGTGTGGTGTATGCACGGTACATACTGACTGCTTAGCTTGCAAGCTGGATCCCTGTCGAAGCGCTGCTGTGAAGTCTTCTGTCGGGGCACTGCTTACTACTGCTGGTGCTGGTGTTGTGCTGGTGATGTGGCATGACATCAGGCACTCACCCGACCGTCAGTCCCAGCCCTCCCTCACTGCCTAGTGGGCCACGGCAGCATGGAGGGGGTTGCGTCCATGTTCCACCATGCCTGGCGATAGGCATCTGTAGGGGTGCACAGAGGGTTACAGCAGGGTCCACCCTGGCATACCCTGCACCACCCCTTGCACCCATGTGGCAAGCACTACACAGGTTAGTGAATACCGAGTAGTGCTGACACCCCCCAGAATGCCCCAGCATGGAGCTGTCCATGGATGTGGGGTTCGGTGGTGGGTCTGTGCACCCCTTGAGCATGCCACGTGGTTATTGGTGGAGCGCTATGCACCCCAGATAAGCGTGCATAGCCACTCCACCCCATTTGTGCATAGGGCCCATTCTGCTTAGGGGAATTGATGGTACTAGTGTAAGCACCCCCCACTTCCCTGTCTAGGGGTGTTTAAGGTGATAAAGTTAGTGGAGAAGGGGGGAGTGCTGTACAGTCAAGAAAAACATAATCCAGGAATAAGATGGGAAAACAGTATCTGATTGTCCATGGGTGATGATGGTGATGGATGGACTGCATCGGGATGGCCTGGACCCTCAGGGTGCTGAGCTGGAACACAGGAGGGGTGACACAGCTTTTCCCCTACCTGGCCTTACCCACTTCACCTGGAAGCCTTTGTAGACTGCTTTCTCAAGGTAGGCCTCTCGACATCTTCCTTTGGGGGGGGTCTCTGGTCCCTGCTGTACTGGATGCTACCCTGGTACACACTGGATGCAAGACTGTGGAGGCAAATTCTTTTAGCAGCAGCTGTTTCCTGAAAACACAAGGGGCAAATGCAAAGTTGCAAAAACAGGGGATCCCATTTAATGAACAGTCAATAGCATAAGCAGTCACTCCATGGAGCAATAAAGCAGGCCAAGGGGGTCACATTAGTAGCTGAATCAATAGAAGTTAAACGGTATTTTGGACCCAGGGGTCCAATTCAGAACATGCAGCAATGCATCCATAAAGTCACAGGTCGGCTACCACAAACTTGCTAGGCAGCTCACGGTCCAAGGAAAATGCACACTTGAGGCAAAACTGACCATCTCCATGCAGGAAAAAAAATAGGCTGCAGATCCCTTTCTGGCTCCCTCCAAACACTGCTGCGAGGAGCAAGCATAATTGGGGAAACAACTGTCTGACCCTCAGTTGCCCCAGCACACACTTCTTCTAGCTGCTGAACACAAAGCCCAGAATTAGCAATTTAGGCACAAGGGCACCCTTCAAATCTGGGGCTGCCCATCCTCAGACCCCACACTGCATCCCCAAACTCATGACTCCTTCTGTTGAACAGCAAGCAGCATTCTTTTCCCTGCATCCTCCCTCTATGGATTTTCTGGCCAAAAATCCTTGGGCCCTCACAGAACTGCAGCCACCACTCCTCTTTTTCATTTCTGGTGGCTGTACTTGTTTAAAATAAAAACGTGGCAATGGCCACATGGCCGAGTGGATAAGTGCCCCACTCCAACCTCCTCCTTGCTCTCTCCCTCTCGAAGCACTCGTCTTCTCTCGCAGCCCTCTCTTATATGGGATGTCCTCATTTGGCACCTAAACAGCCTGGGTCCAATCACGGACCACATTTTCTGGCACCAAACCTGCTGCTCATACTGTTGCTCCATGGGACTTGTAGTCCTGAATGCAATAATTTATTATGGTGCCCCACGGTGCCAGCTGGCACTGAAAACTAAGGCCTCAAACAGAGCTACTGCTCCTTTACAATTTTCTTCCTTTGGCGTTATCCATGCATGCACATAGCACACAGACCACCATTGTGAAAAAATTAAAATAATTTATCTATATGGTGCAGGTCCGAGTCCGCTCCATCCCAAAACTGGACCTGGGACCATACTCCCCCGAACCCGATGGCACGGACATCCACTCCAGCACTCAGCCTGCCTCGAATGGGCTGAGACACCAGAAAGAACATCTGCATACTGCAAGTCTCATGGGGGTTCACAAGGTGCGACTCCCACCACAACCCCAGGAGAAATGGCACTGTGGGGGAAAGTATCTGAGCCGCAGGGGCTCCACATCAGGTAAGCCCACTTTGGGATGCTTACACACTTCCCTTACCAAATGCTCGCCGTCCTGGAGAGCCATAACTCACCCTAATAGTATTTACACTACACTTATTCTAAATCTAAACTAGCCTTTACCTATCCTAACACTAACCTAACTCACTAAGCCACTTGGGAATCACTATACCTACTGGGCCACCAACCAACCAGACCTACAAAAGACCCAAGTTCGGCCCAACTGACGGCATCCCCAGTCCCTTAGCTAATCCCTACCTAGCCACCTGCTGACCAAGCCTACGAGGTACTCAGGAGCTTGGCTTGGCCAACAGTGTCCCAGGTTCTCCTTCCCTTGGCGACCCACCACTAAACCTACAGACAGATTGCTTTTAGTTCACACAGCGGCATAACAAGTTCCCATATCCTGACACAAACCTACCACTTAAACCCACTTATCTGCAGCCAGTGGCCTGCGTTGGACTGCCTGGACCTCTAAAATAGAAAACACTTTATCAGAACAGAAGTATTAGCAATAGTTACCAAACCACCCTAAAATAGCATTACTGTATCATTTCTTATTTTTAAACATTTTGTCTTAAAAACATTTTAACTAGAGAAACAGTCTACTCTGAGCATCCCCCAGAATAAAATGATTTCCCTTTTAAACAATAAACACATTTTAAACCGTTTGCAACTAATTAATACTTTGGCATGACAAAGTGCAATCAGTAAAATTTACTATATCCTATAACAACAATGCATAAACATTCAATCACATTTTCTTTCTTTTTTTAAAAAATTAAAACACGCTTTCCCCCCAAAGCCCATTGTTCGCAAACAGTTTAAATGTCTGCATCAGCTGCAGTTCAGTTCAAATACATAGGGTGCTGATCATTTCTGGAGCAAACCCCCCAATACTAGGGCCCTGGGTAAAAGAGGCAATGCCCATAGTACAGTCTCTGCTCTATTCCTTGGCTGCAGACAGAAACAAGTCTCTTGCAGCTCTCACAGGAACGGCACAAAAATTTCCCAGTCACAGGCGGCATTTTGACAGTGCACCAGATAATCCAGCAAATGGGGGGAGACATCCACAGCTTGTCCAGCACCCCAGTCTTGAGGTTGAAAAGGCCCGGGCACCCCAAAATTGTATCCTGGATAAGCCCCCACATTGTAAGCACCCCCCACTTCCCACTGTCTGACCCTCAGTTGCCCCAGCACACACTTCTTCTAGTTGCTGGGCACAAAGTCCAGAATTAGCAATTTAGGCACAAGGGCATGCTTCAAATCTGGGGCTGCCCATCCTCAGACCCCACACTGCATCCCTTACCTCATGACTCCTTCGGTTGAATAGCAAGCAGCATTCTTTTCCTGCATCCTCCCTGTATGAATTTTCTGGCCAAAAATCTCTGGGCCCTCACAGAACGGCAGCCACCTCTCCTCTTTTTCATTTCTGGTGGCTGTACTTGTTTAAAATAAAAATGTGGCAATGGCCACATGGCCACATGGCCGAGCGGATGAACACCCCACTCCAACCTCATCCTTGCTCTCTCCCCCCTATCTCTTGAAGCTCTCGTCTTCTATCTCAGCCCTCTCTTATATGGGCTGTCCTTGTTTGGCACCTAAACAGCCTGGGTCCAATCACAGACAGCATTTTCTGGTGCCTGACCTGCTGCTCATACTGTTGCCCCAAGGGACTTGTAGTCCTGAATCCAATAATTTATTATGGTGTCCGGCACTGCCAGCCAGCACCGAAAACTACTGCCTCAGATGGAGCTACTGCTCCTTTAAATTTTCTCCCTTCAGTGGTATCCCAGCATGCGCAGAGCACGTGGACCACCACTGTGAAAAAATTAAAATAATTTATCTACATGGCGTGGTCCTGAGTTTGATCCGTCCCAAAACTGGACCCGGGACCATACTCCCCTGCACCCAACCGCAAGGACATCCAGTCCGGCGCTTGGCCCAGCCCCGAATAGGCTGAGACACCAGAAAGAATGCTCGCATACCACAGACCTCATGGGGGGTTGCAAGGTGCAACTCCCACCACAGTCCCAGGAAAAACGGCACCATGGTGGAAAGCATTGGAGCCACGGGGGCTCCACATTTGGGGGGCTTAGATAAGTAACAGCATGTACCAGGCAGCCTACAAAATACATCTTCTACTGGATGACTGGGGGAAGCCATAACCCTATAACGGAATAAGGTAACTATATATGTGAGGGGAAAAAAGGGTGTAATATTAAAAAATACTAAGTCATGTGGTTATAATAGGAGTGTGAGGGGCAGTGGTCCATGAAACATGGACCGGGGGTGGGGGAGAGACACTGGGTTCCAAGAACTGATCCATCAGTGGGGTCAGGAGAAAGTGTCTTACTTGAATAGTAAAGCAGCTGATAGCACTGAGAGTGGAGCATTTAATAGCAGATTCAGCTACTGGGTTTATTTAGCAGTGTCCTTTGCCGGAAGACAGTCAAGTAAGGGTTCCAAAGTTTCTAATAGAAAGCTTACCCACAATTAAATGTGAGGTTCTTTTATATCTAGCTGTTAATGACACATGATTAAACCATTCTTGGTAAGATGGGGGTCAGGATCTCTCCAATGATGGAGCAGTACTCTTTTGGCTGCTGTGAGGGCCCCAGTTACTCATAGGAGTTGGGGCCTGGTCAGGACAGTATTCTGTTGGTGAAACCCTATGAGTACGAGCTGTGAATCATGACCCTCTAGTCCAGGAATCACTCTTGTGCAAGTAGACCAAACTTCCGCCCAGTATTGATCCGAAGCTGGATATGTCCACAGGACATGGGTCAGTGAGGCCTGAGGTGAGGAACATCTCCAACAATCACTGTGATCAAGTGGACTGACTCTACATAACCAGTGGGGGGGGGGGGTCCTGTAGGCCCTGTGGAGTATTTTATATTACAGTGTCTTCACTTATAATTCACAGGTGGCTACGTAGGCATTAGACCATACTTGTTCCCACAACTGAGGAGGTATTGTTAGGTGAAGCTGTAATTCTCATTTCTCCCTTGGGCAGCTGGCTGGGCCTGGAGTGAGGGTTTGTACCCTAAAGTTCTTGAATTTGGCTATGAGATGTTGTGGATTTTTCAAGGAGGCAATCCAGCCACCAAGTGGAGTAGGCAGCGATAATTTATGGTCAGAGGCTACGCAACTCTTTAGCATGTTGCACAATTGTAAATACTGTCTCTCCAAAAGTATGAACGGAGGAGCTGATAGTTAGTCTGAAGATCCTCAAAAGAGTACACAAGACCCAAATTAGAATGATCTAGGTCCCTTCGTTCTGTGATACGCTATCCTCCCACTCTTTCCAGTAAACGGGTTGGCCATCAATTGTCGGAGGGGGTGTTCTGCCAAATGGTTCAAGTAGGTGCGGTTTGTGGATTCCAGCAGAGTTGTTTACTATGTTCAAAATGTGTTTCGCATACCTAGAGCAGGGGGAAACAACAGTTCTAAGAGACCAGTCCGAAGATATCAAGGCATAAGCTACTGGCCCTTAACAAGTTCCAAGGAAACCTATCCCAGGACAGGGGTGGTCAAGTGTGGAGTATAACTGACTATGGCCTGTTGCAGTATTTTGAGTTCAAGGTAAAGTTTCAGATCTGGAAGCCTAAGACCTCCATTCCTCCAGTGACTCTGAAGAGTTTTAAGTTTTATTTTAGGAGTTTCCCTGCCCAGATAAAAGAATTTAGTTTAGCAGAAAGGCATTGAAAAAAGTTACCTGGGAGAGGAATATGCAGATTGGCTAATACATATTGAAGTTTAGGGAGTGCTATGAGCTTTAAAGCATTGACCTTGCCTCTAACAGAAAGAATATGGTCCTTCCACCTCAATAAATGAGAGTCCAAAGTGTCTAGAATAAGTTGAGCGTTTGTGGTGGCTATTTCTGGGATAGTGGCCTTAAGGGTAATGTCCAAACAAACCACCCCCATTCTAGAGACCATTGGTATGGATAAGAAGTAAACAAAGTGGCCATACAATCCTCATTAAGGGGCAAAATCTGCAATTTAGAGCCATTCAACTTGCATCCAGACAATGCTGAGCATTTTCAAGTAATGTCTTGCAAAGCTAGCAAAGAAGTGGGGAGATCTGACAGAAATAGAGTAATGTCATCTGGAAATAGTGAGATCTTGTGAGGAACTCCTCCCACCACAAGGGTTCCACCAAGTCGCATCGACAACAAAATTGTCAAACGACTTTACAGTGACAACACTTTGCTGACAGCGATCACATCGCCATGGCAAAGTGTCAACAGACCACAAGAGCGCCAGAGGGAAGTTACTATTTGTGGAGGGGGGCTTTGCCCATCGCACCCCCCATGTGAGGGGGATCTGCCCCCCCATACCCCTAGAACTATAGACTCCTAACCCGGGGGGGGGGCAAATGTCGGGAAAGTACAACCCGGAGTCGATGAATCTGCTCATCGCCCGACAACCCATTTGACACGCTGTGGGGGATTAGTTCTCGCTATAACAACAGTATACACACCACAAGACCCACAAACAATGGATCTGCCATGATCTTAAGTGCCAATGGTTCTACGACCAATAAAAAAGAAAGGGGACAATCTTGTCTAGTCTCTCTGTGGAGAGGGAAGAAAGGGGAAAGCACTGTTGGTTAGGACGGCTGCTGATGGAGTGGTGCAAAGGAGCCATACCAGGGAAACAAAGGAGGATGGGAAGCCAAATCTGGATAATGCGTCAAACAAGTACTCCCATTCCACCCTGCCAAAGGCCTTTTCAGCATCAAGTGACAGGGTGGCTACAGGATGAGACAAGGTGCAAACTTCCCAAGTAACATCCAGGGTTTGGCAAATGTTGCCAGATCCCAACCTCCCCAGGACAAAGCCAACCAGATCAGGGTGTATCGGGAGGGCATAATCGTATACCGTTGGAACGGCAACTGAATTTTGTCATCGCAATTAGGACACAACAATAAGGGTGAAGATGACAGGGGCGAACTAGACAATCACCCCTGAGTCATGCCACCCTTTGTACCCACACAATTTCTGCCCCCTCCAGGGCATGCCTGCATTGGGGTTTGCTGGGGGTGAAGCACCCCACAAAACATGACTGTTTCCCTGGATGAGGCTTTGGTGCTCTATGTCATTGGAGTTGCAATGCCTGGCACAGAAATGCCGAGTGGCGTATTGCCGTTGTCAGTATCAGTGTTGACCAAATGACTGTTGCACACTGATATGGGTGAACCAGGTATAATGGGTTCTATTCTTTTAGCCAGGACTTTTGCAAAAATGTTTGCATCCATGTTGATTGGAGATAGAGGCCTGAATGGGGAACAGAGGATGCTGTCCCTACCCTTCTTAGGTATAAGTGTTATAATAGCCTGTGAAAAGGAGGGAGGGAGGAGTGCACCTCTGTCCCAAGCCTCATTGAAAACCAGTGTTAGCTTAGGGGATACTATATCAATAAAAGTGAGGTAGAATTCAGAAGGGTAGCTACTGGGCCCTGGAGACTTGCCCTGCGCTATACTCCATATGGCCTGAGTGACTTCCTCTGTTGTGATTGGGATCATAACGGTAGGAAGGTAGCACTGGTATACTTGCAGCAGGAGACGGTTAATATACAAGTCTGAGTGTTGGGCTGGGGAAGAGTCTACTTCCAAAGAGTAAAGGGAAGAATAGAATTGCTGGAATGCCCGATTAATATCCATGGGTGCTGACATTTTTGTTCCTTGATGGTCTTGTATGACTGGGATATATTTTTCTACTGCTTGGGCTCGAAGTCCGGCTGCCAGGAGTTTTCCTGGTAGCTCACCAGCTTCCCAGTATTTTTGATTTAATTTATAAGGGGCATATTCTGTTCTCTATTGCAGAACATCCTCAATTTTCTCCTTTAGCATAGTGATTTGGTTTCAAATTTGGGGTTTATTGACAGGGTCAGACGTAGCTGCAAGTTCATGTTTTTTAAGTTCTCTCTTCTTTGCCTGTAGTGTGGCATCCCGCTGCTTCCGAGTTTTGGAAGCATGTGCAATCAGTTTATCGTGGAGCACTGCTTTTAACACTTCCCATTGTATGGATGGGAACAGTCAGGTGTGTCACTGAAAGAGAAATACTCCAAAATATCCTGCCAGATCCATTTAACCACTGACTCTTGTTGGAGGAAGGAGATGTTTAAGGTCCACTTATTCTGTGGGCCCTGTCAGGTTCCCTAGGCCAGTGAGACAATTACAGAAATATGGTCTGATATCAATATGTTCCCCAAGGAAACCCTCCATGTCTGTGTTACTATATTATAGGAGATTAGGATCACATCTATATGACTATAGGAGTCATAGGAGGATGAGTAGCAGGTAAAATCAATGTCTTTAGTGTGGAGCATGCACCAGATATCATACATGCTTGCTTCTTGTAGTAGTTGGTTGACTTGCTTTGCCAGATTAGGTTCGTTTCAGGGTCCTAGGCCAGTAAGATCTAAAGAGGAATCCAAGACAGCTGGCTCTGTGGTGTGGAGGGTTGAGGGACTGGGTGTCTTACCTTCTGCCACACCAGTGACCGAGGGTCAGGAACACTCTGGCTGCACAGGGGCCGGTGGGCAGGGGAAGGATTGAGCATCTTTAGGACAGTTTTCTTTCTCGATGGGGCGGTGGGTTAGTCTGGTGCACTGCTTGCCTGCTACCCAGTGGTGGCTGGATGGCAGCTCATGTGCGTCACCACATAAGGGAAGGGGATCCCAAGCTCTGTACACCGTGGCCATGACCATCTCTGCAGAAGTGGAGCTCGGACATCGCACCCACTGCACATCAGTGGGCCTCAGGGAGAAAAACAAGCTGGAAAATACAGAGACTTGGCTTAATGAAGCCCTCCCCAAGAGCACCAATAGCCCACCTGGTCTCTGGAGGTGGAAGGGGGATTGGGATGGTTGGTGAATACAGGATGGGCTGACACAGCCGGCCAGCCTGCCAGGGAGCAGAAATTCCCTGCAGAAAAAAAGAGGGAGCCAAGGTCAGGTTCAGGCCCCCCCCCCCCAATTAGTACAGATGCAAGGCCTTCTGGGAACTCTGCTAGAAAGGACTGGTAGAACTGGGTATCTGGTAAATTGGGGGCATACACACTTTCTAACACAGCTGAAGTTCCCTGGTAGCTACCAAACAGCAGGAGGACCCTGCCCTCTGTATCTTTAAATTCCTTTGTGATCTCCATTTGTAAACCCTTTTTACAAAGGATCGCTATACTCCGCTGTCTAGTAGAAAAGGTATTGTGGCAGTATTGAGTCTTGACCCACCCACACATGACCAAAGCACTGGGAATCATCCACCAACAAGTGTATTTCCTGCAGGAGGGCAACATCACAGTGCATGTCATTAAGGATTTGGAGAAACTTTTCTGCACTTCTTAGGGCAATTGACATTCCATGAAATGACTTTCAGGTGGCCAGAAGAAGCCATAGTAACCCTGGATGGAGACAGCGTGGGAACAAATTTCTTCCCCAATGTTCCCCTCAAACCCCTCCACCCCACAATAGAAAAGTTAATAATATGTACCACACTGATATACAAAACTACATGAAGAATATTAATAGTTCCATCAGCACTGAGAAAGTATGAAGTGAAACACTTGAGTCCCCTCTTCCAGCCAAATGACCGGGGGTACATAATAAGGGAACACAAATAAAATCTATTTCTTAGAGTGGTCCCACTCCCAGTGGAGGCTCACTGGCCACTTCTCTAATGGAAGATGTTGGAGGACTATTAAGCCAATGCTTGCACAGGCCCTGGATTTGCTATTAAGAAGGGTGACATAGAAACATAGAAACATAGAAGTTGACGGCAGATAGGGACCGCAAGGCCCATCCAGTCTGCCCATTTCTTTTTCTACCTTATAAATGTGCCATCGGCCTTTGCTCTGTCAGTGACCTATCTATTCATAGTCATTTGTATTGCTCCCTTATGCCTATCCCATGCCTGTTTGAAGCCCTGCACTGTATTCATAGCCACCACTTCTTGTGGTAAGCCATTCCATGCATCTACCACCCTTCTGTGAAAAATACCTCCTCACATTCCCCCCAATCGGCCTCCTCTAATCTCATGCTGTGTCCTCTTGTCCTGCTATTTTTCTTATATTTAAACATGTTGGACTCTTTCACCTTGTTTATGCCTTAAGGTGTTTAAATGTCTCGATCCTTATCACCTCTCTCCTCCTTTGCTCAGGGTATACATATTAGACTCCGTTAATCTGTCCTCCTTATGTCTTCTGATGCAGTTCTCAGCTTTTAGGCCTTCTGACCGGGTGTCCCTACAGTGTGGCCCATACGCATTTAGATCTGATGGCTCAACTAATGTCTTTGCAGAGGGATACCCCCACGATTTGTGATGCCTCACACCCCATTTCTTAGCCTTTACCTACTGCTTTAGAGGTTGTTGAGATTTTAGGTATCAGTGATGATATCGTCCTTTTCCTTTGTGATAGCAACTCCTCCCAGCCTTGTAAGGGTTTAGGTTTCTCTCCTTATGTGTAGATTTCCTCTTTGTATTAAACTGCTGCCACTCTTCTGACCATTCTGCTAGTTTATCCAGATCTCTTCTCATTCTGCCCACCCCATCTGGATCATCTACTCTGTTGCAGATCTTGGTGTCATCTGCAAACAGACAAGCCTTACCCTCTAGTCCATCTGCAGAGGTCACTAATGAAGATGTTGAATAGGACTGGCCCCAGGACTGATCCCTGAGGTACCCCACTTGTGACTTGCATCTCTTCTGACTGTATACCATTTACTACCTCTCTTGTTTTCGCCAGTCAACCAGTTTGCCACCCAGTTGACCAACTTCGACCCACCCCGAGCCTACCTACTTATTTATCAATCTTCTATGTGGAACAGTGTCAAAAGCTTTGCTGAAGTCAAGGTAGGCGACATCAACTGCTCCCCTTGGTCCACCACTCTGGTTACCCAGTCAAAGAAATCTATGAGATTAGTTTGACAGGACCTTCCTTTGTAAACCCATGCTGTCTTGGATCCTGTGCCCCCATGAGTTCCAGGTGTTGACTATCCTTTCCTTAAGGAGTGCCTCCATAATCTTGCCCACTACTGAGGTAAGACTGACCGGGTCTGTAGTTCCCCGCCTCCTCCTGCTACCACTCTTGTAGGTGGGATCACATGAGCCCTTCTCCAGTCTTCTGGGACCTCTCCTGTGCTCAGAGACTCACTAAACAATTCTGCTAATGGCTCTGCTAGTTCCTCCTTTAGCTCCTTAAGTACCCTGGGATGTATGCCATCAGGTCCCATTGCCTTATCCACCCTGAGCTTAGCAAGCTCTTGTAGGACCCTTTCTTTTGTGAAGGGAGTAGTGCTCACCTCCCTCCCCCCTGTGTCCATGATGCTGAGCTGTGGGCCCTGACTCCTGGCTCCCCTGCATCCCCTCTCCCTGTTAGACTAAAATGGGACCGAGCCAACTTAGGAGTGAAGATGGAAACTGGAGTCTCCAATATGTGTCATACTGGAGAGTTGTACCAGTTGCTATGAAGCTAGTGGCTGTGGGAAGAGAGAGATGTCCATGAAGGACAGGTCAAAAGCAAACTGTACCTCAGAGATGTGGAATATTAAAGATAATAAAAAAGGAAAACAGATGGCTGTCTCCCATTAGCCCAAGCCTCCAGACACCAGGAGCAAACAAATCCCCAAAACAAAACTTCCCCATTACACAGTGCTGCAAATACCAATTTTTTGTTTTTTTTCCTACCCTGCCGGTCAGCCCCCATCTGACTGACCTACCCAGCCCCATCCCTCGGAGTCGCTGGCTCTTACCTGCCTGGCACGGGAGTGGTGCCCACTGGGGGGTCAGTCTTCACCCTGACGACTGGCATTTTTTCTGGTTTTCTCCTGGAGACCCCAGGAGCCAGAGTGCATGTGCGTGGAGGCTCGCATGGGCTGAACAACCCCGGTAATGGCCTCCTTCCCCCAACCCCTGGCCTACTGCCTTGGACCCCTCTGGCCTGAGCTTCCTCCAGCCTCAACTGGGGGTCACCCATCACCAGAGGGATGCCGCGTTTTCTCCCCAAAGAGGAAAGCCTGCCTGTTGGCAGCTCCATCCAGCTCCGCCCTTCCCCCATGCTGACCTCTGATGCCCTGGGCTAGTTCCCGAACCTGGGTCGCCGGTGTGGGTTGAGGTAAGGCGCCAGCACCTTAGCCCTCTAGGCCACCAGGCTGGCTCACAAATACCAAATTTGATGTAGGAAACAGCAAGAAACAAAAACAGTCATCAGGCACTGCCTAGAAAAGAAACAGAGACAGCATGGCATCAAGGTCCTAACTATAACAGCCATTATAACAGCCTGGGGTGAGAGGTGCCGTTCATCTGCCCCATTTCTGTGTCTCCCGATGACTGCAGCATGACTACAGCAGGCAGAGGGGTCGAAGAACTAGAGCCAGCCAGTACACAACCTCCAGGAAAGTCTGTCCAAATTAACACTGCACCATATAGTAGGGAGATTGATGCCCAAAGAAAAAAGACAAAGGCCCTGTTCAAAATGGAGCACAGTACTTGCAGTATTCACTCACTGAAGACCACTTTAGGCACTCACATAGCTTAACAGCCAAAATTACAAGACCTGGTCGGGCACACTGTCAGAATCTGGGGGTAAGGTGCCCATCTGTTCATTCCCACTAGTGGTCATGCGATCAAGCTGTAGCTGGGTGAATATGCAGGTTGCAAGTGCTCTTGCAAATATGCATCTACTTCCTCTGGGGTCTGGAAATGAAGAGTTTTGCCATGCAGGGTAATATTAGCATAGGTGGGTACAGTAGGGCATAAGTGATACCCCAGTTTCTAAGGCCCTGTTTAATCTTGTCATAGGCCTGTTGTCTTTCCAGTACTCCCCAAGGGTAATCCAGATAGAAAGATATGTGGTTGCCACCCACAATAATGTTTTTGAATTCCCGAACCTTTTTTAGGACTAATTCTTTGGCCTGAAAATGGGCAAGTTTGAAAATAAAGAGTCAGGGTCCCGAGCTGTTCAGACTTCCTTGGGCCCAATGTATCTGATGTGCTCACTCTATGTCAAAGTCAAACTCCCCCAAGGTAAGCTGCAGCCACTTACAGCGGCTATCTCGAAGGAACTGCAAAGGGTCATGGCCTTCCTCACACACTGAAAGTCCTATAATACAGAGGTTTTTCCTCTATTCATGGCCCTCCAAATCTTACATCTTGGCTGTGAGCCAGACAAGCTGAGTTTCTGTAAGTTGCGAACGCTGATCCTGTATGGAGCTGGTTTCCACTACTTTCGAAATGGCAGTCTCCACTTTTCCAATGTGGTCTGTAAAGTTGGCTAAGCTCGTTTGAGTTTCCGTAACAGTGGCTCTAATAGTTTCCACCAAAGCTGCTATTTGTTCAATTTGATTTGTGGACCAGGTGTAGAATCTTAGTTGTACGGTCTTTAGTGACAGCCATCTTAGACTCCGGGAGGCATTGAGATGGCGGGGACTGCTCAATGGATTTTTTTCCTCTTTTGTGGCATAGTGGGATTGGATAAAAGTTCATCAACTTGTTACATAGTGTTCGAGCTCCAGTTTCATGAAAACAAAATGTCTTCCCACTAGAAATTAGAGGATGGATAGAATGGGATAGCCGAGGGATGGCACAGAGCTAAGGGCTTAGACAGCCATTTCCCTCAGTTGCTCACGTGACCTCCCCAAATGAGAGATCTTTATTTGAACTTGGAGATGCCATTGCTTTCTCTGTTAATTTCTACTTTCTTAGCTGGGAATTCTCTTCATGGACTAGTGGGAGTATAAGATGAATGCTACATTCAGTCAGCCTTCTTAGATCTCCCCTCCAATGGCATCTGTCTGGCAGCTCACATGATTGTGTGTGGATATATCTATCCAGGGGATAACTGGGCAGGAGCCCGCAGGAACGCATTTCCACCACCACTTACAAAATTGTGTGAGAGTTCCTGCACTTCCGGCATCTTTCTCCATTGAAGTCTATAGGACTGTTCAGCCACCTAGAAATGACAGTTATCCCCACTAGAAAGGTAAAAGTGAAGAGTTCTACCCCCTATTCATTTTCAGCTTAGCCACTGGATCCAGCAGAACTTTGTGTGGATTGAGGAAAGAGGAGAATTGGAGAGTCGATTGAGGGGAAAAGACCAACCCTGGATTACTACCAAGATGGCTGCCACACTGGGCACTGGCTGTCTCTGAGCTTTCTTTTGAGAGCTCATTTGTATGTGGTAGCTGGTGTTTTTTCAGCTTTTAATTTGTTTTAGTTAGTTGAGAAGAGGGCTTAGAAAATAATTAGGGCAATTTTGTGAGTAGAGTGAGCAAGAGTAGTCAGTACAGACAGTGCAGTTTTTATTTTTAGGTCAGCAGTCTGAGTTCAAGTCTGCACTGTTCCTAAACAGGCTGGCTGCTCGAATAGTTACAGTATACAGCTATTGAGTACAGCCATCAAGCTTACTTCTTTAGTTTACTTTTCATGGGACCTGTTAGTTGCTGTCTGCTCCTGCCTGCAACATCACTGGTTCCTAGAGGTAGACATGGTTTTACCAGTAGCGGTCGTTGGGCAGGGCAGCAAAAGATCACACTTGGGCAGAGGTGGGCTGTTTGTCAGTTCATATTGATTTGAAAGCTTGAGACCATGACTGGTTGTATCTTTTTTTCATCCTGGTGGATCCTTGGATTGTTGGGCATCTACCTGTAGGAACACGCACTGCACTGCAAATTAATGGAGTGCAGGGTTTTAAGAAGTTGAACATTCTCCAGAGTTACTTTCTTGGCTGCAGGGCAGCATATACAAACTGTCTGCTGGTCTCTGGGAGAAGGATTTTATTGGATATCAGGAACTTTTGCCACATCCCCCATTTTCAAGTGAAACCTGGGTGTGAGAGTACCTTTTCCATATTGGTGTTGGGCTGCTGTATTTCTCGTGGAGTACTCAGTGGCAGTGTGTTCTCCCATAAATTGGTGCAAACCATTGAATGGGGTGCTGGGGCTATTGTGAGACAGTGCCCCCCTTCTATTCAGTTGTGTACTGTGGTCATCTTACCTTATCGGTCTCCGTGTGTGAGCTGGCTTTTTGCCATTGAACTATTACTCAACTATTCTATAGTATTAACATCTGAATATACTGGACCTGTTATCAATCTGCTGAAATATCTGAATAGGACTGGCTGTTGCTCTCTAAGAGGTGGCAGCAGGTGCGGAACCAGGACTTTTTTCAAATCTCTATTGTGCTTTCTGGGCTTCTGCACTAAACCAAAATAGTTTCAGACCTGGACATCTGAAAATAAAGTTTCAGATCTGAAATCTGCATTGGGACTCATCATGTACCCTATGGGAACTTTGGAGCCTTTTGAGTGAGTCACTGTTAGATGCACATTAGGTGTTAGTTGCAAAATCATTCTTATAGAATGCCCTCCGGGATATGGGAGTGATTTTGTGCAGGAGCTGGTGGATTTCATGGCCAAACAGCTGCTGAACACTCCCAGACTTTTGGTGCTAGGGGACTTCAGTGCCTGGACTGATGATGAAATCTCGCCTCTTGGTCAATAGCTCTTCCACCTAATGAATTCACTGGGGTTATCACAGGCAATTGCCTCTAGTACGCATTAGAATTGTCACACTCTGGACCTGATCTTCTCATTGGGCCTTGACATAATTGCAGTCAGGGTTGATCTTATCTCTTGGTTGGATCATCATGCAGAGTTGTTCATCTGCTGGGCCCCCTGTTTTATTACTCTCCCTGTGGAGATGATCCAATACCATCTGAAAGATAATCTGGAGCCTCGCAAACTCCCTGAGGTATTGGACATCTCTGGTGTGATGCTTGCCTGTGTGCAGTGCTCTGAGAACATCATGGAGAACTACTGTATAATTGTTCTCTCACATACACCTTAGATTCCTTAGCACCATGTCATGTTTGTCCCATGACATTCTGGTGCAGCTTACTATGATACTGTGTTGAGCTGTGTCAGTTGAAGACTAAGAAAAGGAGGTTAGAACATTCTTTCTCTATACAACCTTTTGGCCCTTTAGCTGCCTCCTGCTCCTATTGTTTGGGTCTCCCGCCAATGCCCCTCATCGATTGCCATTCCCCCATGCCATTATAGCTGGTGGGGATCCACATGAAGTAAGCCCCGAAAACAGAGGAGACCATCATACTTGGCAATTGAGGCAGTCTTTTTCTGGTTTTGCTCCCTCATCCTGATCCCCATCACTACTCCCATGACATCAAGCAGAGCCTACTGTTGACCTCAGACATCAGCAATGTACACTGGGATGACCCACCCCCTGTGAGGGAGCAAGCTCCCCGGCTTGCCACTGGGGGGGTTCTGCGGCTGTGCTGGATTCTGGCCATCTCCCTCCCTGGCTGCCTTGTGCTCTTCTTGGGAGCACTCCCTAGCCTGGCCCAATCCTCATATCCCCCAACTCAGGACTGAACTCAGGTCACCGGCAAGGAAGCACAACACACTTCCACTGAGCCATCAGGCAGCCTCAGTTAGAACACTCTTGGCATAGATCCCAATCTGTAGATGACAAATTGGCACAGAAGACTCACTATGTTGAGTTTCAATATGCAATTGCTCTGAAAAATACAGAGTTTCTGTCACGGATGATTGTGGCAGGCAGAAATTGACTAGATCAACTCTTTTGCATTGTGGACAGATTGATAAGTCCATCTTGTCTGCGGATCACTTGAGTTTAACTGCTGAAAAATGTGATGCATTTGGTAATTTCTTCGTTGACAAGGTGTCCTCCATCAGATCGGGTATCTGCATAAGCCGCCTGTCATGGGCCGGACATGGTCAGATCTTAGGTGGCATTGTTGTCTTCCTGCCTGGGGACAGTTTCAGCTGGTTGCTTAGGAAGATGCGCTCCTGCTGATTGAAGGTTTTTGTCCTACCAGCTTTTTGCTGGCTCCTGGTCCTTGTTGGGTACTTTTAGATTGCCATGAGGCTTTGGGTATAGTTATTTCCCAGATTATTGGGTCTTCCTTTAGGGAGGGTGTCTTCCTGTCTGCCCTTAAATGGGCAGTGGTGAGGCTCCTTCAGAAAAAAAACAAACTTCCTTGGACCCTGATGTGATAGGGAATTATAGACCTGTCTGAAATCTCCCGTTTTTGGGGAAGATTATTGAGAAAGTGGTGGCTGAACAACTTGTTGAATTCTTGCATAATTTTGACATCTATGAACCTTTGCAGTTGGGTTTTCAGTCTCGCCACAGCACCGAAACTGCCCTCATCAGAGTGACGAATGACCTCCTTATAGCAAGGGATAAATGACTTTGTGCCATCTTGGTCCTCTTAGCTCTGTTATTGCCATTTGACATTATTGACCACAGGGTGCTTTTGGATCACCTGAGGAATTATGTGGGTCTTGCTGGTGCTGTATTGACTGTTTTGAATCCTACATAATGTGTGAACGTACATCACCAAGGCCTCTGTGCTCTACTGTGGTGTTCCTCAAGGCTCAAACCTTGCTACCATGTTATTTTCAGTGTATATGTTGTATATGTTGCTGTTGGGTGAGATTGTTGAACTGTATGGTGTTGAGTTTCACTGCTATGCATATGGTACTCAGCTATACCTGTCTGGCACTTCTGGTGGGTGTCATGCAGTTTCTATGCTGGAGAGGTGTTTGATCAAAATAAGCAACTGGATGGCCTTAAACTGGCTACGCCTCAATCTGACTAAGATGGAGGTCATGATTGTTGAGGTGGGTAGCTAAGGCCCAGCAACAACAAGTTGAATGACATCACTTCCATTGTTGGGTGGTCAACTACTCAGAGCTGCAGATGTGGTTAAGAATCTTGGGGTCATCCAAGGCTGCAGGCTGATGCTTGATCAACAGGTATCAGTCATGGTCCAGATGGCTTTTACAATCTCCAAAACATAGCCAGGATCAAACTGCATCTAGCCACTGCTTATCTGGCTATATTAGTTCATGCCTTTGTCACCTCTAGGCTTGACTATTGCAGTACTTAGGGCTAACTGGAGGTTTAGAGGGAGGCCACCAATATGTGCTGTGCTTATGCAGCTGTTTGTGATGCTTTGACTTGTCTCTTCCTCTTCCACTCTCAGTGGAGGTGCCAGGAGAAAAGTCTCAAAGCTAAAGGAAAATTAATAGCTAAAGAGCTACACCAGAGGCAGAGTGCCAGAGATGGAGGAGGGGAAGGAGGAAGTATGTGAAAACATTAGGCTGGGAACTGATGGACTGTGGGGTTTATGTAGTTGGGAAGGGGAAAGGATTGTGGGGGCCTCCACTGAGCTGCAGGGTAAACCTCTGAATTCAGTGGTAGGCTGCCAGTGTGTGCTATGCTTGGGCAGTTGTTTGTGATACTTTGACTTGTCTCTTCCTCTGGTTGTTGATGCTCAGTAGAGGTGCTAGGAGAATAGTCTTGAGGCTAAGAAAAATTTAGAGCTAAAGAGCCAAAAGTACAAAGTGAGATGTAATGGAACCTGCCTCCTCCAACTCATGGAATGGATTCAATAACATAGAGGAGAGGAAAACCGCTCATGTGTAGCAAACTTCTGGGGGAGCCAATGCTACTGGGTTAGTCTTCCATCCAGGCTTAGAATTAAGAGGCTAGCTGCTGGTAAGCTTGGTGGAGTTCTGAATCTGGTTTTCTGATATATATGTTTCAAAGCAGAATGATGTCCAGTCATCCATGGCTTCGATTATGTGAGCTGGGATGTTCTTTTAGGATGCTGAGGTGGTGGCTACTATTCTAAATGAATGACGAGAGAAGGAAGAAGCATCAAGACACATGCGAGAGAGTAGTTCTCTGATATGGAGGATGAACCAGGAAGTAGTCATTATGGAGTATCATTCAGTATACAGAAGAGGTGAACAAAGTCAGGATGTCTGTCTGAGGACTGCATCAAAATGAAGACTTGACTAGATAGATAATTTATTTAAAAACACCTTTCTAAAAACCACCTTGCTAAAAACCAAGGCACTTTACATAAGCATTACAGATGTAGTAAGTCTGGCTGCAACATTCTGTACCAGCTGAAGACTGGATCTAACCTATGGGAAAGCCCTGATGGAACAAATTGCAATCAAGGCAGGAGATGATGACAGCATGCACTAGTGTTAGCAGATCATCCTGGGCAAGGTAGTGTCACAATCCTGCTACATTCTTTGAATGATAAAAGCCAATCTTGACCATAGCTGACACCTGAGTTGCAAGAGTCAGCTCTTGATCAAGAATGACCTCTAGATTGTGAACAACCTGCCTAGCTTGTAATTTGCCTCCCCCAAAGCTAAGAAGATCCAGGCTCTCCAAAGTGATGGACCTGAGATAATCTGATCCCACCAGCAGCAACTTGGTCTTTACATGATTTAGCTTCAGCCTGTTATGAGCCATCCATGCACTGATTCCCATGAAAGCATTCTCAAGCATAGACACTGAGGAGTCCTCTCTGGGTTTAAACAAAAGATGTAGCTGAGTATCATTAGCATAATGAGGAAAACCCAAGCTACACTTCCAGATCACATCTCCAAGCAGACGCATGAACACTATGAACAAAGCAGGAGACAAAATGGAATCCTGAGGGATGTCACAGTCAATGACAGAGGGAAAATACTGAAATTTCCCCCAAATCACCAACTAAGAAGGGATCAGAACCAATATAAGACTGTTCATATTGCCCCAAGGAATCTCTTCATGTGCTCCACCAGCTTATCATGCTCAACAGTATCAAAAGCAGATGACAAATCCAACAGGACCAGGAAAGAAACCTCTCCGTGGTCTCTCACAAGGAGCAGATCATTTAAAACCCTTACCAGGGCTGTCTCAGTACTATGTTGAGAATGAAAACCAAATTGGAATTGCTTATAGATGAAGAATTTCTCTAGGTGCTCCCTAAGCCATGCCACCACCACTTTTTCAATAAATTTACCTAAAAAGGGTAAGTTAGACTTTGGTCAAAACTCACAAAGTCATCAGGATTTAAAGTAGTCTTCTTTAGGAGTGGGTGAACACCACCTCTTTCAAGACAGTAGGAAACACACCTTCCCTCAGAGAGGCACTGACAACTTCAATGAGGGCTGGACCAATCACTGCCTCTCCAATCTTCATTTGAGATGAGGGAACAGGATCCAGCGCACATTGGCTAAGGCACAGCTCAGAGAGCACCTGTTGAATCTCCAAAAAATCAGTTGGGGGAAATTCTTTCCAGATGACTCGAGTTTCTGCCGACTCCCACTCTTGACCATTGCAATTGTGAGTGATCACTGTGGAGGAAATCTCAGCCCATATGTCCACAATCTTGGCCATGCAGAAATTAATAAACCTGTCACACCTCTCTTGACAAATCTCCCCCAAATCTTGGGAGAGACACTCCAGGTGGAGAATTCCATCCACTACTCTAAAGAGGGCAGTGGGTCTGTTTCTCTTGGCTGCAATGATGCCCGAGAAAAAAACTCTTCTAGTTGCAATCATCACCTCCTGGTGTTCTATATAATGAGCAACCAGGACAACACTATTAGACTCCAGGCCAGACTTCTTCCACTTGTACTCTAACTTTGACCCTTCGCTCTAAGAGAACGGAGTGCATTGTTATACCATAGTACACTCATCCTAGGTGAAGGGCAGCAATGGACTGACACTAGAGCATCGACAGTAGACAGGATGTTTTTATAAAAAGGACTCCACTGCCTCAGTGATGCTTCTAGTGAAAGCAACAAAAACAACCAGAGAGATCCAGTTTCCAAAAAAAACTTCAGGACTGAGTCTTCTCCAGGTTCTACTGTGTACAGTCTCTGAAGGGTGGACAAATAGCAAGGGATTATCAACTTGAAAGATATGACAAAATTGTCTGACCCAACCACAGGATCAATCATGGGATTGTTGGCCATTATCCTAGTGGCAAACACAAGGTCCAATGTATGACCCCCCCATATCTGTGGCCTGAATATGCTGAATAAAACCCAACAATTCCATCAGCTGGAGGAGCTTAACAGCGATCTTATCATCTTTGGTATATACCCAGCAGCTGAAATCCCACAGCATCAATAGTCTTGGGGACTCCAACAAAAACTCCCTACCCCACCACCTGGGGGCGATGTACAAGGAACAATTCAGGCCACCAGCACATGTCATGGCCATGCACTCAAAAGAACCCTGTTCTGTCACTGGGCCCACCATAGAAACATAGACTTTGACGGCAGATAAGGACCGCTTGGCCCATCTAGTCTGCCCATTTCCCTACCTACCTACAGGATAGGCCACAGATCCTAGTTAACCAACAGCCTATTTCTTCCTACCCCCCACAAGAATTGCCTTATGTCTGTCCCATGCATTCTTGAATTCTCCCACAGTTTTAGATCCCACAACCTCCTTAGGAAGGCTGTTCCATGCATCCACTACCCTCTCTGTGAAATAATACTTCCTCACATTGCCCCTGAACCGCCCTCCTTCTATATTTAAATTGTGTCCCCTTGTTCTTGCAAGTCTCTTTTTCTGAAAGATGCTACCCTCTTGGACTTTGTTGATTCCACTGAGGTACTTAAAAGTTTCTATCATCTCCCCCCTCTCTCTTCTTTCCTCAAGGGTATACATATTAGCTTCTTTAGTCTCTCCTCATCATACGCTTCTCTTGCAGACCCTGCACCATTTTAGTTGCCCTCCTCTGACTACCTCTATCCTGTCTATGTCCTTGCGGAGATGGGGTCTCCAGAACTGGACACAGTACTCCAGATGGGGTCTCACCAACTGTCTGTACAGAGGGATAACAACTTCCTGTTTTCTGCTGCTGATGCCTCTCCCTATACATCCCAGTATACCCACAGCCCTCCCTACTGCCTTCTCACATTGCTTGCTAACCTTAAGGTCATCTGATATGATTACCCCCATGTCCCTTTCCTTTTTTGTTGTTGTTACTACCTCCCCACCCATTGTGTATTCTTCCCCTGGGTTCTTGTTTCCCAGGTGCATTATTTTGCACTTCTTTGCATGACTCCTAGCTGCCATACTTCTGACCATTCCTCCAACCTTGCCAAGTCCCTTCTCATCCTTTCCACACCTCCTTGTGTATCAACCCTGTTGCAGATCTTTGTGTCATCTGCAAAAAGGCATACTTTTCCTTCCAGTCCCTCTGCAATGTCACTGATGAAGACATTAAAAAGGACTGGACCCAATACTGAACCCTACGGTACCCCACTAGTAACCCCTCTTTCTTCAGAGTGGACTCTATTTACAATTACCTTCTGTGTCCTGTTGTGCAGCCAATGTTTTACCCAGGCTACCACCCTGGGACCCACTCCCAGGCTGGTTAATTTGACTATTAATCTTTTGTGTGGGACTGTGTCAAATGCCTTGCTAAAGTCTAGGTAGGCCATGTCCACAGCCCCTCCCTGGTCTACTACTTTGGTCACCCAGTCAAAGAAATCTATTAGATTTGTCTGACATGACCTTCCCGCTGTGAACCCATGCTGCCTTGGGTCCTGTGCTCCACTGGCCTCTAGGTACTCAACTATTCTTTCCTTCAGAAGTGACTCCATCACTTTCCTCACCACAGAGGTCAGACTGACAGGTCTGTAGCTTCCTGCCTCTGTCTTGGTCCCACTTTGTGAAGGGGAATCACATCCGCTTTCCTCCAGTCCTCGGTACCACACCATCCTCCCATGATTTATTAAAAGAGTAGCTAGTGGTTTCACTAGTTCCTCCTTAATCTTTTAGAATTCTGGGTGAATTCCATCAGGACCCATTGCTTTGTCCACCTTCAGTTTTAGGAGTTCTTGCAGATCCCTTTCTTCTGTGAAAGGACTGGGATCGACCCCCTATCAAGAGTGCTTCTGTTAATTGGATTAGGCACTTCCCCCTCCTCTTTTTGTGAATACTGAGCAGAAATGTTCGTTCTCAGTATCCCTGCTTTTCACTGTCCCCTCTGCCCAACCACCGTTCATTCTGTTCAGCCTCACTATCCCTCCCTTTGTCTTTCTACGCTCGCTGATGTACCTATAAAAGGTTTTATCCCCCTTCTTAACTGAGTTGGCTATCTTTTCCTCAGTTTGGGTCTTTGCTATTCTGACTTCCCTCCCTGCTTCCTTCTGCCTTAACTGGTACAGCTCTCTGTTCTGCTCCTTCTGTGTTTCCTTATACTTCCGGAATGAAGCTCTTATTTAGCTCTATAAATTATGTCCACTGTCCCACCCCATGCTCATCATGAGAGCGGTGTGTGACTGTGTGACCTGGTGAGACTAGCTCGGAAATACAAATACCAGCATCGTTCTCCAACCAGATCATATTCACACAAACCAGGTTGGAGCCAGAGAATAAAATCACTCAAAATGGCAGTTTTATTTACTACTAACCTGGCATTTATTAATAATGCCCTCGTCTGAGTGGTGTAGCTGCTTCAAGTCCCAGTATCAAGTGACCTCTGAAGGGGGACAGAAACCAGAACTGAGGGTCTCACCACAGGTCTCCTGATTCTCTTCCCCTCCTAACAACCCCACCTTTCCCATCTCCTCTGCCTACTATTTCTGTAGATTCCAACAGATCTACATTTTCTAAATGCATCCTCAGCAAGCCCAAGAAGCCAAGCCTGAAAGGGACATCGTCTCCTAAGCTGCTCAGAAAAGTAAGACTTAATAAAAGAACCTCTACTCGTTCTAAAATAACTACCCAAACCCAAATAAAAAACTCAGCCTAACCCTCCTTTCACAGCACCTTTCAAATTCAATACACACTGGTTAAGTTTGTTGCAAAAGAAGAGACACTGACTACTTTGTTGATTATGTCAGTTTTTGATATTGGCAAGGTGAGGATGAAATTGTCCATAGATTCTTTCTGTAAGCTGTTATTCATGAGATGTATGTATGGATAGATTGAAGAAAGAGGAAAATTATGTAAATTTACCAGGTTGCAAAAATTCAAAGAAGAAGGTCAAAGTCATAGCAGCTTATAAATTAAGGTCATCAATAGGTCCAAAAATGCCATTATTTAGGAGAAGCACCATTTGAGAATATGGATTGTATGTTAGCACTGCTACCAAGACCACTATTACGAGTGTAAGAGTGGCCTCAAACATATTCTTAGGGTATGAGAACCATGAACCGAAGGTGAGCTGTTCTTATACCCTAAGGTTGTAAGCCCACTCTTACAACTGTAAGAGTGGTCTTGGCAGTAGTAATAATACATTATTGATCAAGATTGATCATTAATATATTAAAATTAAAAATGCCTATCTGGAACATGCCCCTTTCCAGGGCAGCTGCATGTGAGACACTTTTCACAGAATAAGAGTGTCTCACATGTAGAGGAAAGGAGTGCTTCGATTGGCCAGGAGCGTTCCCACAATCTGTAATGCAAGGGTTTCCATACAGGAGTTTCTGAAGGAGTCCCTTTTCTTATACCTTGAAGGAAGGCTTTGATTGCTAAATTTGATAGATAAGAGATTGGTACATCAGGACTGGAGGACATCGCTGTGACTTGGATATCAGAAATATACTGTTTGATTCTCATGGCTGACAAGGTGGGTTAAAATACCAGCACTGATGATGGTCACTTAAGGCATCTGGTAGGATGCCATCCTTGATGATTTAGTGGTCACTGAGCACACCAGAATTAACTATACATCTGGCACTATGACACTACTTGATTGGGTACTGGTATCTCACCCAAACAGGGTCAAAAATTTCAAAGTTCTGCCAGATACCCTCAGTGACCACTCACCAGTGCAATGCTTGTGGGAAGTACAACAGCCCAGGTTCCCCTTTTCATAGACAGTTATGTGCAAAGTAAAAAAAATGCTGCCAGATTTCAAATCATATGTGGCCTAACTAACCTTGATGCCATCCCTGACATTGATTTGGCCCTTGAAGTCTTTGCTACTGAATTCAAAATTGCCTGCAAAAAATTTGCATCTTTCAAAAAGCACAAGGTAAGAGGTACACTCTGGATGGATCACCCTCGAACTCCTTGCCCTCATGAGAGTAGAGTGCCCAGAGAGTACCTCAAGGGTAAAGGATACCAGGCTAGGCTTGATCTAATGTCTTTAGAAACCAGATTTATGTGAACAGACCTACTATTCATGTACAATGTAATGCAAGATCCTTTTCTCCTATTTGAATTACGAATCATGTTTAAACAGGGCGACAGAGGCACTAGGGGCCACCCATTGCAGATCAGAAGGATCAGATTTAAACACATTAAAAGAAAATATTTTTATACATCTCATGTGGAGAACCCTTGGAACTCCTTGCCTGAGGAAATAATTATTAGTAAAAGTAAGGCAGAATTTAAGAAAAAACTGGATAAGCATATCCATTCTGGAGTATGCTGACCCGACAGCAACACCAACATAGCGACATACCTCACTCTTGGTAAAATCGACACTTTACCGACAGGTCGCTGTGTTGGTGCGCCTGAGATGGGGCACACTGTCTCTCGGTCCTGCACCCCCTCCCTCAATCAACTCTGACTGGAGTTGAGAATCTAAAGTATGGAGGGGTGCGGGAGGGGGCAAAGCCCCAAAAGTGAAAACACAGAACCGAGAGACAAATGGGATTTATGTCAACCACAACTCGCGGTCGACATAAATCCTGTCAATGTGATGCCGGTTGACATAAGTGTTGTCAAACCAGCTTTGTAGAACCTTCATTCAGATATCACCCTTAGGTATTTTCAGGATTAAAGGACAGGAGGAGGTATTTTCAGGATTAAATGACAGGAGGAGGTATTTTCAGGATTAAAGGACAGGCGCTGATATGGGCATTGCCTACTTGCTCCTTGCAAATTTTAGTATGAACCTTAGCATGTATGAGAAAGGGACAATCTGTGTGTGCTGGCCCAGTAGTCTGGGTCCCTAGTCCACCCACTAGCCAGGGAGTCTGGGTCCCCATTCCATTTACAGAAATACAAGGAAGCCAGGCATAAATGCAGTCCTGTGATTCGACTGGCTAAATGCAGCTACAGCAAGGCCCAGCAAACCCAGAACTGGAGCAATGGTAAAAGATTCTGGGAGAATGTCTCAGAACTCCTTGGTAAGGGTGACAAAATCCCACCAAAAATGCTCATGGTTGGTGGGTGTGAGGTACTTGATCCCACCGAAATGCCACCAAATTCAGCATTGCCTTCACTGACCTCAGCTCCATCATCCCTACTGAGTCAGCCCAGCCCTCCTGTGGAGGTGCTGGTCCTGTAGACATTCAGCCACTGGATCCCAAGCCAGGTTATCCTAAATTCTATTTTAAACCTTAGGAAAGGATACCTCTAATTATATCATAAAGGTGCTTGATAAAACCAGAATTGGGGGGATTCAATTGATATGAGGCTGTTTACCCTGGTTGTTGAGGAGCTCTCCTATCCCATTTCCAAAATTCTTAGCTTTTCTCTGCACTACTACCAGTTCCTGGAAAAGTGGAACTCCATACCGGTTACACCAGCTTTTAAAAGTAGTGACCGCTGTAACCGTGCCAATTATAGTCCAATTTCCATTCCCTCCCCCATCCAAAGCTGTTGAGAGTATCATGTGCAATCATCAGCTTGTCTCATGTTTTGAAAAATATGAAATACAGTGTCCCCAACAGCATGGATTTTGGGAAAAATACAGCACCAATACAGAACTCATTGAGTGTTTCAGCTTTGTTCTTGAGGCCCTTGACAATGGAGACAAGGTTGGCACCATCAAGGTCAGCACTTGACAAAAGTCTTTGACTTGGTCAGTCATCATCTCCTTCTCAGCAAACTGCTTGGCCTTGCCCTGTCACTAGACACAGTCATCTGGTTCCAGAGTTATTTCACTAATCACACTCAACGCATGAAGATAGTGGGCTCTTTGTCAGACAATAGGAATGTATCCTTTTGGTGTCCTTAGGGCTCTTTTCTGGGCCTCCTATTTGGCATATTCCTAAACCACCTGTATGATGCCTGTTAGTCTGCAAATGTACTTGCATAGATGATGTTATCTATTCCAGAAAACCTGACATTGGCAGCCTCACCTCATACAAACATAGACTGACGGCAGATAAGTACTGCTTGGCACACCCATTCTGTCCATTTCCCTACTTATTGGATAAGCTTCAGATCCTAGTTAACCCACAGCCTACTTCCTCCTACCCCCACTATAATTACCTTATGTCTTTCCCATGCATTCTTGAATTCCCCCACAATTTTTAACCCCACAACCTCCTCAAGAAGGTGGTTCCATGCATCCATCACCCTCTCTGTGAAAAAAATGCTTCCTCACGTTGTCCCTGAGCTGTCCCCACTCTAAATTCAAACTTGCCCTCTTGTTCTTACACATCTGTTTTTCTGAAAGATGCTACCCTCTTGGACTTTGTTGACTCCCTTGAGGTACTTGAAAGTTTCTATCATGTTCCCCGCTCTCCCTACTTTTCTTGAGGGTATACGTATTAAGCTTCTTTAGTCTCTCTTCGAATGGTTTCTGGTGCAGATCCTGCACCACTTTAGTTGCCTCCTCTTTAATGACAAAGACAGGATGGAGGTAGTGCTCCCATATTGTCTTTGTCATTAAAGAGATGGGATCTCCGGAACTGCACGTAGTACTCCAGGGTCTCACCAACTTTTTGTACAGAGGGATGACAACTTCCTGTTTTCTACTGGTGATGCCTCTTCCTATGCATCCCAGTATCCCCCAGCCCATCTTACTGCCTTCTCACATTGCCTGCCTTACCAGGTCCTTTTCCATTTTTGTTGTTGTTAGTACCTCCTCCCCCATTGTGTACTCTTCCCCTGGGTTTTTGTTTTCCAGGTGCATTACTTTGCACTTCAGTGCATTGAATCTAAGTTGCCATATGTTTGACCATTCTGCCAGCCTTGCCAAGTCCCTTTTCATCCTGTCCACCCCCCTTTGTGTCATCTGCAAAGAGGCATACTTTTCCTTCCAGTCCCTCTGCAATGTCACTTATAAAGACATTAAAGAGGACTGGCTCCAGTACTGAACCCTGTGGTGCCCTGCTAGTAATCCCACTTTTTTTGGAGTGGATTCCATTTACTATTACCCTCTGCATCCTGTTGTCCACCCAATGTTTTACCCAGGCTACTACTCTGGGACCCACTCCCATGCTGGCTAACTTGTTTATTAATCTTTTGTATGGGACTGTGTCAAATCCCTTGCTAAAGTCTAGGTAGGCCATGTCCACAGCCCTTCTCTGGTCTACTACTTTGGTTACCCAGTCAAAGAGATCTATTAGATTCGTCTGACATGACCTTCCTGCTGTGAATCCATGCTGCCTTGGGTCCTGTGCCCTGCTGGTCTCTGGTTATTCAACAATTCTTTCTTTCAGAAGTGATTCCATCATTTTCCCTACCACTGAAGTCAAACTAACAGGTCTGTAGTTTCCTGCCTCTGCCTTGCCCCCATTTTTGTGAAGGGGACTCACATCCACCTTCCTCCAGTCCTCAGGTACCACACCTCTATTCACTGAATTCACTAAGTAGTAGAGGAGCAGAAAAGGCCGAGGCCCATGAATAGCTCCTTAGGATAAAATATAGTAATCTAGATCCCCCCCACTGAAATATATTTATCTAAGTTAGTTTTAAATCTTTCTTTACTTGGACTAGATATTATATCTAATGGTAGTCAGTTCCATAAATTTATCATTCTTACTGTATAAAAATATTTCTGTTTTTTTTGTATGAAATCTACCCATTTTAATTTGTAGTGGGTGACCCCTTGTTCCATGGTTGTCATTTTTATATTCGATGTTTAATTCCATCATAAGTTGGATATGGGCTGGGAAAGCATCCCAACTAAGACCAAAGTCTTGGATTTCAGGAGGGCGGATTTCAGGAAAATGGGCGAAGAGCTAAGGAGCCATCTGGTGGGCATCAGAGCAGATATGGGGGTGGACCAACGGTGGTCCATCCTTAAGGAAGGAATACTGGTTGCCACATATGAGTGTGTTAGGCTAAGGGGTAAGAACACAAGGGCCAAAACGTCCAGCTGGTTCAGTTCTGGGGTTGCCCAGGCAGTAAGAGACAAGAGGTTGGCCTATAGAAAATTCAGGAAGATCACGAGAGAGGTGGATAGGGAAAATTACCTAAGGTTGGCTAGTGAGGCAAGTAAGAAAGTCAGGCAAGCAAAGGCACAGAAGTAGCTGCAGATAGCTGAAGGAATTAAGAAGGGGGAGAAGGTTTTCTTTCACTATGTGAGAAAAGGGACAAGAAGGAAAGGATTCTTAGGCTTAAGAAAGGGGTGGAATGGGTGGAGGATAATGGGGAAAAGCAGAGATACTAAGTGAATACTTCTAGTCCGTCTTCACTAGGGAGAAGGATGGACCAGTGCCTTCAGGAGGGAAAAGAGGAGTGGGGGGAGGGGAACACAGATATAGTGATAGAGGAGGATAGAGTGGGGGGGGGGCAGCTGGCATTGAAGGTGGACAAATCACCCCGGCCTGAATGGAGTACATCCAAGGGTACTAAAGGAACTGGCTGAGGAGCTGGCAGGGCCACCGGCAGACCTGTTTAATAGTTCACTAGAGACAGGCATAGTACCGCAGGACTGGAGAACAGCACATGTAGTGCCGCTTCACAAAAGTGGTCCCAAGGATGACCCAGGGAATTACAGATCAGTCAGTCTGACCTCCATTGTAGGCAAGCTCATGGAGACCATACTAAAGGAGAGGTTGGTGGAATAGCTAGAAGATCATGGTCTCCAGGCTGTGAGGCAGCATGGGTTCATGGGGGGGGAGATTGTGTCAAACAAATCTGATTGACTTCTTTGACTGTGTCACTAAGACAGTAGACAGGGGCCAAGTGGTAGACATCCTCTATCTTGATTTCAGCAAGGCCTTTGACTCTGTGCCCCACAAAAGGATGATTAGGAAGTTGGTGGATCTCAGGGTTGGGGAAAAAATGGTCAGATGGGTGGAAAACTGGCTGAAGGACAGAACCCAGAGGGTGGTTGTGGGGGAGAGTTATCTGGCATAAAACAGGTAACCAGTGGGGTCCTGCAGGGCTTGGTACTGGGGCCAGTGTTGTTCAATGTCTTCATTAGTGACATTGGAGATGGCATTAAGGGTAAAACGTGCCTATTTGAGGATGATACCAAGCTCTGTGGGAGGGTGGACACAGCTGAAGGGATACAGAACCTACAGGAAGATCCGAAGAAGCTAGGGAGGTGGTCCAGGATCTGGTAGCTTGGCTTCAATGCCAAGAAATGCAATGTTATGAATATTGGAGCCAAGAATCCTATGACAGAGTACTACCTGTGTGGAGTCTGAGTATCTTCATCAGAGGAGGAGGAGGAGAAGGACCTGGGACAAGTGACCTGAAGCACTCCATGCAGTACAAGAAAGCAGCAGCAAAGGCAAGCAAGATGCTGGGATACATATCTCGGGGATCAGTAGTAGGGGAGAGAGAGGAGGTTACTGGTAAGGCCACATCTAGAGTATGGAGTTCAGTATTGGTGCCCACACCTCAAAAAGGACATTAACCTGCTGGAGTAGGTGCAGAGGAGGGCTGCAAACATGATAGCTGATCAGCAGGGTAAGGCATACGAGGAGCGATTGAGGGCACTCAACATGTACTCTCTGAAAGACAGTGGAGAGAGAGAGAGAGAGAGAGAGAGAGGACATGATTGGGACCTTCAAGTAATTGAAAGGGATAAATAAGGTTGATAAAGACAGTCTCTTTAAGCTGAGTGGCAACCTTAACACGAGGGGGCACAGTCTTAAGCTGGAGGGTGGGAAGTTTAGGAGGGAGGTCAGGAAGCACTTCTTCATAGAGACACTTGGAATGTGCTGCCAGAAGAGGTAATCTTGTTGAAGACAGTGGGCAGCTTTAAGAGAGGCTGGGACAGGTATAGGGGGAGGGTAAGGGTCAATAGGTAGGGGGATGGGAAGAGTGGGGAGAGGGGGTAGGTACAATAGCTTAAGCCGTGAACTGTGCAACAGGAGCAGACTTGACAGGCCAAATGGCCTTCCTCTGCTGTCTCCTTCATATGTCCGTATGAGGGATTGATCATTAAAAATATCTTAATATAATAGTAAATCACCTCTATGTCTCCTTAACTCTGTGCTCTGGGATGATTTTGGGGCCCTTGAAAGATGGTTCTTCCATAACAAACTGGTTATAAATTACAAAAAAAATAAAGGTCATGCTTTTCACAAGCCTGCCAATGAAGAAAAATGTACCCCCACTTGTCATCCACAATGACCTGGGACATAAACTTGAACAGACAGAAATCTTTAAATACCTCCAGGTGTTTCTAAACAATATCTTGTCCTTTGCTCCTCATGTTAACCACCTAGTGTCCATGATAAACAGAAGGTTGGGTGCCTTGTATCATAACCAAGTCAATCTCACTGCTAATGCTAGATGCCTCATAGTGGCAAGCTCAGTACAGTTACTAGTCAACTGTGGCCTCCCAGTCTACGCAACTGCTTATGACCAGTGAGCAAACTGGAAAAGGAGCAAGGCAGCTAAGTAATGAGGGGAATTAGAAAAGTAGCAGGGAACTGAGGCACCATGGAACCTACAAGCCAAGATGGCATGGAGAGACACATAAGAACAGCCAGTAAGAGCAGGAGCAAGGGGCAGGCAACACAGAGGTGGAATGGAAAAAAAACATGCAGCAGAGCACAAGGGAGTAGGAAGAGCAACAAAGGAAAAGCAACACAGGGAGCACCAGAATGCCAATGAGCACAAGCAGACTTAGTGGCCAGAGTAGGGAGAGGGAGAGCCACGAAAGAGCCAGAGAAGGGAAGGGAGGGAAAAGCGATGAAGCCGGGAGGAGAACTAGGAAAGGGATGAGAACCTCTGGAAGCAGGGGTACTATTACAAGGGGGGAGGATGGTGGTGTGGGGAAGGGAAACCATCAGGGCCAGGATAAATGGTTCAGATAAGAGAGGGTTAAAGGGGACACCTATTCAGGGGGGGTTTGAGTTAAGTGGGCAAAATAGCAAGGGAGGCAGAAAGGGGAGGGTGACAAGGGGGTCTCTAATAAGGCAGGAAGACTCCCATGAAATTGAGATCATGAATAAAGGGGGGAAGGGGGGCTGAGAGGGCATAGTGGAGGTAACCATAAGGATGATGGCGGTGTTAAGGTTCTGTTACTGGGAGACTCGATGATTAGGGGTATCCATTGGGAGGGACAGGGGGGTGGATGCCATAGCCAGGTGAAGGTAGTGAGTATCTCTGGGCTGACAGTGCACAGAGCAAAGTTCATGGTGTATGAAATGGTTAGGGATTGTGGAGGGAAACCGGATTTCCTGGTGCATTTGGGAACTAATGATCTAGAGGGAAATAGCATTTTGGAAATCCAAGCAAGGTTCCAAGAACTTGCCAGAGTCTGTCGGGATAATGGATGCAACATTTCCTTTTTGGAGATATTGCCAAGTACCAAAGGCCTCAGTGGAGAAAAAAATGAAGCTCACAGAGGTTAATGACTGGCTCAGGAAGTGGGGTGAAGAGAATGGGTTGGGGTGTTAGGGAACTGGAATGGAGTTTGGGAGGATAAGGGACTATATGCCAAGGACAGGTTTCATCTTGCCCCATTAGGGAAGGAAGTCCTTAAACAGGGGATGGCTGACTACATACAAGAAAGGTGGGGTTTAAACTTGTAAGGGGGAAGGGATGAGGGAGGGGCTGACCAGCCCTCTCCTCCAGATGAGGGTAGCCATCAAGCCCAAGAGGGAGGAAACAGACTGGAGGTGGAGGTTCAGGAGGAGCAGGGAGGATGGAGTATAAGGAATCTGGGTGGGGTTCGACAAAGAGGATCAGGGATAAGGGTGGGGTTGGTGTTAGTAAATGCCAGGAGCTTGGGAAACAAGTTGCCGAGTTCCAGAGCCATGCTGTTGAGGGGGGTGGATGTGGCGGCGGTCACGGAGACGTGGCCAACAAAAACCAAGACTGGGACCTAAATGTACAGGGGTACACTATGCTTAGGAAGGATAGAAAGGAGGTCAGAGGGGGTGGAGTGGCTATGTTCATTAGAGATGATATAGAAATTGCTATGGTAGAAGAGGCAGAGGAAGCGTGGAGCCTTATGGGTCCCCGATCCCCAGCAGGAGATAAGGTCAAGCTGGGAGTAGCATATAGGCCCCGGGATGAGTGATGTTCTAGAGGATGGTTTGCTGGACAACATACATTGCCCAGTGTGGTCCAAAGGGGAAGGAGTGGTGTTGATGGGGGACCTTAATATGCCAGGTACAAACTGGGGAACCATGTCCTCTAAGGTGGCCAAGGAGCAGGAGGCTGGATGGCTTCCAGGATGCGTTCTTAACACAGCATGTGATGGAGCCCACAAGAGAGGGCATGTCCTGGATGTGGTTCTGGCAGATGGGGATCTGGTAAGGGACATAGCTGTACAGGACCCCTGACTGGGAGTGACCACAATACTGTCTGGTTTCAAATAAGCATGGGGAGTGGGGGTGAGATCTAGGACACTGGCAGTGGACTTCAGGGGCAGACTTTATGGGCATGGGAAATATTCTCAAGGATCACTTGAAGGGATTACCTCAATGACAAGTGTGGAAAGGAGATGGGAGGTCATAAAGCAGGGGACTTCATGAGGCAGTCAGGATCTGCGCTAAGTTGAAGCGTAAGGGAGCAAGGTCACGTAAACCATGCTGGTGGTCCAGTGAGGTACAGGTAGCAGTCAGAAAAGAAGGCGACCTACAAAAATATAAAACAACAAGAGGGATAGGGATAAGGAAATGTACCAGCTTGCATCTAGAAAAGTCACTCAGTATGGTGAGGGGAGCAAAGTCCAGTAAGAGCAGCGGCTGGCACAGAGGATACATGGAGGGAAAAGGGGTTCTTCCGGCACATTGGGAGCGGAGAAAACTAAGGGCCATCTCAGCAGATTGAGATCAGAAGGAGGGTGGGTGGAAGAGGCGAGGACCAGGCAGAGGTATTTACTTGAGTCTTGCCTCTGTGTTCACTAGGGAGGATGGGATATCTACAAAACAAGGCATGAAGGGGATAGAAGCGGCGGGAGTGGGATCAGGGAGCAACAGAAATGGAGCAAGAGGGAGGAAAGGTACCCCAGGGGTCACATCTGGATAAGATAAAAAGACCAGTAAGGGGAGGGACGGATGATGCTATCTCCACCAAAAGGGTGGGTTAGCCCTCAAGGCCCTAAAGAAAGACAAATCTCCTGGGCGGATGGCATTCATCCAGAGTACTATGGAATTGGCGGACATACTGGCTGCACCCTGGCAGAAGCTTTTCAGCAGGTCACTTGAGACAGGAGGGTACCTAGGGATTGGCGAGAGGCACATGTGTACCAATCCATAAAGGGGGTCAAGGAAGTACCAGGTAATTATAGACCCATCAGTTTGACCCGGTGGTGGGAAAATTAATGGAGAGTATACTAAAGGCGATTGGGGTGTACTTGGAGGAGGTGGGAGGTCTGGATAGTCGGCAACATGGGTTTGTGCCAGGTAGATCATGTCAAACCAACCTTGTGGAGTTCTATGAATAGGTAACATCAGAACTGGACAGGGGTAAGCCTGTGGATGTATTATTCTTGGACTTCAGCAAGGCGTTTGACTCTGTCCCCCACAATGGTCTGGTGGAGAAACTGATGGGGTTAGAGTAGGCCCTTTGATGGTCAGATGGATTGAAAACTGGCTAGCTGGACGCACTCAGAGAGTAGTGGTCTGTGGGAGCTCTCAAACCCTAGAGAGGTTGGTAGTGGGTACCACAGGGCTCGGTCCTGGGTCCATCCTGTTTAATGCATACATATCGGACATCAGGAGGGTATAGGGTGTGAAATGAGTCTCTTCACGGATGACTCAAGATGGGAGCAGTAGTTGAGGGAGAAGAGGGAGGGTGGCCCTGCAAGGGACCTGGACACCCTGGAAAGCTGGGCTCACACATGAAATAAATTTTCAATATCACCAAGTGCAAGGTGTTGCATCTTGGTCGGGGAAACCCTAAACACAGGTACACCTCTGGGAGGGAGGCTGGAGGCCCCAATAGGGGAAAAAGACCTAGGGGTCATGGTGGATACATGTAATGAATAACTCTGAGCAGTGTAGGAGAGCAGCTAGCAAGGCAAACAGGATGTTGGGATGCATCGTAAGGGGATCACCTCTAGGAGCAGGGAAGTGATTCTGCCGCTGTACAATGGACTGGTTAGACCACACCTTGAGTACTGTGTACAGTACTGAGACCACATTTGAAGAGGGACATACAGCTCCTGGAGGGGTACAGAGGGAGGGCAACAAAGATGATACGAGGGCTAGGGATTTGACTTATGAGGACAGACTTGAGGAGCTCTGCCTGTTTTCATTGGAGGAGAGGAGAGACAGGGGACATGATTGAGGTCTCAAGTACCTCAAGGGAATAAATAGGATAAACATGGAGGGATCTTTAGACTAAAGCAGGGAGGTATCACCAGAGGGCATGGTTTGAAGTTGGAAGGTGGAAGGGTGAGGGGAAAAGGAGGAGTTTTTTCACCGAGAGGGTGGTGGACCCTGGAATGCACTGCCTGGTGAGCTGGTTCAGAGATCCACAGTGGAGGGCTTCAAGAGAGTGGGACAGACACAGAAAGTGGATGTATCAGATGATGGCCTGTCCGGGGGTGGGGATGGATGATAGGGGTTTCTAGAGAACAAGGGATGGGAGGGTCTTGGCACCCAACTAAGGATCTAGGTTCGAGCAGACTCGATAGACCGTAAGGCCTAATCTGCTGGCAAATAGTATGTTAGTATGTTAGAGTCACACAAACAAAGGGAATGGAGGGGAGGGGAGGGAGCAACAGACTGGGGAAAATAAGGAAGAATAAAAATGGCTGGGGTGGGGGTGGAGGAGCCGCAAAATAACAAAGGAAAGGACAATGGAGGGCAGCAGAAAACATCAGAGACAAGAAAACGGTAAACAGAACAAACAAGGGAAGCAACAAAGAAACAGGCAGCAGAGGAGCCTAGCAGCACAGATGACAGGTATGTGGGAACAATAAGCAGGGGGCTGATGAACTGAGGGGATTTATGTAGCTGTGAAAAGGGGAGGAGTCTGGTGGGCCCCAATGAACTGCAGGGTAAACCTTTGCATTGTGATGCCTGCAGCTAGTTCAGAAATCTACAGCCCAGCTGATGGTGGGCTCCTTTTGTAGGAACCACATCATACTGGTCCTGTGCGCGTTGCACTGCTGCCTATGCGATGGCACATAACCTTCAATATATGCTTGACAACATTCAAGAACCTACACGGTCTGGGACCAGACTTCTTAAAAAAACTCCTAGTTCCTTATCACCCAACCTGCCCCCTCTGCTTTTCTGATGTGGGCCTCTTGTCTGTCCCTTTATCTCAGCTTTGACAGTCTGGGGATAGAGCATACTGTGTTGCAGGTCCTATTTTCTGGAGTGCTATATATTAGATCCACAGACATGGTTGAGGCCTTTAAGACCTCTTTAAAAATCTGTCTTTTTCAAGAAAGGTTCCTTGAATGCTCATAATCATTGTTTTAGTATTGTTATAATTGTAAATTGTTGTTTTTTGCTGTTTCAGCTGTCTCCACTAATATTTGCTGAATTTTATTATCATTATTATTGTGAAGCACCCTGAGTCCTTGGGAAAGGCCTTACCTTGCTTTGCCTCTATGGTTTCCTTTGTAATGTATGGAGCTCATCAGGTGGGATTAATGCCCTCTTGGTGTGGTAAAGAATAACAAAGTGAACTTTAAGCAGAGCAGCTGCTTTTGCAGACACAGAGAAGCTATTTGTGTACCACAAAGGGCACATGAAGAAAGGACAGAGAATATCAAACTACCCAGAGTTAGAAGAACTGGGGTCCACTGGGGACAGGGCAGATTTAACATATGTTCGGATGAGAGGCTGTGAATGGAAGTGGCCTGGCTGCAACAGCCTGGTGATGGGATTGGGAAGTTACCCAGGATATGGACATTCAGCTCAGGAAAGAATGGGGATCGACTATGGGACTATACAGTGGGACTGCACTTTGAAAATGAATTAGGATCCCTGGATCTGTGAGCAAGTGAACTTTGACTTCCATTTGTCAGTAAAAGTCAAGTGCTTGCATGTTTCCAAGTATGGGTTTGCTTTATTGCTTACACCAGGCAGGATCTAGGGGTGACTCAACTTTTCCAGGCAGGAAAAATGTCAGTAATGAGTACAGTGAAACTGATGATAGGTGAAAGATACCCTTAGACAAGGGAAGTCTCCTGTGCCATGTCTGCCTCCATTCCAGGGCAGTGAAGCAAGGGGCTATGCATTTGGTTGTGATGCTTTAAGCTCCCATTCTGTACCAGGTCTGACTGCTTTGAACATCAGGTCTCTGACTAATCAGTTCTGGCCTTTGATTTTTTTGTGGATCAGTAAGAAATCAGTAGAATGTCAGTTTGCTGTAGCTTTGTAGTTTACCAGAGGCAGTTGGCCATGTTGTATCTCAGTTGAACTTGAATCTGTAGAAGAATATTCTAGACCTGGGAGGGGAGCCTGTGTCTTTAATCTTGCACTCAGAGTTTCCTGGCTGGCCAAACATTTACATTCCTGGCCCTTGGCAGCTGCTGCTGGAAAGGAGTTATGAGGCCCAGCCCAGTTCTACTCTAATGTCACCTGCAGTCTGTGTGACCAACCCTTTTAGAGAGGCTTACACCTTTGTTAATTGAGAATCAGGCTGTTTTTTTTCTTGAGCCAATATTGGTTTTGCTTTATGTGTTTGCTCAAATGTCTCCTTTCCCAGGTGCTGAAAAGGGTTGGCATTTAACCTGAATCATACAAACCAGGTAAACAGAAGCAGTTTTGTACAAGAGCAGCTTTTTTTTGAATCCTTAATCCCAAATGTAGGGGCCAGATGGTAGCCACCTTTGAAAAGAACAAAAGGCAAAGCTGTGTTTTAAAGAGCTAGTGTACTGTCTGAAATTAATATTATCTGTGAAATGTAGTAAACAATTTCTTCTGATATCTGAAGTTTTTCTTTTCCCTTTTCCAAACAAAATATTTTGTACCTATCAGCACTTGGTGTGAAATGTGGAACAACACGCTACCCGGATGCTGACATAACTAGTTATGTTCCTTCTCAGATATCATCAGCCTTATGACCTCACTGTATGTTTTTTTAAACTCTTTTTATATCCTGGACGATATGTGGCAGGATGTACCTCCATATCAGCACCTGGACTCGTCCTCCCAACATCCCACACCAGGCTGCTTGAACTGGGTGACTTGTTGCTTGCCCCACAGTGGGCTTCCCCAGGGTGGGGGTGGGTGGGGGACGACGATATCTACCAGGGGCCCCAGTTGAGGCTTATGCCCGGAGCGTCATTTGGGAGATGGTCCAGGGGCTTCAAAGAGCTTTATGACCAGGAATGTTTTGGCTTGGTTAACCAGGAGAAGCGGATGTAAAATGACGTCAGTGAGGGACAGGCGCACTTCCGCACCCACCACACAGACGTGTAACAATGACTCTGCAAGTGCCAGTTGGTCTTAGCTGCTGTACAGCCAGCTTCCACTGGGTGTCACTAGTATGCCGGGCAACCACAACCCTCCCCCTCAGGGGTGGAGAGCTATCCATGGGACGCTCATCCAACCTCCCCTCAGCCAACCCTCTGACACCCCATGCTCGCTTCCAAACATGGGTGGCTGTAGGTGGTAGCACTATCATTGCACCAGTGGGCCAGCTTCACCTCACTGTATGTTACATCACTACTGATCAAGGAGTCCAATCACCTGCTGCAAGATTGGTAACTTGTAATGTCACATGAGTGAGATCACAGTGCTGAAGAGGTATGAAGAGGACTAGAATGAGATATTTCAGTTTCCAGGTGAAGTACTGCAGTTTCTATCCAACTTCATACTATCAGGTTGAAAACCTTCCAATGAGCACATGGAAGGAGTGAATTACTTCAGAAATAAAAAGTAACAACTTGCTACTTTAGAAAAATAAAAAAACATTTTCTAGCTGGCATGTTGGCATAGCAGTAGCGCTACTGTTCACGATGCTAGCAATCTGGGTTCAGAAGCGAGCACAGGTAATTGGTGCCTGCTGGAAGGGGGCAGAGGGAAGAGGACTGAGCGTCTCAGAGGGGGAACACAGCTAGCACCAGCACATCACTGTCAGCGGAGTGAGCACAGGTGGTAGTGCAGTTGGAGCAGTTCACTGGGTGGGGAGATACTGACAAGTGATGCACTCCATATGCATGTGTGTGATAAGCTTGATCACACCCCCATGGTCACTGTCTCAGAAGATGGGGGATAACTTGGCAGAAAAATGGCCATCCTGAAACAACATGATAGACGACCACTCTCAGGACCCACACTAACGACGTAGCAGCCCTCATGAGAATCCTGTACTGTGGTAGTTGGGGCTCTTTCACCCCACCATGGGGGGGGGGTAGTCATGGGAGCATATACAGGAGGCAGCAGGCAGTTCTACAAGAATCTGGGTGACAGGGCTGGAGGGGCAGAAGTGGATGGAGGCACAGCTGATAGGAGGAGGATACACAGAGAAGGTGATGCTCCCACATATTTTCTACCTGCTGCAGCACTGTTCAAGATACAATAATTGTTTCAAAGCAGGGGAATGCTCTTGAGGTTGGCATCCCTCTCTTGGCAAAGTATCTCCAGTACAAGGGTTTTGAATTTGCAGAGCATTGGTTCCCCTGCTGTTACAAATCTGGAAGGACAGCCATTTACAGAGCCTTGATCGTAGAGGGGAAATCCCTAAAAGGGGAAGCTAAGGGACCCTGGAAGTGTGTTTGGTCTCCACAAGGTTAAGTTATACACTCTTTTATGCTAGGTTTTACAAGTGTGTGTGTGCAATACCTAATAATATTGACGTGAAAGGAAAACAAACAGCGCCAGCCTTGGGTGGGTTGTAAGGATAGAGGGAACCCTACTGCCTTTCCTGTGCTTAGCACCTGTCACATCTGGTAACTCGCCAACAGAAACAATTAAATGATTAACCTGAATGACCTGAATGAAAACAAGTAAACACATCTTAACACATCTTCTGGCAAATTTGATTTTATGGTCTTGAAGGGTTTGACATCCCGTGTTAGCTTTTTTCCTGCCTTGTACTCCATAGTGCCCACTGGTGGTGTCACCAGTCCAAGCAAGGCCAGAGTTGCTGCAGGATGAGGCTGCTGATGGGCATACACTGCTGTGTCAGAGAGGAAGGGAAGCACTGCAGCAGTTCAAGTTCACATTTACTTATCCCTTGTTTTTTTCTGTGTACAGTATGCCTGTCTTTTTTGTTTTCAGTCTCCTTGATCTTAAATATCAACTTGGTATGTAAACCCTCTCATTGCAGCATTATTTATTTAGTTTTTGTTGATCAGAAAAGAAGGGCTAGATAATACTGCCTGTTTTTAACCTCATCCGGGGGCGGGGGTTGGGAGTAAGCTACAAATGCAACCGGATGAAATTGAAACAGATTAGTCTGTTTGTGGCATTTTTAGCAAATAAGGGAAATTTGCCCAGGACATCCGAGGAATTCTCTTACTCTTCTCAAGAAGTGCCATGGGATCCCAAGAAGTGTCACGTCTACTTTAACAACTAGCAGGAAAGGCAGATGAGACCTCGGTGTAACATCTTCTATCTCTGAATATTCCAGTGTATTTTGAGAATCCAGTCTAATAAAAAGCAAAACCTATGCATTAAATACTAACTGAGTATTTAGTATTAGTACACACTGGGACATTCAAAATTTATATTAGTGGAGATCACTGCTGGAAGTGTTTTTGTCTTATTCTATTGTCTTATTTGCACCTATAATCCTCCAAGAGGTGGGCTACCTGGATTAACTCACCTCATGGACAAAATTGGTCCCAGAGTCGGGGATAACAAACTCATAATCCTGGGGGAATGTAAACCGTAACTGGGATAGTGGTAATGTTAAGCAGTTTGAGCCTCTGCTTGCTAACCTTGCCTTGATCCAGCTCATCCAGGAACCAACTAGGCGGACAGCAAATGGATCCTCCAGCACCTTACTGGACTGGATCATGTCTAACCATCCTGACAGGATCTCATCAGCGGGTACATTATCTGACTCCATCTCTGACCACTCACCGGTTTTCTGTGTATGGAAAATTCCCACCCCCAAAATTCCACACAAAATTATGCATGTCAGAAACTACTCTAGATTCGATACTGAGGAGTTCCTGGAAGACCTAAGAGTTACTGACTGGTCTGGGGTGTATGGTGCCACTGACCCTCGGCAGCAACCTCTTACTTCCTCTCCACCTTTGGGGCCTTGCAAGACAAGCATGCTCCCCAAGGTCACCAGTAGGGTGAGGGGTCCCTACCCTCTGGTTAAATGGGAATCTCCTAGCCCAGATGCGGAGAGAGATAAGTGTTGGGCTCGCTCCAAAGGTACCTGATCCCATGATTATTCAAAGGTACAGACACCTCAGGAACAAGTGCAAAAGGCCATCAGGGCAGCAAAGAGTGACTTCTGCAAGTCCGCCTCTACTAAGCTCTGCCAGTAATCCCAGGAGGTTCTGGAGAGATATTAAATCCCTTGTCAGCGGATCCTCCCATCCGGAGTTACGGACATGGTCATAAATGGAGTCTCCTGCAATAATCCCCATACTATTGCCAACTCCTAAATAATCACTTCTCTGCCTCTCTGCCTTCACAACCCCTCTTCTCACCTGATGAGGCTCTGTCCCACCCCCTTCCCTCCACTCTGCTGGAGGGTCACCCTCCTCGTCAAATGTTCCACCTCAGGGCTGTATCAGTTCAGAACTTGCAGAAACGCCTAGCTGGCCTCTCCCAGTACTCCAGTCCTGGCCTAGACAACCTGGAGCCTAAACTCCTTAAGCTTGGTGCTGCACACATCGCCTCACCAGTAGCCTTTATCTTCAACCTATCCCTTGGTCTGGGGACCATCCCAGACATCTGGAAAGAGGCAAGGATTGTACCTGTACTGAAGCAAATAAATCACAAACTACCTGACAATTATCGACCGATTGCCATTCTCCCAACCCTTAGCAAGCTCCTTGAAAAGGTAGTGGCTGAGCAGCTTTCGGAATATATCCACTCTCATGAACTTCTCTCCCCAGCCCAGCATGGCTTTTGTAAGGGACACAGCACCACCACAGCCTTAATCTCGGTTACATCAAGTATCCGGACAGCCATGGACCAGGGCAAACTCTCTGGTGCAATATTTATCGACCTGTCCAAAGCCTTTGACCTCGTTGATCACAAACTGCTTGGTGCACAGTTGTGGTCACTTGGCCTCTTCCCCCTATGCCATGAAATGGGTAATGGGTTATCTACATGGCAGAAAGCAGCATACCTGCTTCAATAAAGTCCTCTCTGAGCCCCTACTGGTGACCTCCGGAGTGGCTCAAGGCTCGGTACTGGGTCCCCTCCTCTTCTCCCTCTTCATCAATCAACTATCCATGGTTACTACCAGCTGTAGTGCCACCATGGATGCAGATGATATGGTAATCCTGGCTCACTCCCAGAATGCCACTACCCTAAATCAGAACCTGACCGATGACTTTAACAGGGTATTGTCATGGGTTACTAGTCACAAGCTGGTCCTGAACCTGAAAAAGACACAGGCTATGCTCTTTGGCTCAATGGCTAAAATCAAAGCCTCATCGGCCCGCTTACACATTACCAGCGCAGATGGATCCTCACTACCCATAGTGAGCTCCATCAAATATCTGGGGGTAACACTTGACCCCCAACTTGACATGGGTAATCATATCCTTAACATCTGCAAGGCGGCAAACTGCAAACTGGGTCTGGCCTATAGGGCCAAGTATAACCTTACACCAGCAGCCAGGCTTGCCCTAGCGAAGGGTGTGCTCCTTCCCTCCCTCAGCTATGGGCTGCACCTATTTGCTCACTCTCCAAAGACACATCTCACCCGGTGGTACACTGCTTACAATAACATTTGTCATTTTGCTTTGGCTGCCCCCTGACTCACCCACTGTTGTGAGCTATATGAGAAACTCTGCTGGCTCTCACCAGCTAGATACCTTGATTTTGGTTTGGGATGCCTCTCTGGGAAAGTGATCAGAACTAGCACCCCCCAGGTGCTGGCCTGGCTTCTGCCTAAACTGAATCCCACCCCCTACCAGCTTAGGTCTCTCACATCAGGGATGCTCAAAGTCCCTCCTACCCGACCTCATGGGGGATCGGACATTGCCATATGGCGCCCAGACTCTGGAATTCGCTGCTCAGGATATCCGAGCGTTCTCCCATCTGAGTTTTCAAATTCCTGTGGGGTTTCCTAAAACTAGCATCAGAGTGTGACTGCCCCAAACCTCCTAGAGTAAAGTGTCAAATTGTTTTGTCTGAACCTCCCAGGGTGTCTCCATTGAATTCCTGGAGATATTTTCCCCACTGTATCAATGACTTCTGACTACTCCTGCCTAAAAGCCTTGGGCATTTTACACCCATTATTGCTCCACGGTCATAGTCTAACCATGACATATTGCACCTTGGTCACTTGGTAGAAACTTGTACTACCAATTGTTTCTGTTTCTGTCTAACGTGCATATTTAGAAAAATGTGATGAGCTGTATATACCTGTCCGCGATCCAACTAGCCTAGGGGGTGTATACGACAATGTTATAAGTTATATTATGACCGATCCAGTTCTTGAGCTGTGCTCCACTCCTATGTATGATGACCTGTATATATCTGTCAGTTGAACTAGCTAGTCTAGAGTGTATAATCTGTAATGTGCTTACTACTGTATGTTTCCCCTAGCGTCAAATTATGTATTTCCCACATGTTTGTTTACTGTGACAAAAAACTGTACTCTCTTTGTCATGTCTCCTTGACTATTGTTTCTCATGTTGTACTCTCCTGGGTCATTCCTGAAAATAGGCATAATACTTGTCTAGTGTACTTACCCGGTAAACAAAAGCTAAATAAATAAAATTCTGGGGATATTTGACCTTGAAAGGCTCCTCAGCTAAAGATATATTTAAATGAGTGTTGAATCCAAAGGTTTTGCTTTTCATGAGACTGGATTCTCATGTGCACTAAAGCATTCATAATTTATATTAGTGGAGCTCTCTGCTCGAAGTATTCTTATCTTATTCTGGTAACATTTGATATTGAAAGACTCCTCAACTTAAGGCAAACTGTTGTTATCTAGTTTCTATGATGCAAACTTCAGTTATGATTTAAATGAGTATTTTAAACCAATGAGAAATATTTCTGTTTTTTTTATGCATGATATGAGTGTTAATAGTATGTGATTTTCTGGTTGACTGTCATAAACTTCTGAGGAAGGACTTGGTTGATTCCGAAAGCTAAAGCACTTTGTTCTTTTTGTAACATCTTTGTTGATCCAATAAAAGGTATCAAACCATTTGCTTCTGGATCTGTTCTTACTTGGTATTATTACTTGGTATTACTTGGTTTTAGGGACAAAAGAAGGCCGAGGCCCATCGAGATTGTCCCTCACATTATTGTGGGACATTATAACTCATTATAGGTTCTCCCTTATCCACAGATCCAAGTTATATTTAAATGCATCAAAACTAGATTTAGAGATTAATTCTTTGGGCAAGGTGTTCCACAATCTTGCTGCTCGTATGTTAAAGAAATTTCCCCTCTTGTTAGTATGAAAAGGTTGTAGTTCTAGCTGTTTATTATGTAGTCTAGGGACTATTTTTCTAGATGAATAATCAAGTCCACATTGGGTCATAAAAGTGGGTGATTGACATATTTTATAAATCATTAATAAATCATCTATTTTTCTCCTAAGTTTCAGTGAGTGTAGACCAGTATGTTTCAGTCTTGTTGTATAGTAGAGATGTTTAAGTGTTGGGACTATTTTAGTTGCTCTTCTCTGGATATGTTCTAGGCAAGATATGTCACCCTTAAGATATGGATTCCAGAATTGGGACCCATAGTCAATATAAGGTGTTATGAAAGTCCTGTACAAGGGAATAATACATTGTTCAGTACGGGTTACGAAGGTACGTTTAATTTGTTTTAAGAGACCGTTTGTCATCTTGGCTGTTTTTAAGCAGTGTTCCCTAGAAGTAAGTTTATTATTTATTGGTATCCCTAAGTCTTTTTCACAACTTGATGTTTTGAGTTTAATATTATTAAGATAGTAATTGTTCATTGGATTGTTTCTTCCAAAATGAAGAACCACACATTTCTCATGATTGAAAAACATTCCGTTCTCAATTGCCCACTGTTTTATTTTCCCTAAGTCGGCAACTAATGTTTCCAAATTATTAAGGTTGTTTATTTTACCTCCCAGTTTGGTGTCATCCGCAAACTTTGAAAGATAGTTATATGGTCCAGCTTGCATATCGCTGATGAATAAGTTAAACAAAGTGGGTCCCAACACCCAACCCCTGGGGGACCCTCATCACCAAGCCCAGTCAGATAGCGTATTATTAAATTTAACCTTTTTGAGTCCCACATATGACAGTCAGATATCCAATCAACGAGGTACATTGATAAGCCAAATGTTTTTAGTTTCTGTAGAAGTTTAGTATGTGGTACCTTGTCGAATGCCTTACTGAAATCAAGTTGTATTACATCTGTAGGAATGCCCTTATCAAGGTATCCACTAATTATATTATAAAAAGCAATTAAATTTGTTGTACACGAGTGACCTGGCATAAAGCCATGTTGAGTTAAATCGGCTATACCCAAAGTTGTAATCTCATCCTCTAACTTCCCTTGATTATTCTCTCCATGAGTTTTCCCACACCAGAGGTTAAACTAATGGGATGGTAATTTTCGACATTGCCTCGATTTCCTTTCTTAAATATTGGTGTGACAATAGCTATACTGTCAATCATTTGGTATTCGACTTTCCTGTAGTGATTTATTAAAGATAATTAGCAAAGGGAGGAAATATACTGAGGTTGCCTTAAGAAATTTTGGGTGAATATTATCAGGGCCTGGGCTTGTGGTTGATTTTAGTTTACCAATCGCCTGTTGAATGTCAGTCATGTTAATTTTTGAATAGTTAAATAAGGTAAAGATTGAGAGTTCTATGAACCTTATTGTCAGTGGGGAAAAACTGAACAAAAATATTTATTAAAGGTTTGCAGTATTAATGTCTGATTCACATTTGATTCCCATATTGAATATTGGACCAATTTCCCTAGCATTACCCTTTTTATTATTTAGGTAGGAATAAAGTGACTTATGACAGTCTTTGGTATGGGCTAGTTTATATTCCAATTTGACTTAGGCTGCTTTTATCATGTTTTTCAGTGTTTTATTTGCTATTCTGTATTTGGTTAAAAGTATGTCTTTACTGGGTTGTGAACTAGTTTTTAATTTACTAAACAGTTTGGTTTTAAGTTTGATTTGGGATTTGATGGCTTTATTGAACCATACTGGAACCTTCCCTTTGTTATTATAAAGTTTTTTATTAGGTATATACTGATTCTCTAAATTGCTTATTATATATTTAAATGAATTCCAAGCCTCCTCAGTAGGCAATTTAGAGAGTAAGGTTTCCCAGTTTGTATTTACAATTTCTTTGTTGATAGCTAAGAAGTTAGCTTTGTTGTAATCTTTCATAAATCGGTGCCCTCTAGGGGGTGCAAATTCAAAGGGAATTTCAAATAGAAGGGAGGAGTGATCACTATTTCCAAGGGGGTCACCAATTTAAAAATTATTTATTTTTTGTTCAATGTTGGTGAGAATAAGGTCTAAAATATTTTGACCCCTTGTAGGTTCCTTGGCAATTTGCTCAAGCCCTGCTTCCATAATAATATTTATCAAATATTTTTCAATATTGGTATGACCAGCAAGAGTATTCCAGTCAATTGACGGCATATTGAAATCTCCCAGGATGATAACATCTCCTTTATCTGCTAATGTATCAATTTCTTGAAGGAGATTAGTGGTGTATTCCAGGTTTGCTGAGGGGGGTCTATAACAATTTCCTATCGTAATATGTGACTGATTTTTTAATTAAATATTAACCCATAGATTTTCAGTCGAAGATGGAAGATGAAGTTCATAGGAAGGGATGTCATTCCTAACATAGATGCATACTCCACCACCCTTTTTATCTAGTCAGTTTTTGTAGTAAAGTTTATAGTTAGGGATGTTTATAGAGCATATGGATGCAGAATCCCACCAGGTTTCTGTCACTGCAATAACACCCAAATTCAAAATGTTACATTTTGCTTCCAATTCCCCCAGCTTGAGTAGGTTAAGTAGGTACAAGGACCAGTACGGCAACTAAACAATTTGTTTGCCCTCTCAACAAAATCGTTTTTCCCCAGGTAATAGGAAATGGATAATTTTAGGTGATTTTAACTTTAACTGGGATAGCAACCAGTTGGACGGTGCCAAAGACCTTCTTGCCAGCTATGGGCTGCATCAAATCATTACCTCACCTACTAGAACCAACTATAAAACAGGCTACAACTCTACCTTTGACTGGATAGTTGTTTCAAACTCCTCCAGAATACCGGCATCTGGAGTACTCCTGGACTCCATCAGTGACCTCTGCATGACTTTTTGTTGCTGGTCGGCCAGAGCCTCCAAATCTTTACCAAATTTCATCTACATGAGGCAGTTGAAAAAGGCAAATGTGGAAGAACTCTCACTCATTTTCAAATCTATGGACCGGGTCCTTCGCCAGTGATATAAATAATATAGACTTCACCCTTGAAGCATTCTTTAACACTTTCAACTCCATTTGTGACTCCCTTATCCCCCCAAAAAAGATCAGACTGCATAGGCACCTAAATGAATGGGTCACTCCTGATCTCCTTAGACTTATGCACTATAGGAACTATACGAACTATAAAACCTCAGACCATTTAATAGCAAACGTCATCAGCACGTGCTGGCCAGCTCTAATTGTGACTCATCCCTAAAAGTTTTCCCGGTTAGACCCCAGACCTCCCTTGAATTTGTTCACTCTCCACTCCCCCCTTCACTCCCTGCAATATCTTCTCTCTTTCCTTGTCCACCCACCCTTCTTCCTCCCTTCCCCCTTCCCCTTCTCCTGCCCTTCCTCCCACCTCTGAGTCCCCTTTTAATCTACCTCTGGTCCTCACCCCACTTTGTTACCTCTTATCCACTTCCCTATCCTCCTCCGATGTTTTTCTCATGACAATGTATGTATTCCTGCTGCATTCAATACTGAATTATCTCAAGTGTTTCCTGACAAAGCCTCTGGCTGTTCAAGTGCTGCTACCTTCCTGGAATACTACTATGCTACCAATTCTCCTGTTTATATCTTATGCTGTATTTTGCCTCCTGTTAATAGTGTTTTCTGTCATCCTCCTGTTGTAACTTGTTGTCAGTGTCAGTGGCTCAGTAGGTAGCACACTCGCCTCTGAGGCTGGGGGATCAGAGGGCTGTGGGTTCAGTTCCCCACATCTGGCACTTGGGTTAGTATCTCAGTACTGACACTGTAGTGCAGCATGAGAGGGGTGCTGCACTTCTGAGCTGCCGTCTTCCTGATGAGACGTTAAACCGAGGTCCCATCTGCCTGGATTGGTGGTAGTTCAGGTGGATGTTAAAGATCCCATGGCACTTATTGAAAAGAGTAGGGTAATTTCCCCTGTGTTCTGGTCAAATTTCCCTCATTCACTGAAAATATCACCAACAGTTTAATCTGGTTCAAGGTCAGTTGGCATTCATCTGTATCCCCCTCCCCCAGGTCGTGCCTGAAAATAGGCAGGATTTGTCTAGTGCACTTACCCGGTCAACAAAAACTAACTAAATAAATAAACTTGTTCTGTTTCCATGACATGGAACCTTTGTAAAAGAGCCTGTTGGCTCAAAGGTGTAATCTGAAACTTTAAATAAATAAATAAGGACAAGGCCTAGTCTAAGTACAAGAAGTCTAACACAACCATACTCTTCCAGGAGTATAAAACCCTCTGCAATAGATGCAGGTCTGCTGTCTGAGTCACAAAGGTAAATCACCTCAAAAACAGCCAACGTTATAACAAAGCCAATTCTAAATAATTCTGGGGGACGTTAAACTCCTTACTGGGCAAAGATAGGAAATCCAAGCAGATCACCCTTCTTTCAGATGGGAAATTATCAAACGACCCAAAATGCGTGGCCACCATATTTAATTCCTTTTTTTGGGATACTGATAAATACAAGTCTCCTCTCCCCTTAGCCCATTCCGCCCTGCCCTCTCACCCCCCCCAACCATGAACAGGTATCCCCACCTTCTATTTCAAAGCTCTCTCCCCTGCTGACATGTTAAACTCATTAAGAAGAAGAACCCAAAACCCAGCATTGACCCTGGTGGCCTAAACTACCACATCCTTAAACTAGTCATTAAGGACATTGCTAACCCCCTCACCAATATCCTTAATTTCACACTCTGTACAACTACCTTCCCTGCGGCATGGAAAATCACCTCCACAAAAGCCACTAAAGGAGACTCCAAACAGGAAACTGGTAACTATAGACCCATTTCCCTTTTACCCCCCCCCCCCAAAATCATGGAGAAAATAGTCCATGCACAAATCACAGAACACTTAAATAAATATGACATCCTCACGGGGGTTCAACATGGTTTTAGGGCAAAACACAATACCAAAACCACCCTCGTGAGGTTCACCAATTACGTTTTTAAGGCCATGGATGATGAACTAGATATAGGCTCCATTTTCGTGGACTTAATCAAGGTCTTCAACTTGATGCACCACAACCTGCTCCTAGCGACCCTCACCCAAATGAACTTCTTTACTAACACGGTTAACTGGGTTGAGAACTTCCTCCATCTTAGGTATCATAAAAAAGTTGTGGAATGCCAATCTTTCTAACTGACTTATTAAATATGGGGTTCCACAGTGGTCAATTCTGGGGCCACTACTATTTTCTCTTTTTATTAACAATATCCCCCAGTTTGTTCACATACCTGGGTAAAGAATTGGCTGGAGAATAGGACACAGAGGGTAATAGTAAATGGAGTCCACTCTGAAGAAAGGGGGTTTACTAGTGGGGTATCGCAGGGTTCAGTATTAGGACCGGTTCTCTTCAATGTCTTTATAAGCAACATTGCAGAGGGACTGGAAGGAAAAGTATGTCTCTTGCAGATGACACAAAGATCTGCAACAGAGTTGATGCACAAGGTGGGGTGGAAAGGATGAGAAGGGACTTGGCAAGGTTAGGTAATATGGTCAAATGTATGGCGCTTAGATTCAATGCTAAGAAGTGCAAGTAATGCACCTGGGAAACAAAACCCCAGGGAAGAGTACACAATGGGGTGAGATACTAACAACAATAAAATGGAAAAGGACCTGGGGTAGTCATATCAGATGACTTAAAGGTGGGCAAGCAATGTGAGGCATGTAAGGAGGGCTGGGGGAAACTGGGATGCATAGGAGAGGCATCACCAGTAGAAAACAGGAAGTTGTTATCCTCTTTACAGACAGCTGGTGAGACCCCATCTGAGTACTGTGTGCAGTTCTGGAGACCCAATCTCCGCAAGGACATAGACAAGATAGAAGCTGTCCAGAGGAGGGCAACTAAAATGGTGCAGGGTCTGCACCAGAAGACATATGAAGAGAGACTAAAGGAGCTTAATATGTATAGCCTCGAGGAGAGGAGAGGGGGACATGATAGAAACTTTCAAGTACCTCAAGGGAATCAACAAAGTCCAAGAGGGTAGCATCTTTCAAAAAAAGAGGTGTGCAAGAACAAGGGGGCACAATTTGAAGATGGGGAGGCGGCTCAGAGGTAATGTAAGGAAGTATTTTTTCACAGAGAGGGTTGTGGATGCATGGAACAGCCTTCCGGAGGAGGTCGTGAAGTCAAAAACAGTGGTTGAATTCAAGCATGCATGGGACAGTCATAAGGCAATTCTAGGGGGTGGGGTAGAAAGAAGTAGGCTGCTGGTTAACTAGGATCTGCACCTTATCCATTAGGTAGGGAAATGGGCAGACTGGGTGGGCCAAGCGGTCCTTATCTGCCGTCAAATTCTATGTTTCTATACAAACATTATCCTATACGCGGATGACAATGCTTTATACTGTAATGACGGTAACCTTTCCACCCTCCTCTCCAAACTCCACAAGCATTTCTACAGTCTCCACACTTGGTTTACCTCCCGTGGACTGCTCCTAAACTCAAAAAAAAGAAAGTGTATGATTTTCTCTAGCACCCAGAAACCCTCAAACCTTGACTTTACACTCCTGGATAATGATGGCATCGACATTGAGTGGGTCTGAGAATTTAAATACCTTGGTCTAACGCTGGACGAGCACCTCTTTTTCAGACTGCACAAAACCCAGCTGATTAATAAAATGCACCAAAGACCTGGGCTCCTTTACAGGATCCACCAATTTCTCATTCTTGAAACAGGAACATGGACTGCCTCTAGCTTACTCCTCCCCCTTCTGGATTACAGGTCCCTCATTTTCTCACACCCACCTAATTCCATCAATTTCTCTAAGCTAAAAGCAGCATACAATAACATAATCAGATTTGTTACTGGGCTCCCCCATCATACCCATAGTTGTACTCTTTATGAATCTATCACATGGTTCACCCTAGAAGACAGGTATGCCTGGAAGACACATATGTTCATGTACAAAATTCTCAGCAACCTCCTTCCTCCCAGTGTCTACCCTCTCTTCATAAGATCGGAACACGTCCATCCTACTAGGAGCGCTTCCTTCTCCCTCTTTAGGGTCCCGTTCTTCAACACCTCTCTGGGACAGAGATCACTCTTCTTCAAGGGTTCCAAACTATTCAACATCCTACCACCTAACCTTGTGGTTTGCCCCTTCATTGTTTCCTTTAAAGAGCAGCTGATGCCTTTGAAAAAACTTTGGAAAACATAATAGCTGGACACAAATCAGCTTGTATTTCATGCATCTGCTATATATTTCTCCTCTTCATTATTTGTTACTGAAGAAATTCTCACAAAAACAGGATCTTTATCCCTTAGAGCTCATCTGCCTCTAAAACGTACACCCTACCTGACATTATAAAGCTCTGTTGTGACATTACAGTCTGTTGCTATGGGAATAACTGTGATGTCACAAGCACAGTATTATCACAATGGGTTGGGGAGAATTAATAGGAGCTGATGAAGCCTCAGGGAACAGCTCTTCTGATTTCATGCATCTGGCCTCAGTAATAAAAAATGGAGTTAAGAACTACAGAGCTAATGAGAAATATAAGCTGCTTTGAGTTCAAATATTATGTTCTTCAAAGTTCTTCTTGAGGCACAAGTAGCTCTTTAAGGTTAAACTGAAAGAGCACTTGCTGAAAAAAAAAACCCTGCAACTGTTTCTAGCTTTCCAGGATATGTAAACTACCCCTCTCCTCCCCTCCTCTTTTTGTTTAACTCGCCTCCCTTACCTTAATCTTTCCTCTTCCCCTCTTTTCACCCCCATTTCCTACCTGTTAGGTTCTGTTTTCTGTACACATGTACAACGAGGCTCTTGCTTATTCTGTGTTGTTCAAAGGTGTACAGTGTCCCAATGTTTGTTTTTTTGGACATGCCCTTTGTTCATTTAACATGTAACTGCCTTGTATTTCTGTAATATATGTATTTCTGTAAACGTTATGTTCTGTAATTGTGTATATATCCACCTATGTTTTTGTTACAACTGGACGCTTGTGAAAATGGGAATCTTGCCCACATGCCTTTTCCAGTATAAAATAAAAATGAAATGAAATGAATTGGGAATGCTGTTGTGCTTCCCTTCCCCTTTAAGGTATAGGATGGGTGAACCTTCAAAGAAACATAGAAACATAGACGATAATGGCAGCAATAGACAGCGGGACCATCTAGTCTGCCCAGATCTCCCTATCTGTCCTAGGACCTATTGTCCATGCAGGGTTTTATCTTTCCTGGTCTACCCCCTTGCTCACCTCCCTATTGCCACCGATCTGAGCAACCACCAAACCCTTCACTCTGTCCCAGCCATGCCTGAAACCATTTATGGTCTTGGTGCCCACCACCTTCTCTGGTAGACTGTTCCATAGCTTCAGCACCCTTTCCATAAAGTAGAACTTTCCCACATTCCTCTTAAACATTCCTCCCCCTCCAGTTTCCACTCATGACCTCCCATGCTTAAGATCATACTAAAGTTAAATAGTTCCCCGCAGTTCACCTTGATTATTCTGTTAAGGAATTTGAATGTGTCTATCATACTCCCCCTCACCTAGTCTCCAGCGAGTACATGTTCAGTATCTTGAGATGCGCTGTGTAGCATCTGCCCTGTTGGCTCCGTATCATCTTGGTCACCCTGCTTTGCAACGTCTCTAGCTTGTCCCTGCCCTTCCTTATGGGAGGTCTGCAGAACTGAGCACAGTATTCCGGGTGCAGCCTCACCAGTGACCTACCAGTATATAAGGGTAATAGTACCTCCTTTTTCCTGCTGTCAGTACCTCTTCCAATACACCCCAGTATCCTATTAGCCTTACTGTAGGCCTTGCTACACTGGATTGATTGTTTGAGGGAGTCACTAATGATCACTCCCAGGTCCCTTTCCTCTGCTGTAGTGCTCAGTTTAACCCCTTCTGTCCAGTAACCTGGCCTGGTATTCTCCCCCTAAGTGCATAACCTTGCATTATTTGGCATTGAATTTCAACTGCAAACCTCAGACCACCTGTCTAGCATTTGTAGATCCCCCTGCATCTCTTTGATCCCTTTGTCACTATCTAACCTTCCACAGAGCTTCGTGTCATCTGTGTGGAGATACAACTTGACTCGTATGCCCTCTCCAATGTCACTGATGAACATTTTAAAGCAGTCAGGACCCAGGGCAGATCCCTGTGGCACCCCACTCATGACATCCCTCTTTTCTGCTTTGACACTGTTTACCACCAACTTCTGCTGTCTCTCCTTCAACCAGTTTCCTGTCCATCTAGCATTGTTCCTAGCCACACACGGGTCATCCAGCTTCTGCAGCAATCTTCTGTGTGACTCTGAGTCAAACCTCTTGCTGAAATAGAATAGGTTAAATCTGCAGCATGGCCCTTATCTACTACCTTCATTTCACAAGCAAATAAAACTATCAGGTTGGCCTGACAAGACTTCCCTGCACAAACTAATGCTGTTTTCTGTCCTGTACACCATTGCTCTCTTGGTAGTCCACAAGGTACTCTTTGATCAGTGACTCCATCAGCTTACAGCGGTAGTACTAACAGGTCTGTAATTCCCAGGTTGCTCCTTGTCCCTCCCTTGTGTAGCAGGACTACATCTGTTACCCTCCAGCCTTTTGGAGCTACCCCTGTCAGAACTGAGCTATTGAATAGCACTACTAGGGGATCAATTAATTCTGCAGCCAGTTCCTTGAAAACCCTTGAGTGCATCCCATCCAGCGCTGGGGTTTTATCTACCTTTAGAGCTTCAAGCCCTTTCTGAACCCTTTCTCTGATAAATACTGGCTGCCTCATTTAAGGAATGCCCCTGACACAGTAATCTTTATATGACTTTCAGGCAGGGTCTGCTGTCTTCCCTTGTGAAGACAGTTTTTAATGATCATTAGGGGTAGCTGCTTTTTGTTCATCTTCCTCAAGTACCCTCCTCCTTTTGTAGCTTACCAATACTCCCTCTCTCCATTCTTTCTTTTTTCCTTAATATATCCAAAGAATTGTTTTTTCCCCTTCCTTGACCCCCTTAGCAATACACAGCTCCATCTCTGCCTTTGCTTCCCTGACTGCCCTCCTGACCTCCCTAGTTTTTATTTGGTATTCTAAGCATTCCTCCTCACCCTACTTCCCCTGTATCTAGTGGAAGCCTTTTTCTTGCACTCACAGCTTTTCTGACCATTTCTGAGAGCTGTATTGGTCACTTGTTCTTGTTTCGTGACAATTCTTGTGCAGGACTTTGTTGCCTGTAGAATGGTTCCCTTGATTGCCCCCTATCTTTTTTTCTACACCTCCAATGTTGTCCACCCTGGTCAGTTTGTCTCAGACCAGCTCCCTCATCTGGCTGAAGTCTGCTCTTCTAAAATCTTGGACTTCAGTTTTTGAGAGGGGCATTCTGGTCCCGAGGGACGACCCAAACCAAATGGAATTATGATCTTGGTGCGGAGAACCCTCTCCTCCCCTCTGTTGTAGACAGGTAGCTCCTCTGTGAAAGCCACTGAACATACTACCTGCCTAAGACAACTCCCCAGGCCCTTGAACTCCCTCCTCCGTTCTCCCTCTAGGGGCCTCCTTGGGATTCCCAGGATGAGGTTAAAAACTGCAGGTGACAGAACTTTTAGTGCTGCCAGCCCTATTCTGTGGAATTCAGTTCCTCAAGCTGTAAGAGAGGCCCCTTCAGTTGTGGCATTCAAAGCCCACCTTAAGAGCAATTTATTCAATTAGGCATTCCCAGACACTGTCTTTTAATGATAGTTCTAATTTATATTATCTGTCTTGCAGGCAGCTGTTTTTTATTTCTGTTATAAGCCTGCTGTCTTATTATATTCTATTTAAGTCATTTATACATATGCTTGTTTTTGCACCTGTTTCATTATCTCTTATCTTTTATATTTTGTATTTTTACTTGTGTGGATCCCAGAGCTTCCGGGATTGGGTGCCTTAAAAATAAAATTTGCCTTGCCTTGCGCCTTCACTGTCCATGCCCAGTCCCAAGCCAGGTCACTAGTACCCAGGTGGACAATGACATCTGAATTCACCACCCTTCCTGCTGCACTAGCAGTCCTCACAATTTTCTTTCCATTCCTCTTTACCATGGTGCCGCATGGGCACTTAGCCTCCCTCTCCCTCCCCACTTCCTATTCCCAGATCAGTCCTCCTCACAATTGAGTCCACCACCAGAAATTACTTCTTCCTCCTCTGGGGGTCCTCTTCCACCCTTTTTAGAGTCTCCACTACAGAGGATCCCCACATCCTCCCCAGTCCCAAACATGGGTGCTTACACTTGGAAGTCCTGTCCTGCTAGAGCATTGTAGGTATTACTTAATGATACTGGTTGAGGAATGGGCCTCTGACCCACCACCCCTACCATCCCAGAGCCCACCATAGTCCAGGAGCTCCTCCTTCTAGGCACCTTCTGAGGTAATGGTGTCAGACTTGGTGGCCCCTGAGTGGGGGAAGAGGTTGCCCACATCCCACCCAACTCGACCTAGAGTCTAGCAGCCTCCTCCCTCAACCCAGAGAGGTGCATGCATATGGGGCAACACTGCAGTCTTCAGAGGGTCTCTCTGAACACTGCTGCTCCATAGCCATTACACTGCACCACTCCCAGCATTCTCATTTCCTACCCTTCCCTGTGTTATTTAGGAAATATTTATTTAATCTTATCCCTGATAGGGTAATGAAATAAAATGATGAATATATGAAATAAAATAGTTTTTAAGACTAACTTTTGAGAGTTATACTCTCTTCATCAAGTCAGATCCTCTGATGGGATGAAGAGAGTATCACTCTCAAAAACTAGTCTGAAAAATAATTTTGTTAGTCCAATAAACGTTATCACCCGCAACATATTTTGTCACTATGGTATCAAAGAAAACTTTCTAAAATCTAATAATCAGACATAATTCACTGAATATTTCATTGTTTTCTGATTTATCTCCCTTCATTTTCTGTCATTGAGGACATTTGCATGATAACAGCATCAGTGGGCAAGATATTAAAATTGGACTCTGTTACTTGCAAAGTCCCCACCAAAGCACTATTGTTCTAGGAGGAAGGGGGTACTTTATATTCCAACAGGCGCAAGACACACTGTGAGTGCAGAAAACCTGTTTGTGTGTACCCCCTAGAGAGAGGCACAAACAGGTACAGTAGGTGTTCAGGCACAAAGTACAAACCCTTGCTGGCCATAGCAAGGAACTGGCCATGGTAGACAATGGGCTGCCCAGGAGCAATGTATTAGTTAGCCTGTACACTGTAAGCACTTACACAAGCTCTTAGTCACAATATTTGAATGTCTCCATGCAAATGACCTCAGAGTACAAGGAAGGCCCTAACAGGTAATTATCATGTCATCATGGGCCGATTTTATTTGAGGAGCAATCCTGTGCTTTTTGGATCATGAGGAAGTTTTGCTCCCTAGACCAGACAGGTGCTCCTGCCCCCCCTTGCCCACATATCCCTGGCTCTAGTGGCACACTCCCCCCCCCATCCTGGTCCTTGTATTAAATAGCATATTTTTGCAATTCCTAGCTGTAGTGGCATCCTTCTCCTTCTAACCCAGTCCTGGAATTACCATACATACACAATCCCTGGTGTTCAGTGCCCCCCAAGTGCCAATCTCCTCCCCCAGGAAAACACCCCACCACACTGACAGTAGCTAGCAATTACAGTCCACTGAACTCCACTGTTCAGGAACCATGGTTACATCCCTCTTACAGCTAGGTGTGAACTTGCTCAGAAGATGATGCTGCCCATTTTCGACTACTGTGACGTAGTCTATGGTGCTGCCACTAAGTCCTCCCTGGCCAGACTGGACACCCTCTTCAGTTCCTTCTGCTGCTTCACCCTGGATGCCCCCCTTGCACCCATCACTGTGATCTTTATTGTGCCCCATTCTTCCCTTCTCTTACAAATAGGCGACTCTCCCACTGTACTAAATGCACCTCCAAGTACTGGTTAGGTGAGTTCCCTTCCTACCTCACCTCCTCCTTTATAACACCCCCCACCCTCCAATTCCCTTAGATCAACCAACTCCCGTACTCTGGTTGACTCCCGCAGATCCGCCCAAATTGGACAATCCGGTTATTCTCACCACCTCCCAAAAATTTGGAATTCCCTCCTTCCTCAAATCCGGCACTCATCCTCTGCCTACTCCATCAGCTCTGCCCTCAATAATTACCTTGCATCTAGCTGCTCCTGCCATATCCCTCCCTAATTCCCTCCTCTAAGCCCAGACAAACCCAACCCCTCTATCGTCACCTTCATTTTACCCTGTACACACCCACCCACCAAATTTCTAGCTGTCCTCCCCTTCCCCCAAATTGCTCTCCCTTACTGGCCTCCCTTGATCTCTTATAGAATGTTAAGGACCCGAAATGCTCTCCATGGGTCCCTCTCCTACCCCCCAAGGGGCTTGTATCTCTCATCTATTCCATTCCCCCACCATCCTAAAGGGGTCCCTCTAGGACACTGCCTTATCCTATTCTCTCTGGTCCCCCAGTCCCCTTGCAGGGTTCCTCGCATCCAGAGGGGGTCTCCAGGGACACGACTCTTCCCCTTCCTCACCTCACCCCTCCCTCCCCTTTCTCCCTTTTCTTTTAAGTAAGCACTTATTTACTTATTAACCCAGCACTTATTATTGTCCACTCTTTCTACATATTATACGCAACACTGTTGTAACACTGCTTGTAACACCTGCCTTACAACTGTATGTTAATGTTGAGCTTGTAACTTGAATGTTTAATGTCTCATTCCTATTGTACCCCTTCCCCCCAGGTTGCACCGGGAGAGAAGTGACTTGTTGCTCAGTGTGCCTTCCTGGTGAAACATTTCAATAAATAAATAAATAAAAAACTGCCAGATGTCATCTGTATCCCCTCCAAGTACTGTCACTGCTACACACAAGCATGGATATTAATATTGCTCTTGCATGGCTATACAACAGTGATATCCATACTTCTATTGAGCAGTGACAGCATTTGTGAGATGTAGTGGTGGCTGGCAGCAGAGGTGAGCTGAGAGTAATTACTAGCTGTGTCACTGTGGTGGGAGGATGGATGGCATTGGGAGGAAGGATCACAGGAAACCAGAGAGCATTTGTGTATTGGCGATACTGGGATTGAGGATTGTGCGGGCAGGAGAGAAGGATACAAACATGCGAACATACAAATGTGCCAGCAGAAACAGACCACCTGGCCAGAGATTGCAATTATTTGTTTTTAAATACAGGGATGGAGAGGGGTTGCCACAAGAGCCAGCCATTGAAATAACGTATTATTGCTTACCGGGTGGTGGGAGAGTATGCCACAAGAGCCAGGGATTGAAACAATTTATTACTACTTACTGGATTGGGGATAGGGGTGCCACAAGAGTCAGGGACCAAAATGATTTGTTATTACTTACTAGATTGGGTGAGGCAGTGCCATTTGCATGGTTTTAAGGCTACCTTTTTGGAAGCTTTAACTAGTGTTGCAAAGACAGCCCGTCAAAATTTGCAGAAAGGTCTAAATATCGCAGTATGCCCTCTCTGTATGCATGGAACACGTTGCCATTTGTGCATGACCCTGGGGTCACTTAATGTAAACTAAAATCTTTGCCACACTACATGTACTGTTCAATACAGCACAGTTCATGCTGACTTGGTGTCAGACATGCAAAGCACAGTTAGCATGGCACAAAGCATGTTAGTGTGGCTTAGCTGTTTTGAATATGCTGCCCTTCATGTCATAGACTTCTTCTGAAACTCCTACTTTTTCTTCTACTGATCTCATAATACTCTATGAGATCATAGTTATTTCTATAGCAACAGACTGTGATGTCATAAACAGAGGAAGGGTCAAGAATTAAATGACATGTAAGCTGAATTGTGTCTGACTATTGTATTTAAAAAAGGGTTTCCTGGATGCTGGACAGCACATTACAGTGTATGGTGGAATGCTGGAATGGCCTCCTGATGATTCCTAGGACAAGATTAAAAACTGCTGGCGATCGGGCTTTCAGCGTCGCCGGTCCTGTCTTATGGAATTTGCTCCCGCTTTTGGTGAGGGAGGCCCCGTCAGTGGAGGTTTTTAAGACCTGCCTGAAATTTTATTTGTTTAAGCAGGCCTTCTCAGACTTTGTTTGACACCAGTGCTATCAGTCCTTTTTAAAATTAAAAGGGTTTTATATAGTTATGGGATTTGTATGAGGAAATATTTTTATATGTGTAAATTAAAGTCTGTGTTTTTTGTACCGGGCCCAGAGCCTCTGGGTTTGGGCACCAGAAAAATAAAATTTGCCTTGCCTTGCATGGAATTCCATGCCTAGAATATGCTTGTTGTGCTGTAGTAGTGACATCATTGTGTTGTTGTGCTGCAGTAGTGATATCACTACTGCAGCATCAACTTGGAATGCTGCCACATAGTTGCTTTCCTCTATCCAGTTAAGCTGGAAGTTTTATTTTATTTATTTATTTATTTTTCAACTCTATTTCATGCTGGTCACGGCCCCGCAGAGTGTCTCTCAGGCATCCTGCCTGTTCCTGCCCGTCTGAGGCCCCTTGACCTGTGCCTCCTCTCTCCCCCCTTCCTGTAGCCAGCACCCCCAGCTTAACCCCTCCAGGGTGGGGCCATCCCTCCTCTTTGGGCACCCTTGCTAGTCAGTCTCTAGCCATGGGTGAGGACCCAGGTGAAGGAACTGGAAGGCCAGGCGAGGCGGACCCGGTGGAGGGCATGGGGGTCAGGTGCCATCGCCTACCCCACGGAACTGGGTTTTTACTTGTTCTGGTGGCCCTTCCCCTTGCGTGGGCACCCCTGATGCAATGGCGCATGACAACCCTGCCTGCATCAACCAAACTGTTTAACATGCAGCCTGCGCACTGTATCGCCCTCAATCTCCACCGTGAGCCACTGGTGCGTCGGGCCGTCCCCTGCCCTCTCCCCAGGAGAGGAGAGCAGCCCTGCAGGTGCTCAATCTTCTCCCTGCCTCTGCCGACCCCCAGTGCCCAAGCTTTCTCCCGAACTTGGGTCACCAGCATGGCGCGAGGTATGGCATCCAGCGCGTCAACCCTCAGCACCACTGGGCTGGCTCAGGAAGTTTTATTTTTAAACTTGAACTTGCAGAAACATCTGCAGCATACTGTATCAGTAAAAAAACACAAAAGAGAAATGTTAAAATTTCTATTCTTCGTTGTCTTCACTAGCTGGTTTTGTGTGATTTTCTGTGCTGTGACTGTCCATACACTATAAAAGATTGTGTATGAACAGTCATACACAAACGAGGATATTCTTGTATCTCAAGGTTCCCCTGGTAACAGAGCACCTTTTGAGCTGTGCTCTCGAGGTAATCTGTTACCAAGGAAACCTCTCAATACAAGAATATCCTTGTTGTATACAATACTTCATATGCTGCTGCTGGTCTGCACTTTCCCTGGTTTTGACTGTGTTCTCAATGAGAAATGTGAGTGTGGAGTCATGATAAAAGGAGAAGCCATGTAGCAAAAAGTTATTTCCTAAAGCAGTTTCTTTCAATCATAGCTCAGGAAGTTCGGCTGTATGAATCTGATCTAGGTGTCACTTTGGAGTTCCCTTCTCTGTTTCAACCACATATCTGTGGGTTCAGGTCTGTGAGAGATCTTCCAATCATCCTTGCTGGTTTGTTCTGCAGTGTTTTACCCAGATTTGCTGTCCCCAAATTAGACATCCAAAACGGCTCATGAGGAGTAATGAGGCAATGTTTTGATATGGCTTTTGCAAACGTTTGCTCAGCTGTCAAGAGAGAGCAACTTCATTCTGGTACAGAACACTTGTCTTCCAGAATTTTCCTCTTCTTATATCAGATAAGATTATCTCCCTCTTAAAATGTGGCCTATACCGTGAAGTAAATATTGGCAATAGAGATATTAGCATCCTTATCAAGACTATTGAATGGTTAGAGTATTAACAAAGAGGTCGCAGAGTAGCAGGATGCACCATGCTGGGGGTGCTGGGTCAAACCTATATACAAGTATTGTAAATTTAAAAAGTCCTGCACTCCTCCACTAGTTTCGGACATAATGTCCTTTATCCTTTATTTTGATAAAGGACATTACGTCCGAAACTAGTTAAGGTGTGTTTGAGCACTGGCACCTTAATAAAATTGCACTTGAACTGAAGAATAGCGAGCAGCTGCTTTATTTGGTGGAGGAATGCGGGACTTTTTTGATTTACAGAAAATTAACAAAGTTGTGACTGTACAGTATATGACAAAAATCGTATCAACTGAAAACTATTGGGTTTCTACCCCAACTTGTAACTTTATATTTATTGAGTTTGTTTATAATTCTATATACATGAAGGGTGGGATATTCAAACTGAGCCATTCATAGGCGCAAGCCCTTAAGCTGCGCAAAATAGTTGCGCAGGGGTGTGTCCGGGGCGAAATTCAAAGGAGTTGCGCTATTGAGCAACTCCTTGAATATCACCCCCCAGCCACAGCCACTGTGCATGGCGCAGTGGAACTTGCGCCACCGCAAGTTGACAGAGTGGAGCATTCAACTTGCGGTGGCGCAAGTACCATTGCGCCATGCGCAAAATCACGATATTCAAAAGGTGACATGCAAATGGGGCTATAATTCATGCAAGGCGCAGGGGGCCATTTGCATGTGATTATGTCCCCATTTGCATGCCATTAGCATGTAGGTGCGCCGATCCCCGAGGACTTGCGCCTGGCGCCCTGCCAGGCAGCAGCCGTTGGGGACCGGACGCCCTGCAGCTCGATCCGCGGCATAGTGTACTCCCCCACCAGCCCGATCGCGGGCAGCAATGTGGCTTTCCCCTCCTCCTGTACATATCCCTGGTGGTCCAGTGGACGAAATGCCCGATCGCGGGCGGTATGTGTAATAAAACCACCCCCAACATAGCCTTGGTGGCTAGTGTCCCCACCCGCCCACCCGCGAGCCCCACCACCCCTTCCCCGGCGGCGGTAGGCGGCAGCATCCACCTGCCTGCCTGCGCCCCGCCGACTGACTGCCGGTGAGGCTGCCGCCATTGGTGCAGGCAGAGCCAATGGGCGTGCAGCCTCCCCGTACATGACAGTCCAGATTTGTGAATGATGTTCATTCCACAAATCTGAACTGTCATGCTATGAGTATCGCACGCCCAATTGCTCTTGCTCTGCAGTACGGGCGTGCAGCCCACCAGACAGTCAGTCAGTGGGTGGCGGGCGGCAGGCGGTGGATGCTGCCGCCCACCGCCGCCGGGGGCGGTGGTGGGGTTCGTGGCTGGGTGGGGGGGACACTAGCCACCAGGGCTATGTTGGGGTATTTTATTACACATACTGCCCACGATCGGGCATTTTGGTCCTCTGGACCACCAGGGATATGTAATGGAGGGGTGGGTTTTATTATACATACTCATGATCAGGCATTTCGGTCCACTGGACCACCAGGGATATGTACTGGAGGGGTGGGTTTTATTACACATACCGCCGCGATCGGGCATTTCGGTCCACTGGACCACCAGGGATACATTCGGGAGGAGGGGAGCATTGCTGCCCGTAATCGGGCTGGTGGGGAGTACACTATGCCCGTGATCGGGCTGGGGGGGCACAGGGACTGGGTTGGGGGCCAGCCACAGGTGGCAGCTGCTGTGTTGCACCCTGCAATACAGCAGCTCACCTGTGGGTGGCCCTCGACTTAAGCCTTTTTTTTTTGGCTCAAAGTCCTGCAGGTGCAGGTTGGGGGTTGCGCCTGCACAACTCTGTACAGCCCGGCTCAATATCGGGCTGTGCAGTTTATGCATGGTTCCTCCCCTTCCAGTTGAGCATGCATTCATTTGCATTGCGCTGTTGCTCAGCCTGTTTTCAGTGGCGCAACTGCCTCCTGCTGAATATCGCAGAATGGTGCAATTTCGGACTTGCGCATGCGCAACCCTGTTGCGCACGGCGCAACCCTTTTGAATATCCCACCCGAATAGCCTAGACTGGCATTTTAAGATATCTACATCTGATAACTATATAGGAAGTACAGATGCTGTAACCACAATAGGATATGATTTGACGATCTTATCTGTTACCACATTATAGGTGAAACAAGCGTTTGCCAATGCCGAATGTTTCCTTGCATGGTTTATGTGGCAGGTGTGTATTGTGTTAGTTGAATTTCTGGTGGGAGGAAAAGCCTGCCTGAACTATGTTTTGACAAGTTGTCATATGTATTTATTTATTTATTTATTTGTTTATTTATTTATGTATTTGGTAACTGGGTAAGCAAGCTGATCCAAAGGACCATTTTCAGTCACGACCCGAGCCACAAATGTGACAGGAAAATAAATATCAGTACAATACAGTGATATAGTCAGTGTAGATACAAACAGGCAGCGGAATAAGATACAAACATTCTGTGTGAGGTCAAGTGCAGGCTAGAGCAAGTTCAATAATATGTACACGATGGATTATGGTAGTAATTTCCTAGGAAAGAGCACTCCTCAGGTGCTCCCAGAGCACCACGCTCCATCCCTGAGGGCCAGCAAGCCTCATGCGGCTGCCGCCCACACCTCCCAGACTGGCTCCTCTATATCAGGAAAGCGCACTCCTTAGGTACTCCCAGAGCACAAGCACTCCATCCATGCAGGCTGGCAAACCTCCTGTGGCTGCCACCCATGGCTCCCAGAGTGGCTCCTCTATATCAGGAAAGCGCACTCCTCAGGCACTCCCAGAGCACAAGCACTCCATCCCTGTGGGCCAGCAAGCCTCCTGCAGCTGCCACGCACGCCTCCCAGACTGGCTTCTCTCTATCAGGAAAGTGCACTCTTCAGGCACTCCTGGAGCACCAGCACTCCATTCCTGTGGGCCAGCAAGCCTACTGTGGCCACTGCCCATGCCTCCCAGACCAGCTCCTCTCTATCAGGAAAGTGTACTCCTCAGGCACTCCCAGAGCACCAGCACTCCATCCGTGCGTGCTGGCAAGTCTTCTGCTGCCGCCGTCCATGCCTCCCAGACTGGATCCTCTATATCAGGAAAGCACACTCCTCAGGTGCTCCCAGAGCACCAGTGCTCCATCCCTGTGGGCCGGCAAGCCTCCTGCAGCTGCTGCCCATGCCTCTCAAACCTGCTCCTCTCTATCAGGTACACTGCTCACTGAACCTCCTTTCTGGTTGGATAGCAGCGGTTTTCGAGCTCTGTGATTGGCTGGCCTGGACAAGGTTGCCGCTGCCCTTGGCTGCCTGCTGCATGCTGTTGAAAAAGAGCCGATAGCTTGCGCTTTCCTCTCTTGCCCAAAGGCACAGGTGCTTGAATTTGTATTAAGCTACTATTTTTGCATTTTTCTGCTGTTAGAATTACTGGATTTGTGCTGTACTTGCATTTGTTTGTTTCTACCTGTTAACAGTGTAAAAGCAGTGAAATCCTTAGAGCATAGCTATCCTTGAATCCTAAGCTGTTTTCTTCTACCAAACCAAAAATCTCCCATCTCTCTTACCTCATTATATTCCCTCTAGCTAACCCTCTTACTAATTTCCACTCTTTAGAATTATTTCTTCTCCCCTGTAGTCTCTCCCCTCACCTGCCTGGTGCCCTAGTCCCTTTTGGTTTTGGTCAACTTGTTTGCATTTGAATTTCTCTTGGTGCCTAAATGAAGCAACTGCCTGCAGCTGCTCCCTATGTGACCCCCACGTAATTTTAAGACTAAGACCTCCCATTCAATCCTGAGTAAGCTCATCTAAGCTCCAGACCTCTTTGTTTGCGCTTCCTAAATCCCACCCCCCGATTTAGCCCTCACAGCTCCCCCATCCTTAAATCTGACCCTAACCTGCCTTTTTTTCTCTTCCTAGAAAAGTGCATTCCTCAGGTGCTCCTGGGGCACCAGCACTCTGTCCCTGTGGGCCGGCAAGCCTCCTGTGGCCGCCGCCCATGCCTCCCAGACCGGCTCCTCTCTATCAGTTACACTGCTTACCGAACCGCCTTTCCAATTGGGTAGCAGTGGTTTTTGAGCTCTGTGATGGGCTGGCCTGGATAACTTTGCTGCTGCCATTGGCTGCCCGCCACCAAGCCAAAAAAGAGCCGATAGCTCGATCTTTCCTCTCTTGTCGAAAGGCACAGGTGCTTGAATTTTCTCCCGCCCGCCCTTCCTCAACCCCGGCACCCCCAGCACTAATTAAATATACCTCTGCTCCCTGGACCACCTCCTCCCTCTCTAAGGCCAACCCCTTAAATGGACTTCGACACAACTTAGGAACAAGGCAACAGCTGACAATTCACTCCCCCTCTTAGACCCTCTACTACATACTGGGAAGCTACCTAATGGGCTCCTCACTCTTCAGCAGTATACTGTTTCTTCTGACTCTGTCCTCACTGGAGGAGTTTTCTGTAGACCCAAATGGGGGTACCAACTTCGCTCAGGAGCATACACCCTCTTAGAACTGGTACTATGGCCTACAAGGAAGCATATGCAGCAAACCCAGGTTTCCACTATGCCCGCACTGGCTGGAAGCAGCTGACACACATAACTACTGATCTTGTCATGGCTCTAATGGGCACCTACCCCCTGCACAAAAGGTCTCTGAAAACCTGGCCATGTCAGCCATAGGCACACCTCTGCCCTCAGGGCATGGTGGAGGCACTATGTCTTAAGGATAATCCTCATTCTATGGCTCCCATCTGGGAGCATGCACCCCAACCCTGGCCCTGTCACCTCCCCAAACCATCAACCTATGGGTTTATCAAAATTGTCTTAATAAATATTAGTAGCCTCCTACCCAAACTACCCCAACTCCAGACCTGGGTGTCACAGCACAAGCCAGACATTATCTCAATAATGGAATCCTGGCTCTCTCCCAAAGTCCCAGATAATGCAGTTTCCCTTGAAGGATACACCACCTTCTACCTGAATAGGCTGGTCAAGCGTGGGGGAGGATGCCTCGTCTACCTAAGTAACAACATTAAAGGACAGTCCATGCCCTATAACACCAACACAAAAGAAGCACAGATATTATCACTAAAACTCTCGATTGGGCAGCAACACAAAGTGTTGCTATTCACAACAGTGTACATTCCCCCTGGTGAGCAAAGAATAGGGCTAGACCTTTTCTTTGATCACATCAGCAAGGCTAAACAGGATTGGGAACAGATGATACTGGGGGACTTTAACTTAAACTGGCTAGTGCATGACACAGGTAACTGTAAGAGATAAAATACACAGTCTCTACCTCACACAGATGGTTGATCAGACAACCAGAATGAACTACTGTACAGGGACTAGCACCCTAATTGACTGGCTTCTAGTAACGGTCCTTGAACATATCAACCATGTCTTGGTCCTTCCAGATACCTTGAGTGACCATTCACCAGTAGTCTGCTTCTGGACTAACAAGTGCCCAAAAGACCCCCCTCTACTCGTCAAAAACCAGTCTGTGAAAAAAGGGCAACTGCACCTATTCAAAAGGTACCTAAAGGATGCTAACTGGACCCCCTTAGATGTTTGCGATGACACTAACAAGTCCCTTGACTACTTAACCGCAGTTTTTAACATAGCTTGTGACCTATTTGCACCTGTAAAAACATCCAAAATGAAGGGAACTATCAACCCATGGTTCAGCGGGCCCTTATTGGAGCTGACAAAATCAAGGGACAACCTATGGCACACAGCGAGAGCTACTGGTGCTCAGGCTAACTTCACTCCATACAAGTCTGCAAGGAATAAATGTACCAGGCTAATAAGTGTAACCCCTAGGTGGCACTATCCCATGGGCTACTACCCCTGTCTGTGCGTCTAATGACAGGTTGATGGGCCTAGGTTCGGTGACGGGTGCCTCCACCCAAAAGTCAGGGTTGGTTGTGGCTAGTCTTACCAGGTCACAGCCCTCTGGGACACTGTGATCCCCCTTGTCTCCCACTAGTGGCCCACACTGTACACAAAGATAACCTTTCCAGTGCCCCAGATATGCAAAACACATACACAGAAACCTGGCACTTACCCCCAGGACTGGTTCCTTTAGCGCGGCTCTAGGGACCCCCTGTAAAATAAGGTTATGCGAGGCACACAGCTAAATGCAATACTTTCAACATATAATGACACTACAATCAGTGTAGATTTCTAACAAAAGGAAGATCTGATTTATTCAGGGGCTTCAACAAGGAGAGGGAGTAATCAAGTTAATTAGCTTTAATACATTAATAATCACACTACTGTGTATTCACTTAAAGTCCCACTCAGTCACACTTTCTGGGTACCCAGGATGGAGGGAAAGGCTAGCCAGGACCAATGCCCGGGGTAGGCTGGCGGTGCAGCTGGTTGGGGCCCTGTGATGAGAAAAGAACATGCACACACACAATTTGTAATCTGGATCCAGAGGGCTCAGTTCGTGGAAAGGAAAACACAAGACAATCAGATGACACACTTTGATTTAAGAAACGTTGCAGGGAGCTACCCTGATCATTACTCATGGTACCCAGGCTGAACACAGGAGGGATGATGGAATGACTGTCTGGACTGCCAGAGGAAGCAGGGCCCACACGATTTGCTTCTGCTGGTGCTCTTGTTCAGGCAAGGAGCAGGGGGCTGGTCCCTCATGATAGATCTTTTCTGTGCAGCAGGGTAAGGAGACAGGGCCCTCGTGGCTGGGCCTGTCTGCATAGGCAATGTGGATTCAGTCCAATATCTGCTGGGAAAACAACTTCTAGCACTAGCACACAGTTTACAGCAACAGGGAATCAGATCGCGATCCCCAACCAGCTCATAGCACATTCATATGCAACAATCCTGTTAATGTACCAGGCCACAGAGTCCTGACAGGCCGATCGCTTTCAGCTAAATCTTCAGTCTTCTACAGGTTAAGCCTGGTCCCACAGCAGCAGCTTGCTTTGCTCTCTCAAATTCAGAAATAGTCAGATGAAAATACTCTGTTCCCTCTCAGGGCAGAAATCAAGCAAGAAGGCCAGAAGTCAGGCCTTCTGTGGTTCTCACTCGCGAACTATGCCGCAACGGCTGCTCGAACACAGAGCTGCTGTTCCTTCAGCTTCCAACTCGAATCTGGCTTGCCAGCAGACAGCTCAAGGCATTTCCCCCAGAATCCACAAGGTCCAATTGGCTGGTGCCTCTGTCAGTCACAACACACTCCCCCTGTTGGTGCAAAAAGGTGCCAGTATCCCAAACTACATTTCCCAGAGTCTGGCACCACACAAATCCACTTTAGCGGGCTCCATTTTAGAGTCCTTACACCCGATTGATCCAATTCAGCAGTTCGGAACCAAAATGGTGAAGCAAAACAAAGACAGTCCGGGCTGCAAGAAAGGTAGGTTAGGCAAACTACATTTTCATCGCTACGCTAATGTTTCACCAATAGTTATTTACGTCTTTCAGGAGGGCTCCCTCTGCGCATTTAGTGACAGCAGAAGGGGAGCGCTTAGGCAGCAGCCTGGGCAGGACTCGGGCATAGAAACACACAGCCCCCCCCATGCAAACTAATTATGACTGCGAGCAGGCAGCCCTTAAAGAGACAGTACGTGGAGGCTCTAGAAGCACTTGCTGTAACTCCAGTTAAATGGCTGTGACGCCAACCACCTCCCAGGCTGTGAGCAATAGGCAAGCTCTTAGAAGACTTATGGGAACCCCCATTTGTAGGGGGGTTACACCCTTCCTGGCCTGGAAAAACATGGTGTTCCCATCAAGTAGGTACCCTTACAATAACTCTAATACAAATCATCATATACATTTGTGACACTAGCATATCAGGTCTATAACTTTTAAGCAGTAGTCAGCATATTAAACCTTTGCTACATACACATTTCCTGTATTTCACAGTACATTACCTTTTGGCACAGCATTATACACATGTTACACTGATTACTTATACACACTTTACAGTTTGAACTCAGGTCAACACCTCCTGCACATGAAACAATGATAATGGGGGCCCTTCCCTATCAGCTACCTTGGGGCCAGATGGGATAGGGGCACCATACCTGGAGGGCAGGACAATTAACTGGGAATTTGCACTTATGCTCAGTTTGGGCAGTGAGCGCTGGGACACATGCACTCCTTTATGGACCACATTGAGAGACAAATCCACAGGCCTCCCAGGGGAATCATAGCTGAGGTGCACTACTGGTTTTATAGCTCAACCAGTCTTCCTAGGGGGAACAATTACAGTCTCTGCACCTTTAGCTTCACTTTCAGCACCTTCTTTACTTGCAAGGGGAGTTTCTATCTGGGCAGAAAAGTCTGGACTTGAGGCATTGTCAGTCCCTGGATCTGCAAATTCTGGTTCCACAGCACTCAACTCACTTGAAAGACACTCTGGCCCTGGAAGAGAACTATCATTGCACTCAAAAGTACTCTTCCTGCTCTGGTATGTCACCAGTCGGTCTTAGCTCATCTGTTTCTTTCTCAGGGAAATCACACAGTTCTACCATACATAGTGATTCAATATCATCAGACTTGACACTCTGCACTTCACTCTCAGGGAGCATTGGCTCCAAGGACAAAGCTGGGGGCTTAGCAGTCCAGAAGACCCAGCTTCAACCCCATAATTGACCAGGGGATGACCTTGAAACAACTGGCTTAGTTCATAAGATGGGTAGTAACCATAGTTGTGCTCACTTTCATTTGAAGTAGACTGACAGTCATTGTCAACGGGGGTTTGCTGTGGAGGAAACCTTAAGTCAGTAACTGCAGGTGCAGACTTTCTCTGTGTTTGTCTGCCAGCAGCCCTTGTCACCGGTCCAGGGGGAGCAATCTCTGAGGGCTCAGATTCAATCATTATTTGTCCAATGGGCAACAAATGGTTACGGTGCATGGTGCTGACATTCTTTCAGTTGTTCTCAGGCTGCACTTTATACACTGGTAAGTCATTTAATTTTCTCACTACTATGTGAGGGAGATGGTGCCACCTGTCAGCAATCTTGTGTTTGCCATGCACTCCCAGATTTCTTAACAATACATGATCCCCAGCTTGGAGCTCTTGGGCCTTCACCTTTTTATCGTATCTCTCTTTATTAGCCAAATTCCTCTTTGCAGCCCTGGTCTGAGCTAGTTGGTATGCATGGTTTAAGTGAGCCTTTAACTTCTGCACATATTGTAAGTAATTTTCAGCTTGGACTTCATCAGGAAAAACCCCGAAACCAACATCCACTGGCAGCCGAGCTTCTCTTCCAAACATAAGGTGGTAGGGAGAGAACCCAGTAGCATTTCTGGTGCAGTTGTAAGCATGTACCAAGGTGCTAATTTTTGGCTCCATCTGGGCTTGTCTTTTGGGTGCAGAGTGCCTAGCATGTCAAGCAGACTGCGGTTAAAGCGCTCAGGTTGTGGGTCCCCCTGTGGGTGGTAAGGGATGGTTCTGGATTTCCGCACTCCTCACAGAGAGAGCATATCCTTGATTAAACGACTCTCAAAATCTTGTCCTTGGTCAGAATGGATTCTCTGGGTGCTCCATAGTGAACAAAGAAATTCTCTACCATTACCTTGGCCACAGTGGATGCTTTTTGGTCCTTGGTGGGGAATGCTTGCGCATACCTTGTAAAATTGTTAGTGACCACCAGCACATTACTAATATTCCGCTAATCAGGCTCCAAACTCAGGAAGTCAATACAAACCAGTTCCATGGGGGCACTGCTGGTGATGTTAACAAGGGGCGCAGCCCTCTGGGACAAAGTCTTTCTCTGCAGGCAGCGACTGCAAGTCCGTATATGATGCTCAACATCGGCCCCCATCTTAAGCCAGTAGAATCTGGACTGCACTAAATCAAGGGTACGGTCTATACTGAGGTGCCCCATGTGGTTATGTAGGGACCTCAGCACCAAGTCTCTGAAAGCGGTGGGCAAAACCAATTGTTGCTTGTCTACATGTCTCCCTCTGTCTACTGTTTCTCTGTACAGCAATCCTTTAATCAGTTTCAGCTTAGGGCCTTCTTTATACAATAATGCAGTTCTCATATCAGAGGAGCGCAACTTGGACACATCTTTCCCTGCGTAGAGGGCTTCGAGGGCTGATCTGATCATGGGGTCTCGGGATTGAGCCCGCTGGATGTTGTCATTATCAAGCTGAGGCAGTGCACTAATATCTAATGTAGAAAAGTGGCAGTAAGCAGCAGGTATACAATTTTCAGAGGGCCCCAAGCAATCTACTAGACAGTCCACTGCATCCGTGAACATTTGTTCCTCCTTGTCAAACTTCTGTCATAGTGCTCGAATATCAGGTTCTGACAGTCTGACTCAATCACTTCTGGAAACAGACCTCTGGGAGAGGGCATCAGCATCTATGTGATTCAGGCCTGCTCTGTATTCAACAGTGTAATCATAGGTAGACAATGCAGAAAGCTACCTATGGCTGGTGGCATCCAATCTGGCTGAAGTCTTCACATAAGTCAAAGGATTATTATCTGTCTTTACCAGTATCTTGGCCCCACACAAGTATTCATGGATTTGGTCAACAATGGCCCACTTCAATGCCAGGAACTCCAATTTATGCACAGGATAGTTTTTTTCAGATGGGGTCAGACTTCTGCTGGCAAAGGCCACTGGTCTCAGACCGTTCTCGTGCTCTTGATATAACACGGCCCCCAAGCCTTGTAGGCTAACATCAGTATGTAATACATAGGGTTTTGCAGGATCAGCATAGGCAAGGACAGGAGTGTGAGTGAGTTGGTATATGATTTCATGAAAAGCAGCTTCACAATCAGGCATCCATTGTGATTCAAAAGACTCATTTGGATGGAAATACACTCTCTCAGCTTCAGTGGAGGCCACTCTCCTGTATTTTCTATTGGTGGGAGGGTAACCTTGGGTAAGATTCAGAAGTGGGCGAATCACTCTTGAATAGTCCTAAATGAACCACCTGTAATAACCACAGAATCCTAGAAATCTTTTGTAATTCTTTTAGGTTGCGGGGCTGGGGCCAGGTGGTCAAGGCCTCAGCTTTGCTAGGATCAGTCTCTATCCCCTCAGTGGACACTATATGCCCCACATACTTTAGTGATGTCTGAAAGAACTGGCATTTGTTGATGGATAGCTTAAGGCCAAAATCTTCTAGGTGGTCCAACACTTTAAAAAGTCTGCTTTCATGTTCCTCCAATGAACTCCCAAACACTATAACATAGTTCCTCCAATGAACTCCCAAACACTATAACATCATCTAGATATACAAGGCACTCCAATAAATTCATGTCCCCCACTTCACGCTCAATCAACCGTTGAAAAGTGGCTGGGGCACCCGAGATCCCTTGGGGCATCCTCATAAATTCATAGAACCCAAGTGGACATATAAAGGCTGTCTTCTCATGGTCTTCTGGGGCCCATGGGGATCTGGTAGTACCCACTGCGCAGATCCAACACTGAGAAACACTTGCTACCATTCAAACAGTCTAAAGCATCCTGAATACAGAGCATGGTGTATTGATCAGGGGTGGTCTGCCTGTTAAGGGTCCGATAATCCACACACATTCATACTGTTCCATTCTTCTTTCTCACTACTACAATAGGCAAAGCATAAGGGCTTTGGGATTCTTGTATCACACCAGCCTCAAGCATCTCCTGTAGGTGCCGTCTCACTTCATCTATATCAGCAGGTGCCAGGCGTCGAGACCTTTCACGGAATGGGTGCTCATCATGCAGCCTGATATGATGCTCAGCTCCTTGCACACATCCCAAAGACATACCTACTTGACCTAAAAAACTCCCCCTTGTGGCCGAGTTTTTAACTTGCTAAAACAATGGAAACTGCATATTCTATACTACATGAAATCGTTACCTACGCCATGAATCTACATGCGCCTCTGTCAAAATTACACAAAGGCTAGGAAATGCCGTTGGTTCACTCAAGACCTCAAGGCTGCACTGCACTACTGTCCAGGGATAAACTCTGGAAAACTGCCTGCAAATCCGAAAAAGAGGAAGACTGGCACCTCTTTAGAACAGCCAGAAATCACTGCACCAAACTGATTAGGGAAGCTAAAGTCTGTTATTACCAAGCAGAACTAGATACTGCAGCCAACTGTCCCTCCAAATTCTGGGCCACAATCAAAGAACTGGTGGGAACCACGTCACAAAATATGCTCCCTACAAAAATTACCTCTGACAATCCAGTAATCAATGACAAAAAAGAGATACTGCAGGCATTCAACACGCACTTCGTCACAGCAGGCTTGGCCTTCGATAACTCGCCTGGATGTAGCCTGCGCACCCAACTTGGCATGACCCCACCAAATGTTGGCTCTGTTAGTCAACATTTCTCATTCTCATCGGTTTCCCTCAAGGAAGTGGAAGACTTGATTCTCCACCTGGATACTAAGAAAACTGCCGGCGCAGATGCACTTGAACCATACTTCCTAAATATAGCATGCCACATATTGGCAGTGCCTATTACTCATTTATTCAACCTGTCTCCAACACAAGGTACCCTCCCTCAAATATGGAAGATCGCACACGTTATCCCGCTATTTAAATCTGGAGATCCTTGAGACCTTAGTAACTATAGGCCAAATTCTCTCCTACCCATACTCTCAAAGCTACTGGAAAAAATAGTAAATGGCCAACTAAGATCCTTCATTGACAGAGAAAAATTACTAAATCCCCTTCAATCCAGATTCAGAGCCAACCACAGTACAGTCTCAGCATTAGCTAAAGTAACCAACGACTGGCAACTGGAGTTGGAGAATAAAAAGTCAGTATGTGTTGTGTTTCTTGACCTCAGCAAAGCATTCGACACAGTCAACCACGACCTGCTCCTCGACTTGCTAAAAACACTAGGATTGGATGCTTCTTCTCTAAACTGGTTCTCTGAATAGCTGACAGACAGATACCAGTAGGTGAAAGCAGATGGCAAACTATCTGCCCTAAAACTCTTACAAAGAGGTGTCCCTCAGGGATCCATATTAGGTCCCCTCCTCTTCGCAGTGTATACCAATAACATTGATGAGGGAATCAAGGATGCAAGTATTCACTTATTCGCGGATGACACAGTGCTGTACCTGAGTCGTTCCACACCAAAAGAAGCTTGTACTGACCTACAAAAAGATTTCAACCTCCTGCAACTCCAACTAATCAATAAAAAACTACCATTAAATGCTATGAAAACTAAAGCTATGTTATTTTCCCCCGCAAACTACACAAGCGCTACTAACTCCCTCCCCCCCAATAACCACGATGCTGGGAGAGTGCTTAGAGTACGTTCCGAAATTCAGATATCTTGAGGTCTGGATCGACTGTAAACTCCTTCACTGACCACCTGGAAGACTTGCTGAAAAAATTAAGGCAAAGACTTGGCTTTTTTTACAGGATAAGAAGACTTCTTACAGCAGACGCAAAGAAACTACTAGTCCAAGCCACGTTCCTGTCCTTAATTGACTACGCAGACTTCATATACAGTAGCTGTGCAGCTTCCTATCTTGGAAAATTGGATACAATCTACCATAAAGCTATATGCTTCATCACTGACCTCCCTTTCTCTACGCATCATTGCATGCTATATGCCGCCACAGGCTGGACCTCACTTCACTATAGGCGCAACTTTAATGCAGCACTCTGGACACTTACAGCCCTCAGTGTCAAACTCCCTCAATACATCATCGACTGTCTGTCTCCGATTGTGCCCAGGAATTATTCCCTTAGAAGCTGCTCACAACTTCTACTAAATATACCCAGGGCACTCACATGAGTCGGGAGACCCGCCTTTGGATTCGCACTCCCATCAGTATGGAATAAAACCCAAAAAATACTTAAGCTGAAAACCCCGGTAAATACCATTTTGTTCAAAAGGCTTTACCGTGATGGCATTACAAAAATTTGCAACTGCTTTACTAGACGCTAACTAACCTTCCTCCTTCAAATGGCGGCCCTCAAACGGCGGCCCCCCCAGCTGAAATGTGTGCCTCTGCCTCTAGCATGCCCACCAACAGATCCACAGGATTTATTGCCGAACTCCCATATCTTATTCGTTGATGTTCTGAACAGCTGCAGCCTGATTCTAGCACATGCTACTGCACTTGGGGATAATTATCGTCTTTCGCCCCCATAAATATTTGGTCCCTCGTCCATCCAACACCTCCCTCTGCCCCAACCTCCAGGACCCTCCCAGTTATGCCCCTGCTACTATATTCCTCCTCTTGCACTTAGTACAATGGCAGCTTTTCAACTCCATATGTTGCCGCATTTTGGGGCAAAAATTGCTTCATCACCTTTTGTATGGTCCTCCGCCCTCCCAATCCCTCAATCTGCTCTAACAATTGGGTCCTCTTCACTTGCGCCCCTATACCCCACCTCTCCCTATATTATGCGCTTGATATCTTCTATCTGGTATGCCTACCCTCTCCCTAACATTTCCCACTACAAAATGCACAGTGTTTGGGCTTGGATCCAGCACAAGTTCATTATCCATGACTCCTTGTAGCTCTATGTTCAATGTATATTACCTGTAAATGTGCATTTTTACTATAATAGCAGCTATTTTTACTGTTTGTACTATTGTAACTTGTCTTTCTGTATTATTACTGTAGGACCGCAGGTCCACCTTGTAAATGAGCTTGCTCAATGGTGCCCGCCTGGATAAATAAAGATATTGATTGATTGATTGATCCCACATCCCATTCCTTTAGTGAAAACACCTGGCCTCTCTGGGCAAGTTTCTCACTGATTCTCATCTTCCATTCAGCTGGCAATGGGGAGTTACCAAAATCAAACAAGTTGGGCGTCACTTAACATTCTCCCCCGAGTACTTGTTACTGGGTAACACTGCAGTGTCTGCGCAGTGTACGGTAGCCAGGGTGCAGCCTCTATTCACCAAAATTTCTCTGTCTGACACATTGCGAACCTGGACCATCACCCGTCGAGCACAGGCATGAGCCCAAGCAGGTAAGATACTGGGTTTAACCAGAAATCCTTCTGGCAATTTTCCATCGCCTGGTGCATCCAGCATGAGTATCTTATTCTTAACATCCTTTCTTAATCGGACTTCTCCTTGTAAAGTACACTGAGCATTGGGTGCCAGGATCATGGACTCAGGGTCCTTCTTCCATACGACCCCAACTGGTTCATCTGGTTCCACCTCTTCAGCATTCTTCCGTGACTCATAAGCCTTCTTGATCAAGGCAGGAATCCTGAAAGCTCTACCAGTCCACTGCCCCTGTCTCTCACAGCATAGTTGCGCCAACCTCCTGAACATTTCAGCATTTATCCCAATTAGTAACGGAACCCCATCGTACAATCCAGTAGGGGGACACACTAAGGCCAAGGTCTCCACTTGCTCCACCACTCCAGCTACTGAGGTGGGGAAAGACAACCAAATTCAAATGTATCCAGAATAAGGGTACACCTTTTCACTTAACCCCCAGACATGCAGTCCTTCCAGGGGCTGTAAGGGCACATCAGGCAAATTCTTCTGGTACCAGTCTTGGAACATGATGGTTACTTGGGAGCCACTGTCCAGTACAGCCCTAATGGACACTCCATTTACTTTCACAGTCATCTCCATGGAGGGAGCCACCACTTCGGACCACTCCGGTGGCACTGACATTGGTGTTGATCGGGCATTGGCCCTGGTAGCATAACTTTTTCAGACAGCTCCCCCTGGTGGCTGTGTATGGTTTCTGCAGTAACCCCAGCAGTAACCCTCCTCAAATTCTCTGGCGAGTGACAGGCGACTGGATGTGCCCATCCTCCCCACAGTTATAGCAAAACTTAGTTCCTCTAGAGTTTTTGAATGGTGGGGGGTCCTTTCTCTGCTGGGGTACCTCAGGGGCACTTTGAGGCCCTTTCTGGACTTGAAGCCTACGTTCTTGAACTTCTGGATCTCCACTACAGTTGGGGGTTAGGGCAGTCCTTTGCAGCTCCCCCACCATGGCTCTCAACTCTCGGATCTCTGCCAATAAGTTACCCTCAGTCTGGGTCTCGAAAGAAACAACATGTACTCCCACTCCACTTGTGGTTTCTGGGGGTGCCTGATACAGATCAGGTTCTCTGGCTGCCTTGGTCAACTCTTTAATCAATTCTCTCAACTGCTGGGCCTCATCTGAATCACTCCTCTCCGCAGTCTGGCAAGTGTTCACAACTCCAGAATAGGGCTCCCAGCCCTCCTCATCGGTCTCAATCTCACTAATTTCTTTCATCAGGTGGCAGTATTCAGGAGGATTTGCCCTCCTATCTTGCATCTTGAGCTTCAATATCATTACACTAGAAAATCTACCTGACTTCAGGATATGGTCCAGTCTGACTCAGTTCAGCTCTTTTGCTGGCACTCCTCCTTTCCTGTAGGCCCTCTGCAGAGCTCTGTCAATCCTGGTAACAAAAGTGGACAACTTCTCATTTTTCCACTGCTTAGCTGACTTGAACTTCCATAACAAGTCATCCCCCGATTCAGTACTGCCAAACACTCCTTCCAGTGCTGAGAGGTATTCAGCCACAGTAGCCTCTGGACTAGTTGCTCGCAGTAAACGGATGGCTTCCAGCGCAGGGCCTCTCAAACCTTCCATTAGTCATTTCTGCTTTTCCCCCTCTGAACACTGCCATTCCTGCACTAAAGGGGTAGCATAGTTCATCCAGGTTTCTAGATCATCCTTCCCCATAGGCACTGGGACTGTGCCTGAGAAAAGTCTGAGCTTTCGGTAGGAGTCCAGCTGTATCGGGGGAATTATGATGGGGGTGGCCGCTACTGGGGAGCTCTTGGGGGACACTGGGGATGTGGCTGGGGAATGCAAGGGAGTGTGGTCCTCTGACAGGTATAGCACCTTTATAAGCTCTTGAGCAGTTTTCCCTTCAGACGCTAACAATTTGAGCAGCTTTTCCTTAAACCTATCTATACTCGGGGACCCACCTGGGGTGGCCGGACCACTATGCAAATGAATGACCCTCCATCCCTTCTGGGTACCTTCAGGAAAAATAACAGGGGGTACCTTCTCAGGATCTATTTGGGAGCTACATGAGAGCAGTACTATCATAATTTGTTCAAATAAATCTGCATCTCGGCCCCTTACTTCCACCTTGCCCATGCCCTTAACCTGCTCTATAGTGGATACAATATCAGCATTACTGGTCCCTAATAGGACATCCAATAACAGAATAGCCTGTTGGGGGTCTAACCCCCTCAGCTTCACTCCAGCCCATCATTTGGTGCACCATCAGTTTATGGGGGGAAATTTTAAGCTTAGGCGTAGTAAGCTGCTCCATTTTCTCTCCCAAACTGAACATATTGGGGTAATTTCCTCACGTGGCCACTAGAGGATGCTAATCCCAGTGGTGCCTCCAAGATGTAACCCCTAGGTGACACTATCCCAAGGGCTACTACCCCTGCCTGTGCGTCTAATGACAGGTTGAGGGGCCTAGGTTCGGAGACGGGTGCCTCCACCCAAAGGTCAGGGTTGGTTGTGGCTAGTCTAACCAGGTCACAGCCCTCTGGGACACTGTGATCCCCCTTGTCTTCCACTAGTGGCCCACACTGTACACAAAGATAACCTTCTCAGTGCCCCAGATATGCAAAACACATACACAGAAACCTGGCACTTACGCCCAGGACTGTTTCCTTTAGCGCAGCTTTAGGGACCTCCTGTAAAATAAGGTTATGCGAGGCACACAGCTAAATGCAATACGTTCAACATATAAAGACACCATAATCAGTGTAGATTTCCAAGAAAAAGAAGATCTGATTTATTCAGGAGCTGCAACAAGGAGAGGGAGTAATCAGGTTAATTAGCTTTAACACATTAATAATCACACTACTGTGCATGCACTTAAAGTCCCACTCAGTCACACTCTCTGGGTACCCAGGATGGAGGGAAAGGCTAGCCAGGACTGATGCCCAGGATAGGCTGGTGGTGCAGCTGGTTGGGGCCCCTGTGATGGAAAAAGAACATGCACACACACAATTTGTAATCCGGAGCCGGAGGGCTCAGTTCGTGGAAAGGAAAACACAAGACAATCAGATGACACACTTTGATTTAAGAAACGTTGCAGGGAGCTACCCTGATCATTACTCATGGTACCCAGGCTGAACACAGGAGGGATGATGGAATGACTGTCTGGATTGCCAGAGGAGACATGGTCCACATGCCTCGGCAGGTGCTCTTGTTCAGGCAAGGAGCAGGGGGTTGGTACCCTGGCTGGTCCCTCGTGATAGACTTTTTCTGTGCAGCAGGGTAAGGAGACAGGGCCCTCATGGCTGGGCCTGTCTGCATAGGCAACATGGATTCAGTCCAATATCTGCTGGGAAAACAACTTCCACTACTAGCACACAGTTTACAGCAACAAGGAATCAGATCGCGATCCCCATTCAGCTCACAGCACATTCATATGCAACAATCCTGTTACTGTACCAGGCCACAGAGTCCTGACAGGCCGATCGCTTTCAGCTAAATCTTCAGTCTTCTACAGGTTAAGCCTGGTCCCACAGCAGCAACTTACTTTGCTCTCTCAAATTCAGAAATAGTCTGATGAAAATACTCTGTTCCCTCTCAGGGCAGAAATCAAGCAGGTAGGCCAGAAGTCAGGCCTTCCGTGGTTCTCCCATACGAACTATGCAGCAATGGCTACTCGAATACACAGAGCTGCTGCTCCTTCAGCTTCCAACTCGAATCTGGCTTGCCAGCAGACAACTCGAGGCATTTCCCCCAGAATCCTCAAGGTCCAATTGGCTGGTGCCTCTGTCAGTCACAACACACTCCCCTGTTGGTGCAAAAAGGTGCCAGTAGCCCCGACAACATTTCCCAGAGTCTGGCACCACACAGATCCACTTTAGTGGGCTCCATTTTAGAGTTCTCACACCCAGGCTGGTTCAAATTGGACCACAACAGGGTCCAATTCGGCAGTTCGGAACCAAAATGGTGGAGCAAAACAAAGACACTCTGGGCTGCAAGAAAGGCAGGTTAGGCAAACTACATTTTCATCACTACGTTAATGTTTTACCAATAATTATTTACATCTTTCAGGAGGGCTTCCTCTGCGCATTTAGCAACGGCAGAAGGTGAGCACTTAGGCAGCAGCCCGGGCAGGACTCGGGTGCAGAAACACACAACCCGCCCATGCAAACTAATTATGACTGCAAGCAGGCAGCCCTTAAAGAGACAGTACATGGAGGCTCTAGAAGCACTCGCTGCAACTCCAGTTAAACGGCTGTGATGCCGACCACCTCCCAGGCTCTGAGCGATAGACAAGCTCTTGGAAGACTTATGGGAACTCCCATTTGTAGTGGGGTTACATAAGGAATGCCAAGGCTGCATTTTATAGAAAGAAATTAAAACAGAGCTGGGGAAAAAGAAGAGTATTCTGGGATAACATTAAAACACTAACACAGAGGGAGTCGAGAGCAGCACCCGATCTCATTGTCTCTTCCTCGGGCCCAGTGCAACATCCTAAATACCTTGCAAATGCCTTTAACCTAGTCTTTATGTACCTAAGCTCTGTACTACCCCCAGACTACCTTGACCCAAACCTTAACAGGACACCCCCCCAGTCCCCGCCCCTCACAAGCTCCTAACACATTTTCTACTTCAAGTAGGTGTCACAGTCCGAAACCATCAAATATGTTAGAAAGGTCCTAGGTAAAACTAGAATGGGCAGTGACTCTATTGACTTGAAGCTGCTTGCCCTTGTGCTGGAAGAACTAGCCTATCCCCTTACTAAACTAGTCAACATTTCCCTTAGGACTGGCATATTCCTAGATTTATGGAAAACTGCCTAGTCACACTGGTTTTCAGAAATGGAGACAGAACCAGCCTGGGTAACTATTGCCCAATCTCCATCTTACCACCCCTTTCTAAGGCCCTTGAGAGATTGGTGTCAGACCAGCTTGCTGAATACTTGAACAAATACAAACAACTTTGCCCACAACAGCACGGGTTCCGTAAAGACCACAGTACCATTACAGCACTCGTTGACTTCACTTCACATCTATACAACACCCTAGACTCTGGTATGATGGTGGGGTCTATTTTTACAGACCTGACCAAAGCATTTGATACTGTCAATCACTAGATCTTGCTCGCTAACGTCTCAACCATTGGTCTGTTGTCTAATACAGTCTCTTGGTTCTCAGGTTACCTCTCCCATAGTAATCAGTGCATTAGGTTAGTCCCCAAACAGTGATATACCAGTAGAATTCATTTTAGAATCACTTACATTTATCTTGACACATAATTTTTTTGAATTTGAAGGGACGTTCTATCAGCAACAACGTGGCACAGCTATGGGAGCTTCTATGGCTCCAAGTTATGCAAATTTGTTTTTAGGAGGGTGGGAGATGGATTTTGTGTTCAATGGGAGTAGAAATCTTTTTTTGAAACATATTGTGAGATGGTATCGTTTTATAGATGACATCATATGCATCTGGAGAGGGAACCAGAGTGAAGCTCACTCGTTTATCGACTATCTGAATGATAATGAATTGAACCTGAGATTTACTTATGTCTTTGATTCTAAGAATCTTAATTTCTTGGACTTAAATTTGATAAGTGAAAATATTGATAATAACTATGTCATCAAATCAAAGACATTTAGGAAAGAAACTGCTACGAATTCTCTACTCCATGCTGATAGTGCCCATCCCCAAAACTGAAAGAATCTATCCCTTTTAGTCAGTTTATGCGTATAAAACGTAATTGCAGTACAAATATTGATTTTGACATTCAATCGAGTGAGTTGTTGTCCAGATTTCTAGATAGAGGTTATGAGAAAGGATTTCTTGCTAAAACGCTAGATAGGGTTAGAGATGGACAGGAAGATATTTTGACAAAAAGGAAAACAGTTCTGATGTTGAGATCTGCAGCTTTGTCACTGAATTTAACCATGTTGCAGGAAGAATAGGCAATATTGTATTTAAATACTGGCCTATACTAACTGGAGATGAAATGGTGGCAGGCAGTGGGTCCTAAACCACGGTATCGTTTGTAGGGCTAAGAACACCAGAGATATGGTGGTACATAGTAGGGAAAGAAAGAGGTGTTTCTGATACAGGTTCCTGGTTACCAAAAAGGCTAAATGGGCTTTTTTCTTGTAAAAGGTGTAACATCTGCAAATATAGTGTAACAAGTAACATTTTTGAACACCCTAAAGAACAAGGTATTACAGTTGATATACGGGAACTGATTACATGCGACACTTCGTATGTGGTATATGTTCTATGGTGCTCCTGTGATCTGCTGTATATCAGCAAAACTATAAGATCTTTAAAATTAAGAATCCAGGAGCACATTAGATCAATTCTAAATGGTCGTCAGGACACTCCGATAGGGTCGCACTTTATCCTGTGCCATAACTCTGACCCATGTCATTAGAAATTTATGGGGTTAGAACATGTTGCTAACTTGCCACTTGGAGGGAATCGAGCAAATGAACTCTTGAAAAGAGAATGTATGTGGATCTTTAAGATGAATTCTATGAAACCATACGGGCTTAATGATAAGTGGGATATTAAACCATTTCTTAAGATCTGAAGGAAGTCTTTCTCTAATATTGAATTTAATTGTTACCTTAGTAGCCTGGTTCTTTAAATGATTCGTTTTGTATTGGAATGTTAGAAATATTATTGTGTTTTTTCTCATTTTTATCATTTTAGGATACTAATGGGATGCAGACCTAACTACTTCAAAAAATCTGTAGATGTGTGTAAGACTTTGGAAATATTTTTTTTAAAAAACTTGTTAGGTCTTATTTCTCGATTGTGATAACTGATTGGTATATGTCTCTTTTTCTGTGGTGTTTATCACTTTAAATTAAAATTGGGCCTATAAATTATTAATTAATTAAGTATTTATAAAGAAGCCCATGACTGGTTCTAGTACCCCCTCTGAAGACTCGTGTGAGTCGAGGCACTAGGGGTGTTTTTCTTTTTTGCAGCAGTCACGAGCACTTTGTACATGTTGCTATATTTGTGTTGACCTCATTAAAACCAGTGTGTGTTTCTACTATGAACACTTACTACAATATTTTGGTCTTTGGGTCTTCACTTTGCCATTATATTATTTGTTATTGTGTGCTTCAAGGTTTTTTTGCGCTCTCTACTCTGGCATTAGTGCATTAGGTTAAATGGAGTCACATCTGAACCCAAGAGCGTTACACTAGGGGTTCCCAAGGGGTCAATCCAGGGCAATTACTCTTTAGCCTTTTTATCAACTCACTCCCAAATGCTTGCCCTGCAAAATGCTGCTCTATGCAGATGATGCAATGATATCTGTCCCTGGTCACCACTTGCAAGATATAAATGCTGCTCTACAAGACAATTTCTCAAAACTCGAGGCCTGGTTCTCATATAACAGGCTCCTATTACGTTACAAAAAAACTAAATGAATGCATTTCTCATCTCAGTGGTCCAAATCAACAGCCTACCCCCTGACAATCCTAGGTCAAAAGGCGACATCATAGAACAGGTCTCCACCTTCAAATATCTGGGTATACACATTGATGACTCCCTCTCCTTTGCCTCCCATATTGAACACATCATAAAATCTGCAAATATCTGTCTTGGGATCCTTTACTGGCACTGAAAAGCTATGACCCCGGAGGCACTCAATCTTGTCACATGGAGCTGCATACTGACGTCAGTCATTGACTATGGCCTCGTCATATACAGTGCTGCCTCCGAGACCTCTCTCAAGTGAGTTTAACTTCTCCTTAATAAAGCCTGCTGGCTCGTTTTGGGGTCTGATCATCTCATTCACACTTGTAGCCTCTACTCCTTGACAGGGTGGCTCCCCCCTCTCCCTAAGGGCCAAGTACCAAGCCTGTCTACTTGGTAAAAAAGCCCTAAAAGGGCTAACACCTGAATCATTATCTACACTTTTTCAACCCAATCTAACCTACAAAAATAGGAGAAGTTTGGTTAAAGGCCTCATACATGTACTGTTTAAGTTTAAAAGAACCTCCCTGGCCCAGTGTTCCCTCTCTTACCAAGGCCCTCAGTGGCTGAATGACCTACCCCCCACCATCTTGCAGCTTGAAAACATTGGCCCGTTTAAGAAAGCCCTATGACTTCACTTGGCTGGCTCCCACAAATGCGACTGCTATGTTTAGTGACCAGCTCCTGGCCTCTTCACTTGCTATTCTTTCCCAATTCTTCCCCTACCACACCCACCTCCTAACCCTTTCTAAGCCACCCCCCCATGCCCAGGCTCCTGACCTGGAGGCCCCACATGGCTGCCTTTCTGATCCTCACCCTCACTCCATCCACCAGTCATTCCTGGCAGCCACTCCCTCACACCCTTCCCACCTCTCCCCCCTTCCCTTTCTCCCCTCTCACCCCTTCAGAATCATATATGACAAAACCATTTCCGGCTGCTACTTCTTTCCCACCTGCTGCTCTTAGCAACTTATTTCTCAGCACTTAGCAAGTGGAATTGTTCTATCTGAGACTTCTTCACTGTATTTAGTTCATACTCTGCTTGTTTCCAAGTCTGTAAATGTTTCCTGTTCTTCACATGTACCACTGATGTACTCCTGTCTGATCACCCTGCCTATCATTGCCACTGTAAGTCTATCTGTGATGTATTGTTATGCTCATGACATGGAGCCTTTGTAAAAGAGCCCCTCGGCACAAAGGTTGTAATTCTGAAACTGAAATAAATAAATAAGTAAATAATTTACATGGGTTACAATAAGTATTATACAAGGATATACTAAATACAGGAACAGATCTGACAAAGCAGCAAAGCAAGTTCATACTAGCCTAAAACAGTACTACAGTAGATGGAGCACATGTAAGCAGATACAATGGTAAAAAAAAAAAAAAACTTGTGCATGAAGAGAAATAACAGAGTTTTGGCTAGCAGTAGAAACATCTCAAACAAGGCTCTCTGACCTAGACTTAAGTGCACAAAAGTAAAGTATGGTAGCTGAATCGCAGGCAAAACAGTACCCAGCAAATACTATGGTGGGTCTTGGGCCTTGGAGTTGTCAAGAAAACAGCAGCAAATGGCTTCTGCCTTGAGCCAGTCCTCTAAGGTTAGATTTGAAGGAATGATGGGAGGGGAAGGACCTGATGGAAGATGGGAGCCTATTCCACAGGGAAGGGGCTGAGACAGAGAAGGCCTTGCTACTTATCACTGTAGATGTACAAGGAACCACTAGAAGAGGAACAGAGAAATCCCTGAGGCTCCGAGAAACCACATATTCCTTAAGCAGTGGTGAGTAGGGAGACAAATGAGAGTTCCTTGGCGAGTTATCCAGTAGGCTGCCCATAGCAAAGTTGAAATGGCCCTGAAGTGAGAGCCAGCCTAGTGATTTGTAGAGTGAGCAGTGGTGGGTAGATAAAGGGGCTTGAAGGGCAAATCGACAGATAGAATTGTATGTGATGTTTAGTTGAGAGCGTAGCGAGGTGGACACAGTGGACTATACTGTGGAGCAATAGGCAATGAGAGGCAGTAGCTTTCCAAGGGCAGTGGCTAGGTGAACTTCTGGAGTTAGGAATTGAATGAGGCAGCAGGCCACACCAAACTTTTGTTGAAGTTTCTTCACCGTGGTACAAACATTCTCACTGAAGGTGAGGGAGGGGTCAAGCATCACACCTAGGTATATGAAGGAGGGGACAGTTTCAAGGGGGGGCAGCTGGGGTGACAATAAGGAGAGAGGTTTTAGCTTTGGTAGACTTAGCAAGGAATGGCTTAGAGTCGAAGTGCATGGCTTTGGTTTTCTTCTCATTTATGAGAAGTCTTCTGGAGAGGAACCAGTTCTGTACAGCCCGAAAGTTGAGTGTGAGGGTGGAAGATATGGAGTCCAGAGATTTTGCGCTGTGGTAGATGACTAGGTTATCTGCATAGAGTAGAGCATTGCAAGTTATGCTTTCTTTAGGAAGACTGTTAATGAACATAGAAAATAGGAGGGGGTCCAAGTACTGAGCCCTGGGGTGCCCCAGTGTGAATAGCGAGGGCGGTAGAGGAATTCTTTCCTATGAAAACTGACTGGGATCTATTGGAGAGGTGGCAGAACAGAACCACGTAGCAGCGTCTGGGGAGCAGCTGAGGTTCTGTAAGGTGGAGAGGAGTAGGTGGTGGTCCATGAGATCGAAAGCTTTTGATAGTTCCATAAACACCGCCCCTGTGGCTTTGCCCATGTCCGTGTTGCTGAGGATGTGGTTGGTGAAAACGGCCAAGGCAGAGGAGGTACTGTAGTGTTTGCAGAAACCATGCTGGAGTGGACATAGGAGGTGTATTTTTCAAGGTGTTCATTAAGTTGGTGGTGGACAACTTTTTCAAGCAGTTTACTCATGAGCGGGAGGAGGCAGATGGGTCAGTAATTATCAGGGGTGAGAAGGTCTCCCAATTTAAGGACAGGTACCACATAAGCATGCTTCCAAATGTCAGGCACAGTGGATGTAGAGAGGACCATGTTGAATATGTAGGTCAGGGGCTTGACAAAAACAGGGGAGAGTAATTTTAGGAAAGTCGGATACAGCCCATCGCTGGCTGGGAGAGACTTTAACAGTTTAAGGGTGATATTTGGGCCAATGACCCTAAAATAAAATTGGGAGGAGAGACAGTACTAGGGATGGGCTGAGAGCAGGGAGGTTTACCCTTAAGGTCATTGGGAGGCTGAGTGGGGAGTTTGCTGATATAAGAGGTAAGGTCAGTAACCATCTTGTTGAAGTTGTCCATGATATCAGAGTAGGGTCGTGATGGGACACAGGGGAGTTTAGTTGAGTTATCGGCTTAGAGGACTTAGGGTGTAGTAGGGACCCAATTGAGGCCCAGAAACTGTGAGGATTACCAAAGGTATCTTTTTGTAGGTTGATGTAATATTTCTGCTTGAGTGACTTAACAGTCTGCTTGCTGTAATTTTGCAGTTGTCTGTAAGCATTCCATAGTTGGGGGGAAGGGGATATCCAGAAGGTTTTCGATGCTTTGTCCCTGGTCTTCATCAGGGCCAGGAGTTCCTTGGTTAGCAAGCAGCTGTTGCCGCCTCGCACCCTTCGAATGGTGATCAGGAAATGCTTGTCTTGAAGGGTAAGAAGGACATCAGTAAAGAGATGGACAGCTTGTGAGACATCCTGGAGCAGGTAGAGAGGGGACCAGTTAGTGGCCCTAGCATCCTTCAGGAAAGAGTCATGGTCCTGATGGTTAAATTTCCTGAAGAACAATAGTTTGTGGGGAAGATGAATAGTTTTTGTAGCAAGAAAATGTAGGTGGTTGTGTGGTCACTAATTGAGTCTGGCATAGTGCCAGCCTGTAGGACCAGATCAACACTATTAGTAATAATCCAGTTCAGCGTAGTGTGGTTGAGAGGGAGCGGGAGTTATATCTAGTGGAGGAGGAGATAATTTGATCTAGGCATCGAGCCTTCAGATAGGCATATTCCGGGATTGGTGATTCAGTCCAGTTGAGGTTAAAATCCCCAAGTAGAATGGTATCACGAGAGGAGAGATACACTTCAGGCCATACAAGAAATCAGAGAGTCCCTGGTTACCTCTAGTGAGAGGGTTATAACAATAGTCTAGGTGAATACTTTTTTAGATACACACAGGACGAGTTCAGCGATGAGCCATTCACTTGAGGAGGTGGGCGTTGAACAAGCGACGGTAGCGGCAGTGATATGGTCAATCAATCAATCAATCAATCAATTTTTATTTATTTGAGGTGCCTTTCTCAAACCAAGGTGCTTTTACAAATGACATAAAACAATAAATATTTAAAACAGGATTTAAACAAGATTAAAATTAAATAATTAACAATCATTAAAAGCTTTGTTAAAAAGGTAGGTTTTCAGAGCTACTTTAAAGCTCTGGACAGTCAGGCAATTTCATACCTGATGAGGTAGAGAATTCCACAGGGTCGGGGCCATAAAACTAAAAGATCTTGCCCCTGAAGTTTTTAAGCAGACCCTGGGAATCTCTAGCAATCCCTCGTCAGTGGATCGGAGTGGGCGGGAGGGACAGTAGGGACGCAGGAGATCTTTCAGGTAAGCAGGTCCCTGATCATGTAGAGCCTTATAGGTCAGCAAGCCAACCTTGAAGGTGATTCGCCAACAAACTGGCAGCCAGTGCAGTCCACGGAGCACAGGCGTTATATGACTGGACCTAGAAGAACCAGTCAAAAGCCTGGCTGCTGCATTCTGCACTAGCTGTAGGCGGCAAAGTTCAGCCCCCGTAAGCCCTAGGTATAGGGCATTGCAATAGTCCAGGTGGGAGGTAACAAAGGCATGGACCAAAGTTGGAAGATCCTATGGAGAAACCAGGTGCTTCACCCTGGCGATGTTCCTCAGATGATAAAAAGAGGTTTTGATAACTGCTGACACCTGAGACTTAAAGGTCAGACAGTCATCAAATACAACGCCCAGGTTCCGCACCCGGTCTGAGACAGTCAGCTGGACATCCCCAAACCACAAGCCCGAGGATGATCCAGCTAACAAGCCTGCCTCACAGCGACCCTGGTCCATGACCAACACCTCAGTTTTTTCAGGGTTCATCCTGTACATACAGCGTGACATCACCTCCCCTTTTTCTACCCGGTGTATCCAGTCATAGGAGGGTGTAGCTGGGGAGTTGGAGAGAGATATCAGTGTGGTACAGCTTAAGCTAGGTCTCAGTGAGGCCAAGGAGGTGTGGTTTATAAAGGGACACCCAAGCCTCAAGTTCAGAGAGTTTAGATGGGAGGCTGCAAACATTTAGGTGTGCAACCCTAATGCCGGTGTGGCCTGCCCAGGTGACATTGCTGTGGTTGATGTGTTTGTTTAAATGGTCCCAGGTTTCTTTCCACATCCCCAGCAAGAAGAACGAGTAAGAGTAATGGACGGACTTGGGGGGGCGGTTCCGGCAGAGGGACTGGATTGTAAGGGAGTAGACAAAGTGGTCAATCGATCGACATTCAAAGTTCATCAACAAGGACACTGGTTTACCGGGATTGAGAAAGGGCATATTCCATTTTGCACACCGTAAAAAATGGTATTGTCACCGGTGTCTACTAAGCCAAAATCCAGTTTTACCGGTGTTTGGTTTTGTGTACTTTATTTAACAATTTTTAACTCTGCTAACATGCATTTTAGCAGTTTTGACCTCCACTATTACACATCCTTTCATCCTTGTACCAATTTAAAGTTATTTTAGGTACAAGATGTGATGGCAGACAACAACACTGTCCGTCCTAAGAAGTGATGGAAGCAGCACTATCCATCCCTCTGGTGTGACAGAAGCAGCAGCACTATGGTCCCCCATACCTTAGGTGTGATGGCAGCAGTACTATGGTCATCATTCCTCATGTGTGATGGCAGTATCAGCACTATGGCCCCCATCCCTCAGGTGGGATGGCAGCAGGCTCACATTCCCCATCCACCAGTGGTGATGGCAGAAGCACTACAGCCCCCACCCCTTCGGTGTGATGGCAGTAGCAACAATGCAGTACACATCCCTCTGGGGTGATGGCAGTAGTGACAGCACTATGATCCCCTTTCAACACTCACACCACACATGCACAAGTTACAAATGACTTGGTCTCTTTGCCTGTTAGAACTCAGATGTGAATTAATCTGAACCATCACCACTAAGGTGGACTACCTTTGTTTTTTCCTATCTATAATTTAACTGCCTGAATTGGATATCTGCCTATGACACTGCTGACCAGGGTTAGGGAACAGACTTGGGTGTTGAAGGGCCAGCTGGTGGGTGAAGGCTTGAGTGTCCAATGACCACTCCCCCTCTCCTAAGAGGGAGGGTGGGTTCACGACTCAGCATTTGCTGGCCCACGGTGGATGCCAGATGCACGACAACACATCAGTCCTCACTGCGAGAAGAGTGTGACAGATGTCGGCTTGTGCCTTGACATCATGTAGCCTGTCACGCTCCCAAGAAAATGGGAAAATACCTGCTGGCCAACCGAAGGATGACTGCTGGTCCCGCCATACACCAGAAGCCCCAGACATGTGTCTGTTCTGACCCCTGACATGCCCAGGATACACAGGAAGCTCTCTGTGGCAATTCTTCTCTCCTGGTAGCCTCCCACAGGGGTAGAGGCCCACTCAATGAAGGGTTACTTTGGGTTACCTGGTAGCACAGCAGTAAGGGTCAGTGGATAGTGGTCGGACTCAGCAGTGGTGGTAGAGCCTTGGCAGGCCTGAAGGAGTGGATGGCCAGGGGGTAGGAGGAGCAAAAAAAACAACTGCTTGAATTTGCTTCTTTGAAATAAAGTGTTTTCACCTAAAAAATCCACAAGTGATTAGTGGAGGACCTTCAAATGGATTTATGCATCTCCCAGACTTGTGGAGGCTTTTTTTTTCTACTTGGTGTCCATGAAAAGAGTGTCTCCCAGTTTTCATGTCTTTGTTCAGATGTGAATTGAGCACCACTCTGCCCAACAGCATCATACAGCCCCTAGGGTCTTACCTTGTTACGTACTCTTAAATACTTAACATTTGCTTTTTATTGAAGCAGTCTATCAGAAAACATTTTGTTGTCACAGAGACAGAACCAGCAGGTGGAAGAAAAGGTGCAAATGATCCAATTCACCTAAATGGGGTGCTAACTGTGAAGTCTTTTCATAAGTAGTAAGGCAGTTTCTTCTTTGTGAACATACTTTCATTCAGACTAGTTTTCATTCAAACAGCTGAGGATTTTTGATGGCCCTACTGATTATAAACTTGAATAAGTTAGTTGGTAACAGTGATCCTGCATTTAGCAATCTACAACCTAGATGCTTATATGCCAAGAATACAATAAAAACCTGACTAAAATCTAAAAACAAGCTTATAAAATGAATCTGAATATTTATCTTTACCTATACAAATCATTGCAGCCCAAGTAAAACTCAAGTAAATTACATGGCACCCTGACTACTATTCTATGATGCAGTAAACATATATTGGTATTTTTTTTATATTCTTTGTAAAGCAGGTAAGGCCCACTAGGCAGAACTGTCTGTTTTAAGGAGTGACCTAGAAGCACTTGGGAGGTTAAGTGACTTGCTTGGATGCAAGTGGAGGTTGTGGGACTCAAACCCAAGTCTGCTGGATGTACCCAGTACAATCACCTGCTTGTTACTCTAACCACTAGGCATGGGTGGTTAAACTGAATGGCTGATTACAACAAAGCAGTGCAGGTGATTTCCTTACTGTTTCTATATGCAGCAAAGCAGAAAGAATGCAAAGCACAGCAGCATTCATTTTAAGATGCCAAATCTGGGTCTGCCATTGGTGCTGCAGTAGCACTATTGCTTGCAATGCCAGTGATCCAGGGTCAGAAGCAAACTTGGGTTGCTGGAGGTCGCCAGGGAGTAGGATCGAGCACCTGGGACTGCTCTCCTCCTCCAGGGAGGGTGGGCTGCAGGTCCCAGCTTCTTTACCACCACCGTGTGACCACGGGTGGTGGTGCAATGTTGCTGCAGAGTGATCAGGAGGGAGGATGCTAGCCAGGATCTGGGGTAGTGGCATGTCTCTGTGTGACCACCTCCTTGGATCTCTAGTGCTGGTGACCCAGGATGGAGACCAGAAAACCAGGAGAAATCACCCCACATCAGCCACTGGCAGAAGGGACTTAGGTGCCCAGACTTCATAAACAGACTCCATGAGGGACCCACTGGGCTGCCCGACACACACTAAGGGAGTGTGGAGGGGACCTAGGGTCCCTCCTTCCCACCTGGGGAGGTACAACTCAGGCAGGATTGGGGCAGGCCCACAGGAGCTCTGGAGCATTACCTGGGGGTGAAGCTAGGGGATTCCAATGCTGTGAGAAGGGGACATAGAAAGAGAAAATAAAAAAAATGTAAAAAGATACTGAAATCTTAGAGATTCTGTGCAGTGACATGCAATTTCTGTGAGGCACCGGTACAAGAATTCAAAATCCACAAACCAAGCAGGATTCCGTGATTGTTACCGGTGTTACCGGTTAAAATGGAAAACCAGGGTCCCTGTTCATCAATAGAGCCAGTATGGCTGGACCCATGGAGGACAGCTCATAAGTAATCATGCAAGACTGGGGGTCATTGGATGTGCTATTTTCAGAAAAAAGTGTAGGCTAGCCTGGTCAACAACAAGTACTGAGGCACAGAAATCAGACATCAATAGCAATCCAGTCAAGGAGCTAAGCGCAAGAAGTATGCCATAGGCTTTCATAGTGTCTGTGTTTTTTTAATTTTATTTGGTTGTTATTAAGTGTTATTTGGGAGGATGCCAGAGGAATAAAGTGCAGATAATATTGGACTCAAAACAGGAGGGACTGGCACAGATAAATTTGAAAGTGTTTGAGTCCCTTTAAGGGGTGTTAGCTACAGAAAGCAAAGAAGGGAGGGTGTGGCTGCAGCTGGGGGTCAGAGCATTTAAAGGAGGCCTGGAAGGGGTGGGGGCAGGATAAAATTTGCCTTTCCACCAGCAGAAGCTGCCTATCTAAATGTTCAGCGGGCCGAGGGCCGAAAATACAGAGAAAAGCACTCCTGTTTTCAAACCGGAGCCAGGGGTGCAGCTGGTTGGTCACAGTAGCTTATGCCAACCAATCAGAGAGTGAAGCAAGGAGCCAGAGCAAGTTACCTTCCTAGGCAGATCAGAGTTCCAGGAGCTGGGGGAGAGAGTGAGGATGATATAAAAAAAATGTGGGGTGCAAATATATAAGATTTCTGCAGTTACCAGCATGCGTACTGAAATTGCAAGCAGTGGGCATAATTTTGTCATTTTTTCATATTTTGACCCTAAATGTTGAACACAGCCTTCTTATCACCCCACCTTATGAACCCTGTTGGTGAAAATGTTCAAATCCATGGGAAAACGGCATTCCACGCCACAGGTGCAAAAACACATTATTGGTAGGACGTGAAAAATGACTGCTGTACTGTTCACAAGGAGGTGTGAAAATGGCAATATTGAAAATCTGGAGTGAAAATATGAAAAATTGGCAAAGTTAGGAGTGTTCATAGAAACTACGCAACACAAGCTCATAATGCAGTCATTGTTTGGACTTTTTTCACCAGATTTGCAACATGGGCTTTTTGGGACTCCACCTCATGAACAGTCGTACTGTCATTTCATTAATCGGTCCCGAAAGGTGATTCCGTGAGCGACCACAAAATCACCTTTCAGGATCAAGTAATGAAATGACAGTGACAGTGTTCATGAGGTGAGGTCCCAAGAACCCCATGTTGAAAATTTGGGGCCAAAATTCCTTAAAAATGGTTGAAATAGCAACCTAAGTTGAAAACCCCAGTGACTGCCATTATACAATGCTTACCTTTGATTCTTCAGTTTGCCGGTCGGATTTGAAGAGTGCAGATGTGTCCCAGTCCTCAGAAGATGACATTGCCAACCTCTGGAGGTAAGTATGGGGTAAGGGTGTGTGTGTGGGGAGGTGGGTGCTCAGGGGGAGGGTGGAGATGGGGGAAGGGGACTGGGGTGACGACGAGGGACCGTTTTCCTTTTTATAGGTACACAAAAAAAAATTGGGGCACACTGCAGTGGGCTCCCAGTGTGCCACCTGAGTTGGGGGGAGGTACATGATGCTGACACGGGGACTGGGCACCCAAATGTCTGTACGGGAACAGGAAATGGAGGGTGCAGGGCAGATAGCACACAGTGGGAGGGAGAGGAAGGGTTTGATTTGATGCCTGGGGCTGGGACAGGAGTGGAGAGGACAGCAGCAGTGGGAGGGAGAAGAAGTGGGAGGGTTTATGAAAGATGCTGGGCCAGTGGGGGAATGGAGGGTGTGGGGTGGACTGCAACAGTTGGAGGGAGTGGGAGGGTCTGCAGAGTTGCAATGCCAGCTATGCAAATGAGAGTAATGAAGCATACTCTCTCATTGGTGCAGTTCATAGATACATAGATACATAGATACATAGACAGTGTCAGCAGATAAGGGCCTATGGCCCACCCAGTCTGCCCATTTGAGCTTGTAAGTTCAGTTTGTTTTCCTAGAAGTCTGTTGCCCCTTACCCCTGACCTTCAGAATTCCTTTATGTCTATCCCATGCATTCTTAAATCCCGTGATTGTTTCAGCCCCCACCACTTCCTCTGGCAGGGTGTTCCACTTGTCCACCACCGCTCTGTGAAGAAATTCTTCTCATGTTTCCTCTGAATCGCCCTCCTCCAACTTCATCCCATGCCTCTAGTCCTGGCACATCTTTTTCGCTTAAAAATAGTGTTTTCCTGCACCTGTTCCTCCCTGTAAGACACTTGTATGTCTCTATCATATCCCCTCTCCCTCCTCTCCTCCAGGAGTACATGTTCAGTTCCTTCAACCTGTCTTCATAGGACTTGTGATGCAATCCATGCACCATCTTTGTTGCCCTCCTCTGAACCTTCTCTACCCTGTCTATGTCCTTATGTAGGTATGGTCTCCAGAACTGTACACTGTACTCAGGTGGGGCCTCACTAGTGTCTTGTATAGGCGGAATTACGACCTCCTTTTCCTGCTGGTGATGCCCTGCCTATACATCCCAGCATCCTATTTCTTTACCTGCTGCCTTGTCACTGTTTCCCTACCTTGAGGTCATCAGAGATGACAACCCCAAGATCCTTTCCTGCTTGGTGCATGCTATATCCTCACCCCCAACTGATATATTGTGCCAGGGTTTTGTGCCCATATGCATTATCTTGCACTTCTTTGCATTGAATTTCAACTGCCAAACCCCTGACCATTCTTCAAGTTTCTGCAGGTCGCTTTCATTCTGTCTACACCCTCTGGTGTGTCTACTCTGTTACAGAGCTTTGTGTCATCAGCGAACAGTGAAATTCTGCCTTCTAGGTCCCATGCAATGTCACTGATGAAGATGTTGAATAGGACCGTCCCAGCACTGATCCCTGTGGTACCCCACTGGTCACTCTTCCCTCTGTGGAGTGACAGCCATTTACCACCACCCTCTGTGTCCTGCCACCCAGCCAGTTACCTACCCACCACACTACTGTCCTGCCCACACCCATATTCCCCAGTTTGTGTAATAGTCTTCTATGTGGCACAGTGTCAAAGGCCTTGCTGAAGTCCAGATAGGCCATGTCCACTGCCTCCCTGATCCACCTCCCTAGTCACCCAGTCAAAAATTCAGCGAGGTTGGTCTGACATGACCTCCTGGTGAAACCATGCTGCCTTGGGTCCTGTAGTCCATTGACAACCAGATGCTCCACCAATCTCCTTCAGTAGTGCTTCCGCATGATCTTCCCCACTACCGAGGTGAGGCTGACTGGTCTGTAGTTCCTACTTCCTCTTTGTTCCCACTTTTGTATAGGGGACTACATCTGCTGTCCTCCAGTCTTTGGGTACCTCCCCTGTTTCCAGTGATCGGCTAAACAGGATAGCCAGAGGTTCAGCCACCATCTCTCTCTTAGTTCTTTAAGGACCCTGGGGTGCACCCCATCTGGCCCCATTACTTTATCAACTCTTATTACTTCCAGTTCCTTCAGGACCCTTTCTCGTGTAAAGGGACTAGTGTCCATTTCTGCACCATTCTCACCCCATGTACTCCCTTCAGACCCATTACCCTCCTCTTCCTCAGTAAAGACTGAGCACAAATACCTGTTCAATATGTCAGCTTTACTGTTGTCATCCTCCATCACCTTATCCTCCCCTTCAGTCTCACTATCCCTCCCTTTGTCTTTCTTTTCACTTATGTATCTGTAAAGGTTTGTCCCTCTACCCACTGATTTTGCAATGTGTTCTTCTGTCTGAGCTTTGGCTTCCCTTACTGACCTCCCTGCCTCCCTTTGCTTCTCCTGGTACTTCTCCTATCCCTTCTGCCTGTGTCTTTTGTATTGCCTGAATGCAATCTTTTGGCTTTCACTTTCTTTTACCTCTTTGGAAAACCATAATGGTCTCCTCTTCCTTTTCCTCTTGCTAACCTGCTTAATGCATAATTCTGTTGTTCTTGTAATCCCCATTTTAAATACTCTTACTGTTCCTCGACCCTGATTCCTGTCCCATTCCCTTAATGCCTCTTTCAAGTATCTCCCCATTTTCCCAAAGTCTGCCCCCCTAAAATCCAGGATACGTGTTTTTGTGTGATTTGGTTCTGCTCTCTGTGTGATTTCAAACCACAATGACTGGTGGTCGCTGTTTCCCAGGTGCTCCCCCACTGTTACCCCCATCACACTGTCCCTGTTTGTGAGCACAAGGTCCAGTATTGCCTTCTGCCGAGTTGGTTCCATGACCAGTTGCTTGAGGAAGGCACCCTGAAGGGAGTCCAGGATAAATCTGCTCCTAGTTGATGCTGCTGCTGGGATGCTCCAGTCCACGTCTGGAATATTGAAGTCTCCAACCAGTACTACCTCACCCTTGTCTGCCATCCTTTGGATGGCTAGCATCAGCTCCCTATCTGTTTCTTCCTCCTGGGCTGGTGGTCTATAGACCACACCTGTGCGGATGGTTGTCCCCATTTTCCTTTACAGCTTAACCCACAGTATCTCTCCCCCATTTTGTTCCTCCTGGATCTCTGTGGCCCTTATGTCATTTTTCACATACAGTGCCACTCCTCCTCCCTTCCTGCCTGCTCTGTCTCTTCTGAATATGTTGTATCCAGGTATGGCCATCTCCCAGTCGTGGTTATCATTACACCAGGTTTCAGTGATGGCTACAATGTCCAGGTCTGACTGTACCATGACAGCCTCCAGATCTTCCATCTTGTTGCTAAGGCTCCTGGCATTTGCACACATGGCTTTCCATGATTTGACCTCCTAGACTGTTTCACGTTCTTCTCCAGCCCCTTCCTTGGTTGTCATTTATCCCTGGTTCTCCTTGCTGTCTGCCCTTCTGCTGAATTTGCCCTTTTCTGTTTATCCACCTCTTGGGCACTAATCTCCATCTTTTGCACACTGCTTTGCAGAGATAGCCTCCTCTGGTTCACTGGTTCCACTGCTAGCTGTGGGGGTAAACAAGTAGGTACCCTCCTTGCTGGCCTGCCACCCCTTTGCTAGTTTAAATGCTTGTCAATGTAGCATTTAAACTTATCATTGAGTGCTTGGATTCCTCCATGATGGATGCAGGCCAGGCCTGAACAAACCTCCATCCTCCAGGTGGGTCCCCAGTCACCAATGAATCCAAACCTTCCTCACAGCACCAGTTCTTCAACCATGAGTTAAAGTTCCTGTGCATGCACTCCTATGCTCTCCTTGCCTCTCACAGGTAGTACTTCTGAAAGTGACAGAAGTAGCTACTTGCTTGAGACCCTCCCAGTTTCCTAAACTCTTCCTGAACTTCCTTTGGCTCCCCATTTTCCAGGTCATTAGTACCTAGGTGGATAATGACATCCAGCTCACCCTCCTGCCTTGCCTTCCCAGTGATCCCCAGGATCTTCCTTCCATCCCTCCATGCCGTGGCACCTGGTAGGCACCTCACCTCCCTGTCCTCCCTCCTGTGTTCCTAGCTGGATCCCTCTTATGATGGAGTCCCCACCAGGATTTGCTTCTCCTCCTCCTCTGGGGTCCACTGCTTTCCCCGCTGAGGTCACCTCCTTGGCTAACCTCCACATCCTTTCCTTCCACTTCTCTGGGTACCTCTATTTGGTTGTCCTCATTTGCCAGTGTGGCATATGAGTTCTTGAGTGGAATAGGATCTGGGATGTGCCTCTGCCTGACTGCTCTAACCCTCCCTGAGCCCACCGTCATCCAGGTGCTCCTCATTCTCGGCATCCTTTGAGGCAGTTGCATTGGACTGGGTGGTCCCTGGATAGGGGTGATGGTACTCCTGACCCAGTTTACTTCTGCTCTGAGTCTGGCTACCTCATCCCGCAGTCCAGAGAGATTCATGCAGATAGGGCAGCACCTCAGTGTCCAGAAGGTCTGCCTGAATATGGCTGCCTCACAGCCACTGCATTGCACCACTCCCACATTATACTGCAATTCCACTACTTGTCTGCTACTGAAGCTCTCCTAGTTCCTTTATTAATTTCACTGTACTAAAATCCTGCCACTGATCCTCAGATAATTTTTTTTTTTAAAAAGAAACCAATAAATAAATAAATGAGTCAAAACACTTGTCGTTGAGGTGGGCTTCTTCCCTTATGCCCTCCTACTTCACACCTTACTATAACCTGTGTTTAGCTCCTGTCAATCAGATTTAACAGGGCATATAATTAAGAGTTGGGGGAAGTAAAATTTGCAGCAATTAAAGACAGCACAGAATTACACCACCACTATGTTTTAAATTTTCAACAGCCCAAAAACAATTATAAGTAAAGACAACAAAGAAAGTATAGTGTCACTAAAAGCCTCACAATCTAAGTTTAAAGAAAAATAGCAATTACCAGTTACTCTAAAGCACTGAATTGAATATGTTTCCTTCCTTCCCTTCTGGCTTCTTCTGAGAAAATAAAACTCTGCTTGCTACTTTAACTCTGACTAAGCCCCACCTCCAGTTATCACGTAGCTGAGGTCAGAGGCCAGACAATTAACACCTTCACCCAACTACAGGGCAGTCAGACAAGCCAAGATAAAATCTGCAGCAATTAAAGACAGCACAGAATTACACCACCACTATGTTTTAAATTTTCAACAGCCCAAAAACAATGATAAGTAAAGACAACAAAGAAAGTATATTGTCACTAAAAACCCACAATCTAAGTTTAAAAGAAAAATAGCAATTACCAGTTACTCTAAAGCACTGAATTGAATATGTTTCCTTCCTTCCCCTTCTGGCTTCTTCCTTCATTTCTCTCAAGTGCTGCCAGCTCCCGCTGTGAAATTCCGATGGCCATCACACTCAGCTTCAGTGGTCATTGGTGTGTCAGGGTCAAGCCCACTGTACAGTGCTCTGCACTGGACTCATTCCTGACACACCTCTCAAATGTGGTACTGTCCCAAGGTGTTTCTTGAGCAAGTGCAGGAAACACAAAAATTACTGCAAATGAGTCATAGCAGTATCATGGAACCATAAGCAGTTGCATGAGATGAACTACATAAAGCAAGAGCTATGGAGCAGTCCAGTAATCTAGCCAATAATAAGGCTATTATTAGTCCCATGTCCAAAAAGCAGTCTAACCACATAATAATCATGCTGCCTCCATAATTAAATTAACATGTATAGCACGCAAGCTGCAACTATGAAACATATCGAGAGACCACTGTTAATGACACATTATAAAAACTTAAGCCAACTGATCAGGGTAAACAACCCCTGCAATGGTAAAGCACCCCATACAGCAATACTGGTTATGAAGTCTACAAGGCACTAAGACTGTAAAGCACTCACCCGTTCCTTGATGAATTGCCACTAGGAGACCACGGAAGAAGTCCAGTGCAGGACTTAACCTGCCCCAAATTAAGTACAACCCACTCCCTAATAGAATTCACTGGTCTTATTTTTAATAGCCTTGATGGGGATGCTGGTTATGCTTGTTTATCGATCTTGAGAAGGCCTTTGATGTGGTCAGTCATGAAACTGTTTGTATTTAACCAAGAAACCTTGGCTTCTCATCTCAGGGATCCCTCAGTAAGCTTGACTATAGCAGTACTGCCAGCTGGGTTCAGCTATCCCGGAGGTGGTGCTTATGCTAATTAAGGCTATGCATTAACCAATCAGATTCCAGTTTAAGACTGCTGCCTGTAGGTGCTGTTGCTAGTGAGTCAGATTCATTTCTCCACCTGTTGAAACAAGTTGGCCGTGGAGTGTTGTTCATTTCTTATTGCTTGAAGAAATTTGTTTCTCTTAAAGTTGTTTTATTTCTGTAGTTTCTACTGCCTTTAGTGTTTTTTTAGTGTTTTTCCACTTTTTTTTTGCTTTTTCTTGGTTCCCATTGGTTCCCCAGAACTGAGAAATCTTCTCCTGACAGAGGTTTTCACTGCGGTTCCTACGCTTTATTTCTGACTGGAAAACTACTTTCTGTTGTAACATTTTTCTAATTTTGATACTTTAACTTCAAGTTTTTATTGGTTCCCTTGATTTTGAGGGAACCACGTTTAGGTTTAACTTTTCTTTTATATTTTATTTTGGAACTGATTCTCATGGTTCCATTGCGCTTGGGAATCTATTTTAAATTTTATTTTTTCCCTATTGGAAACCAAATATTTAGTCTTCTGACAACATTGATATGTCAGACAGACCTAAAAAGAGAACGGACCAGCAGGTTTTAAAAACTTCATTAAGAGTTTTAAAATTGTGACCAAGGCAGACAGCCATGATCTCTGTTTAAGTTTCTTAGGTTCAAATCATAACTGTGAACTTTGCACTAAATTTTGCCCTAAAACAGTTAAGAAAAGAGCAAAAAGACTAGAAATTATTGTTTCTCAGTCTACCTGCCCCTCTAAGTGTTTTGAAGAGGGGTCCTCCTCTCATCATAAATCTAAAGGGGTCCTCAAAGGACCCCCTAGAAAATAAGTCTGACAAAAATAACTTAGACAAAGCCAAACTAAAAAGACATTCTGAGCAAGTTTCTGATTCAGTGCCTGACAAAAACAAAACAAAAAGAAAAACAAATCAGTACCCCCCCTGCTGAAGAGCAAAGGGAGACACCAGTGACACAACAACATATGCATTCTCCTGAGGAGTTGGCAAAGGCTTGGCAACTATATCAAACCTTTCAAACTATGGGCAACCTATTTGGTGCCCACACTGGTCCTTCCATGCTTGTGCCCACAGACCCTGATCAAGGCCAGGGTTTTTATCATGACGAAGGCAATGATGATGAGGAGGGCACAGAACCTGATGTATCCCCTAACCAGGAATTTGGCTCCCCCTCACATGGTCAGGAGGATTTTAACTCCCACTACACATTTGTCCAGCAGATGGTGGACACCCTGGCCCTCTCCATATAGGAGACTACTGAGGAGGATGAGGAGGCAGACTTTCTGGATATGATGGATCTCCCTCCTCCCAAGAAGTTGCTACTTCCAGTCCACAAGTCTCTTCACAGGACAGCCTTCAAACTGCTCTACAACTAATGCTGAGTACCTCTACACTCATCCTGATCACATAAGCGTGGTACATGCTGCAGCCTGTAACAAGGCTAAAATGCCTCTTTCTTCTCAACCTCCTGATAAAAAGTCCAGAAAACTGGACACCATGGGCAAGAAGTCTTACACTACAGCCTCTCTGCTGCTATGCCTCTCTATGTACATGACATACACAGCACAGTACCAGAAGACTTTGTGGAACTCAGTACTGGCTATTAGCTAGAAGGCTACTGACAACATTGCTCAGGACCTAGTGGAAACTGTCAAAACTGCCTTAGATGCCACAAAGTATCAATTTCATATGGCAGTGGATGCCAATGACACTGCCTCCAGATCTATGGCCCATGCCATTTCATTCAGAAGGGTTTGCTTAGTTAAGAACCACCAACCTCTCTCAGGATACTCAAACTAAAGCTATGGATTTTCCCTGTGAGAACAACTCTCTCTTTGGGATCAAAACAGAGGCATACATGAAAAAGGTGGAGGAATACAAAACTAAGTACAAAAGTAATGCAGCTAAAGAGAAAGCCTTCACTTCTTACAGACCTCAGGAAAGAGGAGGCAGAGGCAGGGGTTACTACCCCAGAGCCTTCTATCCCATGCCCGTGCTCATGGATTACTCCCAAATGAGAGGTTACTGCTGAGAAAGAGGTAGAAGGGCTCAAAAGCAACTGACCCTGCCCCTTCACCCAAGGCCAGTCCAAACAAAACCCCTGATGGAAGTGACAAGGTCACCTCGCCTCTCCCAGTAGGAGGAAGGTTGACCCACTACCTCCTTCAGTGGCAGAACATCACCACAAACAAGTGGGTGCTGGAGGTTGTGGGTCAAGGACTTACCCTGCATTTCAAGAAATTCCCCACACAGTGGGGAAACAGGAGTTTCAAGCCTCTAACCCCTACAGGAAAGATTTTGTTGGAGTCATAGGTCAGATCTCTCCTGCTAGCAAATGCAATGGAAACAGTGCCCACCTCCCAGTGGGAAAAGGGCCCCTATTCAAGATACTTTCTCACCCAAAAGAAAAATGGGGACTGGCAACCCATTCTAGATCTCAGGTACTTAAACAAACATCTGCTAAATCCCAAGTTCAAAATGATCACCCTGTCAGTAGTGATCCCCTCCTTACAGCAGGGAGACTGGCTAGCCTCTCTAGACCTCAGAGATGCCTACTTTCACATTCCAGTCAGGCCCTCTTACAGAAAGTATCTCAGATTCAGACTGCCCTTTGGCCATTACCAGTTTGTGGTACTACCATTAGGCCTGTTATCAGCCCCCAGAGTCTTCACAAAGTGCCTTGCAGTGGTTGCAGCCCATTTAAGAAGACAGAAGATCTCTGTCTTTCCATATCTAGATGACTGGACTATGAAGTCTCCCCAAAGGCTCAGACACCCTCTACAGCTCACCTAGCACACAGAAAAGTCTTATCCAGAGTCAGTACAACTTCTGGAATTCATAGGAGCAGAGCTGGGCACCCAACAAGGGAAAGCTCTGCTTCCCCTGGACAGAGTAAAAAACCTCCAGACCCTGGCAGACTCATTTGTACTCAGCCAACCAAGGCCAGCCAGGCACCTTCTCAGGCTCATAGGCCACATGGCCTCCACTACAGCAGTAGTCCCAGGTGCCAGGTTTCAGTTGAGGGACATTCAATAACATCTGAGGGCTCACTGGTCTCAAAAAAGAGATTCACTGTCAAAGCTGGTTCCAGTCACCAAGACTCTCTTACAAGCCTTGGACTGGTGGAAAGACAGTCACAGTCTCAGGGAAGGAATCCCCTTCCAACAGAAAGAACCCTCCAGACTACTCACTACAGACACCTCCCTTCTGGGGTGGGGAGCACACCTGGCAGGTCAGTCCATAAGTGGGGTATAGTCTCCCAGGGAGTCCAGATGTCACATAAACCTTCTCAAACTCAGAGCTATGTATCTGGCCATAAAAACCTTTTCCACCCCAGCTCAAGGGCCAGTCTATCCAAATAAGGACAGACAACACTTCCACCATATTTTACATCAACACGCAAGGGGGCACAAGATCCTTAAAGCTCTGCACAGAGACCATGAAGATCTGGTTGCTGGCTTACTCCCTGAACATGCAACTGACTACCATTCACCTGCCAGGCAAGGACAATGTGCTGGTAGACTCTCTGAGCCACATCAGTTAGGGTCACCACAAGTGGACCTTCAACAGGCAAGAGCTGGCTATGGTCTTCAGGAGGTGGGACATTCCAGAGATAGACCTCTTTGCTGCCAAACAAAACTACCAGATCCTCCTGTACTGCTACAGGCCTCTGGCACTGGGCACAGTCCTAGTGGATGCTCTGTCCTTCAACTGGTCAAGAAAGTTCCCATCTTTTCTCCTGATCCTCAGAGTGCTCCTCAAGCTCAGGAGACAGCTGGCAACAGTGATCCTGGTGCCTCCAGACTGGGCAATATACAACCATGGTACTCTGCTCCTTGCCCTGTCAGCCAAATGGCCTATTTGTTTGCCTCTAAGCCCCAGTATCCTGACCTTGCCTCAGACGGGGGTAACCTACCCAAACATAGAATCTCTTCATCTCAAAGCTTGGTACTTGAAGAACTAGAGTTCCCTGACTCTCAGTATTCAGAGAAAAAACAAGTACCAAAAAGACTTATGCTTCGAAATGGAAGAGTCTCTTTCTGGTGTAAAGACAGGCAGACCAGTGCCCTGCAACCTAGCCTGCCCTCCATACTGGATTATCTAGTTCACCTACAGTCCTCAGGCCTTAGGGCCTCATCCCTGAAAGTACACCTTGCAGCCATTTCAGCATGCATTTCAGCAGGCAAGGAGAAATCTATAATTTATCATCCCATTTTCAAGAAATTCTTTAAAGGCCTCCTGCACCATCAACCCCCATTTAGGGAACCTGTTCCCCCGGGACTTGAACCTGTGTATAACCAAGCTGATGGATGCTCCATTTGAACCTATGGCTTCAGCAGACCTAAAGTACATCACTTGGAAACAGTATTTCTAGAGGCCATCACTTTTGCCAGGAGGATATCAGAGGTGCAAGCTCTCTGCACTGAACCTAACTACATTATCTCCACAGTGATAAAGCAGTCCTCAGGACTAATATGAAATTCCTTCCCAAGGTAGTGAACAGAGTATATCTTGGTATGGCTACATCACAGTCCTGGTTTTCATTGCACCAGGACTTGGTAATTGCTACTATGTCCAGGTCCACATCTGCCATGGCAGCTTCTAAGTATGCAATCTTATTGCTCAGACTTTGAGCATTTGCACACATGGCTCTCCAGATTGTCCTACCCCCCCATTTCCCACTTTGCCCTTCCTTATTTCCTCCACTATTTTTTTACTATTTCTCTTTCCTTTTAACCCTGAATTGCTTTGTTATTTGATTCCTTTTGGGATTTCACTCACTCAGAATTCCATTGCTGACCTAATGAGCATGTTGGGGGGGCAGTTTATGTCTCCCTGCCTTATTACTCCTCCCCCTTGACTAGTTTAAATGCTTACCAATGTAGCTTTTAAACAATTTACTGAGGACCATGTTTCCCCTCCTGGATGGATGCAGGCTGTTGCCCCTATACAGACCCATATCCCTCCAGGTGGGGCCGCAGTCCTCAATGAAGCTGAAACCCTCCTGTCTGTGCCATTCTTTCAACCATGCATTGAAAAGCCTGGTGCGGAGAATCCTATCCCTCCCATCATAGACAGGTAGCACCTCCAAGAAGGTCACAGATCATTTCACTCCCCAATTCCATGAACTCCTTCAGAACATTCCTAGCCAGGTCATTTGTCCCCAGATGGACAATGATGTCCAACTCTCCCTCCCTTTCTGCTGCCTCAGTGACCTTTGGATCCTCTTTCCATCCCTACAAGCTGTGGTGCTGGGAAGGCACCTAACCTCCCTCTCCTCATCTTTACCTGCCCTCAAACTGTATCCCCCTCGCTATGGAGTCCCCCACTAAGATTCACTTCCTCCTCCTCCTCTGGGTTCCTCTGCCACTCCCCTTGGGGTCTCCATTATGGAGGAACTCCACATCCACCCTGGTCACTACTTCAGGTGTCTCTGTGAGACTTTCCCACTTGGCCAGTGTGGCATAGGTGTTTTGTAGTGGTACCAGATGGGGGATGTGCCTATGCTCCACCACCCTAACCCTCCCCAAGCCCACAGTTTTCCAGCTGCTCCTCCTCCTTCTGGGTAGCCTCTGAGGTAGGGGTGGCAGACTAGGTGGTCCCTGGGTGGGAAAGTAAGTCCTCCGAACCCAAGCCAACTCAACCTTGATTTTGGCAACCTCCTCCCTCTGCCCAGAAAAGTGCATGCAGATGGGGCAGCAATGCAGTCTCCAGAAAGTCACCCTGAAGACTGCCACAATACAGCCACTGCACCACTCCCAGCATAACTATGTCCTCCCTTGCTTGTTTTTCTCTTTTGCCTCCTTTAGCCTCATTTTAACCCCTTGCCCAACTATTGCTTGGCCCTAACCCACCTCTACCCTCTCCAGTTTTGTTTTGTTCACTCTAAACTGTTAATTACTCCTACCTTAGATAGGGTCTTTCACTTATACCTACACTGTTTCTAGACCCTAACACATCAGATAATAATAAAGACACTATTTCACCAAGTTTCCCAAGACTTACCCCACCTATGTTGTCTCAGAAAAGCCTCTTTAATTCCTGTCTGTAACCAAAACACACAGACTCTGGTTTTTGAAGAAAGTGCAGATTGAAGTGCTTCAGGTGGATCATTTCAGGAAAAAGGTGCTGCAACAGAAAAGGAGCGATAACCAGACTTATATGGAAAAGTCTTTAATATTGAGCCCTTGGCTGATCTTAATTTATAAGGGACCAATCTGATAAAAAACAGGTCAAATAAATGAAAAGGAGTAAGATGAAAACTTGACTAAAAAATAAAACATCCAAAAACTACTCAATTCTAAATCTAGGGTCAGCCACCCTAAATGGGAATAGAAGTCACAATGGTGAGTGTGAGTGGGGGAAGACAAAACAACATGACAACTATTATTATAAGTAACAGAAAGAATATTGAGCTCCTTACAATCCAAATTGAAATAGAGATTAGCCACATAATTAAAATTAGGAATAAAGGAGACCACAGCAATGGATTTTTGAGTTTCCATAGTGATATAACTTTTAAATTTATAAAGAAGACCCAAGTTCTGATTAATTGTTGACTAACAGATGGAACCTGTAAAGAAAAAAACTAGTCCAGGATCAAGTAATATCCCTTGACATTTAAACTGGTAAAATAGTTCAATTGCAGTACCAACATTATCTTGCAATGATAAGCAGGGATTTTCTTTTAATATAAAAGAAGCACCAAAAACCATGGACTTAATTTTTTTAGAATTCAGAACCAAAAAATTATTGGAAAAACAATTACAAACACCACTAAAATCCTGTTCAAGATTAAATGTTAATTCAGATGTTAATTTGGAATTAGAAAAAAAAAGAACCAAATTATCTGTGTAAAGAAGAGAGTCACAAGAGTTGCATAATGAAGGAATTTGGTGGACAAAAAGCAAAAATAATAATGGGACAAAAATGGACCCCTGGGGTACCCCACATCATATTGAGCAAACATTAGCCTTAGCTAATCCTTATTAACAAATGGTGAACAGTTCAACAAATAATCATTAGCCCAATTAACAGTATCATCAGAAAAACCAATGGCACTGAGTTTAGTACAGAGCAAGTCAAGTTCAATTACAGTAGGTCAGATTGAAAAGGAAAAAGGCAATTTAAAGGGGGAAACCAGTTTTCATTTTGATTTTTAAATCAACTATTGAAAAACTATCATACCATAAAAGGATAACTGACTACTTGCATGAATGTCTAGGACTGTTGTGAAATAGGGATAATTATATGCCTTTGACAAACGATTCATTAAGAGATATTAAAACTAAAATCATAGGACTACATGACATGCTATTTTTGGGTTATAACAGTCTGTAATATCAATATTATGATATTGCTGACACTGTATGTTGTTGTTTGTCTTTTTATTGTGGAAAATAATAAATGTTAAATATAAAAAAACTAAAATGAGTGAAGTTATTACAAGAGGCAGACATGCTGGATGGGCTGAGGATTGGGTGGCAGAAAATCTAATTAGAGGTTTCCTGTCACACCAGTCTTCCACTGTCTACCTAAAGTTCAGAAGAGTATTCCCACTTCCCAGGGAGACCAATTATGTCAGTCCTGAACTCTGTACTTGAGCCCCTCTCCACCTTTGTAGATTTCTACATTAACGATTTTGTGGCACAAATGCCCTCATACTTAAAAGACACAACAGATGTGTTATGTTATGGGAAGATCTTAGAAAGAACAGTTGGATTTGGGTAAAACTTGGGACACCATGAATGTGGCAGACCGATACACCTCCATTCCTCATTCAGAAGGTTTAGAGGTGTTAGAGTTGCTTTTGAACTTAAGAAACCTGTTTAAACTCCATCTAACTTCATTTTTACTAGAACTGGCAGAATTAGTCCTATTTGATGACACTTCCTACTGACAGTTCGGGCCTGTGTACTGTATGCTGTTGGTTGGTGGGCAGCCAGGTGGTATACGGGTGGGCTGCTGCTGTCTGCCACTGACTGACTGACTGGGGAGTGCTGGGTGGTGGGGGCCTCAGTGGGCAGGTAGGTAGGGGGTACCACTGGACAACCAGGGTTACACCACGTGAATGCACATGATTAGGTGCTGGGGGGGTTCCACTGGACCACCAGGGATTAATTAAACAGATGCCCAAGATCAGGTGAAGGGGATCGGTCCACTGGACCACCAGGGAGTACTCTAACATAAGACTGCGATCGAGCGAATGGGAGCGGAGCTTACTGAGGGGCAGCAGGACATTGGTCCCCAATGGCTGTGGCCTGGCAGGGTGCCAGGTGCAAGTCACCGGGGATCAGCACACCGCATGCAAATGGGGTCATAATGACATGCAAATGGCTCCATTTGTACCTTGCATGCATAATAGCCTCATTTGCATGCCCACGGCTGAATATCGCTGTTGCTGCACCTAGCACAATTGCACTTGTGCTGGCACAGCTCCCTGCTCCCCCTCTGCCACTTGCACTGGTGCAGTGACACTGCACCATGTGCAGTGCGTGCCCCCTCATTGCCACATTCAATGGTGCTGAGCCATGGTGCAGCACCATTGACTATCGCCTGGACAATGCCCTGGCTTAGCCCAGTTGTGCTGCACCCAGGCTTGCACCCCTGCCTGACACAGTCTGAATATCCCACCGACTGAATGCATTATCATGAATTAAATTTACAAATCATTTATTGAATTTTTTTTTTTGTAATACAGAGCCACATCCTTGATAAAGCTCTTACTCTAAAGAGTGTAATGCTGCATTTTACTTGGTAGTAAAAACAACTGGCAAGTTAAAAAGCTGAATTATTGAAAATAAAAGCTAACATGATTTTGAACTTTAAAGTTGCTGTGGGAATCATTCATTGTGATACTTTGAGTCAGCTCATATTCATCACAAAAAATACTATTTTAATGCAGACATTAGGATTGAAGAATGCAAAGTGCACAAAGTAAAGAAATGAAATAACATGAGGGGTTTGAGTGTCTTGGCAAATCAATGGTGGCTAACCCCTAATGCCCCCCCCCAGCACATATAGCCTCCCGTCTAAAGCACAAGGCACAGCTCTATGCCAATGACTCATATTGATATTGAGGTACAGAAATATGGCTCACCACATGTTGCCAACATAATCAGTGATAGCTTTCTTGACACAGGGCCCTGCAGGCCCTGCAGGCCCTGCATGAAGAAAAGAGATCACTGATTAATGGCAGAACCAAATCAGATTTAAATGGCAATTTTACCTACATGGAAGGTTCCAGTTCATCAATAATAGATCATGTATGGATGAATATGAATATGATGGTTTTGATCTTAATATAGAACCAAAGGCAGAGAGTGCACATTACAGATTAGAACTAAATATTATGACCAAACAAAGGATGGATGTCAGAAAGGAATATATACCCTTAGAAGTGAGGAAAAGAAAATGTGTGGGTTGGAAAGTGATAGAGGGAAAAGAGTTTCCACATACACTGGAGGAAAAAGGCATATGGAATAAAATGGAGAAACTTATAGGAAATGAAATAACAGAAACAGTATTGTTAAAAGAATACCAACACTAGCAGGTTAGTTTGGCATGACCTGCCCCTTATGAATCTGGATGGGGATGAGTTACAACACTGATTCACAAGGGGCAGGTCATGCCATACTAACCTTCTAGAATTCTATGGCAAGGTCAACAGAGCCATAGATGAAGGGGAATCAGGGGACGTCATGTTTTTAGACTTCGCTAAGGCCTTTGATAAAGTCCCTCATGAGGAGCTGATTGAGGCTCTTAAAGAACTTGGTGTTTAGTCTGGAATAACAAGATAGACTGGGGCCTGGTTATCAGGAAGGAGAAAAAGAGTATGCATCAGGAGAGAACTCTCCGGGCGGGTGGACATAACTAGTGGGGTGTCTCAGGGATCCGTGCTGGGCCCTTGTCTTTTTAATTTATATATTTCAACTATGAAGCCAAAAACGGACATATGGCTATCTAAATTCATGAATTATGCTCATCTAGGCTTCCCAGTAAATAGTCAAGAGGATGCAGCAGTGCTACAAGAAGTGCTGGGGGAACTTGAAGTCTGGGCCCATAAAAAAATATCCTTGTTTAATATTGAGAAGTACACTGTGATGCACCTGGGCAAAAACAACCCCAGCAGGATCATACATTAGCTGGGATGGTCTTAAGGACTGTCATGGATGAGAGAGATTTAGGAGTAAGGGTCAGTAATGACCTTAGATTTAAACAACATTATAATCAGGTGATTAAAAAACTAGTGATATCCAGAGCTGCATCCACAGGCATATTAAGAGCAGGAGTAAGGCAGTGTTGATTCCCCTCTATACCTCCCTGGTGCACCCACATATTGAATACTGTGCCCAGTTTTGGTCTCATGGGCATAAGGGAGATATAAATGCCTTGGAAAAAGTTTGAAGAAGGACTACAAGAAGAATCAAAGAGGTCCAGGGTCAAAACTATGCAGCAAGGTTGCAAAACCTAGAGCTATATTCATTGGAATACCATAGATTAAGGGGAAATGTGTTTGATTTTCAGAGCACTGATGGAGTCACATCTTTGGGAACAGTTGGGGCTTACATTGAGAGACCAGAAATAAAACACTAGACCCCTCCCCTCACAGTTAATAAGTGAGAGGTATAATACTCAGTTAAGGAAGTTCTGGTTCTCAGTGAGAGTTGTAAAGATTTGTAACAAACTCCTTGTGGAAGTGGTTGTGAGTAGAACCATGGAAACCTTCAAGCATTCCCTAGATTCCTATCTGATAAGTAATAACATTACTGGATACCACTAGTGTCTGTGCAAGCTATAATGGACTTTGGTCTTTAAAAAGCTCTGAAAAAAACTATGAAACCTATAATGGAGACTATTTCACAGTCAATAATAAAGGAAATAAAAATACAGAACAAAAAAGAGTCAAATGATCTGAAACACGTAAGGCAGGTCATGTCTGTGTGTCCTTTTTAAATTTATTAATAAAATGAAATTTTAAATCCAGACCTGGGTGTCTGTGTATTAGCGGTGGTGAGTGCTCAGCTTTTCTCTTCATACATGCTCATTTAATTGCCAGAGCACCACTGTCCCAGTGTGGGACTTTTTTCTCTGAGAACAAAAAAGAACCAGAATGGTATAATAAAGAGTGTAAAACAGCTACAAAAGCAGTGACTAGACAGATCAGAGAAGTTACAAAAGATGGAAATATAGTAAATAAGAGAGTTCTTAATAAATTAAGGAAAGAATATAAAAATGTCAATAAAAACAAGACTAAATACGCTAGACAGTTATGGAGGAAGTTAGAAATAGCAGTAGAGGATAAGGACAACAAAAAAATTTGGGTGATATCAAATAGAGGATTAGGGGAATACAGAAATGAACCAGAAACAAATATAGAACCACATCAATGGATAGAATATTATAAAAATATATGTCAGACAGAAGAACATTTAGAAATGATAGTATCTGAAAAGGAATGGACAAAGGTAGATTTATATATTGATTTAAAAGAAATACAGATAGTAATAGAATCCATCACATCACATAAAGCACCTGAGCCAGATGGAGTCCCAATAGAGGTGCTGAAACAAAGTTTAGAAATATGGACTTTATTGTTACAGAAATTGTTTCAAGTAGTTATGGAAAAAGGAAGAATTCCAGAGAGCTGGAGGCACAATATAATAGTACCATTATTCAAGAAAGGAGAACAGAGTGACCCATGGTGCTACAAACCAATAAGCTTAATAGACTGCACTCAAAAAGTGCTCACAAAAATCATAAATAGCAGAATTATAGAATGGATAGACAGGGAATATAAATTAGATGAGACTCAAGCTGACTTTTGGCCTAGATATTCGACCATTGATCAGTGTTTTATACTAACACATCTGGGGCATGATTCTGGGACATTGTATGCTTGGTGCAAGGTGATTTACACCAAACCCTATGGCATACATTGCACCTTGCACCATGCGATATGCAAGTCCCAATTCCAAGATGCGGCTTGCACCATGCCGCATGTGGGTTGTGCCAAAGGTGGGCTATGCCACCCACTATGCTGCAACCCCCTGCAGCATGGCACAAGGGTGGGTTATGGCAGCACCTGCATCCTATTCCAAAAGGGGGGCTGCCGAAACCCATTACATGATTACAAGGCCCGCAATGGTGCTGCGGGTTAGACCAGCATGGAAGTGGTCTAAGGTCCATCTGTTCTGGCAAAATGATGGATGCCCCCCTGCAACACCATGGAAGACACATTGCTGTGCCCTGTGCACCCCCAACACAGTGCTGACCTCAGCCCTCTATTTTTGGGGAGCCCCGGGTCTGTTTTATGACATGTCCCCCATGCACCTGTGCCACCTGGCCAGCCCCCTAAGGCCCCCAGGGAATTGCAAGAGTGTTACAGGGTGGGGAGGTTCTGGGGGGCAGTTAAATGTGGGCTGTGACTTGTGGCATCCAGGTCCATTGTGCCATTCCCATGGTGCAAGCCTGCAGCTGCTGCAAGTCGCCCGTCATAAATGCCGGGGACCCTGCCTGTCTTGAAATAGGGCACAGGGTCCCCAGCATTTGTAGATCTAAAATCTGAATTTGAAAGAGTAAATAGAATCAAATTATGGGAAGTTCAGAGAAAACTGGAAATGGACAAAGGTCTGGTGGAAATAATCAAAACATTATTCTATGACAATTCCATGCAATTAAGATATGATTCAAAAGGAAATAAAAGCGATCCATTTAAGTCAAACATAGGAGTGAGACAAGGATGTACATTGTCACCTATATTATTTAATTTGTACTTAAATCAAATTTTAGAAAATATACTGTATATGACACAAATTTTCATTTACCTAAGATAGGAAATCAAGCCTGCCCATATCTAGCATACGCAGATGACATTGTGTTGATATCAACCAGTTACTTGGGTATAAAAAGAATATTGGGAAAGTTCATAGAAGAATGTAAAAAAGCAGACCTGAATCACAAAACAAAAGTTATGTATAACGCACTGGGAAAACTTTCAAGATAGACCCTCTCTGTTTTGCTGAGATGGATTACACCTTAGCCGAGGGGTAGTGTCTTACTGGGAAAAAGCTTTCTGTCTGCAATTGACAAACATTTAAACTAGTACTACAGGGGGAGAATGGGAATGCTCCCAGGTCTCTTGGCATGAAACACACCTTAAATAATCATAAATTCTGCAAAGTGCTATCCCTAAATGCACAATCTCTAAATTTAACTAAAACAGTAGAATTAGAAGGCAAATGTAGGATATCCAATTATGGCATTATAGCCATTACTGAAACATGGTGGAACTCTAACTCAGCTTGGATCAAAGAAATACCAGGGCACAAGCTTTACCACAAGGACCGACAAGGTCAAGTTGGTGGAGGGATTTGTCTATATGTCAGAAACGATATTCCATCCAATCAAATCTCACATGATACCATCACTGAAAGTATTTGGGTTAATATACAATTTGCAGGGCAACCTCAAATTGTTGTAGGTTCCTGCTACAGTCCTCCCTCAGCTGACTGTGAATACTCAGCCACACTAATAAAAGATATATCAATATTGGCTGACAAAGGACTTGTCATTATCCTGGGAGATTTCAACATGCCTTCAATAAACTGGGATAACTTCACTAACAAAACTTATTGAGAAAGACTTTATATCTGTATTATTTGAACTAGGGTTGGAACAAATGATTAAAGAACCCATGAGAGGAGATAATATTCTGGACCTTGTGATTACTAACCTGACTGAAAATATGTCTAGTATTACCCTACAGGATCCTCTAGGCAGTAGTGACTACTATGCCATCTCCTTTTCTCTGACATAACAATATCAGCCACCCAACTATCATTCTCTTTTTAAAAATGATGATCAGGCTAACTTCAAATTGATCAATGAACACCTAAATAAAATAGCATTGTATGATATATTATCACCATTACCACTTGAAGAAGCCTGGACTTTTGTAAAATCCACTATTTTAAATCTAGAAAATATTTTTGTCCCAACCAAAAAGAAATATAACTCAAAAGGCAAGATGCCCTTATGGTTCAACAAAAACATAAAAAGCTGTTTAAAAGAAAAGAAAAGTTTATTAGAAATCTAAAGAAGTGTAACAATAAGGACAATGTAGGACTTACACTCAAATACAAAGAAGCAGTTAAGGATTTAAAAAACCTCATAATATTATCTAAAAGAAATTTGGAATTCAGACACTCACTCCAAAGATAGTCATAAATTCCTCTTTTCATACCTCAATGACAAAAGAGGTTCTAGCAGACAAATTGGTCCACATATGGCACATAATTCTTTATTAATGATGGACATAGATATTGCAAATTCCTTTAATAAGTACTTTTGTTCTGCATTTACTTCTAAGATAACCCCCACACCGACCCCTTCTGCTGTGTCTAGTAACAATACATTCATAATAACTCAAGCAGATACGCTATCAGTACTTAACTCTCTAAATAAGACTTCGAGTCCTGGACCGGATAGTATTAATCCCAGATTTCTACATGCAGCATCTAAAGCCTCAACGCTCCCCTTATCCCTTATATTTAATAAATAATTTCATGAGGACATAGTCCCCAAGGATTGGCTAAAGGTCATTGTAGTAACTATTTTCAAAAAAGGGAATCGATCAAAACCGGAAAACTGTAGACCTATTAGTCTAACATCCATTTTCTCTAAGTTAATGGAGCAAATCATTAAAATACTTCTTGAAAGGGAAATGGATTCACTAAAACTTAACGATCCAACCCAACATGGTTTCAGACATGGTCTTTCTTGTACCACTAATTTAATAGCATTCTATGAAAACATAAGCCAGGGTCTTGACCTTAACTGCCCCCAAGACATAATTCTTCTGGATTACAGAGAAGCATTCAATAAGGTCTCTCATAACAAACTTGTTGCAAAACTCCAATCGGCAGACTTCTCTCCCATCTTGGTTAGATGGATAAACAACTGGCTATCTAATAGAAGCTAGCACGTCAAGAAACAAGGAACCTTATCTGAAGAAGGTTAAGTGACAAGTGGGGTCCCTCAGGGGTCTGTGCTTGGACCCTTACTGTTTAATGTTTTTATTGGGGACATGCATATTAGTTCTACTAACCATCTATCAAAATTCACCAATGACACTAAGTTGGAGGGGAGGGTTGATTCACCATTAAACAGATCCTTGGTAATCAATGACCTGAAACTAATTGAAACTTGGGCCTATAAAATGAAATGCACTTTAACATAGACAAGTGCACTGTGCTACACTTTGGTAAAGCTAATCCCTTACAGACATACACCCTTAATAATATTCCTCTGAATATTTCAGTATGTGAAAGAGATCTGGGAATACTGATTAATAATAAACTCTCCCATATAAACCAGTGCACTAAGGCAGCTAAAACCTCCAACCAATTACTTATGTGCATAAAGTGCACTTTTGTTACTAAAACTGAGGAATGCATCATCCCTTTATATCAAACATATGTCAGACCTTATTTGGATTATGGTTCCCCTGCTTTGGAGTCCATATTTGGTGTAGGACATCCAGAGAATGGAACAGATCCAAGAAGAACAACCAGACTAGTTCCTCACACGGCAACTAAAAACTATACTGAAAGATTGCATGCTACAGGACTATATTCCTTACAGAAAAGAAGAATTAGAGAGGATCTTCTTCTTCTCTATAAAGTCCAGCAATCACCTGAGTTAATGCAGCAATTCAAATAAAATTTTTGTAACAGATGGATTGTCCCCAGACTGCATAATAAGCAAATCAATGTATCTAAAGCTAATACAAATAAAAGATTAAACTTTTTCACAGTTAGAGCACTTCCGACTCTGGAATACCTTGACACAAGAAATTGTGGAGTCACCATCTTTTCTTATTTTTAAACTAAGGCTTGATAAATGGTTGGAAGAAAATTTGGATTTAAACTACTGTGCCACATTAATTGTGGGAGACAATCCTGATGGGATTCAGCCTTCTTTTGTCCCTTAAATGCCAAGTGCCAAATACCAAGTACCAAGTATGGTCTGTGGCAAAACCAGTAATATGTACATCTATAAAACTGATGAAAGACTAGAAGTAGTCAATTAATTTTGCTACCTAGGGGTAATAATTACAGAGGATTTAAAATGGGGAAAACATATAAAAGAAACAGCGCTTAAAACAAAAAATTCTTACCAGCAATTAATAAATTTCTGCACAAATATGGTGGATATTTGGTACCAGAATATGAGAGTGGTTCATGCCAAAATATGAAGTCATCTCCTGTATAGGGCAGAAATTTGGGGACAGGATGTAAGTAAAGGAATAGATAAATGTCTAAATATACCGTATAAGAAATTATTGGGGATCCCGAATGGCACACCTTCAGTGGTGATAAGGGCAGAACTGGGCCAATACACTGTGGAAAGTTCAATTAAAATAAGATTTATAAAGTATTGCTTAAAAGCAGATGGATGGAAGGTCAAAGAAGGGGAGAGAGGGGAGCTAAACATGTGGCTCAAGGGCTGGTGCCAGGAAAAAAGGATACAAATTTGTAGGAAACTGGCAACAGTTTTGGGAGTGAAAGTTCTTTAAATTTGATGGACTGCATTTGACTAAAGAGGGAGACAGTGCATTGGGGCAGAAGTTTGATTTTTGCAGAATATTTAAACTAGCAAATGGGGAGAGGGGTGCAGCACCCCATATGTTGAATGGGAAGAACACCCCCCCTAGCTAGTGGTCAAACAGGAGTTCAGCATGTTTGTAGTTCATTTACATCACCAGGTAAGGAAAAAGGTCTGGCTCCCCATATGACACACAGGGGAAACGCCAGACCTCACCCAACAACATACACACTGAAATCTGGCCAATGTAAAATCATGTACACAAATGTTCGCAGTCTGGGAAACAAGATCCCAGACCTGCAGGCAATAATAACAGAGGCAAAACTGGACATAGTAGTTATTAGAGAGACATGGTTTACCAATAACCACACTTGGGAGACTTCAGTACCTGGCCATGTACTGTTCAGAAGAGTGTGAGGTGCAAAAGTGGGGTGGGGGGGTGGAGTGGTCCTTTATGTCAATTAAAATATCAAAGCTACAGAAATTCAGAATACATACAAGGAGCCAGGAGAACTGAGGGTCACCCTGGAAACAGGAAATGGGACAGTCATACGAACTGGGGTTGTGTACAGGCCTCCAGACCAGGGGGAGGACATAGACACTTTTCTGTTAGAAGATATACAAAATATGACAGCTAAGGGGGAGGTTCTGATAATGGGAGACTTCAACATGCCAGATACAGATCGGTCAATAACAGCAGGAACATCTGCCAGAACTAGACATAAGGTGGATTCCCTGCAGGGGGAGGGCCTCAAACAACTGGTACAACAACCCACAAGAGACAGGGCTATCCTAGATCTAGTACTGACTAACATGGAAAGAATCACAGGTCTCCAGGTAGAAGGTCACCTGGAGGCCAGTGACCATCACATGGTATGATTCAATTTGGCCACTAGAACTAAATCATCCCATTCCATTTATTTATTTTTATTTATTATTTATTTTCCTTCCCTTTTCACCATCCATGCAATTGCTGGCCATTTTCCCTGTCATTTTCTCCATCCATGCAGTTGCTGGCTATTATCCCCTAACATTTTCCCCATCCATGCAGCTGTTGGCTATTTTCCTTCCCATTTTCTCCATCCATGCCATTGCTGTCTGTTTTCATTCCCATTTTCCTCATCCATGCAGTTCCTGTTTATTTTCCTTCCCATTTTCCCCACTCAAGCCGTTGCTGGCCATTTTCCCTCCCATTTTCCCCATCCATGCAGTTGCTGGCTATTTTCCTTTCCATTTTCCTCATCCATACAGTAGCTGGCCATTTTCCCTCCCATTTTCCTCATCCATGGATTTGCTGCTCATTTTACCTATCATTTTCTCCGTCCATGCAGTTGCTGGCAATTTTCCCACCATTTCCCCATCCATGAGGTTGCTGGCTATTTTTCTTCCCATGTTCCCCATACATGCAGTTGCTGGCTATTTTCCTTCCCATGTTCCCCATCCATGCAGTTGCTGGCTATTTCCCCTTCCATTTTCCCCATTCTTGCAGTTGCCAGCTATTTTCCTTCCCTTTTTCCCCGTCTATGCAATTGCTGGCCATTTTCCCTCCCATTTACCCATCCATGCAGTTGCTGACTAATTTGCTTCCCATTGTCCCCATCCATATAGTTGTTGACTATTTACCCCATTGTCCCCATCCATGCAGTTGGTGGCTATTTTCCTTCTCATTTTCCCCATCTATGTGGTTGCTGGCCATTTTCTCCTCCCATTTTCCCTTTCCATGCAGTTGCTGTCCATTTTCCATTCCATTTTCCCCATTCATGCAGTTGCTGGATATGTTACCTTACACTTCCCTATCCTTGCAGTTGCTGGCTATTTTATCACCCATTTTCCCATCAATGCAGTTGCTGACTATTGTTGCTTTAGAGTTTCCCTACCCTTGCAGTTACTGGCCGTTTCCTTCCCATTTTCCCCATCCATGTAGTTGTTGGCCACGATCACTACCATTGTCCCCATCTATGCAGTTGCTGGCTATTTTCCTTCCCATTTTCCCAATCCACATAGTTGCTAGCCATGTCTCCTCACATTTTCTCCATCCTTTCAGTTGCTGGCTTTTTTGCTTCTCTTTTTCCCCATCCATGCAGTTCCTGGAAATGTTCCCTCCCAATTTCCCAATCCATGCAGTTGCTGGCTATTTGCCTTCTCATTGTCCCCATCCATGTACTTGCTGGCCATTTTCCCTCCAATGTTCCCCATTCATGCAGTTGCTGGCCATGTTCCCTCCTATTTTCCAATCCTTGCAGTTGCTGGCAATTTCTCCTCCCATTTTCCCCATCCTTGCAATTGCTGACTATTTTTCTCCCCTTTTCCCCATCCATGCAGTTGCTTGCTATTTTCCTTCTCATTTTCCCCATCAATGTAGTTGCCGAACATTTTCCCTCCCATTTTCCCCATCGATGCAGTTGCTGGCCATTTTCCCTCCTGCTTTCCTCATCCATGCAGTTGCTGGCAATTTTCCCTCCTATTTTCCTATCCTTTCATTTACTGGTAATTTCCCCTCCCATTTTCCCCATCTTTGCAACTGATGACTATTTTCCTCAATTGTCCCCATCCATGCAGTTGCTGGCCATGTTTCATCCAATTTCCCCATCCATGTAGCTGCTGGCTCTTTTCCCTCCCATTTCCCCATCCATGCAGTTACTGGCGATGTTTCTATGTTTCCCTTCCATTTTCCCCATTCTTGCAGTTGCTGACCATTTTCCATTTCTATCCAGTTGCTGACTATTTTCCCTCTCATTTCCCAAACCATATAGTTGCTGGCTATTTTCCCTTCCATTTTCCCCATCCTTGCAGTTGTTGGCCACATCCCTCCCATTTTCCCCATCCATGCAGTTGCTTGTTATTTTTTTTTTCACATTTCCCCCATCTATTCAATTGCTGGCCATTTTCCCTGTCATTTTCCCCATCCATGCAGTTGCTGGCTACTTTCCTTCCCATTTTCCCATCCATGCAGTTTCTGGCTATTTTCCCTCCATTTTCCCCATCCTTGCAGTTACTAACTGTTTTCCTTCCCTGTTTCACCATCTATGCAATTGCAGGCCATTTTCCTTTCATTTTCCCCATCCATGCAGTTGCTGGCCATTTCTCTCCCATTTCCTCATCCATGCAGTTGCAGGCTATTTTCCTTCTGAATTTCCCCATCCATGCAGTTGCTGACCATTTTCCATCCATTTTCCCCATCCATGAAGTTGCTGGCTATTTACCTACTCATTTTCCTCATCCATGCAGTTGCTGTCTATTTTCCTTCCCCTTTTCCCATTCGATGCAGTTGCTGGCCATTTTCCTTCTCATTTTCACCATCCATGCAGTTGCTGGCTATTTTCTCTCCCATTTCCCCATCCATGCAGTTGCTGGCTGTTTTACCTTAAGTGTTCCCCATCCTTGCAGTTGCTGGCCATTTTGCTTCCCATTTTCCCCATCCATGCAGTTGCTGGCTATTTTCTCTCCCATTTCCCCATCCATGCAGTTGCTGTCTGTTTTCCAAGTGTTCCCCATCCTTGCAGTTGCTGGTCATTTTCTTCCCATTTTCCCCATCCATGCAATTGCTACCTATTTTCCCTCCCATTTTCCCCATCCATGCAGTTGCTGTCTATTTTCCTTCCCTTTTCTCCCATACAAGGAGTTGCTGGCCAGTTACCTCCCATTTTTCCCCTCCATGCAGTTGTTGGCCACTTTCCCTCCCATTTTCTCCATCCATACAGTTGCTAGCTATTATCCCCTATCATTTTCCCCATCTATGCAGTTGCTGGCTATTTTCCTTCCCATTTTCCCCATTCCTGCCTTTGCTGGCTGTTTTCATTCCCATTTTCCTCATCCATACACTTCCTGTTAATTTTCCTTCCCATTTTCAACACTCAAGCCATTGCTGGCCATTTTCCCTCCCATTTTCCCCATCCATGCAGTTGCTGGCTATTTTCCTTTCCATTTTCCCCATCCATGCAGTAGCTGGCCATTTTCCCTCCCATTTTCCCCATCCATGCATTTGCTGGCCATTTTGCCTATCATCTTCTCCATCCATGCAGTTGGTGGCAATTTTCCCACCCATTTTCCCCATCCGTGCAGTTGCTGGCTATTTTACTTCCCATGTTCCACATCCATGCAGTTGCTGGCTATTTCACCTTCCATTTTCCCCATTCTTGCATTTTCCAGCTATTTTCCTTCCCTTTTTCCCCACCTATGCAATTGCTGGCCATTTTCCCCACCATTTTCCCCATCCATGCAGTTGCTGACTATTTTACTTCCCTTTTTCCTCATCCATGTTGTTGCTGGCCATTTTCCCTCCCATTTACCCACCTATGCCGTTGCTGGCTACTTTACTTTCCAATTTCCCCATCCATGTAGTTGCTGGTCATTTTCCCTCACATTTCCCCATCCATGCAGTTGCTGGCTATTTTGCTTCCCATTGTCCCCATCCATATAGTTGTTGACTATTTATCCCATTGTCCCCATCCATGCAGTTGCTGGCTATTTTCCTTCTCATTTTCCCCATCCATGTGGTTCCTGGCCATTTTCTCCTCCCATTTTCCCCATCCATGCAGTTGCTGACCATTTTCCATTCAATTTTCCCCATCCATGCAGTTGCTGGATAGTTTCCCTTCCACTTCCCTATCCTTGCAGTTGCTGGCTATTTTACCACTCATTGCCCCATCAATGCAGTTGCTGGCTATTGTTCCCTTAGAGTTTCCGTACCTTTGTAGTTACTGGCCATTTCCTTTCCATTTTCCCCATCCATGTAGTTGTTGGCCACTTTCACTACCATTGTCCCCATCTATGCAGTTGCTGGCTATTTTCCTCCCATTTTCCCCATCCATGCAGTTGCTGGCTATTTTCCTTCTCATTTTCCCCATCAGTGTAGTTGCCGGACATTTTCCCTCCCATTTTCCCCATCCATGCAGTTGCTGGCTATTTTCCCTCCCATTTCCCCATCCATGCAGTTGCTGGCCATTTTCCCTCCCGCTTTCCCCATCCATGCAGTTGCTGGCAATTCTCCCTTCTATTTTCCTATCCTTGCATTTGCTGGTAATTTCCCCTCCCATTGTCCCCATCTTTGCAATTGCTGACTATTTTCTCTCCAATTGTCCCCATCCATGCAGTTGTTGGCCATTTTCCATTCCATTTCCCCATCCACGCAGTTGCTGGCTAGTTTCCCTTCCGTTTTCCCCATTCTTGCAGTTGCTGGCCATTTTCCCTTTCTATCCAGTTGCTGACTATTTTCCCTCGTGTGTCCCCATCCTTGAAGTTGCTGGCTATTTTCCCTCTCATTTCCCCAACCATGTAGTTGCTGGCTATTTTCCCTTCCATTTTCCCCATCTATGCAGTAATTGGCTATTTTCATTCCCATGTTCCCCATCCATGCAGTTGCTTGTTATTTTCTTTCACATTTCCCCCATCTATTCAATTGCTGGCCATTTTCCCTGTCATTTTCCCCATCCATGCAGTTGCTGGCTACTTTCCTTCCCATTTTCCCATCCATGCAGTTCCTGGCTGTTTTCCCTCCCATTTTCCCCATCCTTGCAGTTACTAGCTGTTTTCCTTCCCTGCTTCACCATCTATGCAATTGCAGGCCATTTTCCTTCCATTTTTCCCCATCCATGCAGTTGATAGCTATTTTCCGTCCATTTTCCCCATCCATGCAGTTGCTGGCCATTTCCCTTCCATTTCCCCATCCATGCAATTGCAGGCTATTTTCCTTCCGGTTTTCCCCATCCATGCAGTTGCTGACCATTTTCCATCCCATTTTCCCCATCCATGCAGTTGCTGGCTATTTACTGACTAATTTTCCTGATCCATGCAGTTGCTGTCTATTTTCCTTCCCCTTTTCCCCATCCATGTAGTTGCCGGCCATTTTGCTTCCCATTTTCCCCATCCATGCAGTTGCTGGCTATTCCCCCCTCCCATTTCCCCATCCATGCAGTTGCTGGCTGTTTTCCCCTAAGTGTTCACCATCCTTGCAGTTGCTGGTCATTTTCTTCCCATTTTCCCCATCCATGCAATTGCTGCCTATTTTCCCTCCTGTTTTCCCCATCCATGCAGCTGCTATCTATTTTCCTTGCCTTTTGTCCCATACATCGAGTTGCTGGCCAGTTCCCTCCAATTTTTCACCTCCATGCAGTTGTTGGCCATGTTCCCTCCCATTTTCTCCATCCATACAGTTGCCGTCTATTATCCCCTAACATTTTCCCCATCTATGCTGTTGCTGGCTATTTTCCTTCCCATTTTCCTCATCCATGTAGTTCTTGTTTATTTTCCTTCCCATTTTCCCCACTCAAGCCGTTGCTGGCCATTTTCCCTCCAATTTTCCCCATCCATGCATTTACTGGCCATTTTGCCAATCATCTTTTCCATCCATGCAGTTGCTGGCAGTTTTCCCTCCCATTTTCCCTATCCATGCAGTTGCTGGCTATTTTCCTTCCCATGTTCCCCATCCATGCAGTTGCTGGCTATTTCCCCTTCCATTTTCCCCATTCTTGCAGTTGATAGCTATTTTCCTTCCATTTTTCCCCATCCATGCAGTTGCTGGCCATTTTCCATTCCAGTTTCCCCATCCATACAGTTGCTGGATATTTTCCCTTCCACTTCCCTATCCTTGCAGTTGCTGGCTCTTTTTTTATTCATTAGCTTTTGGTAACCGGGTAAGTGCACTAGGCAACAATCCTGCCTATTTTCAGGCACAACCCGGGAGAGTACAACAAAATAATACAGTGACAACAACAACAACAAAACAGTAAAAATAATACAGGTACAACAATATGGGTGCAGCCCATAGAATATAAGCAGTAAATAGTGTACTCTATGCAGTAACAACTAGATAAAATAGGATATAAGAAGGTAAGCAGTACACAATATATTATAACAAACAAAGCTAGTTGCGGCAAGCAAGGTAACGCCTGGACGTCATCAAGCTGGAGAAAGATGGTGGAAACACACAGTTAGTTGCAATTACAGGTTCCAAGTGCATAGAGGTGAGAGAAAAGTGACCTCTTAAAGGAGTGGTGGGAGGGGGAGAGTTTAACTTGGGTAGGTAGTGAGTTCCAGAAATTAGGGGCAAAATGAGCAAAGGCCTGTTCACCCATTCTAGTGGAGCATGGCCGGACTGATCGCATGGGGACCGATGAGGACCTGAGCGAGCGGATACGGGTGATGGGGTAAGTAGTTCTCTCAGGGAGGACGGGCTAGGGGGTCTGGTGAGTGAGTCAATAAAGCAACCAAGCGAGTAAGAACGAAGGTCTTTAGGAGATAGCCTTTGTAGGCCGGAGTAGAGCCGACAGTGATGAGTCAGTTGGGGGGGGCAGATAAGGTGAACCTACATATATTTTTGTAGGAAGTGACCCATTTGCTGAGTACACTAGTACTGGTATTGAACAGAACTGGGAGGGCATAAAGAAGTTGCGGGAGTAGCACGCCTCTAGCCACTGCTAGCCTAGCAGAGGGGGTGAGAGAATGCTGTACCCGATAGGCTGCTCCAATTCAGGTATTAACGGCCCAGCAGACCTCGTTGATATGCAGGGAAAAATCAAGGGCAGGGTCAAGAGTGACCCCAAGGTATTTGAAGGTAATGGTATTCTTAACTGGCGTCCCCTCCTGACTGCAGAAAAGGAGTTTAGAGTATACAAAGTGGACTTTTTTGGCTGAGTCGAACAGCATAGCCTGGGTTTTACCTATATTTAGGATTTGTTGGTTGGTAGAGAGCCAAGATTGTAGAGATTGAAAGTCCCGAGTGAGGGTATTGTTAATGTCAGCAACAGATTTGGCGGAATAGTAGAGCACTATATCATCTGCATACATGAGGTGACTGCTAAGTGGGGAGGTACTATGAATGTCATTTAGGAAGAGGGAAAAAAGCAGGGGGCTGAGAATTGACCCCTGCAGAACACGCTGGGTGATGAGGGTGGGGGTGGAAAGAGTTTTGAAGTAGGAAACTGCTTGAGAGCGGTTATCCAGGTAGCTACTAAACCAGGATAGGGTGGAGTCAGAGGCACCAATTTGGCTTAATTTGTACAGCAGAAGTGGGTGGTGAACCATATCAAAGGCCTTGGACAGGTCGATGAACACTGCACCTGTAAGCAGGTCCTTTTCCATGTTGCTCTTGATGTCACTCGTGAGAAGGGTGAGGGCTGTGTTAGTGCTATGTCCTACCCTAAAGCCATGTTGGGAGGGAGACTGAAGATTATAGTTACAGAGATGCTCCATGACTTGTCGATGAACGAGTTTCTCCAGGAGCTTACTAAGAGTGGGAAGTAGGGAGACTGGGCAGTAGTTGGCCAAGAGTTTAGTGTCTCCCTTCTTGTGGACAGGGATAGTTCTGGCGGTCTTCCAGATCAGAGGGACAGTAGCAGTCATTATAGATAGGTTAAAAAGCCTAGTTATGGGCCTAGCCAGCCAGGCCGCAAACAGCCTGATAACCCAAGGGTGCAGCCCATCAGGGCCAGGGCGACTGCTGGAAGGAACAGTTTTGAGAAGGTCCAGGACATGCTGGCAGAAGACCGGAGCCAGCACCAAATAAGGACGAGTGGAGGAGCTAGGGGGAGAGGCCGGCCTCAGATTGGATTGGGGAGGGTGGGAGAGGTCAAAGTAGTTAGAGAGGAGAAGAGGGAGTTAAAAGCATTGGCAATGGTGAGAGGGTGGATACAGTGGACATCATTAATGAACATATTAGTGGGGGTAGTGGGTTTATTGTTCCCAAGGATTTCCTTTATTTGGGACCAGTATTTTCTTAGGCAAGTGGATGAGGCATTTAGTAGGTTCCAGAAGTGGGAGCTTTTGGCCAGGAGAATCTCTTTTTTACAATTATTACGCTGAGTTCGGTAGGCTTCAAAGTCCGTGGGGAGAAGGGAGGACTTCCAGACTGACCATAGTTTGTCCCTAAGTTTCAGTAGGTGAAGCAGGGGGCATTTAAGCCATTTGGTGGTTTTCCCTTTAACTCTGCGAGAGGTATTGGGGATATGCTTGTTTTGTAGAGAGAGAAGAGAGCTGTTAAAATAATTTTCCCACCCATTTCCCCATCAATGCAGTTGCTGGCTATTGTTCCCTTAGAGTTTCCCTACCCTTGCAGTTACTGGCCATTTCCTTCCCATTTTCACCATTCATGCAGTTGATAACTATTTTCCCTCCCATTTTCCCCATCCATGTACTTGCTGGCCATTTTCCCCCCAATGTTCCCCATTCAGGCAGTTGCTGGCTATTTTCCCTCCTATTTTCCTATCCTTGCAATTGCTGGCAATTTCCCCCACCATTTTCCCCATTTTTGCAATTGCTGACTATTTTCCTCCCCTTTTCCCCATCCATGCAGTTGCTGGCTATCTTCCTTCTCATTTTCCCCATCAATGTAGTTGCTGGCCATTTTTCTACCCATTTTCCCCATCCATGCAGTTGCTGGCTATTTTCCCTCCCATTTCCTCATCGAGGCAGTTGCTGGCCATTTTTGCTCCCGCTTTCCCCATCCATGCAGTTGCTGGCAATTTCCCCTCCTATTTTCTGACCCTTGCATTTGCTGGTAATTTCCCCTCCCATTTTCCCCATCTTTGCAATTGCTGACTATTTTCCCTCCTATTGTCCCCATCCATGCAGTTGTTGGCCATTTTCCATCCCATTTTCCCCATCCATGTAGTTACTGGCTATTTTCCCTCCCATTTCCCCATCCATGCAGTTGTTGGCTATTTTCCCTCCCATTTCCCCATCCATGCAGTTGCTGGCAAGTCTCCCTTCCATTTTCTCCATTCTTGCGGTTGCTGACCATTTCCTTCCCATTTTTCCCATCCTCGCAGTTGCTGGCCATTTTCCCTTTCTATCCAGTTGCTGACTATTTTCCTTCCCGTTTCCCATCCTTGCAGTTGCTGGCTATTTTCCCTCTCATTTCCCCAATCATGTAGTTGCTGGTTATTTTCCCTTCCATTTTCCCCATCCTTGCAGTTGCTGGCCACATGCCTCCCATTTTCCCTATCCATGCAGTAGTTGGCTATTTTCATTCCCATGTTCCCCATCCATGCAGTTGCTTATTATTTTCTTTCACATTTCCCCCATCTATTCAATTGCTGGCCATTTTCCCTGCCATTTTCCCCATCCATGCAGTTGCTAGCTACTTTCCTTCCCATTTTCCCATCCATGCAGTTTCTGGCTATTTTCCCACCCATTTTCCCATCCTTGCAGTTACTATCTGTTTTCCTTCCCTGTTTCACCATCTATGCAATTGCTGGCCATTTCCCTCCCATTTCCCCATCCATGCAATTGCAGGCTATTTTCCTTCCGATTTTCCCCATCCATGCAGTTGCTGACCATTTTCCATCCCATTTTCCCCATCCATGCAGTTGCTGGCTATTTACATACTCATTTTCCTCATCCATGCAGTTGCTGTCTATTTTCCTTCCCCTTTTCCCCATCGATGCAGTTGCTGGCCATTTTCCTTCTCATTTTCCCCATCCATGTAGTTGCTGACCATTTTGCTTCCCATTTTCCCCATCCATGCAGTTGCTGGCCATTTTCCCTGCCATTTTCCCTATGCATTCAGTTGCTGGCTATTTTCCCTCCCATTTCCCCATTCATGCAGTTGCTGGCTGTTTTCCCTTAAGTGTTCCCCATCCTTGCAGTTGCTGGTCATTTTCTACCCATTTTCCTCATCCACGCAGTTGCTGCCTATTTTCCCTCCCATTTTCCCCATCCATGCAGTTGCTGCCTATTTTCCCTCCCATTTTCCCCATCCATGCAGTTGCTGGATATTTTCCCTTCCACTTCCCTATCCTTGCAGTTGCTGGCTATTTTCCCACTCATTTCCCCATCAATGCAGTTGCTGGCTATTGTTCCCTTAGAGTTTCCCTACCGTTGCAGTTACTGACCATTTCCTTCCCATTTTCCCCATCCATGCAGTTGCTGGCTACTTTCCTTCCCATTTTCCCATCCATGCAGTTTGTGGCTATTTTCCCTCCCATTTTCCCATCCTTGCAGTTACTAGCTGTTTTCCTTCCCTGTTTCACCATCTATGCAATTGCTGGCCGTTTTCCTTCCATTTTTCCCCATCCATGCAGTTGCTGACCATTTTCCATCCCATTTTCCCCATCCATGCAGTTGCTGGCTATTTACGTACTCATTTTCCTCATCCATGCAGTTGCTGTCTGTTTTCCTTCCACTTTTCCCCATCGATGCAGTTGCTGGCCATTTTCCTTCTCATTTTCTCTGTCCATGTAGTTGCTGGCCATTTTGCTTTCCATTTTCCCCATCCATGCAGTTGCTGGCTATTTTCCCTCCCATTTCCCCATCGAGGCAGTTGCTGGCCATTTTCCCTCCCGCTTTCCCCATCCAAACAGTTGCTGGCAATTTTCCCTCCTTGCATTTGCTGGTAATTTCCCCATTTTCTCCATCTTTGCAATTGCTGACTATTTTCCCTCCAATTGTCCCCATCCATATAATTGTTGACTATTTACCCCATTGGCCCCATCCATGCAGTTGCTGGCTATTTTTCTTCTCATTTTCCCCATCTATGTGGTTGCTGGCCATTTTCTCCTCCCATTTTCCCTTTCCATGCAGTTGCTGTCCATTTTCCATTCCATTTTCCCCATTCATGCAGTTGCTGGATATTTTACCTTACACTTCCCTATCCTTGCAGTTGCTGGCTATTTTCTCACCCATTTTCCCATCAATGCAGTTGCTGACTATTGTTGCTTTAGAGTTTCCCTACCCTTGCAGTTACTGGCCGTTTCCTTCCCATTTCCCCATCCATGTAGTTGTTGCCACTTTCACTACCATTGTCCCCATCATGCAGTTGCTGGTTATTTTCCTTCCCATTTTCCCAATCCACATAGTTGCTAGCCATGTCTCCTCACATTTTCTCCATCCTTTCAGTTGCTGGCTTTTTGTTTCTCTTTTCCCATCCATGCAGTTCCTGGAAATGTTCCCTCCCAATTTCCCAATCCATGCAGTTGCTGGCTATTTGCCTTCTCATTGTCCCCATCCATGTACTTGCTGGCCATTTTCCCTCCAATGTTCCCCATTCATGCAGTTGCTGGCCATGTTCCCTCCAATTTTCCTATCCTTGCAGTTGCTGGCAATTTCTCCTCCCATTTTCCCCATCCTTGCAATTGCTGACTATTTTCCTCACCTTTTCCCCATCCATGCAGTTGCTGGCCATTTTCCTTCTCATTTTCTCTGTCCATGTAGTTGCTGGCCATTTTGCTTCCCATTTTCCCCATCCATGCAGTTGCTGGCTATTTTCCCTCCCATTTCCCCATCGAGGCAGTTGCTGGCCATTTTCCCTCCCGCTTTCCCCATCCAAACAGTTGCTGGCAATTTTCCCTCCTTGCATTTGCTGGTAATTTCCCCTTCCATTTTCTCCATCTTTGCAATTGCTGACTATTTTCCCTCCAATTGTCCCCATCCATATAATTGTTGACTATTTACCCCATTGGCCCCATCCATGCAGTTGCTGGCTATTTTCCTTCTCATTTTCCTCATCCATGTGGTTCCCGGCCATTTTCTCCTCCCATTTTCCCCATCCATGCAGTTGCTGTCCATTTTCCATTCCATTTTCCCCATCCATGCAGTTGCTGGATATTTTCCCTTCCACTTCCCTATCCTTGCAGTTGCTGGCTATTTTCCCATTCATTTCCCCATCAATGCAGTTGCTGGCTATTGTTCCCTTAGAGTTTCCCTACCCTTGCAGTTACTGGCCGTTTCCTTCCCATTTTCCCCATCCATGCAGTTGCTGGCTACTTTCCTTCCCATTTTCCCATCCATGCAGTTTCTGGCTATTTTCCCTCCCATTTTCCCATTCTTGCAGTTACTAGCTGTTTTCCTTCCCTGTTTCACCATCTATGCAATTGCTGGCCATTTTCCTTCCATTTTCCCCATCCATGCAGTTGCTGGCCATTTCCCTCCCATTTCCCCATCCATGCAATTGCAGGGTATTTTCCTTCCGATTTTCCCCATCCATGCAGTTGCTGGCTATTTTGCTTCTCATTTTTCCCATCAATGTAGTTGCTGGACATTTTCCCTTCCATTTTCCCCATCCATGCAGTTGCTGGCTATTTTCCCTCCCATTTCCCCATCGAGGCAGTTGCTAGCTGTTTTCCTTCCCTGTTTCACCATCTATGCAATTGCTGGCCATTTTCCTTCCATTTTCCCCATCCATGCAGTTGCTGACCATTTTCCATCCCATTTTCCCCATCCATGCAGTTGCTGGCTATTTACATACTCATTTTCCTTATCCATGCAGTTGCTGTCTATTTTCCTTCCCCTTTTCCCCATCGATGCAGTTGCTGGCCATTTTCCTTCTCATTTTCCCCATCCATGTAGTTGCTGGTCATTTTGCTTCCCATTTTCCCCATCCATGCAGTTGCTGGCTATTTTCCCTCCCTTTTCCCCATTCATGCAGCTGCTGACAATTTTCCCTTCCACCCCATTCCCTCCTCCCATTAAATGCTCCCTGACCATGCCCACCTTGGATAGGGAGCCAATCAAGGCAGAGGCAGCTTGAACAGGTGCACGCCCCTTTTCTCACCGCCCCTTTGTGATTTACTCTGTCAAAAATCGATACATTGTCTGCAGACATGCTAACTCCCTAGATGGAGTGCTGGTCTGTTTAAACCCTCACCCTTGCTGAACCTAAGCTAATAGTGTTAAACTGATTCTGTAGAGGAATATAGTATTGCTTCTTTCTGTTAATATTGTTACTCTTCCAGTCACAATAGTGGCACTAATAGGGCGCCTGCAATTTCTTCTCCTAGGGTGAAGTACAGTATATGCTGAGACTAGAGCTATTGATTTTTAGACTGCATATGCAAGATTATTTAACTTGTAAAAACTGGATAGCCTGCCTGATTGCTTACTTCTATTGAAATTAATGTGACAGCTTGATTACAGGGGCTTTGATAGTAACAGGTTGACACCGACCTGATATCTGCTAAAATAGTGAGGAGCCACTTTCTTATGGTGACCCCTGTGTTACAGAGTATTTAAGCCTGCCAGTCTGCCAAAGTTCTGGTGGCACGAAATTACAGATAGGAGTTCAGCACCTTAGAAGGTACTGCATATCTTTCTTGCTGTTTACGAACTGACCTATCTACCATAGGGGGTTAGTGGCACATACCAGTCCTACATTAGGAGGTGATCCCATTGGCCCCTGTCTCTCCCCTGATCAGTCACACTAGGGACTCAGTGTTCCTATGAGATAGGAGATTGTAAAGAAATGGAGTACCCTGGACATAGGGTGACAACGCTAAGGCATAAAACCTTTCCCTCATTCGAACTTTCCCTCCTTGGCTGACAGTTTCCCTTTCCTACAAGGATGCCTATAAAGCAAGGACCACCCTACCTTAGCTGCCCAAACAGAGGGCTACTACTGGCCACCATGTACATCCTGTCCCTACTCTGGGTTGATAGGATTATTAGCTCAGGAGACTCGGACTCCAGAAGTTCCCCTCCACCTGAGACCCTGCTTCGCTACTACTGGCAATGTTACTCCCCCACCCACAATAGTATGCAGTCACTCCTGATTGCCCATGAATTCTGCAGGAAAGGTATTTGGTACTCTACCTTACTATTCGCAAAGGAAGACTCTGCACTAATCTTCTCCCCCTCAGTAGCCTCCATTCATTCTGCCTCCTTGCTGCCCTCCTGCTAATGGCAGGTGACATCCAGCCTAACCCTGGACCCACTCCTAACAACCTCCTGATCTCCTCCCCTCAGGACTCTCACTGGGCATCCATGAAGGGCCTGCGGATCACACATATGAATATATGTAGCTTACGATCTAAGATGCATAAAGTACAAGCATGGCTGGACCGGTACAATCCAGATGTCCTTCCCGTATCAGAAACCTGGCTCAAACCTCAAGTACTCTCACATGAGGTCGCAGCCCTCGGGTACCACTCCCATAGAAAAGATAGAGTGAATAAAAGAGGGGGAGGGGTCCTAATCTACACATAAGATACCCTTAACTCTGTGCAGGTTAACCTGCAACATGCTACGAGCATGGACGGTGACTCAGTCTTTGTACGCATCACCCTTGACCCTTGCAAGCATCTCAACATTGGATGCATATACAACCCCCCAAAGAATGCTCGTACATCACTCGAGGCAGTCCTAAAGGACATCTCCGAAGAGGTATCCTCTGAGATACTCATTCTGGGGGACTTTAATCTAAATTGGGCCTCAAATGAAAACCACTCCCTTAAAGGTTAGGTACAGGAAGCAAACCTTGTGCAGATCATTGCTGGGCCTACACGAATGAACCACAAAACAGGAAACCATTCCATGCTTGATTGGGTGCTGACAAGCAAACCTGTTATCATACAGGCGGCAGGCACCTTAGCGGATGCCCTGACTGACCACTCCCGAATATTCTGCACCTGGAAAAACAGGGCTCCCAGGTTCCAGCCACGAATCCTGGCTGCAAGGGACTTCACCCATCTACTACCCGAACATCTATTAGACTACCTAAACAGCATTGATTGGAGCCCAATCAAATTCCTCCCCTCACTGGATGAGGCGGTTGCCTTCTTTCAGCGAACAATCCTCATGGCAGCCGACCAATTCACCCCCATGAAGAAACTCAGTACCAAGATTAGCTGCTACAAGTGGATCACGCCCCCCTTGAAATCCCTAATGAAAAACCGGGACAAAGCTTGGAAGAAGTATCAGCTCTCCACACTACCTGCTGACCTGCTGAGCTACAAAACTCTCAGAAACAGGTGTAAGCTGGCCATTAAAGTGGCTAAAAGGGAATATGTCACACAATTACAGAAAAAGAATCTAGGAAACCCTACACTTTTCTGGGCGCACATAAATGGGTTACTAAATGGGAATGGCAAGACTGAACACGGACCCTTCAAGGTAAATGGTCAACTAACAAATGACGACCCAAGCTTCACCATGGCACTCAACTGCCTCTTCATGAACCTTGACCATTACAAGGCTGGACTGCCTCCCCTCCACCCGGTCCCTAATGGGCAGTCACTCCCTAACCTGGACCGCCCAACCTTCCACATCAGACTGGTAAAACCCAAAGAAGTTCTCCCATTGCTAATGACCCTCAAAACCTCTGGATCCAGGGAACCAGATGGGATTCACCCCAGGATATTGAAGAAAGGGGCCCAGTCCCTAGTCAGACCCTTGACCTGGCTCCTTAACCGGTCTCTAATAGAGGGCGCTATCCCTGAACAATGGAAACAGGCCTATGTGGTCCCTATCCACAAGGGAGGCCAGAGGGAGTCTACTAGCAATTACAGGCCAATCTCCCTACTCTGCAGCCTGGCTAAGATTCAAGAGAAGTTGGTCTACGGGCAACTCCGTGAATACCTAGAGCCCCATCAACTCCTGGCACCCTCCCAGCATTGCTTCAGAACTAGGCATGGGACGGACACCACCCTTACCAAATTCTCCACTGATGTGCTCAGAGAGTTGGATAAGGGGACCCTCACTGGAGTGGTCTTTATCAACCTATCCAAGGCATTCGACCTGGTCAACCATAATCTGCTACTGACCAAGCTGAGCAATGTAGGCCTAGACAGCCACTCCCTTATGTGGTTCAATAGCTACCTAACAGGGTGCTCACAGAGGGTAAAATGGAAAGACTCCATATCTGAGTCACTCCCATTAACAGAGGGGGTGCCCCAAGGGTCTATCCTTGGCCCCCTACTCTTCTCCCTCTTCACCAACAAACTCAGCGAACACTGCGGTGGGAGCTCTGTGGTCCAGTATGCGGACGATGCCATCCTCTATTATCCCTCCACTAATCCAGGAGACCTCAGCTCCTGGCTACAAGGTGACCTGAGACCCCTTGAGCAATGGCTTGTCCATAACAGAATGGTCCTCAACACAAACAAGACCAAGGCCATGTTGTTTGGCCCAAGATCCCTCAGTCACAACAGAAGCCAACGCCTGCAACTGACCTCTGCATCAGGCAGTAGGTTAGAGGTTGTGGTATCACTAAATACCTTGGCCTCACCCTGGACCAGGACTTCACCATCAAGGACCATGTGGATCCGGTAACTAAAAATGTACATGCGAAACTAGGCATCCTATACCGGTTGAAAGACCAGTTGATACCGGAAGCTAGGATTTCCATAGCCACCAGTGTCCTCCTCCCGACAATTACCTATGTGGCCCCAGTGGTCCATGGAGTTGCTAGACAAGAGATGAATAGACTCCAAGTTCTATACAATAAGGTGGCTCGATTAGGCGCCCAATCTAACCCTAGGAACCATCACTGTGACACTCTATCCCAACTAAACTGGCCCTCGTGGGAAGCCTGCCTCCAGTACCCTTTGCTCTGCCAAGCCTTTAAATTAATCAGCCCAACCCCTCCTCCCAGCCTCTCAGGACTTATTGCACTAAAGAATAACCCTCGGCTCCTCCGCACAATGGATCGCATGCTCCTAGCTGTCCCAAGGTCAGACAGAGGTGGGTGGTAAGTCGTTCACCCATACCACACCCACCCTATGGAACTCCCTCCAGGAGTCCAGAAAGCTCCCTCTATCAAAAATTTCCGCACTAGGCTCAAGGCACACATAATGGCTACCTCCAAGTGCAAGTGCTAAAGGGATGGGTCCACCTATCAGACACCTAAAACCTCACAGCCCAAAACCTGTCTCCTCACTTTGCTGCTCATATCCCCCCAGCTATGGTAGTATCAATAACGAATGCACTAACCTAATGCCGAATTCAGCATATGTAGCCAGCTGACTGTACATCTGTGTATAACCTGTATCATGAATGTATTCTCTACACATACTGATTTGTGATGTACTTTATGTTATGCAAATCCCAGGTCGCCCCTGAAAAAGGGACCTCTGGGGCCCAGGAGGCTCACCCGGTTACCAAAATGTAATAAATAAATAAATACATTTTCCCTATCCATGCAGTTGCCGGCTATTTTACCTCCCATTTTCCCCATCCATGCAGTTGCTGACCATTTTCCATCCCATTTTCCCCATCCCTGCAGTTGTTGGCAATTTTCCCTTCCATTTCCCCATCCATGCAGTTGCTGGCTATTTTCCCTGCCATTTTCCCCATCCTTGCAGTTGCTGGCCATTTTCCCTGCCATTTTCCCCATCCCTGCAGTTGCTATTTTCCCTAGCATTTCCCCATCCATGCAGTTCCTGGCTATTTTCCTTCCCTTTTTTCTGATACATGCAGTTGTTGGCCATTTCCATCCCATTTTCCCCATCCGTGCAGTTGCTGGCCATTTTCCCTCCCATTTTCCCCATAAATGCAGTTGCTGGTCATTTTCCATGCCATTTTCCCCCATACCTGCAGTTGCAAGCTATTTTCATTCCCATTCCCCATCCATGCAGTTGCTGGCTATTTTCCTTTCCACTTTCCCCAATTTTGTATTTGCTGGCTATTTTCCTTTCCATTTTCCCCATTTTTGCATTTGCTGGCCATTTTCCCTGCTATTTTCCCCTTTCCTGCAATTGCTGACTATTTTCCCTTCCATTTCCCCATCCATGCAGTTGCTGGCTATGTTTCCTCCCATTTCCCCATCGAGGTAGTTGCTGGCTATTTTTCTTCCCGCTTTCCTCATCCTTGCAGTTGCTGGCAATTTCCTCCTATTTTCCTATCCTTGCAGTTGCTGGTAATTTCCCCTTCCATTGTCCCCATCTTTGCAATTACTGACTATTTGCCCCCCTCCAATTGTCCACATCCATGCAGTTGTTGGTCATTTTCCATCCCATTTTCCCCATCCATGTAGTTGCTGGCTATGTTCCCTCCTATTTCCCTGTCCATGCAGTTGCTGGCTAGTTTCCCTTCCATTTTATCCATTCTTGCAGTTGCTGGCCATTTCCTTCCCATTTTTCCCATTCTTGCAGTTGCTGGCTATTTTCCCTCTCATTTCCCCAAATACGTAGTTGCTGGTTATTTTCCCTTCCATTTTCCCCATCCTTGCAGTTGCTGGCCATTTCCCTCCCATTTTCCCCTTCCATGCAGTAGCTGGATATATTCATTCCCATTTTCCCCATCCATACAGTTGCTTGTTATTTTCTTTCCCATTCCCCTATCTATGCAATTGCTGGCCATTTTCCCTGCCATTTTCCCCATCCATGCAGTTGCTAACTACTTTCCTTCCCATTTTCCCATCCATGCAGTTTCTGGCTATTTTCCCTCCCATTTCTGTCTTGCAGGTGCTAGTTGTTTTCTTCCTTTTTCACCATCTGTGCAATTGTTGGCCATTTTCCCCATCCATGCAGTTGCTGGCTATTTTTCTTCCATTTTTCCCCATCAATGCAGTTGCTGGCCATTTCCCTCCCATTTTCCCCATCCATGCCATTGCAGGCTATTTTCCTTCCGATTTTCCCTATCTATGCATTTGCTGGCCATTTTCCATCCCATTTTCCCCATCCATGCAGTTGCTGGCTATTTACCTACTCATTTTCCTCATCCATGCAATTGCTGTCTATTTTCCTTTTCATTTTCCCCATTCATGTAGTTGCGGCCATTTTACTTCCCATTTTCCCCATCCATGCAGTTGCTGGCTATTTTCCTTCCCATTTCCCCATCTATGCAGTTGCTGATGATTTTCCCTCCCATTTTCCCATTCCATGCAGTTGCTGGCTATTTTTCTTCCCTTTTTTCTGATACATGCAGTTGCTGGCCATTTCCATCCCATGTTCCCCATCTGTGCAGTTGCTGGCTATTTTCCCCTCCCATTTTCCCCATTCATGCAGTTGCTGGTCATTTTCCATGCCATTTTCCCCATACCTGCAGTTGCAAGCTATTTTCATTCCCATTCCCCATCCATGCAGTTGCTGGCTATTTTCCCTTCCATTTTCCCCATCTTTGCATTTGCTGGCCATTTCCTTACCATTTTCCCCCATCCTTGCAGTTGCTGGCCATTTTCCCTGCTATTTCCCCCTTTCCTGCAATTGCTGGCTATTTTCCCTCCCATTTCCCCATCCATGCAGTTGCTGGCTATTTTCCCACCCATTTCCCCATCCATGCAGTTGCTGGCTATTTTTTCTCCTATTTCCCCATCGAGGTAGTTGCTGGCAATTTTCCCTCCTATTTTCCTGTCCTTGCAGTTGCTGGTAATTTCCCCTCCCATTTTCCCCATCTTTGCAATTGCTGACTATTTGCCCTCCACTTGTCCCCATCCATGCAGTTGTTGGCCATTTTCCATCCCATTTCCCCATCCATGTAGTTGCTGGCTATGTTCCCTCCCATTTCCCCATCCATGCAGTTGTTGGCTGTTTTCCCTCCTATTTCCCTGTCCATGCAGTTGCTGGCTAGTTTCCCTTCCATTTTATCCATTCTTGCAGTTGCTGGCCATTTCCTTCCCATTTTCCCATTCTTGCAGTTGCTGGCTATTTTCCCTCTCATTTCCCCAAATACGTAGTTACTGGTTATTTTACCTTCCATTTTCCCCATCCTTGCAGTTGCTGGCCATTTCCCTCCCATTTTCCCCTTCCATGCAGTAGCTGGATATATTCATTCCCATTTTCCCCATCCATACAGTTGCTTGTTATTTTCTTTCCCATTCCCCTATCTATGCAATTGCTGGCCATTTTCCCTGCCATTTTCCCCATCCATGCAGTTGCTAACTACTTTCCTTCCCAATTTCCCATCCATGCAGTTTCTGGCTATTTTTCCTCCCATTTTCCCCATCCTTGCAGATGCTAGCTGTTTTCCTTCCATTTTTCACCATCTGTGCAATTGTTGGCCATTTTCCCCATCCATGCAGTTGCTGGCTATTTTCCTTCCATTTTCCTCATCAATGCAGTTGCTGGCCATTTCCCTCTCATTTTCCCCATCCATGCCATTGCAGGCTATTTTCCTTCCAATTTTCCCTATCTATGCAGTTGCTGGCCATTTTCCATCCCAATTTTTTTCATCCATGCAGTTGCTGGCTATTTACCTACTCATTTTCCTCATCCATGCAATTGCTGTCTATTTTCCTTCTCATTTTCCCCATCCATGTAGTTGTGGCCATTTTACTTCCCATTTTCCCCATCCATGCAGTTGCTGGCTATTTTCCCTCCCATTTCCCTATCCATGCAGTTGCTGATGATTTTCCCTCCCATTTTCCCCATCCTTGCTGTTGCTGGTTATTTTTCCTACTATTTTCTCCATCCATGCAGTTGCTGACCATTTTCCATCCCATTTTCCCCATCCCCGCAGTTGCTGACAATCTTCCCTTCCATTTCCCCATCCATGCAGTTGCTAGCTATTTTACCTTCCATTTTCCCAGTCCTTGCAGTTACTGGCCATTTCCTTCCCATTTTCCCCCATCCTTGCAGTTGCTGGCCATTTTCCCTCCCATTTTCCCCATCTCTGCAGTTGCTATTTTCCCTAGCATTTCCCCATCCATGCAGTTGCTGACCATTTTCCATCCAATTTTCCCCATCCCTGCAGTTGCTGGCAATTTTCCCTTCCATTTCCCCATCCATGCAGTTGCTGGCTATTTTCCCTGCCATTTTCCCCATCCTTGCAGTTGCTGGCCATTTTCCGTTCCATTTTCCCCATCCCTGAAGTTGCTGACTATTTTCCCTAGCATTTCCCCATCCATGCAGTTGTTGGCCATTTCCATCCCATGTTCCCCATCTGTGCAGTTGCTGGCTATTTTCCCCTCCCATTTTCCCCATTCATGCAGTTGCTGGTCATTTTCCATGCCATTTTCCCCATACCTGCAGTTGCAAGCTATTTTCATTCCCATTTCCATCCATGCAGTTGCTGGCTATTTTTCCTTCCATTTCCCCATCTTTGCATTTGCTGGCCATTTCTTACCATTTCCCCCATCCCTTGCAGTTGCTGGCCATTTCCCTGCTATTTCCCCCTTTCACTGCAATTGCTGGCTTTTTTCCTCCATTTCTCCATCCATGCAGTTGCTGGCTATTTTCCCACCCATTTCCCATCCATGCAGTTGCTGGCTATTTTTCTCCTATTTCCCATCGATAGTTGCTGGCAATTTTCCTCCTATTTTCCTGTCCTTGCAGTTGCTGGTAATTTCCCTCCTTTTCCCCATCTTTGCAATTGCTGACTATTTGCCTCCACTTGTCCCCATCCATGCAGTTATTGGCCATTTTCCATCCCATTTCCCCATCCATGTAGTTGCTGGCTGTTCCTCCCATTTCCCCATCCATGCAGTTGTTGGCTGTTTTCTCCCATTTCCCTGTCCATGCAGTTGCTGGCTAGTTTCCCTTCCATTTTATTCATTCTTGCAGTTGCTGGCCATTTCCTTCCCATTTTCCCATTCTTGCAGTTGCTGGCTATTTTCCCTCTCATTTTCCCAAATACGTAGTTGCTAGCTATTTTCCCTTCCATTTTCCCCATCCCTGCAGTTGCTGACAATTTTCCCTTCCATTTCCCCATCCATGCAGTTGCTGGCTATTTTCCCTTCCATGTTCCCCATCCTTGCAGTTGCTGGCCATTTCCTTCCCATTTTCCCCCATCCTTGCAGTTGCTGGCCATTTTCTCTCCCATTTTCCCCATCTCTGCAGTTGCTGGCAATTTTCCCTTTCATTTCCCCATCCATGCAGTTGCTGGCTATTTTCCCTTCCATTTTCCCCATCCTTGCAGTTGCTGGACATTTCCTTCCCATTTTTGCAATCCTTCCAGTTGCTGGCCATTTTCCCTGCCATTTTCCCCATCCCTGCAGTTGCTGACTATTGTCCCTAGCATTTCCCCATCTATGCAGTTGCTGGCAATTTTCTTTCCCTTTTTTCTGATACATGCGGTTTTTGGCTATTTTCCCCTCCCATTGTCCCCATCCATGCAGTTACTGGTAATTTTCCATCCCATTTTCCCCATACCTGCAGTTGCATGCTATTTTCACTCCCATTTCCACATCCATGCAGTTGCTGGCTATTGTGCCTTCCATTTTCTCCATCTTGGCATTTGCTGGTCTTTTCCTTCCCATTTTCCCCTATCCTTGCAGTTGCTGGCCTTTTTCCCTGCTATTTTTCCCATTCCTGCAGTTGCTGGTTATTTTCCCTCCCATTTCCCCATGCATACAGTTGCTGACTGTTTTCCCAACCATTTCCCCATCCATGCCGTTTCTGGCTGTTTTCCCTTAAGTGTTCCCCATCCTTGCAGTTGCTGGCCATTTCCTTCCCAATTTCCCCATCCATGTAGTTGCTGCCCATTTTCCTCCCATTTTCTCCATCCATGCAGTTGCTTGCTATTTTCCTTCCCATTTTCCCCATCCATGCAGTTGCTGGCTATTTTTCTTCCCTTTTGTCCCATACATGCAGTTGCTGGCCATTTTCCCCTCACATTTTCTCCATCCATACAGTTGCTGGCTATTTTCCTTCCTATTTTCCCCATCCATGCCATTGCTGGCTATTTTCATTCCCATTTTCCTCTTCCATGCAGTTCCTGTTTATTTTCCTTCCCATTTCCCCATCCATGCAGTTGCTGGCTATGTTCCCTGCAATTTTCACCATCCGTACAGTTTCTGGCTATTTTCCTTCCCTTTTGTCCCATACATGCAGTTGCTGGACATTTTCCCTCACATTTTCTCCATCCATACAGTTGCTGGCTATTTTCCTTCCTATTTTCCCCATTCATGCCATTGCTGGTTATTTTCATTCCTATTTTCCTTATCCATGCAGTTCCTGTTTATTTTCCTTCCCATTTTCCCCACTCAAGCCATTGCTGACCATTTTCCTTCCCATTTTCCCCATCCATGCAGTTGCTGGCCATTTTCGCTCCCATTTTCCCCATCCATGCATTTGCTGGCCATTTTGCCTACCATCTTCTCCATCCATGCAGTTGCTGGCTATTTTCCCTCCCATTTTCCCCATCCATGCAGTTGCTTTCTTTTTTCCTTCCCATGTTCCCCATCCATGCAGTTGCTGGGTATTTCCCCTCCCATTTTCCCCATTCTTGCAGTTGCCTGCTATTTTCCTTCCCTTTTTCCCCATCCATGTTTTTGTTGGCCATTTTCCCTCCCATTTACCCACCTATTTTACTTCCCAATTTCCACATCCATACAGTTGCTGACCATTTTCCATCCCATTTTCCCAGGGACACTGGTTTACCGGGATTGAGAAAGGGCATATTCCATTTTGCACACCGTAAAAAATGGTATTGTCACCGGTGTCTACTAAGCCAAAATCCAGTTTTACCTGTGTTTGGTTTTGTGTACTTTATTTAACAATTTTTAACTCTGCTAACATGCATTTTAGCAGTTTTGACCTCCACTATTAAACATCCTTTCATCCTTGTACCAATTTAAAGTTATTTTAGGTACAAGATGTGATGGCAGCAGCAACACTACAGCCCCGTCCCTAAGAGTGATGGAAGCAGCACTACATTTATCCTCTGGTGTGACAGAAGCAGCAGCACTATGGTCCCCCATACCTAGGTGATGGCAGCAGTACTATGGTCATCATTCCTCATGTGATGGCAGTATCAGCACTATGGGCCCCATCCTCAGGTGGGGCCGGCAGCAGGCCTACATTCCCCATCCACCGGTGTTGATGGCAGGCTTCAGCCCCACCCTTCGATTGGATGGCAGTAGCAACAATGCAGTACACATCTCTCTGGGGTGATGGCAGTAGTGACAGCACTTGATCTCCTTTCAACACTCACACCACACATGCACAAGTTACAAATGACTTGGTCTCTTTGCCTGTTAGAACTCAGATGTGAATTAATCTGAACCATCACCACTAAGGTGGACTACCTTTGTTTTTCCTATCTATAATTTAACTGCTGAATTGGATATCTGCCTGTGACACTGCTGACCAGGGTTAGGAACAGACTTGGGTGTTGAAGGGCCAGCTGGTGGGTGAAGGCTTGAGTGTCCAATGACCACCCCCTTCTCCTAAGAGGGAGGGTGGGTTCACGACTCAGCATTTGCTGGCCCACGGTGGATGCCAGATGCATGACAACACATCAGTCCTCACTGCGAGAAGAGTGTGACGGATGTCAGCTTGTGCCTTGACATCATGTAGCCTGTCACGCTCCCAAGAAAATGGGAAAACACCCACTGGCCAACCAAAGGATGACTGCTGGTCATGCCATACACCAGAAGCCCCAGACGTGTGTCTGTTCTGACCCCTGACATGCCCAGGATACACAGGAAGCTCTCTGTGGCAATTCTTCTCTCTCCGGTAGCCTCCACAGGGTGGGGCCCACTCAATGAAGGGTTACTTTGGGTTTACCTGGTAGCACAGCAGTAAGGGTCAGTGGATAGTGGTCGGGACTCAGCAGTGGTGGTAGGGCCTTGGCAGGCCTGAAGGAGTGGATGGCCAGGGGGTAGGAGCGAAAAACAACTGCTTGAATTTGCTTCTTTGAAATAAAGTGTTTTCACCTAAAAATCCACAAGTGATTAGTGTAGGACCTTCAAATGGATTTATGCATCTCCCAGACATGTGGAGGCTTTTTTTCTGCTTGGTGTCCATGAAAAGAGTGTTCCAGTTTTCATGTCTTTGTTCAGATGAATTGAGCACCACTCTGCCCACCAGCATCATACAGCCCCTAGGGTATTACCTTGTTACGTACTCTTAAATATTTAACATTTGCTTTTTTTGAAGCAGTCTATCAGAAAACATTTTGTTGTCACAGAGACAGAACCAGCAGGTGGAAGAAAAGGTGCAAATGATCCAATTCACCTAAATGGGGTGCTAACTGTGAAGTCTTTTCATAAGTAGTAAGGCAGTTTCTTCTTTGTGAACATACTTTCATTCAGACTAGTTTTCATTCAAACAGCTGAGGATTTTTGATGGCCCTACTGATTATAAACTTGAATAAGTTAGTTGGTAACAGTGATCCTGCATTTAGCAATCTACAACCCTAGATGCTTATATGCAAAGAATACAATAAAACCTGACTAAAATCTAAAAACAAACTTTAAATGTATCTGAATATTTATCTTTACATATACAAAATCATTTGCAGCCCAAGTAAAACTCAAGTAAATTACATGGTACCCTGACTACTATTCTGTATGATGCAGTAAACATATATTGGTATTTTTTTATATTCTTTGTAAAACAGGTAAGGCCCACTAGGCAAACTGTCTGTTTAAGGGTGACCTAGAAGCACTTGGGAGGATAGTGACTTGCTTGGATGCAAGTGGGTTGTGGGACTCAAACCCAAGTCTGCTGGATGTACCCAGTACAATCACCGTTTGTTACTCTAACCACTAGGCATGGGTGGTTAAACTGAATGGCTGATTACAACAAAGCAGTGCAGGTGATTTCCTTACTGTTTCTATCACGCAGCAAAGCAGAAAGAATGCAAAGCACAGCAGCATTCATTTTAAGATGCCGGAATCTGGCCTGCTCATTGCTGTGCAGCACTATTGCTTGCAATGCCAGTGATCCAGGGTCAGAAGCAAACTTGGGTTGCTGGAGGTCTGGCCAGGAGTAGGATCGAGCACCTGGGTGACTGCCTCCTCCTCCAGGGAGGGTGGCTGCAGGTCCCTTCTTTACCACCACCGGTGTGACCACGGTGGTGGTGCAATGTTGCTGCAGAGTGATCAGGAGGGAGGATGCTAGCCAGGATCTGGAGTAGTGGCATGTCTCTATGTGACCTACCTCCTTGGATCTCTAGTGCTGGTGCCCTCAGGATAGAGACCAGAAAACCAGGAGAAATCACCCACATCAGCCACTGGCAGAAGGGACTTAGGCACCCCAGACTTCGTAAACAGACTCCATGAGGGACCCACTGGGCTGCCGACACACACTAAGGGGTGTGGAGGGTGACCTAGGGTCCTCCCTTCCACCTGGGGGAGGTACAACTCAGGCAGGATTGGGGCAGGCCCACAGGAGCTCTGGAGCATTACCTGGGGTGAAGCTAGGGGATACCAATGCTGTGAGAAGGGGACATAGAAAGTGAAAATTAAAAAAATGTAAAAAGATACTGAAATCTTAGAGATTCTGTGCAGTGACATGCAATTTCTGTGAGGCACCGGTACAAGAATTCAAAATCCACAAACCAAGCAGGATTCTGTGATTGTTACCGGTGTTACCAGTAAAAATGGAAAACCAGGGTCCCTGCATTTTCCCCATCCCTGCAGTTGCTGGCAATTTTCCCTTCCATTTCCCCATCCATGCAGTTGCTGGCTATTTTCCCTGCCATTTTCCCCATCCTTGCAGTTGCTGGCCATTTTCCCTTCCATTTTCCCCTTCCCTGCAGTTGCTGACTATTTTCTCTAGCATTTCCCTATCCATGCAGTTGCTGGCTATTTTCCTTCCCTTTTTTCTGATACATGCAGTTGCTGGCTATTTTCCCACCCATTTCCCCATCCATGCAGTTGCTGGCTATTTTTTCTCCCGCTTTCCTCATCCTTGCAGTTTCTGGCAATTTTCCCTCCCATTTCCCCATGCATGCAGTTGCTGGCTGTTTTCCCTTAAGTGTTCCCCATCCTTGTAGTTGCTGGCCATTTCCTTCCCATCTTCCCCATCCATGCAGTTGCTGCCCATTTTCCCTCCCATTTCCCCATCCATGCAGTTGCTGGCTATTTTCCCTTCCATTTTCCCAGTCCTTGCAGTTGCTGGCCATTTCCTTCCCATTTTCCCCCATCCTTGCAGTTGCTGGCCATTTTCCCTCCCATTTTCCCCATCTCTGCAGTTGCTATTTTCCCTAGCATTTCCCCATCCATACAGTTGCTGACCATTTTCCATCCCATTTTCTCCATCTGTGTAGTTGCTGCCCATTTTCCCTGCAATTTTCCCCATGCATTCAGTTGCTGGCTATTTTGCCCTCCCATTTTCCCCATCCATGCAGTTGCAAGCTAGTTTCATTCCCATTCCCCATCCATGCAATTGCTGGCTATTTTCCTTTCCATTTTCCCCATCTTTGCATTTGCTGGCCATTTCCTTACCATTTTCCCCCATCCTTGCAGTTGCTGGCCCATTTTCCTGCTATTTCCCCATTTCCTGCCATTGCTGGGTATTTTCCCTCCCATTTCCCCATCCATGCAGTTGCTGGCTATTTTCCCACCCATTTCCCCATCCATGCAGTTGCTGGCTATTTCTCCTCCCGTTTTCCTCATCCTTGCAGTTTCTGGCAATTTTCCCTCGTATTTTCCTGTCCTTGCAGTTGCTGGTAATTTCCCCTCCCATTTTCCCCATCTTTGCAATTGCTATTTGGCCTCCAATTGTCCCCATCCATGCAGTTGTTGGCCGTTTTCCATCCCATTTTCCCCATCCATGTAGTTGCTGGCTATTTTCCCTCCCATTTCTCTGTTCATGCAGTTGCTGGCTAGTTTCCTTTCCATTTTATCCATTCTTGCAGTTGCTGGCCATTTCCTTCCCATTTTCCCATCCTTGCAGTTGCTGGCTATTTTCTCTCTCATTTCCCCAAATACATAGTTGCTGGCTATTTTCCCTTCCATTTTCCCCATCCTTGCAGTTGCTGGCCATTTCCCTTCCATTTTCCCCTTCCATGCAGTAGCTGGATATTTTCATTCCCATTTTCCCCATCCATACAGTTGCTTGTTATTTTGTTTCCCATTTCCCCTATCTATGCAATTGCTGGCCATTTTTCCCTGCCATTTTCCCCATCCATGCAGTTTCTGGATATTTTCCCTCCCATTTTCCCCATCGTTGCAGTTGCTAGCTGTTTTCCTTCCCTTTTTCACCATCTGTGCAATTGTTGGCCATTTTTCCCATCCATGCAGTTGCTGACTATTTTCCTTCCATTTCTCCCCATCAATGCAGTTGCTGGCCATTTCCCTCCTATTTTCCCCATCCATGCCATTGCTGGCTATTTTCCTTCTGATTTTCCATATCCATGCAGTTGCTGGCCATTTTCCATCCCATTTTCCCCATCCATGCAGTTGCTGGCTATTTACCTACTCATTTTCCCCATCCATGAAGTTGTGGTCATTTTACTTCCCATTTTCCCCATCCATGCAGTTGCTGGCTATTTTCCCTCCCATTTCCCCATCCATGCAGTTGCTGGTGATTTTCTCTCCCATTTTCCCCATCCATGCAGTTGCTGGCTATTTTCCCTTCCATTTTCCCTTTCCTTGCTGTTGCTGGTTATTTTTCCTGCTATTTTCCTCATCCATGCAGTTGCTGGCAATTTTCTCTTCCATTTCCCCCATCCTTGCAGTTGCTGGACATTTCCTTCCCATTTTTGCAATCCTTCCAGTTGCTGGCCATTTTCCCTGCCATTTCCCCATCCCTGCAGTTGCTGACTATTGTCCCTAGCATTTCCCCATCTATGCAGTTGCTGGCAATTTTCTTTCCCTTTTTCTGATACATGTGGTTGTTGGCTATTTTCCCCTCCCATTGTCCCCATCCATGCATTTTCCATCCCATTTTCCCCATACCTGCAGTTGCAAGCTATTTTCACTCCCATTTCCACATCCATGCAGTTGCTGGCTATTGTCCCTTCCATTTTCCCCATCTTTGCATTTGCTGGTCTTTTCCTTCCCATTTTCCCCTGTCCTTGCAGTTGCTGGTCTTTTCCTTCCCATTTCCCCCATCCTTGCAGTTGCTGGCCATTTTCCCTGCTATTTTTCCCATCCCTGCAGTTGCTGGTTATTTTCCCTCCCATTTCCCCATGCATGCAGTTGCTGACTATTTTCCCACCCATTTCCCCATCCATGCCGTGTCTGGCTGTTTTCCCTTAAGTGTTCCCCATCCTTGCAGTTGCTGGCCATTTCCTTCCCAATTTCCCCATCCATCCAGTTGCTGCCCATTTTCCCTCACATTTCCCCATCCATGCAGTTACTGTCCATTTTCCCTCCCATTTTCTCCATCCATGCAGTTGCTTGCTATTTTCCTTCCCATTTTCCCCATCCATGCAGTTGCTGGCTATTTTTCTTCCATTTTTCCCCATCAATGCAGTTGCTGGCTGTTTTTCTTCCCTTTTGTCCCACACGTGCAGTTGCTGGCCATTTTCCTCTCATATTTTCTCCATCCATATAGTTGCTGGCTATTGTCCTTCCTATTTCCCCCATCCATGCCTTTTGCTGGCTATTTTCATTCCCATTTTCCTCTTCCATGCAGTTCCTGTTTATTTTCCTTCCCATTTCCCCATCCATGCAGTTGCTGGCTATTTTCCCTGCAATTTTCACCATCCATGCAGTTTCTGGCTATTTTCCTTCCCTTTTGTCCCATACATGCAGTTGCTGGACATTTTCCCTCACATTTTCTCCATCCATACAGTTGCTGGCTATTTTCATTCCTATTTTCCTTATCCATGCAGTTCCTGTTTATTTTCCAACCCATTTTCCCCACTCAAGCCATTGCTGGCCATTTTCCCTCCCATTTTCCCCATCCATGCTGTTGCTGGCCATTTTCCCTCCCATTTTCCCCATCCATGCATTTGCTGGCCATTTTGCCTACCATCTTCTCCATCCATGCAGTTGCTGGCTATTTTCCCTCCCATTTTCCCCATCCATGCAGTTGCTTTCTTTTTTCCTTCCCATGTTCCCCATCCATGCAGTTGCTGGCTGTTTTTCCTTAAGTGTTCCCCATCCTTGTAGTTGCTGGCCATTTCCTTCCCATTTTCCCCATCCATGCAGTTGCTGCCCATTTTCCCTCCCATTTCCCTATCCATGCAGTTACTGTCTACTTTCCCTCCCATATTCTCCATCCATGCAGTTCCTTGTTATTTTCCTTCCCATTTTCTCCATCCATGCAGTTGCTTGCTATTTTCCTTCCCATTTTCTCCATCCATGCAGTTGTTTGCTATTTTCCTTCCCATTTTCCCCATCAATGCAGTTGCTGGCTATTTTTCTTCCCCTTTTTTCCCATATATGCAGTTGCTGGCCATTTTCCCCTCACATTTTCTCCATCCATACAGTTGCTCACAATTTTCCTTCCTATTTTCCTTATCCATGCCATTGCTGGCTATTTTCATTCCCATTTTCCTCATCCATGCAGTTCCTGTTTATTTTCCCTCCCATTTCCCCATGCATGCAGTTGCTGACTATTTTCCCACCCATTTCCCCATCCATGCAGTTGCTGGCTGTTTTCCCTTAAGTGTTCCCCATCCATGCAGTTGCTGGCTATTTTCCCTGCAATTTTCACCATCCATGCAGTTTCTGGCTATTTTACTTCCCTTTTGTCCCATACATGCAGTTGCTGGACATTTTCCCTCACATTTTCTCCATCCATACAGTTGCTGGCTATTTTCCTTCCTATTTTCCCCATTCATGTCATTGCTGGCTATTTTCATTCCTATTTTCCTTATCCATGCAGTTCCTGTTTATTTTCCTTCCCATTTTCCCCACCCAAGCTGTTGCTGGCCATTTTCCCTTCCATTTTCCCCATCCATGCAGTTGCTGGCCATTTCCCCTTCCATTTACCCACCTATTTTACTTCCCAGTTTCCCCATCCATGTGACTGCTGGCCATTTTTCCCTCCCATTTCACCATCCATGCAGTTGCTGGGTATTTTGCTTCCCATTGTCCCCATCCATATAGTTGCTGGCTATTTACCCCATTGTCCCCATCCATGGAGTTGCTGGCTATTTTCCTTCTCTTTTCCCCATCCATGTGGTTGCTCACCATTTTCTCTCCCCATTTTCCCCATCCATGCAGTTGCTGGCCATTTTCCTTCCCATTTCCCCATCCATGCAGTTGCTATCTATTTCCCCTAACATTTTCTCCATACCTGCAATTGTTGGCTATTTTCCCTCCTAATTTCTCCATCCATGCAATTGCTGGCCTTTTTCTCTCCCATTTTCCCAGTCCATGCCATTGCTGGCTATTTTCCTTCCTATTTTCCCCATCCTTGCTGTTACTGGCTATTTTCCTCCCCATTTTCCCCATCCATGCAATTGCTGGTTGTTTTCCATCCCATTTTCCTCATTCATGTAGTTCCTGGCCATTTTTCTTCCTATTTACCCATCCATGCAGTTACTGGCTATTTTCACTCCCATTTCCCCCTTCATGCAGGTGGCGGCTATTTTTCCTCCCATTTTCTGCATCCTTGCAATTGCTGGCTATTTTCCTTCTCTTTTTCTCCATCTATGCAGTTGCTGGCCATTTTCCCCATCCATGTAGTTGCTGGCTATTTTCCCTCACATTTACCCATCCATGCAATTACTGGCTATTTTCCTTCCTGTTTTCCCCATCCATGTAGGTGTTGGCCATTTACCCTACCATTTTCCCCATCCATGCAGTTGATGGCTATTTTCATTCCCGTTTTCCCCATCCATGTTGTTGCTGGCCATGTTCCCTCCTATTTTTCCCATCCATGCAGTTACTGGCTATTTTCCTTCCCATTTTCCCCATCCATGTAGTTGTTGGCCATTTTCCCTCCCCTTTTCCCCATCCATACAGTTGCTCGGTATTTTCCTTCTCATTTTCCCCATCCATGCAGTTGCTGGTCATTTTCCCTTCCCTTTTCCCCATCCATGCAGTTGCTGCCTATTTTCCTTCTCATTTTCCCCATTCATGTACTTGCTGGCCATTTTCCCTCCAATGTTCCCCATTCATGCATTTGCTGGCTATTTTCCCTCCTATTTTCCTATCCTTGCAGTTGCTGGCCATCTCCCCTCCCATTTTCCCCATCCTTGCAATTGTTGACTATTTTCCTCCCCTTTTCCCCATCCATGCAGTTGCTTGCTATTTTCCTTCTCTTTTTCCCCATCAATGTAGTTGCTGTCCATTTTCCCTTCCATTTTCGCATCGAGCTGTTGCTGTCATTTTCCTCCCCTTCCATCCATGCAGTTGCTGGATTTTCCCTCCTATTTGCCTATCATTGCATTTGCTGGTAATTTCCCCTCCCATTTTCCCCATCTTTGCAATTGCTGACTATTTTCCCTCCAGTTGTCCCTATCCATGCAGTTGTTGGCCATTTTACATCCCATTTTCCCCATCCATGCAGTTGCTGGCCATTTTTCCTCCCCTTTCCCCCATCCATACAGTTGCTCGCTATTTTCCTTCTCATTTTCCCCATCCATGCAGTTACTGGTTATTTTCCCTTCCCTTTTCCCCATCCATGCATTTGCTGACTAATTGCCATCTCATTTTCCCCATCCATGTAGTTGCTGGCTATTTTCTTTCCCATTTTCCCCATCCATGCAGTTGCTGGCTATTTTCATTCCCATTTTCCCCATCCATGCAATTCCTGGCTATTTTATTTATTTATTTATTATTTATTTGTTTTTGTTAACCGGGTAAGGCACACTAGACAGCCAAGTGCCTATTTTCAGGTGCGACCCGGGAGGGTTACATAGGTAGAAGCATACAGGAGTCAGTTACATACAGCTGAGCAAAAGAAAACAGGTTTAACAGGAATTGGATAGGCGGCTGACAGTATAAGAGAAATTTAGCAAACAAGAAAAATAGACATAACCTGGAATGAAAGAGGAAGCAAGACATCGTTAGAATTGATTGGGACATGGATACACACGATTGTGGAACATACAAGACAATTGTGGTACATATATAGTGGGCTTGGAGTGAGCAGCAAGATATATAACAGAGAGAATTAGTGCAAACAGAAGTAAGTGCTGGGAGGGGAACAGGGGTGGGGGGACTGATAGAATGGGTGAAGCCATTTTGGGAGGGAGGGAGGGAGGGAAGGAGGATAGTGAGCAGATGTCAGGTATGGATTTCTCTACTAGTTCTGGAGGGTAAGTGCAGTGGGCGCTGAGAGCCCTCTGTACATATGTTGATAAGGTGGATTATGAGGTACAGGGACATGTGAAGGAAGATTTCAGGAAGTTCCAGAGCGAGGTTTTGAAGTGGTGATGGGAGGAGGTGGACTGGGTAGGGGCTGGCAGTGAGTTCCACATTTTTTGGGTGTAGGTGGAGAAGGCCCGATCACCTGTGAGGGAGCGAGTTCTAGGGACAAGCCGATCTAGTGCCACCCTTGATCTTAGTTGATAGGATGGGGGACCAGGGTTGAGGGGAGGGGCAAGGGCAGAGGGGGTGGCCAATCTGATGATGTTGTCAATGAAATTTCCAAGCACAAAGGTGTGGTGCTTTTCTGGAGGGAGCCACTCCAGACGGGTGTAGAGATCACAGCGGTGAGTGAGGGGCGGAGCGGAGAGGGCGAAGCGGTAGATGTTATTGTAGGCTGTGTCCCATTTCTGGAGGCTGTATATGGGTACAGAGGCAAAGGTAACCAGCCCATAGCAAAGATTAGGGAGGAGGACCCCTCTGGCTAGGGCCATACGAGCTGCTGGGGTTAGCCAGTTTTTAGCTTTGTAAGTGAGGCTGAGCTTATAATTTGTAGCCTTTCAGACATTCCGAATTTGCAGGGCAAGATCGAGCTGTGGGTCCAGGGTGATGCCCAGGTACTTGACTGCAGCCACTGTCTGCAGGGGGGAGCCATCAGCTCCAAGTATTTGAAGAGGGGTGAGGCAGGATTTTATCTTGTTCCGTGATCCAAAAAGCATTGCTTGGGTTTTCTTAAGGTTGATGGTGAGCCTATGTTCCACCAACCAGGATTGAATGCGATTGAAGTCCGCTTTTAGTTGGGAGTTTATGGTGGCGATGTCCCGGGCACTGGCCAGGATGACCAGGTTGTCCACATACAGGGTGGTATGCCCATGGACAGCAATGGATGGGAGTTCATTGATAAAGGGAGGTAGAAGAGGGTTGGGCCAAGGACGGAGCCCTGGGGGACCCCACAGCAGACAGGAGAGAGGGAGGAGTGGGTGCGATTAAAGTTGGTGTACTGCTACCTGCTGGAGAGGTAGTTGAGGAACCACATGTGGGCGGGGGGGGAGAAACCAAGGGATCGGAGAGTGGAGCTGAGGAGGGAGTGGTCAACCCTGTCAAAGGCTTTGGAGAGATCCACAAAGATGGCTCCAGTAAGGTTTCCCTGGTCGACAGCAGTTCTGATAGTCGAGGTGACTACAGCAAGGGCTGTGGATGTGCTATGCCCTTTTCTGAACCCATGTTGAGCCGGAGAGAGGAGGTTGTGGTTCTGTATGTACTGGGATAGCTGGGAGGCCATAATTTTCTCAAGAGTTTTGGAGGCGGCAGACAGTATGGCAATGGGACGATAGTTCTGGGGATCCTTGGGGTTACCTTGTTTTAGGACTGGGACCACCTTCACCACTTTCCAGATATCAGGGATTATCCCGGAGTTAAGAGAGGCATTGAAAATGTGTGTGACAGGCCTGGCAAGGAGGTGGGCCCCTAGTCTAGCAGTTTTGGCTCGAGGCTGTCATGCCCTGCCCCGCTGTGAAGGGAGAGGCTGGCGAGGAGCTTCTGGGTCTCATAAACAGATACTTGTTGGAGGTAGAGTGGTGGTTGGGAGTTTGATCCAGAAGGTGGGGAGTCAGGGGGCTTGGGGGCAGAGGACAGGGAAGGAGGGGCCGATAGTTCAGAGAACAGGGTGTTAAAAGTATTAGAGATAGTGAGGGGGTTATTACAGCTGACCCCGCCAACAAGTAAGTCAGTGACTTGCACTCTGGCAGACCCACCAACTGCGCTTCTGATATTTTGCCAGAAACTCCTCGGGTTGCTGGCCGAGGAGAGCAGAGCGGATTGGCAGTACTTGCTTTTTGCAGAGCGGGTGGCTTTTTTGCATAAGTTTCTGAGGGTCCTGTATGCAAGGAGATCAGTGTTGCTTTGGGAGGCCTTGAATGTCGCCCGGCATTTATCCCTGAGTTTCATAAGGGAGAAAAGGCCCTCGTGAAGCCATTTGATAACGGCGCCCCTCACTTGCCTCATGGTGAGGGGAGCATGTTTGTTCTGTACGGGGATGAATTTAGTAAGGAATTCATCCAGAGCTCGTGCTGGGTCATCTAGGGCAGTGACCCCTGACCAGACAACTAGTGAGAGGTCTGAGAGGAAGTGATGAGTATTAAACTTGGAGTAATCCCTCATCGTGATCACTTTGCTGGGGATTTTAGTCTGTGAAATGGCCCATGTGCAGAAGGTAGGCGAGCGGTCAGAGATGGCATCAGGGAGGATACCGGAGGATGTGATCCTGTCAGGTCTGTTGGTCGGGATCCAGTCGATTAGAGACCCTTTTACCCCCCGGGGGGAGAGCCTGGTAGGCTCAGTGATGATCTAGCTCAGGGCATGACCCGAGAGCAGAGGCTCATATAGCTTGCAGTTGGGAGCCAGCCAGTCTAAATTGAATTCACCTATGACTAGGATTTCATTGGACCCCACTATGTCACTAGTACTGTGGAGAAAGGAGGAGAGACCTCGCAGTCCGCCCTTGGGTGGGTTGTAGGTACATACCAAGTGTAATTTCTTTGTGTGCCCAAGTAGGAGAAGGGCGTGTAGGTACTCACTGGAGGGGGAGGAGTTTGGTGAGAGATCAATGGTGGGACACATCAAGGTGCGCTTTGTAATAGAGTAGCACCCCGCCGCCCTGTTTGTGGCCCATGCGATCACGCCTGATACGGCTTTACCCTGGGAGGGATAACATGGTGTCCGGGATCTGGGGCTTCAACCAAGTTTCAGAGATACCCAAGATATCCGGACCCAGGATACCCAGGCAGTCAGTTCTGCCAGGTTAGCTAAAAGGCTTTGAACGTTTAGGTAAGCAATTTTTAGCCCTTTTGTAGAGTGCCAGGCAGGGGGTGAGTAGGAAGAAGGCGGGAGTAACGGCTGGCTTGAGAGATTGTCCGCTCCCCTGGAAGGTCTGGGGTGGTTCCTGTTTTCCCCATCCATGCCATTGCTGGCTATTTCCATTCCCATTTTCCTCATCCATGCAGTTCGTGTTTATTTTCCTTCCCATTTCCCCATCCATGCAGTTGCTGGTTATTTTCCCTCCCATTTTCCCATGCATGCAGTTGCTGACTGTTTTCCCACCCATTTCCCCATCCATGCAGTTGCTGGCTGTTTTCCCTTAAGTGTTCCCCATCTTTGCAGTTGCTAGCCATTTCCTTTCCATTGTCCCCATCCATGCAGTTGCTGCCCATTTTCCCTCCCACTTCCCCATCCATGCAGTAACTGTTCATTTTCCCTCCCATTTTCTCCATCCATGCTGTTGCTTGTTATTTTGCTTCCCATTTTCCCCATCCATGCAGTTGCTGGCTATTTCCCCTGCAATTTTTCACATCAATGCAGCTGCTGGCTGTTTTTCTTCCCTTTTGTCCCATACATGCAGTTGCTGGCCATTTTCCCCTCACATTTTCTCCATCCATACAGTTGCTGGCTATTTTCCTTGCTATTTTCCCCATCCATGCCATTGCTGGCTATTTTCATTCCCATTTTCCTCATCCATGCAGTTCCTGTTTATTTTCCTTCCCATTTCCCCATCCATGCAGTTGCTGGCAATTTTCCTTGCAATTTTCCCCATCCATGCAGTTTCTGGCTATCTTCCTTCCATTTTGTCCCATACATGCAGTTGCTGGACATTTTCCCTCACATTTTCTCCCTCCGTACAGTTGCTGGCTATTTTCCTTCCTATTTTCCCCATTCATGCCATTGTTGGCTATTTTCATTCCTATTTTCCTTATGCATGCATTTCATGTTTATTTTCCTTCCCATTTTCCCCACTCAAGCCGTTGCTGGCCATTTTCCCTCCCATTTTCCCCATCCATGCAGTTGCTGGCCATTTTCCCTCCCATTTTCCCCATCCATGCATTTGCTGGCCATTTTGCCTACCATCTTCTCCATCCATGCAGTTGCTGGCTATTTTCCCTCCCATTTTCCCCATCCATACAGTTGCTTTCTTTTTTCCTTCCCATGTTCCCCATCCATGCAGTTGCTGGGTATTTCCCCTCCCATTTTCCCCATTCTTGCAGTTGCCTGCTATTTTCCTTCCCTTTTTCCCCATCCATGTTTTTGCTGACCATTTTCCCTCCTATTTACCCACCTATTTTACTTCCCAGTTTCCCCATCCATGTAACTGCTGGCCATTTTCCCTCCCATTTCACCATCCATGCAGTTGCTGGGTATTTTGCTTCCCGTTGTCCCCATCCATATAGTTGCTGGCTATTTACCCCATTGTCCCCATCCATGGAGTTGCTGGCTATTTTCCTTCTCTTTTCCCCATCCATGTGATTGCTCACCATTTTCTCCCCCCATTTTTCCCTATCCATGCAGTTGCTGGCCATTTTCCCTCCCATTTCCCCATCCATGCAGTTGCTATCTATTTCCCCTCCCATGTTCCCGTTACTTGCAATTGTTGGCTATTTTCCCTCCTAATTTCTACATCCATGCAATTGCTGGCCTTTTTCACTCCCATTTGCCCAGTCCATGCCGTTGCTGGCTATTTTCCTTCCCATTTTCCCCATCCTTGCTGTTACTGGCTATTTTCCTCCCCATTTTCCCCATCCATGCAATTGCTGGTTGTTTTCCATCCCATTTTCCTCATCCATGTAGTTGCTGGCCATTTTTCTTCCTATTTCCCCATCCATGCAGTTACTGGATATTTTCCCTCCCATTTCCCCCTACATGCAGTTGCCGGCTAATTTTCCTCCTGTTTTCTGCATCCTTGCAGTTGCTGGCTATTTTCCTTCTCTTTTTCCCCATCTATGCAGTTGCTAGCCATTTTCCCTGCCATTTCCCCATCCATGTAGTTGCTGGCTATTTTCCCTCACATTTACCCATCCATGCACTTACTGGCTATTGTCCTTCCAGTTTTCCCCATCCATGTAGGTGTTGACCATTTTCATTCCTGTTTTCCCATCCATGTTATTGCTGGCCATGTTCCCTTCCATTTTTCCCATCCATGCAGTTGCTGGCTATTTTCCTTCCCATTTTCCCCATCCATGCAGTTGCTGGCCATTTTCCCTCCCCTTTTCCCCATCCATACAGTTGCTGACTAATTGCCATCTCATTTTCCCCATCCATGTAGTTGCGGCTATTTTCTTTCCCATTTTCCCCATCCATGCAGTTGCTGGCTATTTTACTTCCCATTTTCCCTCCCATTTTCTCAATCCATGCAGTTGCTGGCTTTTTTCCTTCCCATTTTCTGCATTTTTGTTTAATTTGTTTCAGTTTAGGATTAATACCTTTGAGTCCAGGACTCATTTTGAAAGGTTCCAGGTCATTGTTGTACAAACATTACAAATATAACAGTGTTTACAGAGAACAGAAAACAGTTACACAGGCATTCAAATACTAAAGAAATCTTATATAGCCAACTAAAGGTTGAAGAGGAGAGGGTAAATAGGGTTCAGCCTTGTACTTCACTATTTATTTGGTCAGCCTAGCCTACATGTGGTAGGGGGTCAGCCAAAGATGGGGTCATCATGCTGGAAGTGGTTTGTCAGCTGAGTGGGCCTTGTTCGGGGATGGGATGTTGATGAGATAAAAAGGGGGAGTGAAAGGGAGAGGGTTGGGTGGCTGAAATTCTGCCATATTAGTGCAGGCAAGCACAATTCTTTTTTGCGTCAAGAAGGGATCTGTGCCCAGATTTGAAGGTACTAATCTTGGGTGATTCTGTGAGGTTAGCAGGTAACTCATTGTACCATTTTGGTCCTTGGTACAGGATGGAGTTGTGGTCGAGTTTCATCCTTTTGAAGGGAATCACCAACCTGTCTGTAGCCGTGTTTCTTGTTGATTTGATGGGAACTGCCAGTGTAAAGAGGCAGCCCAGTGCGGGCCGGGGGGGGCCCAAGAAGCACTTTTTTCTGAAGTAGACAGGTTTGGTATTGTGCTTTAAGATGGAGTTTGAGCCACCCAGTTTCAGTGTAGAGAGGGAAGGTGTGGGTATCCTGGGCAGCCCCTCTGGATAGTTGACAGGCCTTATTTAGTAGTGTGCTGATCCTGTTATTGGCAGTTTTAGTGCCTGCCTCATAGATAGGCAGCCCATAATCTATGGAGAACATCACTGAGCTACTGATGGCAAGTTTCAGAGCATCTGGTGTCATAGAGTGCCTATGGTGGTAGAGGACCCCAAGTTTTGTATTCACTGACTTGACGACTGAGTCTATATGGCCAGAGAAGGTTAGTGTATCATCAAAGGTGATGCCCAAGTATTTGAACATTGTTACTTATTCCAGTGTTTCACCATTATGGTTTTGGATGAGCAAAGGTTGGTATTTCTTTTTGCTTTGGGAGGTAGAGAAGAGTAGACTTTTCATTTTTTTATGGTTTCATAGTAGTTTGTTTTGTGTGAACCAGGACTCAAGCTTGAGGAAGCTGTTTTGGAGTTCAGTTGTGATGTAGTTGTGATCTTTCCCAGTAACCAATATCACTGCATCGTCAGCATAAAGAATAGTGCATGCTGTACATGTAGAGGGTGCAGAGTTGATGAAGAGGCTGAAAAGCAGTGGGCCAAGAATAGAGCCCTGTGGGACCCCGAGGGACAGTTCCTTAGCAGATGATAGGGTGTCTCCAATTTTGACTCATTGTGACCTGTTTGTGAGTAGCATCCGAACCACAGTACCATGTCCGGGGATAGACCTGTTGAATGGAGGCAGTTTAGGAGGAGTTTGTGGTTAACAGAGTCAAAGGCCTTTGTAAGGTCGATGAAGACTGAGCCAACTGCCTCCACATTATCTAAGGCATCATAAAGCTGGGAAGAGTAATCAACAAGGGCGGTGAGTGTGGAGTGCTTTTTTTGGAACCCATGCTGCTGTAGGCAAAGTAGGTTATATTTATCAAGATACTCTGTAAGCTGTTCTGAGACCATTCTTTCAAGTGCTTTAGAGAGGGGGGAATAGAATGGATAAGGTCTGTAGATGGATGTTGGAGTTTTGTCCCCAGCTTTAAAGACAGGTTAAGTTGGCTAACTTCCATAGTTTTGGAAACACCCCTGTTCTTAGAGATGCATTAAACACCATTGAGAGGGGACCAGTCAATTCATTTAGGAGAAGACCCACGAGTTTCATATCCACTAGATCAGCCCCCATCTTGGTCTTGCCAAGAACCCTCTTAATGTGCTTGGTGGTTTCGGACTCGGTGACCTGCTTAAAGTAGAATGGTGGTATTGCATCCTTTGAGGGGTTAAGAGGGGTAGTGGGGTGTTGTTACCTGAGCTGATCTTTACAGTAGTCAGCAGGGAGTACTCCAGATAGGTCTGTGAAAGTGTGGTTGAGCTCATTTGTGATGCCAGTGGATTCCTGTAGGGGACCCTCCCTTGTTACTAGTAGATTGGGTGGGGCCTTAGAGGTCTTTCCTGTGAGGGATTTGATGGAGTTCCAAAATTCCCTACTGGAGCCCCAGCTCTTGCTTAAGAGGTATTAATAGTAGGAAGCTTTTGCCTGCCGAATAAGCTTGGTGCAGGTGTTTCTAGCTGCCCTGTAGGCAATAAGTGATGCAGGAGTTCCAGATGATTTTGCAATGTGCCAGAGATTGTCTATTCTTCATTAAACTGATCGGGGGTTGGTGAGCCATGGGTTGGAGTACCCCTGACTTTCTTTGTTTTGTACGGAGAAAAAATATCACAAGCACAGTTGAAGTTCATTATGAAATAATTCAAGGCCTCATTGCCATCAATATCTCCTGCCAAAGGAGACCAGTCCAGTTGTGATAGGTACTGCTTGAAATGGTCAAGTAGCTCCAGACTCAGGCAGCGATTTTTGGACACCTTAGGTGGGCCTTTGGTGAAATTGTTTGTCCAGGTGCATTTCACTGGGGAGTGATCACTGAGGCTGTCAGGTAGGATGGTGACATCTGATCTATGCTCTGGATGTGTGGAAAGGAGCCAATCTACAAGGGAGCTGCTCCCTGTTTTGTAGTTGATCCGAGTGTTATCAGTTACCATCTGGATTATGAATAGGCTGGATATTAGAACCCTGGCTTTTGTCTCCTTCGGGGAGTGCCAGTTTATGTTAAAGTCACCTATAATTATCTTCTCCAAATTAGTACCTGACTGCTGCAGGTTGTCTGTGACTAGTTTTAGTCCGGTAGTTTGGTGCCCAGGTGGTATATATAATGTAGAGAGCAGCAGTGTTTTGTTCCGATGACCTATGCTTAGCTTAAGATTCAGGATTTGGACCTCTTTTGTGTGTAGGCTGGAGTCAAGGTCCTGCACCTTTATTCCAGATTTGGTATAGACTAGGCACCCTCCCCCCACATTTAGTGGTTTTATCTTGTCTGAAGGAGTTGTATCCATCGAGGGAGACTGATGCATCCAGGATTTTCGGGGAAAGCCAGGTTTCCGAGAATCCGATAATGTCTGGGTTAGTCACCTGTACCCAAGTCTGGAATTGGGAGAACTTGGATAGGAGACTGTTGATGTTTAAAGAGATGAAAGTGAGTTGCCCTTTGTGTTTAGGCAGTCTAGTGGGTGTGGGTCCAGGGTTGGGGTGCACATTCCCTCATAGAAGCAGCAATAGTAGGACAAGAGAGTGAAGTAAATCGTACATGTTGGTCACTTAGGAGCAGGTGCACTTTTTCTTTAAGGGGAGGCTCGATGAGCAGTGTAAAAAATGTGGTCAGATGTTTATCAGTGTAGCTGCTGGGATCAGGTAGGTGCATATGTAATATAGTAATCTTGTCCAAGGTACCAGGAGTCAAGTGATGGAAAATAATTAAATCCACAGCAAATGGTGTACTATTGGGGACCAGTAAACTGTTGTTACTGTAGATCAAAGACCCAGAATGTGTTAAATTCCTGAAAGTGATGAACACTGGCCTGGGGTATATGCAGGATGTAAAAATCCTTTGTCAGTGTCTTCCCTTGTTCTCCAAAATGGTTGTGAATAGACCTCAAAGACAAGCATAGATCCTTTAAGGAACAAGTCAGACGGAAATGTAGATTCAATGCAGCACTTCACAACACAGAGCTTGGATAACAGATTTACTGACCTTATTTTTGCTTTTGATGGCTTCCAAAAAAGTTGATTTATGATGAGAATGCTAATATCTGGTGGTGATGTTTTATAGTTTCTTAGTCCAGGAAATGTTTATAGATGTCATGTCCAAGAACGGTCCAGTTCCTCCAAGCAGAAACACATGAAAATCCACAAAAACTAAACTACTGACAGAGACAAACACAGACAGCCAACCACACGCTGGTCTCCTCTATCACTTGCAGTTGTTGGCTATTTTCCTTCCCTTTTTCCCCATCTATGCAATTGCTGGCCATTTTCCCTGCCATTTTCCCCATCCATGCAGTTGTTGGCTATTTTCCTTCCCCTTTTCCCCATCCATGCAGTTGCTGTCCATTTTCCCTCCCATTTACCCATTCATGCTGTTGCTGGATATTTTCCTTCCCATTTTCTCCATCCATGTAGTTGCTGGTCATTTCCCCATTCATGCAGTTGCTGGCTATTTTCCTTCCCATTTTCACCATCCATACAGTTGCTGGGTATTTTCCCTCCCATTTTCCCTATCCTTTCAGTTGCTGGCCGATTTCCTTCCCATTTTCCCCATCCTTGCAGATGCTGGCTATTTTCTCTCCTATTTTCCACATCCATGCTGTTGCTGGCCATTTTCCTTCCCATTTTCCCCATCCATGCAGTTGCTGGCTATTGTTTTCTCCCATTTTCCTCTCCCCCACCCCAAATCAGGGCTCCCATGGCTGCACTTCTGTTTTAGCCAGACAAATGGCAGTCTTCACAGCTGACGCTACTGCTGCACTTTAATGGATCATCAGGGTGTGTGTGAATGTAGGACACGACATGGTCCTCTACCCAGGGAACAGTTGCCTCATGTTTGTGATGTGCTGAACATTTAACTGACTTTAGTGTGTAGTTCTGGAACTTTCACCTCAATTTCTGTCTCCCAGCTGAAAGCACAATGTGCTGCCACACCATTAGGCCTACTGTGGGGCAAAATTCTCCAACATTTTCTCTCTCTCTGTCCCCTATGTGCCCAATCCATAGAAGCCTGTGTTGTACAAAGAGCTCACATGACCCATGCAGTGCCCTCTATGGCTGTGCAAATCAAGGGATGCAGCTTGGGAGAAGACTAGAAATGCCAGTCTAATCTGACTGGCATCAGTACTCCTGAACCACTGAGACAGCAACACTAAATAAATTAGGCTGGTCAGCAGCTTCTAAATAAAATCAAAAACTGCGAACAGTGTTGGTGATCCCATAATCTTCTGGAATAATAAAAAAATTGTCAGGACATGTCACCGGTGATTTTTCAAAATTCTTTGATCATAAATGCAGGGTTGTAGTGTATGGAAATAAAATCTGCAATGCCTTTAACTCCTTTTTCTGGAACACTTAACAACTTATTTAACTGATCCTGGTCTGAACCTAATCCTTTTTCAGTTAACAACCCAGCTGTCTCAAATATGCAGGCTAGCATACCATGGGCTAGCAAGGACTAATTTGAATTTAAGGAAATCAGAGAGATTGGCATTCCTCCTTATTGTACTTAGGAATTGTCTTATTTGTTGTTTTGTGCAGTCATCTGTCTTTGAACTACCCTACTTCCTGTGTACAACTACATTCCCAATATGTTCATAGTTTGTTCTTCTGAAATGCAAATCGGCCGCCTTTTGTGCTACAGTTTATTCTCCCAACCCTTCTGCAATTTGTATTTGACATGTTTGTTTACATGTTGTACCATGTTTTTATGCATTTCCTGTACTTTTCTCATTGTATCTGTACTACATTGTGCTCCTTACTGTACTCTTCTGGGTCATGACTGAAAATAGGCATATTATTTTCTAACACAGTCATCTGGTAATAAAAAACTAACTAACTAACTAAAACAGCCAAGTGTAACAATCAAAGGTCAATTCCAGGTAGATTCCTGAAATCAAGCTACTCACTTACCTACAGTACTTAATCTCACCTAACAAGTAGGGAATTCCCCAGTGCCTGAAAATAGTCAAAGGTTGTACTTGTCCCTAAAGATGGGAGGACCATCTCACTGCTACCCCTTGAGTCCAAGATTTTAGAAAGTTGCGTTAATAAAAATTACATGCAAAAATTATGAAAACATATGGGGTGGGATATTCAGAAGGGTTGTGCATGGCGCAACATGCGCAACCCACTGATGCACCCCATCACGATATTCAAAAGGGAAATATGTGTGGCACAAATCCCGATCGCCAGACTACATCAGTAATGTGGAGGCGCAAGTAGGGGGTGTGCCCATGCATACTCTGCACATCCTGATATTCAGTCTGGGATGTGCTGAGCCGATGCAAGCGTAACCTGTACCTGCGCCATACACAGTTGAGAAAAATAAAAAAAGAGCAACAGCTGGCCACCCACAGGTGAGCTTCCATATTGCAGGGCACAACACAGCAGCTGCCAGCTGTGGGTGGCCACCCAAGCTCTGCCAGCACCTTCATGGTAGCGCCCCCCCATGCCTGATCACGGGCTGTAGTATTAAGATAAATCGTCCAATATCCCTGGTGGTCCAGTGGACCGCGTCCAGCCCAATCGCAGGCTTTAGTATTAAGATAAAACATCCAATATCCCTGGTGGTCCAGTGGACCATGTCCAGCCTGATCACAGGTGTAAGTTATGAAATATTACACACCAATCCATCCCTGGTGGTCTAGTGGTACCCCCCTCCCCACAGCCCACGACCCCACCACCCTTTCCCCCAGTCAGCGGCAGGTGGCAGCTCCCCACCTGCAACTGCCCCACCGCCACGACTGACTGCATACAGTAGGGCTGTTAGCCCAGTGGTCACAGTGTGGGCCAATGGCGTGCATGCTCATACCGTCTAACAAGTCCAGAAATGAATGGATCCATTCACATTTCTGGACTATGTAATATCAATACAGGTCTCCGCCCGATGGCCCATGCTGTGGACCAATGGGCATACAACCACTGTCACAGTCAGTCGGTGAGGCGGTGGGGCGGCTTGTGGGTGGGAGCTGCTACCCACCGCTGACGAGAAGCAGGAAGTGGTGGGGCTCAATGGCGTGAAAAGTACCACTGGACCATCGAGAGGCAGATGATAAACACACCCATGATTGAGCTGGATGGCGATCCATTGGACCACCAGATATTGACTACTATTCTAATACTAATGCCATGATCGGGCTGGACGCGGTCCACTGGACCTCCAGGGATATTGGACTATTCATTCTAATACTAATGCCTGCGATCAGGCAGTGAGGCACTTTGCCACTTGTGCAGGGGGCGTCGGTCCCCGATGGCTGCAGCCTGGCAGGGCGCCAGGCACAAGTCGCTGGGGATCGATGCACCTGCATGCAAATGGAGCAATAATGACATGCAAATGGCTCCATTTGTGCCTTGCATGCATTATGGCCCCATTTGCATGTGCATTTTTGAATATCACGGTTGATGCATCTAGTGCAATGGCACTTGCGCAAGCGCATCCCCCTGCCCCTCTCTGTCCACTTGCGTTGGTGCAGTGCCACTGCGCCATGAACATTGCGGGTGGCCACAGCACGATATTCAATGGTGCTGAGCCATGGTGCAGCACCGTTGAATATCACACTGTCAGCACCCTGGCATATCCAAGTTGCGCTGCGCCCAGGCTTGCACCACAGCCTGGCGCAGTCTGAATATCCCACCCCTGTTGTACATTGTGTTTTTGGTTTTCTGATGGTCCCTAGAGTTTTGTTCCATGTGTCTGTGGCAAGTTTTTTTTTTTTTACTTTTCTCTGTCACTTTTACGACCTCTGGGGACAGCCATTCAGACTTTTTTAATTGCCTTTGATCTGTTGGAATTCTCAGAATGCCTCTGGAAATGATGTCAATTAGACCTATGTCCATCAAAGGTGTGTTGGATTTATTATTGCCCAGGGACAGCACTTTACAAAGCACATTGCCACACATCCAGAATAATAACAGTTGGTGCTTAGAAAAATCTGACTTCGGCTGGGGAGGGAGGGCATACACTTTTTTAAAGCAGTTAAACTTTCACAAGCAGTTGTTTTTAGATGGTTGAGTAGATTATAACTAGGATCCTGGGCTTCTGGTTCTAATGCAAGGTCTAATTCACATAGTTTGGAGAAGCATACTGGGAAAATTCCAACAGATCAAAGGCAGTAAAAGAAGCCTGACTGGCTACCCACAGGGCCCATAAAACTTGCAGAGAAAAGTAATAACAACAAAAAAAATACTTACTACAGACACAGGTAACAGAACACCAGGGCTCATCAGAGAAACAAAAATCTAATGCACAACATGTGCTTTTATATTTTTTGTATGTGGTGTTCTTCAACCCTCAATTCAGAAGATTCATATCTGATCAGATTTTTGGGGTGATAAATTCCAGTCTGGCTTTATGAAACAGCTCAGTATGATATCTGCTCTCACTAGAGTCTGTAACACTATAGATCTAGAAGAGAATGCGGGTAAAACATCTGCAGCCATTTTGTGGATCTCTCTACAGCATTTGACATAGTGAATCACACCACACTGATTAAAAACCTGTTTAATCTGGGACGTGTCAGAGGTCCAATCCTCTGGTTTATAGATTTCATCTCTCAGAGAACTGATGAGGCCAAGCAAATGGTGTCCTGTCAGTCAGTGGCTCAAGTCTCTTCAATGGCTTTACACGGGTCAGTACTAGCCTCCATTTTATTCTCACTGTACTGGAACAACCTTGGCTTAATGTTCTCTTCAGATGTTCTCTGTAACCTTATATGCAGATGACTGTGTACCATTTGTAATTTGCAAGTCTGCATGTATTATCATGCATCAATCAAGTTTCCAGACTTTTCTGGGCTGTTAGCCAACAAAGTAGTCTCAAACACTTAGAAAACAAAGGTAATGCTTTTTAGCACCAGGAGTTCTCTCAAGAAAGGTAGTGACCTAATGATGAACCAGTCACTGGAATTGTCCACATTAATCGCCTATGTAAAATACTTCTCTGCAGAGATGGCTTTCTATTCCGGAATGTGGCGATCCTGATACAAGAAGTCAGATTGTGAATTGTCCAGAGTCAGACCCTTCCCATCTTTGAGTATGCTGACTTCATCTGTGCCTTGGCTCCAAATTATGCCCAATGTAGACTGGACATCTTTTATAAAAAAAAGTGCCAAGTTTATTCTAAATTATTTCCACCATACTGAGCACTGTCTATGTATAAGTAGTTCAATGGGCTGCCCCTCAATGAGAAGAGGGAGTTGTACAATGTCCAATTCTCTCCAAAATATTTCTAAGGTAATGCACCAAAATCTTTAGGGAACTACATGAGCCTGTAAGTCATTTTTCCTGTAGAAGCAATTATTATGTCCTGTTTGCAGCTCTGTTATAGGTCCATCTTTGCTGGATGTTTATTAAACTCGCTTGGTGTTTCAGATATACACACTGGTGCTAAGTGCCATGTTAGAGCTGTAATGTATAGTTTGTGGTCCCTTCAACCACAGAGTTCTACAGTAGAACAGGGATGCACTGTGACAACAATGTAGGAGTCTAACAAAAACTACATCATACAGATGTAAAATGGTCCTTACTTCCAGCGTACAGCATAACCCAGAAACACCCACTGTCTTTACTAAATGGCCAATAAAGATAGACAATAAACAATCTCTGCTTCACTAGGTCCTGCCCTGATGAGCTCAAGAAATGGTTCTTTGACACTGGGCTATAGTGGATGTTGTAGTTGGTAATACAACTCACTCTATTGCATCACTGTTCCTTGCACATTGTGGCTATTTGTAATTCTACTGCACTGTGTGCAGCTGTCATAATGTTACATTTCTTTACCGTCTGTAACCTCTCTGAATTTGATTATCCTTTGCAACAGTTTTGCATGTAACTCTACCCTGTAACCTTCTGCCACTGCCTTCCAGGGTTTCACTGTAAATGAGACGAATCTAAATGAGTACCTTCCTGAATAAATAAGTAAAACAAAATTGAAACTCCACTGGAGCCAATACTCACTGTGTGGCCTTTGGCAAATCATTTAACCTCCCAATGCTTCAGTCCACCCAGCTGCAGAAATTTAAGGAAGCAGGACCCCACTGGAAATGTGATTTGTTCCATCCTGGTTAAATACATTGTAAAATAAAAAATATATATATAATCAGTCTTGGTATTAATGTTCATCCTGTTCACTTTTCTTAGTCTCAGGTGTATAGAGGCATTTTACATAGTTTTACTATTCTCAAATTGGGCTATTAGGCTGGCCTTAGGTGTTCTGATGTATAACAGTAGAGTATCTCATTTATTTCTCAGGTGAGATGCCCTGTTTTTTTCCCCACTCATCCTGTCTCCCACTTCTGCAGTGGGACTTTGGCATCCTTTAACACTCTACCAAGTCCTACTTTGTACTCAGCTGCAGGAGGTGCTATAGAATGGTATGCAGCTGTCTTCTCTCCCAAAGAACAAATGAATCCCCTCTCTGTGATTTTGCCGTCCAACAGAACAATGACTGACTAACATTAAGTTTCTCTGGATCTTGCACATGGAGGTGCACTACAGTGATTTTGAGCTGCTCACTCAGCCAGGAACAGCCTGTAATAGGAGGCTGTATGGCCTAGTGGTTAGAGCAACAGCTTTGGAACACAGATATCACAAGTTCAAATCCTCCTAGAGCTAAATACTCACTGTGTGACCCTGTGCCAGTCATTTAACCTCCCAATGGTCCAGTCAGCCATGCTGCATAAATGGGCAGAAGGATGACCCCACTGGAAAGGAGATGGTGCAGCTCAACTGGGCTATCTTTGGTAATCAAATTAAAAAAAAAATAGTTATTTTGTACTTACATTTGCAGTAATTCATAGATTTTCTTTTTTTAACTCTTGTATTTATTCTTCTCCTAACTACCCCCATCTCGCCACTCATTCAGACTACCTCTATCTAAGTGCAATCCTACTCCTCGTCCGGGTCTGCCCCTAGAGTACCAAGTCCACTAACCTAAGTGTCCGGATAACCCCCGGGTAGGGTGAGGAGGTATTCCCCAGCTTTTTACACCCTCCGAACCTTACATGCTGTGACGTGGATCCGTACAGCGGAGTCTGCCCGATGAGCCTGAGGATTCACACACAGCAAGGAGTCATCACCTAGGAGAGAGAAGGTGTTTTTCCCTGTTCATTCCCCGATGCCGTCGTGAAATGAGGGCTAAGGAGCCTGAAGGCATGCTGAGACATGCCTCCTGCTCCGCCCCTCTGCCGATGTCTGCCCTATCCTGATGCTGCTACTCCCTCCTACCGCATCTTCACCCGGGCTCCCCTAGGTGTTGGTATTGTGGTGGCAGTGTGCAGGTAACCCCCCCCCGGAGAAGGAAAGCAGCCGTTGGGAGCTCAATCCTTCTCCTGCCTGGCCGACCCCCAGTGGCCCGTGCTCATTCCCGAACACGGGTCACCGGCGTGGTGCGAGGTAAGGTGTCTAGTGTCTCAGCCCTCAGTGCTACCAGGCTGCCAATTCATAGCTTTTCAAATGACTAATTTTCCCATGAATTGTGAACATTAAAATTGGTGGTGGGAGGTAAAGGAGAAAGTTTGACATGGAATTGTGCTTTATAAGATTTTACATATGTGAATTATGGGTTCTCAAATAACTTTTTTCCAGTGTAATTCTCTGCAGCAGTGCTCTATGTGTCCACTAAAACAGTAGCTGAACTCTAACTTACTTTTTATTTGTCTATTTAAATTTGAGTAAGTGGCAATGGCCAGTTTGAATAACTGCAAAACAGTCAGTGACATCTTGAGAAAATGAACTCTGGTCGGAGGCGATACGGCTGTGGAGAGCTTTTAGGAGTGGCAAGAGCATGGAAAAGAATATGTGATGCACTCACTGCTGTAACTTATACTGCAGCAATTGCAGTACTGTGCATGCATGATACTCGCACATGCACTGTTTGCTGCGGAGTCAGCCGGGCGCTGGAAAAACTGTATGTCCATTAATGCAGAGAATAGGTGAACATATTAGAATCATAGAACAGAAGAAAATGTATTCAAGGCCAGAGAATGCATTGCTAGTCTTTTTTTGGCATTGAAATTTTCACATGGTCTACAGGGAGGAAATTTGGATGCAGCTTTACTTAATCAAGCCCTGAGTATCATGATATCAGGGTAGAAAGGGGGTTAAGGTGCATTCAGATGGAAGTGAGGAGGTAAAGAAAATTTATTGTGGCACTGTACTCTATAAAGGCCATGCTGAAAGAATGCAACACATATGGCAAGCAGAGAAACACCAGCTTTAGTGCAGTAGTGAGTACTCAACTGCTTTCATTGCCATCCCTATGCCCACCTCCATCACTCCCCTGCCCACATCTACACCTTATATCCTTTTACCCATTACTACTCAACCCCATTTTTTATTTATCTGTTTTTTTTTATTTCCTCCTATCTCCCTCTCCCCCTTGCCGTATACTCTTCTTGCCCTAACGCACTACTTGGTGCCACCTGGACATTATTGCCAGAACCTACTCTGTACCTACTGTTTCCCTCCAGGTTCTGCACTTTATATGTGTTGCACAATTTGTCTATTTATAACTAATGTAAATTATCTGCACCTTTTTACTTGCATTTGTACTGCCTATGCCTAATTGTTGTATACATAATTGAAATTGTATGTTGATCTCACCTAAATTGTATTCACCTAATTGTTTGTCCCAGGTCCACCTCAAAAATGAGCTTGCTCAACGGTGTCCGCCTGATTAAATAAAGATTTTGATTGCTTGATTGACTTGACTGCTGTGTGTTTATCCCTGAATTTATGTAAGCACCCCACAAGGGGAGTGTTAGATGTACAAATTAAATGGACAACTTAAACAGCCACTGACATCTCGAGAAGAACTTTGAAAAACATAGTATGTAGACATAAAGCAGATTATATTTTTCATTAGCTCTGTATTTCTTACCCTTCATTATTTATTACTGAGGTCGTATGCATGAAAACAAGTTTGCTGTTCCTTGAGGGCTCATCAGCTTCTATTGCCTATTCCCAACCTGATATCATCATACTCTGCTTGTGATATCACAGTTATTCCCATGGCAACAGACTCTGATGTCACAGCACAGCATTCTTATTTCAAGTTGGGAATAAACTGTGGAAACTGATGAACTCTCAAGGATAACAATCTTGTTTTGTGGGAATCTCTTCAGTAATAAATAATGGAGAAGAGAAATGTATAGAAGATGAATGAAATACAAGCAGAATTTTGTTTAAATATTATGTTTTTCAAAGGTTTCCTGAAGTCATCAGCTGCTCTGTAATCAATAATAAAAAAGAGAAAAAAAGAAACAAAAAGGAAATTATTAAATCATCAAAGATTTTTCAAAATGTCAATCCAAAGACCCAGCTAAATAAAAAAAATGTTCCCATAAGAAAAAAATGCAGTCATTGGAAACAAATCCAAAGCATATTTTTTGCTGAGAGCTGACTTTGTTCCTTCTCAAAGAAGAATAGGGGAATTTTTTTGGGGACAATACATTCCAAAATTATGTCCAAAATCAAAACAAAGTCAAAATACTCTTATGTACAATATGAAAATTTAAATCTTTACACCTGAAAGTTTGCACACATTATATATCATGTATGAGGTAACACAAGCATCATATTCCACAACTATTCAGTGTTGTTTAAAAATAACCTAATATTTGAAAACTGTTTTCACCCCTGTTGTATTTCAAAGAAAATATCTTGCACAGTTTCTCCATAGGTCTCAAATCCTTGACTCTGGAAGGGTGTTACACTCTTGAGAGTAAATATGATGCAAAGTTCATCCTACATTCAGAAGAATTTCCATATGAAAGGCATATTTTTGTTGTAACATCTGTGCACAGCGTGCTTGCCAAATGCAGTACATAAGAAGTATACCTATAATATGCAATGCTCCCTTATTATATTGTTTCCATTTTCCTGGGTATATTCCCCAGACCATTTCCTGATATATTAGAGTTTTAAATAGCCTGGGGCTCTTTCCAGTGTGCAGCAGTATATGTCCAAAAGTTTACTATATATGGACATTGTAAATATAAGTGCTCCTGTGTTTCTAAATCAGTTTTGCATCCTTGTCTTAAAGAATATCTCTCTGTAATCTGCTTATGTTTGTTGGTATTCCTAATTCCTCAACTCCTATGGGTGCTTTTCCATAAAACATCCCACATATAATTGGGGATTCTTTTATTGTTGAGGTATCTAATCCCCAAGTATTTTTCAGTATTGGGACATTAGGGAAAAGCAGCTTCGGTATCAAAATTCCTGCTTATGATTTTATTGTACAATTGTTTCCTGGTACAAGATTCACATATGCATATTCCACTTTCCATGTTTTGATCTTGGAAAAGGTATGCCGTATATACTCTGCCACAAAAAAAATGTTTTTATGTTTTTCAGTTTTTGGGCTTCCCAGTCCTCAAAATAATACTGTGTCCATTCCTGAATGGCAGCTTTCCACGCACTATTAACTTTTTGAAATAGCGTTAAAATATTCATAGAAAAAAAAACATACAATAAAAGAAAACACAAGGATTAACCATTCCTAATTCCTCTGTTTCTTAGGTTGATATGTCGTATTTCATTTAACTGGTCTTAGCTGGCTTCCCTACAGAGCCTGGAAGAAAACATTGTACAATCTTGCTTCCATGGTAGGTGGTGGAGAGAAACTGTAACTAACATAGACAAAAATAGGGATCAATAGTGTCTTAATAAATAAGATTCTTTATAGTTTGGAGATTCTTTTCCCTTTCCATGACTGAACGTTTACCATAGCACTAATACGACAAGAAGACCAGTTAGTTTCTGCCATGTTGGCTGAGCCAAAGATAATGCCTAAATGTTTTATCTCTTTAGTGTCTATTTTTATGGAAGCAATGGGGGGGTTGACATCCATGGCCCCAAGGAGAAAACCCACACTTTTCTTGTGATTTATCTTAGAGGTACAGACAAGCTCAATTTTTTCTAACAGACATTTTACTGTACTTCTTAATTCTTCATTGCCCAATGTGACAACATCATCTGCATATGCCAGGATCTTAACTGGGGGCGGGGGGCTAGGAGCCAACACAATTCCTTCTACTCTAGGATCTGCCTGTATACCTCAGCAGAGGATCTAACCCAAAAATATACAACAGGGGACTTAGGGGACAACCCTGACGTACCCCCCTCCTTAAACTACTTGTTTCCCCCAACCATCCATTCACTAGTGATGTTACAAAAGCAGTTTTATATAAACATTTAATCTGATTAACAAAGCACTCTAGGAGTCCAAATGCTCTCAGAGTAGCAAAAGGGTATATGTGGGACAGGCAGTCAAATGCCTTCTCCTGATCTATGCTTAAAATAAATCTCTTTGCTGTGTTTACTGATCCTCTATAAAAAGTTATCTTATTGTAATGAGGTTCTCTTGTATGATTCTTTTTTTCAGTGTGCATGTTTTTTCATGGCTAATAAGAATTTCTTCTGCTTTTACTAATCTGTTTGCTAATATTTTTGTCAGCATTTTATAATCTGAATTAAGCAGATTAAGGGGTCTTTAGTTTTTTAAATTATCCTTAGTACCTTTCTTATGAATGAATATCAGTAGTCCTTGCATCATGGAAGGAGGCAGGGCCTGTTGAAGAAGGCAATGATTAAACATCATTGTTACAGGTATAGTTAATTGGTCCTTAAAAGTCTGACAAAAGTCAGGGCTCAGACCATCTTCTCCTGGGGCAGTGTTCTTATTAAAATTATCTATACAGTCCACCACTTTCTGTGTCATAATTGGGCAAATTAGCATCTGTTTGTCTACATCCAGTAAGTCTGGAATCCCTAGATTGTGAAAAAAATTCAAAACAGGTGTTTTCCCCACTGCTGTACCAAACGTTTTTTGTACATGTTTATTTACCTCTGAAAGAATGTCCTATTTATTCTGAACAACTTCTCCTGTGCCTGTGCTTAAACTATGGATTGTCCTACGATCTACCTTTTTTTGCAATCCTTGTAAGGATTGTATGTTTGTTTTGAGTTTTGGGTGCTAAATTGCATCTCCCATAATAGGGACTTAGCCCATCATATTGTAGGTCTCTCATTTCTTTAATCAGGTTGGAGATGAGAGTTTTGTTATCTTCCCCAAGTGTTTCTGACCTGCATATAGCCATGTATAACATACTCCTTAAATGCAAATATCTTAAGTATTTTTCTGATGCTAATTAGCCAAATTATTTTTGAAAAAATTCCTGTATTTCAGATTTGCTATCTTCCCCACCACTGAAGATAGTCATCATAGAAGCATAAGATGGACATTCTAGTGTCCCATAGTAACCTCCATTGCTGAATTAAGTCTGTCTCACCCAGGAGTTGATTATTTATTCATCATATCCCTGTGCCATTGGGGGAATTTTGCCCCATTGTACTGCGATCAGTAACATTTTATGGTCAGAGATTTCTGCATCTCTGGTGCCAACCTGTAGTACCATCAATAGGGGGGAAGCAAAGAAGAAATCAATTCTTGTTTTCAATATGCCTTTAGAGAAGGTGTATCTTATGCAATGTCCTATAAAGATACTTGCTGCACTATGTTCCTCAAACTATTAGAATCGCAAAACAATTTGGATGTTGCCAACCCTCTATCTGCTAGCTCCATCCCACAATTGAAATTCCCTGCCCTAATTAGGATTCTGGATGTATGTAGGTACAGTTGCAACATTTGAAACAGTCATTTTTTCCCCTCATGATGTTGGGGTACTTTCATCTACTCTAGTGGCCTTTGTTTGTGGGGCATATACCACCACAAATCGAAATCTGATAGCTTGATACATAAGGTCTAGAATGAGGGCCCTTCCTGGTTCCATGTCTACCAGTTTAGTCACCTGTAATGATGTTCCTGCCAACAGGATACCCACCCTGTCACATCTGTCAGGGCCAGTAGACCAGAAAGCTGGTCTCTTAGTCTATAATTATGAATCTTGTGCTATATTATATTGTGACTTCAGTTTGGTGTCCTGTAAAAATATTATTTGTGCATTACACTCTTTCAAGGTGGTGAAAGTGGCAAGTCTCTTCCTATAATTTTAATGCTATTTACATTGAGGGTAATAGCAGAAAGAGTACCCATTGTGATTTATGTAAGAAAAGACACTTCATGTATTAGAATCCTTCCTGGCAGTGGATCTAGTTATCCTGATGGTACATATGTCATGTGTTTCAGAGGTGTGTTCTTCCTGATCTGAGGGAGGGTCAGGCATTGAGGATGTCACTGATGATGTTTCAGATGCCCCATCTTCATCGTCAGTGTCTCCCCAATCCTTTGTTTGACTTAATACCCCAAATCTGTTGTGTATGGTCCAATCAGTTTTTTCCCTCATGATGTTGGGGGTACTTCCTGACCAAGGCCTCATTTAGATCGATCTTCCTCAATGTCACTTGGGGGTGCATGTTAACTACCTGAACATGGATTTTCTGTTTTGCAGTAGGGGAATCAGGTCCAGATACGGACTGTTTCATGCACTCAAGCACATCAGGTTCCCTATGTTCTCCTCTTGGACAGTCCGGGATTATGGTTGCTGCTGAAGAGGAGTTGGGGGGGGGGGTCCTGGTGTTCAGGACCTGTCTGAGCCTTAGGCTGTAAATCTTCCTCTCTCTGTTTGGAGGCCGTAGCAGTGCCCTGTTGCTGAGCTTTAGACACTAAGTCTTCTTGTGACATGCCAGGCCCTATTTGTTTTGGGAAGCCATGGGGCATTTAACAAAAAAGTGCCCCCTTTTTTCACATAAATTGCAACAAAAAGCATTCTCACAGTTTGCAGTGACATGACCATTTTAAAAAAAATCAGCACAGATGGAACCACAGAGTACCATCACAGGAAAGGTATGTCAAGGTCAAATGCATGTAATTGATAAGTTTCTTTCCTAAGAAAAGCCATGAAACATACAGATGAATTACGCTGAAGAAATACATAGTATATAATGTTAAAAGCCTTCTAAATAAGAAAATATCTTTGTGTTAGGCAAACATGTGGGTTTAAAGACAACCTGTCCTAGTATAAATTAAGCATTAACCAGCTGTTTCCCATATTTATACAGTGTAAGTACTATTCAGACATGTTTGACTAAAAAACAATGTACAATAAGTCAATATTATTCATGAATATTTAAAGTTATACTGTTTAAACATGATCTATCTGTAACTCTGTAACAAGTGATTAGAGTTTCTGCACATTCAACACCCAAACCTAACCCAGACCCCCTTGTAACTGAGATGCTGTTACCCTTACATGTCCATGTATCAACATGTGTCCATATATACCTAATATTCTGTACTATTAAATAACAGTTCAATTAATACAAATCAAAAACTGAGGGAATCACCCCCCCACCAAGTATTAATGTATTATTAAAATCAAATTTAACAAAGACCTCCTAGTAACAGAGATCTGGTATCCTAATATGTTCATTGTTTTATAATGTGCCAGTATATAATCAAACTGCTGCACATACGGTAACAGTACTAGAAATCTGAAACAAAACCAATGTGAATCCCCACCCCCACCCCAGGGAACACCAGTGTATTGATAACTGGTCGAACGGAATCATATAACCATTTTGTAAGTGAACAAGTAGTCATCACATAACTTAACCCCATTGTGTCATGTACTAGATGCCAAGAGTTTGTGCACATAAAAGAAACAGGCACAAACACTGACTTTTTGTAAAAAGCGATTCATCCTGGACAGCATTCATGAGTAGGGGTGCTTCATTCTGTTCCTCATTCACCAGTACTCTAGAAGCACCATTTAGTGCATTTATAGATCATGTTATGTGGGCCACATAGTCTGTTAAATTCTCTTTTGTACACATCATAGCATCGGAATGGGACTCACCCATCAGCTCGGTATTGTTAGTCCGGTCTTGGTCACTGCTCCCCTCCTGGGAATGACGTATCTTAGCAGTATGTTGTAGAGGGTGCTGCTCCATCTCTGTAGTCGTGCTCCTAGTATCCAATTACTCTCACTGTCTCTGACTGTACTCCAGTAATGCTGTACTATGGGATCCTTGTCATCTGGGATCCATTTACTGTCTGCGTTCTGAATCCAGCCAGCCAAAACAAGCGCTTTCTCTGGGGACCAGGCTCCCCGATCCTGTAATGAATTTCTCCTTACATGAGCTCCGCTTTGTGTTTCTGTGGCAACATTAGACTACACTTGTTGTACATCATCCGATTTGGGTACTGTTGTACATTCATGAGCTTTGCTAGGTCCAGACACTGCAGTCGAGACTCTGCTTGTACCAGGTACTGTACCACATTTAAGTCCTTCTGTAGCACACTGACTTTGTCAATGCTTGCTTTAGCCAGCACAATCTTTTTTTTCTTTGTCTTGTAATAAAGTTAGCAATAAGGCCAGTTGTTCATGCTTCAACATGGGCATCTCTGGCTGTTGCAAATGATAAAAAGTGGATTCCATCGTCTGAGCGATGCTTTTAGCAGATTCCTCACACTGTTCCAACTCTGTGTCCATATTGTCCAAATTAGATGTAAAATCTGATTCTTGACTAGATTCCATGAGGGCCGAGGATTGAACCTCCGAACCAGTGTCTGCTGCTTCTGATTCACTCTGCTCTGCAGAGTCCACCATCTTGGACTGATGGCAGCTCCCCCTCAGACAGAGTAGGGGAATTTTTATTAAGAAAAGGAAATCAAACAAATATTACAACTGAAAGAAAGTATCACTAAACTCCTGAAAATAAGATACAAGTTATGGTAATCACACAAAACTTATAACACAAAAGTGACCAGAGAACCCTCCTTAAAAGTATACACTGCAATCCACAACCCCACACATACCTATACATGGAAACTACTGATCCTCTGCCAAATTCCAATATGCATTTGTAGTATTCCAAACTCTTCATGGAGGAAACCAGGGGAAATGTCTCCACCAGGTTTCCAAAACTTTGCAGGGTAACCCTCTTTGTTCCTTACCAAACAAAAAAGTAATCTCCTTATCAGTAAGCACCACAAGACCTTCTAAAGGAATAAACTTTGCTTGCCAAATCCACCACTTGATACAAGCAAAGACAATCCGGGAAGTCCCTGGGTGAAAATTTTTCCACCCATTCCCAAACAAACCATAAACCAAAATATCATAATTCATAGAAGAAAACATAGGAAGCTTCCACTGTTTGGCCAACAAAGGCCAGAGACCAGTAGTATAAGAACATACAGTTCAAAGAATAAGTGTTACAGTGTTTCCAAGTGATTAACACGTTCATCTCTCAGTATTGTTCGGCCACTATTTTGTGATGGTGGTTACCCCTAACGTTCAATTTCCCATGGCAGCATAACCATACTGTATCCCACATTGTTTGTGGTATTCGAGGTTCTAAAAGTTGACTCATGAGACGCCTGTCTGGAATACATGAAGGATGTTAAAAACATGGGTCCTTAAAGAACTGGGTACTTAAAACATGGCTGTGCAATTCTTTTTGAGTTTTGTAAAGCATGTCTGTCATAGTAATAGTCCAATGTTTTATTTTTTTAAAGTGAGAGACCAAGTTATCTGCAATCCCAACTGGAATATTATGAAAAACTCCCCATGTCCCAGAGTTCCATTTTATAAAAAAATAATGACACCTAATTTGGAATAAGGGGTCCAAAACCTTCCCTTGACCTTGTATGATAGGTAAAAAATTAGTGTATACATAAATTGAAAAAAGAAAATGATTGGGGTAATCATATTCAATCCCCCTTGCTTTATAGACTGATATGTGACTGCCCTTTTAACAGGGTTCAACCTACTTCTCCATAGCAACCTAAAAAAGATGCTATGTACCTTGGTTTCTAATTGGGCAGGAAGAGGAAAAACATAACTCACATGTAGTAGAAGCTGAACTATAAAAGTCGGTAATAAAAAAATCAGTTTCTGTTTTGTCATGGGCCAAGCCTTCCATTTTTCCACTTTGAGTTCTGCTGTTTGTAATGACTCCTTCCAATTCTGAATTGCAGGGTTTGATTCCCCAAACTTAATACTTAACACCTTTATTGGGCCTGGTATAATCTTTACCCCAGCAACAATTAAGAGGGATCATTTCTTTACACTCAGAGCCCCAATGGTCTGGAATCGACTATCACAGACAGTAATCAACTGTACAAGCTTATCCACTCTTAAAAATACCCTAGATAGACTACTATAACAATCAGTTGATGGTATAATTGGCCAACTTGTGTGGGGGACATTTACGATGGACCTTGAGCCCCTTATGTCCTTAAATTCCTAGTAATCCTAATATCTGTTACTGGATCCCCCATCTCCATACTTTTGTCTTTATTGAGTGTTGACCCAGAGACATACGTAAAGTCCTGTATTACAGACAAGGCCCAAATCCCAGACATTCCATCAGCAACTATAAGGCATATGACATTGGCATAAGCCATGACACAGGAAAAACATTCCCTGAGTCCTGCTTATGTGAAATACATGGATGTTGCTCTATTTTCCGAATTGATGAATCAATACTGAAAACATATAAAAGAGGACTAAGGGGACATTCCTGTCACACTCCCCTACAAATTTTCACTGATGCCCCCAGAAGGCCATTTACCACCGGCAGAGTGGTAGCATTTGTGTACAGGCAAAGTACCCAATGTACAAAACATAGTGATATACCGTATTTTTCCAAAATCATAAACAAAAAGTTGTGTATTACAGAATCAAAAGCTTGTGCTTGGTCCAAACTGATGACATATCCTATGCTGTCAGGGCCTTTCCAAATTTCCCTAAGGAGAAAACAATTCTCTTGTGCTGTTCATTTTGGTACGGCACATGTCTGAGTAGGGGTAATCAAAATTTGAGCTGCATCAGACAGTCTAGTACTTAATATTTTATTCAAAATTTTCCAGTCAACATTCAGCAAACTAATTGGCCTTATCTCCTTTTTTACACAGATAAATCAGAAAATTTTCCTATAAATTTTGTGGGATCTCACTTTGGCCTTGTAGAATCTCATTAAACAATATTGCCATGTGCTCTACAATAATATCAATAATATTTTTATACAGTTCCACAGACACACAATCCAGTCCCGGTGCTGTTCCCCCTTTCAAAGAAGCAATGTCTGCTTGGATTTCCCCTGAGGTAATCTGGGCTTCCAAGGAATCCCTGATCTCCTGTGACAACTCCAGAACATGGAGATTGTGACTAAACGCAGGTATGGAAGCCATAACATCTTCCCTAGGCCCAAATAATCATGTCATATGGTCATAAGCCAGTTGTGCCATTTCCAAGTTATGAGTTGCCATAGAGCCATCCCAACGTTTTATCTAGGCCATGTATTTAGCATCAATCCTGTCTTTACAACAATCATATGGGTTCACATCACTTCTGTTCCCTTGTGTCCTATATTTTGTTTTGCCAGTAGAGAGGATGTCCTGTCATATTGTATGGAACACATCATCTTCTTAATATTAGCTATCTGAGCTATATAGTTATACCCAGTTTCATATGTCCTTGAAATCAAAACCTGTAAATGTTTCCTAAGTTCCAAACAGTGTACATAGCGTGCTGTGTGTTGTTGTTTGGCCCACTGCCGGAAAAAGTGTTTCAGATCACATTTAGTGTCTATCCACCATTGTACCGCAATATCGTATACGTCATCTACCGATTTCTTGGCTTCCAGAAGTTCCTGTAAGGCTACCCAGACATACTGCTTTTCCAATACAAAAGTACTTAGTTTCCACATCTGGTGAGCAATAGGTTTGTTTAAGTTCCTAAGTTTATTGTGATTACCCTATGGTCAGTAGTTTCCACTGGGGTCACCTTATACCCGTAAATTGGAACCCATTGTGAGAGAAAGAAAAAATATATCCTGGAGGATAGAATTCCTTTATAAAATGTGTGGTTTGGAGGCCATAGACCTACTTGGGCCCCGTCTTGCAACCGTGCCTGAGACACCAGGGTGTTAAGGAAATTGGAATCGCTATACAGTTTTGTAGTCTTTCCAGTTTTATCCTTTAAGGATAGTATACAATTAAAATCACCACCAAAAACCACTGTTTTGGTGATAAACAGATAAGGCTGTAATAATTTGAATATCTCAATCCGCATTGCCTTTGTTTGGGGGGCATATAAATTTATCAGATGAAATTCCCGGTGGGAATAATAGATATCGAGTAATAAGACTCAACCTGGGGCCAAATCCAATAACCTATTACTCGTAATACCCAAGGTATTAAATAAAATTCCCACCCCAAACAGAGGTCCTCCCCTTATGATCAAAAGGATGGACCTGCAAACCATTCCACTGAGGCCATAGCTATCTCATGCAATGCATGAAAGCGGGTATCCTGTAAAAACAAAACATGCATGTTAAAGTCCCGAATAAGAGCAAAGGTAGTTTTTCTCCTCTGCTTGTTCTTTATGCTATTTGTATTAAGTGAGGCAAAATAAAAATTGCAAGACACAGCGAATATGCTAGGTCAGAAGTTATGGGTCAGACTTGGACGATTTCTTCATTTTAACTTTTTTTTTTTGATTGTTTGGAATCTGTAGATGCCAAGTCTGTGTCAGTAGTAATCTCAGTGAGGAGGCAATGGAAGAAGTATCAGCTTCTTCATCTGTATCACGTCACACTTTCCGTTTGGCCAAAACTGAAAATTTATTTTCCAAGGGGACAACATCTCTTTGCACTGCCTTGTGTGGAGGAGGATCTGCAGGGGGCTTATGTCTAGGACTTCTCCTAGGTAGTTGTTTATCCCAATACAAGGGGGAGGGGGAAAAGCCCAACAGAGTGGTTTGAGAGTAGTGCGGGACCCTTGCACTGGTTTAGTATAAGGGTTGTGCCTATCTGGAATAGATTGCCCTTGTAAGTGGCATCTAGTAGGTTTATGCAGGTCTTTAAAACAAATCTAGACAAATATCTGCTAGAAAATAATATTATGGGATATCAGTAATTCCTAGTGGCGAGCCGTATGGACTGTTAAGTCTTTTGAGCTCTGAAACAACCTATGAACCTATGAAACCTAAATCCCCTTTTAGCCCCCTCTTCACTAAACCTCTAATACCTGGGCTGGAAAATGAATAAACAAACACTGCTATTGCTATTCATATCCACTCCACCCCTGTTACACCTATTTATTCTTGAGGTCCCTTATGTTGAAACTCCTCTCCCACACTATCAACTCCATGATTTCACATTTTCAAACCTACTTGTTGGACCCGCAATACATTGTGATCCCACACCATTACTTCTAAATGTAACCCCCCTGCAAATGGGGGTTCCCAAAAGACTTCCAGGAGCTTGCTTGAATGCTCCAAGCCTGAATGGTGTTTGGCGTTTAAGCCATTTATCAGTGAGTGTTTTTAGAACCTCTGGTACTGTCTCTTTAAGAGCTGTCTGCTTGCAGACATAATTAGTTTGTATGGGGGACTGTGTGTTTCTTTGATTGAGTACCCACTCAAGCTGCTGCTAATTCACCCCATTTTGCAGTCACTAGGAGTGCAAAGGGAACCTGTCTGAAAGATGTAACTGATTGCCAGAAATCATTTACAGTAATAATAAAATTACAGTTTGTCTAACCTGCTTTCTTTGCAGTCAGAACTGTCTGCCTAGTTCCCCATTCTGGTTTTGAACTGCTGAACTGGACCAATCAGTGTGGGGTAAACTAGCTCTAAAATGATGCCTTGGACGAATCAGAACTTGGGACTCATAATCTGAGCCAGCCACAAGAGGATTGTATGGGCAGTGACTCTGGGAGATGTAGTTTAGACTTCGTGCCTTTTGGACCAACAGCAGCAGTCTATTGTGAGTGACAGCCAATCCAGTCAAGAACTGGGAGGAACTCAAAGGAAGTGCCCGTTTTGTCTGTTGGGAGTTTCAGTTTGAGATCTGAAAGTGAAGGGGAAAGAAACCCTGTGCTCCTTCAGTGCACAGTTTCAGTCAAAAACGTGTGCAAGGCCCAGAGTTCCGTCTACAACTTGTGTAACTGCTTGTTAGGACTGAATCATCTCTGTGAAAAGAATCAAAGGATCTCTGAAGAGTAGAAACCAGGCTCACCCTGTAGAAGACTGAAGAAATTGTTGAATTACACTCGGTCTGTCAGGAACTGAATCTGCTGTGTGTTCTCCTGGTTATTGTGCAGTAATTGCGATTGGGATACAGATGCAGCCTGCCTGGTATCGTGCTTTTTTTTTACCATATAAATGTGTGAGGAGTCTCTTGAGATCAAAAGTAGCCCTGCTGACATTGAAGGACCTATCTTCTTTGGAGGTCGTGAGTACTAATTCGGGTCGCTCCTGTTGAATTGCCACATTAAATCCAAATGGAATTACTGTACTGCTGACTGTTTAATTTTCCTTTCTCTGTGTGAAAGGGCCCCTACCAGCTGCCACGGTTTGGACTAGCTACTAGGGCCTGGGTACCCAGGGACAGTAACTGGTAGGGATAGGCTCTGCACAGAGCCATAGGTAGATAGTAAAGTGATAAGCTAATTAACCTGATTTCCCTGTCCTTGTTATATCCCCCTAAATAAATCAGAGCTGTTTGTTTCAACAAAGTTATACTGCCTGAGAATTATGTCTATATTAAAGTACTGTACTGTGATTGTTGCACTGTATCTTATTTTACAGGATGTCCCGGTGCCTGAACCAGCCTTGGGGTAAGTGTATACTGTGAAGGTAATTCTGCTATATTGTGTGGGCCACTAGTGGGAAGAAAGGGGTTGCAGTGTCCCAGAGGGCTGTGACCAAGTAAGTTTAACTATTGCAAACCCTGACCTCTGGGTGGAGGCACCGCCATTGGATCCAGGCCCCTCAACCTGTTAGTGGCAAATCAGGCAGGGTAGTAGCCCCTGGGATAGCGCCATCTAGGGGTTACATCTTGGAGGCTCACCAGCTGGATTTGTGTCCTCTAGTGGCCATATTTACGAACCACTGTTAAGAAAAAAATGGGTACCCGACAGAAGTGGCTGTGCACCGCTGGTGGAGTGGTGTACTGGGAGGAGATCAACCCCAAAATGCTATGCTTATCCTGGACATCCCCTGGTATCAATACGGACACTGTGCAGGGAGTACTTTCCAAGGTGGAAGGTTTACAAACCCTGTGGTGGTGGGTCGATGCTAATCTGCTCACCCACACTTTCCTGGCCCTAGTAGAGTTTAAGGATCCCATAGATAGCTCCAAAGTGCCACAGACCATTACCCCAGAGGGAGCCCTCACTGCTTGGAGAGTGATAACTAAGGACAGTAAGACCGGGGGAATCAGCCCCACCACTATCTGAAACTTTTGAGGAGAAATTTGCTGAATGGTTGCTGGAGAGGGAAAACTGTGGAGGACTTGAAGAAACTATTCTTGCCACCTAGGGTGTTCTCCCCAACACCCTCTCCTGCTCCAGTGCCCGTAATGGTGGCTGAACCAATGCAGACTCTATTTCTGCACCTGCCATTAGTCACGACTCTTACCGAAGGTTGAGGATCTTCTCTGGCACCTCCCACCCCCAAGGGAGGATGACTGGGAGACCTGGATAGACTATGTTGCCCCCAAGTGCTAGAATGGCAATGCCGGAAGGCTAAAGCTAAGAGGGTTAGTGAGAGCCTCGAGGTCCTGCCCTGGCTACCATCCGTGCAAACGGGCCAGTAACCCTGAAGCGACTGCACAGGCCTATCTTGAGGCCTTGGAGAATGTGTATGAGCCCAGATTCTGATGAGGACCTATGGTGGAGAGTAAGAAATGCACAACAGTACCAAGGGAGTTGTTGTCTGTGTATGTCTCTCGGCTGGAAAAATTGTTGCAAGAATGCCTCAGAAAGGGTAGTTTGCCAGCGATTGAACTGGACCGAACCAGACTGGACAGAATCCCTTAAGTCTGCCCCCTTCTCAGAACTGCTGTTGCTTCAGTTACGCCTGGCAAATCGACTGGAATCCCCACCCTCCTATGATGAGTTAATGAGAGAAATTCGAGGAGTTGAGAAAAGGCGACCTCGGGAGGTACCTGCACCAACAGCTGTGGCTACGACCCGAGTGACTGAGGGTGACCCATCAAGTGAAGTTCAGGGGCAGAGGTTGACAGTCAATGAGTGCTCTGACAAGGAAAAAGATATGCCACAATGGGGCGAACTGTTGAGAGAGATCCGAGAATTCAAAAACAGTCCCTTTATGAAGGCCACGCCTGCAAGTACGGGCCCTGACCTATATCCGACTGGATCTGCTATGGGGGTGGGGATACCCACCCATGTATCTCCTGCTGATAACAGCTCTGAACTCGATTCCTTGACCATGGAAGTGAGAAACTGACGAGATGTCTCCAAATGCTTATCACGCCGCAGACAGAGATGGCACCAAGGTTTCCAGTTAGTAATACCCCCGCCCTGGCTCCCAGTGTGGCACCTCGGCCAGCTCAAACTCCAAAAAGTATGTTTTGCTATAATTGTGGGAAGGATGGGCACATGAAAAGGGAATGCCAATCCCCAAAAGACACTGACAAAGTTGCATATAGGCTACAAGGAGAGCTTCGGAGAACAAATCAGTGGTTAAGAGGTGCACGAAATGATCCCAGTGAGGGCACCAAAAATGCTAATTCACGCCCTTTTGTGGCAAGGTCAGTTGCCCAGGCCTCACTACCGCCTCTCAGACTGGTCCAGAATAGTGGGTCCTCCATGGAGACCACTGTAAAGGTAAATGGAGTGTCTACAAGAGCTGTATTAGACAGTGGCTCCAAGTGACAATTATGTTTCAAGATTGGTATCAGAAGCATTTGTCAGACGTACCTTTACAACCATTAGAAGGACTGCATGTATGGGGTTAAGTGAGAAGGCCTACCCTATTCTGGGTATATCCGAATTTGGCTGTCTTTTCCCACCTCCGTGGCTGGAGTGGCTGAACAAGTAGAGACCCTAGCCTTAGTGTGTCCCCCACTGGACTGTATGATGGTGTCCCTTTGTTGATTGGAACAAATGCTCATATGTTCAGAAGGCTGGCACATTTGTGTTATGAAAAAGGGGTCAAAGACTAGTAGAGCTTTTAAGAGTTCGGCTTTAATTAAGAAGGCCTATGAGGCACAGAGAGATGCTGAAAATATAGAACCAGAGGAACCGGTCGGAATTGTATGGAAGAAGGATCCTGAGTCTCTGATCCTGGCACCAAATGCCCAGTGTACTTTATGGAGAGAGGTCCGTATCAGAAAGGATGTTAAGAATAAAATATTAATGTTGGATGCACCAGGCGATGGAAAATTGCCAGAGGGACTGCTGGTCAAGCCTAGTATTTTGCCCGCTAGAGCCCATGCTTATGCCAGAAGGGTAATGGTCCAAGTTCATAATGTGTCTGAAAGAGACATTCGAGTAAATAGAGGTTGCATCCTGGCTAATGTGCATTGTGCAGACACTGCAGTGCTACCTAGCAGCAAGAGTTCAAGGAAGAATGACAGAGTAACGCCTGACTTGTTTGATTTCGGCGACTCCCCGCTGCCAGCTGAATGGAAAGTGAGGATCAGTGAGAAGCTTGCCCAGAGAGACCAGGTGTTTTCTTTAAAGGAATGGGACGTAGGATGCGTGCAAGGAGCTGAGCACAATATCCGCTGCATGACGAAAGACCATTTCGTTGAGAGGTCTCGACGCCTGTACCTGCTGGATATAGATGATGTGGAGACGGCATCTGCAAGAGATGTTAGCGGCTTGTAATACAAGAATCCAGAGCTTTCTTATGCTTCCCCATTGTGGTAGTGAGGAAAAAGAATGGAACAGTAAGGATGTGCGTGGATTATCGCACCTTAAACCGGCGGACTATCCTGATCAGTACACAATGCCCCGTGATTCAGGATGCTTTGGACTGCCTAAACGGGAGCAAGTGGTTCTCTGTGCTGGATCTCCGCAGTGGGTACTACTAGATCCCGATGGCCCCAGAGGACCGTGGAGAAGACAGCCTTTATCTGTCTGCTTGGCTTCTATGAATTCATGAGGATGCCTCTAAGGGATTTCAGGTGCCCCAGCCACTTTTCAACGATTGATGGAGCGTGCAGTGGGGGACATGAACTTACTAGAGTGCCTGGTATACCTAGATGATGTTATTGTGTTTGGCAGCTCACTGGAGGAACATGAGAGCAGATTATTTAAGGTATTGGATCGACTGGAGGACTTTGGCCTTAAACTGTCCATTGATAAGTGTCAATTCTTTCAAACATCAGTAAAGTATGTGGGACACATAGTATCCACCGAGGGAATAGAGACCGACCCAAGTAAAGTTGAGGCCTTGACCACCTGGCCACAGCCCAAAAAATCTAAAAGAACTGCAAAGATTCCTGGGATTCTGTGGTTATTATCGGCGTTTCATCAAGGACTATTCAAGAGTGATCCGCCCTTTACTTAACCTTACTCAAGGGTATCCCCCAACCCACAAAAAATACCAAAAGTCAGCGTCCCTCAAGACTGAAAGAGTGTATTTTCATCCGAGTGAAGTATTTGGGGCCCGCTGGACTCCTGATTGTGAGACTGCTTTTCATGAGATCATATATCAACTTACCCATGCTCCAGTGCTGGCCTATGCCGATCCAAGAAAACCTTACGTCCTGCACACTGATGCTAGCTTGCAAGGGTTGGGGCTGTGTTGTACCAAGAGCACGAGAATGGCCTGAGACCAGTGGCCTTTGCCAGTAGAAGCCTGACCCCATCCGAAAAGAACTATCCTGTACATAAGTTAGAGTTCCTAGCTTTGAAGTGGGCTATTGTTGACCAATTCCAGAGTACTTGTATGGGGCTAAAATACTAGTAAAACTGACAATAATCCTTTGACCTATGTGCAGACCTCAGCTAGTTGGATGCCACTGGCACAGGTGGTTTCTGCATATCTACATATGACTATGCTCTCGAATACCGAGCAGGTCTGAACCACATAGATGCTGATGCTCTCTCCCGAGGCCTGTTCCCCAGAATGATTGGGTCCGATTGGCAGAACCTGACATTCGGCACTCTGCCGGAAGTTTGACAGGAGGAACAATGTCCACTGGACGAGTGGACTGCATGGTGGATTGCTTGGGACCCTCTGAGAATTGTATACCTGCTGCTTATTGCCACTTTTCTGCAATAGACATTGGTGCACTGCCTCAGCTGGACAATGACAGTATTCGCTGGCTCAATCCCATGATCCTATGATGAAATCAGCTTTAGAAGCCCTCTATGCAGGAAAAGATGTGTCCAAATTACGCTCCACTGATTTGAGAACTGCACTGTTATACAAAGAAGGTCCTAAGTTGAAACTGATCAATAAACTGTTATATAGAGAAACAGTAGACAGAGGGGGAAGTAGACAAACAACAACTGGTGCTGCCCACTGCCTTTCGAGACTCAGTATTGAGGTCCTGCACAACCACATGGGGCACCTTGGTATAGACAGAACACTTGACTTGTGAGATCCAGATTCTATTGGCCTAAGATGGGGCTGATGTGGAGCAACACATACTAACTTGTAGTCGCGCTACAGAGGAAAGCTTTTCCCCAGAGGGCTGCCCCTTGTTAACATAACCACCAGTGCACCCATGGAGCTGGTCTGTATTGATTTTCTGAGTTTGGAGTCAGATCAAAGAAATATCAGTAATGTGCTGGTGGTCACTGACCATTTCACGAGATATGCCCAAGCTTTCCCACCAAAGACCAGAAAGCATCCACTGTAGCCAAAGTACTGTAGAAAACTTTTTGTTCACTATGGGGCTCCACAAAGAATCCATTCTGATCAAGGGAGAGACTTTGAGAGTCGTCTGATCAAAGAGATGCTTTCTGTGGGGAGTGAGAAAGTCCAGAACCACTCCTCACACCCCCAGGGGACCCACAGCCTGAACGCTTCAACCGCACTTTGCTAGATATGCTAGGCACCCTGCACCCAAAGGACAAGCCTAGATGGAGCCAACAAATTAGCACCTGGTACATGCTTATAACTGCACCAAAAGTGATGCCACTGGGTTCTCCCCACCACCTGATGTTTGGAAGAGAAGCTCGACTACCGTAGATGTGTGTTTTGGGGTCTCTCCTGATGGGGTTCAAGCTGACAACTATTTACAGTATGTGCAAAGTTAAAGGCCCAGCTAACTCATGCGTACTAACTGGCTCAAACCATGGCTGCCAAAAGAAATCTGCCAACAAAGAAAGGTATGATAAAAGGTGAAAGCACAGGAACTCCAGGAGGGAGATCGGTATTGCTAAGAAATCTGGGACTGCATGGCAAACACAAGATTGCTGACAGATGGCACCATCTCCCTCACATTGTAGTGGGCAAACTAGATGATCTGCCAGTGTACAAAGTAAGGCCTGAGAACAATTCAAAGATGTAAAACAATGCATAGAAATCATTTACTACCCATTGACAAATCCTGATTGAGTCTGAGCCCCCAGAAGATGCCCCTCTGGACCAGTGACTAGAGCTGCTGCTAAGAAAGATCAAGGAAGTCTGCACCTACAGAAGCAGAGTTAAAGTGTTCCCCTGCACAAGTCCCAGTTGAGCATGACTGTCAGTCCATATCAGAAGAAAGTGAGTGACTTTGAATACTATCCTTCTTACGAACTGAGTCAATTGTTTGGGGCAATCCCTAGTCAATACTGGAGACAAAGCTGGGCCTTCTGGACTGTCTATGCCTCAGCTTCATCCCTGGAGCCAATGCTCCCAGAAAGTGAAGTGCAAAGCATCAGATCAGATGAAATGGAATCATTGTGCATGGTTGAACTGTTTGAGCTTTCAGGGAGGAAATGATAGATTGGGGCAGACTGGTGATACACCCAACAAGAAGAGTATTTTGAGTGCCCTGACAGTCCACTGCCAGTGTCTGAAAGCTCTCATGCGAGCCAAATGTTGTGGACTCAGAAACTGTAACTCCTGGAGCTGAAAGTGCCCCAGGTTCTAGCCTCTCTACCCCATGGAGACTCCTGACAAGTGAGAACAATGCTGAAAATGAGGCTCAGAGTGCAGAGAGTAACAGCTCCCCTAGAAAGACTGGTCGAGCTGTAAAGCCTGTGGTGCACCTCAGTTATGATTCCCTGGGCCGCCAGTGGACCTGCCTCTCAATGTTGTCCATAAAGGAGTGTATATGTCCCTAGCTCATTGCCCAAACTGAGCGTTAGTGCTAACTCCAAGTTACTTGTGTTGTCTCAGTATGGTGCCTTGCCCGTCCAGCCCCAAGGTAACTGATAGGAAGGGTCCCTCTTCAGGTTTCATGTACAAGAGGTAATAACTTGAGTTATGGTACAATGTGTGTGTTATACTGTTAAAGAGTGACGACTGCAATGTTTCAGAAATGGTTCTTGGTAAAATGATGTATTGACTGATGATTACATGTGTGAGCCTAATGCAAATGTATATGGTTGCAGTTGAAACTTATGGGGGTACTTGCTTGACGCGGACGTCAAGCTTTTCCCAGGCCAGGAAGGGTGTAACCCCCCTGCAAATGGGGTTCCCAAAAGACTTCCAGGAGCTTGCTTGAATGCTCCAAGCCTGAATGGTGTTTGATGCTAGTTTAGCATTTATCAGTGAGTGTTTTAGAACCTCTGGTACTGTCTCTTTAAGAGCTGTCTGCTTGCAGACATAATTAGTTGTATGGGGGACTGTGTGTTTCTTTGATTGAGTACCACTCAAGCTGCTGCCTAATTCACCCCATTTTTGCAGTCACTAGAGTGCAAAGGAACCTGTCTGAAAGATGTAACTGATTGCCAGAAATCATTTACAGTAATAATAAAATTACAGTTTGTCTAACCTGCTTTCTTTGCAGTCAGAACTGTCTGCCTAGTTCCCCATTCTGGTTTTGAACTGCTGAACTGGACCAATCAGTGTGGGGTAAACTAGCTCTAAAATGATGCCTTGGACGAATCAGAACTTGGACTCATAATCTGAGCCAGCCACAAGAGGATTGTATGGGCAGTGACTTGGGAGATGTAGTTTAGACTTGGTGCCTTTTTGGACCAACAGCAGCAGTCTATTGTGGTGACAGCCAATCCAGTCAAGAACTGGGAGGAACTCAAAAGTGCCGGTTTTGTCTGTTGGGAGTTTCAGTTTGAGATCTGAAAGTGAAGGAAAGAAACCCTGTGTCCTTCAGTGCACAGTTTCAGTCAAAAACGTGTGCAAGGCCCAGAGTTCCGGTCTACAACTTGTGTAACTGCTTGTTAGGACTGAATCCGTCCTGTGAAAAGAATCAAAGGATCTCTGAAGAGTAGAAACCAGGCTCACCCTGTAGAAGACTGAAGAAATTGTTGAATTACACTCGGTCTGTCAGGAACTGAATCTGCTGTGTGTTCTCCTGGTTATTGTGCAGTAATTGCGATTGGGATACAGATGCAGCCTGCCTGGTATCGTGCTTTTTTTTTTACCATATAAATGTGTGAGGAGTCTCTGGAGATCAAAAGTAGCCCTGCTGACATTGAAGGACCATATCTTCTTTGGAGGTCGTGAGTACTAATTGGGTCGCTCCCTGTTGAATTGCCACATTAAATCCAAATGGAATTACTGTACTGCTGACTGTTTAATTTTCCTTTCTCTCGTGTGAAAGGGCCCTACCAGCTGCCACGGTTTGGACTAGCCACTAGGGCCTGGGTACCCAGGGACAGTAACTGGTAGGGATAGGCCTGTGCACAGAGCCATAGGTAGATTAGTAGAGTGATAAGCTAATTAACCTGATTTCCCCGTCCTTGTTATATCCCCCTAAATAAATCAGAGCTGTTTGTTTCAACAAAGTTATACTGCCTGAGGTATTTGTCTATGTTAAAGTACTGTACTGTGATTGTTGCACTGTATCTTATTTTACAGGATGTCCCGGTGCCTGAACCAGCCTTGGGGTAAGTGTATACTGTGAAGGTAATTTGCTATATTGTGTGGGCCACTAGTGGGAAGAAAGGGGGGTTGCAGTGTCCCAGAGGGCTGTGACCAAGTAAGTTTAACTATTGCAAACCCTGACCTCTGGGTGGAGGCACCCGCCATTGGATCCAGGCCCCTCAACCTGTTAGTGGCAAATCAGGCAGGGGTAGTAGCCCCTGGGATAGCGCCATCTAGGGGTTACATAAACAAGGCCTGGTTGGCTATACCCACAATTGTACGTCCTTGCAAACCCATAACCTATCACCCTTCCTGCATCATAAGCTTTAGTACCTCCTCTTACTGGCCATTCTGTTCTCTGGGAATATTCAGTCAAATCCGGGACCTTTGACCTCATCAGCCGCTCTTATTTCAAATGCCAAAGGCCTGCTTATAACTCACCACAATATTAGGAGCCTTGAGTGGAATTTCATGGAACTTGAATCTTGGGCCACCCTTTATAAACCAGATATACTGTGCCTCACTGAAACATGGCTGAAGCCATCCAAACCTGACTCTCGGTGCTCCCTAACATCCTATAATCTTCTGAGGAATGATAGACCAGCCCCTTAAAGAGGGGAAAGTACAGCCATCTATTACAAATCTCACCTCCTGCTCTCTGTAATCAGCTCATCTCCCATTAACCACTGTGAGGCACTTCATGTCCTCCTCACCCTTGGCACAAATAAGTTGCATATTGTCTGTGCTTACAATACCCCTACCCATGGCCTAAAAGGACTGGATGTGCTACTAGACCAAACTGCTATTCACTCAGGAAATAATGAAGTTCTTATATTAGGTGACATTAATATTAACTGGCTGGGATACACACACAACAACTCTGACTAGACTACAGAGTTTTAACCTGCATCAGCTTATCTCTCTACCCACTACAACCGCTCCCAATTCTAATACTAATACCTTGCTGGACTGGATCATGAGAAACTGTCCAGAGAATATTGTTGATGTAGGAGTTCTACCTGATGCCATCACAGACCACTCCCCCACTTTCTGGATCTGGGGTAAAGGTAGGCCTGAACCCATGAAGCCCCGTTTCATCACTGTCCGTAATTAAGCGAACTTTGACCCAGAGGCCTTCTTGTTTGACGTAGCTTGCACTGACTGGTCCTCTCTCTATTTATCATCTGATGCTCAGACTGCTCTAAATATATTCTTGACTAAATTACAAGAACTACAAGAAAACCACTGTCAACTTGCTACCAGATGGACTAGAAATAGGCAGCTCCGTTGGCTAAAATCTGACCTATTGTCTAAATTATGACAGAGGGACAAAATCTGTCTTTGTTATAAGAAATCTGGTTTTCCTGCAGACCTAAATACCTACAGAGCCTTAAGAAATGCTTGCAAGAAAGAAATCAAACAGGCGAAAAGCATATATTGCAATGACCTTCTAACAGACTCCCAAGGGGACCCTAAATATTTTGGTCCCGTATTAAGTTCTTCCTGGGATCAAACTAGTCCTCCACTCCAAATGACATGTCACTAAATGGCATCCATTGTAACAATCCCCCTCACTACTGCTAACTTCTTTAACAAGCAATTTGCTGACTTTACTCAATTCACCTCCACTTTCCCTACTCCATCAAACCCCATGTCACCTGCTAACTCCCCCGGGCCCACTTTCTATTTCAAGTGCGTCCTAAATAGTGAGGTTCTCAGTCTGCTAAGAAGCATCTCTGAGCATGCAGCTGTTGGGTCTGACAACCTGGAACCCAAGCTCCTAAAATTACCAGCACCCCACATAGCTGCTCCCCTTGCTAAAATCTTTACCCTCTCACTGTGTCAAAGCACTGTCCCGGATATCTGGAAGACAGCCAGAATTACCCCTGTACTTAAAAAAGGAGACCCGCTTGACACATCAAATTACCGACCCATTGCCATTCTATCTGTTCTCAGTAAAATTCTCGAGAAAATTGTTGCCACTCAAACCACCGACTTTCTTCTGAAACACGACCTCCTAACTGACGCCCAACATAGTTTCCGCAAGAGTCATAGTACCACTACTGCCCTACTCAAACTCATGTCTGACACCCTAGTGGTGATGGACTCTGGCAAGCTCATGGGGAGCCATTTTTATTGATATGACTAAGGTGTTTATCTTGTTGACCACTCCATCCTTGCTGCTACCCTAAACTCTCTAGGTTTCTCACCTAATGTTGTAAACTGGTTTGATAGCTATCTGACGAATAAGTCTCAATACGTGAAATTTAACTCCACCCTCTCTGACAAGGTTACCATCAACACTGGGGTACCACAAGGGTCTATCTTGGGTCCTCTACTTTTCTCTATTTTCATTAATAGTATCGACACAAATCTTCTTAGTACATCCTCCCTACTATATGCAGATGACATTGTACTGTGTACTGTACAGTAGTTTTAATAGCGTTGAGGACATTAATGCAAGACTCTTTTGTGATTATCAACTTATCCAGCAGTGGCTTGTAAATCACAAACTTGTCCTAAATAAATCAAAGACCCAAGCCATGCTATTTGGCTCCAGTCTCAAACTCAAACACTCCCAAACTAACTTTAATGTCTCCTCCCTAGTTGGCACATCTGTTGGGGTTGTAAACTCATTTAAATATCTGCAGGTCACCCTTGACCCATCTCTGAGTTTCAACCTCCACATTCAATCTACCTGTAAGCAGGTAAACTTTAAACTTGGGATCGCCTACCTAACAAATTATGTACTCACTACTTCAGCCAGGCTTGCTATTGCACGTGGGATACTACTTCTCTCTCTCTCACTTACGGGGTTGCTACATATGTTTCCGCCTGCAACTCAAGTCTTCGTAAGTGGGATGTTACCTACAATAACATCTATTGCTTTGCATCCTGCTCCACCCGGTTGAAACATCGCTGCCTTCTCTACTCAGATCTAGGATGGCTTCCACCACAAGAACTAAGGTCTTTTGTGCTTGGGTCCATTACTGATAACATTATCAGATCCCGTATCCCCAAACCACTGGCCTGTCTCCTTCCTTACCAGAAAACCAACTATGCATTATGCTCTACGGATAACATCCCCGTCCTTATCCCGAGACATTGTACTAATAAAGGTGGTGGTGCTTTTGCCTGTCATGCACCCTATTACTGAAACTCACTCCCTCTAACCCTACGCCAATCTGCATCCCACATCTCCTTTAAGAAAGAACTTCAACACTATCTCTTCTCCTCCTACTGCTACTCTCCTCCTGCTTCAAACCACCCTAGTCATAGATACATAGATACATAGACAGTGTCGGCAGATAAGGGCCTATGGCCCACCCAGTCTGCCCATTTAAGTTTGTAAGTTCAGTTTATGTTTTCCAGGAAGTCTGTTGCCCTACCCCTGACCTCCAGAATTCCTTATGTCTCATCCCATGCATTCTTAAATCCGTGATTGTTTCAGCCCCCACCACTTCCTCTGGCAGGGTGTTCCCTTGTCCACCACCCGTTCTGTGAAGAAATTCTTCCTCACGTTTCCTCTGAATCGTCCTCCCTCCAACTTCATCCCATGCCCTCTAGTCCTGGAACATCTTTTGCTTAAAAATAGTGCATTCCTGCACCCTGTTCCTCCCTGTAAGATACTTGTATGTCTCTATCATATCCCCTCTCTCCCTCCTCTCCTTCAGGGAGTACATGTTCAGTGCCTTCAACCTGTCCTCATAGGACTGTCTGACTCCACCCTCCTCTCAGTCATCACCTGGGAGCCAGGGGTCCACTCCAACATGGCACACTTCCTCTCAGTTTCACTTCCTTATTTCTTACATTTCATCTTTCATTTTCCTTTCTCCCTTCCAGGTTATCCTATCCACTTTCTCCACCTCTCTCCCTAGCTCCTCCCTTCAGCTATCTCTGCTTGGCAGCTATCGCTGTCACAGCACTTTACCCCTTATTTGTTTGCACAGTGTCTGGTCGCTTTAACTTAACCTTATTGTATCATCTTATATAAATTATAATGTGGTATTTGGTCTCACTGCCTCAATTCTTAACTTGACCTGATTGTATTTGTCTTATGTAAACTTGTATGCTTAATTTGGTCTTCTACCACAATTTATTTGTCACGTTGCTGCTGTTATGCTCAATCATCTACATGTAACTTGTGCTATGTATCATGATGTCTTTTTGAAGTTTGTCTCTGTACTCTCCCGGGTCGTGTCTGAAAACAGTCTTTCTGGCTAGTGCACCTACCTGGTAAACAAAAACTAAATAAAATAAAATAAATAACTGCTCAGAATCCATGATAGGGCCAGGATTCCCTAAAACAGTGCACTTAGATTTCAACCAGTGTAGAATGTCTGTAATACAGACCCCCTCAATTTTGAACAACACTGTAATCACTTTGAAAGCTGGTTTTGTCAAAGGAAACACAATAAATGGAGACCACAATGGGGCGCATCTGACCTGTTGGTACCAAAGCCAGAAGGTTTCCAAGCCACTAGCTGTTTTAAAGCTAACATCAAAGACTGGATCTCCTGAAGTATGAATCAGTGCGTACACATCACTTGCTTGAAACTGCAGGCTATTCTTCACCACTTGTCTCCCCACAAAAACCCTATCAGGAAAAACATCCAACCCCCACCCCGTATTTAAACTGGACCGCATTTCTACATTTAGCGGGTTCGGTGGGGGCAAGAAATAAGTAATTGGATGTCTGATGATTGAGGGCCCATACTTGCAGAAGAGAACCCAGGTCTAGTTGGGGGAGGTCCATGCTCAGTCCAAGGAGGGGAGACACCACACCTACCTTTGTTTGTAGGGGACTGGAATGAATGAGCAAAGTCTGTGACAGGTGGGGGATGTTCTTCACTTAGTGGAGCCTGAACTGTAGTTTCATCAGAGATGCCAGGGTTCATAACTAAAGTTGGATTTTGAGTGAGCTCCAAAGTTGAAGAGATATGTAAAGGACTGAAGCCTTCTGAAACTGCCTTTTTTTCAGGAGATCCTAGCCTGTTTGCAGGCATAGGACCTGGAGAATGCCATGGTGGTTGCCCTGGACCTTTCACCTACCCTGCTTGTTCCAGGGCTTCAGCAATTGTCAGCCCTAATGCAGACACATTATTATCAAAGAAAGTATGCAACATAGTCTCAGTGTCAGCTGACACTAGTGAAATCGTTCCCCCCTCTGTTTCTGACTTTCCAGTTACATTGATCCCCAAAGTACCTTGTGCTCTAATCACTGGGGGGAGGGGCGCCTCACTAATCAGGCCTGGTGCCTCCCCACCATCTTTACAGTCAATGGATTGTTGCTGAACCTGAACTGGCTCCTCTAAAACTGAAATTAACATGGCTAGACCCGAATGTCCCACCTCATCCCCCGCAGAATCAATCTCCTGTGCCTGTGAAATCTGAGCCTGATCAGAAAGACTAATACCTACGTTCCTAGTATCTGCGGCATCTTACATTTGGTTATCAACCCTGAGAAAGTCCTCTCCTTCACTCCTAAAGAAAATACCATTGGAGGCATTCTGTAAATCCTCTGAGTCTTGCACATCACCTCCAGTGCTGTGAAATCCTCCCCCTGATGCAGTCGCAGTTCAGACAAGACCGCAGTCTTACCTCCTCTTGTGTCGCACCTTGTATGCGGACCCTCCACCCAACGTTCACCTAATGTAGTATTCCTTCTGCTATGCAAGAGACGCTCTTGTCAGGCAATAACTTCTGTGAGCTGGCACTGTTTCTCATCCAGTTCCAGAAATAATCATCGTCCACATCCTGCGTGTACTTCTGAATAAATGGTAAGTCTCTTTCATTCCACCCCAAGTCCAGAGATTGAAATTATGAAGCAAAATCCATGCCAGCCTCCAGTAGTTTCAAAGCAGGAGCGGAGGCCATCCCTCCTGCTCTTTCCACCTCCATCTCCTCACTGGCACCAGTGGCCACCATCCCAAATGGACAGCAGTGCCCCCTACCGAAGAGAAACAGAATTCCCAGGTGTCATGGCAAACATTCCTCCTGTCAATGAAATAGGCAAGGCAAAGTATATTTCTAAGGCATCCAATCCTGGAGACTCTGGGCACCGTACGTAAAACATACAACAAGCAGGGTATCAGGTAAAATAGTATACGAACATATGAAATTTGCCAGCAGATAAAGGCCTAGAGCTCTATCAAGTCTGCTCGAATGTGCAGCTAGCACCCCTTATCCTGCAGCTGCCCTCCCTCCCTCCTCCCTTCCATCCTTCCCCTTCATTAACCCTCCCCTTGTCCTGTCCCATCCCCTTTTGAAGCAGTCCACTGTTCTACTGGATACCACTTCTGCAGGTAATGCAATCCACCCAGCCACCTCCCTCTCTGTAAAAAAAGTGTGTGTCTCCTCATCTCCCTCCTGAACCTTCCTCCTCCAGTCTCATATCATGGCCCCTGGTGTCGCTCTCCTCCCTTACTTTGAACAGCCCCTCTATACCTGTCTTGTTTATTCCTTTCATGTACTTACAGGTTTTCAATCATGTCCCCCCGTCCCTCCTCTCCTCCAGTGAATACATGTTCAACTCCCTCAGCCTCCTCTCGTATGATAAGTCCCCCAGCCCCTTGATCATCTTTGTCACCCTGCACTGCACCCCCTCCAGTAACTTAATGTTCCTCTTCAGATATGGGCGCCAGTACTGCACACAGTACTCCAGGTGTGGTCTAACTAATGACCTATACAGTGGCAGAATCACCTCCTTCCTCTTCGAGGATATACCCCTTGCAATACAACGCAGCATTTTGTTGGCCTTTGCAGCTGCCTTCCTACATTGTGCTAAGTTGTTCATTGACCCTATAATGAGCACACCCAGATCCTTCTCCTCCTTCTCTGTCTGGGCTAGCTGCACTCCCCCCAGCTGGTAATTCCTCCATGGTTTCATAAAAAAGAAATAAATAGTAAAACAACAAATGCAATATCAGAATCAGTAAATTTTTTTTTTTCGGTTAGGTCCATGTAATCCCCCCAGGATATATATGGAAACAAGCTATCATAGCTTAGTGTACCTTTCCTGATCAAAAAAATTGACAAATAAATACACAGTATTGCTCTAGAGGAAGCCAGCAGTGTTACCAAGTGCTTTCACAACTCTGATCCTCTAGATGTGTGGTTAAGAGAGTATTTATAAAGAGCATCAAAAATAAGGAAGTTCAGTTACAGGGGATGGCTGGTGGCCCAGACCACAAATACATTTAACCTTTTTACACTGGAAACACCAACATCATAAGCATGTGCTGCAGAACAGTACAGAGTCTTTCAGTGTGTTACATAGATTGTGGAGAAATAGGGGCATCTAAAAACAGGACCGTGTCATTGAGGTTTCACAACCCGCCCTCTAAATCAAGAAACAAACAAATCATCCAGCAAAACATCTAAGTTTTCAAAAATACATCAAACTTGATGTAACCCCTCTACAAATGGGGGTTCCTAAAAGGCTTCCGTGAGCTTGTCCAAATGCTCATTGCCAGGCTGGTGTCCTGCATTTAGCGCTTAAAAGTATTGCTTGGGAGTGCCTGTGTGGCCTCTGTGTACTGTCCCTTTAAGGGCTGCCTGTTTGCAGTCATAATTAATCAAAAGGGGGGACTGCGTGTTTCCATGCCTGAGTCCCGCCTGGACTGCTGAATACTCGCTCTGTTTCTGCCATCGCTAACTGTGCAGAGGGAGCCCTGCTAAAAGATGTGGCCAAATGCTGGTGATCATTTACAGTAATAATTATAATGTGGTTTGTTCTAACCTGCCTTATTTGCAGTAAGGATTGTTCAGTTAGCTCCACCATTGTGGTCCCAAACTGCCGAATTGGACCAATCCGTGCGTGAGGACTCTAAAATGGAGCTTACCAAAGTGGGACTGTGTTAATTACCAGTTGGGACTTGTAGTTTTGGATTGTTGGTGCCTTTTGCACCAAAAGGGGGAGCTATTACTGTGACTGACAGCTGAACCCACCAATTGAACCTTTTGGATCCAAGGGAAAACCCCTGAGTTGTCTGCTGGCAAACCAGATTGAAGTTGGGAGTCGAGGAGGAGAGACCGCTCGTGATAGCTGAGCAAGCGTGTCGTAGTTCGAGCGGGACAACTGTGCGAAGGCCCATTTAACGTCCTGCATTTTAGCTCGTAGTGTAGAGGGTGTGAGAGGGAAGGAGCGCGTTTCGGATTGATTCCAAGTCTGGAGAATCCCAGCAAGTAACTAGAAAGAGACCAGGCTGCACCTGTAGAAGACCAAAGATCTTGCTAAATGCGATCGGCCTGTCAGGACCTTCTGCTACCTCAGAGTTCCCGGGTGTTGGCAGTGACTTTGCGATTGGGATCGAGGATCATCTGCCTGGTAAAGAAATCCTTTGTACATATAAATGTGCTGAGGGTTGGCAGCTGTGCCCAGCTCAAATTGGACTGAATCCGCTGCTGCCTAATGCAGCTAGGCCCTGCTACAAGGGCTCTGTCACCCTACCCTGCTGCACTGTGAAGAACTGTCGATGCGAGACCTGCCAGGGGATCAGCCCTGGCTCCATGCCTGAACAGGAACAACATGGCAGTGCATTGTGTGGGCCCTGCTCTTTCTGGCAATCCAGAGTCATCATCTACTGCCTCCACCATCATCCATCCTGTGTCCAGTTTTGGGTATCATGAGTAATCATCAGGGTAGCTCCCTGCAACATATAGCTGAATCAAAAGTGTGTCACCAGATTGCTTGTTATTTCTCTTCTTTTGCATAAACTGAGTCCTTTGGCTCCGGATTACAATTAGGGTGTGGTGCATGTTATTTCTTTCCTTCACAGGGCCCTAACCAGCTGCAACGCCGGCCTACCCCGGGCAACGGTCCTGGCTAGCCCGTCTTCCATCCTCCTGGGTACCCAGAGAGTGTAACTATTTCAGGGACTTTAAATGCCCACACTATAGAATAAATGATAGATTATTCTAACCAATTACCCTGACTGTACCCCTCCAGTGTTACTACCCCCTAAATAAATCAGATCAACTTTTTTCTGCAATTTACATTAACTGTGGTGTCAGTTTATGCTTAGAGTATTGCACTGTTGCCTGTTGTCTTGCCTGACTTTGTTTTACAGGGGATCCCCAGAGCCAAGCTGAAAAAGTCAGTCCTGGGGGTAAGTGTCAATTATATGTGTATGTGCAAAACATATCAGGGGTATTGTGAAGGTAAACATTGCGTATTTTGTGGGCCACTAGTAGGAGACAAGGGAGGGTCACAGTGTCCCAGAGGGCTGTGGCTTGGTTAGTACGACCCATACCAACCCTGACCTTTGGATGGAGGCACCCATCACCAAACCTAGGCCTCTTAACCTGCTACTAGCCAAGGAGGCAGGGGTAGTAGCCCTTGGGATAGTGCCACGTAGGGGTTACATTGACATCTAGTGGAAACTTCTGTGGCTAGCTAGGGATTCCTTAGACTGCAATGTGAAACTGTTTCTTCATGATGGAAGCAGCCAATCTCTTTGTCTAGCTAGGGACCAGTTACTAGAGAGCACATGAAGGGTTAAGCCTGATCCTGAGAGCAGTTTTCTAGTGGGCCCCAGCTTGGAGACAGGATGTCTGAAGTTTGTGTCTTGACCTTCCTGGAGTTTGTGCCTTGACCGTCCTGACTCAGCCAGCAGCAAGAAGCTCAGACGTGAATACTCATGGCCCTGCCGTTCCCCTTTCACACTATAAAAGGGGAATGTAAGCTGACAGTTCAGACATGTGGAAGTTAGATGGGAAGAAGGAGGAACAGCAAGCTGAGTCCAGCTGCTCTGGCTGTGAAGGAGCCAAAGGGGGCCTGCAGTCTCAGGGATGATGACAGGGCCCCTTGGTTTGGGTGGCACTGTCCCTGCTGGCAAGGTCTCTGGAGGCTTGGGACCCAGTCAGGGTGCTGTGGGAGAAGAACACCCCCCCAGATCACCAGTTGGGTGGCGATGGACTGCATCACATGTCTTGCCTTTAGGGATATATTTTGAAAGACCAAAATTCAGTATCCTGGACTCTACAAGACCAAGTTTGGGAGACTGAATTTCAGTATCCCACTAGGAACTTACATGTAAAGCAGGGGGTTCCACTCCCTGCACCGCTGTAACTTAAAGATACAACTCCAAGGGGAAGCGGACCTTGGAGTAAAAAAAGAGTTACAGGAGGGGGTGGAACAGTGTGCTGGCAAAATTTCTGGTGACCAGGAGCAGAACCCGGGTGTACCAGACCATGCTGGCCAAGCTGCTAATGGCTTAGACCTCCACGCCACAGGAGCAGCTCAGCCGTCTTCTGCATTTTTTATTCCCTTGTGGTACCTGGCTATGGGTAGGGTAGTGCTTCATCATATCCGCTACTGCACCCCTGTCAGCATCGCCTTTCTTCCTGTCGGGCATGGGGTTGTTGGGAGACTGAACTCAGTCCTGTCAGTTTCGGGATTCTGAGTTTCAGTCTTCCCAATAGATACCACTATGAGAAAGGGAAATTGCAACCCAATAGCACAAGGGAGTAGGGAAGGGCCAACCCTCAAAGGAGGCAACTGGGATCCCTGTGGATCCACTCCCATCATCTGCATGCAAGGGAGCAGACATACAAGTTAACTTGTTAAAATTGCACTGTTGGAGAGGAAAGGCCTAGGCAGTAGTTATGTAACCCTCTGGGAATGTAACCCAAATGAATGGTCATCAGGCGGAGAGGGTCTGATAAATGTCGGGGTCAGCATGTCACCAGGATGAGCCAGGCATGGAAGTCTGTGTATTTGGGCCACTAGAGTTATCAGTGTGGAGCTGGAAGGAGGCACACATGGCCAGACAAATGAGTCACATTTTAGGAGTAGAACATAATTCTGATGCATTAATAGTTAATGTGAATGCCGCCAGCTAGCACATGACGTGTGCACGCACATTTGCCCCCAGAGTATGTGCTCACTCTGCCTGGGAGGGTGCCACTGTGCCAGTAATCTTGGGAGAGTCAGGGATCCAGGGACCTTGAAAATGGAAGACAGGGTTTATAATCATTGAGACAACAATAACAGCAGAGTCCTTTAATGCAAAGGGATGAAAACCTGTAAATATACAGAGTAGCATAGTTGGCATTGGGCATGCCTTAAGTACTTGAATGTGAGTAATGGTGACAATAGAAGATATGGATTATAGAAGCAAGGGTAATGCCCTTATATAATGTGTGACAGATAAGCAAATAATATGCATCCTGCTTGATCCAAGCTTCCAATATGGACATCGATTTGTGAGTACTCTTCCATTTGTGGTATCCCTAAAATGTTGCTCCTGATCCTAATTTTCCCTGACTCATGGTGACACAATAAAGTGGTACTTGTCATTCATGGTGACACAATAAAGTGGTACTTGTCATTCGTGGTGACACAATAAAGTGGTACTTGTCATTCGTGGTGACACAATAAAGTGGTACTTGTCATTCGTGGTGACACAATAAAGTGGTACTTGTCATTCGTGGTGTAAAGTGGTGGCTCATCTGGATGAGAGATGCCACCATACACCTTCAGACACAGGAGGGGGGCTCTTACAATGAAGGGCCAATGCACTCTTACAGCACATGAGGACCTGTATCGATTTGAATTACGGGAATGGGGGCCCAGTGGTTGGTGCACTGAGCTGTGCCAGTGGAAATCACAAATTCAAGTTCCATCAAAGCCACTCAGATAGTGTGATCTTGAGCAAGTCACATGCAGGGGTAAGAAGAGAATACTGATTCATCCTGCTTCCCCTCCCACCTATCAGCCCTTCTCTCCGATTCCATCCCATTCTCCTACTCTCTCCACTCCTCTGATGCCTGTTCAATTCCTGTCCCTTGCTTTAAATCCTCCACTGGCAGGTTTGCATTCTCTGTCTGCTTTCCATCTCTCTAGAATATCCTTCCTCTGCCTCTTTTATTCCCTCTACATGCCCTCAGCTCCTTTTATTTCCTGTATCTGTCCTCTCCTCCTGTATTTTATTTATTGAAATGTTTCACCAGGAAGGCACACTGAACAATAAGTTGCTCGTCTCATGGTGCGACCTGGGAGGGGTACAATGAGGATGAGAGAACAGAGATTATACAGAAAATAGATGGTAAGAGCACTTACAATTAAGTAGGATGCATGTATACAATGTACTGTAGTACAACAGTTAGTGTGCAGTACAGCCATTACTGCTTGTCGAAATTAATACAACCAATAGGAATCCACAAAAATAAAATACAATAAGACAGATGGTACAACAACACAACAGTACAATCATTGTGCAAAATGTTCTGAGTGCTAGGCTCAAAGGTAGTAACAACTGCAATTGGTGGAGTAGGGAGAGAAGTAGCTGAGAAGTCATGTGAGGAGGTGTAGAGGAAAGGGAGAAGGGGGGAAGGAAGACTGCCAATACCTATTTCCCCTTCAGGATGTTGAGAACCCTGCAAGGGGGACAAGGAGCTGGCAGCAGGATCGATGTGTAAAGGAATTAAGGAGGATTATAGCAGACTGCCAAAACTTATTTCCCTGCAAGATGTTAAGAACCCTATAAGGGGGTCAGGGAGCTGTCAAGCAGGAGCAAAGTTAAGAGGAAATTAAAGAGGATTAAAGCAGGAGCAGCTGGAAGAGAGGAAATTATGAAGTGCAGTATTGAGCAAATAGGTGGAAGAAGAGTGACCTATGTGTGGGGGGAAGGAGTTATAGATTTTAGGGAAGTGGTGGGAAAATCCTGACTGGCCGATGAGGATAGAGTGGTGTGGTACCATCAAGGAGCATGTGTCACTAAATCTGATGGAATGGGAGGTTTGGAGAGGGGTAGAAAGGAAAGATAATAGGTAGGGAGGAAGTTCATCAAGCCAGAATTTGGAGGTCGGTTTGGCACAGTTGGAGAGGTGCCTGTTAGACAGTGGGGGAAAGGCTAGGGTGTGATAGAGGTCACAGTGATGAGTACAAGAAGGGGAATCAAGGGCAAAGCAGCAGGAGGAGTTAGAGAGAGTCCAATTTGATCAGGGAAGATTTGGGATCAGCACCGTAGACTACATCACAATAGTCAAAAATGGGGAATATCATCTTCTGGACAAGTTCCTGCCTCGCAGTCAGCTGGATGCAACTACGGTTCCTGTACAGGGCATCAAGCTTGGGGCACAGTTTCTTCAGGATGGCATCAACATGTACAGAGAAGTTGAGGTGTTGGCCCAATCAAACCCCAAGATATCTAAATGAGGATGTATCCTCAAGGGTTGTCCCATCGAGGGTGTGGAATGAGGGCAGGCCAGTAAGCCTAGAGAGTCTCTGCCTGGTGCCAAAGGTCATAAGAGACTGTCTTCTTGGTGTTTAGGAAGAGTTGGTGAGAGGCAAACCAGAGCTGAATCTGGTTGAAGTCATGCCCTAAGCTGGTTTCCACAGCAGCAGGGTTGTTGCCAGAGCTGTACAAGACAGTATCATCAGTGTACATATGGATGGAGGAGGTGGAGCAGGCTGAAGGAAGGTCATTAATGAAGGAGGAGAAAAGCAGGGGATCTAGCACTGAGCCTTGAGGGACTCCAGTGTTGATAGGGAGTGGAGGGGAAGTGGAATCAGAGATTCTTACTGATTGAGTCCTACTGGTGAGGTAGGATGTAAACCAGTTTATAACAGCTGAGGCCAAGCCTGCTGCAGCAAGGGAATCAAGAAGCAGTGTATGGGAGACTGTGTTGAATGCTTTGGCTAGGTTGACAAAGATGGCTGAAGTGATCAGACCATCGTCCATCCCAGTAAGGATGGAGTCAGTGAGCCTGAGGAGGGAGGTGGTAGTAGAATGGTTCTTCCAAAAACCAGATTGGAATGGGGTGAAAAAGAAGGAGTCAGAAAGAAAGGAGGAGAGTTGGGAGAGAACCAGGTGTTCTTGAAGTTTAGCAAGGATAGGAACGAGAGAGATGGGGCGATAGTTGCCAGAAACAGAGGAGTCTCCGCCCTTAGGGAGTGGAAGGACAACAGTGTGTTTTCAGGAGGTAGGAACTTGAGCAGGCTAACAGATCTCTCTTTTGTTATCATTACCCTCTTTCTTCAACTGCAGCTAGCTCCAGTCACCCTCTGCTTTTCTACTCCTCTCCCTCTCAATTTCACTGATTAAGAATTTGTATATAAGAATTTTATAAAACTTGTGGCTTTACTATTATTTAATATATACTTATATATAATAATATATAATTTACATGCTCCCCACCCCCATGTATAGATTCTTGCAGTTACCTTATGTTGTTCATTTTATGTTAACATTTGCAATTTTATTTGGCCTTGCATGGGTGCGGAACTGGAGGCGAGGGCGTAGCCTCCACTTTTATTTCTGTATGGCAAAACAGTATAGAAACAGTGCCCTTTGTTCCCTTACAAGTGCCCTTTTGATTCTCAGCCCCCTCAGCTTTTACCATCTTCCGGCACCCTTGCAGCCTTGTTTTTGGGTATTTCATCTCCAAACCTATGATGCTTTGTTTTGCTGTTGTTCTTACACACTCTACCTATTTTGCACTTTATTTATTGTATTCTGTATCATCTCCCCTTCCCCTGAATTATATCTAGAAATAAACTTCAGCGCAGCATGTCTATCTGTTCACTGTATTTAAAATAAGTATATTAATTAATTAATAGTAATGCACCATATCCTCTGCATACATGTAGATAAACAGTAGGAGAAGATAGCTACAAGCAGTAGGCAGGTCATTCAGGAAAATAAAGAAGGGTGCTGATCCTTTGCTTAAAACATGTGCCCCCATCTGCTCCCAAAATGGCACTGAATGTTATATGCAATGACCTCCACATCTATTACTGGGTTCGATCCCAGTGTGGGGCATTTTTTCTTTGTCACTCAGTTTCTTAGTGTGAGACAAATAGTTTAATGTCAATGGTGATGTTAAGTGATAGAGTTTCTGCAAGATGTGAAGTTCTATGTTGCTGATAACTTGAAAATGCCCAGCTGAGGCTTTGAGGTTTGAATGCAGCTTAGGAACATTACTTCAAATTGGCTGACAGGTTCATTATTAAACCCACTGCAGTTTTGTGTGTGTGTGTGTGTGTGTGTTTGTATGCATTGGGGGGGGTCTGCATTCAGTGCTAAACGTCCTTTGCCGCAGCATGCATTTCCTGTCAGAGATCCTTTGTACAGCTGTAGAGCTCCAGGCTACCAAGCAGTAGTGGTAGGGGGCATGGGTTTGCTCTCCAGTGTGGGCCATTTTTTCATTCCTACTACATTTTCTATAGTATGAAAGAAAGTGTTAGATGCCCTTGCTGATGTTAGTGATAGAGTTTCAGCAAAGTTTAAAATTCTATATTGCTGATAACTTGAAAAGTTCCAGCTGAGACTTTCATGTTTGAATGCAGCTTTAACATTACTTCGAAATGACCGACGGGCTCATTACTTAATCCACTGCAACTGTGTGTGTGTGTGGGGGGGGGAGTCCTCACCAAGTGCTGAATGTCCATTGCCACAGCATGTATTTCCTGTCAAGGAGTCTTTGTACAACATTAGAGCTACAGGCTACCAAACAGCAGTCAGTAGGGGGCTTGGGTTGGATCCCCAGCGTAGGATGTTTCTTTGTTCTCACTACAATTTCTGTAGAATGAGATAAATTGTTAGATGTCATTGCTGATGTTAGTGATAGAGTTTCAGCAAGGTTTGAAGTTCTATACTGCTAATAACTTGAAAAGTTCCAACTGAGACTGCATGGTTTGAATGCAACTTGGAAACATTACTTCAAACTGAGAAAAGATTTGCCAAGTCCAGATGCCTTAGTGCAGGAACTTGATCAGGATGAAAGTTCTGAGTTTGTGTATTGCATGGTCTATGCAAGTTTATTTTTTTGAGGTGTATGTTTGTACTTGCTTGCATGTATTTGTCTGCAATGTGCAGCATGTGTGTATATTGTTTAGTACGTACAGTATATATGCCTTTTACTATATAAAAATGACAGTGCCATACCTTGGCACTGCACTTTACTGTTGGTATTTTGATTAAGTTTTATTTTAGCGGTCACCTCACAGCTTTGAGTGGTGGCATCTTCCTGCTAGAGCATCATCATGTGACTCTGTTTAATCCTGTGTTAATAATAATAATAATAACAATACATGTTATTTGTTGAGCGCCTTTCAGGAGCATCAAGGTGCTTTACACAAAAATAAATAGAACAAGATAAATTATCACACTCAATATAAAACAGATAAGCAATAAAATTTAATATAATTAGGTAGCATATGCTTGGTGCCACAAAAATGTTTTTAATGCCTGCTTGAAACCCCCCACAGTCGCACAATCCTGTAGCTGACAGGATAGAGAATTCCAAAGGACTGGGGACGCATACATAAATGCATGGGCCTCTGAAGATTTTAAGGACACCCTTGGAATCTCTAGCAACCCCTCATCAGCCGAGTTGAGCGATCGCTCAGGGCAGTAGGGGGATGAAAGCTCTTTTAGGTAGTCTGGGCCAAGTCTGTGTAGGGCTTTGACAAAGTAGTGAAAAAATTGCAGCATGTCCCAATTAAAAAAACATTACTGTAATATCTGGTCACAACATATACAGTGCATGGTGATTTGTTGGGTTTACCCCATGTTGTATTTAACAGATAAACATAGTCAATGCAAGCAATACAGTGCATTATAAAGGAGCAAGGTACAGTACACCACATCACATATGTGCTAACCCAGATCAGTGCAGGGTAAAACAGTACAACAAGGTGTGTATGGTAGAGTATAACTGAGCTTGGATGGCACAGTGTAATAATCCCATCAGGGCATAATGGTAGGGGGAACTTAAGGACACAACAGGGCAATCAGTGAATGGGGTGGGGGCATATAAGGTAAGGTAAGGGGTCATGGACAGTTGTAGGTGGGAGTTTTTAAAGTCATGAAGAAGAGACTTAACAGAGTAGGTAGATGAGGCAGAACAGATGTGATTATGGAAGAGAGGACCATGAGCTCAGGGAACATACATGAGATGGCAGCCTGGTGCTGTGGCCTGGGGGAAGAAAGGAATTGCTCACATTGCTGCTAGTAAGTAGAAGTGGTGGAGCATAGGCAAGAGGTATGATAGGAAGGGAACAAACGAAAATTTGGATATGAAGTAGGCACTGTGGAGAGGTGCTTTTCATCAAGGGAGGGGAGGGGAGGGGAGGGGAGGGTGAAGTACAGAGAGCAGTTGGTAAGTATGAAGGGGAAAGTCCAAGGCAAAATGACAGAAGGAGTGAAAGAGGGGCACTGTGTCTGGCAAGGATGGATTTGGGATCACATCGTAGGCTTTGTCATCACTGTCAAAGATGGAGAGGATCTTCTTCAATACAGTCTCACACTGGCAGGAAGAGGAATACTAGCTTTGTTCCTGTACAGTGCACCAAGCTTGGGGTGGAGCTTAATGTAATTAGTTTTTATTTACCAAGTAAGCGCACTAGGCAATCCAATGCATATTTTAAGGCACAACCTCAGAGATTACAGACAAAATGACACAGTAGGCCATAACAGCAGCAATAAATACATGCGGGAAAAAGTAAAAAGTACAGGCAATACATGATTTTGTAGTACGAAAGAAGAAGGTTAGCTATTGCATGCTAGAAGCAAGAGCAAGTATATACACTGAATAGGTAAACAAGTATCTACTACAGAATGTGGATATAGTTTTGCTTAGGTGCATGGATGCCGGAATATGGGGAAAGGTTGGGGAGCTGTAGTGATTGCAGAACAGACCATGACTGCTTCCCTATTGACCTTGCATGCATTATAGGGCATTTTGAATGCTCATTGGCAAAAGTGGGGGGTTTCCGCCACCCCTTGCCCATAGCTTCTGGTAACCATGTTTAGGCAAAGCTAAAAAGGAATCGAGTTTCATAGGGTAGAAACCATCAGTGTGTGCCAAGAAATTAAGATGGTGGTCCAGCCATACCCTGAGGTACTTAAAGGAGGAGGCATCCTCAATCGCAGTATCATCAAGGGAAAGGAATGATGGGAGGAGGGTGAGCCTGGTAAGCCTCTGCTGGGAGCCAAGGGTAATGGAGACTATTTTCTTGGCATTGAGGGACAGTTGGTTTGACTAGAACCAATGCTGAATATTGTCACAGTCCAATTGTATCCCGCCAGTAAGGTCAAGGGCAGTGGAGCTAGAGGCAAAGAGCACTGTATCATCAGCGCACATGTGAATGGATGCACAGTAGTAGGCAGTATAAAGATCCTTCAGGAACATTGGTTAGGCCCCATCTGGAGTACTGCATACAGTACTGGAAGCCACACCTTCACAAGGACATTAACCAAATTGAGGCAGTCCAGAGAAGGGCTGTCCTAGGTCTAGTACTGACTAACAGGGAAAGGATCACAGATCTCCAGGTAGAAGGTCACCTGGAGCCATCACGTGGTATGGTTCAATTTGGCCACTAGAGCTAAATCATCCCATTCCAAGGCAAACATATGTTACTTTAGAGGAGCTGACTTTGATAAGATGGCCAACAGAGTTAAGCTAGTCCTGGTAAAAGGAAATACAGGTGAGGGGGTACAGGCAAAGTGGGCAAGCATTAAGGATGCAATACTTGAAGCAACGTCCCATTGTATTAGAGAGAAAAGGAAGTGCAAAAGAAGAAGGAAACCACTTTGGTTCTCAAAAACAATAGTAGGAAAGGTCAGAGTTAAAAAGCTGGCCTTCAGGAAATATAAGGGAACGCAGCGGGATGAAGATAGGGAGGCATACCAAACTTCCCTAAGGGAAGCAAGGAATGCAGTAAGGCAGCAAAGGCCCAAACCAAGGAAACACTAGCACAAACAGTAAAAGAAGGTGACAAGACTTTCTATAGATACATTAGTGAAAGGAGAAAGTCCAGAGGGGGTATTGCTAAGATCAAAGGGGATAAGGGGGCATGTGAGGAGGAGGAGGACCATGTAAAAGCATCTATCCTAAATAGATACTTCTGCTCAGTATTTACTGAAGAGAAGGTAGGGCAGGGCCCACAGCTCAGCACCATGGACACAGGGGGGAGGCAGTTGTGCACTGGTCCCTTCACAAAAGAAAGGGTCTTACAAGAGCTCAATAACTCAGGGTAGACAAGGCAATGGGACCTGATGGCATACATCCCAGAGTACTAAAGGAGCTAAGGTTGGAACTAGCAGAGCCATTATCAGAATTGTTAGAATTGTTTAGTGAGTCTCTGAGCACAGGATAGGTCCTAGAAGACTTGGGAAGGGCTCATGTGATCCCACTCCACAAGAGTGGTAGCAGGTAGGAGGCAGGGAATTACAGACCAGTCAGTCTTACCTCAGTAGTGGGCAAGATTATGGAGGCTCTCCTTAAGGAAAGGGTAGTGCAACACCTGGAATCCATAGGAGCACAGGATCCATGACAACATGAGTTTACAACAAGGTCCTGTCAAACTAATTTCATAGATTTCTTTGACTGGGTAACCAGAGTGGTGGACCAAGGGGGAGCAGTTGATGTCACCTACCTTGACTTCAGCAAAGCTTTCAATACTGTACCACATAGAAGATTGATTAATAAGCTGGTTGGGCTTGGGGTGGGTCAGAAGTTGATCAATTGGGTGGCAAACTGGTTGATGGTCAGAAAACGGAGAGTGGTGGTAAACGGTATATAGTTAGAAGAGATGCAAGTCACAAGTGGGGGTACCTCGGGGATCAGTCCTGGGGCCAATCCTCTTCAATATCTTCATCAGTGACATTGCAGATGGACTGGAGGGCAGGGTTTGTCTGTTTGCAGATGACACCAAGATCTGCAACAGAGTAGATGACCCAGATGGGGTGGGCAGAATGAGAAGAGATCTGGATAAACTGGCAAAATGGTCATAAGAGTGGCAACTGCGGTTTAACGCAAAGAAGTGCAAGATCATGCACATAGGGAAGAGAAATCCTGAGGCCACCTACAGGCTGGGAGGGGAGTTCCTGGCAGTCACAAGGGAAGAAAGAGACTTGAGCATCATCATCACAGATGACCCGAAATCATCCAAGCAGATCACTAAAGCAGTAGGTAAGGCTAGGGGGATGTTGGGGTGTATTAGTAGGGGTATCACAAGTCGTAAGAGGGAGGTAATAGTCCCTCTTTACAAGACACTGGTTAGGCCCCATCTGGAGTACTGCGTACAGTACTGGAGGCCACACCTTCACAAGGACATTAACCAAATTGAGGCAGTCCAGAGAAGGGCAACCAAAATGGTGCAGGGACTGCATCAGAAAACATATGAGCACAGATTAACGGAGCTCAATATGTATACCCTAGAGCAATGGAGGGAGAGAGGTGACGTGATCGAAACATTCAAACACCCTAAGGGCATTAACAAGGTGAAAGAGTAACATGTTTCAATATAAGAAAAACAGCAGGACAAGAGGACACAGCATGAGATTAAAGGGAGGCCGATTAATGGGTAATGTGAGGAAGCTCTTTTTCACAGAAAGGGTGGTGGATGCGTAGAACGGCCTACCTCAGGAAGTACAAGTATCCTTATCTTTCTGCTCATGGCATTAATATTAGGAAAACTGTGTGATTATACTCTCCTCTGAAACATGTGGATGCACCAGCTCTTCCCATGAGCTGGAGCACCATGTACTATTATGAACTGTTGTAACACTGAGTACTTAAGTGCAGTAATTGTATATATATTTGTATTACTTATCCTTACTGTAAATACCTCTGTATGTACTATATTACTTGTCCTGGATTTAACCTGGTCTATCTTGTAAATGAGCTTGCTCAACGATGCCCACCTGGATAAATAAAAATGTTGATTGATTGATTTGATTTATTGGTGGATATGAATACAGTGCAGGGCTTCAGACAGGCATGGGATAGGCATAAGGGAGCAATACAGATAAGTATGAATAGATAGGCCATTGACAGAGCAAAGGCTGATTGCACATTCTTAAGGTAGAAAAATAAACGGGCAGACTGGATGGGCCTTGTGGTCCTTATCTGCCATCACCTTCTATGTTTCTATGTTTCTATGTAACATGGAAATGAAAATGGAGCCAAGGATGGATCCTTGAGGGATACCTGAGCAAATGGTAAGTGGGGTGGGTATAGGGTGCTTTCGATCCAGACAGCTGGATACCTACACTCAAGGTAGGAGTGGAACAAATTGACCAAGGAGGTAGAGAAGCCTGCAAACATAAGCTTGTCCAGAAGTAGGGGGTGGGCAAAAGTGTCAAAGGCTTTTGCCAAGTCAACAAAAGGTGGCAGAAGTGATCAGACACTGATCCATACCTGAAAGGATAGAGGCAGGTAAGGTAGTTGGAGCAGGGAAGTGGATGTGGAGTGGGATTTCCTGAAGCCAGACTGGAAAGGAGGGAAGAAGGAGGAGTCAAATAAGGAAGACAGCTGTGAGAGAACAAGATTTTCCTATAATTTAGCCAGAGTGGGAAGGCGGCAGATAGATCAGGAGTTACTAGGAGAGGAAGGATGACTATCTTTAGGAAAGGGGATAATAGTAGCCTTTTACCAGGCATAAGGGACAGTGGCAAAGGAGATGCAGAAACTGAGGAAGTGGGTAATAGGAAAGGTGATGGCAGGAAATGAGAGGCCAAGAAGACGCTTTGCGTCAAGAAAATCAGGGTTAACACCCTTGTGGGGGATGAAGGGCTAGGAGGGCCCATAGTGAATCAGAGGGAGTGGTGGAAAAGAAGGAAAGGAGTGTAAGGGAAAGCAGAGAAAGGCGAGAGTGGAGGTCAAGGGGGAGACATGTGAAAGAGCACAAGTAGTGAAACTGGAGACAAAGGAAGAGGCAGTGGCAGGAGAGTCACAGATGAGGTAGTTGTCAACCTTGAAGATAAAGGAGGAGGACTGGGTCAGAGAGAAGAAAAGGGAGTGGATAACCTTCTAGAACATGGAGGGTGATTGGAGGGTGATTAAGGTTATTCTGAAGAGTAGAGGCAAAGTACTTCGACGTTGCAAGCCTGCTGGCTTTGGTACAGACGTTACTATGGTGCTGGTAATTTGACAGGGTAGCCTGGGAGATAGTGATCTTATAGGACCACCATGCAAAGTCTCAAGTTTGAAGGCAAGCTAACAACTCAGTTGCTATCTAGGAGAATAGGAGAAGTGGAGTCCCCTATTCTGGTTTTCCTAAGGGGTGCATGATGATCCTGTATAGCCATGAAGTTGGCTTGGAAGGATTGGAGGGCAGAGTTGATATCAGTGGCTGCAGAGATGGGGGATCTGTCAGTGGTCAAAATGTTGGTTTGGAGGGAGGACAAGTTTGGTGACCTGAAGGACATGAGAAAGGTAAATTTAGGGGGGATTCAGGGCAGTGAATCTTGCGTACACAGTAGACCATATGATGGTCACTGAGGGTGTCGGGTAGGATACCTGCATCCATGATACAGTGAGGGGGGGATGACAGGACACAGTCCAGGAGAGAGTGGTTTAAGGATTTATGATTGAGATGTGTAGGGTCAGAAATCAGCTAAGATAATTGGAGGGATTTTACATTTTGGGCAAATTTATGTTCAGGGGGAGAGCCGATTAATATAAAGTCACCAAGAATGAACAACTCCCCTTTGGAGGTGTGGGAACAGATGGAAGAAAGGAAGTCAATGACCAATGCAATAGTCTTACCAGGGCAGCAGTATTCCCCATCAATAAAAGAGAAGGGGAGGTAGTTTGAGGAGGAGCAGCTCATAGGAGGCGGGAGATGAGACAGCAAGCACAGGAACAAACTGGATGCAGTTTAAAGGTACATTTCCATACTATCACCCCTCTTCAGGTGATTCTGCCTGGCTTAGAGTCAGAGAGCTTCAAGATGGCTCCAAGGACCAGGTAGGAGATAGCACCTAGCATGCCAGGGATAATGGGAAAAGGAAAGAAGAAAGCAGGAAGTGAAGGAAGGAGAAGGAGAGTGGTTGAAGAAGAGTGGGGAGGGAAGGAGCAGTGGAAAGGGGAAGGGAGGCGGGGGAGACGTGGAGAGGGAAAAGAGTTAGTATAGATAGTAGCATAGTGAATGAAATAGTGTAGAGGAAGCAATTGCAACACCTAAGCAGAAGGTGTAATGTGGGATAGCACAACAGTTATTTGGGTGGGTGGGTGAGAGGAAAGCCTAACTAGTTCGGATAAAGTGATGGATATGGGCCTTACCCTCATAGGGAGACTACATGGTGGAGAAAGTCTGAAGCAGTCATGAAGACTAAGGGGGATGTAGGCCTAATTTAGACAGGATAGAGGTAGTCCAGAGGAGGGCAACTAAAATGGTGCAGGGTCTGCAAGAGAAGCCGTATGAGGAGAGACTAAAGGAGCTTAACATGTATACCCTTGAGGAAAGAAGGGAGAGGGGGGACATGATAGAAACTTTTAAGTACCTCAGTGGAATCAACAAAGTCCAAGAGGGTAGCATCTTTCAGAAAAAGAGACGTGCAAGAACAAGGGGACACAATTTAAAGATAGAAGGAGGGAGGTCTGGGGAATGTGAGGAAGTATTATTTTACAGAGAGGGTAGTGGATGCATGGAACAGCCTTCCTGAGGAGGTTGTGGGGTCTAAAACTGTGGGAGAATTCAAGAATGCATGGGACAGACATAAGGCAATTCTTGTGGGGGGTAAGAAGAAATAGGCTGTTGGTTAACTAGGATCTGCGGCCTATCCTGTAGGTAGGGAAATGGGCAGACTAGATGGGCCAAGCGGTCCTTATCTGCCGTCAAAGTCTATGTTTCTGTGTTTCTATGTTTTTATGTTTAATACAGTTAGGGAGACTAAGGGGGATGTAGGTCTGTTCCAGGTAAGGAGGCTACTGAGGATGTATGCCTGATCCAGAAGAAGGCTACTGCGGTGGTGTAGGCCTGACCCAAATAAGGACGTGCAACAACTTGCAATATATTCTTACTATGTATCGTGTTTTGTTTTAATTTTTTGTTTGATTATCATCTTGCCTCTATAAAGTGCTTCAGCTGAGGCAGGAGGCATGGTGGACACCAAAAATTATACTGTAACCCATGTCATGGGGAATCTTGGCTAGAAGAGCCTTTGTGTAAGCAATCCAGTTCCTGCCTTGTAAAAGGTTTTGTTTTAGGTTAAACTTCAAAAGGCTGGATCTCTGTTATGATTAACCTGACCTGGCCATCCGCAGTCTAGGTCTGAAGCCACCAGCCCCTCACAGAAGCTTAGGTATATTTTCTTTGTTTTTTTTAAACGACCAGTGACACGGTTGGAACCGATAGATTTGTAGTTGCCTGGCTTCAATGCTGGTAAGGGTAACTTATTATTTTTAGGTATGAGAAACCCAAAAAGAAAACCAGTCCCACTGGGTTTCAGCACTGCACCAAGTGTGGGAAGGCCTTTGCTAAGGCTGATCCCCACCTTGTCTGTGTTTATTGTCTGGGGTTTGACCACCTCAAAGAAGACTGCCAAATCTGCAAAAACTTTCCCAAAGCCACTTTAGATAAATGTTTAAGTAGGCAGAAGGAGAAGGAGGTCAAAAAATCCGCTGACCCAGATGGCCAGCCCGGTTTGGTTCCGACCGAACCTGAGAGGGTGCCCACTGAACTGGGTGATACCTCCTCGGGCAAAAGGAGAACCGATTCTGTGGAATCGATTCCGTCTAACAGAAAGTGCAAATCAGCCGGTTTGAATCCCGGTTCCCATGTTCCGAACGCTGATGAAATAGCGAAAGTGCTTGCTATTGTACAATTGCTTTGCCTGGTTCCGTCCGAACTGACACCGATCCAAAAACAGTCAGTTCGGTTGGAAGTTTCAGCTTCTGAATATGACCCTGAAGGATTTTATGAGGGCGATTGTTAAGGAGAAGAAGATTTTGAAAAAGAAGATTATGAAGACCTAGATGAGCCAGTAGAGCCCGACATCTCCCCAGACAGGCCTTATCATGTGTCTCCTCCCAGACTTTCTGAGTCCCCCTCCCATTTCTTGTTCTACAAGAAAGTGGATGATACCCTCCATCTTCCTATGGAAGAGGCTGAACAGGATCAGGAGGAACCTGACTATGTTGAGATGATGGATGTCCCAGAGACCAAAAGGGTGTCTATCCCTCTGCATAAATCCCTGGGGAAACAGATACAAAAATTCTTCAGTTTCCAACATCCATACCACCTGTGGATAAAAAGATGGACAGGAGGTATACCTTGTTAGGTCCTGAGATGGAATTCCTTACAAATCATTGCAACCATGTTGGGGTAGTGCAAGCTGCAGCCTGTGACAAGGCTAATATTCCCCTGGCATCTCACCCCAGATAAGGATTCCAGGAAAGTGGATGACATGGCAAAGAAACAGTACTTAACATCCTCTGTGGGGCTCAGGCAAGCTAATTACATGGCATATACAGCAGATACGAGAGATCTATGTGGGATATGGTTCTATTGCTGGCTAAGAATACCCCTCCCCAGCTGGCCAAGGAGCTGGAGCAGGTGGCTGTGGATGGTATTGAGGCATCAAAGGTCCAGTTTCATGCTGCTGTTGACTTGAATTATGTATATTCTAGGGTTATGGCTACATCTGTCTCCCTGAGATTTACTTGGCTCAGGTGTACCAATTTATCACAGGATACCCAGACCAAGGCCATGGATTTTCCTGTCATGGGTAATTCTCTGTTTGGAGAGCAAACAGGCTTACATGGAACAGATAGATGAATACAGGACCACCTACAGGAGTGCTGCAGCCAAAGAAAAGCAAGTCACTCCTCAGAGGCAGTAATCTAGGGCTGGCAGGAGCAGGCCTTTTCAAATGCCTTTTTAACAAGCCCAGGCCTCCTCTTCTTTTCAGCAGAGGGAGTTCTTTAGAGGAAGAAGCAGGAGGGGGATGACCGGGACTCCATCCTCCACTCGTCTAAGCCCCCTGCCAAACAGACACCCTGATGTGTCAGTCAGAGTTGCCTCCTTAGTTCCAGTAGGAGGCAGGCTGGCTCACTACTTCCAGGCCTGGAAGTCTATTACCTCAGACAAATGGGATCTGGAAGAAGTGAGCCAGGGACTTGCTCTCAGTTTCAAAAGGTTCCCAAAAATGAGAGCAAAGTCTTTCAGTCCTCCCTCTCCCTTGGAGACAAAGGCCTTAGAGGCAGAAGTCTCCTCTCTACTACTTCTACAAGCAGTAGAGAAGGTACCTCACTATCACAGGGGAAAAGGACTGTATTCCAGATACTTTCTTACCCCAAAAAGGACAGGGGAGTGGTGACTCATCCTAGATCTAAGATACCTAAACAAACATATACTAAAGCTGAAGTTCAAAATGGTGACTCTGGGAATAATTCTTCCCTCTCTGAGACCAGGAGACTGGCTAGCTTCCCTGGATCTCAAGGATGCCTATTTCCACATACCTATCAGACATTCCCACAGAAGGTACCTCAGGTTCGAGTTGCCCTCAGGCCACTACCAGTTCAGAGCAATGCATTTTGGCCTAACAACTGCTCCAAGGGTGTTCACCAAATGTTTGGCAGTAGTAGTGGCCTTTCTCAGAAGACAAGGTATCTTACTGTTCCCTTACCTGGACGACTGGCTTATAGTGGGTCAGTCCTCAGACCAAATGTCAGCTCTAGAGGTCACTCAGAAGCTTCTAGACTCCTTAGGATTCATCCTAAATCTAGAAAAGTCTGTTCTGGAACCAGCCCAGCTTCTCACATTTACAGGGTTGGAGCTGGACACTGTCCATTCCAAGGCCTTTCTTCCTCTTTCAAGGGTTCAGTCCCTCATCACCCTGGCTTCCTCTTTTCATCCACTAGTGTCTTGGCCAGCCAGGCACTTCTTACAGTTGCCAGGCCACATGGCAGCTTGCACTGCAGTAGTGCAGGGGGCAATGTTTCAAATGAGAGACATTCAATTTCATCTAAAATCTTTTTGGTCTCAGAAAAAAGACCCTCTCTCCAAGTTAGTTCCAGTGTCCCAAACTCTGGTTCAGGCTCTCCAGTGGTGGCTGGAGGAGGACAATCTAAGGCAATGTGTCCCCTTCCTCAGTCAGGCTTCAACGGTGATTCTCACCATGGATGCTTCCCTACTGGGATGGGGAGCCCATCTAGACCAGCTTACTGCTTAAGGAACATGGTCTCATCAGGAGTCTTTTCTGCACATAAATCTTCTCAAACTCAGGACTGTCTTTCTAGCACTTCAGACATTCTTGAACACAATCCAGGAGAAGGTGGTGCTGAACAGGACAGACAACACCACAACCATGTGGTACATCAACAAGCAGGGGGGTACTCAGTTCTCGGCCTTGTGCACCAAAGCCATGAAAATATGGTCACTAGCTTATTCCCTGCAGGTTTCACTGATAGCTGTGCATCTCCCAGGGAAGGACAATGTTCTGGCAGATGCTCTCAGCAGCATTTCTCAAGGTCACCACAAACGGGTCCTGAATCCTCTAATTCTTCAGATCATTTTCAAGAGGTGGGGCACTCTAGAGATAGATCTCTTTGCAGCCCCGGACAATCATCAGCTTTCCCTATTCTGCTGCAGAACCCCTCTTTTGGGGTTTGTTCCTCAAGATGCTCTCTTGTTGGATTGGACAAGCAGGGTTCTGTATGCTTTTCCTCCTTTTCCTCTGATATTCAGAGATCTGGTCAAGATCAGATCTCAGCCTTGCACTGTGATTCTAGTGGTTCCAGACTGGGACAGGCAGCCTTGGTACCCCCTACTATTGTCAGTGACAATTCCAATTTGTCTTCCTAGACAGTACAATCTTCTCACCCCCTCACAGGGAAGGACACTGTACCCCAACCTTCAGACTCTTAGACTCAAAGCTTGGCTCTTGAGGAACTAGAATATGCAAGCCTGCATCTTTCCCAGTCAGTCTTGGACATTCTTAAGATTAGTAGGAAGCCTTCTACTAGAAAAACTTACAATTCCAAATGGGAGAGATTTGGTTTCTGGTGTTCTCAGAGGCATGTTCAGCCTGATTCAGCTGACATTGCCATGGCTTTGGACTATTTGGTGCATCTTAACAGTTTAGACCTCAGACCTACCACTCTCAAAGTGCATTTGGCAGCTGTCTTCGCCTTCCTTTCAGCTGGGAAGGCTCTTTCCTAGCCTCCTATCCAGTTTTCAAGAAAATCTTCAAAGGTCTGGTTCATATCAATCCCCCCTTTATGGACCCTACTCCTGTTTGGGATCCGAATATCTGTATTACACAGATTATGCAGCCCCACTTTGAACCATTATCTTCAGCTGAGCTGAAATACTTGACTTGGAAAACTGTGCTTCTGGTAGCCATTACCTCAGCTAGGAGAATTAGTGGATTACAGGCCTTATCAGTGGAACCTGATTTCATTTCATTTCACAGGGATAAGGTGGTCCTTCGAACAAACAGAAACTTCCTGCCCAAGGTGGTATCAGACTTTCATTTGAACCAGTCTATGTCATTGCCTGTATTCTTCACTGACCATTCTTCCTCTGGGGAGAGAAGATGGCACAGTCTTGATGTAAAGAGAGCCCTTAGTTATTATATAGAATATTTTAAGGCTCATAGAAATGACTGTTCACAGCTATTTCTCACTTATGGAGAAGTGGGAAAAGGTAAACCTGCCACTAAGAGAACTATTGTCAGGTGGATTGTCTCCTGTATCCAGTTCTGCTACTCAAAATTGGGGAAAGAGCCACCCTCAGGCCTGAGGGCTCACTCCACCAGAGGTACAGCTGCTTCGATCGCAGCAGCTAGAGAGATACCCTTAGTGGAAATCTGTAAAGCAGCCACCTGGAAAACTGTTCACACATTTACTAAAGCATTATTCTCTTGACATTCAGTCAAGAACTGATGCTAGGTTTGGCATAGCAGTGCTGCAGACCCTGTTCCTAAAATAGATTATGTAACTCCCTCCTCCAAGGGGGTACTGCTTGGTATTCTGCATATAGTCAGAATACAGCAGGAGATCATGTTGTTTGAAGAAAAAAATATTCACCATAGTAATGTTGTTTCTTTTAATGGAGTCTTGCTGTATTCTGACCTCCCTCCCTGCCTACCCTTCTAGAACCTAGCTGTTTTGGGATGTGGTTTGGCAGGCACAGTGCTGCACCCCAGAGGTGTACCTGGGTTACCTCTTCTTTTAGAATGGTGTTTTTTGTTGTTATAATTTTAACTATATATTGTTAAGTTTACTACCTGCTTGGATTCTTTTGGGGTTCTCAACTTGAGTCTTTTAGACCCTAACAATCTGTTTATTGCCTTTTGGCACAAAATTTCTAAAATTATTTCTATTTAATAGTTAGCATAGTGCTCGTAAGAATCTGATAGTTACACTGAAGAGTACCTGGGATAGAGGTTTCAAAACCAAACTCATGCTCAACGTTCTATGCCCTGGCATAGAGTTAACCCTTTCCTCTCCGGAGCAGTTCAAGTGCTGGGGCTAACTGCATATAGTCAGAATATAGCAAGACTCCATTAGAAGAAACAACATTACTATGAGGAGTAATTGTTTCTTTTAGAGTTCAAGTTTTACTTATTTAATCTAAGTGCCTGTAGAATGTTCCCTCTTAAGACCCAGTAGCGATCTCAGCTCAGGTCTTGAACTCCCCCCCTTTTCACCTTTTTACTCTGGTATTGTGTTTTAATTAGCCCTGTTCTTGCTCTCTCAGACCTCATGGCACCTTGCCTAACATTTTGGTCTGCAACACACCCCCTGTTTAAGCTATTTTGCATTTCTTTTTAGCTCTACAAGCAGCCCCACCCCCTGCCTTTCTTATTTAATTTCCCCCTGTCCTTCTCTTTTCAGGTAGTCCGAGAGCCACAGCTGTGGTTCTCTGATGAACCCGACCTGCCAGACTGCCATCCGTGGTCCAGGTCTGAAGCCATCAGCCCCTCACAGAAGCTCAGGTATGGACTCACCCTCGGGGACTGATTATCTCCAGGAAGGGAGCCCTAGGAGCCTGATTTTTCAGTGCCCCCAACCACCCTTACCCCTGGTCCTGTTTAAATACACTTAAACACCACTAGGGCTTACTAGCTTACTCCTACAGGCTACTGCCAGCCAGCCGCTCAAGCTTAAAGTGACAGCAACACTGTCTCTTGTGAAGCATGTTCCCTATCTAGTGTAGCACCTCCTGCTAGCTCTCTCATCTCTCCACTCTTTCTCTGCCTCTCTGCTTCTTTAAGTCAAAGTGATAGCTACCCTTATTACCTGGCAATAGCATTTCCATCTCAAACTGCTCCCCGACTTGATCTGCCCACCTATTTCTCACTGCCTGTCTGCTGCTAGCTCTGCCCTTTCTCCTCCATTTTCTCCCTGACTAATGTCAAGCAGGTGCCTAATTTCTAAAATATCATTAATATGCCTGCATATTCTGATGTGGAGCCTTTGGAAACAAGTCTATGACTCAAAGGGTTATAATTCCAATTTCCTAAATAAATAAAATATTGAACTTCCTCAGCTTTCTGCTTGCCAGCTTTTACGGCTTTTTGTGGACATCTGTATTTTTTATCCGCCTCGCCCTGACCCCGGCCTCTATTAAATACACAATAGGCTACGCCTTTGTGTTCCTTTTGTTTTTTATTGACTTCCTACAATCTATCCAGTAGGCAAGCAGCTACTAAACATCAACTTCCTTCTGGTGCTGTATCAGTCAGGACGCACCTGCCTTTCTCTACTTCTTGGGTCTGAGTTGCCCCTACTCTATACAGCTAGCTATGCTGTGCCTTTGCTGACCTCTTTTTCCTAATCTGCTTCATTGCCTTGCTCTCCCTGGTGCTTTCTCTCTCACAGCTTTTTTCTTGGGAACCAGAGCCTGCTATTTTAATTTTATAGCTAAACAGAATTTTGTCCCACACCTCCCACCCCAACCCCAGCCTCTGTTAAATACACAGTAGTCATGCCCAAGCTTACTAATTCCATCCACTTCAGCTATAAACTGCCAATGGCCTCTTAAAGCTGTACTGCCTGTTTGTTACTCACCAAGTATAGTGGTTAACTGTACAGCCTCACTTTGGCACCAGTGTGTCAGGCTTGACGACTGAATCAAGCTGCCATGTCCCCTATCAAGGGGTGCTATCTCCTTCTGCTCCTTGCTACCTGGCTTGTTACAGCCAACACCAGATGCCTAGCTGGGCCACTGCTAGCCCCCTCTGAGCCACTACTGGGTAGTGCATGGCTGTCAAACACACCTTCAGAAACTGCCTCACTTGGCTGTGGGCAGTGACTCACTTGGCCTTACCCTACAAACACGGGTGGCCATATGCCCTCCCCTAGCATAGGGGTAGTAATGGTTAGCTATACCAGAATAATTAAACCGGTGTCCAACCACCTGAATCACCTGAAGCCTTGGTGGTGGAAGGTACAAGCCAAATTTAGCATGAACCTTTCTGCCAGAAAGATCATCTTTATGCTCCTGCTTCTCTCTGGCAACATTCACTCAAACCCAGGCCCTCTCACTTCAACAGGCCCTGGTGTTCATAAGATTAAAGGCCTAAAAATATCCTCACTGAACATCTGTAGTTTAACTGCAAAATTTTACCAACTACAGGCATGGATGGCCCTCCATACCCCTGACTTCATCTGCCTAATACAGACCTGGTTGACCAGTAGGATTAAACATAGCGAAGTTGCCCTCAAAGGCTTCCAAGCATACAGGATTGATAGAATAGGTAAGAGAGGCAGGGGATGCCTCATCTATGCCAGAGACTCTCTGTAGTGTTCCGTCCTCCCTGGAACCAGGGTGGCTGAGGACCATGAGATAATAATGATAGAGGCACAGGTCAGCCAGAATGGCAAAACTCTCATCCTTGCCACAATCTACCTACCCCCCCAAGAAAGCCACAGCAGGCTTTCCCACAATTATGGACGTTATCAACACCCTTCCAAAGGGGATGGAGCCCGTCATTACCATAAACCGGGATGGAAAGGAGGCTGCCCCTTTCAGGGGTCTGATAGCCACCTCCAACCTGACACAACTTGTCACCTGCCCCACCAGGCAGAACTGTAAGACAGGAAACAGTACCCTCTTTGACTGGGTCCTAGCAAGCTCACCATCCCAGATCTCTGTGATCAAGGTTCTCCCAGACACGCTAAGTGACCACTCCCCAATCATCTTCCTGTGGTCTAAAAAATTTACCAAAAGCCCACCCATCCTTATTGAAAACAGGGTCTTGAGGAAGCATAAACATGGAGCCCTCAGATTAGCCCTTGCCCTACATGACTGGACTCCTATCAACCGGGAGCCTACCCTTGATCAGGCCCTCAGTTACTTCATTAGGGGCTTTAGCTCCATCTGTGACATCTATGCCCAGCTCACGAAAATAAATATTTGGGGGCAGGCAAATGGCTGCATTGATGGGGATCTCCTCTCCCACCTGAAAGAAAGGGACATACTCTGGGAGAAAGCCAGAAACACAGGTAGCAAGCCTGACTACCAGTGTTACAGAATAGCCAGGAACAGCTGCACCAAGCTAATCCAGCTCGCCAAAGCCAACTATCATAAGGCCCAGCTTTGCAATTCTTGGGGTGATGGGAAAAGATTCCAGGATAACATCAAAAGCATCCTTGGAAAGGAGAACAAGAAGCACCCTCCGCTACTCAGTATCAGTAGCACCCCCACTACAGACCCTCTAGCTATTGTCAAAGCCTTCAATAAGACCTTCACCGATCTTACCCCAGTGCTACCACCTGCCTATTTTCAACCTGGTTTGAACCATTCCAACAACATATCTACCTAGTGTTCTCACCTGACCTTCTACTTTAAAAGGGTGATGGTGAAGGAGGCCCTAACTAAGGTCAAGAAAGTACTAGGTAAGACCAGACTGGGCAGTGATGGGATAGACATGAAACTTCTATCCCTCACCCTGGACTTTCTTATAGTGCCCATTACCACACTGTACAATAAGTCCCAGGCCCTAGTTATGCCAGTGCGTAAAGGAGGCAATAAGTCTCTGGTAGCCAACTACAGGCCCATCTCGATCATTTTCCCCCATTCAAGGCACTGGAAAAAATTGTGGTGGGTCAACTCATCGACTACCTCAATAAGTATAATCTACTATGCCCCAACCAACATGGCTTCAGACAAAATCACAGTACTACCACTGCCCTGCTGGACTATATGGACTATGCACATAAGGCCCTGGATGAAGGCAAACTGGTGGGGTCTGTCTTTATTGACCTCACCAAAGCCTTCGATACAGTCAACCACCCCCTGTTACTGACCCAACTGTAAAACATGGGAGTGGTGCCCAATGCCATTTGTTGGTTCCAAGACTACCCAATACGGAGAAATTGATGTGTCAAAATTGGACAAACAGTATCCAGCACAAGAGAGGTATCATTAGGGGTACCCCAGGGATCAATACTGGGGCCCCTACTCTTCAGCCTCTTCTTAAATGACCTTCCCACAACCTGCGACACCTAACTCATACTATATGCAGACAATGCAGTGCTTCTGAGCAGCAGCACATCTCAGGCTGCCCTGCAATCTGAGCTGCAGAAATACTTCTCCAAACTTGAGGACTGGTTTTGTAGTCATAAGTTGCTACTAAACTACAAGAAGACCAAGGCCATGCTTATATCCAGCCCCCACAACAAAAATAAGCACCACCCCCTCATCATCTCCAACTCATGCAGTGAGCCGCTGGAACATGTCCACTTGTTCAAGTATCTGGGGGGTCATAATAGATGATACTCTCATGCTTGTGCACCATATTGACTCTCTGGTCAAGTCAGTCAATGCCAAGAGTGGTATCCTGTACAGGCACAGGCAATACCTCTCTCAAGGGGCCCTCCACCTCTCAGTCCACAGTTCCATTATATCTACTATTGACTATGGACTAGTGGTCTATGGGGCATCAATGGACACAGTGCTCAAGATAGTTCAGACTATGCTCAAGAAAACCTGCAGACTCACTCTGGATACTGAGCGTGGTATGCACACCTGTACTCTGTATGAACACGCAAATTGGCTGTCATTAAGAAACAGGGTCAAATTCCAGACTTGCATCCTAGGGAAGAAGGCTCTATTGGGTAAAACACCACCTTGTGTAGGCAATTTGATCATGGTGACCAACTCATTGCAGGTCACAAGGGGAGGACTAGAGGGAACTTGGCCATCCCCTTCCATTGCACCTCACTTGGGCAATATGCATTTGCCTACTGGGCCCCCCTGTGGATGAATGAACTCCCCGAGCACCTCTTTTCCACCACTTGTCTGGCCCAATTCAAAACTGACCTCAAACAGCACCTAATAACACTCTCTAAGTGCACCTACCCCTAAATTCAGCCACACCTGCTCTCTCTACCCCTCCAGCAAGCACTAGGCAGGCCTCAAGTACCTCCTCTCTCTGTCCCTTCTCATGACTTGCCTCAGCAATCAGTTTGCGTCATGCTTCTTCGGCTTACTGAGTCATAATTTTGCATGCATAATAGCGTACGACATTATGGCAAAGCTGGACCTGTGCGCTGTCCAAGTTGGACCCCCTGGAGTTGAGAATCTTTAGCGGGGGTGGTCTGGGGTGAAGCCTCCCATAACAGGCAGTGTGGGGGGGTGAAGTTCCCCACAGCACAAAAACTGGGAGAAATCGTGCAACACGCTTATGCCTTGCAGCATTCTGCCTTGCGACATAATGACCCTGTGCCCTCCTTCAGCACTCACCACCCCACGTTCCCCCTTCCCCAACTCCCAGTCCTGTGAGTTTCCCTAACAGTCACTACTAATGCAAGCTGCTTGATCACGCTCCTTCGCACCCTACCATTTACTTTGGCATGTCTTCTCTGCTCAGCCTCCCCACCCCTATTTCTCCTTATACCTTATCGCCCTTCATCCCCCACCCTTCACCTCCACTGCAGTACCTACCTCTCTCTCATACTTCCTTTCTTCACCCCACTGCCAGCTATCACCCTTCCTCTAAACTACTGACAATGCACTTTGTGGCTGCTTATCCCCCCCACCCTCATAAAGTGTTTTTCTTGTTATTTTAACTTATACCTATGTTTTGAGTTATTCTGTAAGTTCTGAATCCAAGCTGTATCATTCATTGTGATGTACGTTTGCTTTCTTCTATTGTATTTTGTTTTGCAATCTATAATGTGGAACCATTGTAAAAGAGCTTGCGCTCAAAGGTCTTTTCTGAATCACTAAATAAATAAAAAAAATAAATAAATAAGGTCTAGGCATAATGAGACTGTTTCCTGCCAGGTAAGCAGACAAGAGGAACAAAATAACTGAGGCTGGAATCCACATAACCAAGCTAGAAATAACAAATACAGTTTGGGCCTGTTCTGAAAAGAGTGGTCCCCAGAAGACAAAGAAATATTACAACCTTTGATGTAAGAGAGGCATGTATGATGATACAAAATCACACATGCCTACACAATGCAAAGCATCATGGGCTGCATATGCAAATCACCACAGAATGTTATGCATGTCCAACTTTAAGCAGAATTGCATGGTGCCGAAAGGCCTCTCACACAGTTTGCAAAGGGTGCTAACAGAAGACATAGACACGTGTTTCGTCCTACCAGGACTCATCAGTATGCCTCGTCTGTTTGACACCCCAGTGGAATGGACCAGCTACCCTAAGCCAGTGTGTGTTGGATATGTTGTGGTGAACCCATTAAAATAAACAACTATTTAAAAGACAAAGAACCTCTGTGTGCAAACACTGAGGCAAAGGTTACTCCAAAGGGCATTTGGCTGGGCAGCCAAGTTTCAAGAAAATACAAAATAACACATGCCCACACAATGCGTAGCATCATGGGCTGCATATGCAAATGATGCCTTATATTGAGCCAGCCAGCCAAAGATATCTTGTGTGATTTTGTCTTTGAGTCAGTTGTGATCCATCATTTCAAATGAACAACATCAGGAGTTAGAGTCTGCTACAACTCACTAGCTGGGATAAGCTTCTACTCTCCTTAGGATTTAGATGACTGAGTTTAGATTTTTCCTTTGTGATCACTGTCTTTTTCAAAAGTCTTTATTTTTATCCCTGTATAAATATTGTATTCTCCATAGTCTTTAGTGTGTGTTATCCTGTAACATACATAAATATCATGGAGTATTAAATACTAGTGGTGTGTGAATACCTTGTTTCAAATATTCGCAGAGCATTTGTATTTGGGGATCTGAATTATTCGTGCTTTGTTATTTGTTATTCAGCCACTGGAACTGACTGTGAGACTACAAGATCGCCTAAGACATCCTGTCCAATCAGGAGCCACTTTGGAAACTCACTGAAGCAGGTCATGTGACCCAGCACTTGCAGAAGCTTCTGAAAGGAGACAAATGACTTGAGCTGCTGCCTGCTGCAGAGAAAGAATCTATGTTCATCTACTTGCTAAGCTAGATAAAAATCAGAAATCTTGAAATATTTTTGTTTCCTCTCTAAATCTCAAGATAGAGTGCGATATTTGTCACACTTTCATTAGATAATTTTCAGTGTTTCTTAGGAGAACTGCTATGAGTGTTTTTTCCCCTAAAGGCACAGGGTCATTATTTCGGAAACAAAAACAGTACATCAATGTACCGCACTGTCAATACAGTGGGTACATTGCCAGTGCTCACTGATAACACTGAAGGGTAACATCGGTGAAAAACACAAACAGTCTTTATTTTCTGAAGGGTGCTCTGCCCCCTTCATACCCTGTTATGGGGACTGTGCCCCTTGACCCCCCCATTTATATAATCAACTTGGGGGTGGGTACAATACCAGTGTGGGGACAGACATGGGCAGGGAGGAAAACATAAGTTGCTCAAACTGTAAAAATAAAGAAATTACACGGAAACCGCCAGCAGCCTGGGACCGGGATTCGATCCCTGGTCCACAGCCAGACTGCCTCCTTTCACTGCTGGCAGCTCATTCCCCCTGAGCCACAGCAGCTGCTTGGCAGGCCACCCCCTCAGCAAAGGTCACATCCTGTGCAACATTCCCTGCCAGCCATTGGTGACAAGATATAAAACTGCACTTGCAACATTTCCAACTTGTCGTTATATTCCCCTGTGCTGTTTGTTGTGTGGTTTTGACTACGCCCTTTTTTTGAATGGCATATTGATCTGGTACCTATTTCTCCTAAATACATGATCTGGTTCTGCTCTGTAAGCAAAAGCAATCAGTCACAACCTGGCTGATAGGGCTTGTTTAGGGGAGTGTTACTGTTGTCATCATTTTGCTATCTCTTTTGTACTTTCAATTTTTTATTGTAAAAGAACAATCTACTTTTATCTACTTCTTTAAATTAGCCAAAAAGCAGAAATCTTGACAGTTTTGTTCCTGTTCTAATCTCAAGGTAGAGGAGAGGGTAAATTAAATTTTTCAAACTTCTGTGAGATAATTTAAATTTTCTGTGTTTCTCAGGAGAACTACTAGGAAAGATTTTTGGTTCCCTAAAAGTGAAAAAACAAAACATTCATAATACTAGATCAGGCCTGTTTCTGCTCTGCAAGCAAGAATCAGTCCTAGCCCTGGTGCAAATCCTCCTTATTTTGGCATAATGATAAAGATCTCATTAGGTACAATAGTGTAGAGAGGACAATCAGTCAAGAGCTGCAATTTGCACAAAGCCAAAAAAATTATTTATTTAAAAGTTTTACCAGGAAAGGCATACTGAGCAGTGAATGCTCATTTCCAGATGCGTCTGGGGGGATGGGGATAACAATAAGGAATGCAAGCAGTGAAGGAACAATACAGTATGACAAAATTGTTTTGAAATACAATCAGCAAATACAAGATGACAATTGACAGTCATAATAACAGAACATTTCCAGTATCAAGTTGTTAATATTTTTCCAATAAAACCATACCTGTTGAGTCCAACATTTCACCAATGGGGATTGTTTAGGGAAGTGTTTTTACTGTTGTCATTATTTTGCTAGCCCTTTCTTACTTGTAAATATTTAGTTATCACACAAATAAAAATGCTGCCTGCTTTTATGTTTTTTTTTACATCCTTTCATTTAATTTTCAGTGATGATCAAAGGGCGAAGCCTCACAGAACATTTTTTATAAAGTGCCATGTTGGTCTCCTTGCAGGGATCCGCAATTCACTATGAAGGCAAAAGAGAAACTCTCCTAAACTCCTTAGGTATCATGGCCAAAAACACATACTGTTAGAAAACAAAAAAGGCAGCACACAGAAGCTGCAGGGGTCTTGAAATATTTTTTGAAATTGCCTAGTTAAACAGAATGCTGACATATTGCCCCTACATATCAGCTCAGCTAGAGGCTTCCTAGGGGGGAGTGACTGTCTTGCAATTCAGTGCATTTTCAAAGTGTTGTTAATTAATTGATACACAGGTGATTAATATACATCACACAAATGCATGTTGTCCTTACAAGGAAAGTGCATTCAATTTGTCAGTGCACATTTTTACATACAAATAAAAAAATAGGGTTACAACAAAACCTCATAATGCTCTTAATAAATATTTAAAATTCTAAATGTCAAAATGGAGCACTACAAGGATAAATACATAATATTCCAAAAGATCAGTTAGTTGGCTCAAGAGCATGGGGGGTAAAAGTAGAGATCACCGTATTGTTTCATTGGTCCAAATGGGATTTTCCCATATTGAGTCATTATTTGTGTGACACTTTACAATTGCATCTATCCAGTGTCTATCATGCAAGACACACATTTGAAATTTATACTCCTGAAGTAATACAGAACCCTGAATTCTTCAGTTTCACTCAAACCCCTTACCCCAAATTCACCATACATATCATGTACAGTATGTGCAAGCATCACAGACTGACAAAGTAGGATATAAAGGGATAGCAATCTAAAATAATTTCTGACCACAAAATACAAGTAGCATGAAAACTATATACTGTACAAGGACAATCAAATTGTAGATCAAGGCTGAAAAATCTGAATTGCACAGTTTTTTTGAAATATTTCATAAGAATGGCTTGAAGTTAAGCTGATCATTGAGACCCGATGGACTCGATGCAGCCAATTCTACTGTCCATTGAGTTTTACATTGGAGTAAATTTCATACCCTGTCATCTCCCCATGGTGGAGGGGGGACATGTTCTAAGGGTAGAAATTTCAATGCTGCTGTAGATGAACTATGAGCCTTCCTGAAATCAGCTCCCAGGAATTATTTTCGTTGTAATTAATTATTGCTACCACATGCTCCTGGATGGGGCACTTCAGGAGGCACACTGTCCACCCCATATACAGTAATTGCATGGGCATCAGCATTCATAAATGCAGAAAGACATCTGGCAATCTATGTACCCACTCTGCCAATGTGTCCTGCCAGTTCTAAGGTGTTCAGATTTATTTCTTATATGTAGATATGTACATATATTGCACCACCTGCATTTACTGAAACCCACCCTCTGATTAGGCTGATAATCCATCACCATAGTCATTGGTAGCTCTTGCCTGGTTCAATCAAAACGTTAGCCACAGTACGTGTTTCTAAAAAATTCCTTCAGGGCTGATTTGTTTTACCCTCTGCAGTGCACTCTTTACAGTACTGAAGGCATTGCCCTGTTTCTTAAATCTAAATGCAACAAGCTTAGACTCTTTTTTGAATACCCTATCTGATATACAATTCCTTCTTAACCTCACATGTTCCTCATATGCTTTCTATTGTGGATTTAGGATGTGAACTGTAAGCTCATACCAGGCTGGTGCCTGCCAATGGTTTCCTTTTTTTTAAACTTCTTTTTATTTGTTTTTGTTCTTTACAGCAGCAGTGCAAGATAAAAAAAAAAAAAAATCTGTGCTTTTTCAACAGTTTATTTCCTGTACTCTGTTGAGCATATACCTGGTAATGTTTCTCTCTGGCATTGTACTATCACCCCGTAATGTGCTCATTTTTTCATTGAAACATAGAAACATAGAATTTGACGGCAGATAAGGACTGCTTGGCCCACCCAGTCTGCCCATTTCCCTACCTAATGGATAAGCTGCAGATCCTAGTTAACCAGCAGCCTACTTCTTCCTACCCCCAACCCCTAGAATTGCCTTATGACTGTTCCATGCATGCTTGAATTCCACCACTGTTTTTGACTGCACAACCTCCTCCGGAAAGCCATTCCACGCATCCACAACCCTCTCTGTGAAAAAATACTTCCTTAAATTACCTCTGAGCCGCCCCCCCATCTTCAAATTGTGCCCCTTGTTCTTACACCTCTTTTTGAAAGATGCTACCCTCTTGGACTTTGTTGATTCCCTTGAGGTACTTGAAAGTTTCTATTAGGTCCCCTCTCCCTCCTTTCCTCGAGGCTATACATATTAAGCTCCTTAAGTCTCTCTTCATATGTCTTCCGTGCAGACCCTGCACCATTTTAGTGCCCTCCTCTGGACAGCTTCCATCCTGTCTATGTCTTTACGAGACTGGGTCTCAGAACTGCACGTAGTACTCCAGATGGGGTCTGACCAGCTGTCTGTACAGAGGGATAATAACTTCCTGTTTTCTACTGGTGATGCCTCTCCTATACATCCCAGTATCCCCAGCCCTCCTTGCTGCCCTATCACATTGCTTGCCCACCTTTGGGTCATCTGATATGACTACCCCCAGGTCCTTTCCATTTTGTTGTTGTTAGTATCTCACCCCCCACTGTGTACTCTTCCCCTGGGTTTTTGTTTCCCAGGTGCATTACCTTGCACTTCTTAGCATTGAATCTAAGCTGCCATACATTTGACCATTCCTCTAACCTTGCCAAGTCCCTTCTCATCCTTTCCACCCCACCTTGTGCATCAACTCAGTTGCAGATCTTTGTGTCATCTGCAAAGAGACATACTTTTCCTTCCAGTCCCTCTGCAATGTCGCTTATAAAGACATTGAAGAGGACCGGTCCTAATACTGAACCCTGCGGTACCCCACTAGTAACCCCCCTTTCTTCAGAGTGGACTCCATTTACTGTTACTCTCTGTGTCCTATTCTCCAGCCAATTCTTTACCCAGGTTGTCATCTTGGGACCCACTCCCAGGCTGGCTAACTTGTATATTAATCTTTTGTGTGGGACTGTGTCAAATGCCTTGCTAAAGTCTAGCTAGGCCATGTCCACAGCCCCTCCCTGATCTACTACTTTGGTCACCCAGTCAAAGAAATCTATCAAATTCGTCTGGCATGACCTTTCTGCTGTGAATCCATGCTGCCTTGGGTCCTGTGCCCCTCTGGCCTCTAGATACTCGACAATTCTTTCCTTCAGAAGTGATTCCATCACTTTCCCTATCACTGAGGTTATACTAACAGGTCTGTAGTTTTCTGCTTCTGCCTTGCTCCCACTTCTGTGAAGGGGAATCACATCTGCCCTCTTCCAGTCCTCGGGTACCACCCCATCCTCCCATGATTTGATAAACAGAGTAGTCAGTGGTGTCACTAGTTCTACCCTTAGTTCTTTTAGAATTCTGGGATGAATCCCATCAGGCCCCATTGCTTTGTCCACCTTCAGTTTTAAGAGTTCTTTCAGAACCCTTTCTTCTGTAAATGGGCTGGTATCAACTTCTGTATCCAGAGTGTTTCTACTGTTTGTTTTAGGTACCACCCCCTCTTCATTTGTAAATACTGAGCAAAGTATTTGTTTTTATTTACATTTCTACCCCCACCATGTTGAAAGCAGCAGTACTAGATAGCAGCCACCATGTTTACTGTGGGCACTACAAAACTGGAACTTGATCACTTCCTGATTAAATAGTTCTGCTGCTTTAAGATATACAGGACAGTAACAACAAAATAGTGCAGCTTTACATTAGATATTAATCACAAGGACAGACATGCTTTTCATATGTGCTAAATTAGTAATTTGAAACTGAATTGTTTAAGTACTATGTACTACTTATTTATGGGACAAAATCATATTTATTTAGTTCATACATAGTCCGTCATCTCCACAATATTTCAAATTTTGGTAGAGCCTGGGATACTCAAGCAGTTAATTTTTCCATGCTATAACTATCCCCCATTATGTTATTCCACAGCCCTATGGTGGGTATCGTGGTGGATAACCAATTTTTTGTTATGGCCTTCTTGGCCGCAAGGATACAAATTGTTAATAATTTCCTGGTATCTGCCATTCTGAGTCCCTCTGGTATATCTAGGAACAGGACAAGTCATTTTGTGAGAGCCAGTGTCGGTTCAAATATGTCTTGCCATTCCTGTTGTATTTCTGACCAGAAATTTTGTAATTTAAGGCATAACCAGAAAATGTGAGCATGACTGGCTCTGAGCTCTATACATCCTCTTCAACAATGTGAGGATATCTTATTGTCATATTTGGCTTGTTATATTGGGATTTTAAAGTAGCGAAGTAAATTCTTCCATGAGAATTCCTTCCATATGTGTGAGGAGGTCAGTTTATGAGTGTCTCTCATATAGTTATTTCATTGAGTTGGGGTAATGTCTGAGTTTAGATCTTCTTGCCATCTCTGTCTGACGTAGTCAGTGGAATGTTTTCCCAACTCTATCAGGCCATGGTAAATTCTAGATACTAAGGAATTCATTGGGTCATCTGTCACTATCACTTAGATGAGATGAATAATAGCTGGTGTGCGTTGCTGTTGAGGGCAAGCCCTCTCAGGCTTTTTTATGTATATCCTTACCTGTATGTATCTATATGAATCTGTTTGGTGCAGTCCATATTTGCCTGCTAGTGTAGAAAAATCTAGAAACTCTTAACTCCCACTCCAGGTAATTATCAGCAAAATAAAAAACAAATTTAAATGACATCTAGATAACTTAATTCTTTCAGGATATAAACCTAGTTATTACAGTTAGTCTGCTACAGGAGCACTTAAGGGCCTCATAAGCCTCCTAGCTCCTTTTCAACCATAGTATGAACCTTAGTACCTTTGTTTAAACTGATAGGGCAGGAAAAGGCCAAACCTCTCCCATTGTTTATTTGTATGGTCTAGTCTAGCCGGTGTAACGTTTCTACTATATACACCACTGGTTTCCTATATGGAATGTTTTAAACTTTACCTTCCTCACTGACAGTCAATTTGATATCTAGAAACTCTATGGCTCTCAAATCAAACATGTCTGTACACTTAAGATTCCACAGTTTTTTTCATTTAACCAATCTAGACATCTTTCTGCCAACTCCACACCTTGACCCCAGCCACAAATGATATAGTCAATAAAATGATACCAGTGAATAATGTGTCAAGGTGGGCATTGGAGCCAGACAGAACCACAAGTTCTTCCCAATGGGCCATAAAGACATTTGTGTTTGAGGGTGCAAAAGCCACCTCTTAACTGTAAGTAAAAATTCTGATCAAAAGTAAAGTACCTGTGTTTCAACACAATTTCTAACACCTCTAGTACGAAGTCTGTTGGTACAATGTCAAAATCTGGTTCCTTATACAAATAATGTCTCACAGCAGCTATTCCCTTTCATGTTGGATGCTTGTATATAAAGAAGCTATGTCCATGGCAGTCCAGCAGTAATCAGGTTGCCAGCATAGCCCTTTTAAGTTTCTGCAACATATTTGTAGTGTCTCTCAGATATGAGGCTGTTTTCACCACAACTTATTAAAAAAATCCACAAATCTGGAGGGACCCTCATTGAGTTACCCAATACCAGAAACTATTGGTTGTCCAGGAGGGGCCCTCACAGGTCTGTGGATCTTGGGGAAAGCACAGATGTATTGACTCATTGGAAAGTCAATATGTAGAAAAGTATGTTTTGCCTGATTGATCTAACCACAGTCTTTGGCCTTATCAAGTAACTCAATCAATATGTTTCTGAATGGCAATGTTGGATTAAAAGTTAATTGCACAGAGCATTCTTTATCAGCTAGCTGCCTGTAAATTTCAGAAACATATTGATGAGTATCTTGTACCACTACAGCAACCCCTTGTCTGCTGGATTGATAGTAATTTCAGATAAGTCCCTCAGAATTATGAGTGTTTGCCAGTCTTAACCAGACATGTTATTGCACCGTGTGTATGTGTGTGTGTGTGTGTGTGTGTGTGGGGGTCAACTCACTGATATCATGCCTAACCAAATTCACAAATACTTTGATAATACTATGTCTGGGGTTTATGTGATAATGGTGAATGAGTAAAGGTAGGTGATTACTGTTATCACTCAGTTAGAGTGCTGAAAACATTTTCAGCACTCTGACAACCCCAACGCCTCAGGACAATGGTGCCAGGACAGTATTTTACTGCTTTCTGTAGGGGGCTGCACCCCTCCACACCCCCCTTGTGGGGGTCTTCGCACTCCACACCCCCCTACTTAAGGATTCTCATCTCCAGGGTGCATGTTGAGGGGGGTGAAAGCAGGTAAAAAAAAAGTTTGGGCCGGGTGCAATAAAATCGCACCAGCACCAGGACCCAAACACGGTACCTCTCCCACCACAACCACTCGTGAACCCCCGATGCCATGACGCTGCTCAGCCAGTCACCTCAGCACCACCCCTACAGCTCTCCACCCCCTCCCAGCCCACGCTCGCTGTGCTCACTTCCACCCCTCCGCGCACATATGCATAGCAACATCCTGTCGCCCAGTTTGCCCACAGCCTCATCCGGTCACCCTACCCTCCCCATCGCCATGAGATATTGTACCAGGAAGGAGTCGGCATTATGGACGGTGCTGTTCTTCATGCGCCCACCTCACTGGTTAGCCTATGTCTGGGTTCATATGGACACAATTTTATTTTTTAGATTAGTATTTGTCCGTAATGATTTTGCTGAATTTTCCACATTTTGGCTATCTATCCTGTCGAATTGCATGTTCTCAGCAACTTTAATAAGAAAGCCAATGTCCACCCATTGTTCCACATTATTATCTTCAGTTATAGGCAAAATGTCACTGATAATGCCTGTGCCAGTCCCATCCAGTTGAATATTTTCTTCTGGGAATCCCATTGTCAAATTATTCTGAATTCAGCGAGGGTGCTCGAGGAAAAAAAACTTTCTAGTGCAATTTCTGAAGAAATTTGAATAAATCTACTCACAAATGTATCAGGTGGTACTGATGAAAGATAAAATAATCCCTTGGCCAGTACATTAGCCTGTGCTTCTGAGAGATTAACAGATTAAATATTTAATACTTGCACAGTCTCTATTTGTTTTTTGCCATTCTTCTTGTAATAATTGTCTCATCACCTATGCTTTTTACTCCTTCTTGTTCTCCTTCTCCTGTCCCTCTGCCTTTAGTACCTATATTGTCCATTTCCGCCAGTTGTTCTTGTGAGATTTGGTCTAAAAAATATACTGCACTTATTTGTTGCTGTTACTTGATTCCCCTCCAAAATTCTGCTGTTCTTGTAATTTGTTCCTTAATTGTAGCTTTCTACTCCTTGACCTTCCTCTGCTCCTTGTTCTACATTTTGATCCCAGCTGAACACTTCTCCCTCAGAATAATCATGTTTATCTTGTTCAGATTTGTTCTTCTTTCTGGCTTCTATTTCTGCTCCAGCTTCAGATTTCTCAGGCTTGTTTTGCAGATGACTATCAAACTCTTTAAACTCACTTGTGTTCTTACATTTTATAAGTTCTTCCTGAATTTCAGTAAGTTCTTTTTTATTGTTACTGTAATTCCTTTGCCTAGTTCAATCAAAATGGGTGCTAAGTTATTAGAACAATTTGCCAATGAGTTTTCCCAACAATATTTCAAGTCCTAGTCTAAATACCATGAAGAAGGGGCTTTAAACCCACTAGGAGACCAACATGGCACAGTCAAAATGTTTTGGTTGTGTAGCTCCCCCCAATGGTCCAGGTTCAGAAGGAGCAAAGCTAGGCAAGCTTCGTGTGATGTAATGGGCCCTTAACTGAAAAAAACTCCCTGCTGTTTCAGTGATGGCTCATAGCGCCTGAACAGGGTATAATTAAAGTGAATGGTTTATTTGTTCGACCGTAAATTAAGGGCATTACAAACATAATACATAATAAAAAGGCACATCAATATACAGTTAACAATAAATTGCACAAGCACAGCAGTAAATTTCAGACAACAATAAAAATATACTTCATTCTTTGTAAGCTGAACTCTGTATTTTATCCACAGGTAAATATTATGCTCCCCATAAGAATATATTCAACTAGATAGATAGATGAGCCCCATAAAACTTTCCACACTATCTAGTAAGGGTAGACACTCCAAGTATAAAGGGTAGACAACAAAATGCCCTACTTCAGGTTAGAATCACTCCATCAGGCCCATCACTTATTATGAGAAACACAAAAAAAGTTTCTGGTACTATCCATAGTCTTTTCTGACCTGTCATCTCTGCATGCATTAATGGGAATCCATCCACTGAATCCCACTATACTGTATGTCGGTAAAGCATTCTTTCCATATTTTCTCTTTTCCACTGGGTGCCATTTGCCAGTTTAAGTCTGAGTACTAGTCAACTCTGGCTATGAGGCCTGAGTCAACATTTCAGTTAGACCAGCCTTGATGCACAGCAACCAAGCTTGGGAATAAAGGTCCTAAAAAGGCAGGATGCAAACAAGGTGCAAAATAGCAGCAGGTCCTGTCCCAAAATACACACTGGACAGCTAGTCGTACTTTGCCTCAGAATTTCCATGCTAAAAAATTGTGACCATAAGACAGGGATACTTAAAGCACACCTCTCCCACATTTCAGGCTAAAATGTTGGACCACTCTAAACTACACAGTTGTATCCCATACAGAAGGGGAGAGCTGAGTTGACAGGTCACCTCAGAACTTCTATCCAATACTTTAAATGCCTAAAACAAAATAGGGTATGTTAATCATTTTAGCCTACAGGCACTAAAATGTATTCCTACAAGGCTTCAGTTAATAGCCCTAACTCCATATAACTGAAATATGCCCCACTATAATAGGATCTCTAAAAATAAGTAACTTACTAATAGTAAAACTGAGCATCTATAAGCATGAAAGATCCAGCATTTAGGGGAAATATAGTATTACTTATTGGAGATTATTAGGGACATGTTTTAATTAGGAAATGTTACCGGTCAGACAAACCTATTATAGCGCCCATGGCGCAACTGGCTACACTGTCCACTAGAACTCCCACAGACCAAGCCATTCCCTAAGACTCAACCAGGAAAGAAATTTGAGCCAATATGCTTAGGCCCCACTGTAGGTAGAGTCAACTCATGGAGGTACTATTTCACGACACTATTGAAAGAAGCTCAGTCACTAGTCCCACGTTAGGTTTTCCTAGGCTGCCAGCAATAGCCATCTTTTTGGAGAACTACCAAGGAGCATCATACTGCTCATGCAATTCCAAGCCCTTCTGTTCCCCGGTATGATGGGAATTATATGATGGCTACTATCTGTAACCAATACAACCAGGCACACCACTGAAACTGATCTGTCCCTGCTCATGTGTGAGCCTTGGGCACATCTAGCCAAATTGTATACAACTATTTCAATGTTGCATTTTCGACATTACCACCTGGCATACTACTATTCAAAAAAGAAACACAACCTCTCTCTGACTGAACTCTGCCTATGCACCCTGAAACTTGTGCTCCTCCTCCTGCTGCTATCAGGGACTTTTCACCGGACCAAACACCTCCAACCAAAATAAACCAGCAGGCACTCTCTCAATCATGTGCCTGAACATCTGCAGTTTACTTCCGAAACTTGATGCACTGCAAGCCTTTACCACCCAACACAACCCGGATATTCTGTCAGTAGTTGAAACTTAGCTCACCCCAAAGATTCATGACCAGGCAATCACCCTTCCTGGCTACAATGTCTTCCGGGTTGATCGTAAGTCCAAAAGAGGTGGAGAGTGTGCCTTATATGTGAAAGACACTTTCCGAGGACACCCCATTGATTCCAATCTTCCAGGAACACCTGCTCAGATTCTTCCCATCAGACTTCTATTAGGCACCCACAATAAGGCCCTCACAGTTGTCACTGTTTACATACCTCCTAAAGAACAGGGACCTGGTCTAACCGCTGTCCTTGACTTTGTCAAATCCCACCCATCGGACTCCGAAATCATCCTTCTTGGTGACTTTAACATTAATTGGCTCTCAGCTGAATGTGGGTCATTTAAGGACTCCATTATATCAGCTAACCTGACTCAAATGGTTGACTATGCAACCAGAAAGCACTACAGAACTGGGACCTGCACCCTACTTGACTGGATCCTAACCAACCACCCCTCCCGGATCACAAAAATCTCAGTCCTCCCCGACTCACTCAGTGACCACTCTTCCATCAGCTGTACCTGGTCAAACAAATTCTATAAGCCCCCTCCAAAAATCATCACCAGCAGAGTCCTACCCCGTGGTCAGCTACCCCACCTCAAATCACACCTCAGTCTGCAGGACTGGTCCCCCATCTTCAAGGCAACAGATACTAATACTGAACTGGAGCAATTTATTCACATTTTCAATGAAGCCTGTAATAAATTTGCCCCTCTCAAAAAGCGTAAAGTTAAATCGCTCAGTAACCCTTGGCTGTCAGGAGACCTCCTAAAAAAACTTAAATCCAGGGACCACCTCTGGGAACTGGCTAGAAACTCTGTAAGCAACCGACATCCAGAATTATAAACGGGCACGAACGACTGCACCAAATCCATTCGCAACAGAAATCTGACTACTAAAAAATGCCCTCACTAACTCCTGGGGAAATGGGAGGGATTTCTGGAAAAACATTAAAGAGGTCACTGGGAAGCAGTCAAAATCCTTACTGAACATTCTCAACATAAATGGGCACACTACACTCGACTCTAAAACTATTGCGAACACTTTTAACATCGCTTTCACTGACCTTAGCAGTGTTCTCCCCTCCAACTTCTTCCAAGACGTGTCAACTCCCATCCCCCCAACTCCTCCACCCACGCCTGTCACCCACCTTTCTACTTTAAAGCACTAGAGAAACATCAAGTCCAAAACTACATTGCCAAAGCCATCAGAAAATCTAGAACAAGCAATGACACACTTGACCTCAAGCTACTGGCCCTAATGCTTGACGAGGTACTTGGGCCCCTCACCAAAATCTTTAATCTCTCTCTTTCCTCTAGTCAATTCCCAGACAAATGGAAAATGGCCACTGTTACCCCAATTCACAAAATTGGTGATAAGGCTGACCATGTGAACTTCTGCCCTATCTCCATTCTGCCTCCCCTATCGAAGGCACTGGAACGTATAGTAGCGGACCAACTTACCGAGCATCTGGACAATTATAATATTCTCTGTAAACAGCAACATGGCTTTAGAAAAGGTCATAGTACATCCTCTGCCTTACTCGAATTCACCAGCTCCATTCAGAGCTCCCTTGACAATGGACAACTAACTGGTGCTATTTTCATTGTCCTGACCAAAGCCTTCGATACTGTCCACCACTCCCTCCTGCTGAGCCAACTAAAAAATGCTGGTCTCTCCAATGATTCAATCTCTTGGTTCAAAAGCTATCTTGAAAACCGCACCCAGCGTGTAAAAATTGGAGATGTGCACTCTGATTCAAGACCTGTCTTCTCTGGAGTTCCCCAGGGTTCAATACTGGGCCCCCTACTCTTCAGCCTGTTCCTTAACACCCTACCAGACTCCTGCACTGAACATATCACCCTGTATGCCGATGATGCAGTAATTCTTGCCACACACCAGGACCCAAAGAAATTGCAAGAAAATCTCCAACTCGGCTTCTCCTCGGTTGAGAATTGGCTCACAAAGCACAAACTGATCCTTAATCAAAAAAAAACAAAGGCCATGATTTTCAGCAGCTCCCATAATAAACATAAGCACTTCCAACTCTCCGTTATCACCAGACAAGGTGCCGCACTGGAACAGGTCAAAAACTTTAAATACCTCGGGATCACCCTTGACCCTCACCTCGCCTACACTGCCCACATCGACCATGTCGCCAAAGCCGCTAACTCCTGGCTAGACCTGCTATTCCGTCATAGGAAACACCTGACACCCGAAGCCCTTGCTGTCGCTGTCCAGAGCTCCATCATATCCATCATTGATTATGGCGTTATCATTTACGGCTCTGCTACAACCACTGCCCTCAAACGTGTATCCACCGTCCTCAACAAGGCCTGTTGACTTGTCACTGGCTCCCAATGCCTAACTCACACCTGTGACCTCTATTCTCAAACTGGATGGTTGAATCTTGCCAATCGAATAAAACACCAAACTTGTATTACTACTAAGAAAATCTTGCTGGGCCTTGCCCCCTGGAGTCTGTGCCCCTCATACAACCAGAATCCACACCGACATACTAGGGATCAAAACTCAGCTTCTGCAAGTCCGCTTGCCACGCACAACACAGGCCAAAGATCCTTTGCTTACCGGGCCACTAGTTGGTACAACAGTCTTCCCAGCGACATCTCATCTTCTCTATCGCTCAGCACTTTTAAGACTCGTCTCTGCCTAACACTGACTGCCTCCAACCTCTGTGACTGTTGTGGCTAAGCATATCTTTTGGTTCCATAGCTGAAGATGCCCTTTTGGACCCACATCTACTCCTGCACTTTGCCAGCACCCCCCTTCCTATCTTTACCTCCCCTGCTGGCCCATGACAAATGCCACCCGGCTGCACTACCTCTATTCTTATCCGCCTTCCACCTCTCCTCTCTCTGTCCCCCCAACCTACCTCCCCTTCTCTCCCATCCACTTAGTCTCCCTGATTTCACCCTCCTCCTTTCCCTTTCCCTTCCCCAAAGTTTCACCTTATTGTTCTTTTTTCATCTACAAGACTATGTGTTGTTCTTTTTTTTTTAATTTTATAAACTGTTATCTTTGCTTATGATTGTCTCAATTGTACCAATGACGTGGAACCTTTGTAAAAGAGCCTTGGCTCAAAGGTATTTGTAATCCTAGAACAAATAAATAAAAAAAAAAATAAAATTATGAGTGTTTATGGTCCAAGTTTACACTTGAAAGTCCACACTTTTGGCTCCACTTTCAGACCCATCACCCCTCTGGCTGAGCCCTATTATGGCTAACTATTCAGACCTCAGTGGAGAATCAGAGGGGCTCCCCCAGGAAGGGCAGTGAAGAGTTCCCTAGTAGACTCCCAGGTCCACCGCCAGGGCTTAGCTGACTCACATGCCCCCACATTCAAAAAAAAAAAACAACAAATTTCTCTATACAGTATTTCCCAAATCACAGTCAATCATCTGACACATTTACAGAAAAAAGCGAACAAGTCATTATTTCCCTAAGTCAGAATAACAAATATAAATAGTTTGCAACCAAACACAGATTTCATTCAGTGCAGCAACCAGCTCCTAAAAGAAGTCCCATTTCAATGTGTAAAGACTTTAAACATTGAAACATTTTTTATCCACAGGATACATGTTAGCCATCAATAATCCATTGCATTTGAGTAGTGACCCTTCAATAATTCAGTCCATGTTAGAAACCCACGCAGAGGCTTTACTCTGATTGATCTAAAACACTTGGCATAGTGTAAGCTCATAAATAAGTATAGTCAAAGCTCCTTTATAACTCTAGAGTTGCAGTTGTAAAGACTTCACTGGAATAACGTTTGTGGAAAAAAATGGCAGCGAATATCAAATAATAAAAAGGATCCATTTGAACACAGGAGTCCCAGTTGTCAGTCAGCACTTTGCTAAAACAGTGTTCATATAAAAACTGGCCACTAGAATCACTACAATAAAAAGACCGTTGTTTATTGCAGAGATGCAGCAGGAGTTCAAGCTCAAGCTCCAGATTAATAACAATAAAATCGTGCCGAGAAATTAAATACCCAGTAACCTTGAGACACCAGTAAATCTGGGTATTAAATCAGCAGCTAATACTAAATGTACAATCAAATACCTCGTCAGGGGGAATTATCCCGAGTCTGACCTCAACTTCGACTTGTCACTGCACTTATCACTCCTCCAGCGTCTTTATAAAATTGTGCCCAAAAGGAGCACTGAAGTAACAAAAGCTTGGCTACCTTCAATTGATCAAGGTGAACCACTTCCAATTATTCAATCTCTTATTGCTCAGGCATTCCTTCAGGCAGGGTTTTATCCTCTGAATATTCGTCAGGAAACATTTAGTTAAATAAAATGAGATTGTCAGCAAATTTGATGCTGTATCAGTTTGTCTGGGTTTTGTCTCACAGCGAACCGCCTCTGCTCTCCCAAGAGGGGGGGAGGACACCGGCTTCAATTATACCTGAAACACACAAAAATAAGTGCTCCTCTAAGTGCAGTACATCCAGTGAATTGTAACATTAGCCCAGGCTCCCAGCCCTTAGCAAAGATGACATACCTGAATTAGGCAGAAAAAACGCCTATTTGCACTCAAGGTGCTGCAGTTTGCCTACAAATCTAGCCTCGGTTCTTACTGCACTCTGCATCCCACCACAGTGAGGAGCTTACTCTCGATCATCAGCATTCCAATGGGCTATAGCAATCTAATTCAGATTTTCATTTAACATCAGAAAGAAAAAACAGTGTAGAGGCGGCTCTTATGTATTACAAAGCAAAGTGCCGACTGATGCACATGGCGTTCCACCCACTACGCACAAACAAAGCAAGCTGTAAAATTAGAGCCAAAATGGCAAACTTGTGAATGAAAAGTTATAAAAACATATAAAAGTAACACTTTAAGCCAAAATATGACCTCTGAAAATGAATTATTTTTTGGGAACAAAGGTCAGCTCCGGGTGGACTGGAGCAGCAGAGCAGCCATTTTGCTGCTGCTCCGCCCCCTCAACCAAATGCAGTTGCTGAGCAGGGTATAATCCATTCCCTGTCTGATTATAGGACAGGATACATTCCTTTCTGTTATGAGGGTACATCCCTATCTGATTACAGAGTATATCCTTGCTGGACAACAGGAGGGGATTTAGTTTGTTAAAAAGAAAAGAAAGAGCCAGCCCCGGAGCACTACAGTACCATCAGTACTGTTACCTACTCTGATGAACTGAGTTTCCGAAGGGACCTTGGTCGCTCAGAATTTAGCCGGGGAGAGAGGAGTGAGCATCCCGTGGATGGCTCCTTTACTGGGAAGTGGGGACACTGTGATCTCCTGTGGGACTGCAGCAGAGCCCTATCATAAGCTGGGTGCCAGGTGGCAGCTGAGAAAGGTGGATATGTGAAAAATGAAAATGAAATGGAAGGATTTTAAAAAAGCAATAAAAGCAGGCAACCTTTTTTTTTTGTTTGTGAAATAAAGCAGCAAAAACTGTCCCCGGAATGTTGAAACATTGGAGCGCTCTGGGAACTAGGTAGCAAGAACATTTTAAAAATGTTGTTTCTAAAGACTTTAAGCAAAAGTGGAGTGGTGAGTGGCGTACTATACAGTGCACACAGTTTCACAACCTCATTGTTATGAAGTTATAACATGAGATGCATGTTATTAGCACTCACTGGGTTTTGATTTGATTAGCACTCACTGGGTTTTGATTTGATTAGCACTCACTGGGTTTTGATTTACCGTGAGGCTGTTATAGCTGTCTTTGTGTTCAGCATTCTTGCTGTTTCCAAGATACATGATAATAACATGTATTAAAACAACAAGAAGAGAAGCTATATTGGTTCAAAAAAGTTAATGTATTTATATTATAATGAAGATACATGCATTAAACGGAGCAGGAAGGAAGCATGGGGGAAAGTATGCAGGTTAACTTTACGAAGAAAAACAGTCTCTAAAAGCAGACTTGAGAGACTATATTTCTACTTTCATGAGGGTAACCCATATTTGAATCCAAGTAATGGCAAGTTAATTTGACAAAAGCAAGCTGTTTATTTATTTAGTTAGTTTCTGATACCAGGTAAAATGCACTAGACATATATATATATATATATGTATGCCTATTTTCAGGTATGACCTGGGAGAGTTACAGACTAAAACAGGCAGTAACAGTTACATAAATCTGAGAGCAACATCATAGGACATGTTTATAGTCTTGAGTTGAATGATGAGACTCAACAACATCACCAGCTGTGCTAAACATCCTCTCGAATGGCACACTCATAGGTTTCATAAGTTTCATAGGTTTAACGGAGCTTTTAAAGACTGAAGTCCATATACTCACCATAGCTTATGTGTATCCAAAGATCTTGTTATTAATCAGATATTGATCTAATTGGGCCTTAAATGCTTCCATTGTCCTACTAGCTACCATTTGAATTGGGAGCTTATTCCAAATATTAGTTACCCTCACTGTTAACCAGCACTTTCTCCTAGCAGTATTATATCTTCCCCCTTATTTGTAGGGGATGAGCTCTAGTATTGTAAGACTGGACTCTTAAAACTAGATTTAGCGGTTCCCAGAGTGAGGTATAATTTAATGCCCTGTATATCATATACAAATCACCACATAATCTGTGAAACTCCAAGGAGTACAGGCCCAAGGTCAGTAACCTCTGTTCCGAATCCTGGCCCTGGGCCTCAGCTATCCTCCGAGTTGCTCTCCTTTGAACCCTCTCTAAGGATCTGATGTCGCCTCTGCCCCCAGGTGTCCAGAACTGGGCACAGTACTCCACATGCGGGCGTACCAATAAGGTGTAAAGTGGTAAGAGAACCTCCTTTTTTCTACATTTTATGTGCTTATGAATGCAGTATTGTATGCTGCTAGCTTTTTTAATAATCTGATTATAGTGTGGCCTAAAACTGAAATTATTACAGATTTTTACACCGAGATCTCTTTCTTCAGTGACAACCTTTAATGGTTTATTGCCTAATCTATATTGGTGATGTTTATTATTTTTGCCCATATGCATCATGGTGCATTTGTCGATATCAAATGCTGACCATTGCCTCTGGGCCCAGGCTTCCAAGTCCACTAGAGTGGCTTGCAGAGAATTTGCATCCTCAAAATCTTCTACTAGATGACCAATACAAGTGTCATCAGCGAATTTTGAAAGCCATATGTAACACCCCTACAAATGGGGGTTCCTAAAAAGCCTCTGTGGAGCTTGCTTAGGTGTTCCCCTGCCTGCTGGTGTTCAGCAATTAAGCCGTTAAGAATGGCACTGTGACGTGAAGGGGACCATTTGGTTCTTTTTTTACAAGAATGGCTAACGCTGCAATTTGGAGAAGAAGCCAGGAAACGTATAAAGAATATCCAGAAGGCCTATCAAATTACGAGACTGGGAAAACCAGACAACGTGGAGGCTCCCCACGCAATTTTGGCAGTGACGGATGGTGTGGCAACAAGAGACTATCTCCTAGCCAGGACCAGACAACTTAAAACCTTGGTATGTGAAGGTGAGACTGTTCGAATTTACCCAGACATTAGTTTCACCACTAGGCAAAGGCGCAAATTGTTCGATGGCACTAGGGCACTCCTAAGGGAAGCAGGGATTCAACATAATGTGTTATTCCCAGCTCGCCTGAGAATTATCCATCACGGCAAGATTTATGTCTTCTCAGACCCGAAGGAAGCAAATCGCTGGATCCAGAAGCAGGTGCAGAGGAGGCGACGTTCGAGAGACCAGAACGAACTTTCTTCAGATGAGGAGGAACTGTGAAGTGGCGTTTAGAATACCTGGTTTGAGACCTGAAATATAGAAATGCGTGGGGTGATTGCTTTGTATTTTACTGAAAGAGTGCATGAGTAAACGCCTAGACTGCAACGAGGATTTCTATAAAACTCAGCACTAAACTACATTGAGTTACTTCTAATAATTGCAGTTACTTATGGGGGAAACCTGTTTAAATGAAAGTTGACTAAATTCCAGTTTGTTATAAAGCTTGAGATAATAATACTACCTGAATTAAAATGGTGGGATAGAGATGTAGCATTATTTGATTTGCATTTAGCACCAATGATGTGCACTTATAATTGGTTAAGCATGGATATCAGTATCCCCTCTTTTGAGGAGAAAAGACATAAGATTAATATAGATAACAAGATTTTGTTTTTTTTTTTTCCATGCAGTTCTTGGGCCTTTTAAAGCAGCCTAAAATGGTATAAAGGACTTATACGGACTCTATATATTAAGTATCCCCCTCAGACGTATCTTTTGCAGTAGACTAATCTATTACGCCATGTACTATGAGGAGTGGCGCCCTCAATGTGTCTTTATTCCTAACATTTGATATGTCTCTGCTGGAACTGTACAGCTTGCTGTTTATAAGAAAACAATAAATATGAAGTTTAAAAAAAAAAAGAATGGCACTGTGAGTGCTGGTAGAGTCTCCTTATACTATCTCTTTAACAGCTGTCTGCTTGCTGACATGATTACTGTTTTCTAGGGGGGGCTGGTGTTTCTCTGCTCAAATCCCACCTGAACTGCAGGGAAATCGCTCCATTTCTGCAGTCGCTAAGAGCACAGAGGGAGCCTAAATGAAAGATGTAACTGTTTGCCTGAAACCAGTTAGAGTGTTAGTAAAAATACAGTTTGTCTAACCTGCCTTTCTTGCAGCTGGGACTCTGTGTGTTTTGGCTCTCCATTTTGGATCTGAACTGCCGAATGGGTCCAATCAGTGTGGGGGGACCTTTAAAATGGAGTCTGTTTGGACCAACTAGAATTCGGACTCTCCTGGGAGCTGGCTTACAATGAGGAGGTATAGCTAGTAATTCTGGGAAGTGAAGTTCTGGACCTTGGCACCTATTTGCACCAACGGAGAGAGTTTCTGAGTGATTGACAGCTGAGTCCACCAACTGGACCGGGTGGCGCCCGAAGAGAATGCTCCGCCTTGCGACTGGGAGGTCAGAGTCGTTGTGACCGTGAGGACAGAAGGAGCTCTGTGCTTCTGCGTTGTATAGTTTTGAGCGGGAAGCGTGTGAGAGGCCTAAATTCGGGCTGTTGCCATTGCCAACTTGAATCGGACTGAATCTGAGAGTACCAAAAGGAAGGAAGGCTGAAAGAGTGGAATCCAGGCTCACCCTATAGAAGACTGGAGAAATTGCTGAATCGCGCTCGGTCTCTCAGGAATTGAAGCTGCTGTGTGAACTCCCTGGTATGTGCCGCAAGTGCGTTGGGACCTGAAAGCAGCTGCCTGGTATAGTCATTTCCTTTACATATAATTGTGTTGAATGCCCATGAGGAATAGCTATTCCAGTTCTCTTGTCTCCGCGCAGTGTAAGCTGAATGCTGAGCTGAATGTATTCAGACTGAATCCATCTGTTGATCAAGGCAGTGTGGCCTGGGCGGTAGAATCTCATCTCCCTGCTTGTGTGTCTGGCAATCCAGAACCACCATCTGCGCCAGGTTACATCAGCGTGGGGTAGCATGAGTACAAATCAGGGCATCCCCTGTGACCTGTTAAAACAATCACCAGTGTTTCATCTGATTTTCTTTCTTTCATTTCCTCAAGGACTGAGCCATCTGGCTCCAGATTACAATTGGGTATTGTGCATATCTCTCTTACAGGGCCCTTTCCATCTGCACCTGCCGGCCAACCCTGGGCAACGGACCTGGCTAGCCCCTCAACCTGGGTACCCAGAGTGTGACTTTTATGACTTTGTATGAGTGCACAGTACTGTGATTTATTTCTGCCAATCAGCTTGATCTCCCCCTCCCTGTGTTTCAGTCCCCTAAATAAACCAGAATGGATGTTATTAACTTTAACCTGTTTAGAGTGTCAGTACCTATATAGCAGGCATTGCATTATTTTGTGTAAATTGACCAACCTTATTTCACAGGGGGTCCTCCGAGACAAACTGCAGAATCAGTCTCGAGGGTAAGTGGTGCCTTATGATTGGATCCAGTGTACGTGTGGGGTATTGGCATTGTAATTCTTGTATATTGTGTGGACCATTAGAGGGAACAAAAGGGGGTCTCGGTGTCCCAGAGGGCTGTGACTAAACTCAATCAACCATTACCAACTCTGACCTCTGGGTGGAGGCACCCGCCATAGAACCTATGCCCCTCAACCTGTTGGTGGTCCAGCAGGCAGGGGTAGTAGCCCTTGGGATAGTGCCACCTGGGGGTTACACCATGAGCCAGATATTGGCTCATGGACACTATATATATATATATATATATACTAAAAAGACATGGACCCAACACTGAACCCTGTGGAACCCCACTAGCCACATCTGTCCAGCCACAGTACTCTCCCTTGATACAAACCCTCTGTTGTCTATCAGTCAGCCATGACTTGATCCAATGAATAATGTTAGATTGCATACCCATCTTAACCAGTGCATCGATCAATTTATCATGTGGGACTTTGTCAAAAGCCTTGGTGAAGTCCAAAAAGAACACATCCACTGAACTCCCTTCGTCCAAGGCTTTAATTACTTTCCCATAAAATTCCAGGAGGTTCGTTTGACATGACCTGCCCTTCACAAAACCATGTTGCGTATTATCAATGTTACCCGTCAGATCCTGAACTTCAATAATGTGTTCCTTAATAATGCCTTCCAATATTTTAACCAGGATGAAGGTCAGGCTAATTGGGCTATAGTTTTTGACCTCATGCCTTGAACCCTTTTTATGTATGGGGACAACCACTGCTTGCTTCCATACCTCTGGCACATCCCCTTCATTTAAGGATCTCTGAAAAAGGCAGGTTACAGGACCTGCCAGTTGTTCAGCCAATTCCTTAATCCCCCTTAGATGTAGTTCATCTGGGCCCTGTGCTTTATTTTGATCCAGAAGTTTTTATTTTTTTTCAACGTCAAGTATATCTAAGGTAATACTAGATTCATATAATTAAGAACTATGTTGGGATGTGGTAATTACAGAACCATGGTTGAACACTGTGGAAAAGTAGTTATTACAATGCTCTGCCATTTCTTGATAGTCAGATATAATGTTTCCATCATGACTCCTTAGGGAACCAATATTTTTTTTGTACCTTTCTTATTATTAATATACGAGTAGAAAGACTTGCAATTATCTTTTACTTTAGTAGCTAGTTTGAACTCATACTTTCTTTCACTTGTTCAATATACTTTTTGGTGGTCCTTAAACATTGCCATCCTGTACATTCTATTTTTTTTCTTGATTGCCCTCCTAATTGAAGGTGTCATCCATAAGGGGAGGGATTTTTTACTGCATTGTATTTATTTATAGTTGGCACATGGGTCTGAAATAAACTTTGTATTTTAGTATGTAAAGTGTCCCACATGCCAAGCAATGAGGCATCTTTAAATTCTTTTTCCCAATTTCAGTTGGCCAGGTCCCTTCTCATATGGTCAACGTTTGCCCTATCATACCTATAGACTGACATTTTGTTGGTGATGTCACCTATTTGTTGCATATAGTTACAACTGACCATTAAATGGTCACTGAAACCCAGTGGTGGCAAGACTGAATAGTTTCGGATCGTATCACCTAGGTTACTTAAGACTAAATCCAGGATATGATTACCCCTGGTATTGCTGGTCACAAACTGTTCCAACCCAGCCAGGTCAAACATTTCTAGGTAGTCTGCCTCAATTGCAGTATTTATGTGTAGTGTTTCCCAGTTTATTCGGGGAAGATTTAAATCTCCTAATAATATAACATTTTTTAAATTTACCAGCTGTTTGATAAAGCCAGACAGTAGCGGGGTAATTGAAGGTGGTCTATAAACTAATCCTATATTTATCTTGATGTTCTATACTGGGGAGATTCCCACCCATAGAAATTCACTACTTCCCCATTTTGAAGTATCCAAACCTTCAGATGTAATACCTTCTGCTATATATAGTGCTACTCCCCCAACCCCGGACAGTGTCCTATCCTTGTTATATAAGCTGTAACCGCACATATTTTTGTCCCAAGTGTCCTCTGGTTTCCACCATGTCTCAGTTATCTTACAGCCAGTTGCACCATGGTAGAGGATGAATGCATCTTCTGTACCCTGTAGCCTAATGGATCAACTTGAAATGGCTCAATAAACTCTGCAAAATAGCCGTTCAAGATATTTTCCACGAAAAAGGCTGTGATTGTGTCCTCTTCTGTTGCACTTGATGTAAGAACATGTTGAGCAGTGCCCACTCACTCACATCAGTGCTGCTGTCAGTACCAGGTATTTCTTCCCCATCATCAGTGCTACTGTCAGTAACTGGTATTTCAAACCCCAGGAAATCTTACTGTATTCTGACTTATGCAGTATGGTCTCACCATAGGACTGCCTCAGAGCCGAAATGATTAATAGAACCTATGCAAAGGATGGAATGCTAGGCTTGAGCTCGGTTTTGAAACCACTGTCCCTAGTAAACAACTCCTAACCATCAGATTCTTTACTCCGCTTGCCTCAGCAAGACGTCTCCAGAGAGCTCTCCTTCTCCTCTTGAAGAAACTTTATTTTCTCGGTTTATACCTCAGTAAATTTATTTCATTTAGTATTCTTATCACTGTCCTTGGTTTTCAGTAGTAATTGTTTAGATTTTAGTTTGTAAGGGGTAAGTAGTCGTTTTTTTCCCTGGTTCCTTAACCGAGGGGAAACTGACAGTTCCCTTATTTTAATATATGTTTTCGTTAGTTTGAAATTGTTCCAACTCTGTATAGTCAGTTAGCTAGTTTTAAAACTTATACCGGAGTAATTCCCGGTTAGTGGGTCCCTTTTTTCAACCGGGGTAACTCCTGGATCTATAGCTCTAAACCTGGTTTCATTTTTTACGGTGAAACAACTGACAAAAAAAAAATTCTATTTGGCTTTTCATCATATTTTCGCTTATGTCACAGAAACCAAAAAAGAGAACAGGACCCAAAGGTTTCCAGCACTCCACAGAGTGTGGGGAACTGTTTGTAAAGGCTGATCCTCATTTGATTTGCTTGTTCTGTCTGGGGTTTGACCACCTTCAGCCAGACTGTGAAATCTGTGCTAATTTCCCTCAGTCCACCCTTGAAAGGCGGTTGAAGAGGCTAAGGGAAAAAATGACTGATAAGGCTGCTAACCTGGCCACTGAACAGTCCACTGAACCGGAGGGACTGTCCTGTGACAGGGGCGATAGTTCCACAAAGAAAAGAACTGCGGATAAGGCTGCTGAACCGGCCGTCATGGTTAAGAAAAAATGAAAAGAAAAGCACCAGGAACCGCAACCAGTATCAACAGCGGTTCCTTCTGCTGAAGAGATCGCGAATGCGATCAGGATTATTCAGTCCTTGGAGTCCCGGTTCCAGTTGAAAAACAGCCAGTTCCACAGACTCCCGGTTCACAAGTCCCCGGTTTAACAGACCAAGGTAGGGAACAGTTTGAGGATTCTGGTCTTGGTGAAGAACCAGAAGAGGATTATGGAGACGATGATTATGATGAGCCTGTAGAGCCAGACATCTCTCCTGATCCCCACAGGCCTGATTCCCCTAATAAGGGAAATGAAGATTTTTCTTCATACTTTGCTTTTATGAAGCAAGTGGTCCAGTCTCCCATCCCAGAAGTCTCTGGAAGATGAGGAGGAGGAGGAGGAGGAGGAGGAAGACTATAAAGAAATGATGGATGTCCCTCCATCAAAAAGGCTGCTTCTCCCTTTACACAAGTCCTTGAGGAGGCAGACTATGAAAATATTAGAGGACCTCACTTCTGTCCCTCCTACTGATAAGAAAGTGGACAGGAAGTACTGGGAGGATAAGTCTGGGGCTGAATTTTTTTTGGTCACCCCAGTCATGAAGGTGTAGTACAGGCTATAGCTTGTGACAAAGCTGGCATCCCTCTGGCCTCCCACCATCCTGAGAAAGATTCCAGGAGAATGGCTTCAATAGCCAAGAAGGTTTATTTAGGATCCTCCCTAGCCATTAGGCAGGCATCCTATATGGCATATCTAGCCAGATATCAAAAATCTGTGTGGTTCACTGTAATGGAAATTGCCAAGTCACTTCCTCCTCCAATGGCTGCTGACCTGGAAGAAGCAGTTAAGAGGGCCATTGAAGCATCTAAGACCCAATTTAGGATGGCAGTGGATGCAAATGACACTGCATTCAGGCAGATGGCTTCAGCAGTGTCTCTGAGAAGGTTTGCATGGCTTAGAACCACTGACCTCTCATAGGACACACAAAACAAGGCCTTGGATTTTCCCTGTGACCTCGTGTCTCTGTTTGGAGAACAAACAGAGGCATACATGAAAAAATGGATGACTACAAAGCTGCTTACAAAAGTGCAGCAGTAAAGGAGAGAACTGGCAACTCCCAGAGACACCACTCTAGGGGTGGCAGGGGCAGGACTCCTTACAGGCCTTATTTTCAGCCCCAAGTCTTTCCCCAGTATCAGTCTAGGGGATACTTTAGGGGCAGGGGCAAGAGGGGCACTGGTCACACTAGCCCCACTGTCCAGCCAGTATCTTAATCAAAGCAGACTCCCTGAGCAGAATGTCCGGGTCGCCTCCCAATTACTAGTAGGGGGCAGACTGGCCCACTAATTCCAGGAATGGAAAACATCACCACAGACAAGTGGGTTCTGAAGTAGTAGGCCAGGGTCTGGTCATCAGCTTCAAAACCATGCCAAGGCTGAGGTCAACGGCCTTCAAGCCTTCCTCCCCATCAGAAACAACCCTACTGGAAAAGGAAGTGCTACTTCAGGCAGTGGAACCAGTCCCTTCCATTCAGAAAGACAAGGGTCTGTACTCCAGATACTTCCTTACATTAAAGAAAATGGGAGTGGCATCCCATTCTGGATCTCAGATACCTGAACAAGCACCTAGCAAAACCAAAATTCAAGATGGTCATTCTATTTACCATATTATTTACTCTAAGGCAGGGAGACTGGCTAGCATTCCTGGACCTAAAAGATGCTTACTTTCACATCCCAATCAGAAGGTCACATAGAAAGTACCTCCGATTCAGATTGTCATCAGGCCATTATCAATACAGGGCAATGCCCTTCGGACTAACATCTGCTCCATGGGTATTCACAAAATGCCTAGCTGTTGGGGTGGCACACCTAAGGTGGCTAGGAGTATCAGTGTTCCCCTGTCTGGCTGACTGGCTCATTGTAAGCCAGTCACAGCAGCAAGTAAGAGAGGCACTAGCTGTCACTCAGAACACCTTGTCCTCCCTGGGATTCTTAGTGAAACAAAAGAAGTCTGTTCTAGAACCGGTGCAGTTGCTCAAGTTCATAGGGACAGAACTGGATACAAAGACAGGAATGGCCTATCTTTCTCAGGACAGGGTGGACAGTCTTATTCAAGTGGTCAGGTCTTTTTCACTGCATGTTCCCAGACCAGAAAGGCATTTCCTGCAATTGCTAGGTCACATGGCAGCCTCCACTGTAACTGTCCCAGGAACAGGTTTCAGATGACAGACATCCAGTTTCATCTCAGGGAGTACTGGTCCTAAAAGAAAGACTCTCTGTCAAAGCTGATCCCAGTCACAATCACCTTTATTCAAGCTCTGCAGTGGTGGCAGGTAAGGGAACATCTTAGACAAGGGGTGCCTTTCCTACAGCAGCGCCCTTCTCTGATACTTACCACAGATGCTTCCCTCCTGGGGTGGGGAGCACATTTAGGGGATCACACTGCTCATGGTACATGAGGAAAGCAGGAATCCCTCCTGCACATCAATCTATTAGAGCTCAGAGCAGTTCTTCTGGCCCTTCAGTCTTTTGCCACTGAGGTGGTAGGGAAGGTGGTGCAGGTCAGAACAGACAATACAACCACCATGTACTATATAAACAAGCAAGGGGGCACAAAGTCAACCCCTCTTTGTACAGAAGCTATGAAAATTTGGGCATTGGCATACTCTCCAAAGGTGTCTCTTTCAGCTGTTCATCTTCCAGGCAAGGACAATGTCCTAGCAGATGCCCTCAGCAGGATAAACCAGAATCACCACGAATGGTCACTGAACAGACAGGTCTTGCAGACCATTTTCAGGAGGTGGGACACCCAAGAAGTGAATCTGTTTGCAGCCCCAGGCAATTACCAGCTCCCAGAATATTGTTGCAGACCCCCAGCAGGGGCACAATTCCTTTGGATGCACTTCTGTTAGCTTGGACAGGGAAGTTCCTGTATGTTTTCCATCCATTCCCTCTACTGCCAAAAGTATTGAACAAGCTCAGACTTCAACCATTCTCAATGATTCTCATTGCCCCAGATTGGGCCGGACAACCCTGGTACTCCATACTCCTATCAGTGTCAGTAGCCAAGCCAATCAGTCTTCCCTGGAAGTACAACCTATTGACCTCTTCTAAGGGCAGAATCATGTACCCCAACTTACTATCCCTCAGATTCAAAGCATGGCCTAATTAAATTATCAGATATATTACTTTAAATTTCTTCTTGGGCACAGAGTCACAAACTTAGAAAAATGCCTTGAGTGCATAGCTGTGTGCACACACAGAACAGAAAAGCAGCTAACTGGAGTGATGGGAGTCAACCGACTAGTCCCACTCTACCAGCAGCAGCTACAGTGCACTCACACTTTCTTATGTGGCTGTGGAGGGACCCAAGCCTGAGTTTTGTGATATTAAATTTAAATTATATTTATTATAAAATTAAGTCACTCAAGTCACTACAGCAGTGATGAGCTGACAAGACTCACTCACTATAATCAAGCCTGACTAAATTCCAAGAAAAAATATATTTTTAATTTTTTCTTGGCCACAAAGCAAAGCCATGAACAGCGATAGGAAAAAGGTCCCTAACAGCTAACTGCACTTCAGTTATTCTACTTGCCTTGTTCTTTGTTTCAGACAACAATTAAGCTACAGGAACCTTAAATGTCTAATCAGAATAACCCCCTACAAAACCTTCCTTACTCCCTTAAGCTGTTAGTCTTTGAAACACACTATGCTGTAGCTTTAAATCTCTCTTGGTTTTAGTGCAGTATACACATACACACACACTCTGTGTGTGTGTTTTGTGTGTGTGTATTTGCTTTGGGGACCTGCCTGCATGTCTGTCTCTCTCAGGAAACACTGAACACCCCTTCCATTTTCCCTTTCTTAAAAGCCTAATTGTCACTCTGGAGAAAGGAGACTGACTAATAAGTAAAAACCAAATGGGGATGCTCAACTAGGCACAATTACTTTTTTTAAATACATTTTATTAAATATTAATCATACAAATTATACAATACAAAAAGGGAAGTTGGTACAGTACATATAATATATTACAGAAACAGGAGGACCAGGGTACACAAATAACTGACTATTGCAATAAATACATACAATACATTCAGATTACACATGTATATTTATCCACATTCCTCTGTATGATAAACAGCTAAAGCCTGAATTCCTGAAAAGAGGAGATAGAGTCCCTTAATTTACAAAGTCATTTAATGACCAGTGATCAACCTCCATATTTTGTAACGTCCACACCAGTTCAAAGTTTATTAAACATTTATTATTAATTATTATTAAGCAGTCTGACAGCCACAGCCATAGTTCTTTGACGAACCCGACCTGCCAGACTGCCACCTGCAGTCCAGGTCTGAAGTCACCCACCCCTCACAGAAACCAGGTACAGACTTGCCCTCAGGGACTGATAACCTCCAGGAAGGGAGCCCTAGCTGCCAATTTTTGCTTTCTTTAATGAGGACAGTTGTCTCTGGGTTTAAATCCAGAGTATGTTACTGCTGTGACCCGCTGGCTACAGTCAGCCCCAGGAGCACTCTGATTGGCTCCATATAGCTCTGCACTGTTAATGTTTGATTATATCGTGCTAGATTATGTTTTTTGTTAAAACTGTCTTGTTTGTATTTTATAGCTGAAGTTTCTGATTTAATGTAAATGCCTGTATTGTGTTCCTCATAAGACCAGTAGCAATCTCAGCTCAGTCCTTTGAAACCCCCATCACCTTTTTACGCAAGTATTGTGTTTTAAATAGCCCTGTTAGTGCTCACTCAGACTTGGAGGCACCTTGCCTAACATCTTGGTCTGCAACACCCTCCCCCGTTTAAGCCAGTCTGCATTTCTTTTTAGCTCACGAGCAGCCCACCCCTCTGACTTTCTTATTTAATTCCCTCTGCCTTCTCCTTCCAGGTAGTCTGAGAGCCACAGGCGTGGTTCTCCAGATGAACCCGACCTGCCAGACTGCCACCCACAGTCCAGGTCTGAAGCCACCAGCCCCTCACAGAAACGCTGGTACAGACTTGCCCTCAGGGACTGATTACCTCCAGGAAGGGAGCCCTAGCTGCCAATTTTTTCGCCCACCCTCGCCCCCCGGTCCTGATTAAATACACATAAACCCCACCCGGCTTTCTAGCTCACTCCTCTCTAGCTCCCCCCACCCCATCCTTATTCCACTATGTGTGTCAAATCGTGGATCCTGTTCTGGTTCTTCTTCTATCTCATATTGCATGCTCAATATATGCCACCTCAAGCCTTTATCACTGTGGATGCTAATCTGATCTGCTCTGTAACTAGTTCATGTCCCTACGTGGATATATGCCTTTTCAACTCCCCAATTCTTCAACACTATTTTCATATTACCTTTAATGCTGGTACACGAAATGAATTACCACCTCAGCTTATGACTTCTGCCAACATCATAGAGGCATCACCTCTACAGATAGCAGTCAGAGTACTAGTCTCTGCCACCCTTAGTGGGAAGGGCAAAAAATGTTGGGGCACACCCCCCCCAGGACGATGGCCCACAACGACGTAAAGGGGTTACCAGTACGAAGCTTACTATTGCCACTCTAAGAAAACTTTTACTCCTTCTTCTCCTGTGCTCAGGAAATGTGGAGCTCAATCCGGGGCCACCAGCTGCAATCACATCGCCCTCTGACCTTGCCACACTGAAAGGCATGAGTTTCCTCCACATTAATGTATGCAGTCTGTTACAAAAGTTCTCCATGATCCAGGCCTGTGTCCTCCATACTTGACCAGACATCCTAGTGGTTTCAGAAACCTGGCTTAGACCAGATACCTCCAACAGGGAAGTCAATATCCCTAACTATTTACTATTTAGAGCAGACAGACACTCCAGGGGTGGAGGGGTTGCCATCTATGTCAAGGATAGGTATACGGCATCCTGTCTGAGTGCTTTATCTGTTGCAAATGCTTATGAATGTCTGTCTGTTCAAGTCACCATCTTGCACACTTCAACATTATGTATTATAGGGTACTATAGACCTCCTTCTACTGATCTACAATTGTTACCTCATCTGAGTAATATCATCGAACAACAATCCTCAGAAATAATTATTCTTGGGGATCTTAATTTAGACTGGCTATCTAAAACCACTGCTCCTCTCGTAGCTTTCTGTGACACCCATGGATTATCGCAACTCATTGTTGAACCAACATGAGTAAATAAAAAGAACGTGGATAACAGCTCCCTGCTAGATGTTATCCTAGTGAATAAACCACATCTCTTCTCCTTTGCCAGCACCTTCTTCAGTGATACCAGTGATCACTCATGTATTGCTTGCATATGATCAAGCAACAAACCTACTACTTCATCGAAGTTTGCTGCCAAGAGATCTAGACGGAACTTTGATCTCACTGCCTACATAAATGAACTGAAACACTCCTTGTATTGGCAAAAGTTCTATTTGGCAAAAAACACGCAATCAGCATTCGACATATTCAGCAAAATTATCCTAGACGCCCTAAATAAATATGCCCCTATAGTTAAGGTGCGAATAGCAAAAAATGCATGTAGATGGTTCACACCATTATTAAAATCTGCATTGACTGAAAGAGATAACCTATGGAAAAAAACACGCAAAAACCCGTCTGCTGTGGACTGGTGCAAGTTCAAAAGGGCACGAAACTCATGTACTAGAATGGTTAGAGATACAAAAGCTGCATACTATCATTCTGAATTTCTCTCTGCCTCCAAAAATCCTGCAAAATTTTGGAAAACCGTCAAGGACCTGTCTGGTCACACGTTCGGTGGCTCACTACCTGATGAAATCTCCTTAAACAATAACACCATTAGTGACAGACTGGAAGTTCTGGATGCCTTCAATAATCATTTTATGACTGCAGGCTTAGCCTTCGACAATTCCCCTGTGAATGTGATACGCTCTCAGGTGGATAATCAAGGTGCAGATCCTAGTGTCACCGGTTCAGTCTTCTCCTTGCGTCCTACTACTCTGAAAGAAGTTGAAGACCTATTGCTAAAACTGGATGTAAAAAAAAGTGCTGGTGCGGATACCCTCGACCCATATTTTTTGAAGGTGGCCATCCATGTATTAGCCATGCCCATAACCCATTTATTTAACCTATCATTAACTCAAGGATCCATTCCTTCAATATGGAAAACAGCGCACATCATACCCCTGTTCAAGTCCAGAAATCCCTATGATCTAAATAATTACAGACCAATTTCAATTCTCCCGGTCTTGTGAAAATTACTGGAAAAAGTCGTAAGTAACCAGCAGAGGCAGTATCTAGAAGTTAACAACCTGCTTAATCCAGTCCAGTCAGGGTTTAGAGCTAAACATAGCACCATCACAGCACTTGCCAAAGTGACTAATGACTGGCAAAGAGAGCTAGACAACAGGAATTACACCTGCGCATATTCTTGGACCTGAGCAAGGCCTTCGACACTGTCGATCATTCTCTGCTACTCTCTTCCCTGACCTCACTAGGTGCTGACCCATCATCTTTACAGTGGTTCAACAACTACCTCTCTGATCATTTCCAGCAGGTGAAAGCAGAAGGAGATCTCTCAACTCTCAAACCTCTCCTAAGAGGTGTTCCCCAGGGTTCTATCTTAGGACCGATCTTATTTGCAACATACATCAACAACATTGACGAAAGCATAACTAAGGCCAACATTCATCTGTTTGCAGATGACACGATTCTATACATAAGCCGCCCGTCATTACAATCTTCATGTAATGACCTTCAATCTGAGTTCAACCTGCTGCAACTCCAACTCCTAAACAAAAAACTATTATTTAACGCCAAGAAAACAAAAGCAATGCTCTTTTCTCCCTCTGCCCAAATGGTAAATTCAGCCCTATCAGATCCTGTGCCGAAGATTACTACAATTCTTGGTGAGAAGTTGGAATTTGTCCCTAAATTCAAATACCTGAGAGTATGGCTGGACCATAGGCTCTCCTTTATAGAGCACATGGAAGAATTACTCAAAAAATTATGACAGAGATTTGCCCTGTTCTTTAGGATAGCCCGCTTCTTAACTAGAGATGCCAAACTACAGCTGGTACAATCAACCTTTCTATCCTTGATAGATTATGCTGACATCCTCTACAGTCACTGTCCCATTTCCTACCTCACCAAACTTGACACATTATATCATAGAGCTTTGAGATTCATCACAGGCCTGCCTTATTCCACTCACCACTGCTCCCTATATCAATCAGTGGGGTGGAGTTCTCTTCAATTCAGGCGTGATAAAAATGCAGCCTAATGGACCCTGAGAGTCATCTCCAAAAAACTGCCCCAATACATTACAGACTGTCTTCCTATAAAACCAATAGGCAAATGCGCCCTGAGAAGTTGCAAATCTCTCCTACTGATGGTTCCCAAAGTTAACTCTCGCTTTGACAGGGCTGCTATAAGCTTTACACTGTCCTCCTTGTGGAATAAATTGCAAAAAAAACTGAAACTGAGGTCACCCATTGGCATCTCATCTTTCAAGCTCTTATATTCACGTCTCAGAAATGATCAGTGCAATTGTTTCCCATGACCATGAATTGTCATCATGCTAACCTGTACCATTTAACCATGAACGAATCACTTCTACTGCTCGTCTCCTCCTTGGCCCTGGTCTGTCATCATGCTTTCATGTAACACCTTGATGCCTCTGTCCTCCCTTTGATACCGGTCTATCTTCCCACTTTCTCCAGCCTTCTTTTCACAACTCTATACTGCACTCATCCACAATCTACACACAATCATACTATAAAAGTCCTAACTCCCCTTTCCCTCTCCCCATAGGCCCCCACCGCTGCATCAGTTCTACTGACCTATCCTTGGGACTTCACTTCTCACAATATTTATCTTTCACTTACATATGACATAACCCTCCTGGTACCCCATCTGCCATTAGTTGGTGGTTCTCCAAGCCATTTTCATGGCTAGTACTAGTGACTGTCCCTGGTAAATTAACTAACTGGTACTTCTATACAGAGAACATGGTTTATATACAGTTGCATGGTTCAATGGTGGACCTTCCCCCTTGTATTTGAATCCTCCTCTGTTATGGCTTGCCTTGTCTTCCTTTTATCATTTGACTCCCCTATTACTGCACCATTGTGTTTGTGTTTATATACTTATTTACATGTATTTATATTTTTATGATGGATGTTACCTGACCCTGTTCTAACCAGGTCCATCTTGTAAAAGAGCTCTGCTCAATGATGTTCGCCTGGATAAATAACGATTTTGATTGATTGATTGATTGATTATAGTTGTACAGTGCTGCCAAAAAAGAATGCTTCCATTCGTTTTAGGGGAAAGGGGTCAAATACGAATCACATTTCCAGTATTTCAATATTAATCTCTTTACTGACATTAAGTTTGTCTTAAGAATCAATTTATCTCCCGACACCTCTCCTTTAACACAGTACATCTCCAAAACTGTATATTGAGGAACTTCCCAGTGTGGAAAGTTAAAACCAGCATGATTTAGAATTCCAAAGGCTGTTGACCATCACTTCTGACTAAATTTACAACCCCAAAACATAAGTAGCATGTCTGCCTTAATAGCTTGACAATGCCAGCATAGGTTATTTGTATTCAGATGCATTTTGGAATGTCTATATGGTGGTAATAAGCCCTGTTCAAAATGTTATATCATATCACACGATCCCTAGTGAGGCTGTGTAGTGCTACCGCCCTACCGACTGCCATCCATTGCTTTTCCATAGTATTTTGTTGTAACTCTTCATCCCACTTATCAAAAATGCTTTTAGAATTGCTCAAATATGTATTATTTAAGTTTCATGTCAGCCAAGTGAATATTTTAATTGATTTTTCATCTAAGGACCTGTGTAGGGCTTTTTCTAGATCCTTAATATTAGGGGTCTTTTCCCATCTTTTAAAGTCTTTTGCAAACAGCCTAGAAAGCTGATTAAAGAAGAGAAACTGATTTTCTTCCAGCTGAAACTTCTTTTTAAAAGAAGGCCAAGGTATTTTATATCCTTCATCATATAAATCCGACCATCTAGTCACTTTTTTGCCCAGAACTTATTTCTCAGCTTTTTCCCCCCAGTTTGAAATTGGGTTATTCCAGATTTTGTTTTCAGGGGAAACTACACCTCCCATTTGGTCTTATTTGTATATTTAGTAACTCCCCGGGCAATTAAGCAATAAAGCATAGCCAAGGGTTAGATTAACAGTCTGTTAATCATCTCCTAGGGGTGTAATGTGGCACGAGGCACAGCCGAGTCCCACATTGCCCCTAGGGGGTTATTAACTAACTGTTAATCTAACTCCTGGGAATGCCTTATTGCTATTATAAAAAATGATTCCAAAAGAAAAGTGTTAAAAGTATACTTTTTGAATGTTTTCCTCATTTAGAGGGAGATTTTTAATAAAATAGTTCTTCCACCAACAGTTTAAGAATGCTGGTTCAAAATCAGAAGGCATCATTCCACACATTTAGCAGTGCTAGAGAATGGAATGCTGACAGGGAAAATCCATGTGCCATAGTGATCAGGCTGTACATGACAGTATAACATGGATTAATGAAAGGCTGTTGGAATCCTAACAGCCAATCAGATTGCAGCATTTCTGATACCCTTTTTATAATGTTTTTTAATATGTTGCTTTTGGCCTTTTTAAATGTCCTCGCTGTTAACAGCAACTGAGTTAAATCTATGATATTTGACAAATATACTGTAAGTAGGTGATTGATAAATCTTATATTCGGTTCCAAATCCTCCCATAAGCCCATCGAATAACCATTTTCATAATGTAGGACAAATATTGAGTCCCCAAATCTGGACATGCCAGACTGCCACTTTCTGTGGGAAGACATCGTTGGATCATGCAATCCTTGGTCATTTATTGTTCCAAATAAACTTTTTTATTTGTTTTAACCAGGTATCCAGGATAGGGACCATCACAGTCTGAAGTCTATAAGAAAGAAAGGGGATCACCATCATTTTAACAATTTGAACTTTCCCCCATAAAGACATTGGAATCTTACCCCAGAGCTACAATGTGTCATGAAGTGTATCTGATAGAGATTTAAAGTTTAAATTTAAGAAAATATCTAATTTATTTTGAATAAATATTCCCAAATACTTTATACCATCTTTACTGATGTTGGCCTTTAAAATACTTTGAATTTGTGCATAATCTGATGTATGAAAAAGTACTATATTAGTCTTAGTTTCATTAATTTTATAGTCGGACACCTTGGAGAACCTATCAATAACTCCTGTTACTTCTTGGATACTTCCCATTGGATTTTGTAACATTAAAAGAACAACATTAGCAAAAGCGTTGAGCTTAACTTCATCACCGCCTACTTCTAGCCCTTTGATCTTGTTATTCCCTCTTATTTAATTTAATAGGCCCAAGTCCTCATCTTTATTTTCCAATTCACCTTCATTATCATGAATGGCAACATCTGGTTTAGAAGCCAATAATGCTCTTTTTGCTTTTCTATTTCTTTTTTTGTCAGTATCTGAATGAATTTTAGGAGGCATTTTGATTGATTTTTGACCCTCTAAACTGAAACAGTTCTTAAAAGGTAGTTTTGCCTGTATCAGATTTTTGCTTTTGTTCTCTAATGTTTTTTCTGCATTAGCCTGGGAGGGAAGGAGGAGACTGATTTTGAGATTAATTTTTTATGTTTGATGTTTTAAATAGCTTGGAAAGTCTCTTTTTCCTTACATCAGGATTTTCCTTATCCTTCCACATATGAATAGGCTGCACTATTAATGAACAAAAAAGGCAGGGCAGATATTCAAAATGTCACAATTGTTCTTATTAAACTGGGCCCTTATGAAAATACTTAGCTGAAAATGTGTCTCTATGGCTTCTGTTCTCAGGTGACTGAGGTGCAGCTTTTTCCAGTAGTGGTAGCAATAACCTCCTCAGACCTTTGTTTCCATAAGTAAATGATTAATGCTCTTTCAATGGTCAGTTCTGGCCTACCACCTGACAGTTTACCAGTTTGAGATGTTGTTCCATAAGGTGGTAATTCGAGTTGTGAAAAGGAGAAACATTTGTCTGTAGGACCGATTCCAAGTGTAACCTCAGCCTGCCACTACAAATCAAATATTTTTACCCACACGTAGATGAGCTTTGGAATTTCTGTGGAGCTGCTGCCCAACTAAGACAGAGAGCCCCTGTCTCCAAACAATTTGTTCACTCGATAGAAATTCGGGTACAGTGTCTCAAAGCTCAGGCAACATTGTGATGCGAGGCTATACCAAGTACATGGACAAATTGTGGACCACGCCGAGAGACTTTAGGATTTTCCGCCAAGTAGTTTACCTTTCTGACCTTCCGCTGCAAGTTTCTACTGTTCGTACTTTAACCCAAATTGCAGTCCATAGAGCAAACCACCGACAGTTTACCACCAGAAAAAATAATAGTAGTAGTCTGGATGCCAATTCATTCCCATTCAGGAAGGAGAGGAGAAGTGAAGGTGCAGCTTACTCTATGCTGCCTAGCAGGTGTCTTAGCACGTTATATCACAACACTCCCCCTCGCTGCTCAACTAGACATAATTACTATTGCTCTCAACACTAAAACTAATAGGTTCTACGTCAAGTCTGCATGGTCTGAAACAGCTAAAAAGAACTTTGAATGGTGATTTTACCTCAATTTGTTTAAAAAGTTCTAAAGTTCAATGCATAATTCCTTTTGGAAGGATTCTCCCTAACGAATTGTGATGAAAATGTTAGAGAATTCCTCCCCGTGGAATTTTAATCACCAGTTTTTGAGTTGTGCACGGAAACTGTACCGAGTCCACTGAGCTACCTACATAAATTAAAGAAGAGATGCTGGAAAATTTGATACCTTTTATTAGACCAACAAGTGTCTTGTACAAAGATGGACTTATATACAAGCTTTTGGGGCCTCACAGGTCCCTTCTCAGGTGAATAGCAAAACTGAGCAACATAAGCAGTATTTGTATCGACTGTGGAGCAATTTATAAAAAAAAAATTGAAAATAATTACTTACATAGAAACATAGAATTTGACAGCAGATAAGGACCGCGTGGCCCACCCAGTCTGCCCATTTCCCTGCCTAATGGATAAGCTGCAGATCCTAGCTAACCAACAGTCTACTTCTTCCACCCTCCAGCCCCGAGAATTGCCTTATGTCTGTCCCATGCATTCTTGAATTCCACCACTGTTGTTGACTCCACAACCTCCTCAGGAAGGCTGTTACATGCATGCACAACTCTCCATGAAAAAATACTTCCTCACATTACCTCTGAGCCAACCCCCCTCTAGCTTCAGATTGTACCCCCATGTTGTTGCACGCCTCTTTTTCTGAAAGATGCTACCCTCTTGGACTTTGTTGATTCCCTTGAGGTATGTGAAAGTTTCAATCATGTCCCACCTCTCCCTCCTTTCCTCGAGGCTATACATTTTAAGATCCTTAAGTCTCTCTCTTGATACGTCTTCTGGTGCAGACCCTTCACCATTTTAGTTGCCCTCCACTGGACTGTCTCTATCCTGTCTATGTCTTTGCAGAGACTGGGTCTCCAGAACTGAATGTAGTACTCCAGATGGGGTCTCACCAGCTGTCTGTACAGAGGGATAACAACTTCCTGTTTTCTACTGGTGATGCCTCTCCCTATGCATCCCAGTATACCACCAGCTCTGCTTACTGCCCTCTCACATTGCTTGCTCACTTTTAGGTCATCTGATATGACTACCCCCAGGTCCCTTTCCATTTTTGTTGTTGTTGTTAGTACCTCACCCCCCATTGTGTACTCTTCCCCTGGGTTTTTGTCTCCCAGGGGCATTACTTTGCACTTCTTAGCATTGACTCTAAGCTGCCATACATTTGACCCTTCCTCCAACCTTGCCAAGTCTCTTCTCATCCTTTCCACACCACCTTGTATATCAACTCTATTGCAGATCTTTGTGTCGTCTGCAAAGAGACATACTTTTTCTTCCAGTCCCTCTGCAATGTCACTTATAAAGACATTAAAGAGGACCAGTCCTAGTTCTGAACCCTGTGGTACCCCACTAGTAACCCCCCTTTCTTCAGAGTGGACTCCATTTACTATTACCTTCTGTGTCCTGTTCTCCAGCCAATTTTTCCCGGGCTACCATCTTGGAACCCATTCCCAGGCTGGCCAACTTGTATATTAATGTTTTGTGTGGGACTGTGTCAAATGCCTTGCTAAAGTCTAGGTAGACCAAGTCTATAGCCCCTCTCTGATCTACTACTTTGGTCACCCAGTCAAAGAAATCTATTAGATTCATCTGACTTGACCTTCCCACTGTGAATTCATGCTGTCTTGGGTCCTGCACTCCTCTGGCCTCTAGGTACTCAACAATTCTTTCCTTCAGAAGTGATTCCATCATTTTCCCAATCACTGAGGTTAAACTAACAGGTCTGTAGTTTCCTGCTTCTGTCCTGCTCCCACTTTTGTGTAGCAGAATCACATCTACCCTCCTCCAGTCTTCAGGTACCACCCTATCCTCCCATGATTTATTAAAGAGGGTAGTCAGTGGTGTCACTAGTTCTACCCTTAGTTCTTTTAGAATTCTGGGATGAATCCCATCAGGTCCCATTGCTTTGTCCACCTTCAGTTTCAAGAGTTCTTTTAGAACCCTTTCTTCTGTGAAAGGGCTGGTATCAACCCCCATATCCAGCGTGTTTCTATTGTTTGGTTTAGGTACCTCCCCCTCTTCATTTGTGAATACTGAGCAAAAGTATTTGGATAGTATCTTGCCTTTTCACAGTCGCCCTCTGCCCACCCCCCTTCCCTTTATTAAGCCTCACTATCCCTCCCTTGGTCTTCCTTCTCTCCCCCTGATGTACCTATAAAGATTTTATCCCCCTTCTTAACTGAGTTGGCAATCTTTTCCTCAGTTTGGGCCTTTGCTGTTCTGACTGCCTTTCCTGCTTCCTTTTGCTTTAACTGATACAGTTCTGTGTCCTGCTCCTTCTGTGATTCCTTGTACTTCCTGAATGCTCTCTTTTTCTCCCTAACCTTCCCTGCCACCTCCTTTGAGAACCATAGTGGTTTCTTACATTGGTTTGTTTTGTGTATTTGCTTCACACAAAGGCTTGTTGCTTCTGTGATGGCAGTTTTGATTATTACCCATTGTTCTTCCATCCCTCCTTCCTGCCCATTTGCTAATGCATTCGTTAGGCACTCACCCATTTTGACAAAGTCTGCCCTCCTGAAGTTCAGTACCTTTGCCTTTGTATGGCTTGACTCTATCTCTGTGTTTATCGTGAACCATACTATTCATTGGTCACTAGTTCCCAGATGGCTACCCACTTCTAAATCTGTGATCCTCTCACCATCTCCATTTGAAAGTACCAGGTCTAAGATTGCTCCCTCTCAAGTGGGTTCCGATACTAGTTGTCTAAGACATGCCCCCTGTAGGGCATCTAAAATGACCCCACTCTTAGAAGTGGCTGCTGCAAATGCACTCCAGTTAACATCTGGCATATTCAGATCCCCATTAGCAATATCTCTCCTTTTTCTGCCATTCTAAGGATACTTTCTATCATTCCTTGTCCATTTCCTCCCCCTGAGATGGGGGTCTGTATACAACCCCTGTGTGGATTGTGATGCCATTGCTTATCTTCAAATTGACCCACAGTGCTTCCTCTCCTCCCCGTTTACCCTTTTGTTCTGTTGCTTTGATGCCGTCCCTTATGTAGAGAGCTACTCCACTTCCTCTTTTACCCTCCCTGTCCCTCCTGTAGATGGTGTATCCTGGTATGTTTACATCCCAGTCATGGTTCTGTGTGTACCATGTTTTTGTGACTGCCACAATATCCAGATTTTTCTCCTCCATCAAGGCCACTGATTCAGGAAGCTTGTTACCCAGACTATGGGCATTGGTACTCATTGCTCTCCATTTCTTTATGGTTTTACCTCTTGTAGCACCATCCCTGTCCTCATTGACTTTGCCTTTTCCAATTACCCCTGTCTTGCTCCCTACTGACCTTTTTACCCTGGTCTTTACCTCATTTAGTACCCAGTTTTGTAGAGGGAGGCTGAGAATCTCCTGCTGCTCATCAGTGCCTCCCCACTTGACTAGTTAAAAAGCTTGCCAATGAAGCATTTAAACCGATCACCTAGTAGACTTGTTCCCTTCCTGGACAGATGCAGACCATCCTGCCAGTATAGGCTGGTATCCTTCCAGGTGGAATGCCAGTCCCCAATGAAGCCAAATCCCTGTGCTCTGCACCATATTTTCAACCATTCTTTGAATTGCATGGTGCGAAGTACTCTTGCCTCACCCTTGCCATAGACAGGTAGCACCTCTGAGAAGGATACTGTGTGTGCTGCTTGACTTAGGCCCCTCCCCAATTCCACAAACTCCTCCTGCACTGCTCTAATCTCTTGTTGTGCCAAGCCATTCATCCCTAGGTGGACAATGACATCCAGCTCAGTCTTCTGTGCAGCTGTTCTCATGATCCTGAGGATGCGCTTCCTGTCCCTCCAAGCCATGGTGCCAGGCAGGCACCTTACATCAGTTTTCCCTGATTCCCCCAGTTCTGTCTCCCTAACAATCAAGTCCCCCACCAGGAACTGCTTCCTTTTCCTGTGGTGTCCTCTGCCTCCTTCCAGTAGGGCTCCCTTGTGACAGTTATCTGCAACCTCCATAGTCTCCTCTGCGGGTGCATCCATCGGGGAACTATGCTCCATCAGAATGGTGTATGGATTGTGGAGTGGTACAGCTGACTGGGTGTGCCTCTGTTCCACCACCTCACCCTTTCTGAGCCCACTGTGGTCCAACTGCTGCTCTTTCTTGGCAGTCTCTGAGGTAGTGGTGGTGGACCTGGTGCTCCCTGGGTGGGGGAGGTTCCCTTACTACTGAAATGGCAGGAAGTGTAGTAAGAAAGTGATAAAAGGGGACTAGAGATAAAAGTATATGTAAGTTGCAAAGTAAAACAGATGTGTGAGAAGAACTGGGGGGGCAATTAATAGGAACAGGTCAGCTGAATATAAAAGGAAGCTAGAAAGGGTAATAAAAATGAGCTGACAGAAACACTGATAAGAAAGATCTGAGATACAAGGAGTTGATGGTAAGCAGAAAGGGTAGAATATGTAGGAAATATTTAAGAATTGCAAGGAAGCTTTGAAGTTAGAAGAAACAAAACAACAAAGGCCCAGATAAACAGAATGTGAGGTTATCATAAACAGTGAGGTGTGAGAACTAATCAAGGGGTGGGCAGGAGAGAAGCTGAAGAGTTTATAGGAGAGGCAGGAAGGAAGTAAGGAACAAGTAATAAAAACAGAGCAGGCAAGAGCTCAGAAAAACACAATAACAAGAGAATTACAGTTTTCCATAGTGTGTCATAAATCCATCATTCATAATGCATAATTCCAGCTTCCATCCAAAGCATACAAAAAATCTGTAATCTACAGTCAGGCAATTTGATATTATCGAATCTGCTCTGATGAGAGAAGAAGAGACAGACAGCTTTCCTCACTTTGGAATTCCCTAATCCAGCAGGGCCACTCTCCAAAACAAATTGACAAATAATTTGAATGGGCCATACAAATACCACAAGACAATCTGCTGGAATACAAGCAAACAGATCAAACTGATCACATACCCCTAGTTGTCACTTAAAGCCCCATTTTAAAACCACTTCAGCAAATTATTAAAGAACTACAACCCATGCTGAGAGAAGATGAAATACTGAAGAATATCTTCCCTGAACCACCTGTCATTGCCTATAAGCAGCCTTCCAGCCTCGAAAACATAATAATTCATAACAGACTCCCAGCAGATCATAATAACTGAGAAACGAGAGGGACAACACCATGCAACATGGCAAGATGTAAGACCTGCACCCACATATGCACACAGACCACTATCAAGACAAGCCAGAACAGCATAATAAAAATCAATGGATCCTACACATGTCAATCCAGCAGTGTGGTTTACCTAATTCAGTGCAAGAAGTGCACAAATGGATGCTATATTGGAGAAACTAGGCAACCACAGCAAACCAGGATGAATCTCCACTGACACACAATAGTAAACCAGGTTAGCAGCACACCAGTAGGAAACCATTTTTCACAAACAGATCACTCTCTCTCTCAGACTTATCTGTCTTGATACTAAGAGGCAACCTCAAAAACATATGGGACAGATCAGGAAAAGGATTTAGGAATAATAGTGTCCAGTGACATGTCTTTTATACCCCACTGTCAAAAGATAGCTCAGAGGGGAAACAGAATTCTAAACTATATCCTGAGACACATATTGACAAGAAGTAGGGATGTTATGATAACACTATATGCATCCTTGGTCAGACCAATTATGGAATATGGTGCCCAGGTATGGGTCCAATATAAAAAACAAGATATTGCCCTGTTAGAGAAAGTACAAAAAAGAACTACCAGGGCAATACATGGCATGCCTGGTAAAAATTACGAGGTCCGTTTGATTGAATTGAACGTACTCCTTGGAGGCAAAGAGAAAAAGGGGGGATATGTGCCTGGTACACAGAACATGGAATAAAGACAATCTTTGGGATATCACTGGGCTGGAAAGTAATACAAATACATTTAATACTAGATCCCACTGTTACAGCTAATGGCACCACACAGGAAAAAAGAAAGGAGCACATCATGGTTTAACCAAGGGGGTGGTACATGAATGGACCAGGTTACCACTTGAGGTTGTGGCTAGTCCATCAACCGCTGCTTTCAAAAACAACTGGGATGCATACACCAATAAAATTAGAGTTTATTGATATAAATGGTGAGCATTTAGGATGCAAGTCCATCTAGCTCAGTATAAATCCTATGAATCCTATCCTATTAATCCTATGACAGAAGGACATGGGAATTGAAATATATAAAACAATTTAAATCTAACATTTGTGGACTGAATCAGGACATTGGATTTATGATACACTGTGGTAAACTAATTCTCTTGTTATTGTTTTTTTCTGAGTTCTATTTTTATTCAGGTTTTCTCTTCCCTATGTGCATGATCTTGCACTTCTTTGCATTAAACCCCAGTTGCACTCTTCAGACCATTTGCCATTTTTTCCAGATCTCTTCTTATTCTGACCACCCCATCTGGATCATCTACTCTGTTGCAGGTCTTGGTGTCTTCTGCAAACAGGCAAACCTTACTCATCAGTCCATCTGCAATGTCACTGATGAAGATATTGAAAAGGACTGGCCCCAGGACTGATCCCTGAGGTACTCCACTTGTGATTTCCATCTCTTCTGACTATGTACCGTTTACCACCATTCTCTGTTTTCTGCCCGCCAACCAGTTTGCCACCCAGTTGACCAACTTCTGACCCACCCCAAACCTACCCAGCTTATTTATCAATCTTTTATGTGGAACAGTGTCAAAAGCTTTGCTGAAGTCAAAGTAGATGACATCAACTGCCACATAAATTTTACCACATAAATTAACAAATAAAACTCCACAGGAACAAATATTCTCATGGTTTCCACAAAATGTGTTAGGGAAATCCTTCTGCAATTAATTCTGCATTGAACTTTAGAACTTTTTAAACAAATCGAGGTAGAATCATCGTTCATAGTTCCTTTTTAGCTGTCTCAGACCACGCAGACTTGATGTGATATGAAACTGATATACCATAGAATAAGTAAATAGACAAATACTGATAAAACAGCAGCTACCGCTAACACAAAAGATTGTTTATGGCTTATAAATAAATTTACACAAAAGTGCTGACAGTAAAATATACAAAATACAATAATAAAGTACATTGTGGTTAATTAAACCTTAACAATGACCCACAACTGGCAACAGTGACTTAACATCCATAGGTGCATAAATGTAGTGCAGAGAAGATTTAAACAGAAATACAGCAGTTAACAGATACCATGCAAGACGGATCTCAGAGTGTCACTCTAAGGTGTAGCATCTCTTGCTGACTGCCACCTCACACCTGATGCCTGCAGTGTGACGAACATAAGCTACAGCCCTTGTACTATGGCCTCGGCATGGAGTACCACTATTTAACAGGTCAGAAATAAAGTTAGCTGAAGCTCCGCCAACACCACCAGCAGCCTTCAGATTGAAGGGAATTGGGCATCAAGGGGCGGAGTCCAGAGAAGCCTATAAGTAGCAGAAAATAAGAAAAAACAGTCATGATTGACAGTAGCACCACCAAGCACGGAGCCCAAATGGCTTCTGACACCACACCACAGAAAGTGAACCAAACAGCTGATTGTGGCTGGAACATAGAACAGATTTGCCTCTTCGCACCCATATGCTGAATATTTAGCAACTACAGTGATTTTGAAACTTTGTCATTCTTTTATATATTAAAATTCTTAAACTGCAACATATCGGTACTGTAACTCACATTTTTTGGAGGGGGGATTATGTGCTTTGTGGCTAGTAAAATAGGTTTAAATTAATAAATTTACATAGTGGAACACTCCCCTGATGAAATAGGGGTAAAGCCCATAAAATGCCATGCACTGTCTATATTGTAGCCAGATATAATAACACGAAACAAATGCTTTTATTCTTAAACAGAGCAGCAACTATCTTCTGATATTTCCAAAGATAATTTGCTGTAATATTTTATAATACTTGAAATTCTATTTTGAAAGCCCTAACTTTTGAATTGTTAGGCTTAAAAATGTAAGTTTTTTTTTTAAATGAAAGCTTTTAGACCCACACACATGAATACATCATAATGATAGCATGTGTTGATACATGTCTACATACAGTATATCAATAAAATGGAGTAGCACTACCATTTGAGAGACTGGCAACCGGGTTCAGGAATGAGCCTGGCTTGTCAGAGGCTGGCCAGGGACAGAAGGACTGAACATAAGAACATAAGAATGTTACGGCAGATGGGGATCGCTTGATCCATCTAGTCTACTCGTTTGTTTGTCTACCCCCTCAGGATATACTACTTTGTTTCAGTATCCCACAATGCCTATCCCAATATATTTTGAATTCCCTAACTGTCTTTGCCTCCACCATCTCCTGTGGCAGTCTGTTCCAAGGCTCCATGACCCTTTCCATGAAGAAGAACTTTCTAGCATTGCTCCTGAACCCACCCCCCACCAAACATCTGTTGTGCCCTCTGGTACGTGCTTCTTTATTTTCACTGAAGAGGCTTTGCTGCTGCATTGAGTTGATTCCCTTGAGGTATTTAAAGGTCTCTATCATATCTCCCCCTGTCCCTTCTCTGCTCCAATGAGTACAAGTTTAAATGCCTAAGTCTAGTCTCATAGGGTTCGTGGTGGAGTTCTTGGACCATCTTTGTATCTCTTCTTTGCAGGGACTCTAATCAGTTTATGTCCTTCTTAAGGTGTGGTCTCCAGAACTGGATGCAATACTCCAGGTGAGGCCTTACCAAGGATCTGTACAATGGGATTATCACCTCTTGCTTTCTACTTGTAATACCCTTGCCTATGCATCCTAGGATGTTGCTGGCTTTTTGTGATGTTTTTTTACATTGCCTTCCCACCTTCAGGTCATTTGATACCATGATTCCAAGGTCATGATCAAGGTTGGTGAAGACTAATGTTTCAGCTCCCAATGTATATTTTGTCCCTGGGTTTCTTTTTCCCAGGTGCATGACTTCGCAGTTTTTGGCTTTGAACTTCAACTACCAATCTTGAACCATTCTTCCAGTTTCTTTAGGTCCAACTCCATCCTTTTGGCCCCTTCCTGTGTGTCCACCCTGTTACAGTGTTTAGTGTCATCTGCAAACAGGCATACCTTTCCCTCCAATTCATCAGCAATGTCGCTGATGAATATGTTGAAAAGTATTGGTCCCAGCACCGACCCCTGCGGGACCCCACTGGTTACTTTCCCTTCCTGTGATAGAGTGTCATTTGCTAACACATTCCGGGTCCTCCCCTGTAGCCAGTTTCTCATCCAATTTACCATCTTACTTCCTATACTTGTGTTCTCCAGTTTGTTGCTGAGCCTTCTATGTGGGACAGAGTCAGAGGCCTTACTAAAGTGTAGATACACAATATCTATGGCCCCGCCCAGATCTACTACTCTAGTTCCCCAATCAAAGAATTCCACCATGTTTGTTAGGCAAGTTTGTCCAGTTGAGAAGCCATGCTGTTTAGGGTCCAGCTTTCCGTTGACTTCCAGGTATGCCACTATCCTTTCCTTTAGTATAGATTCAATAATTTTCCCTATAAAGGAAGTGAGGCTGACAGGTCGGTAGTTTCCTGCCTCCTTCTTGCTGCCACTGTTGTGTAGGAGCACTACAGTGGCCTTTGTCCAGTCCTCTGGTACCTGTCCACTTTCCAGTGATTTATTGAAGAGTATGGAAGAGTGGAGCAGCAAGTTCCTCTCTGAGCTGTTTTAAAACCCATGGATGAATTCCATCATCCCAGTGTTGCTCTCCTCTGGGGAGGGAGAGCTGCCTTCCTGCAGTACTAGTACCATATGTAGAGTAGTAATATGGGTGGTAGAGCGGCCATCAGGGCACAGGATGGAGGGGATATGTAAAGCATTTGGGCAGATCATGTGTGGGCATGCTCCTTCTGGGACCTAGATCCTCACGTCAGTGTCCTCACAGGTACAAGGGTCTCTAGGGAAACTTCAAGGGGAAATCCCCTCTGTTCAAGCTCCTAGATGACCAGTACTCCCGACAGCATACCTAGGGCCAATAACTTTCTGTTTTAAAAAATGCCCAGTTTCGCTTAACAAAATCATAAAATATATATTTTTTTGTTTCCCCCCCCAAATTAAGGGCAACTCAGCATGTTTTGTACAAAGTGTTCATGAAAAACATTCCCACGGGCTGGTTTTAAAAATGACAAATTCTGTTTTTGCCAGTGTTTTCCACTGAAAATGGAAAATCATTGGCTCTATATACTCACCACGCAGACAGAGGAGCAGAAAAAAGAAATTAGAAACAGAAAAAAATAACAGGATTTGAGGTCTTAATCTGAAAAGCAACAAATTTATGAAGAAACATTGAAATGCTTCAATGTTTACTCATAACTTTGCTATTTTTACAGATTTTGACCGCACATTTACAAAATAACCTTTTGGTTCCTCACCTCATGAATAAAGCAGGTGTAGATTTTTTTGAATTCTCTCCAAAACATATTTTCCCAGTTGCTCCAGAAAATCGCTTTTCAGATGGGATTTAAAACATTTCACCTGTGTTAATCATAAGGTGGTGTAAAATTTAGAGTCAAAATGTTTAAAAAAATGACAAAGTTTTGAAGAAACATAAAAATACTTCAGTCTTTACTCTTAACTTTGCTATTTTACCAGATTTTGACCCCACTTCTTTAATATGGACATTTGTTTACCCTACCTAATGAACATGACTTGTCATTTTTCAGCTCCTGCCCAAAATATATTTTTTACACTTATGCTGCAAAACAACATTTTTGACAGAATTTTGTAAATGATACCTGCCATGTTCATAAGGTCATGCAATAAGAATAGACTATGCTGAACAGACATACGCATAATGCTTTAAACACACATTGACATTTTCTGTGTACTGATGATGTTACATTAGTTTTACTTTTAGAGCCCACATTTGCAACATGCTCATGTCTTTACCCCCATCAAATGAACATGGCAGGAGTCATTATAAATCCTCCGAAGAAACCTGTTCTCATGGTCGTTCCATAAAACAACATTTCCAGCTGCATTTCATAAATGATATTTGTCATGTTCATATGCTGGGGTGATAAAAAACTGATATTTTAAGAACTTCAGGGTCACAATCTAAGAAAACACTAATGCTATGTATGAACCGCTTCATTTCCCAATCATGACAATTTCACTATTATAGCTTGTGTTATTCATTAATTTAGCCTCTGTGCTATCAATTAGAGGTGGGCAAGCCAGGAATTTTTCACCTAGAGCCAAGCCAGAACTGAGCCAAGGGTCTGGCTTTACTCTATGAGTCAAAACACGAGCCGAGCCCTGGCTACTGCAAGCTGTTCTCTACACAGGAGTTGAATGTTTCAGACACTACACTAACTACTAAGGCTGGGGTAAATGCTTATGTTGACCATAACTGGCTCGGCTTGACTTTGGCTCTTGGTTGCTTATAGAGGCTGAGTCGAGCCGAGCCAGGCACTAAGCTCTACTATCAATGCCAAACATCTTCACAGTAAATACAAGCAAGCAAACATTCAGCATTGACAAATGATTGTTGAAAAGAGGCGGCAGATGTATGTGCAACCCCTAACAGCAGCGATTTGCAGATAACATGGCTCTTTCACAAAAGTGCTCTGAAGTGTCAGTACTAATAGCATATACTGTAGACATACCATTTTTACAAGCTTCCAGCAGCTTGGTTACATGCTGCAAAACATTGTCGGCCACTGGATAGCTCATATGTTAATGCACCATCCTCACCATCTTCCTATATGTTGAATAGGGAGTATAATTAATTTAGCTCTGTTTAGTGCAGAAACATACTAACATACTAACATACTATTTGCCAGCAGATTAGGCCTTATGGTCTATCAAGTCTGCTCGAACCTAGATCCTTAGTTGGGTGCAGAGACCCTCCCCTCCCTTGTGCTCCAGAAACCCCTATCATCCATCCCCACCCCCCCGGGACAGGCCATCATCTGATACATCCACTTTCTGTGTCTGTCCCACCCTCTCTTAAAGCCCTCCACTGTGGATCTCTGAATCAGCTCACCAGGCAGAGCATTCCAAGGGTCCACCACCTCTCAGTGAAAAACCTCCTCCTCTTTTCCCCCCTCACCCTTCCACCTTCCAACTTCAAACCATGCCCTCTGGTGATACCTCCTGCTTTAGTCTAAAGATTCCCTCCATGTTTACCCTATTTATTCCCTTGAGGTACTTGAAGACCTCAATCATGTCCCCCCTGTCTCTCCTCTCCTCCAATGAAAACAGGCAGAGCTCCTCAAGTCTGTCCTCGTAAGTCAAATCCCCTAGCCCTCGTATCATCTTTGTTGCCCTCCTCTGTACCCTCTCCAGGAGCTGTTTCCCTACTTTTGAGCACCAACTAATCTTTTCAGAAGTCTTGAAAAGACTTGTTCATTTCCAAAACTAAACAATTTCTTTTTGTTAAAATGAAACAAAATAACTGTGCGTCCTCATTTCAAAAAGTTAAGGAGGTAGGTCAGTGGAGCCTTCCATTAAGGTCAGGAAGAACTCTAGGTCCATCATGTCAGTATGTCATGTCAAGTCATGTCTGCACTCAGCTGCAGTAAAAGACCTGTGAGACAGTCCTTTCTAGTAATGAACTGTGCTAATATTGTAAACATAATCCCTTTATTCCTGTACTGATCCATTCCTTGCTCTTCTTGTTTGTCTTGTAGCTTATGTAGAGTGGTCTGAACATTTTACCTGTTGCTGTTGTGTTCAGTTTCTTGGCTACAACATTGTCACAGGGTCTCATGAACTGAAAGGCAGTATAGCCTAGTGATTAGGGTACAAAGCTGTGTACCAGCAGATCTGAATCACACTCTCCTCCTGCAATCTCCATTCTTGCTTGTGCCTTAGAGCAAATCTCTTAACCTTTCTGTGAGGAGTGGTCGTGCATTTGGCAGTTGAGTTTCAGTGCTAAAAAGTGCAAGATCATGCACCTGGGTCTCAGAAATCCAAGGGAGGAGTACAGGATGGGTGGGGAAATTCTAGCCACCACAAGTCAGGAGAAAGACCTGGGGGTTATCATATCTAATGAGCTGAAGGTGACCAAACAGTGTGAAAAAGTGGTGGAGAGAACAAACAGAATGTTGGGGTGCATAGGCAGGGGCATAACAAGCAGGAGGAAAGAGGTGGTGATGCCACTGTACAGATAACTGGTGAGGCCTCAGCTGGAGTACTGTGTACAGTTCTGGAGACCACATCTCCAGAAGGATAATTGACAAAACAGAGGCAGTCCAGAGAAGGAACAAAGATGGTACATGGACTGTACCAGAAGCCCTACAAGGAAAGACTTAAGGATCTTAATATCTATTCACTGGAGGAAAGAAAGGAGAGGGGAGATGTGATAGAGACTTTCAAGTACCTTAGAGGAATAAACAGGGTACCAGTGGAAAGCATATTACAGAGAAGACTCTGCACAAGAACAAGGGGGCATGATATGAGGCTGAAGGGTGGAATGCTCAAGGGTAATGTTAGGAAGTACTTTTTCACTGATAGTGTGGTGGAGCCATGAAACAGCCTTCCAACAGAAGTGGTGGGTGTGAAAACAATATGAGGGTTCAAGAGTGCATGGGATAGACATAAGGGTACCCTGGAGATGTGCAGAGCAGGAGATCCACAGATCAAATAGGATCTGGGTTTGCAGCACTGAGTAGGGAAATGGGCAGACTAGGTGGGCCGTATGGTCCTTATCGGCTGATAGATTCTCTGTTTCTATGTTTCTATGCTGTATCTCCTCTTTCTCTTCTGTCGTTTAGTTTTTACTGGCCTGTTTGTAAATTAAGTGGTTATTTCTTATTTACACACTGTTGGTTAGTACTGTTTTAGAATAGCATGATGTAGTTTATGTCCCCCTTGGACCACAGAGTTCTATAGCAGAACATGAAAGCATTGTGTAACCCAGGGCCGGTATGCCATTTGAATCTGACAGCAATACCAGATGGGCTGGGTTCGGGGAGGAATAAGTCACTCGACACAAAGGCTAGGTTTGGCTACTCTGCACAGGGGCCCCCAAGTAATTCCGAACACAGGAAGCAATAACTGTAATGTCCAATACCAGAAGTGGGATTCTAAAGTATGACTTTTTATTCACATCCAAACAGAGTAAACAAAGCATAGATGGACCCCCACAGGGCTACACTCCTGGTAATGCAGATTAAAAGAAACAAGAACACTTCTTCAAAACTTTAGCCCTCAGGCTCTGAACCCACTGGGCACACAGCCTGGACTTGCATGCTGCTTTGGGTTACACAGCCTGAACTTGTACACTTTTCTGGGTTCTCCATGGCTCGGCTCCCTTGCCAGCCACTTGGACACCCTCCATACTTCATGGAAACATTTTCTGGTGGCTCCCTAGACCACCTAACAGCACCTCCGCTCCATCGGGGAATTCTTCCTTTCAATCCCATGTCTGGATACATCCTCAGGCACTGGCCAAGTACCTGAGAGAAAGGAAAAGGTGTCTCAGAGCAAATCCGTAGAGGTGAATTTGGTTACTATTGATGGGGGGTCTCCCACCTCTCGCTCCCACAATTCATACTGGGCCATTTCTCTGGACAGTAAACACCTCATCCTGTAAAGCTTTGCAATGCAGATTCTTGCTAAATGTATTTCACATTCCATCTACTTGTCTTGCTTCCCATTTTGTTGGACTTGAACATACTTTTAAGTGGCATTGTCCATTACTCTAGACCCCCCAACTGAGTTAAGCAGTCCAATCCCCAATTTCCTTCACTCTTTGTGCTGGACTTGAACATACTTGAATTAAGTGGCAATGTCCATTACTCTAGACCTCCCACAGATTAAGCAGTCCAATCCCCACTTTCCATCTGTATTTGGCTGTCTTTTCCTGACCCCACAGTAACAGTCCCTTTAGTTTCCTTCTGTTCAGGTGAAAAACACTTGGCCCTTTTTCATAGTGAACTCACCCTTTGGTTGCAGGTGCCCCACAGGTGATTCCTCCACAATGAATTTCTCCCTCAGAGCTTCTGGTGCCTCAGCACAACTTGAATAGGCAGCTTCTTTCCCTTAGCCGGACCCAGGAGGGTTTCCCCTGGAAAACAGGCAAAAACCTTACCCCATCCCCTCAGGGATGGGAATCTTGAACCACTGAAAGCGGTCTCCACCACTTCAGTTACCAGTTGCTGTGTTCCTCTTCAGGTGGAAACACACACCTTGCAAAATTAGCTCTAAAACAGAGCTTAAAGCTCTGCGAGCCTGCACACACTCAGCTGTACTACTGTCTCCCACTCAGACTGCACACAGACTGAATTCAAAATCCGCAACGTTGTACACTAACCTCCAACTGCAACATTCCAGTGTGGCTTATGCAGCTGCGAAAGTTCTATCATGATGTCATCCCTGAGAACAGAGTGAGACAGTTTAACTGGAGCTTCACAAGCTGCCTTCCCTGCCTAGCAGTAGGTCTTACTGGGAGTTTGGTAACCCCAGGTAACAGTGGGGTTACACACCCTGGGCCAGGAAAATGACTGTCTTTAATCACCCGGCTTAGGCCATCTCGCCCCATGTGTTGACTACAGGGAGGTAGCGCTACCTTCTCCCCTACCATGTGCCAGCACAGGCAGACAACACTAACAGCCTAGAGGCCTTTGACTGACACATCAGCCTCTACTCTACCTGCTGATTATGGGTATCTAGTGGCTCCAGTAGAACTGCCCAGAGCATAGCCCTAATAGATCAGCACTGCGGCCCCTATGGCCGTTCAGGACCACATCCTGTCTATCCCCCCTAGCCCTCTAGGAAAAAAAACTGTCTGCCTCTAACTCAAATCCCAAAACAAAACAAACAAGTGACCTCACCAACCCTGGACACCATGCAACCATACACTGCATTTCTCCCACATCCCCCACAACAGTGGAAGAAAAAGGTTACACACAGTAACAATAACAACAGTACTTTAAATACTACACTCTAAAGTACTAGTGAGGAACTCCAATGAGTCCCTCCTCCTCTTCTTGTCTTCTCTTCTATCTTCTTCTGGAACACGTGCAAGAAAAAGAAAGACAACACATACTCCTAATCTGCATACACAGTCTATCTAAACCCCTACCATCAAAACACTGGAGAATCCCAAAAATATTTTTTTTTTTAGAAAAGGTAGAAAAACAGTATAAACAATAGAAAACAGTAGAAAACAATGACATTATTTACAATACACATATTTCAGGGATGGCGTGCCCTAAAAGTCCCATCTAGTGACCACAGTGCCCGAAGGCTAGTCCATTAAAGAGTCTCTTCTGGGCCGGAGCCCTGTGAATCACAGTTCTAGCAGGCTAAAGTCCCGAAGGGGAGAGTCTTTGAGGACAGTTCAAACATCTGGAGTCTGCTAGTGTAGGGTGTGTAGTGCAATGTTATAAGAATGGAAAGGTCTGGACTTACCAGTCCCTTGTAGAACGAAAACAGCACCGACCTGGTCCTCAGCCGAAGACTCTCCCTGGCAGCATTCTTCTGATACAGCTGGGTGGACATCTTCCGGGAACGACAGGAGGGTACATCTGGAAACAGCTGGGATGATGTCATCTCTGGAGATGGAACCTTGGAACAGGAACAAAAAGGAAAACAGCTGATATGACATCATCCGGTTACCAGGCGATGAATCAGGATACAGCTGGGCTGGCGTCCTCTCTGGATCTGAAGTCTTCTGGTTGGCCAGTCAATGTATTCTGGAAAGTCAGTACATTGTAGAACTGATGAAGTGGGACACCTGAGTCCTGGACGTCCATACTGGCCGAACAACAAAGGCACTGCAATGGCTGGAGTGGCAGCACTGGCTACCACTGCTCTGCTTTCCATTTGGTAGGCATGGGCACATTCGCAGGGAGGTCTTTGCATTGTGGCCAATAGCACAATGGGTCAGGTGCTTGAATTATTACCCCATCTGGGCACACATAATTCACACTGTGAAAGGTTTCATGTCCCTCTCCATCTACTATTCGAACAGTGTCCATTAACAGTGTCCTGCCTCTTTTCCACTGGCTGTATTTGTCATGAAACATTCTGTTCCTGACATGCTTGTTTGCACCAGGATGCACACATTTCATTGCTTCTGCCCAAATCCAGGATTTCCTGTTGTTCTCAATCTCCTCCCAGACTCTCCAAGGAAAGGTAGGAAAGGACATCCCATAGATTTCATTCGCCTTTCTATGAACCAGTCTCTCCTCTTTACTAGCTTTGGTCAACCTGAGACCTCTGGCCTGGCTTGGGGGTGGCCAGTCCTGGTTCTGCCAGCTACGCATTCTCAGAGACACAAAAAATGGTTCCCTGACTTCTTCTTGCACAGCCAGGGCAGTGGAATCACCACTCTCTTCCATGCATTTCTCTGAGGCAAGAGCTCAAGGCTGTGTACCAGTTCCTTTTTCACAAGGCCACATAGGTTCCCCTTCTTCTTCTTCCTCACTGAGAATCTGTGCCCAGGAGTGAGCAGTCATCCTCACTCCTGAGACTATCCACTCTTCGCTGGGTGTGGAGGTCAAAACCTCCCATTCAAAGGCCTCCCTCTTCTCGTCTTCTCTTAGGAGACTTGGGCTAGGCCCTCCTCTCCAAGGGTCTACTGATGCTCTTCCTGAATTATCTCTCTGCGATCCAGAATCCTAAACATCAGCACATTGTTCTGTCTGTAAATCTGCACCCTCTAGTTTTGTGCCACACTCCCCCTAGGGGCCTTCTCCAACAGGCTCCGCCTGGTGCTGTGTGCTGCTAACTGCAGATTCTTGAACTTTTGTCCATGTGGGAGCCAAATGAATCTTGGGCACTTTAAATAAACCGTATTTCTCTAGGCACCCAGAGCAGTGAGGTACCATGAAGACGTCCCTTTCAGCATTTAAGCACATTAAACATACTTGCACTGGATATCCAGGAATTGCCACATGAGGAGACAGTCGTCCTCTGTAGTAACATCTCTCAATGTCCCTTAACTTGTTAACTTCTGCTGCTACCACAGCCCAGGCATGATCCAGATAGCGGGCTGGTCCTGAGGCCATGACGGCAGAGAAAACAAACAAACACTCACTGTTATTGAAAGTCCCACATCACTGAACACTTTCTTTCACTTTCAAAATGGCTCCTCTGCTGCTGTGTTTACATTACTACCCCACCCTGTAATGACGCGGCAGCACTCCTACACATCAACATTCTGAAATTGGGTCAAGCCACTGCGCATCCGATTTACACACTCTACTGATAACTTTGTTCAAACTGCACAGACTTGCACTGTGCTTTTTCCTAGCACATTTATATGATTTACCACGGACTTTTCACTTGCTGAAGACATTGCTCTAGCTCACAGTCCCTTAAAGCCTCAGTATTTCAAGCACAGGATTGCCGATAACTCTTGCTGCATATCTTGATATAGCTCACAGTCTCTTTCATGGCTTTGAAACTTACACTGACTCTGAACCCATAACTATGCTTACAGTCGATGGCTTAAAAGGCTTGCTTTTGCTGGTAAACTTAACACAGTCTTTGACTGCAAAGCGACTACACTGCTGTACACAGATTCAGCTGGCTTTTGGCAAAAATCACTTGTTTGAGCAATTATTCCTGTTGGTACTCACTGTTATCAGTAGCTGTTTGCTGTGATGAAAAATGGCCTGCAGCCAGTCTTGGAGGCCTCTGAACAGAAGTGGGTTGGCAGTCCAGCCGATTGTCCCTCCGAACACCACACTCGCAGTCCAGTTGATTGAGATGCGGGTTGAGCCCGAATTTAAACAGAAAAATCAGTTTTTTATTCTTTTTGCAGCGCTTTCAGTTACCGCATCGCTCCTCCTGTAAGCCAGTATGCACACTCCACTCACACTCCCTCTCGAATTCTGGGCAGTTGCTGTAGAGCTGGCTTGGGGGCGGGACTGATTGCAGTCTCACCAATCAAACGACGCCATGCAAGTGAGCCTCTTTCCTCTCAAGTGCTCTTCTCTTCATGGTGATCGTCGAGCAGGCAAATTTAAACTGCAAAACCGCACTTTTTTTTTCTCGACTGACTCCACTGCGGGAGCCCATTTCAACCATTTTTCATGGTCATTAACACAACAAGTCTCTCAGTTCACTCAGAAAGCATTTCCAACATCCAGGGCACAATTTTCCTTTTGCTAACCCTATTTTTCCACACTTTTCTTTTTCACAACAGTTTTAAAAAGCTGGCAAACGCTGTAAATTTTGATGCAGGACAAGGACATACTCTCTCAGGCTTTACTGCTCCTTGGTGAACAGTTGGCATTTTAACAGCAGCTAATGGACAACAGCACACAGCGGCACATCAATTAACCTTGCTTCAGATTTTTGGGCTACCCACTGCCAGATAACCAAAATGCTAGCCCTATGCCTGAGCACCTTTCTTGCATTCCTCCCTAAGTTCCAAACCCAAATCCCAGTGGTGCCTCCATTTCTGTAACCCACGGCCTGTATGCCGTTTGAATCTGACAACAATACCAGGTGGGCTGGGTTTGGGGAGGAATAGGTCACTCGGCACAAAGGCTAGGTTTGGCTACTCTGCACAGGGGCCCCCAAGTAATTCCGAACACAGGAAGCAATAACTGTAATGTCCAATACCAGAAGTGGGATTCTAAAGTGTGGCTTTTTATTCACATCCAAACAGAATAAACAAAGCAGAGATGGACCCCCACAGGGCTACACTCCTGGTAATGCAGATTAAAAGAAACAAGAACACTTCCTCAAAACTTTAGCCCTCAGGCTCTGAACCCACTGGGCACACAGCCCAGACTTGCATGCTGCTTTGGGTTACATAGCCTAAACTTGTACACTGTTCTGGGTTTTCCCTGGCTTGGCTCCCTTGCCAGCCACTTGGACACCTTCCATACTTCATGGAAACATTTTCTGGTGGCTCCCTAAACCACCTAAGAGCACCTCGGCTCCATCAGGGAATTCTTCCTTTCAATCCCACGTCTGGGTACATCCTCAGGCACTGGCCAAGTACCTGAGAGAAAGTAAAAGGTGTCTCAGAGCAAATCCATAGAGGTGAATTTGGTTACTACTGATGGGGGGGGTCTCCCACCTCTCGCTCCCACAATTCATACCCGGCCATTTCTCTGGACAGTAAACACCTCATCCTGTAAAGCTTTGCAATGTAGATTCTTGCTAAATTTATTTCACATTCCATCTACTTGTGTTGTTTCCCATTTATGCTGGACTCGAACATACTTTTAAGTGGCATTGTCGATTACTCTAGACCCCCCAACTGAGTTAAGCAGTCCAATCCCCAGTTTCCTTCACTCTTTGTGCTGGACTTGAACATACTTGAATTAAGTGGCAATGTCCATTACTCTAGGCTGCCCACAGATTAAGCAGTCCAATCCCCACTTTCCAACTGTACTTGGCTGTCTTTTCCTGACCCCACAGTAACAGTCCCTTTAGTTTCCTTCTGTTCAGGTGAAAAACGCTTGGCCCTTTTTCAGAGCAAACTCACCCTTTGGTTGCAGGTGCCCCACAGGTGTTTCTTCCACAAGGAATTTCTCCCTCAGAGCTTCTAGTGCCTCAGCACAACTTGAATAGGCAGCTTCTTTCCCTTAGCCAGACCCAGGAGGGTTGCCCCTGGAAAACATGGCAAAAACCTTCCCCCATCCCCTCAGGGATGGGACTCTTGAACCACTGAAAGCGGTCTCCACCACTTCAATTACAAGTTCCTGTGTTCCTCTTCAGGTGGAAACACACTCCTTCCAAATGTAGCTCTAAAACAGAGCTTAAAGCTCTGTGAACCTGCACACACTCAGCTGTACTACTGTCTCCCACTCAGACTGCACACAGACTGAATTCAAAATCCCCAGCGTTCTACACTAACCTCCAACTGCAACATTCCAGTGTGGCTTATGCAGCTGCAAAAGTTCTATCATGATGTCATCCCTCAGTCTCAGCTGAGACAGAACAGAGTGAGACAGTGTGAAATCCATTTAACTGGAGTTTCACAAACTGCCTTCCCTGCCTAGCACTAGGTCTTATTGGGATTCTAGTAATGCCGGGTAACGGGGGGGTTACACAAGGACATAAACTACATCATGCAGTTCTATAAATGCCATTAACCAGCGCAGTGTCAATCAGAAACAGATTCTGAATTTACTAAAAGACCAGTAAAGACAGAACTAATACAGAATGTGAACCAATATCTGAAAAAAAAACAAAAAAAAAAAAACAGCTTCTACGGAAGACACAGGCTTGCAGGTTCAAGACAGTTCTCCTTTAACCTTTCTAAACTTTATTCAGTCACTGTCTGCCTCTCTATGCTTCTCTGCACTTAGCCTCCTCTCTGCCTTGGCCTTCCTGTGCTTGCCTAATTACTGACACACCTCATCATGGTTTGCAAAATGCTTTGAGATACAGTGCATAAGAAAACTGCTTTATACTTTCCCATTTACTAGCAAGTGGGGCTAGTGAAAAGGAAAATCTATGGGTTCCTCAGAGAAATTCCACAGGCCCACATCTCATAAATTGGTGATAGAGAACTGAAGGTAGAAAGGGGTTGTCATTCCCTGATGCTGTGGACCTCAGGGAGGCAAAGTGTAGTGTAAACTGAAAACCATTTACTGTAACGTCCCTGGAGGCAATGAGGGCAAATGCATTATTTTGTTGTGTGCAGGCTAGAAAGACAAATTTGTCAGTCTGTGCAATGTTTACTTCAGCACGCAGAGTTCACAGTTCCAGTTTCTGGTGTGGAATGAGCACACATAGAAACATAGAAGTTTTTGGCAGACAAAGACCCCTTTAGCCCATCCAGTCTGCCCTGTTTTCCTGCCTACTGTGCCACTGCAGCCCCTACATGATCTGCAGTTGTCCCTATCCCTTATGTTACTTCCAATGTCCCCCTGTATCTGTCCCATGCATGCTTGCATCCTGTGACTGTTTTGGCACCCAACACATCCTCCACTGGGAGGCCATTTCATGCTTCCACCACCCTCTCTGTGAAGAAATATTTCCTCACATCCCTTCAGAGCCCCCCTTCAGGTTCATAGCGTGACCCCTTGTCCTCGAGCATGTCTTTCTGCAGAAAATATTACCTTCTTGTGCCTTATTAACACCTGTTATGTACTTGAATGTTTCTATTATATCCCCCCTTTCCCTTCTTTCCTCCTGCGAGTACATATTCAGTTCTCTCAGTCTCTCCTTGTAGGGCTTTTGATGCATTCCCCACACCATCCTGGTTGCCCGCCTCTGTATGCCTCCACCCTATCTATGTTCTTCCAGAGGTGGCACCTCCAGTACTGGACATAATACTTGAGGTGTGGTCTTACCAGTGATCTGTAAATGGGGAATATTACCTCCTTCATCCTAATGGTGATACCTCTCCCTATGCACCCCAGCATTCTACTAGCCTTTCTCACTGCCTTTTCACTGTGCATAGCTACCTTCAGGTTATCAAAAATGATTACCCCAAAGTGCCTTTTCTGTTACGTGGTTGCTAGTGCCTCCACGGCCAATTGGTATGTAGCCCCTGGGTTTCTGTGTCCCAAGGGCATGATTTTGCACTCTTTAGCATTAAAATCCAGCTGCCAAACACTTGACCATTCTTCTAACTTCCACAAATCATTCCTCATTTTTTTCCACACACCCTCTCCCTGGTGAGCCCACCCTGTTGCAGATTTTTGTGTCATTTGCGAACAAGCAGACTTTCCCTTCTAGCCATTCTGCAATGTTGCTAATAAAGACATTGAAGAGGACTGGGCCTAGTACTGACCCCTGAGGCACCCTACTGGTTACCCTACCTTCTCCCGAGTGGACTCCATTTACTACCAACATCTGACTCCTGTTGCTCAACCAACTTCTTACCCAGTTTACTACTTTCTGTCATCCTTTAGACAGGCCAGCTTGTTCATCAGTATTCTGTGTGGAATGGTGTTGAAGACCTTCTGAAATCCAGGTATGCCACATCTACCACTCCACCCTGATCCACTTCCCTTGTCACCCAGTCAAAGAACTCAAACAGGTTTGTCTGGCAAGACCTCCCCGCTGTGATATCATGTTGCCTTTGATCCTGCAATCCACTTGTTTCAAGGTATTCCACTGTCCTTTCCTTCAATAGTGATTCCATAACCCTGCCCACTACTGAAGTCAGGCTGACAGGTCTATAATTTCGTGCCTCCTCCCTATTTCCACTTTTGTGAAGTGAGTCCGCATCTGCCCTTCTCCAGTCCCTTGGAAACTCCCCTGTTTCCAGTGATAAGTTGAACAAAGCTATCAGGGGTAAAGCCAACACCTCCCTGAGCTCCTTCAATATCTAGGGTGAACCCCATCCAGTCGAATTGCCTTGTCAACTTTTGATTTTGCTAGTACCTACCGATTCTGCCCCTGTTCTTAACTTTGGCCTGTCACCTACCCCTTATATTGTAAATACTGAACAAAAGTATTGTATCTGTTCAATATGTCCACCTTCCCTTGGTCCCCTTCTTCACAGGCCTCTCTTTCACCTTCTATCCTTGTTAACCCCTGTTGGTCTTTCTTTTCTCATTAATATAGCTAAAGAAGGTTTTATCCCCTTTTTTTATTGACTGAGCAATATTCTCCTCCATTTGTGTCTTTGCTCTCCTCACTGTCTTCCCTGCCTCCCTTTGTTTCTCCCGGTATTTTATCCTATCCTCTTCCTTCTGTGTCTTTTTGTACTTTCTAAATGCACGTTTTTCACCCTTACTGTTTCCGCTAGTTCTCTAGAGAACCATAGTAGTCTTCTTTTCTTCTTGCCCTTGCAGACCTGCCTGACACAGAGACACACATTCCAAAAACAGCTCAGAATGTGTGTATTAAGGATACAAGTCAGTTGAGGATTGAAGGTGCCGTATCTAGGATACCTCAGCAGGGCAAGAAGCCCAAAACAAAAATCTACTAGAATTTGGTTGGGTTAGTGTTGCATTAGGATTATTTATTTATTTATTTATTTAGTTAAACATCAGTTTAGAAACCTTTGAGCCAGAGGCTCATTTACAAAGGTACCTCGTCACAAAGAGGACATCAGAACAGTAGTACAAGGGACACAGTACTTACAGCAAAAGTTACAGTTCAATTACAATTTTGTTTCAATAGAATACAATCTCCAACGAAGCAAAAGATAACAAAGGTGCAAAACTTATGGTCGGGGAGAGCTGGTGGGAGTAGAAGGAGGAGATGGGGAGGAGGAATTAGTAGGAAAGGAAGGGGGCCGCTCAGTGAGCATTGTCAAACAGAGTATATATATATATTTTTTTACACTAGGCTAGCGGCAGTTGCATTTGCAAGAGCTAAGGAGGAAGTTTATGAGCCTGGGCTTAAAGCAAGCTAAGGTTAGTGAGTTTGAGACACTGGCAGGAGGAGTTATACCCTTAGGGCGCACGTGAGGGAATGCCCTCTGACCTTGAGAGGTCCTGGCTCTCGGAATAACTAGGGTAGCTCTTGACGAGCTGCGCATGATCAGGGTCGGTGCAGTACGGTGAATGGAGTTGGATAGGCCTATGGGGGATAGGCCATGCAGGGCTTTAAAGGTGAGCTGGCATGTCTGATACATGAGTCGCTCTTCCAGGTTGAGTAGGGTAGCCAGGGTGTACAGCTCACATGTGTGAGTGAGTCTGGGAGCACCAGTGATAAGTCTGCAGGCCTTATTAACTGTGAGGTGAACCTTGTTGAGGGCATAGACTGGAAGGCCATAGTCAATGAAAGACATGACAAAGGAGGTGACAGCCAGGCGGAGGGCATCAGGAAGGAGGCATTTCTTGTGCCGGTAAAGAATGCCTACCTGTGAGTTGGCGACAGAATTTAGGGCAGATATATGTCCATGGAATGAAAGTGCAGGGTCAAAGGTTATACCAAGATATTTATAGGACTGCACCTGGTCAATGATGAGATTGGGTGTGGAGTGGACAGCTAAGGGAAACTTGCTGTACTTATTTTGGGGGTGGGAGAAGAGCATCGTTTTTGTTTTCTTAAGGTTGATAACAAGTCCTCAGTGAACCAGGTAGCTGCAGAGTCAAAGACTAGTTGGAGGGAGTTCTGTAGCAGCATGGGGTCATTGTGGGAGGCAACGAGAACAGCATCATCAGCATAGAGAAGCATCTTACCTGTACAACTGCTGGGTAGGGAGTTAAGAAAGAGTGAGAATAGTAGGGTCCAAGAATTGAGCCCTCGGCACCCAGAGTGAATGGGGCATGTCTAGAGAGAGTACCGCTGACTTTCACACATTGGGAGCGGGCGGAGAGATAGCTGGTGCACCAGGAACAGGTCCTGAGGCAAAGCCTATTAGGTCGAGGGTGGAGAGCAAAAGAGGATGCGAAACGGTATCGAATGCTTTAGACAGGTCAATGAATATAGCACCAGCCAGGGCACCAGAGTCCAAGGAGGCATGGAGGAAGTTGGAAAATTCCAGAAGTGCTGTATTGGTACTATGACCTGCTCTGAACCCGTGTTGTTCAGGGCAGAGAACATTGTACTTACAGAGGTAGTCAGAGACTTGGGATGCCACAATTTTCTCTAACGCCTTAGAGAGGGGGGAAGAGGATTGAGATGGGTCGGTAGTTACCTGAAGAGTCCTGTCACACCTTTTATGGACAGGGGTAACTGTGGCAATCTTCCAGGAAGAGGGAATTGTCCGAGACAGAGTGATTTGTTGAAAATGCGTAATAGGTAAGAAGACCTGATCAGGACCTGATGTAAAGGCAGGGATCAAGTGAGTCATTACCGATGGTGTTACCTTTTAGCTTTTAGCAAGTAAGGCCTACCTTCTTGCATGGTGACACGACACAGGTGGAAAGAGGGGCGGGCAATGGGTGGTGGTACAGATGGAGGAGGTGGACTGAAAAAGTTACCAGGAAGTACTGAGCTAAGGTCGGTAAAGGAGTTATTGAGGTAGGTGGCAATGAGGACAGGGTCAGAGGAGACAGTACCATTGATGTTGAGAAGAGAAGGAGAGGGGGACTGGGAGTGACCATTCAGTTGCTTGATGTTGTCCCAGAAGCACCTGGGGTTCCCCCAGGAGGAGGTAAGAGAGGCTTGGTAGTATTCCGCCTTTGCTTTGCGGATGGCCCAGGTGCACTGGTTGCGGGCGGCAGCATGGGACTGCCTGTCAGCTGAACGCCAGTAGCAACAGCAAGGTGCCAAAGATTGTTATGCTGCTTAGTTGCCACAGTAGGGCAGGGTGATCCAAGGGCATGTTTCACTTTGGACCTCCTAGCAGTTATATGGGGAGCAAAGATATCACAGGCAAAGTTGAAAGTGCTTACAAAGAAGGCCAGGGCCAAGTCAATGTTGTTGCTCTTGTCAGAGGACCAATCAGTGTGGGCAAGGAAGTGCTTAAGGCCTATGAGTCCCCCAGGCCTGAAGCCTGCTCAGAGGTGGTTTTGACTGGGGATGAGGGCCGAGGGTTTCCCAGTTGAAAAGCACAGGGAGTGGTCACTGAGGCAGTCAGGGAGGATTTGGATGTTGTGGTGCGATTGGCCTGTTGGTGAGGACCACATCCAGGAGGGTGCTTGTCCCTCCTAGGGTTTTTCTAGTAGGCTGTGTGACCAGTTGAGTTAGGTCAATTGAATCGAAGCCTCACGGTGGGAGGAGGACGAGGGCAGAGCCAGTTTATATTCAAGTCGCCCACCAAGATTTGGTCCGACGAGTTGGGTAGGGAGGTGAGGTAGTCAATTAGTGGGCCCAGGGCCTGGGATTGGTTCTTGGGGGTATGTAGGCTACGGTTAGGAATAATGGGCCTCTAGCTGGGTCAGGGGACAGCTTTAGAGTAGTGCCTGGGCCTCATGGTCGAGGTCAGGCGGGGGAGTGGTAGCCCCATGAGAGAATCCTTCAAATAGAAGACCAGCCCCCACCTCTCCTGCCGACCACGGACCCAACCCGATTGGAGAGCTTGGCGGGGAGAGAGACATGAGAGTTAGGAGTGGAGGGAGACAGCAGGTTTCAACCAGGGCAACAACATCAGGTTTATGAGCGTCACCCAGCAGTGTAGAGTCCAGTTTTTTCAGAAGGCTACAGATGTTCATAGAAGCAATGCACAGCCCAGGAGATTTCAGGGGGAGGACCAGTGCTGCCAGGCCCGGGATTGGGGTGGACATTGCCTGACAGGAGCAGGAGGAGGAGGGCTGATCTGGGGAGTGCACAATGGCGGGATAGCTTTCGACGATTGGAGAGGGGGTGATGAGGGTGTGATCACCAAGTGAAAACAGCTACTAGAGAGCAGTAAAATGTGACAAGTGAGGTATTGGGAGCAACTTGTTCAAACTTAATCAGGCTCCCTCTAGTGGCAAAACAATATAAGGAGCTAATGGAGAAGCACAGGCAAAAGATTAACTTGCTGGGGGCCGGCTGGTAGTGGGTGTGGGAAGAAGAGCAAATGGGCTGTGGGCTATCAGGTACTATTGTGATTCAAAAAAGAAGGTGATTACTAGCAGGGCAAACTGAAATTCTGCACACAGGAAAAGCACTTAGAAGTTAAACAGTCCCCAAATGAGTTTTTCACAGGGGGGTAATTCAGTTACAACTGGAAATGCACTTTACAAATTAACAAACAGTCCCCAGTGATTATCAGTTAATTTACATGGTAATGTAAAATGGTAGAGACAGAAGGGACTACTTAGGGTCCATCTTGTCTGCCCCTAGCCTCATGACAGCGGCCTGGGATAACTCCAAATTTGGTTGTGACTCATTACCTTATTGTAGGAGTGTTGCCCAACTCATGGTATATATAACCTTGAAAGTTATCCTCCTTCAGGGATCTAGGAACATAGAAACATAGAATTTGCCAATAGAAAAGAACCACTTTGCCAATGCAGTCTGGCCAGAAGGTCCCTGCCTCGTCTGTATCCACAGACACTATTGGTCTTCAGCAACCCTTCCTATTCCCTGTTCATTTTCTAATATTCCCCTATGTCTGTCCCATATGCTTGAAGCTCCCTACTGTTTTCAACTCCACCACTTCCACTGGCAGTCTTTTCTAGGCATCCGCCACTCTGTCAGTGAAGTAGTACTTCCTCATATCCCTCTTAAACTCCCCCCTCAAGCTTCATCACATGTTCTCTGTTACTGGTGTTCTTTGTCATTTGAAAGAGACTCTCCTCCTGCAGCTTGATCTCCCCTGTGAGGTACTTGTAGGTCTCTATCATGTCCCCTCTTGCTCTCCTCTCTTCCAGGGTGTACATGCTGAGATCCCTCAGTGTCTCCTTTTAGGGCTTTTGATCTGTAAAGTTCTGCCTATTTCAGTATAATATACAGTACATTGGTAACACTTGACAGGATGTTCATTTATCAGGTGATATAGTCATTCTCTAGGTGTGTGCTGAGGTAGTACTCCTCGGCATGCACCAGAGGGGTGCCCAGATCTTCTAACGAACATATTACCCTTTCAGTTGTTATTGCACTTAGAAAATAGCTTAGTATTAATTATTTTGGCATATATAATTCAGTGCAGTGTGGCTGTATGTACATATAGGCATGGCAGGTGACCTGGTACATTCAGCGAGAGAGCACAATTTTTGGTAGTTATCGTGACCCATTTTCTAAAATACTGTCTAATACAAACAGGGCTTGCTATATGCAAAAGTGTCTGTAAGCCACCCCTTCCCATGTCTAGGGGTATGCCTAATGGTAAAATGGGAAGGAGGCCCCAACAGCAGAAAACACAGATCAGGTTATTTAAGATAGTTCTTACCAGGAACTGGCTATGTTGGAAGGGTCCTTTGATGCCAGCGTGGTGCCATTTTTGCTGCTGGGCTGCAAGGGAACTTTGACGTTAAACAAATTAAACATTCAAATAATGGAAGGGCCACATAACATAAATAAAGCTGGAACAGGGGATCTCATATTTTAATTAATAAACTTGGCCAATTCACAACTTATATACAGATTTAATCTCTCGGACCCATGAGTCCACAATGTAGTAATACGGTGGGTCTGACGTGATCTAGCTGATTCCCACTAAAATACATCTTTCCCTGGGCCAGATGGCCTCACTTAGGATTTCTGGGCAGCAACTCTAACACTGAGGGGCTGGGTGACCCCTAAATTCAGGCAGTAGAATTTGTTCCCCATTCTATCCCTTCACTATTCTCTCTCTTAGATAGCAAGGCACTGGGAAATAGCTTACTCAGTTAGAGCTATCTCTCTCCCTCCCTCCCTCCAGCACTTGCACAGACTCCTCTGCAAATGTTTGAGGTGGCAGAACATGGGAGCTGTCACCATGCATGGCACCTCCAAGCTGATCACACTTCTCTCTCTCAACATAGGTAAGCAACACCACCCTAGTACAACATGGAGCAGATGTTCCCACCTCTGGACACGTGGCTTGGCACATTTGATCAGGATGGCAGCTTCTCTTCACCACTAGCCACTGGAAGACCTTCTTCACACTCTTGGGACTACAGCAGCTGGACTGGTGGGTGTGATCCAAGCCGAGTACTCACCACAACTCACTGTGTGTCATATCTGCTTCTGTACTTCCTCCGACCATGCACTGGCTTCAAGGGCTACAGGTTCAGTTCCCCCTACCTACAAAGCCATCCCACCACCTTTACCACAGCAGTTGCTGCTATGTCAGAGCACTGCTGCTCATTGCACTGACCACCCAGCTAGCCAAATCTCTCAAAATGAGAGCAGGCAATTGCCCCGTCCCTTCACGCCAACTGTTGCTCACCCCATGGTGTGGGACTCAACCCCTTTCACATCAAATTGTCCTTTTTATGGCCCACCACCAGGTGATCTCTAACCTGTGGAGACCCGGCTGGTGGGCAGATGCCATAAAAATTAATTAGTAAGACCACACACTGGCCCGGTGGTGCAGAGGGCTGAGGCTGGGCGCACACCTCGAACTACGCCAGTGACCCGTGTTTGGGAACGGACTGGCCATCGGGGCTTGTTGGGGAAAGAGAGGATTAAGCGTCCGAGGACTGCTCTCCTCTCCTTGGGTGGGTTGGGGAGGGTAGTCGCTTTTGTAGTGACCCCAGTGGAGGTCACTACAAGACCATGCAGCAGAGCAGGAGGGGCAATCCGAAAGCCGGAAAACAACTTCGGCTCCTACTGGATGATGGCCTCCGTATTCTACACATCCCTGGAACCTCCGGGAGCCTGCCTCTCCACAGTGGCACCCTCAAGCCTGTAAGGAAAAAAATAGAGTGCTGGGGTTTCCCGCCCCCCCGGTGCCTTCCCCCTCAAAGGAGGGGAACCCGCCCGGAGATGGGTTACTCTGGGATGACTCAGAGGGTTGGCCGCAATATGTGGAGAGGGTAGAGCTCAGAAAGAGGATCGCCGGGAGTGTAGGTACTAGGAAGGACCTGAAGGAGAGGTGGGAGCTGGAGCATATGAGAAGGTAAAAAGAGAACTCAAAAAAAATAAAAATAAGGCCACACAGACCTAACTGGGGCACATTAAGTACACTCAAACCCATGGGGGGGGGGTTACATCTTCCCCTGCCTCAAATGCTCACCATCCCAGTGAATACCCCCTTTTCCAACTACCCCGACCCCCGCACTACAGTGGGGTATGTACACTTACCCACTGAGCACAGTGACACATGGTCCACTGCCTCAGTGGTAGATTTTTTCATGGTACTAAACTTAATGGACATAAAATGAGGTGTTCCAGTCCAAACGCTGAACCCACTAAACTCTTTGGGGACCTAAAACTTGGTGTCCCAACCCCAATGCACTGGTGACCCACTACCTGCAATGCCCAGGGAACTCTGCCTGGCACCACAGAGGTGGCATCTCAGTTCTAATACTACACTAGTCTGTCCCACTACTCAGATGGTTAGCTGCTGCTAAAACTACCTAGAAAATGCTGTGCCCAATAAACAGATTAGCCCACTTTAATGCACACTCACATATCCCACCCCCTTTTCCCACAAAACATTTAAAACAGCTTACAAACAGGAAACATACAGAACACTGTAAACATTATCTGCAACATTTAAAACCCATTGAAACAATGCTCACATTCCCCCCTTTATAGTCATACCATGATGCAGAGTCCCAACTGTTAGCTGATACTAGATGCATAATTTCAAAATTACAGTCTAAATGTTCTGCATGCCAATTAAGTGCTAAATGTTCATCATAACAATGTCTCCGCAACCACTTTTAACTGAAACGAGATAGCTAAGAAAAAGGGTTGATCTCATCCATTTAATGAAGCACAATCTCAGTTCTAGTTCCACTTCAAAGTGCATCTTCGGTGGGGGGGGGGGACACTGCAGGACAGTTGAGTCCTCACTGCCAAGAAAAATAATAACCAGGTGGGGGTTTAGTGGTAGCCTGGCCGAAGGAGTCCACACCATGCACATAAACCTTAATTCTCTTACCCAGTAGATCCTGTACCAGGGCGTACATTTTGGACAGGGTAAGACCTTCCCAGGCATAGTTGGCACACTTGAAGTTTCCAATATTATAGATCCTCTGGAGGGCATAGTTGGTACTATCAGGGCCTAGATGGAGTTCCTTGTACAATTTATCTAGGGCACCCCAATATACCCAGTCCTGGTGATTTTCTTCACTTATATCCCACAGCCTTTCAGGGAGGAAAGGGGAAACTAACTGTGGGTACCCCTGGTGGATCTTCTTGCAGATAATCCATTCCATCTGCAACCATTCTGGCAGTTGCCTGATGACGGACCAAGGGGCCTGCCTGTCCGGCAGCCACACCCCCTCCCGATACCTCCTTACTTGTGGGTCTCCATTCACTATGCCCTCATACAATTCTCACCTCCGATGGCATTTGTCCACTAAGCTGGAATGATCATTCCTTGGGGTAAGATACAGTGACTCTTGCTGAGTCAGAATTTCCCTCTCCAGGTCACCATCGTTGATGTGACTCGCTCACTCCAGCAGAAGTAAACCAGAGGACACTTCTCCGGTGTGGACAAGGGAGTAGCTGGTCTCTCAGGCTCTCCAGCTGGCTTTTCTGTTGCTGAAACAGCTGTGTCTTGGTGTTCTGGGGGCACAGGGGTGGAATTCTGGGCTGATTCCAAAAAGTCCTTAGGGACCAAAAGTTTCATATGGGCACCACACCCTCAACCATGTCCCTGGACGGTGTGAGGAAGATTCAGCACAGGAGCTTCTGTCTTCGGCGGAACTACCCCATCAGGCCTCTCAGCTTCATGCTCGATACTTGACATGGGACAGGCTTCTTGGTTGGTTATAGCAGCAGTCATGGCTCCCAGCTCTTCCCAGCTCTCTAGCACTGACTCCATGGATGTCACAGATCCTCCTAGCCCACTCAGTCAGGGTAAAACTTAGGGTCAGTAGCACCAGGAGTCTTTCATTGGCAAACAGTACAGATTGGCAGTAGTGTCACCCCTGGGACCTCGCATTGGCAAATCACACACTTGGAGCTGGTAGCCTTCTCCACTATGTTCCATAGCCATTTTCACATTGCAGATGGGACAGTCACATTGGGGCATCAGGTGCAGTAGCCATTTTCTCTCTCTGCTGAAAAAAATGTGAGGTGTATCCAGTCTGTACAGCACTAACACCCCAATCTCTCTCTGTCCCCCACAGTCTCCTGGCTCACCAGCTCATGCAAATCCCAACATGCCAGCCAACCAGTCCACTGTCCAATTAATGCACACCCCCAGGACAATTAATATATATCTCACATGTGCTGCTCAGCTCAACAGACTCCTTGGCGCATGGTGCACTGAAAGGCATGACATTTTTTGCACTGTGCCATATTGTCCCTTCTTCACTCAAAACCAGGGCAAAACTGTTCAAAGTCCAAACTTCACACCCAGCACCCACAGTGGGAATTTCAACATCCAGGCACCCCAACAAATGAATTCCGGATGAACCCCCACATTTGTAAGCCATCCTTCCCCATGTCTAGGGGTTATGACTGATGGTAAAATGAGGAGGGCGGCCCTTACAGCAGAAAACACAAACCAAGTTGTGGCAGGGAGATCCTGCCACTCTTGAGGACTGACCTTTTCTTAAATCTGTTGCAATAGTTCTTTTATTTCTTATCCTAATCTATCCTTTACAATTTCTGGTCCATAAGGTTGACCACCTATGGGCACCCCCTCCCCTTTCTTGACTATGCTATAGTGTCCTCTTTAATTTTCCTTTTCCCTCTCAGCTCCTCATAGAGGGAGGTTATTGAGGTGACCTCTGAGCTGATGTAAAACAACAGGCTGTGTTTCTCGTTGTTGGATTTAGTATGCAATAGCATTATGTCATAAAATACCTTGATGTATGTGCCTTATGTGTATGAAACCTGTAAATGTTGAAAATACCACAGCACTAGGTGGTTTTGATAAAGGTAAAAAGTTACTAGGGGTCTGTATTATAAAAATTAAGTTACCGGGGTAGAGATATCAGAAAACCTCCATTGTGTTATTTAAATGCATGTAAATTACAGATTGTTTGAGAGGCCCTATGGCACAGTGCATTCCTGCTTTAAACTGAACCAGCCTAAAACTTCATGGTGATTTGCATATACATCCCATGATGCTTTGCATTATGGGGACATGTGTGATGTTGCATTTCTTTGAAACTGGGCTTTATTGCCAATGCCCTTTGGGGTAACCCTTGCTTCAGTGCTTCTACACTAAGGTTCTTTGTCTTTAGCTTGTTTTTCTTTTTTTTCCTTTTTGAGCTCTCCATCATCCAAACACACAAGACCAACATAGGGAATAAAATAATTTTCACTAAAGAGATAGATCAGTAGATCAGGTAGTTAGTAGGTGCTGACTAAGTGCAGAGGAAGGACATGCATAGTCAGTTGCTGCAAACTGATGTATTTAATAAGGGATACGCCATTTCTTAAGGTTATCCCCTGTGTTTTAAATAAATATCACACAGAAATTGTGTGTTGAACCTGAGGTTCTGTGTCTGGTCCATCTGTTACCACTCAACCCCTCCACATAGGTCATATGAGACAGTTCTTACCAGGCTCTGGCTATGTTGCAAGGGTCCTTTGATGCCAGTGGGGTGCCATCTTCAGTGCTGGGCTACAAGGGAACTTCAAGGTTTAACAACTGAAGCATGTGAAGAACAGAAGGTCCACACATAAATAAAGTTGGAACAGGAGATCCCATATTTTAATTGAGAAACTTGGCCAGTTCACAATTTATATACAGATTTAATCCTCCGGACCTGTGAGACCACAATGTAGTAATTCGGTGGGTCTAACATGGTTGAGCTGACCCCCAACAAAATACATGTTTCCCTGGGTCGGGTGGCCACACTTAGGGTTTCTGGGCAGCAGCTCGAACACTGAGGGGCTGGGTGACTCCTAAATTCAGACAGCAGCATCTGTTCCTCCTTCTATCCCTTCACTATTCTCTCTCTTAGATAGCAAGGTATTGGGAAGTAGCTTATTCAGTTACAGCTACCTCTCTCCCTCCTTCCAGCACTTGCAAAAACTCCTCTGCAAAAGTTCGAGGTGGCAGGACACGGGGGAAGTCACCATGCACGGCTCCTCCAATGCTCTCCATGCTGATTACACTTCTCTCTCTCAACATAGGTAGGCAACTCCACCCTAGCGCAACGTGAAGCAGACATCCCCACCTCTAGACACATATGGGCTGACAAATTTGATCAGGGTGGCAGCTTTCCTTCACCACTAGCCACTGGCAGATCTCCTTCACCCTCTTGAGACTACAGCAGCCAGATTGGTGGGTGTGATCCAAGCCGAGCACCTACCGAAACTCACTGTTTGCTGTATCTGCTCCCATACTTCCTCTGACCATGCACTGGCTTCAAGGGCTACATGTTCAATTCCCCCTGCCTACAAAGCCATCCCACCACCTTTACCATGGCCGTCACCATGTCAGACCACCACTGCTCATCACTGTGACTATCCAGCTAACTGAATCTCTCAAAGCGAGAGCAGGCAATCGGCCTTGCCCCTGCACTCCCACCACTGCTCACTCCCATGGTACAGGACTCAACCCCTTTCATGCCAAATTGTCCTTTATATGGTCCACCACCAGGGTGACCTCTGACCCACAGAGATCCTACTGGTGGATGGATACCATAAATATTAATTAAAAAGGCCACACAGACCTAACAGGGGCACATTCAGTATACCCAAACCCGCAGGAGGGGGTTACATGTCTTTTTATAATCCTTCTCAGTTATGTTCCTGAGTGGCCTCTCTGAGGCTTCTCTGTTTTCCTAACTCTAGTCTGCACTGCTAGATTGGCAGATTTTTAATAAAGCAGATCCCAGTTTAGTAGCAAGTGAATACAGCAGTATAGTGAAGGGGACATTGGGTGAAGGGACCATGCTTAAGCAGGTGGTGGTTTAAAAAATGAAGGGAATACTTCATTGATTATATTATCAAACTTCTCATGCAGTGACTCTTATTTAAAGCCTTCTGGTGGTGGGGTGTGGTGAAGGTGTAACGTTTATAGAAGTTTTGTTTCCCTACTCACTGTCAGTTATTCTGGCTTCACTGCCTTGGGAGTTCGGGTTAGGGTTCAGGAGTTCCTGACTGTGGAGAGCTTTAAAGCTGCATGGAAAACCTATTTATTTAGCCTTGCATTCTCCTCAAGCTGATATGGATGATTCTGTTTGTTATTAATTGAATTTTAATTATTTATGGTCTTTATTTTAAATGTTTAATCATTGTTAAAGTGCTTTGATACAAGTGAATTGCACTCTTACAAATAAAGATTATTATTATTATTATTAATATTAAAAGGTCAAAGTAATAAATTATGCCTTTAGGTGCTGCAGACATGGGAAGCACAAGGAAGTTCTGTTTCAATGATCATGTGGCTTGGTTTGTTTAGTTTTTTAATTTCCTCCTTGTTTTCTAATGTTCTCAAAAGTAAGTGCCTTGATGAAGAATACCAACAAGTTGTTTTTTTTTTTTTGCATGCTGAAAGCTGGGGTAATATTTGTGTTTATTTTTGCGCTTAACTTTCCAAGCAAGGTGCAGCTCCATACTCTCTCTCTCTCTCTCTCTCTCTCTCTGCTTTAAGTTTTGACTGTGTCACTGTATAGATTCAGAAACCTCACTATTCTGGGATTTGACTACTTTATGTCACTGCATGAATTCAGAGCTTACAGTGCTCTGAGTTTTGACTGTCACTGCATGGAAATGGCTATCTGAGCTCTGGTTTGTTTATGTATTTTTATTTTATTTGTTTTTTTTTTTTTACCAGGAGAGACACACACTAAGCTGAAGCTTGTTTACAGGTGCGACCTGGGAGCACAAGGAAGTAAAGTGACCTGCTCAGGGTCACAAAGTATGTAAGTGGGGGCTGTGGGATTTACACTGAGGTCTCCAGGTTTGCAGCTCAGAGCTTTAAACCACTGCACTATACTGCCTCCTTTAAATTTTAAATTTTGGTTTAAATTTTGACTCTGTCATTGTATGGATTCAGAACTTTGTCCATCAGCTTTTGACTTACCAGAGTTCTGAATCCAAGCAGTTGCATAGTTAAAACTCCAAATAGCTGGTTCCAAAAAAGGGAACTGTATAGAATGTTGCACATAATAAGAAAACAATACAAAATACAGTTTTTTCACACTAACCTTTATTCAGATACAGGTAAATATGGGTCTTTTTGTGATATGACTATCATGTCAGAAAATGGGAGCATTACAAAAAGTTACAAATTCACAGAAATGTGCTATCCCTTTAACAAACAAGTATTAATTAGTTCAATGTATCATTTATACTGATTCTCTGTTCATCTGTTATCATTTACTAGAGAACATTTTTTAATTCACTTGTCTTTCCTTGACTTTGCAGTACATTTTCACTAATGAATCTTTAATGTTTGTCTGAAAGCTTTCATCAGGATCGTCTGACTTCATAGCGTATGTCTTAAGACAGCATAGTGCCTACTATGACAGCAGACTATGATGAAATAAACAATGCAGTTATTAGGTCAGTCAAGGATAGTCCAATATTTTTGAAACATGATGTAATGCATACTTGTTGATTAAGCATTGTGGCCTGATCAGGGTTTGAGTCACTGTCAGTTAATAAGGGGATACGTGATGTCTGGCGTGTGATACGCTATGTATCACAACAAGTGGACAGTGATCTCAGCTCACGAGTAGCAGAGCTATGAATGCGTGTTTCTGAGGTTACTGTCCACGAGTTCTGATACATAGTGTATCACACTCCGGGACATCACGTGTCGTTTTTACACTACAAGGCTTGCCCCCCCCCCCAAGTTTGTTTTCTTTTGTTTGGTTTAGGCGGTGTAAGAACCAAGTTGGGGAAATCACATGTACACTATGTGATAAATGGCAATGAAGTGTACACTGGGTCCTGGATATTCAAAGGGGTTGTGCCTGGCACAATGGAGTTGCACAGGCACAACCCCGCATTACGCCCCAGTGGGATATTGAGAAGACTGCCTGGCGTGGTGCAAATCCCAATGAGCTGGGGCGCAATGATAATGTATGTGGCACAGATGCAGGGGGTGTGCCTATGCATATGCAGCACATCCTGATATTCAGCCCAGGATGTGCGGTGCATATGCCAGCGCACCCCTACACTGCGCTGCATGGGGGGCTCAAAGTTGAGCCTGTGCAGAATAGGAACAAATCCCAGCCACCCACAGACGGGCTGCTGTGGGTGGCCACCCGCCTGCCCAGAACACCATCCTCAAGCACTCACGACCCAGGTGGAACCCCCACCCCATAGCCACGAACACACAGTATATGTTTATAACGATATCCCTGGTAGTCTAGTGGCCCCCCCATCCCTGATTCCTGGATGAGCATGAAACATGACCATCCCTGGTGGTCTGGTGGTCCCCCCTCCCACCTGAGTCCCTGATTCCCTGATAAATGACAATATGATGTCTCTGGTGGTCTAGTGGAACCCCCCCCATCCATTGCCGCAATTGTGGTAAATTCCCATATTGAAATGCCCTGGTGATCCAGTGGCACCACCCACTCACACAGAACCCCTTGCCGACCCCCTCCCCCATCATGGCGGTGGCTGCATCCCGCCACACACTGCCCAGCCGCCCCGCGAATGAGCAGGTACAGTATGGGCTGTAAGCCCATTGGTCCCAGTGTGGACCAATGAGCACGTAGCATGCCATACTGAAACGATCTAAATATGTGAATGGAGTCATTCACAGATTTGGGACTGTCTAGTACAGTATGCCCTGCAAGTTTCATTGGCCCACACTGGGGACCAATGTATTACAGCCCATATTGTACCCACATTCAGGCAGGCAGCCAGATGGTGTGTGGGTGATGCAGCCGCCACGATGATGGGGGGTGGGGCGGGGTGGCAAGGGGTTCCGTGTGGGTGGGTGGGGTGGAGGTGCCACTGGCCACTGGATCACCTGGGTATTTCAATATGGGAATTTACTATGATCATGGCAACAGGCAGGGGGGTTCCAGTAGACCACCAGGGACATCACATTGCCATTTATCGGGGACTCAGGTGGGAAGGGGAACACTAAGCCACCAGAGATGGTCATGTTTCATACATATCAGGGAATCAGGGACTGGGGGGTCACTAGACTGCCAGGGATTTCTTCAGTAACATATACTGCACGATTGTGGCTACGGGGCAGGGGATGCCCCGGGATCCCCACAGCACATGTCATGCTGTGCAGGGCGCCGGGTGCAAGTCACTGGCCTGCCCTGGACAAGGCATGCAAAAGGGGCCATAATGACATGTAAATGGCCCCATTTGTGCCTTGCATGTATTATGGCCTCATTTGCATGCCCCCTGCTTAATATCATGGATAATGCATCTAGCGCAAATGCTCTTGTGCTGGTGCATCCCTGTGCTCCCTATCTGTGGTTTGTGCTGGCGTAGTACCACTGCTTCAATGGTGCCACACCATGGCGCAGCACCATTGAATATCACCTGGACCTGGCCCCGGTGCATCACAATTGTGCTGTGCCCAGGCTTGTGCCACTGCTTGGCACAATCTGAATATCCCAGCCTGTGTGTACAACTGCTGATATCTTCATGGTGTACACGTCATCTTCCATTTATCACACAGGAGTGGAGATATGTGAATTTATTGCACCATGTAGCAGCTCACCCCTGTTGTATAATATAGAGTAACCATTCAGAGAGCATGAGGTATCAGGCAAAGCTGAGGCCCTTATGCCCTATGGTTGAATTAGTGAAGGTAACTCAACCTCTGGAGTGCCTTATACTACTATGAATTTTTTTTTTTTTTTGTAAAATGAGTGTTTTTCAAAGCTTACGTTTTCTTTTTTGATTGTACATATTGTACATGACATGCTTACTAAAAGCAGCATTTTTTGTTACTAGGGAAAACATTTTATCATACAGTTTTTAGCAAAAATATATTTCTGACATTCTTAGATTTATCCTCAGTGTATTTTTAATTTTCTCAGATTTTTCAAAACAGTTCTTATAACTAATTTTGTAATTAATGATTCAAGTCATTTAAGATGGCATCCGCTACTAATTTTAAAACAACTCTTCTATTGAGATCACCTGTTGAATATATACTGTATATAATGGATGTTGTAGTATTAGTATGGTGCTACCATATATTTCTGATGGTTAACAACACAACACAGTACCAGGATATTTAATTTTTACATGGACGAGGCACAGGAGCTAGAACGTTTAAAAATTTCAAAATCTCATATTTTCATTCAGGAATGATAGAAAATGAAAATAAAAATAAGCATATAGATGTTTTTGCCAGAAAAAAACGTTATTGTTGAAAAACGACATGATCACTGACAAATACTGCCATAAATCTACCCACCGCAGGCTGTAACAGACATGTACATAGACTCACTTGCTATTGGCCTCCTCCTTGTTGGATGGTAACTGTCCCCAGCTTGCAAGATAGGCCAAAGGAAAGAGGTCATCCCCCCCATGCTGTCTGTAAACTTTATTTTCAGTTATAAGTACTGTAGTACAGGAACTTATTTCCATGCCTTGTGACTTGCTTTCACCACTGGATTGATGTCACTTTCTTACTCAATACTCTGCTGTGCTGCAAACTGCTGGAAATCCTGTTTTTCAGTTTTGTAAGCTTTTCTCTCTCTCTCTCTCTATTTTTTAACAGAATAAACCCTGGAGGAAAATTAAGACAATAGTACATTTGCCATTTGTTGCATCTCTGAAAAAACGTTCGTGGATCCAGTTGGCTGGACACACAGGTAAACATGTCCTTTCCTCATCTGACTTTCCTGCATAGACATTGTTGATCTTTAATCTCTTCCTGCTCTTAGTAGAGCATTACAGGAATATGTGCTGACCAGGGCTAGATTTTACAAGAGCATTATAAAATACCATTTCCTGCAGAAACCCTGCATGCTCAGAATTTCCTGTGGCATCTTGCAAAAACATGTTGTAGGTGCTGTATTGGTCCTTTTAAGAGCAGATCCAGAAACAAATGATTTGATACCTTTTATTGGACCAACATGGATGTTACAGAAAAGAACAAAGTGCTCTAGCTTTCGAACCAACCAGGTCCTTCTTCAGAAGCTTTGTGGCAGTTTTTTCAAATATCCCATACTATTAACACCAGATTATATTGAAAAAACAGAAATAATTCTCATTGGTTTAACATATACATTCAAAACATAACAGAAGATTATGTCAGAGAAGTTAATTAACACCAGTATGCTTTTAAGTGAGGAGCCTCAGAAGAGCAAAGGTTATCAAGAATTCTCTACAGCCAGAGAGTTCTTGTCACATAAATTTTAAAATGTCTCAGTATGCCAAGACAGCATTCTAGTGATAAAAAAACCTTGGGGTGGCATTCTCTCTAATACATGTAAGATGAGCTTACAACTTACATTCCAATTGTCTTGGTGTATTAAATAACAGATAATGAGAGACAAAATCTTGAAATTAGGTATAACTGCAAGTTGAAAACAAGCCTCAAATTAACATATATACATGATGCATGAAAGTATTACTTGTAAGTGTAAGTGCCAAATAAAAAAATACTTGTCAAGGACCCCCAAGAAAATGAGACAATGAGCCTTCTTACACACTTCTTACACGCTTTCTTAGTTGCCCTAAAGGTTCAGGCAAAAGCCTCCTCAACAACCCCAGGACAGTCACCATACTCGAGTCGGAAACTCCTACGGGCATTTCCAAACAGCAGGGTCCTGTTAACCATTCTGCTCCTGCTGGCCAGTGACATTGAACACAACCGAGGCCCTCACCCCAACCCCCCCCATTCAAATCCCACTCTCTGCCTCTCGCTGCCCCGGGGCCTTAAACTCATGCACCTAAATATTTGCAGCATTCTAAATAAAATCAGCCTGCTGCAACTAATTTTCCTCTCTCTAAAATCAGACATACTGCCCATTACCAAAACGTGGCTGAAACCACACAGTCTTGATGCAGAGTTCACTATTCCGGTCTACACCCTTATGCATCAGGACTGCCATGGCGCCAAAAGAGGGGGCGGCATTGCAATGTATATAAACTCATCTCTGCAGTTCACACCAGTCCCGTTGCCCAGACCCACACAATCCATTGATGCCATTCTAATCAAACTTTCCCTAGCCCACACCTGCCCCATTTTCATAGCCGGGTCCTATTGTCCTCCTGACACATCATCGCTCTCCATTCTGGAACACCTGAACAGCATCACCTCGCTGGCCACGGGGGGCGAGTTGCACATTCTCAGGGATGTCAACCATAACTGGCTCTTCAGTAGCAGCTCCAGATTGCGGCACCAGGTGGCTGCACTAAACCTAGTTCAATTAATCACAGAGCCCACATGCCTCAACTACAAATCCTCAAACCACTCTCTCCTGGACTGGTCCCTTACATCGCACCCACATCGTATACTCACCTCTGGCCTGCTACCGGACTCTATTAGTGATCATAACATGATATACTCAATTAGAAAAATCCATTGCCCCAAAGCTAACCCACTCAGGACCATCCTCACAATATCCTACAAATCCCTAGACCTTGCAGCCCTCCTGTGCGACTTGTCTAAGTTGGACTGGTCTTTCATCCAAAGGGCCACCTCTATTGATTCAGCCTGGGAGTACTTTAAGTCAAGGTTTATAGCAGTCTGGAACTCACACACCCCTGTTAAAAGGGCTCGAGTGAGGGGTACCTACCTGCCCTGGATTTCCTCGGACATCATGACACTCCTCAAAGACAGGGACACAGCCTGGAAGGCTTTCAAGGTCTCCAGCTCTCAGGTGCACCAACAACAATATCGTGCCCTTCTAAATGCCTGCACTAGGTAGATCCGCAGAGCAAAGGCAAAATACTTCAGTGACTCCTTCAAAGCTAACCTGAGCCAACCCTCCAAATTTTGGAAGGTGGTTAAATCTCTTTTTGGCCCCCGCTCACAACCTCCTACCCCAACCCTCAGTACTAATGGCACACATGATTACTGACCCCCTGGACGTGGCCTCTCATTTCAACTCCTTCTTTATGGACTGCACCTTATTTTTCTTGGGTGACCCCAACCCTCAAGCCACCCTAACCTCTCTGCCATCCCACCCCCTTAAAGCTCCCCCAGAAGGCAACCCATTCACATTCCACTGGACTACTCCTCCTGAAGTTTACAAAGCTCTACTTACCCTAAACCCTGACAAGGGCAAATGTCCTACTGGCCTTGACTCCAAACTACTCTACTTGTCGGCCCCAGCCATCACCGCTCCCTAGCAGATCTCTACAACCTCTCATTCTCTCTTGCCACTGCCCCCACTGAGTGGAAACAAGCTACAGTCATCCTGCTGCCAAAAGGTGGTGACCCCTCGACACCCTGTAATTATCACCCAGTTTCCCTGCTTCCTATCCTGGCCAAAATCCAGGAAAAACTAGTTCTCTCTCAACTGTCCTCCTATCTTGATTGCTCTTCCTTTTTCACACCTTACCAGCCTGGCTTTAGGAAGACCCACTCCACCACCACCTCCCTCCTAAGACTCACTGACTCCATACTCACTGGTATGGACAAGAGCCTAATCACCTCAGCCATTTTGTTGACCTGGCTAAAGCCTTTTACACCGTCTCCCATACACTCCTGCTATCAAAACTCCCTCATGCAAGGCTCTCAGACATGGTCACCAGGTGGTTCCAGTCCTACCTGTTAGACCATTCCAAAGCCATCAGAACTGCCAATGCCACCTCTGCTTCCCTTCTTGTCACTTCTGGGGTTCTGCAAGGCTCAGTCCTTGGCCCTCTCCTGTTCTCCATCTTCCTCAATGACCTGCCTGCCACCTGTCACAGCACATCCATTCACATGTATGCGGATGATACAGTTTTGTACACATCCAGTGCCTCGACTGCTGAAGTAGCGACCAGACTCCAGCAGGACTTCAACAAAGTTCAGCACTGGTTTCACTCAAATCAGCTTTTTCTCAATGCCAAGAAAACTATCTCCATGATCTTCGGCACAAAGCAGAGACTTTCAAGGCAACCCCCCAACCCCCTTCTGCACCCTTGATGGGAATTCAATTGAAATTTGCTCCACCTTCAGGTATCTTGGGGTCTGGCTTGACCAACACCTTGACTTCTCTGCAGACATTGATGCCATCCACAAAAAGCTCCACCCCAAGCTCGGAGCACTGTATCAAAATCGTGGCTGCATCTCTTTGCTGGCTAGACTTACCATAGTGCAGAGGATGATTCTCCCCATCTTTGACTATGGGGACATAGTCTACAGCACCGCTCCAAAGTCCACCCTGGCCAGACTGGTCCCCCTCTTTCATTCCTTCTGTCGCTTTGCTCTTGATTGTTCTCCTAGTATGCATCACTGTGTTCTTTACCGGAACCTAGACCTCCCCTCATTGCAAGGCCGGTGTCTATCCCATTGCGTGGGCCTCATGACAAAATTCTGGTTGCAGTCCCTCTCTATGTATCTCACCATGGTCCTCTCAGCCCACACACCACAGGGCTATGCACTGATGAATAAAGACTCACGTCTACTGGCCATCCCACGCATGTCAACCTCGGCAGGCCAGTCAGTTTTCAGTTTCCACATGCCCAGCCTCTGGAACTCTCTCACATCGGACATCCAGCATGCCACACCTGGAAGGCACCTTAACTCCCTTCTCAAAACAAACTTGCACCCTATCTGCGCTTGCACCCCTGGGAGCTCATTCACTGGGAGTCCTCTAACCCGTACATCAGGGTAATTACCCCTAGCATCGCCATTCCCAAATTTCACTGTTCCGTCTACTTACCTGATGATGGAACCTTACAAAAGTCTCCTGTCATATGGCTTGTTTTCCTCCTATCGTAAAAGCTCGCTACAGTGAATCTTGTACCTTGTTTGTATTACCTCTTGTAGCTATGGCTATGTACCTGCCTGTAGACATTGTACTCTACCTTGCTTATGTTTATTCTACGCATATCACGTAATTGACAATACTGTATATGTTTGTGTGCTCTCCCATTTTCTGAAGTATATCATGTAATGGACCTTACTGTATATGTTTGTATGCTCTCCTATTCCCCCTATCCCTCCCCCAGGGTGCATCTGGAATCAAGCAGTAGTCTGCTCAGCATGCCTCCCTGGTTAAACACTTAAATAAATAAATAAATATTCCCCCAGGCACATCACTATGTGGACTAGGATGGAGTGCCAGCTGGCTCTAAGACCCAGTGTAGTCCTTGGAGTCCAGGCCGTCATGCAGATGGCCATAGGGTTTTTATCTTCGGGTTTCACCTTGACAACACTCTCCTCCAATAAACTGAAAGACAGGAAGGAGCAGCAATTCATGTGATGCAGGGCCAGTGTGGGAATACAAGGGCAGCCAGCCCCAAATGCACACTATTCAACCAGGAGTAACCCACACTTGGGGAAAGATGAGTCAGGACATCCATAAACTGCTGTTGCTTTAGAGACCCTTTTGTATTTTTAGTGAAATACTGAATGGGTATACAATTTAATGGTTTCTCACACATAGCAGCAATAATTTATTTATTTAGTGATTCAGAAAAGACCTTTGAGCGCAAGCTCTTTTACAAATGTTCCACGTCATAGATTGCAAAACAAAGTATAATAGGAGAAAATAAAGTTACATTACAATGAACGATACAGCTTGTATTCAGAACTTACAGAATAACTCAAAACATAGGTACAAGTTAAATAACAAGAAAAACAATTTATGAGCGTGGGGGGGGGGGATACGCAGCCACAAAGTGCCTTGTCAGTAGTTCAGAGGGAGGGTATAGCTGGCAGTGGGGTGAAGAAAGGAGGTACGAGAGAGAGGTATGTACTGCGGTGGAGGAGAAGGGTGGGGGAAGAGGGGTGATAAGGTATAGGGAGAAATGGGGGGGTGAGGGGAGGCTGAGCGGAGAGGACATGCTAGAGTAAAATGGTGGGGTGTGAGGGGGCATGGTCAGGCAGCCTGCATTAGTAGTGACTGTTAGGGAAACTCGCAGAACTGTGAGTTGGGGGAGAGGGAGGGGGTGGCGGGTGCTGAAGGAGCATGATGTAAACTGATTGCTGGGGCAAGTAATGAGAAGGGACAGAGGGAGAGGGTACCTGAGGCCTGCCTAGTGCTTGCTGGGGGCACAGAGAGCAGGTGCAGCTGGACTCAGGGGCAGGTGCACTTAGACAGTGTTATTAGGTGCTGTTTGAGGTCAGATTTGAATTGTACCAGACAATTGGTGGCCAAAAGGTGCCCAGGGAGTTCATTCATCCAGAGGAAGGCCCGGTAGGCAAATGCACATTATCCAAGTGAGGTGCAATGGACAGGAATGGCTAAGACCCCCTCTAGTCCTCCCTCTGGTGACTTGTAACGAGTTGGCTGCCTTGATCAAATTGCCTACACAAGGTGTTGTTTTACCCAATAGAGCCTTCTTCCCTAGAATACAAGTCTGGAATTTGACCCTATTTCTTAATGACAGCCAGTTTGCACGTTCGTACAGAGTACAGGTGTGAGTTACTACTCAGTAATGTTGCATAATATTGTGTAGTAGTAGAAGGCTGACGAAACTCAGCAGAACAGAACACTACGGCATACTGGGTGGTGTTTCCAGGTTGTTTGGTGTCAGGTCTCAAGTTTGCTACTACACAGCACTGTGCAAGATATTGCTGCTGTCTGTGAGAGGCCAACACCCTCCAACCATGGCATGGATGTAGTCTGTGGCAGCTTCAGCTGCATGCAGGGATGTCCTGCTGAGGAGGCAAGCTCCCTTGGCCCACCATGGGATTGCTCCAGCACCAGTGCCCAGTACCTTCCTTCTTGACTGCAGTTAACTGCCGAGAGCAGCTGCTGCCTGCATTTTGACATGGCAACCCAAGCTCTCTCCTGTACTTGGGTCACATTGCACTGTTGCTGGTTATCAGGGTGGCCAGAATCCTGGGATTTTTAATATTTGTAGATACTACAGACAATTGGAGGAACAAAAAAGGAAGCCACTCCACCAACAGTGCTCAGCAGTGCTACCCAGAACACACTAACTATAAAACGCAAACATCTGCTGCACCCACCTCCCCAATGGCTATACTGTCCAACTATGTGCACTGGTATAAGACCAGTTAAATTACTCACATCAAAATATTGTTAAAAACATTTATTATTTCATTTATAAAAGTGAGTTTCATACATACTGACCACTGGTGCCATGACATGACTGAACAAGTGAGAACTTAAGAGCTCATGATATGCAGTTCAAAAAGTTTGAACAGCGTACCAAAACTGACATTTAGTTTCACTTTATTTCAAAAGTCTTGGTAAGACCATGAGAAAATGGCTATTTTCATGACCAATCAGGATTTAAGGTATATCAAGATCAAAAGATTTGTACATACAATACCATGAATCACAATACAAGAATCATGTAGTATCACAATTTCATGTAAGCCCCCTGTGGGGCTTACTAGGATCTAAGGGTTAATTTTGATGTCAGCTAGGAATGCCTGCAGGCGGGCAGTTAAAGGGGAGTTTTGGTGCAAAAAGAGGAGTCTGGTCTGGATGACAGACCGGGGAGAGGGGCAGATGTGGGGTGATTGCCCCCAGCTCCCCAAGCTGTCTTCCATGGCATTGTCAGTAGGAAGAAGTGGCAGTGGTCAGTCTGTTCAGGGGAACATGCTGCGAGTGTTGCACCCTCCTGCTGAAATTTATCTCGGCTGTGGAGGGAGCACGGTCTGTAGGCAGTGGTGAGAGCCTGCCCTGGTCTCCACGGGCAGAGGTGAGAGCTTGCCTTGCCCCTCTTGGGAGAGTGCTGCTGTCTAATCATGGGTGGAGTGGATGAGAATGGGCAGATAGTGCAGTGAGACTAGGCTTAAGTCTTTGTGAGCAGCTCACCCCTATGGATATGTCCCCACCATGTGTTCCGGAGTGCCCATTTCAGCATTTGCCTTAGGTCTCAGCAGCAGAGAAGGATAGCCTGAAGAAGGAGTGTGGAGGTCCGGCCTTAGTTTTGTCTCCAAGAGTGGAGCAGTTGGAGGTTTGAACCCTGGTGGTGCTATCCAGCAATCATGGAGGCAGAGGAGCAGGGAGACATCCAAGAGCTTGTGTATGGGACCTGTGTCTATTTTGAAACCAAGAAAGTACAGGAGAGAGATAGTGAAGAGCCTGAGCCACCTTGGGTAATCTTGCAGGCCTGATTTGGCAGTTTTTGACATGCTGCTGCCACCAGCCCATTTAGAGGCCTGATTCAGCCATGGAACATGTGCAGTGGAGGTCTTCATGATCACAGTTAACCACTGGTTGAGGTACTTGTGTACCTGAGATTACTTCCTACTGACTGTAACCTCCCACGCTCCATGGAGTGGCCATTGTTTTTTCCAAGTTCTCAATGAAATGGAGATTTATGAACTTTTCACACAGTTTGGCCAATGGACTTATTTATTCAGTTAGTTTAACTGTGATTAACCCCCATTTACTGTGCAGCTGCAGTGGCCCTGTCCTGGGCACCCTCTTTGCTAGACTAGGATCCAGGTAATGCAGCCATTTAGGTGGTTTCTGTGCTTGTGACCCCCCCTCCACATGGACCTCACCATCATGCCTCTAGACACTAGGGGGGGTCTACAACATCAGGGATGCTGTTTTGGTTGTACCCGTGAGCCTGGACCTTTGGTGGATACTGCAGTGAGTGGACTGGGCCTTGTGGTTTTCCTCCCACTATTTTGTAATCTGTGAGAATTCGCACCTTTAGAAGATGTGCCTGAGAGCTGTCTAGGAGCAGTGCAAAGTGGAAAAAATGCAGCCTTCAACAATTTGGGTATGCTAACGCCCTGGTTACAGTGATGATTGGCTGAATGACTGGTTGCCAGGAAATGTATCATGGTAGACGTCAGAGGTTGGGGGGGGGACAAGGCAGGAAAGCACAGGAGAGTGGGTAGTGCAAAAAATTCTGAACAGCTGAAAATTGTGTTCAGCAGTCTAGAGTTAGAAAGTTTTCCAGCAAAAAATTCAAGTTGGCCCAAGCACCAGAGCCAATGGGCATGGAAATGACTGATCATGCCACTATGTTGTATTGATTGTGGGAGACCGTGGAGAAGCTGACAGTGAAGAGCAGTGTGTTCTGTGCAAGTTCCAAGGCCCCAGAGTTTTGGATCTGCCACTTTGCTATATGTACTCCCGCAGACCAGCGAAGCCTGCTGAGGGCCTGAATGATTTACCTCACACAGTTCCAAGACAGCCAGCATCAAAGTTTGGAAGGAGGTACCAGTGGACTCCAGTACTGAAGTGCCCCAGGAGAAGGGTGCTAGCTGTTTGCCCAACCCTACTCCTGCACGGGGGTCCTGCTTTGGCAAAGGGAGAGGCCTTGACCATGGGGCTCCATTGTCTAAGAAGTTGCCATTCTCTGATCCTGTGCCTGCACCCAAGGGGCCACTGAAAGGGATTGCCAAAAACGTAAAGGAGCCCCATACCTTTGGATTTATGGAAAATTAATTAAAGTCAGAGCCTTTGCTTCAGGGTCCCCCTCAACTTTAGTGAGCCCCCAGAGTTACGTAAAGAAGGGCAGTGGCACAAACTGAGCATCCTTGAGCTGTCTTGCTCTTCTTCTCATCAGTGAGTTATAAAGACTGGGTCTTTCTCACAGCAAAATTAGTTACAGTATCTGTGGATGGGCACAAACTGCTATTTTTCCAAGACTGGTAGTGTGCTACAAGGCAGTGGCATAAGGCATTTGATGGGTCAAAAAAAGAGCTACATCTGCAGAAGATTCTGTTTGCCTAACTGCCCTTCTTCACCTGGCAATCCAGAATATGCCTTATTCTTTTTCCCACCCTAAGAAAGTGATCAAACTGCCTGATGGGCTGGACAAATCTGGTGGTGCTTCTCTGGAATGTGAGGCAACCACCAAACTGGTAGAAGAGACTGACTCAGAAGATGAGAACACTTAAATGGATACATGATGAATTAGTTTATTCCTTTCTAATATTTGCTTGTTATCCTATATCTTCATTCATTTATGCCTGGGTTTTGTCTGTAGCAGAGCCTAAATTATTAATTTTATTTCTTTTTTTATGTAAGTCTTTGGTAACTGGGTAAATACACTGATCCAGGGGACCATTTTCCGGCATGACCTGGGCAACAGCAAGTGGTAATACAGAAGGAGAAAATGTATAAAACAATGAGTCCAGAAACAAAATACATATACAGAGTAAGGTACAACAGGAGAAAGTAAGTAATGAAGGCTGTACAAATTAAATCTAACAATCAGCTCATCAGGAAAAAAAAATAAAACTAAATGTACACTATTTACAGCAGGATAGGTGATGAGAATGGTTTTAATCTAGCGGGGCAACACCCCCGACATCGACATCTCCGACAGCGACAGACACAAAACCAAGTGTCGGCTTTGTATTGTCAGGGATGTGTGAGTGTTTTCTTCAGGGGGGCCAAACCCCCATGTCTCTAAATATACAACTCCGAGTCAGAGTTGTATTGGGGAGGGGGCGTAACACCAGAAGATGCACCACTGGTGTCTGCAGGGGCCAACACAGTGACCTGATGATTTCAGATGAAATCTGTCACTGTGCTGGTCTTCGTGGTCACAGTGTTGACCTACAGTCAGCATACTGACAAGAACAAGTAAGTGCAAAACATAGGAGACACGTGGGACACTGATTGAGGGGGAGTACACAAATCGCTGTTGAGGGAGATTAGACAGATCACAAAGATGGTGGAAAAGTGCACATGGGGTGGCCAAGCTATTTAAACTGGAGTTGAACTGGAGTGATCAGTTGGGGGGAGGGGTTAGCCGGGAGAGCAACGGCACTTGGCTTCATCAAGCAGCCAGGATTTGAGGTGCAATTTGAAGATAGCATGGGTGTCCAAGGAGCAGATGGGCACAGGGAGACTGTTCCACAGAGTGGGAGCAGCTACAGATAAATGCTTTAGCATCCATGACCAAGGAGACTTTAGGGATGCCGGGGGGGGGGGAGACTAAGGCTGCACGCAAACATCTTGAGGGAGTTCTGGTGTTAAGGAGGGACATATAAGGGGAAATATTGTCAAGTCTGAGGGCGCTGTCCAGGATGCAGCCAAGCACATAATCAAATCTTTGGTGTAGTGGGAGCCAGCCTAGTGTCTGGTAGAGGTGGCAGTGGTGGGTGGAGTAAGGTGCCAGGAGAGAAAAAGACAGATGTTGTTATATGTCGAGCAGAGGCACGCATGCATGGCTGAGGACATATGTGAGTAAATGGGGGAGCAGTAATCAATAATGAGCAATAAGTTGCCTAATGCAATGGCAATGTGCCTTTCCCTGGTCAGGAGTGGCTTAATCTTATAAGCCATGCCAAGTTTCTGGTTTACACAACGGATGATGGAGGTAACATGATCAGTGTAGGAGAGGGAGGGGTCTAGGTTCACACCCAGATATTTAAAAGTTAGCACATTTTCAAGCATGGTATCATCTGGAGTGATTACTGAAAGGGAGGACCCAGCCTTGGTAACCTTTGATAGGAAGGGTTTGGAACCAACAAGCATGGATTTCGTTTTTTTGACATTCACAAGTAGGCGGTGTGACTGGAACCAGGTGTGAGCAAAAGTGTAGTTACTGGATAAAACAGGATATATTCGCAAGAGCCTTGTCATTTGTGAAGAGGACAAGGTCATCAGTATATAGTAAGGCATTGCAAGTAAGACAGTCAGAGGGGAGGGAGTTAATAAACAGTGAGAATAATAATCGGCCAAGAATGGAGCCCTGCGGTACACCGGTGGTAACTGGGAGGGCAGGGGAGGTGGCAGGATCAACACATACTAACTGGGATCTGTTTGAGTGGTAACACTGGAACCACTGAGTGGTCTCAGTTGAGCAGCCAGGGTTATAGAGGGAAGAGAACAACAGGGTGTGGTTGGCCAGATCAAAAGCTTTAGACAGGCCAAGAAAGACAGCACCCATTATTCTCCCAATGTCCATATTCCTATGAATGTGATTTGCAAACAGGACCAAGGCAGACATGGTGGAGTGATGCTCATGGAAGCTGTATTGCTTTCTGGACATAAGATTGTAAGTGTCAATGTGGTCGGACAGCTGTCTATGTACGATCCTTTCTAGGAGCCTACTGAGATGGGGAAGCAATGATATACTGTAGGCCGGTAATTATCTGTGGATAGCGGGTCACCAGTTTTAAAAATCAGGACCAAATTAGCATGCTTCCACATGCTAGGCACTAAGGAGGTGGTCAAGGCCAGGTTGAAGAAGTAGGTGAGTGGTTTGAGAATGGCTGGGGATAAGAGTTTGAGCAGCACAGGAAAAAGACCATCGCTGCCTGGGCTGCCCCGGCTAGGCAGGCTCTTTAGTAGCTTGGCAGTGTCCTTAGGGGTGATGGTCTAGAAGAAGAAGAAGGAAGGAGGGAGGGGTAGAATTATCAGGAGTTAGAGCAGAGGTTTCAGGCCTGGGGCTAGGTGATGCCAAGGTAGGCAGCTTGCTAAGGAGGGCAGATAGGTCTTTAAACTTATTATTGAAGGCCTTGGCAACTTCTGCTGGGTTAGTCAGTTGGCCAGAGGGGGTTTCAAGGTGAATAGCAGGGTTATGAGAGCATGGGTTAAGTAAGGAGCTGATCTCACCCCAGAAATGGTGCGGGGCACCAAGGCTGTCCCTCTGTTTGCCCTGAAAGAAGGCATGCTTTTGGGCTAGGGCAGTTTGTTTACCATGGTTCTGTAGGCACCTGTATTCATTCCAATGGGCAGGGGAAGGGGCCATTTTATAGGCTGACCATAATTTATTCCTCTCCTTCATCAGGGCTAGGAGATCTCTAGTGACCCAATGGGTGCAGCCTCCTCTAACTCCATGAGTGGTCAGGGGGAAATGCTGATTTTGGAGATGTAGGACTGCAGTGGTGAAGAAACTCTCAGCCTTGGACACATCGGACAGGGTGTAGAAGGTTGACCAGTTTATTGCCCAAGCGTCCTCAAGGAGGGAAGGAATATCAGGGTGGTTGACATTATGGAAAGAGAACAGTTTGTGGGGGGGGACGTTATGCCTTCATAATCCAGACCATGTAGGTGGGGGAGTGATCACTAATGGCATCCGATAGTGTCCCCGATTGGAGCACCTTTTCTTCTCTATTGGTGATTACCCAGTCAAGAATTGTATAGTTTTGGGTACATGAGTTGTGCCTAATGGGGATGGTGATAATTTAGACAAGGTTATGGAACCTGAGTTGGTTAGAGTAGTCCGGTTCATGAGCACTAAGCCAATCCAGACTGAAGTTCCCAAGAATGATGGTGTCTCTGTTGGGGTAGAGGCTACCCACCCTTTCCAGGTGGGAGATGAGACCCACAGAGCATCCTAGTGGTGGGGGGGTTAGAGCAACATCCCACATAGATCTTTTTTGCAGCACTGATGGTCAGCTCTACTAGAAGCCATTCGCAGAGTGAGCTGGAGTCAGAGTGGAGGACAGGGGCAGCAGAGAGGGACTCGAGGATGAAAAGAGCCACCCCGACACCCTTTTTTTTTCCTAAGCCTATCATGCCTCAGCAGAGAGTACCCCGGGAGATGATAGGCAGCACTGGGGAGATGGGGTTTCAGCCACATTTCAGTGATGCCAAGTACTTGCTGCTTATATAGGGCAACCCATAGTTTAAGGTCAGTGAATTTAGAGGGGAGGCTACAGAGGTTGATGTGAGCTAACTTCAAACCAGAAGAGGAGCTCCATATAGGATTTGAGTGATTGATGGTAGTACTTTGTGGTCCTGGGTTGCTCTCAATGTCTCCAGCAAGGAGCAGTAAAGAGAATGACAGATTGAGTACTCTGGGCAGTGGTGGAAGGGGGATAGATGTAAAAACAAGGAGGAAGCCAAGATGATAACAATCTTGTTTAGAGAGAAATGCATAGAATGCAAGTCCCATGGGGGTGCCTTCCCACCTGACAGTGGGATGGGGGGATGTTGGGACAGAAGGAAGGAGTAAGACAGGATAGGAGCGCCTGGTCTATGACAAGGATGGAAGCAACAAGGTCTACTAGGAATAGGGTGCCTAGCAGCGAGGCTGCTAGCAGCTTTAGCAAGTCCTGCCTCATTGGGATGGATGGTTTAGTGAAAGCAGGTAGCCAGCAGGTCAAGGTTTCCTGGGGGGGAAGGGATGGCAAAAGGCAAAAAGGGGCAGGAGCAGTTAAAGGCAAACTATGCATACAGTTCAATGTGGCTACCCCAGTGGTGTAGAGGATAGGGTGTATGCCTCTGGAGTAAAGGGTTGGAGGTTCAAGCCTAGGGAGGGGACAAAGAAAAAGCACCTAGGTGAGCAGGTGTGCAGGGGCTGTAGGGAAGGTGAACAGGATGGGAAGTGAAGAGTAGATATGTGAAATGTTAGCACAATAGGGAAAGTGGGCTGATAACTTCTAGCACAGTCACATGATGGGTCACATCACATACACCCCATAAATTAAGAGCTGGTTGTGGGTGGGGGAAGGGTCAGGCAGTGACAAACAGGGTAGTGTAACACTGAATCCCTGCTCTCCCAGCTACCTGATTCAATGCTGCAGCAGGCTCCTTGGCATTTTGCTTGTCCACCACTCCAAACGGGAGCTGGAGAGCCTGTAGGCAGATAAGACGTTAAGGTTACATTTAGGGGCGTGTACTTTCAAACTCAGACAAAGGCTCCCAAGTTGGAGTAGGAAGATTCAAACAAAGGGGAATGGGGGAGGGGGTGAGCTACACTGCACATGTGCGGCTTGAAGTGAGCTCCAAAGCAGAGCCTGAATTTGAATGAATGAATGAAGGCGTGGGATAACAAGCAAATGTTAAAAAGGGATAAACTAATTCATCATGTATCCGTAAGTGTTCTCATCTTCTGAGTCAATCTCTTCCACCACTTAACTATATGGTATCCCCCCAATTTAGTACCAAAGGTAATCAATGTGATGGCTCACCTATAATTACATTACTGTGTATCATTTGTGTGTGTATTGTATTACCAGGAATATATTTGTAACGTTATGTAATGTAATCTTTGTCATACCCTTGTGACTCGGGCCTCATGTGACTGCTTCACTTAATTACCCTGGGCTGACACCCCTGTCTCCCTTCATCTCCATTTTCTCTGTTTCTATGCCTCTATCCATCTCCCATAATCCCATATACCTTTTTTCTCTTTCTCTTTTTTCATCTCCCCCTTTCCCCTCAATTGCTCTATCCCTCCGCTAGCTCTCCAACTTTTCTGCCCCCTTTTCCAACTCCCCTGTCTACTAGCCCAGGTCCTGACTCCTGAATGTCTTCTGACCTCCCATCCCCCCTACACCCTAAACTATCTCCCTACATTTATGCACCCCCTCTCTTGTATGCCTACATCAGTTTGTATCTTCAGTCCCTACTGCTTTTTAAACTCTTCTACTCTGATGACAAGGCTCAATGTTGCTGCATTATAATTCTCTGTATAATTGTGTCTATGTACTCCACTATTTGTAAAGATATTCCCTGTTTTTTCATTGTATCTAACCTAGCTACTATGTCCAGCCATACTGTTTCTTGCGTTAAGTAACCCTGGACTGTGCAAACCAATTCCAATGTTTTTTTGTCTTTTTTATGAACTTTCAACACGGAACCTTTGTAAAAGAGCCTATGGCTCAAAGGTGTTAATTCTGAATTCCCAATAAATAAATAAAAACTTTATTTTTATGAATACTTCATAAAATGAAATAAAAAAATGTTCAGAAGGCTTGACCATAATTAAAAAGCATCATTTATAAGTATCTACTGTGTTGCTTTAGGTTTGTTCTAATCCATTTTCAGCATCACTATAATTGCATCTTTGGACCTTTCTCGGGCTCTTCTAAAAAAGATTTAAGCTGCTGTCTGCTTCTGTACTAATATTTTTTTGGGGTAGGGGTGTTATTTACAAGTTGTTTAGCAAGCTTCTTCTCTTAGTTCAAAATATGAAAAGCACATATATAATGGGGTAAATTGCGCTATGCAGTACAAGGTGTTTTATTTCCCTTTCATTTGCTTTATATTTGAAGTCTATCAATTATACATGACAGTTTTACACCACCCTCAATGAGGTTCATACCTCATGGCATTATGCAGTGCTAGACTAGCAATGCAATGCTGCTTCCCATAACTATGCATGCTTTTCCTTTAAAAATGTTTGTTATGGATATAACTTTACAGTTGATTTCTCTTGGGGACTTTTAAAGATAAAATGTTGCAATATTTTAGTTTGGCTAAGTATTACATACATTTTATGTAAACAAACATGCCAAAATGGTAGAGTACAGGGTCAGAAGTAGAGTATGCTGATATGCGGGCATATTTTAATGTTGCTGTTTATTGTTGAACTGTATTTGGTAATGGAAAGATAGATGCTGCATACTACCAGGGGCGTCATTTCAGAAAAACCATAGGGGTTGCAAGGGAAACTGTAGGCTGGGGTGGCTCCTAGACCCCCGTAAAAAATGTTTTAAATTCAGTGCATTTTGGAGGTCATTTGAAACAAATTTTGCTACCTTGTTACCTCCTCCCCATAGAAACATAGAATTTGACGGAAGATAAGGACCGCTTGGCCCACCCAGTCTGCCCATTTCCCTACCTGATGGATAAGCTGCAGATCCTAGTTAACCAGCAGCCTACTTCTTCCTACCCCCAACCCCTAGAATTGCCTTATGACTGTCCCATGCATGCTTGAATTCCACCACTGTTTTTGACTCCACAGCCTCCTCTGGAAGGCTGTTCCATGCATCCAAAATCCTCTCTGTGAAAAAATACTTCCTTAAATTACCTCTGAGCCACCCCCCTTCTATCTTCAAATTGTGCCCCCTTGTTCTTGCACACCTCTTTTTTTGAAAGATGCTACCCTCTTGGACTTTGTTGATTCCCTTGAGGTACTTGAAAGTTTCTATCATGTCCCCCCTCTCCCTCCTTTCCTCAAGGCTATACATATTAAGCTCCTTAAGTCTCACTTCATATGTCTTCTGGTGCAGACCCTGCACCATTTTAGTTGCCCTCCTCTGGACAGCTTCCATCCTGTCTATGTCTTTGCGGAGATTGGGTCTCCAGAACTGCGCAGTACTCAGATGTGATCTCACCAGCTGTCTGTACAGAGGATAATAACTTCTTGTTTTCTGCTGGTGATACCTCTCTATGCATCCCAGTATCCCCAGCCCTCCTTGCTGCCCTCTCACATTGCTTGCCCACCTTTAGGTCATCTGATATGACTACCCCAGGTCCCTTTCCATTTTTTTGTTGTTAGTATCTCACCCCCATTGTGTACTCTTCCCTGGGTTTTGTTTCCCAGGTGCATTACCTTGCACTTCTTAGCATTGAATCTAAGCTGCCATACATTTGATCATTCCTCTAACCTTGCCAAGTCCCTTCTCATCCTTTCCACCCCACCTTGTGCATCAACTCTGTTGCAGATCTTTGTGTCATCTGCAAAGAGACATACTTTTCCTTCCAGTCCCTCTGCAATGTAACATAAAGACATTGAAGAGGACCGAGTCTAATACTGAACCCTGTGGTACCCACTGCTAACCCCCTTTTTCAGAGTGGACTCCATTTACTATTACTCTCTGTGTCCTATTCGCCAGCCAATTCTTTACCCAGGCTGTCATCTTGGGACCCACTCCCAGGCTGGCTAACTTGTATATTAATCTTTTGTGTGGGACTGTGTCAAATGCCTTGCTAAAGTCTAGGTAGGCCATGTCCACAGCCCCTCCCTGATCTACTACTTTGGTCACCCAGTCAAAGAAATCTATCAGATTTGTCTGGCATGACCTTCCCGCTGTGAATCCATGCTGCCTTGGGTCCTGTGCCCCTCTGGCCTCTAGATACGTAACAATTCTTTCCTTCAGAAGTGATTCCATCATTTTCCCTACCACTGAGGTTAAACTAACAGGTCTGTAGTTTCCTGCTTCTGCCTTGCTCCCACTTTTGTGAAGGGGAATCACATGCCCAGTAATTTGTACCCTTGTCCCTCCCCAGAGTCACAACAGTCCAGAATATTGCTTGCGCTACCCTCTCCATAGCATTTCACCAAAACCATAAGGGTTCCAAGACTAGTCAATGGCGATGCCCATTCTTACATAAAGTACTTAAGTCCCTGGATATTTATTTTTTTCAACATTAATGCTCAGCTCACTGGACACCCCCCATTAAGTTGTGTTTACCTTTATTACTCTTAGAAATATTTACTAGTGACATGTCTTACCTTGCTTGGGTCTAGCAAACTGGCCTGGAAGCTGAGTAGAGATACTGCCTGCAAACTGGACTGGCAGCTGACTAAGAACACTGCCTGCAAACTGGACTTGCAGCTGACTGAAGACACTGCCTGCAAACAGGACTGGTAGCAAACTGAAAACACTGCCTGCAAACTGGACTGAAAGCTGACTGGAGACACTGCTGGCAAACTGGACATGTAGCTGACTGGAAACACTGCTGTAAAACTGGACTGATAGCTAGCAAGCTCACTGGAAACACTGCTGGAAAACTGGACAAGTAGCTGACTGGAGACACTGCTGGAAAACTTGACTGGTAACTAGCCACCGGCTGTAGACTGCTGGCAAACTGGACTGGTAGCTGACCTGATTGGACACACTGCTAGCAAGCTTGACTGGTAGCTGACTTGAGACACTGCAGGCAAGCTGGACTGGTAGCTGGCTGGAAACATTGCTGGCAAACTGGACTGGTAGCTGACTGGAGAAACTGCTGGCAAGCTGGACTGGAGGCTGGCTCGAGACACTGCTGGCAATCTGGACTGGTAGCTGACTGGAGACACTGCAGGCAAGCTGGACTGTAACTGACTGGAGACACTGCTGGCAAACTAGACTGGTAGCTGACTGAAGGGACTGGTGGTAAATTGGACTGGTAGCTAGCAACCTGGCTGTTGTCACTGCTGGAAAACTGAACTGATAGCTGACTGCAAACACTGCTGGAAAGCCACACTGGTAACTGCCTGTTGACACTGCTGACAAGCTGGACTGGTGGCTGACTGGAGACACTGCTGGCAAACTAGACTTGGTAGCTAGCAACCTGACTGGAGACACTGCTAGCAAGCTGGACTGGCAGCTGACTGGAAACTGCTGGCAAACTGAACTGGTAGCTGACCTGACTGGAGACACTGCTGGCAAGCTGGACTAGTATCTGACTGGAGACATTGCTGGCAAGCTGGACTGGTAGCTCACTGGAGACACTGCAGAGAAGCTAGACTGGTAGCTGACTGTAGATCCTGCTGGCAAACTGAACTGGTAGCTGATTGTAGATGCTACTGGCACACTGGACTGGTAGCTGACTGGAGAAACTGTTGGCAAACTGGATTGGTGGTTGACCTGAATGGAGACACTGCTGGCAAGCTGGACTGGTATCTGAGTGGAGACACTGCTGGCAAGCTGGACTGGTAGCTGACTGGAGAGACTGGTGGCATATTGGACTGGTAGCTAGCAAACCTGGCTGTAGACACTGCAGGCAAACTGGACTGGTAGCTGACTGCAGACACTACTAGCAAACTAGATTGGTAGCTGACCTGACTGGAGACACTGCTGGCAAGCTCAGTGGCGGCTCTACACCAGGGCCCGCCAGGGCACGTGCCCCGGTAAAAAAATGCTGTGCCCCAGTTGGTGCCCCATATGGTGCAGAGCTTCCCCCATAGAAACAATATATCAGTGCCCTGGCTGCCATCTGTTGTGCCCCAGCTGTGCCCTGGTAACCATTTGTGGCTAGAGCCGCTACTGGGCAAGCTGGACTGGTATCTGACTGGTGAGTGTTAGCAATGCATTTCAGGTGTCACCTGTGGCTGTGAGGAATTCCTTTCTTTGCGAACATTGATTAAATACAACATGCTCAAAGCAAACCCATCACCTTACTAAACTGCCAATCTAATGTGGAATAAATGGCTAGAATGTTGGATGCATAGATTTGAATGTCCTCTGTGCCACTGACCACTGAATCATTGGCAGGCTATTTTAAATACAGACCAATATATCTCTACAGTTGCAAACTTCTGGGTATGTTAGTATTCACCGATACACCACTTGAGGAAACTCATTAAAGGAACATGTTCTGCTCCATGGAAGTACACAGAACAGGTGAGGTTTGTGGCTGAAAAGTGAAAGGTTCTTAGCATAACCTTGTTATAGGCCTCCAGCCTTTCCTCATACTGTAACTGTTCTCTTCAATACATTCATAGGGGACATAAGGGTGAAGCTTGAAGGAATAGAACCCAGAGGGTTATACTAAATAGGGAAGTCTCGGGGGAGATGGGGGTCAAGAGTCAGTACTTTGCCCTGTTCTCTTCAATACATTCATAAGGGACACAAGGGTGAAGCATGAAGGAATAGTCTATCTATTTGCAGATGACACCAAGACCTGCAATAGTGTGGATATAATGAAGGGAATGGAGGCCATGAGGGACCTGGAAAGACCAGAAGAGTGGTCCAGAATTTTACAGCTGGGATTCAATGCCAAAAAAGTGCAAAGCCATGCCCATCAGACACAAAAAAACCTGAGCTGAGTACAAAATGGGAGGAGAGGTCATGGCATATACCTCGTAGGAAAGGGACCTCAGGGTTATCAGTCAGGATGATCTGAAAGTAGTGGCCCAATTTTCAGCGGTGGTGGGGAAAGCAAAAGGATGATGGACTGCATAGGGAGGGGAATAGCAAGCAGAAGGAGGTAGGTTATACTCAGTAGCATTATTTCAGTAGAACCATAAGGGTTGCAAAGTCCCATTTCAGCAAAATCATAGGGGTTGTAAAACCCCCCCAATCACCACCACATCTATATAAATAAATGCTAGGGAACCCTTGTTTTAGGGTTCTTAGGGGTTGCAGTGGGCATCATAGGGGTTGCAAAAAAATCATAGGGGTCTCAACCGCAACCCCTGGCTACCCCTAAATGACGCCCCTGCATACTACCTTGATGCATGTACTTCCAAAGTAACACTTCAAGGGCAAAGGGACAGAGAGGAGCCATGGCTTAGTCACCTAGTAAATGGCTGAGAAGTGTCTGCACTCTGCAGTGGTGGCTATCTGGTACAACTATGGGGATAACAGCCCCAAAAACCCACAAGTCCAATGTAAAGAGTGGTACACTCAAAAGTTGTAGAATAAATTAATAAAGGAAATGGTGTCTCCAGAGTCAAACCTCAATTGAAATTTATTGTAAAGTTACTCAAGGCCTTTCCGGCCATTAGGGTGCTGGCATTACAGTGGCGGGTCATTATGGTGCCAAAATGCCAGATTCACTGCCCCCTCCCTAAGGTCCATCCCCTGGAGTTAGTATCCTTACAAAGGGGGGGTGCCCACCGCAAAAAGAGAGGATGGCGACTTTCCCACTTGGCACCGTAATAACCAGTCACACTGCTGCTGGCGTTCTGAAGTGGTAGAACTGACTCAACGAGGCAAATAAAGTAACAAACACAAACCAACAAGGTGCCCTGTTAATTTGCTCACTAGAGCTACAGTATGTCAGGGGGTGGTCATCTAGACAGTCAACAATCCTTAAAGACCATTGAGGCAGATGCCATATCAATACCATAAATGAATCTGGTATCTGGCAGTTTTAATGAGCAGCACTCTCAGTGGTTTGGGGGTGGAGGGGGACTTGAGTAAAGACACATAACACAATACTAAACAATGAGAAAAGTGATAAATATTTTTTACATTTTTAGATACTGTGTGTTGATTAAGCAATAATGCATGACAGGGTGTGTGTCATGCTGGGATAACGTCATGTCTCGGGGTGGTTGAAGCATGAGGTCATAGGCCTTGATGGCATCTGCAGGCAATGATGGCAGATTCCTGAGTGGATCTGGTGGTCATCATGGAGACTTGGACCTCGGAGAAAAATGACTGGGAGCATTCAGTCCCGGTCTATGCCCTGTTCAGACAGGATAGAAGGGAAGGTAGGACAGCATGGGTAGCATTATATGTAAAGGAGGGGATACATTGCATCTCAATAGATAGCATCAGAAAGGAGTGTGTGGAATCCCAGTGAATGATACTCAGCTTGGCAACGGGGGAGAGAATCCACATTGGTGTGGTATACCAGCCTCTGGAGCAGGCTTAGGGCAGGGATGAATAGCTTCTAGAGGAGATCAGAGGAATAGCACAAAAAGGGGATACAGTTGTGGTAGGAGACCCTAAAATGCCTAATGTTAACTGGAGCATCCCAGTGGCAGGTTCTACTAGGAGCCAAAAGGTGGTTGATGCCCTACAAGACTGCCTACATGCACAACTAGTTAGTGCCCCAACTAGGCTGGACACCATCCTGGCTGTGGTCCTCCTTAACTCAGAGGTAGTAAGGGCTATAGGGGTTGGGGAACCACTGGCCAACAGTGACCACAACTCTGTGTGGTTTGAGTTTGCCCTAGGGATAGGAAAATCACAATCCAAGACAGAGGTTTTAAACTTTAGAGGAGCCAATTTTGAAAAAATGAGAGATGTAGTCAGAAGCAAGCTGTTAAGTATCCAGGAGCATTTAGGTGTGGAAGAAATATGGGGACTGGTTAAGTTAGCCATTTTAAGGGCTACCAGGATGTGTATAAGAACAGTGACCAAAAACAGCAAATGCAAAAAACCAATATGGTTCAGTAACCAGGTAAGGACTGTATTCAGAACCAAAAGGGAGGCCTATTGAAACTATAAAAGAACTTAGAAAGACAGTGGATGGGAATCCTACATTCAGAAGAACAAAGATGCAAAGAGTATGGTGAAATCAGCTAAGGCTGCAACAGAGCTTCAGCTTGTGGAAGGGAATAAAGAAGGGAACAAACATTTTTTTTGATATATACAAGAAAAACTAAAGAAAAGGGGAGGAATAGTTAGACTCAAAGATGGTGACAGAGTAGTGCAGGAGCATAGGCAGAAGGCCACTGTTCTGAACAATTTTATTTGCTCAGTGTTCGCAGAGGAACATAAAGGCTCAGAACTAAACAGTGGCATCGAGGCTGCTGACAAAGGTGTTCCACAAATGGAAGCACCATCAATTACCAACAGTAGGGTTAGAGAGGCCCTGGATCAGCTCAGGGAAGACAAGTCACCAGGGCCTGATGAAATACATCTGAGGGTGCTAAAAGAGCTAGCAAGTGAATTGACATGTCCCTTAGCACATTTTTCCAGCAGATCACTTCAGACGGGGGTAGTGCTGGGAGACTGGAGAAGGTCTGATGTGGTACCTCTCCACAAGGGAGGGAGTTGGGAGGAAGCAGGCAACTACCAACCGGTCAGCCGTATGTCGGTAGTAGGGAAGCTGATGGAAACCTTAATAAAACAAGACTTGGTAGAGTACCTAGATAAGAATGGTTTGCAGGATGACAGGCAACATGGGTTCGTGGTGGGAAGGTCATGCCAAATAAATCTAATCACATTTTTTGACTGGGTCACTAGAGAATTAGACAAAGGCCACCCAGTGGACCTCCTTTACTTCAATTTCAGTAAGGCCTTTGATTCAGTGCCGCACAAACACCTGCTGAAAAAGTTGGAGGACCTGGGTGCAGCCAAGTGCATAGTCAGTTGGGTAAGTAACTGGCTTAGGGACAGAAAACAGAGAGTATGGTCAATGGGGCAAGGTCTGATGAAGGTGCAGTCACTAGTGGTGTGCCCCAAGGCTCAGTGTTGGGGCCAGTCCTGTTTAATGCCTTTATTAGTGACATCAGCATAGGTATTCAGGGCAAAATTGCCCTATTTGTGGATGATACCAAGCTAGGAGGAAGGGTTGAGAGCTAGGAGGTGGTTAAGGTCATACAGAAAGACCCACAGAGGCTGGAAAGATGGTCCGACATCTGGCAGCTGAAGTTCAACGCAAAAAAAATATAAGGGGATGCATTTGGGTAAATGGAACCTAAGGATAGAGTCCAGCTCAGCACCACACCAGACAGGAAGAATGGGACCTAGGTGTCATCATAAGCAGCACCCTTATACAGACAAGCCAATGCAACAAAGCTTACAACAAGGCCAACAAAATGCTGGGGTGCATAGGGATGGATTCACCAGCAGGAGGAAGGAGGTAATACTGCTACTCTACAGGTCCCTGGTAAGGCCCCATCTGGAGTAATGTGTCCAGTTTTGGAGTCCACATCTGAAAAAGGGATATAAACAGGTTGGAGGCTGTCCAGAGAAGAGTGACCAAAATGATCCAGGGCCTTCAGTGGCACTCGTACCAGGAGCATCTGGAAACATTAAATATGTTCTCACTGGAGACATGGAGGGAGAAGGGAGATATAATTGAAATATGCAAATTCCTGAGAGGAGTAAATAAGGTGCCATCCTCAGACCTGTTCAACAGAGTCTTCGGCTCTAACACTAGAGGGCATGAGTGGAAGTTGGGGAGGGGGGCAGCTTCAAGAGGGAGCTTAGAAAACACTATTTTACAGAAAGTGTTGTGGAGCAATGGGATAAACTGCCAGCTGAGGTAGTGGAAGAAAAGTTTGTGACAGCATTCAAGCTGGGGTGAAACAGGGCTAAAAGATGATCAAAAGCAACAGGAGCACTAGGAGGCATTAGGAAGAAGCGGGGGGGGGGGCTGTCCTGGGATCTGAGAAGGTTCAAGGAACACATGGGCAGACTAGATGGCCCTCTAGTCTCCTTCTGCTATATTTTTTTCTCTGTTTCTAATTCATATGAACATGTGAACTGGCCGGAAGAAGAAGGCTATATGGTCTATCTAGTCTGTTTGTTGTGGAGCCCATATGCTTACATTTACATTGTGCTCTGCCCCCCATTGCACGCTTATCTTCCCCGTACATTTAAGTTTGTTTCAAATATTTTCTCTATCACCCCATATTCTTTATTACACTGAGGCTATCTGCATGAAAACAGAACTTTTGTATCTTAGACATGATCTCACCCTCTTGCTTTTCCCTCCACTAGAGTTGTAAGATACAATAATATTGTCCAGAGTAACAGACCGGAATGTCACACACAGAAGATTATGACTTCAGTGGAGGGAAAAGTTGGAGGATGAGGTGGTAATCAGAAATAAAGAAAACTGTCACTGGATGTTTTTTTTTAACTGTGTAAAAAAGGAAAAATGTCCATCAATGTCTGTTATGCCATTAGTCCCCTCACCTGACCCTCCCACTCAGCACCCACCTCCACCTCACGCCCCCAAGCCCTTACCTACCCATCAGGGGGGCCCAATGCTCTAATCATCTCTGAACTGCAGACACATCTTCACTCTTCAATGCCAGACCGCAAACTGAAGAAATCAGATATGTGGTTCAGTGTATTTCAATGGGATTTTGAACTTAGTGGCACAACTTGGCCATTTTTAAATATTTTTGCCTCAGATTTTCAACTTGCAACTGGCAGTGAAATTAGGAAAATCTGTCCCAAAAGGTGATTTTTGTGGTTGCTGCGAAAAATCACGTTTCAGGCAGGAGCTGAAAATTTTGTCTGCCCTTGGTCATGAAGTGGGTCATAAGAAGGCTATGTTGACAATTTGTCTTAAAAATATTTAAGCTATAAATCACAACAGGGTGTGGGTTATGATGGGATTTACTCACACCTGGTGTGGTTTGTCACAAGGTTGCAGGCCAAGTAATCAACTCCGTGCCAGAAATGGATAAATCCCGGCATAACCCACATCCTATCAGGGTTTATTCCGATTTTACAGTGTCCCTCCCTTCAGTTTTTCTTTGAGAAAATAAAGAAAATCATAGTTTTTTGTAATTTTATGTGAGTTTTATTGAATATATTCTTATGCATCAAAAAATAGCTCCCTGTTGCTAGGTATAGTCTTGATGACACTTCTGCCCCCCCCCACACACACACACACTCACACAACTCATACAGAGATAGTTATTTATTGATTCACTTTTTGTAGCAGATAGTGGAGAGAAAGGAAATGTATGTTGACTGAGGTGAGTGTCTGGAAGGACGAAGTGTAAAATCAGGGAGACAGAGAGAGGCAGTGTGACTGTCAGTGCTGTGAAACACTGTGAGGGCTGGCACTGAAAAATATGCTGTGCTGTTCTTTTCTTTTTTTTCATCCCTGGCCCCAGTACTTTTCCTGGGGCTGAGAAAACTCTGCCTGTGTACCTGATGTTTACAGTGTCTCTCCTGGCTCTGTTTATGTTGCAAGAGCTGAGACAGTTTGTGAAGTGGGAACACACCCATTCCGATTACCATTACAGAGCACTGACTCCGTTCATGTTATTATGCACAGGTCTGGAAGCAACTGTGCTTCCTGAAGTCTCGCTCCCTGGTCCTCTTTGGATTCTGGGCCAGAGAACAAAAGGATATACTTTTCTTTCTTTTTTTTGTCTGCCTCTGCCCTTGTAAGAATGGAAAAGGCATGAGGTGCTGAGCAACAAATGCCACACTTTTGGAGTGTGGAGCCCTGGTCCACATACTTCCAGGGCTCCTGAACTACCATGACTGCCCTACCAGTCCCCACTTTACCAGTCTTGGGACTGGAGGGTGAACTCTTCGGGACAGGGAGATGAGCACAGAGTTCTGGTAAGCTGTGAATTGTAGGGATGGGGTGCTTACACAAATTTACTTTTAGGTAACAGCCAAAGGGAAAGAAGGGGTTGTGATTTTTTTCTGTGATGTGGTCAACTGGGATGGCTGGAACTTTACCCCGGGGGTTATGCTGGAACTTACCCATGGGTAAAGACCCCAGCCGACCAATCACATTAGTGGATTTAGAAAGGCCATTGCATTATAAAAAAAAAAAAAAAAAAAAAATTATGAGCTTATATTGAAATTTGCAAATGCAGGCTCATAACTTTGGTAATTTTCAATATTTTTACCCCAAAATTTTAACATAGCTATTTCTTCACAGCACCTCATGAATGTGACAGCTGTCATTTTGTCAAATTCTGGCCAAAATGCGTTTTCATACCTGTGATGCAGAATGACGTTTTGGTGGCGCGGAATGACATTTTGGCAGGGACTGGAAAAATTTCACTTACTGGGCTCATTAGGTGAGTAATAAGAAGGCTATGCCGAAAAGTTGGTGTACAAATATGGTAAAATGTCCAGGTTATGACTGAACATTACACTAGTTCAGTGTTTACTCATAACTTTGCTAATTTTCAATATTTGACTCCAAACTTTCAGCATAGCCATTTTCCACACCATCTCATAAACGTAACATCTG